>CM046948.1:43616271-46050668 GCA_025698515.1 Gossypium sturtianum
GTAATAAGGCCTCTTATTATGTTTTATGGTTTTATTGTGTGGATGATTTAAATTTTATTTCTAAACTCTTAATATGGTTTTATCTCAATATGTTAAGTTTTCTTAAGAACATTGGTTTTATAACAAAAAGTTTTGTAGCACTATTTTATCTTAACCCTATGAAAATAAACGAATGTATGATTGGTGTGACAAACCAAATCTTGTCTAAACGCATAGACCGGGTTTGGGGTGTTACAGAAATTTTCAATTTGCTTCTTTACTATCTTCAGGTAGACTTCATTCTTCAGTTTGCTCCACTACCATTTCTAGGGAACAAGATCTGAAATTTCATTCTTCAGTTTGCTCCACTAAGGAACAAAATCTGAAATTTCATGGTTTGCTTCCTTATTATCTTCAGGAAGACTTCATTCTTCAGTCTGCTCTACTAAGGAACAAAATCTGAAATTTTCAATTTGGTTCCTTACTATCTTCAGGAAGACTTCATTCTTCAGTTTGCTCTACTACCATTTCTAGGGAACAAAATCAAATTTCATTCTTGATTTGCTCCACTAAGGAACAAAATCTGAAATTTCATGGTTTGCTTCCTTACTATCTTCGTGAAGACTTCATTCTTCATCTGCTTCTACTAAGGAACAAAATCTAAAATTTTCAATTTGCTTCATTACTATCTTCGTGAAGACTTCATTCTTGACTTTTGCTCCACTACCATTTCTAGGGAACAAAATCTAAAATTTCATTCTTGATTTGCTCCACTAAGGAACAAAATCTGAAATTTCATGGTTTGCTTCCTTACTATCTTGAGAAGACTTCATTCTTGATCTTCTCTACTAAGGAACAAAATCTAAAATTTTCAATTTGCTTCCTTACTATCTTCAGAAGACTTCATTCTTCACTTGCTCCACTACCATTTCTAGGGAACAAAATCAAATTTCATTCTTGATTTTGCTCCACTAAGGAACAAAATCTGAAATTTCATGGTTTGCTTCCTTACTATCTCAGTGAAGACTTCATTCTTCACCGCTCTCTACTAAGGAACAAAATCTGAAATTTTCAATTTGCTACACCGTCCTCTAAGGGACCTGTCCTATATATTTGAATGTATTATGGATGACTTTTGCATGAATGCAGAATGTCATGAGAATGATGATTAGGACGCATGATCGAAATGAATCTAATGCTCCTAACTAAATGATATTAGGGATGACATTTGCATGAATACAGGATGTCATGAAAATGATTTTTTTTTGTAAAATGATTAGGATGCAATGATTGTCATAAATCAAATACTCCTAATTGGAAATGAGAGAATGATCCCTATGGGTTGTCATTGCTCATAGTTCATCAAGGTTCTATCACTAATGCGCTACCATGTTTTCTCGTTCAGCTGGTCTCTTGGACAAAAAACCCAAAGAAACAATCATTCTGCTCAGCAAGCTTGCCCCGCTGTAATTCTAGAGTCCCTTTCCTTAAACCTTAGGACATAAAAATTTATACCTCCTACTGCAACTTCTGGGGAATAACATTTGGTTTTTTCATCCATCCAGTTATCACTTAGAGGTATGGAATTTTCAATCAACTTGGTCTATTATATCATCCCCTGAGTATAATGACCAGATGTATGTATGCAGGGTATTCCGACAATAATCCCCCTTTATACTTGGACTGACCTTGTTCGTCATTTGCTGATATGGTGTTACCAACGAAATTATCTTATCCAATGAGAATTTGAAAAGATAATCATTTTTCAATGTTTCCAATCCCCTTAGGCTTGGTGAGTTCTGAATAATAGTCCTGTTTCATATTCTCATATTATTTAGAAGCTTCAAAAGTAATATGCGAAACTCCTTTTATGAAAGCATTAGTCCAATAATCATTATTTCAATATAAAATGCTTGAAAAAGATCAATGGACAAGAAAGAAATTAGTCAAGAGCATAGCTCGAAACAAATAAGTTATAAAATATAACCAAGAAAATTGATTGGGGTGCATATTGAAAAGAATAACAAATTCAAAAATGGGTAAAATAGAAGCTAGGTGCCCCAGATATCGCAGCCTGAGCTTCTCTTGTTCAAACTTCTTGAGGACCATTTTAAACTCAATATGTGTTTAGGGGATCCGGAGTACTTTGTCGATGCCCCAAGACGTAACATACTTCCTCATTGCTAATTCAGGTGTAACAAGACTACCACAAGCCCTATCTTTGATAAAAATTTGAGTCGCCCTTTTCGGGTTTTTGACTCAAAACCCCTTTGGTCTCAAAGCGCCCTTTGCGGGTTTTCGCCTTGGCCTCTCCTTTTTCTTTTTCTTTTTTTTTTTTTTTTTTTTGAATTTGGACTCAAGGCGCCCTTTGCGGGTTTTCACCTTTCCCCTTTCAGGTAAAATACTTCTTGATTAAACCTGAATTCACTGGATTGGGCAAGTCTTCGCCATCTATCTCGGTCAATATCAATGCTCCTCCAAAATAGGCCTTCATAAGGTCTTTCGCAGTTTAGCATATGCTTTCCTCTGAAATCGTTTTGTAGTAGAAAGATCTGTTTCAACATCAGGTTCCCCTTGCGGAATTCTCTAGGATGAACCTTTTTGTCGTAAGCTCGCATCATCTGACCATGATGGATAACTTTTAACCTTTCCTTCGATTAGGCTCAATTGAAAAAACTGTTTCTATTCCAATCTGTTTCCCCAACAAAGGTTCTAGCCGACGTTCGATAAGATAGAGGGTAAATGGTAGCTTCTTATGCCAATCTTTACAAGTCTTGGTCACCTTTCATCTTTTTTTTTTTGGGCAGCTTTTGCTACACTATGATATACTGCTTGATCTTTGGACAAACTGTAAACTTTGACTTTGTACAGTTATACATTATTAAAAGTGATCCTTTATGGCATCTGATCCTTTTTTTTGTTTTTTTTTTTGCGAATTTGATGACTTTCGACTGTGTAACATTGACATATGAAGCTACTTCCACTCTCTTAGTGAAGTAAACGATGGCTATGCCGATGAGTCGATATCAACTAGAAACGTTTGACGAGATTGGCCCTATCACATCTATGCCCCACATATGGAAAATTTGTGAAGAATTGGAGTAGGCACATCTTGTCTCCTTAGATACTGCATAGATGATACCATCCCTTTCTGTGTAGATCGGCCGTGCCCGATCCTCATGTTTAGCCCGCATCTTAGTAGCCCAGGCATATCCTGATGTGATTGTGCAAGAACATCTTTGAATTCTTGAAAATAACTCAATGATGTCTTGCATTATTTCTATGGTGAGCTGGGCTTCGAACTTCACCCCTTTTCTAGGCTCATAATATCCGTTGACCCTTTGTTAAATAATGTATGTTTTTCATCTTGTTGGACCATTCTTATCAAATCAGAAGGTATGTTACAATCTCAGTCATCTTTAAAGTCCTTAGATCCCCTAGACCCATATCTCATTCAAAAAGGGAGTCAGTAACAATGTCGCTCATGTCGTTGATATCTGGGGACCTAGTATAGGCTCGAAAGAATATTTCAAAAGAATAAATGATTCAAAGAACAATTATTTGTATGATCATGAATAAAGAATATGAAATGGAAAGAATAAAAGAATATTTGCTCAAAAATGCATTTTATTAAAATAAAAATTTAGGACACAAGCCTATTTCACAAAAGAGTTCTTATTGCCTTTAGGCTTAAGGCAACAAGCATGTTCGAATATTACTCTAGATCACTCTAAGAATATAGGATCTCTTCCACAGTCCCATTATTCAAAACACTCCCAAATATCCAAGGGTTTGGAAACCTCGTTCCCTGATTACCTCTTCGCCTTTGATTTCTTCAAGGGATCACAACTTTCTTGTCTCCTCCTTCAATTATCGCATTTGCTGCCTTGTCAAAGTGATCAGGTTTTGATGAATCGTTAATCTTCACAACTCCCATTTTAATAAACCTTTCAACCAATTTTTTAAACGTAGTGCAATTTTCAATTGAATGACCCTTTATTCCCGCGTGGTACTCGCATTGGGCATTCTCGTTATACCATTTTGGGAACAGAGGTTGCAACAGTTTCGAATAAAATGGGGGCACCATGTGTGCATCAAACAAACTCTGATAAAGCTCCTTAAACATCATTGGGATTGGCGTGAATTGGAACTTTTCTGAGTTTTGCCTTGTGCCCGACTCTTGTCTCACTGACCCTTGTTGCCCAGCAGTAATCACTTTTGGCTGATTAATAGTAATTGCTTTTTAGTACCCTTTGTTGTATGTACTCGTATTATTCACCTCGTCGTCCTTTTTCCTAGGAGCAGACCTTTTAGTGGCTTCCCCTGCTTCAATTTTGCCACCTCTTATGGCATTTTCAATCATCTCTCCTGCCATCACTATATCCGCAAAGCTCTTGGTGGTACTTCCTATCATATGAGTGATGAAGGGAGCCTTCAAGGTATTGATGAAGAGCATTGTAGTCTCTTTTTCTAGGAGTGGTGGCTGAACTTGCATGGCGACCTCCCTCCATCTTTGCGCATACTGCCTGAAGCTTTCATTTGACTTCTTCTCCATGTTTTGCAAAGTGATTCTGTCAGGCGACATATCTGTGACATGATTGTACTGCCTCATGAAGGCTTGGGCAAGTCTCTCTAGGAGCCAATGTTAGCACGGCTGAGTTGATTGTACCACTTAGACGCTGCCCCCACCAAACTGTCTTGGAAATAATGAATTAAGAGTTGATCATTGTTCGCATAGCCAGTCATGCGTCTGCAAAACATGGTAATGTGGGCTTCAGGGCAGCTAGTCCCGTTGTACTTCTCAAATTCCGGCATCTTGAATTTCTGAGGAAGTACCAGATCTGGGACCAAACTCAAATCCTTTTCATCAATGCCATGGTGATGGTCGGCATTCTCCAAAGCTTTGAATTTTTCTTCCAACCACTTACAACGATCTTCCAACTGTTTTGAAGATTCAGTTCTGATCCCCTCTCTCTCTGCCATGTCTAGGTTAGGGATAACTGGGTTGGCAGGGTTATCTCCTGGATTAGATCCTGAGCCGACCTGGAAGTTCGTAGGTGGTCTAGTATTAGCTTGCCCTTGTTGAGGCCTAATTGTGATAGGTGGCCTTTGGGGATACTCCTCAGGTTGTACATGCAACGGGGTGAAACCCCTAGGAAAGTCCTTATTGTCTTCAGCATTAACTAGGGGACCCTTTCCTTTATCCATTATCCCACTCATCATCTGGGCCATTTGAGCCATCATGCTCTTTTGAGCCTCCAACATTTGGTCCCTCATCTCTTGTTGGAGTTTTGCCATTTGCTCTTGCATCTGGTCTTGCATATGTTATTGGAATTGTTCCATCATTTGGTCCATTTTCTTGGATTTAGCACGTGTACCGTAAGGATGTTCAGCTTCTAGATTTCCCTTCCCTTTTTTTTTCTCTTCTCTCTTTCTGTTATAATTTCAACTAATTAGACTCTCTCTATGGACTTAAATGCAAATGATGTTATGTAATGCAAATGCATGAATGCAAAGAAAGAGAGGCATTGATTCTGAATTCAATTCCATTAGAAAAACTTTTCTAGAAAGTAAATTTCTTTACATAAAACGGATCACATATAAAACCATGCCCTCATATTCCAAGCAAAAACATCAATCCCCATCTTCGCATAGGTCAAATCTTGCAAACTTCTAATAGATGCCTCCTATTTGCTCCTTTTTGCTTGATCTGGGCCGCAACTCACTGCTCACTTATCTTTGCAATGCTTATTAGCCTCTTTAAGAAAGCCTTGCCGTGACGATTCTCGAATAATCTTTGTCAGCTTGAATCCTTGGGCAATAAACTCTTGTATTCCTTCATGGACTATCAGTCTTCTCTCGTTGTGTTTGCTTGAAACATATTCAGACAACCGTATTATAATCCACTTTATCAAAAAATCCATTTCCTTATGACAAACTTTTCTATTTAGCAATCGAATTTGAATCAACACCCCTTTTCTATGATATGGATGCAATGCAATCAAAACAAAATAAAAAAACGTTAGCACAAGAAAAAAAATAAATAACATAGAACACCTATCAGGGTGACCACTAGGGTTTGACATATTTCTATCTGAGGTAAACTCTTAGGGTTCACTATATGCGGTTTAGTTCTAAAGTTAAGGTACCCGAACCAGCAGATTCCTCGATCCTCACCCATTATAGGCTCATGTGGACCGAGTTCAGTTCAGGGGAATACATTTCCCTATGGCTGCACGGAGATGAAAATCTCACGAAGACATAGGTACGGATGTATCCCGAAAGCGATTCACTATCCTGCACGGAGGTGAAAACCTCACGAATGAGTAGCTTCTCGCTCCCACTTAAGGGTGCGACCACAATGGTCATACGAATGCAATGCAAAGATATTTTATAGAAAAAACACATGCAATAAAAAGGATGATTTTTCAAATCAGAATTTCAAATTTGCAACAATAGGACATGAATTTATCGACTTTACGGCTTGACTCTCTTATTTGTCCCCAATTGGAGTCGCTAAGTCGTTTAAAACCATTTTAAAATTTAATTTTAAAAACGAATTGACTTTCAAAAACGAAAATGGAGTCGCCACCAATCTTTTTTACTTAGGTGTGATTGGATCACCTTGAAAATCGCTTATTTTAAAATACTTATTTTGGCCCACCAAAAACAAAAAAATGGGTTCGTGGAGTCTACACGTATGAGGAAGGGTTAGCACCCTCATAACGCTCAAAATTGGTACCCAATCGATAACATCATGTCCTAATATTGAAATTTTGAAAAATTTAGAAAATAGTCCTTTTAGTTGAAAAGAAAAACCCGGACTTACCTATCTTCAAAGAAATAAAACACCATAACTTGATGTAAGTTAGGATATAACATCTTATGACCTTAAAACTAAGTAGCACGTCTTTATTTTAGAAAATTCCTACCTCGAGAAGCAAAACGTCGAACCCAATAAGTTAAGGCACAACGATCCGAATTCCCAAGAATAGGTTTTTTTTTTTAATTTGAAATTGGTAAATCTAATTTTTTTAAGGAAAAAGGGATAGGTAATACCTAAAGTTTCACGAGAAAAATCAAACCCAATAAGTTAGGGCAAAATTCTTCTCGAAATCCTTCAAATATCACATATCACCGTATTTTGAAAACTATTTGAAATAAATATTTTAATTTGAAAGGTATTTTTATAAAACAATGGTTTGAGTATACAAATAACAATTTTACAAAAGTACAAATTATACTAACAATAAATAATTAAAGGATGATATAACATGAATATACAATAGAATATGCTAAACAATAATAAACAATCTAAAGAATATAAATAAACATATAATATAGCAATAATTGACATCTTCACGAAATAACAAAATTAAATGAAAAAAAGAATAACATATTTAAACATCGAGAAAAAAAAAGAATATGATGATTTTTAAAATGATTTAATGTATATACATAATAACAAAAAAATAAAAGAGTATTTATGATAAATAAATATAAGTTAATAATTTAATACATATATATAAAAATAATAATTAGTAAACGATATATAATACTTCTATATAAAACATATATATAATTCAATAGTCATAAAAATTACATATGTAAAAAAATAGGTTATAAAACATAAATAAATTTTATAAAACAAAAATTCCAAAAATAATATATGATATAATGTACTATTATATAATATACAAATTAAAAAACATAATATAGTACTTAATATATAAATCATAAAAATAATATTAAGCTAAATAAAATAATAAATAATAATAATATATATAAGGATATTACATATAAATATATATATTAATAAATTATAATAAAGACAACAATATAAACTATTTAATAAAATAATTTAAAATAATGTAAAATAATAAAATAAAGTAAAAGGATAAAAATAAAATTAAAACAAAGAAAACAGGGGTTGAATAGCAATTAAAACAAATAAAATGATTAAATTAAAACACGCGTTAAATCACAGGGGTTAAAATGGCAATTAAAATAAATTTAAAATAATTAAAATAAATGAATAAATAATGATTAAGCAATTAAATGGATAAATAATAATAAAAACACATAAGTCAACCTAACTCCCGCAATATGAGGATTCAACGAAATTCCTCCACCAAAAACTAACTCAACGAAGCAACTAAAAAGAAACGAAGATGAGCGAAGAACAAAATAAGAACAAGTCACGAGAAAATAAGAACGCAAAGAGAGAGAAATTTGAGTGAATGTTCTCAAGAATTTTTATTACTCAAAACTCAAGTCCCATTCGGTGTCATTCAAGTGTGTTTACAATGAAGGAGAGGCCTCTATTTATAGTTGAGCCTCCCAAAATCCAACGGCATGCAGATCAATCACATCAACGGCTAAGATTAAAAGGTATCTACAAATTAAATCTCTAATATTACAAAATCATATCTTTTAATATTACATACCATATCTTCTAAGATTGCATATCATATCTAAGATTGCATACCATAACTTCTAGGATTGCATATCATATCTAAGATTTGCATATCATATCTAAGATTGCATACCATATCTTCTAGGATTACATATCATATCTAAGATTGCATATCCTTGAAGATTGTACTTCCATATACGTCAAGCTTGTAGATAGACCTTCAATCTTTTTAAGTAATGGGCCATTCCGATCGGGCCAAATGATATATTTTGGATTGGACTTGGACTTTATTTTATTATTTTGGGTTTATTATTTTTTGTATGGGCCCGGGCGAAATTGGCCTATTACAGCCGATACTGCCCTTCGTTTGAATTTAGGAGTAGGGATCGCTGATCCGCTCCTTTTGAGTTCTCCACTCGCCTTTCCTTTCAAATCGGCACCACAAGCCTCCATTCGATTAGATCTTAGTTAGATCGATATTACGTTGATATGAGATGGTTGACTAAGAAAAAGATTCGGCTTACCTAAAGAATCGTATGGTCACAAATCGATAGATCGAGCGATTTAATCCCTAAAATATAATCGGTTAATCATCACTATTCCGATAACATCTTAAACAAATAAAGAATGATTTTGTAAAATCCTTGAAGAACTCTTTATCTTAAAGATTTATAGGACCGATTCCCAACGATTGTACGGTGACTACGGAAGAATCAAAGTTTCGGCCTTCCACTATAATTCTACATTAGAAGGTGATCATATTGTAAAGAGTTATGAAAGGAAGATATTTTGGTTGAAACAAAATGAATATTCGAATGTTGATAAACACACATTTGGCTAGGAGAAAGAAAAATAAGAATATAGAATAGAACTACTTACCGATTGATCAAAGGAGTGGGTGTTAATACGGATGAGAAGAAAAAAGAAAGAAGAGATGAAGGGTTCGGCTATAGAGGAAAATGGGCAATGATATTCGGATATGGAGGAAATGGATTAGAGAAGAAGATGAACAAGGGGTTTGAAGGGTTCCGGCCAACACCAAAAGAGATGTAAACCAAAGGAAAGTGTGAGTATTTTGGCAACAAGAAAATTGGTAAAAGATGGATTAAGATTTCGGCACAACAATGAAAAGAAAAGACCAAAACAAAGAAAAGATACTCTCTTTTTGGCTTTTGGGAGCTACGGTTAATAGGAAGGATTTGAGAAATAAAGATGACACAAAAACTAAAGAGAAACAACTTCTCAAGCACTAAAGTTGTCAAAAACTCCTAGCAAAATTCTAGCTATACTCCCCTTCACCAAAACCGTACATACCTTTGCAAAAGGTCAAACATTTGGCAACCAAAACTTTCCAAAACACTTTCCTCTCTTTGTGCCAACATGTTCCCTATACTTTCCTTTTCTTTTGATTTCTTTCCCTACCCTCATCCTTTCCTTATTTCTTTAGCCACCTTGCCAAAATTAAAAAGTCCACCTTGCATTATATATCATCTTGGCCGACACTTAGGGAAAGAATACAAAAAAAAATAGTCAAATTTTGCACATTATGGGATTTGAACCTCCTCCCTCAAGGTACTTCATGTGGCGCATTATCCCCTTTACCATAAGCTCCTTTATGCTAGCACATTACTCATTTAATTCCATAAACATTGAGGTCACTTACTATATCTCCTTAAAGTGCTAAAACATAAATTTTTTTACTAAGGCCCAATTAAACCCCGAGCCTTCTTAAGACCTTAAAACCATACACTATTAGTAATTTAACTAGCTTAACACAAGGAATAATGCAACACATAAATTTCAAATTTTAGGATGTTACAACATTAATACCATTTGTATATTGTGCTCATGTGGTTTTTGCATGTAAAGCAAAATAGAAGCAAATATTAGTTCACTGGTTGTCTAATGTCTAACTTATACTAAGCGGTATTACATGATTAGATCGTAATACGAAAGACAAACTATATTAGTAGACGGACCTAAACATGTCCTTAGTCTAATCGAAAATGAGCAAACCAATCGAAAGACTAATATGTCATCTATCAAGTCCAATTGGGGAGATGTTTTATCTTGGGCATCAGAGCCGGTGACTCCAAGCATATAGAGACATAGATGTGATTGACTGGACTAACAGTACATCGGACAGGACCCAAGAAGAATAGATCCTAAATCTGTTTATGGATTTATTCACTTATGACATTCATAGTTTGACATACCTTAATCCTGAGTGGATGATGAATTATGTATATGTGACTCATATCATTTGATGTAAGTAAAAGCCTAAGTTTGAATAGATAAGGAACAGGAAGTTGGTTTGTTGGGTATACAACTTCTGTAATATGTAACATCCTAAATTAGGGGTTGTTTGTAACTTAGATAATTTCTCATGTGTGTGTGCCTGAAGAATAAATTTTATGATTTATTTGGCGATTTTAGGTCTAGAATTAAAACCGAGTTAGGCTTGATCTGGTGTTAGAATATTTTTTCTAAGTGTCTAAAAGGAGGAAGCTAGGCGAGATAGGGGTTAAGTAAAAATGCGGGAAAAGTGTGACACAAGGAACTACCGCACAATTGGCTTGGTGCGCCTAAGGGAGAGGCAAAGGAGTTGGGTTCTGAGTTGCAAAGGCAGCACTTTGATTTTATTTTTGCGTCAACTAGGAATCTGGGCTAGGTATGCCTTAAAAATAAATGGCAAGGGTAAGGGACATGAAAGTTGGGTTGGCTTAGTGGCTACCGTGTGTGCCACTTAGAGGCTTGGAGGTGGATGGGCGCAGTTCGAGTCTGTCAAGCGGCGTTTTGCATTTTAATTTTTGGGGTAAACGGCCTAGAGAGGTCTTATAAATAAATAAGGGGGCTTATTGACATGAAAGGCGGTGGGCGGAGTGGCTTGGGGCACCACTTAGGGGTGTTGGCACGAAGGTCTCGGGTTCGAAATGCAAGGACGCAAGGAGTGTTATTTTTGGGCTTTGGCGCTAAAAGAGAAAAACGCTCGAGTAGAAGGCTTTATAAATAAATGGTGGGAATATTTAACATGAAAGTCTAATGGGAGAAGTGGCTAGGGCGCTGGAAGAAGGGCTGATGCGTGAGGTCTTTGGTTCGAATCTAAGGTGCAGACATTTTGTTTTTTTAAGGTTTGGCGTGAATTGGTCGCACATGGCCTTTGTTTTTGCATTCGGTGGAGTTTGGAAGCACATGGATTCTTTGTGTTTTTTTATTTATTTGATAAGTGATAATCAAGGATAATATTATTATTATTTTGATAACAAGATAATAGTAGATAAAAGGGATATTATTTGGATTAAATTATGATAAGTTGGCGGAGGAAAAGTAGGTATGTGGCTAATTCAAATTATTTTGAATTAGTTCAAGTTAGTGGCTAGGAGAATTTCAAGGAATTTATTGGAAATTGAACTCCTTGTTGAAAGGAGTGGACGGCAAGCTTGAGGGGGAGGGGTGCGAATCCTTTTAAGGCACATACTTATCACTTTAATTCCTTTTCTTCATTCTTGCACATAGCCGAATTTCATAGGGAGCAACTTTTCTATTTTCATTCTTTTATAAACGTGATTCAAAGTCCCAAAACCCCAATCTTTTGTTTCTCTTTGCCGAAATCCCATCCTCAATTCCCTTTTCTTTATTCATTTGTTGGCCGAATATTCACTCCTCACATTCTTCAAACCTTAAACACCTTTTCCCTCATTATTTTTCTCTCTAGCCGAAGTACTCCACACCTTGTTGCCGAAATCTCTTATCTCCTATTAAGACTCCTTGTGGCCGAATATTGGAGTAGGATAGATCCCCTTGAATCTTCCTTGGCAAACGATTTAAGAAGGTGAGAATCTTGGCCGAATATCTATTGTTCTTTTCACTCATGTTCTGTCGACTTTTTACAAGAATAAAGTATTGATTTTGCAAGAGGGGCTCCTAAACACTTTTGGTAATCGATCTCTTCTAGGTGCGTAGGAAACGTAAAGCGATCGATTCGAGTGCCCCGATCTCTAATATTTGATTTTGGTAAGTAATGGTAAGATCTAATTTAAGCAAGTTATTTAGTTAGTGTTTAAGTAGAAGATTACTAACATAAGGTTGCCGATTAATAGGAAAGCGTAACGCTTGGAGTAGTTATTTAAAGACACTGGTAAGGACTCGGGTTCAAAAAGAGAACCCTTTTAAATGCTTGGTTTGGCCGAATAGGCCTAAGTCCCTAACCATGCTTTTTGGTCGATTATAGGACAAGAGATCTAGCGACGTAGATCGGATCTTCGGGATATAGGAATTCCTAGTAGAGAAGCGGTGTGTAAACTCTTTACACACTTTATTAATAAACTTGCTATATTATTGTCTTGAGTATAAATTTTGGTAGTGATCTATGATATGCTTGTGGGCTTAAACATGGATGCCGGGTAAGTCCCCTAACTTGTGATTTTCGATATATGATTTGCATGCCATCACATGATGATTAAATGCTACGTTATGATTTATGAAAATTGTTATAAAAGCATGTGATGGTGGGATTGATGAGAGGAGGGGATGATTTTATGGATCGTCGTCGTGGTTTTGACCACAAGATGGGTTGGCCCCATCAGATTATTGTGACCTATGGTCATCGGTGGTTTTGACCACAACGATTAATTATTTGCGACTAAGTCCCAAAGTGGTTTGGTACCACCGATGGTTTTGACCACATTTGATATATTGTGACCTATCGTCATCGGTGGTTTTGACCACACGATGGGTTGGCCCCATCATCCGATTTGTGACTCTAAGTCATCGGTGGTTTTGACCACAGTGGTTTTGACCACACGGGGTAGAAAAGGAGTATGGATGGTTAGGTTGGGTTGCATGTGCATGTTTATTAATGACTTGTGTATGAGTTATCTTACCGGGTGGGGATTTACACTTTGAGTCTTGGTGACTCACCCTTTCCCTTAACATTTTGCGGATGAGTAGATCGCGGAGATGGAGTAGGATGGACTCGAGGTGGCCATGCAATGGACATTTTAATAGATGAACCGGACTTTGTTTTATTTTATTTAATGTTGGTTTATTTTAATTAAGTTGTAATAAGGCCTCCTAGAATTATTTTATTATTGTTACATGCTTTGAATATTTGTTTAAACTATTTAATTATGTTAAAAATGAGTTCACATGTTTTTCCAAATCAAACGAAAAATGTTTTAAAGTACCATCGGGTACATTTGCAATCTATAAACAACCCGACTTAATAAATATTTCTAAGCAACACTAAGTATGGTTTTTAACAAGAGACTTGAAAACACAAGGTTTTCGACAAAACTTAAATCGGTTGTAAAATGGTTCTCAAATTGTTTTCTCTGTAGCAAACCAAATTCGGTCGTAGCGTTTGGGCCGGGTTTGGGGTGTTACATAATATGTAGCATCATTCACAATAATGGAATTCATATCCAAGACATGTGTAAATGGTACCCTCTCATTGGCATTACATGATAGATGAAAAGTAAACGTAGTCACAGGTCCTTTGCATTTGTGATGAATGACTTAATTACTATTTGATAGTAGCTGACTTTTCATAAAAGATGTAATGGTTACTGTGAGATAAAATAGGATCATATTAGGAGAATGGATTTATCCCAAAGATATTAAGGATATCCTATGAGGGTAACACACTTATAACAAGGTCAGTGGACGAACATTGATTGAGTAGCTTTCGTAATGGTATGTAATTGGGGAGAGCTCAGTCATGATACTATAGTTGAATGACTTCATGACTAAATGAGTTTATAATTAATAGGTGAAAAGTTGGAACTTAATTATAAATCGTTTGAGCCCTAATTACATATGTCTAATCAGTCCCTCCACTAGCTCGTTACAAACAAAAAAAAATTGTATGTTGAATCAAATGAATAGAAATGGATAAAAATGATAATGTTAGAGAAATGGGTTATATTCGGAAATGAATGTGATTTCTCACTAAGTATGGAAATGAACTAAGAATTAATTTAAGTTTTTGAATTATTATTTAATTAAATAATTGAAGTTTAGAATGAAATTAAATTAATTGGTCATTGTGAATCTGTTGAATGTAGAAATTAAATATATTTTTAATTTATTCTTTTATGGTAAAGTTGTCATGATTTTAACGGTATTAGAATTGGGTTGAGAAATTATTTAATTGGAAAACTTAATTAATTTAAATTAATTTAATAAATAATGTCTATTTTTGGAATTAGAAAAAAATATATTGGGTTGGACTAAATTATTATGTGTTAGGTTAAAAATTCAGTAAGCACATATAATTGGACCCAATACAGAAGAAGCTCGAATCTCCATCATAATACATATGTTGGGAAGCACACCCAATTAGCCCCTCTCCCTCCTAGTTCAACTAGGGGATTTTTTTTCTATTAAATTGACATTAAATACATTCTACTAATTCAAGTAGGGTTTACTTCCTCTCCTAATAAATAGATGGCACTGGTAAGGCTAAACATATATACTAAGTTATATACAAATTTTGAGATATTGTTACTCTGCCCAAAAATTGCCAGAATTTATTTCTATGCATAAATTCTAATTTTTGGGAATAACAATTCTACCAATTTCTGTAAGAGAGAGATTTCCTACTGAAAGTAAGAAAATTATTTATGGTTCTATGTTATTCGAAATTGTTCAAGCCCACACTCAAAGCAGCCCATGGTACGAGAACAATAGAAAAGGTTGTTCGGTTGAAAGCTGGGAATGTTTAGGATCCATCTAGCCCAAAACAAGGTACTATTTCGAGAAAAAGTTTATTGCTATAAATATTACAAATTGACTCTATTTTCAAAATTTTTATTTTTTTGCTGTGAAAGAAAATCGTTTTTGAATCAAATTTTTTCCAAAAAGGATATGGTAAAGAGTTTATTGCTATAAATAACACAACCGTTTGATTTTAGAAAAAAAATTAATTTCCCATTGTGCAACAAAATTTTTTTCAAAACCAAATTTTTCCAACACTTGTGTGTTTTCCATTGTTGTTCTATGTGGTATGTGAAAATAAGTTCGTGTGAAGTGGAAATGAGGTTATCTTGTGTCATTAAGTGAATTATATATGTTATATAAGTTTATATGTGTGTGCATAGATAGTATATACTTATGAATATGTGATGATGTAAAAATCGTGTTAATGGTAATTATGCCCTTATAAACGTGGTAGAATAGTTAAGATATAATTAACATGCCTATAGGAATTAGATTTGTGCTCTTTGGAATGATTTGTACGCCTTGGAATGAATATGTGCATTTGGAAAGATGATCTAGTGACATACGGCACAAGACTTAGGTGCATTATGGGCCTCTTTTTATGTGTATGTGTTGGTGTGTTGGGTGGATGCTCCTTGTGTGGAATACTTAAGGAGTTTGGTTGGAATCTTGTGTCTCCTAGTCTTATTTTACTAAGGTTATCAAGGGTAAAGAGTCTACAAATTTGAACCAATGTGTTTAATGAACAAAAAATAATGAGTTATGAGATATTTTGTTTCTTTTAATAATTGAACATGCTATGATGGTTTACTTAAACTAGAGAAAGTTGTGTTGTAATTGTTTTAGATGTGGAAATGCATTAAGTAAAAAGAATGAAACTTCTTCGATGAGCTTAAAGATTATGTAATTGTGTTTGGGGTACAATTATATGTTTTAATTGATATCTCCTTATTAATGTTATATGCACTTGACAGTTCAATTGTTAATCCCATATTGGGGGGGGAGTGAGTTTATTTTTCCTTGAAATCTTACTAAGCTTTTTGATTAATGCATAGTTGTTTTTACATGTGAGAAGGATTCACAAATCCAACCTACTCCCTTGGACCACATAATGTAATACCCCTAAAATTAATATATTATAAAAATAGTAATAAATTAAATACTGTATAATTGATTTTCCAGTAAAATGAGAAGAAGAATGTAAAGATGATAAAAGATAAGTAGGTTGTGGTATACTAAATTAAAGTAAAGATTAAATCGTAAAGAAATAAAAAAAAAGTTTTGAGAATTAAGTATAATTATTCGAAAATTTGAGAGGTTGAAATAGAAATATGAGATAAATTGAAGGACCAAAATTAGAAATAATCCAATTTCTTAAGACATGAAATTGGTGTACATGGACCAAATTGAATAAATGAAAGAAATATGAAGGACTAAATTGTAAATTTTACCAACACACATGTATGTATATTTGAATTCTTTAATCATGTTATGTGTTGAGATCTAGTGCCTTTAGTCTAGTTTTTCATCATCATGTACTAGTAACTTTTTGAACAGATCGGGTTAATAAAATTTCATCAGTCACATTAATATCGTTTGTTCTTGTCCTCAAGGGATTTTGCATGCAAAACAAAATGAACAATCAGATATTGGCTCATTAATGATTACCTAATATTTAGCTAATATTAAGTTGCATTATATGTGTAACACTCCAAACCCGGCCTAGACGTTATGGCTGATTCTGGCGTGTCACATTGAAGTGTCTTTCGAAAATTGGACTTGTTGGTAAAAACTCGTTTCTAAATTTAAAACCCCTTTATTATTATTTAACGAATCATCTAGTCAAAACGTTTTCCTTATTATCTGCTATTGTTATAATAGGTTGATTTAAAATCGCACAAGCTTTTGGAAAAAAAATTAATGTTTAACTTTCGTGTCTTGGAAAACAGTAATTATTTTGAAAATTCGCCTTCCCCTAAACTAGCAGTTTAAAGTAAGTAAACAAAGCCCAATTAAAAATTTAAACAAACATAAATGGCCTTATTAGAAAAACAAAACCCAACATAAACTTTAAATTTAAGTAAAAGTAAGTGTAAAACAGCTGCAGTTGTGTGGCCACCTCCGAGTCCATCACAGCACCAAATCGCCTATGGCTGAGGATTACCTGTACAGTAAAAAGGAAAGGGTGAGTTTACGAAAACTCAGTGTGCAATCCCCTATCAGTCCGTCAGTATACAACATGCAGTATCAGTCTGGGCCTGAGCCCTATTCAATAACAATACAGTGTGGGTCTTATCCCAATACAGTAACAGTATGGGCCTTAGCCCAACACCATATCACAACAGTGTAATAATGCAACCCATCCCAATCCAGCCAACACACCACTCCGTACCCCCAACACGCCGTGTGGGGATAAAATCAACCCACCCAGCCAACACACCAATATCGCAGCAAAGCTGCCAGTATCAGTATCGTAGCAAAGCTGCCAGTAACAGTATTGCAACAAAGCTGCCAGTAACATAATATGTGGCAAAGCCACCAGTACAGTATACTCCCTCCATAACAATATCCCAATCCCATGCAGTATGTCATGTCATAAATCATACATATATGCAGAATGTCATACTCAGTAACAGTCATCTACAATTCATGCACACATCAGTCAACCTACCTTAAGGGGTATAACAGTCATTTCCATCTATTAGGGGTATTTTGGTCATTTTACCTACTTTGGGGTCTCGGTACAGATATCGACCTCTCGAAAGGTCCGCAGTCAGCTCGAGCGACTCTGGTAACCCAAATGGTCTTAACAGTGTAAATGGGCCCAAGGCCCATTACTCGGCCCAAGTGGGCCCACACGCTCGTGCGGCCCATTCAGCCCAGATTTCGCCACGGCTATGAGACCTACATAGCCCAGTCCAATATTTGCCACAAATCGTGTATTCATCCATGAAGGGCCCACGAGCCCATTGGGCCCAAACGGCCCATCTTGGCCCAACGTGGCCCATTACGGCCTAAGACCATTAAAATACTCATGAAGGCCTCTACGGTCATATGCCCGTGATGCATGGGCTCGGTTTGACCACACGAGCATTCGCACGCCCATGTGACCTCAAATCCCAATCTTCCGGCTTTTTAGCTTTTTGGCTTTTGTCGTTCTACAGTCTAAACAGTGTGAATACACACCTGTTTACGAAACCGCTCCAAGTTCCATGAGCACCCAACCTAGATTCAAACATGACCCAATGTCAATCCTTTAATCGTTAGGGTAAAACACCCTATAACAGTCCAGTTTAGACCCTAGTCGGAATAGTGGTTTCGAGACCATAAATCCGAGTCAGAAAAATATTTTAATATTATTTTCTGTTTCTACAGTATGTGATTAAGCATGTGAGAAAGTTTCGTGAATTAATTTTGTTGTTTGTATCTTTAATTTGAGAAAATGACTAAATCGCATAAAATGTAAAAGTGGTTTTCTATTTGTTAAAAGGCTATATTGACATGGCTTTATAAATATAAAGTCCTTATGATGTTATTATGCCATTTTTAAGAAAGTGGATGGTTAATGGACATAAATAACCAACCATTATATAAGTTTATATGGTTTAATAAAGGTTAAAAATGTAAAATAGTAAATAAGTTATAATTAAATAAAAGACAAAGCTAAATTATGGTTTTATTCATCATCCACCACCGAATATAGAAAAGAAAATAGGGGTTTTAAGCTTTCATGGTATTCGGCTATTACAAGTCTTAACTCAATGTTAGTTTTTGTTCAGTTTTTTGATAATTTCTACGCTTTTGTGATCGTTGCTTCGTGTTCTTCAAAACCCATGCTTAAATTTTGTGAATTGATGAAGATTTTGAAATGTTCCATTAATGAACACATGAGTTTTGTGATGTTTGAAGATGAATTATGAAAGATATATGTTAGATTAACATAGTTTATCTTTGAATTTTTGATGAATTTGAGTAATTTGGACTTAATTGAGAAAATAATATTTTGAGGGCCTAAATTGAGAAATAAATGAAATGTATGGACTTGTATGGACTACATGAATATTCGGCCAAGCATGGGTAATATGAATTTTGTGTATTTTGTGATTTTGTGAAATAGGGACTAAAATGTCAAAATGTGAAAATGTGAGGGCTAATTTATAAATTGCCCTAAATATGTCTTTTTGGATTGAATTGAATGAATTAGTGAATAAATGAGTTAAATTTGAATATGTATAGATTAAGAACCGAAGAAAACGGACTTAGATCGCGGGAAATCAAAAGTAATTGAGTAGCCAAGTTTGTTTCTGATTATCCGAATCCGAGGTAAGTTGAAATACAAATAAATGTATTTGAATTGAGTTATTTATGCAACTATGAGATTTAGATTGTTATGATTAATGCCGAGATGGAATGTATATGAAATCCGAGGATATATCGACAAGTTATCAACGTCCGAAAAGTCCCGTACGAACCTAGGAATAGATAGGATAACGTATGTCATGACATAAGTTTTTCTGATATGAAATATCGTGTAAAACCACGTCTGGGACGTTGGAATCGATATGAGATTTACTTGTAAGACCATGTCTGGGACATTGGCATCGTATTTGATACGTGTAAAACCCTATCTGGGATAGTGGCATCGATATCTGAGTACATGTAAGACCCTGTCTGGGACAGTGGCATCAATAGACCACGTCTAGGACGTTGGCATTGTATGACTATTCTGAGTATTCCAAGTATCCTATTAGATTTTGAATGGTTCAACGGGAAAATCCAAGAAATGAACGTCAACATGAAATGTATAAACGAATCAGGTATGTTTGAATTATACACTAAGCAAGTGTATGAAAGGTAAGTTTTTATATGAACTTACCTAGATGAGATATGTGAATAGATTTGATAAGGTAAAATGTGTTATATGTGTGAATGAGCTATGATCTAATGAAGTACAAGGTGATGCATATATGTTGGTAAGCAAATGGTTAATCAAATGAGCCAAGGAGAATTATGAATGTGCAAATGAGCTATTAGTGATCTTATATTTAGATGAATAATGAATGCTTATATGTTAAGTTTATTTGTATATGGCTTACTAAGCTTTTGAAAGCTTACTTTGTGTGTGTTTGTTCTGTTTTATAGATCGTCAAAGCTAAAAAAGGCTCAGGGATCGTCGAGGATCGTCATCACACTACTCAATCCTATTTTGGTACCTTTTGAAAGTGTATATACTAAGTATGGCATGTATAGGCTAGTTACTTTGAAATATGTTTGAGATGTACTTATAGCCATGTGATATGGCTAGATAAAATGAATGTTTTATGAATGATGAGTCATGCTATAAGATGCTTGGTCCTGGTATGGTTTCATGGTTAAGAAATGGTCAAAATATTGGTAAGATCATTTATGCAAGGTAAGCATATATATGATGAATGGTTGTTGTAAGGAAATGATATGTTTGTGATGAATTACACTTGAAAATGATTGTGAATAGAATGAGTTAATTGTTGTATAAGATGTTGTGCTTGAGATGCCTTTGTATGCTTGGAAAATTGGTTGTTTTTGACATGAATTGTATTGGTATGAATGCTTGTAGGGATGACCCAAGTGTGGGTGGCATTTTGGCCTTGAAGATGGCCTATACTTGCCCACACGATTGAGCACACGGGCGTGTGGCTCGACCGTGTCCCTCGTGGTTGCATTTAATAATCAAGTCAGACTCGACCACGGGCTGGACACACGGGCGTGTGACTGGCCATGTGGTGCAAGTCAAGCTCGACCACGAGTGAGGCACACGGGCGTGTCTCAGGCCGTGTGGTCAAGTCAGTATGTATGCCCTGTTTTGGCACGGCTTAGACACACGGGCGTGTCTGAGGCCGTGGGAGGCACACGGCCTGCCCACACGGGCGTGTGACCTCTGTAACTTAGAAAAAATTTTAAATTTCTAAAATTTTCCATATGTATTCGATTTAGTCCCGGGCCCTTCTTAAAACATACTTAAGGTCTCGTAGACCCATTTAAGGGACACTTTGATGTG
Organism: Gossypium sturtianum; assembly: GCA_025698515.1. Lineage (NCBI taxonomy): Eukaryota > Viridiplantae > Streptophyta > Magnoliopsida > Malvales > Malvaceae > Gossypium > Gossypium sturtianum. The sequence continues at coordinate 43,637,424 of CM046948.1, forward strand.
ATTTGTCAAAATATGTTATGAAATGTCTGTAAAAGTTTTTGATTGTCCGGTAATGCTTCATAACCCTAAACTGGTGATGGTTACGGGTTAGGATGTTACATTTGATTGGTATCAGAGCTACGGTTTAGTTGATTCTCGGACTGACGTAGCATGTGAGAATCTAGCTATACATGCCATATATATGAAATGTGATAGTGTGATGAATCCTGACGTGTAAAATGTGTTTTCGTATAGTAATGGACCCCGAAAGAGCCGTAGCTAATGATGTTGAAAGCAATGCGCCTGCTCCCGCTCAAGGGACAACACCATCTAATTTGAGACCGGCTACGAGCGGTCAAGAGGGAGAGGCTAAACAATCCTTCTTCCAAATGATGAGTGAGTGGTTCACTCAGTTTGTAAGGAATAATCCGGTTGTTTCACAACCTCTGCCCCCGCTTAATCCTCCTCAGACTTCTGCTACACCTCCAGCCATGAATTTGAATTTGTTTAATAAGCCTCCGGTCGACAAAATCTGTAAATATGGGGCCGAAGAGTTTAGGGCCACCAGTGATGACGATGCCGAGAAAGCTGAGTTTTGGCTCGAGAACACAATCTGGGTATTTGATGAAATGTCACTGAATCCTGAAGAATGCATAAAATGTGTTGTTTCTTTGTTACGAGATGCAGCCTATCAATGGTGGAAGACTTTGGTTTCTGTGGTTCCAAAGGAACGGGTTGTAAGAGTATGCCCAAAGATAAATCATGAGATGGTTGTAATAACATACTTGATTTACCATGTTTATTAGTATAAGGCGTTGTCATTATTATTTCAATATTTTTTTTCTGTGTGTACAAATAAACTATTTTATAATAATGTCCTGAGAATAATATGATTATTCTTAAAAGATCCTTAGTCAAGTATTATTGTTGACTAGGACAATAATAATGCATTAAGACTAACATGTAGTTGATTGATGATAAAGAGTTGTCATTGATATGGAGTGTCAAAATCAATGCATGAATATGTGTGTTAGAGAACAACATATTGGACTGACCCACTATGAGTATGTTTCTTGGATTATTATGTAATTGTCACAACATTACTCATAGTGATTAATATGTATATGATCCTCAGACTTGAGATCATCATTATCCCAACATCGTGAGTTGTATATTTTAATACAGTCAAACGTATAATCGTGAATCGGTTGTTCTATAAAGGCTGATGTTGGATATACCACAATCTATGTAGATGGATATGGTTGATCAATATAGGATAAGTCCCTCCTACATAATGGGAGTAATATCTTAGGCCACTTGATTGAGTGAGACTAGAAATGCATGGCCATGCTCAAATAAGTTGATATGAGATGTCATACTTATTTGTATATCATAGTCTACTCAAGATATCAAGAAACATGGGATGGACTATGCAAGTGTGACTATTCCATGACTTGTGTTCATTCCAGAGATAAAGGACTTAAGGATTAATGCATGAAAGGTTAATCACAAAGGGTTATGTCGAATCATGACTTATTGTAACTTAGGTAGCAATGATGCATTGCTAGATGCCACTCATTGTTTGTAACATTAGATTCGTTCTAGTATTACTGCTAACGTTACAAGAACCTATAGGGTCACACCCTATGGTTGAAATGAACGGAATAAAACATAGTTTGTATTGTGTTTGGCTGTCACATGAATTAAATTAATTATTGGGCAATCAAATATTGAACATATTATATGTACAAGGATGTTGTACACATAATGAGAACATAGTTCTATTAATATATGAATTTGGTTCGTATATAAATTTAAATAAATATAGTTTACCGAAATCCTTGTTATAATTAATGTAATTATAAATTTCGGTTAAAACATTATTATATTTATTTATTTATTTATTTATGATTATTATGTTCGGATAAAAAATTTATGAATTATGATTCATTATATATATACCAATTATAAAAAGGTGAGAAAGATAGAGCTTTTCAAAACCCTAAAAAATATATAGAAAACCAAAACTTTGCTTGTGAGGTCTAGCAGCCGTCAAGCAAAGAAACCTCCAAAACAGTTTTGGAGATTTCTTCCGTTCATCATCAAACTGGGTGGATTACATAGAGGTCGAAATCATAAAAGGTTGCGGCTTGATTCGATAGTAGATCAGAATTCTTGTTGCCAAGGCGTCGATGTCTACTCAGATTGAAGTTTCGGTAATTTCGAAACCATTATTTCACCCCGATTCGTTCCTCACACATGGATCCATGGTTTGGATCGTCGGAATTATTTTTTTTTGCTGCGCCATGAGGGTACTGGCAATCCAACACGGGTTACTTGGGATTTCTTCCAGTCTGAGTTTCGGAAGAAATACATCAGTCAGAGATTCATAGACCAGAAAAGAAAAGAGTTTCTGGAATTGAAGCAGGGTCACATGTCTGTCACCGAGTATGAAAGAGAGTTCGTAAGATTAAGTCAGTATGCTCGGAAATGTGTATCAACCAAGGAAATAATGTGCAAAAGATTTGAAGATGGCCTAAATGAAGATATTCAGTTGCTAGTAGGGATTTTGGAAATAAAAGAGTTCGTTGTGCTTGTTGATCGAGCATGCAAAGCTGAAGCACTCGGGAAAGATAAAAGAAAAGCTGAGTCTGAAGCAAGAGACGTGAGAAAGAGATTTCCGAGTAAATCATTTCAGTCTGCATCAAAGAAACTCAGAGATGAACATAGTCGTTCCAAAGCTAATGTGGGACAATTGAATAGAGATTGAGCTAGATCACAGTTGACTTCCAAAGCTCCAGCAACTTCGATGGCAAGTGTTGGAAATGTCCGATCCGAGAGACCTGAATGTAAACATTATGGTAAAAGACATCCGGGAAGTTGTAGGTTGAATGATCGAGCTTGCTTCAGATGTGGATCATTAGACCATTTTATCTGAGATTGCCCTGAGTCTGTTGAGCAAGAGAATGTTCAGAATTCGAGATCTGAAAATGTTTCTGTAACACCCCAAACCCGGCCTAGAAGTTAGGCCCAAATCTGGCGTGTCACATTGAAGAGTTTTCTTTTTGAAAACTACGCATTCATTGAAAACCTTCTTACAAATTAAAACTTTCTGCCTTTAAAACCTCAGATTTCGTTTGCTTAGTTTCAAAACGTGGTTTATTAAAAATCATTCTCTTGTAAAACATTATTATCTTTAAAACCTTGCTTGTTGCGGAAACTTAATTTAAAACCATTTGGGAAGCAATGATATTCGAAAAATAGTAGTTAATTTGGAAAACCATGTTCTACTTCTAGCAATTATAAAACCATAACAAAAAACCCACAACTTCACTTACAAGGCCTTATTACAAAAATTAAAACCCAAACTAGATTCTCAAAAATATAGTCCAAAGTATAAAGAAACTATAGACGTGTGGCCATCTCCGAGTCCCTCATAGCACCGATCCTCCTAAAGCTGGGGATTACCTGCACAATTAAAACTGGGGTGAGTTTACGAAAACTCATTGTGTAATCCCCTATACGGTAACAGTCTGGGCCTAAGCCATTTTCGGTAACAATCTGGGCCTAAGCCCTATATCATAACAATGCAATGGACATGTAACCCAACTCATACCAACCAAACTCTCCACCCGTACCAACCAATCTCTCCATGTAGGGACCATGTCGACCCACCCAGCCAAACTCTCTAATGGTGCAGCCTAGCTGCTAGTATTTATGCGGCTTTAAGCCTCCGGTAACGGTCTCATAATTGGCACATAGCCATCAGAAACTGTATTATGTTTGGCACATAGCCATCAGCGACGGTAATATAATCGACACACAGCCTTGGGTAAATATGATCGACATAGAGTCGTCAATATATATGTTAGGCACATAGCCACGGGTAAATACGATTGGCACAAAGCCATAATCAAGATGGCACATAGCCATGTTTAGGTTGGCACAGAGCCATAATCAGATTACGCGGCAATGCCACTATAACGGTAAATGTGGCGATGCCACTATAACGGTAAATGTGGCGATGCCACTATAACGGTACTTCCTCCAAATCATAAAACCCATCCCAATGCAATATGTCATGTATGCAGTGTATCACAATCATATACAGTTATATAAATATCACATAAACAACATTTAAACTACCACTAAGGGTGTAACGGTCATTTTGTCGTTTAGGGGTAAAACGGTAATTTCACCCTTCGGGGGTATTTTGGTAACTTTACCCATTGAGGGTATTTCGGTAACTTTACCCATAGAGGGTATTTCGGTAATTTACCCACCATGGGTATTTCGGTAATTTACCCACTAAGGGTATTTCAGTAATTTACCCATCAAGGGTATTTCGGAACAGAGATAACGATGCAAATGGGCCCACACGCTCGTGTGGCCAATTTAGCCCAAATCTAGCCACAGATATGAGATTCACATAGTCCAGTCCAATATCTACTACACAATCATACAATTTATTCATATGGGCCCACAGGCCCATTGGGCCCACTTGGCCCAAAGCAGCCTAAACCCATGAGAACACTCATGATGGCCTCAACTATCACGTCGAAGCTCCCACACGTGCACTCGCACGCTCGTGTGGCTACCATCGCCGTGTGACCGGCATTTCGGTGTTTGCCGCTCACTGCCTAGAGTAAAGCGAAATACACACCGATAGGAATCGAAGTTAATCCGCGCTCGAACACTGCTCGCGCAGCGAAGCCAACAATAATCGCACCCTTGACCATCAAGCCATCACATGGGGTGTGTCGATCAACTTCGGTCACCACCACCGCGACCCAACGGCATACAGATCAACGAATGATCCAACGTCTAACCAAGGTATGCTTACTCTCCTCATGGTTTACTCTATTTAAAGCCAACTTCTTGCCTATCCTCATGCTAGCTTCCCGATGTGGGATCCCCCATTCAGCAGAGTTTAAATCCAACACAAACTCTGGCCGTCCAATCCGCAAAATAAACACTCCCTTGCTTGACATGAGATTCGAACCCTTGCCCTCTCCTATGCTCCAGACGCTACATGCCACCACAAAACAAGCTCCTTTTGTGACTTAGAACATGCGCAACTAAATATAAGCCTATGGGCCAAAGTCTAAGTTCATTTAAAAGAAAAACAAAATGAATTGCAAGCGCCAAGACTTGAACCTTGGACCCCTTGCTTCCTCTATGGCGTCACTTCCTTGTCTCTCATGTGGCGCCATTTGCCACTAGACCACAACTCCTTTTGTGTCTTTTTTTCCCATAATTTATTCTTAAAGCCTACTTACTTACCCCTAGGGCTTTATTCACCTAAAACCAAAACTTTTCCTAAAGCCCAGGTTTGAACCCGGGACTTCATGGAAGCCCCTTAACCTTCCAAAATCGCTCACCTAATAGGTCCAACTTGCACTAGTGCCGATCTCTTATTTCCAAAAATTTTAAACGCTCCCATTCCCAAGGCCCAATGGGCCCAATTCTACTAGGCCCAAATTTGGGGCGTTACAGTTTCAGCCAGAGGTAGACCTTTTAAAAATGCAAGAAATTTTAGTGGTAGTCAGAGAACTGCGAAAGACTCAGTAGCGAGATCTGAAGCTAGGGCACCTGCCAGAGCGTATGCCATTCGAGCTCGGGAGGAAGCTTCATCTCCAAATGTTATAACGGGAACATTTACTCTTTATGATACTTCTGTGATTGCATTGATAGACCCTGGTTCTACTCATTCGTATATATGCATGAATTTAGTATCCAGTAAGACTTTGCCTGTAGAGTTTACTAAATTTTTTATTAGAGTATCGAACCCCTTAGGTAAAAGTGTCCTGGTTGACAAAGTATGCAAGAACTGTCTGTTGATGTTTCGAGATGTTTGTTTTCCGGCTGATCTGATGCTATTACCATTTGATGAGTTTGATATAATTCTGGGTATGGACTGGTTGACATTGCATGATGCTATTGTGAATTGCAAAAGAAAGACTATTGATTTGAGATGCTAGAATGATGATATAGTTCGAATTGAGTCTAATGAATTGAATGGATTACCTGTTGTGATATCTGTGTTAAAAGCTCAGAATTATGTGAAAAAAGGGTTATGAAGCTTATTTTGCTTATGTGATTGACTCGAAAGTAACTGAAAAGGAAGTTGAATTAGTGCTAGTGGTTTGTGAATTCCCTGATGTATTTCCTGAAGAATTGTCGGGATTACCTCCAATACGTGAAGTTGAATTTGTTGTCGTATTCATTGATGACATTTTGATTTATTCATGTAATGAGATTGAGCATGCCGAGCATCTGAGAATCGTGTTACAGACTCTGTGTGAAAAGCAATTGTATGCGAAATTCAGCAAATGTGAATTTTGGTTGCGAGAAGTTGGTTTTTTGGGACATATTGTATCAGCCTCTGGAATACGAGTTGATCCGAGTAAGATTTCTACTATTCTGGAATGGAAACCTCCGAAGAATGTGTCTGAAGTCCGTAGTTTTCTGAGACTAGCTGGTTATTATCGTCGGTTTGTAAAAGGATTCTCGACGATAGCTACTCCGTTGACTAGATTGCTTCAGAAAGATGTGAGGTTTAAATGGTCTGATAAATGTCAGAAAAGCTTTGATCAGTTGAAAACTCTGTTAACCGAAGCTCCAGTTTTGGTACAACCAAAATCGGGTAAAGAATTCATGATTTATAGTGATGCTTCATTGAATGGTTTGGGATGCAGGAAGGCAAAGTTATAGCTTATGCCTCGAGACAATTGAAGCAGCATGAAAAGAACTTTCCGACACATGATCTTGAGATTCTCCTTCCTGACTGCTAATAGCCGGTCTCGAATCAGATGGCGCTATCCCTTGAGCAGGAGCAGGTGCATTACTTTCAACATCGTCAGCTATAGCTCTTTGGGGATCCATTTGCTATACGAAAAACACATTTTATACGTCAAGATTCATCACACTATCACAGTTTGTATATATGGCATGTATAGTTAGACTCTCACACGCTATGTTAGTCCTATAATCGACTAAACCGTAGCTCTGATACCAATAAAATGTAACACCCCTAACCCGTAATCATCGTCGGTCTAGGGTTAAGTGGCATTACCGGAAAAATTGGAGACTTTTACTAACATTTCACATCATAATGTATATCATCATCAAATCATAGCAAATACAAGCTTATAGTCCCATAATGAGGTCTACGAGACCTTAAACATGCATTACAAAGGGGTCAGGACTAAACCGAGATCATACAATTTTTTTTTTGAAAATCAAACATTTTCAAAGTTACAGAGGTCACACGCCCGTGTGGGCAGGCCGTGTGCCTCACACGGCCTCAGACACGCCCATGTGTCTGAGCCGTGGCAAAACAGGCCATACAAGTTGACTTGTCCACACGGCTTGAGACACGCCCGTGTGCCTCACCCGTGGTCGACACTGACTTGCACCACACGGCCAGTCACACGCCCGTGTGTCCAACCCGTGGTCGAGTCTGACTTGTATTGAAATACAACCACGAAGGACACGGTCGAGTCACACGCCCGTGTGCTCAACCGTGTGGGCAATTTATAAGCCATCTACAAGGCCAATTTGCCACCCGCACATTGGGTTAAACCTACATGCAACATACCAATTCAATTCATATCAATATGACCATATTTTCTAACCATTCAAGAACATATCAAACACACCAACTTATACAACATTTATCTCATTCCCATCACAAGTATTTTTAAGTATAAATCATTCAAAAAGTTACCAATTCATTAAGATACTCTATCATCAATAATATACAAACTTTGCATCATAAAACTTACCATAAATTTGACTATCTCATTAGTCCAACCATTAGCCACCAAACATACCAAACTATGCATCATATAGCATCACTACTCATTCACTTCATAACATTCTCTAGCCATATCACATGGCTATATATACCTCTCAAACATAATTCAAAATAACTAGCCTATACATGCCATATTTAAATATGTACACATTCAAAAGTACCAACGTAGAGTTTGATAGTATGGTGATGATTCTCAATGATCCCCGAGCCTTTCGTAGCTTTAACGATCTATAAAACAATGCAAACACACACAAAGTAAGCTTTCAAAAACTTAGTAAGTCATATACAAATAAACTTAACATATAAATATTCATAATCATATCATTTGCAAGATCATTTATGTATCTCATTTGCAAAATTCATAATTCTTCTTTGGCTCATTTGTTTAGCCAATGCCTACCAACAAACCATATCTCCAATGATCTCTTTTGATCATAACACATTCATACATTCATCACAAGTTTACCTCATTGAATCTATGCACATATCTATCTTTTACAAATTCACATAGATACTTACCTTTCTTATTCAAACATACCTGAATAGGTTATACAATTCAATTAATCTTTCATTTCTCAGATTTTCCCGTTGAACCATTCGGAATCAAATAGGATACTTGGATAACTCAGAATACTCGTACAATGCCAACGTCCAAGATGTGGTCTTACATGTAACCAAATGTCGATGCCACTGTCCCAGATAGGGTCTTACACGAATCAAATCCGATGCCAATGTCCCAGACATGGTCTTACACGTAAATCTCAAATCGACGCCAACGTCCAAGACGTGGTCTTACACGATATAACATATCAGAAACCTATGTCATGACATATGAATCCTATCTATTCCTAAGGTTCGTACGGGACTTTTCGGACTTTGACACCTTATCGATATTTTTTCGGATCTCATGTATAAATCTTCCGTAATCATTCAACACAACTCAATTTCATACGAATATAAATAAATCAATTCAAATGCATTTATTTGTATATAGACTTACCTCGTATTTCTGAATAAACGGACGAATTTGACTACTCGATCACTTTCGACTTTCCTCGGTCTAAATCCGTTTTCTTTGGTTCTTGATCTATACATATTCAAATTTAAATCTTTTATTCACCAATTCATTCAATTCAATCCAAAAACACACATTTAGGGTAATTTACAAATTAGCCCTTATATTTTCACATTTTAACATTTAAGTCCCTATTTCACGAAATCACAAAATACACAAAATTTCATATTACCCATGCTTGGCCGAATATTCACATGCTTTATATAAGCCCATATATTTCATTTATTTCACATTTTAGTCCCTCAAAATATTATTTTCACAATTTAGTCTAAATTACTCAAATTTATCAAAAATCCAAATCCAAAACATGTTAATCTAACACATATATTTTATATTTCATCATCAACTATCACAAAACTCAAGTATTCATCAACGACACATTTCAAAATCATCATCAATTTCCAAAATTAAGGTATGGGTTTTGAAGTACTCGAAGCAACGATTACAAAAACGTAGAAATTATTAAAAATCGAATAAAAACTAACTTTGAATCAAACTAAATGTTGGTCGAATATAAAAGAGCTTCAAACCCTTCTTTCTATTCTTAATTTTGGTTCCAAAAAGATGAACAATCCACTAACATTTTCATTTGTTTTTATTTATTTCATATTAATAGATTATTTGTAACACCCCTTACCCGTATTCTACACCTGAACCGGGCCCGAGGCATTACCGAGTTAAAACCACTTGATCGCCACTTAGGCTCAATGTGACTGCTCTCAATAGCTACCACAACTACCTCATTAAGGACCTACGGGGTCTTAAACATACATACGAGAGCTTTCGAGACTCTGCCGAAACTTTATCGATCTTAAACTTTCTTTCACTTAGACAAGAGTCACACGCCCATGTGGAATGGGACACGCCCGTGTGCCTTCAAGACATGCCCGTGTCTTCCACTCGTGGTCGACACTGACTAAATTCACACGGCCTAGGCACAAGCCCGTGTGGCTAGCCCGTGGTCTATTCTGACTTAAAATGCTAACATGCAGGGGACACACGGCCAAGTCACACGCCCATGGGCTGACCGTGTGTCACACATGGCCTAGACACACGCCCGTGTGTCTACCCTCATGGACAAGAACAAAGCTATTTGTCAAGCCCTTCTCACCCCTCTAGCATACACAACATGTACTCATTCAACACATTCATAACCAACTCATTTTGAAACACAATCTTATATGGATAACTACATCTTTTTATATAATAAAGTAGCCAACAACCATGGCCTTATACAAAAATAGTTTATCCATCTAATGGCCAACACATCTTAGCCAATACAACAAAATTCGCTAACTTATCTAGCCCTTATACATGCCATATACAAAACATTAAGTCTAATGTACCGGAGTGTGCTGATAGTGTAGGCGATCTTCTGATTAATCCACGTATCAAGATTCAATCCTTTTTCTCTATAAGACAAGGGAAAAGAAAGGAGTAAGCTTTGAGCTTAGTAAGTTTACACATAAACAATTTAAGCATTCTAGTATAAGCTAAACAACAATTAGCACTATACTAACATATGTAATTCACATCCATTACTATGCTTACTCTTTCTATCCCTTACCACATCTCCAACACATCATAAGTCACATACTCATAATCATTGACATGCACCCCTGCACTCAATATCACATTTACTCAAAATACAACACATCATTATTTCTCAATAATACATCCACACAACTAAATTACTCGGTGGTTTTGCACTTAGCCCACCACAATCAGATCATAAGGTAGTATCGCACATAGCCTACCACAAAGGATAATTATAGTGATTCCGCACATAGCTCACTAAATAATATGCTTAACAATAGTATCGCACACAGCCCATCATTGTTAAGTATCAAGGTGGTATCGCACTTAGCCCACCATCAAGCATTATTACTACACATTCACATGTCTACTTTGTAATACATTCATCCATTCACAACTACTATCTTATTCATTCCACTAGAATCGAATAGGTTCTCAATCATGCTACACATTATCTAGCATTAACAATGTATACGCATAAATGCATAGTTTATACGTAAACTTACCTCGGTACTCAAAAAGTATGGAGATGTGCAATTTAGTCCACGACCTTGCCCTTGCCTCAGTTATGATCCGGGCTTTGTCTTTCTTGATCTAAAATGATAAATCAACCCGTTCAATACACACATTGACTAAATTGACCCTTATCTCATACTTTAGCAAAATTACCATTTTGCCCCTAAACTTTCTCATATTTACACTTTTGTCCCAAGGCTCGTAAAGTGATTTTCATTCAACTTTCTAGCCTTTCATGCTTAGCTGAATCATTTACTCAACTAAGGCAATCAACAATTCTCACTAAATCGTTCATGTATGACCAATCTCAAGACTTTCACAAACTAGTCCCTACTTACATTTTTCATGGAAATCACTTAGCAAAAGATGTTTCTACTACATCAAGCTTTCATATTCTTCCATAAAACATCAAAATACATGCATGTCATACATGGGTAATTTTTTTAACATCAATCCTAGCTCAACATATAGCTAAAAATAGCTTACTCATGTTACTAGGACTTCAAAAATACGAAGAATATAAAAAATGGGGCTAGGATGCACTTACTAGCAAGCTTGAAAAATTGAAGAACCCTAACAATGGCTCCTTTCAAATTTCGGCAGCTTGGGGAAGAAGATGAATGAAATTCTATCATCTTTTCCCATTTTTAATCATTTAATTAATAAATGACCAAAATGCCCATTCTCACTAAACTTTTCAATATCATCCACTCATGCCCATTTTTGTCCAAAAAATAGAATTTGGGGAAAATTACTATTTAAGGACCTCTAATTGATAATCCAAAGCTATTTCGTACAATTAGCTTCTAGAATCTCACATTTTGTAACTTTTGCAATTTAGTCCTTTTGGACAATTCAACCGCAATTTAACAAAATTGCTTCATGAAACTTTCACACTAACATGCAAACATAGCATAAACCTCAAAACTCATACATATACCATGGATTTGTGGTCTCGCACCACTATTCTGACTAGGCCCTATATCGGGATGTTACAACTCTCCCCCTTTAGAGATTTTCACCCTCGAAAATCTTACCAGTAAAAGGGTTTGGATGTTGCTCTCTCATGCTTTCTTCCAGTTCCCACGTAGCCTCTTCCACACCGTGTTTCAGCCATAACACTTTCACTAGGGCTATGCACTTATTCCTCATCTGTTTCACTTCTCGAGCTAAGATCTTAATCGGCTCCTCTTCATAAGACATATCCGGTCTTATCTCAATTTCCGTTGAACGAATCACATGTGAAGGATCGGAGCGATACCGTCGCAACGTCGACACATGGAACACATTATGGATCTTGTCCAATTCTACCGGCAAAGCCAACCGGTATGCTACTGGCCCAACTCTATTTGTAATCTCATACGGCCCTATGAATCTCGGACTCAATTTCCCCTTTTGTCTGAATCTCATGATTTTCTTCCACGGGGACACTTTCAAAAACACTTTGTCACCCACCTCAAGCTCAATTTCTTTTCTTTTCAGATCCGTGTACGACTTCTGTCGGTCCGAAGCAACTTTCAGACTATTACGGATTACTTTCACCTTCTCATCAGTCTCTTTTACTAGATCAACCCTATGTATCCGCTTCTCAGTAAGCTCAGTGCAATACAGAGGAGTTCGACACTTACGACCATACAAAGCTTCATACGGTGCCATCTCAGATACTGATCGATAATCGTTGTTGTAGGCAAACTCGACCAAAGGTAGATACCTCTCCCAACTACCTTCGAATTCTAACACACAGCATCGAAGCATATCTTCGAGAACTTGAATCACTCTTTCAGACTGACCATCTGTTTGTGGATGGAACGCAGTACTGAAATTTAACCTTGTACCCATGGCCCCTTGCAACTTCTTCCAAAACCTCGAAGTAAACCTCGGATCTCTATCCGATATTATAGACACAGGCACACCATGTAACCTTACTATCTCTGCAACATACAATTCGACTAACTTTGCCAGTGAATAATCAACACGTACTGGAATAAAAAGAGCCGTCTTCGTCAATCTATCCACAACAACACACACAGCATCTTTCTTTTTCGGAGTCATAGGCAACCCCGTCACAAAATTCAAGGTAACCCGATCCCATTTCCATTTGGGAACCATCACTGGCTGAAGCAATCCCGAAGGTACTTGATGCTCAGCTTTTACCTGTTGACAAATCAGACACTTCGCTACAAACTCAAAAATGTCTCTTTTCATACCCGGCCACCAATAAGACTTCTTCAAGTCATTGTACATTTTCGTACTGCCCGGGTGTACTGACAAATACCCACTATGTGCCTCATGCAAAACCTTTCGGATTAATTTTTCATCTCTAGGTACACAAATTCTGTCATGGTACAATAAACAACCATTCGAACCCACTCGAAAATAAGAATCACTTTCTGATCCACACTTAGCTCTCTTAGCTTGCATCTCACTATCATTTCTCTGAGCCTCACATATCTGTTGAACAAATAGTGGCTTAGCTCTCAATTCTGCCAATATAGCACCATCATCAGACAATGATAAACTCGTGCTCATAACTTTTAGAGCATACAAGGATTTCTTACTCAAGGCATCCGCAACCACATTCGCTTTTCCCGGGTGGTAATCAATGACTAACTCATAGTCTTTCAATAACTCGAGCCGCCGCCTCTATCGCAAATTCAAATTCTTTTGACCCATCAAATACTTCAAACTCTTGTGATCCGTAAAGATTCGACACTTCTCACCATATAAATAATGTCGCCAAATCTTTAACGCGAAAACAATCGCAGCCAACTCCAAATCATGAGTCGGATAATTCTTCTCATGCGGCTTTAACTGCCTCGAGGCGTAAGCAACTACCTTAGCCTCTTGCATCAACACGCAACTGAGACCATTAAACGACGCGTCACTGAAAGCCACGAACTCTTTCCCCGATTCTGGTTGAACCAAAATCGGCGCCTCAGTCAACAATGATTTCAATCTCTCAAAACTCTATTGACATGTCTCAGTCCAATCAAACTTGACATCCTTATGCAACAATTTCGTCATCGGGGTAGCAATTACCAAGAACCCCTTTACGAAACGCCTGTAGTATCCTGTCAATCCGAAGAAGCTTCTAACTTCTAACACGTTCCTCGGCTATTTCCAATCCACAATAGCCAAAATCTTACTCGGGTCAACTCTAATACCATCGCCCGACACAATGTGTCCTAGGAATCTGACCTCTCGGAGCCAAAACTCACTCTTGCTAAACTTAGCATACAACTGCTTATCCCTTAAAGTTTGCAAGACAATTCTCAAATGCTCCACATGATCGTTCTCATCCCGAGAATAGATCAATATGTCGTCAATGAAGACAACTACAAACTTATCCACATACGGTCGGAAGACACAGTTCATCAAATCTATAAAAATCGCAGGTGCATTCGTTAAACCAAACGGCATGACCAAAAACTCATAATGGCCATACCTTGTTCGAAATGAAGTTTTCAACACATCTTGCTCTTTCACTCTCAACTCGGTAATAACTGCACCTCAGTCGATCTTGGAGAACATCAGAGTTCTTTCAGTTGATCAAAAAGATCATCAATCCTTGGTAAAGGATACTTATTCTTCACCGTCACTTTGTTAAGTTGCCTATAGTCTATACACAACCTCATAGACCCATCTTTCTTTTTCACAAAAAGTACTGGAGCACCCCACGGTGAGTAGCTCAGTCTTGCAAAACCCTTATCTGTCAACTCTTGCAACTGAACCTTCAGTTGTTTCAACTCTAAAGGTGCCATCCTATACGGAGCAATTGAAATAGGTGCCGTTCCCGAAACTAACTCAATCCCAAACTCGACCTCACTCTCTGGAGGTAATCCGAGTAACTCTTTCGAGAATACATCTGGATACTCACACACCACCGGCACTGTATCAAACTTTACTCCAACCTCTTGAGTATTCAAAATAAAGGCGAGATAGGACTCACACCCTTTTCTCAAACATTTCTCAGCCACTAGGAAAGAAATCATCACTGGTAGACCATCCGATCCACCTGATTCAACCCGAACAACATCTCCATTCTCACATTTCAATTCGATAAACTTACTACCACAATTCACTAAGACACTATGGGTAGTCAACCAATCCATGCCAAGGATTAAGTCAAACTCATCAAACGGCAACAACATAAGGTCTGCCGGAAAGCAATGACTCTTAATCAACAAAGGACAATTCTTACACACCTTGTCCACTAACACATGCTTACCTAACGGGTTTGACACCTTAACCACAATATCCGTAAAATCAACGGTCATACTCAAACTAGATGCCAATCTCATGCAAATATAAGAATGAGTAGACCCTAGATCTATTAAAGCAATAACAAAGGTGTCAAAAAGAGAAAAAGTACCCGTTATCACATCTGGGGATGATGCCTCTTCGCGGGCGCGAATGGCATACGATCCTCGCAGTGCCCGACCCTCCTGGCCTCACAAAGCAGAGTCTTTGGATGCACCTCTACCACTAGTCCCACCTCTCGGGTTCCTTGGTGGTCTACCCCTTGCAGACACATCGCTTGGTCTTGTTTCTTGCTTCTCTTCCTTGTCATCCCTCTCGGGGCAATTTAAGATAAAATGGTCGGGGGAACCACACTTATAACAACTTCGGTTGTTTCCCCAACACTCTCCGGTATGATACCTACCACAACTTGGACACTCTAGTTTGTTCTTCGGATTGCACACACTTTCCATCGAGGTGGCTTGGACTCTCGAACCCGAACGAGTGTTGTACAAGTCTCGATGTGAATATCCCACTGGTGTTGTCGTCCGAGGATTCACTTCCTTGGATCTTTTCGACTGGGCTTGATATGATTTGCCCATTGGTCATTTTCTCGCATCTCGGGTTTCACTCACAGCCCTTTTCTTTTCCTTACTCAACTCCTCGGCCTTACTTGCCCTTTCAACCAACACCACAAACTCTTTCAACTCCAAAATACCCACTAGGAGCTTAATATCCTCGCTGGTCCATCTTCGAACCTTTTACACAAGATGGTCTCCGTCGACACACATTCTTGCGCTGCATTTGCTATGCCTAACAAATTCGCGCCATATTCTCATCGACATTCTTCCTTGCTTCAACTTAAGAAATTCTTTCCATTTTCGATCAAGATAAATCGTTGGTTTATATACTTCTTCCGAACTCTTCCGTAAAGAAGTCCCATGTCACCCGCTCTTTCGGGACTACCGACGCCAACGTCTTCCACCAATGGTATGCCAAGTCCTCAAAGAAAGATACGCACACACTTGTGTTCTCTTTAGGTGTACAAGAGAGTTCATCGAATACTCTCATTGAGTTCTCTAGCCGTAACTCGCGCTCTCTGGGGTCATCATCTACCTTAGCTCTAAACTCCTCAGCCCCGTGTTTCCTAATCTTATCCACCGGGGGTTTCGATATCCTCACTACATCAATACCTTGAGGAGCCACTAGAATTGGTTGAGGTATAGGAGGAGGTGGAGGAGGTTGAGCATTAGGGTTCGCTCGAACATAATTCGAGTACCAATTACTCATCATCTGGAGAAAGGCTTCCCGAGCCTCTTCCCTTGACCCTAACCTCGGGTCCACTCTCAACAACGCGGTTTCTTCATGCAGAGCCGGCGCGCATTACTAGTCGCGCTTCATCGCCAGCTGATTGATCGGGATCCATATACTATATAAAACAAGGTTTAAAATCATCGAAACCACCACACTATCATCGTACACTTATGGCATGTATAGCTAGAGACCTTACACCGCTATGGTAGTCCTAGAACCGACTAAACCATAGCTCGATACCACTAAATGTAACACCCTTACCCGTATTCTACATCGAATCGGGCCCAAGGCATTATCGAGTTAAAACCACTTGATCGCCACTTAGGCTCAACGTGACTACTCTCAATAGCTACCACAACTACCTCATTAAGGACCTACGGGGTCTTAAACATACATACGAGAGCTTCCGAGGCTCTATCGAAACTTTATTGATCTTAAAATTTCTTTCACTTAGACAAGAGTCACACGCCCATGTGGAATGGGACACGCCCGTGTGCCTTCAAGACATGCCCGTGTCTTCCACCCGTGGTCGAAACTGACTAAATTCACACGGCCTAGGCACACGCCCGTGTGGCTAGCTCGTGGTCTATTCTGACTTAAAATGATAACATGCAGGGGACACACAGCCAAGTTACACGCCCATGGGCTGACCTTGTGTCACACATGGCCTAGACACACGCCCGTGTGTCTACCCTCATGGACAAGAACAAAGCTATTTGTCAAGCCCTTCTCACCCCTCTAGCATACACAACATGTACTCATTCAACACATTCATAACCAACTCATTTTGAAACACAATCTTACATGGATAACTACATCATTTTATATAATAAAGTAGCCAACAACCATGGCCTTATACAAAAATAGTTTATCCATCTAATGGCCAACACATCTTAGCCAATACAACAAAATTCGCTAACTTATCTAGCCCCTATACATGCCATATACAAAACATTAAGTCTAATGTACCGGAGTGTGTTGATAGTGTAGGCGATCTTCCGATTAATCTGCGTATCACGATTCAATCCTTTTTCTCTATAAGACAAGGGAAAAGAAAGGAGTAAGCTTTGAGCTTAGTAAGTTTACACATAAACAATTTAAGCATTCTAGTATAAGCTAAACAACAATTAGCACTATACTAACATATGTAATTCACATCCATTACTATGCTTACTCTTTCTATCCCTTACCACATCTCCAACACATCATGAGTCACATACTCATAATCATTGAAATGCACCCCTGCACTCAATATCACATTTACTCAAAATACAACACATCATTATTTCTCAATAATACATCCACGCAGCTAGATTACTCGGTGGTTTCGTACTTAGCCTACCACAATCAGATCATGAGGTAGTATCGCACATAGCCTACCACAAAGGATAATTATAGTGATTCCGCACATATCTCAGTAAATAATATGCTTAACAATAGTATCGCACACAGCCCATCATTGTTAAGTATCAAGGTGGTATCGCACTTAGCCCACCATCAAGCATTATTACTACACATTCACATGTCTACTTTGTAATACATTCATCCATTCACAACTACTATCTCATTTATTCCACTATAATCGAATAGGTTCTCAATCATGCTACACATTACCTAGCATTAACAATGTATACGCATGAATGTATCATTTATACGTAAACTTACCTCGGTACTCAAAAAGTATGGAGATGTGCAATTTAGTCCACGACCTTGCCCTTGCCTTGGTTATGATCCGGGCTTCGTCTTTCTTGATCTAAAATGATAAATCAACCCGATCAATACACACATTGACTAAATTGACCCTTATCTCATACTTTATCAAAATTACCATTTTGCCCCTAAACTTTCTCATATTTACACTTTTGTCCCAAGGCTCGTAAAGTGATTTTCATTCAACTTTCTAGCCTTTCATGCTTAGCTGAATCATTTACTCAACTAAGGCAATCATCAGTTCTCACTAAATCGTTCATGTATGACCAATCTCAAGACTTTCACAAACTAGTCCCTACATGCATTTTTCATGGAAATCACTTAGCAAAAGATGTTTCTACTACATCAAGCTTTCATATTCTTCCATAAAACATCAAAATACATGCATGTCATACATGGGTACATTTTTGAACATCAATCCTAGCTCAACATATAGCTAAAAATAGCTTACTCATGTTACTAGGACTTCAAAAATACGAAGAATATCAAAAACGGGGCTAGGATGCACTTACTAGCAAGCTTGAAAAATTGAAGAACCCTAACAATGGCTCCCTTCAAATTTCGGCAGCTTGGAGAAGAAGATGAATGAAATTCTATCTTCTTTTCCCATTTTTAATCATTTAATTGATAAATGACCAAAATGCCTCTTCTCACTAAACTTTCCAATATCATCCACTCATGCCCATTTTTGTCCAAAAATTAGAATTTTGGAAAATTACTATTTAAGGACCTCTAATTGATAATCCAAAGCTATTTCATACAATTAGCTTCTAGAATATCACATTTTGCAACTTTTGCAATTTAGTCCTTTTGGACAATTCAACTGCAATTTAACAAAATTACTTCATGAAACTTTCACACTAACATGCAAACATAGCATAAACCTCAAAACTTATACATATACCTCGAATTTGTGGTCTCGCACCACTATTCCGACTAGGCCCTAAATCGAGATGTTACATTATTTACTAAATTAACCTTTGAATTTAAATAGGAAAACCATATAAATTAAGCCCATAACCATCCATCCCAAAGTCTAATGGCCAATTTACAACATAAGGCCTCACATTTAGAAAGACACATCAATTAAACACTTAATCAAATAGAAGGCCACTTTTACCTTTTATGCGATTTAGTCCTTTTCTCTAATTAAGCACACAAACGAACAAATTAATTCACGAAACTTTCACACATATCAATTCACATACGATAAACTCAGAAAATAATATTAAAATATTTCACTGACTCAAATTTATGGTCCCGAAACCACTTTTCTGACTAGGATCTAAACCGGACTGTTACAACATTTTTACAAATTTTCCCCTAACATTTTACTTTTATTCAATTTAGTCCCTGAGCCTAAAACTTGCAAATTAACCATTTTTAATGCAAACTCATGCTATTCGAATATTCATGGCATTCATTACAACCCATTTTTACAATAATTTCACAACAAACCCTTGGATTTTTACTATTTCAACAATTTAGTCCCTAATTAGAAAATTCATCAAAATTACTTAACAAAATACTTTTAAATATCTACCAACATCTCAAATTCATCATTTAATAACTAAAATCATATAGATTCATCAATGGAAACATTCACAATCTTTAACAGTTTCAAAATCGATGGTACGGGCTAGCTGGACCTAGTTGTAACGATCTCAAAAACATAAAAATTATTGAAAACGGGGCTAAATTGAACTTAAATGCACCATTAAAAGAATGGCCGAAACTTGAAACTTCCATGGTTTCCTTTTTTTTTTCTTTTTATTCGTGAAGAAGAAGTCACCAGAATTAATACAAACATTTTGGTTTTTTTTAATTTAATTTAATTATCAAATTATCATTTTGCCCTTGATTAAATAAATAAATAAAACACCAAAGTCATGTCCATATTTGTCCATCACATAAATATATGGCATAATTACCATCAAAGGAAGGTTTAATTTCACAATTGGTCCTTCAATTTAATTAAATTCTAACTAAATAAACTTATTTACAATTTAATCCCAAACTAATTAAGACTAAAAGAACAATTAATCCAAAAGCTAGTGGATTCAATGATAACACCGCTGCTTGGAAACTTTGACCATGGTTTAATTACGATTTAAGTCCCTTTTCCTTTATTCAATTAACCATTTAATCACTCAAATCAAATAGTGATTAAATTTTACATCTTTTACAATTTTGTCCTTTTTAATTAATTAATTAACTATCGAAACATTAAAATTTTTCAACGAAACTTTAATACCACCTTAATGACATTCCATAAATATTTATAAAAATATTTACAGCTCGGTTTATAGAAACGAGGTCCCTATACCTCATTTTCTAGAGCCACTTAACCTTAGGGTCTTACCACTTAAACTTAATTAATCATTCGAATAGCATAAATTATCATATCAAAAATATTTTTAAAACCATATTTGACTCGTAACTATTTAATAATAATATTTACAAACTTACTCGTCGGATTTAGTAGCCCCAAAACCACTACTTCCGACACCACTGAAAAACGGGTTGTTACAGCTAGCCTTTTTAAGTAAAAGACAGTTATTGTGGAATGTAAACCATCAGTTTAAAGTGATAAAAATATTTAAACTATTTTATTTATTATTTACCTCAAATTAATTTAATTAGATAGAGATAAAATAATAATTTGATATTTATTACTTAATCAATTTAATTTGATTTAATTAGTGGCATTATAAATTTTTATTACTAATCTTTTAATTAATTGGAAAAAATAATTATGATACAATAATATTATCATTTTTTATACATACACTATTTATAAAAAAAATTACAGATATAATCAGAATCTATAAAAAAAATTTAAAAATTTATATATTTTAAAAATTATTTATTAAACTCGATAACGCAAGTCAAAGTTTTCATTTGATAATATTAAAATAATTTTATATTTGCGTGGACTTGTGGAATTCTTCATACTCTAGAAGCTGTGGGCTACAATTTAAGAAGGGATGCAGTTGTATGAGGTTTTTCATTGCTCTGTACAAGTTGAAAAGTCAAGGCGGAGATCGACTTGATTTCCAGCTATTTATTTCGAAAAGGACTCTGCGTTCTAGTAATAACATGACGACCTTGCTGACCTCAATCATTCCTATGGATGCCAAACCCTTTCGTCATTAGATGTTGATATGATTTTAGTGCTTTTAAAAACAAGGTTGATATAGAAAATTAATAAAATAATAAATAAAAGTGGATGAAAATATGGAAACAAAATTCATTATCTTATTTTCACTTACAATATGCTATTTATAAGCTCTTTTACATTCAATTAATAAATGTATTACATTTAATGAACTAAGTTTTTTTAATTACTTCATTTAATGATCTCCTAATTATAAATGAAGTAAATAGTTCTATCTCATTACTTTAATATACTTAAGGGGGTTATAGACATCCATTTAATTTACAACACTCTCCCTTGGATGTCTTTTAAATAAGAATGTGCCTCATTAAAACCTTTATTAAGAAAAACACTGTGGGATAAAAATCTAATGAAGGAAAAAGAGTACATAATCTCCTATTACAAGTTACCTCATTAAAAACCTTTACTAGGAAAACCTAGTGGGACAAAACTTTGGTTAAAGGAAAAGAGTACAACCTGTTTTAGACTCCCCCTAATGGTGACATCACATTATATCTTTGAGTCGACGCATTCCAATCTTGTTTCGTAGTCTTTCAAATGTTGAAGGTGGCAATGCCTTGGTAAAAAGATCTGTTAAATTATCAGTAGAACGAATTTGTTGAACTTCTATGTCACCTTTCTTCTCAAGATTATGAGTGAAGAATAATTTTGGTGAAATATGTTATTTCTATCACCTTTGATATAACCACCCTTTAATTGAGCTATACATGTTGCATTATCTTCGTATAAGATAGTTGGCATATTTTCCTGTAAAGGCAAATTACATATCTTCTGGATATGTTGTGTTAATAACCTTAGCCAAACACATTCTTGGCTTGCCTCATGCATTGTAATTATTTTAGCATGATTTGAAGAGGCAGCAACTAATGTCTGCTTTGTCGAACGCCATGATATGGCAGTACCTCCACATGTAAATAAATATCCCGTTTGAGATTGACCTTTATGTGGATCCGATAAATATCCAGCATCAGCATAACCAACTAATAGGGATTTTGAATCATTTGAATAAAATAACCCCATATCAATGGTCCCTCTGAGATATCTAAATACATGTTTAATTCCATTCTAATGTCTACGTGTTGGAGAAGAACTAAATCTTGCTAACAAGTTTACAGCAAAAGCTATATCAGGTCTTGTGTTGTTTGCAAGATACATCAATGCTCCTATGGCACTTAGATATGGTACTTCAGGACCAAGAAACTCTTCATCATTCTCGCAAGGACGAAATTGATCTTTATTCACATCTAATGATCGTACAACCATCGGGGTACTCAAAGGATGTGTTTTATCCATATAAAATTCATTTAAGATCTTTTTCGTATAAGTTGACTGATGGACATGAATTCCATCTTTTAAATGCTCAATCTGCAGGCCAAGACAAAACTTTGTTTTTCCAAGATCTTTCATCTCAAATTCTTTCTTTAAATAATTTACTGCATTTTGAAGCTCTTCAGGAGTTCCAATAATATTTAGATCATCAACATAAATAGCAATTATTACAAAGTTTGATACAGACCTTTTTAAAAAAACACATGGGCAGATTGGATCGTTTTATAACCTTCTTTTAACAAATATTCACAAGACGATTGTACCACATACGTCCAGATTGTTTTAATCTATATAAACTTTTCTTTAATCTGATTGAGCAATTTTTCGGAGAAACTCTATATCCTTCAGGGATTTTAAATCCTTCTGGGATTTTCATATAAATTTCATTATCAAGTGTACCATACAAATAGGCTGTAACAACATCCATTAGACGCATGTCAAGTTTTTCACATACTGCCAGACTAATAAGGTATCTGAACGTGATTGCATCCACCACAGGAGAATATGTCTCTTTATAATCAATGCCGGGCCTTTGTAAAAATCCTTGTGCTACAAGTCGTGCTTTATATGTTACGACTTCATTTTTCTCATTTCGTTTTCCCACAAATATCCATTTCTATCCTACCGGCTTTACATATATAGATGTTTGGACTATAGGTCCAAAAACCTCACGTTTAGAAAGTGAATTTAATTCTGCTTGAATTGCGTCTTTCCATTTTAGCCAATCTTTTCTATTTCTGCATTCCTCAATAGATTTAGGCTTAGGATCTTCATTTTCTTTTACTATTTCAATAGCAACATTATAAGCAAAATTGTTGTCGACAACTATATTTTTTCGGTTCCATCTTTTTCCTGAAGTAACATGACTTATTGAGATTTCTTCGTTATCACCATTTTCAGGCACCTGAACCTCTTCTGGGGTTTTTTGATTAGTTATATCTTTGGCCTTTTATTGGGCACTTGCCTCCACAATATTATCATCTTGAATAATTGCTCCTTTGTTTTTACGAGGATTTTTATCTTTGGAACCGATTGGAGGCATGGATTACTTTATTTTGCACTAAAAATTTGCCCTATTGGGATATCAATTCGTATTGGAGCATTTTTAGCTGGTATGTGAGATTTTGTAATTCTTTTTAGGTCAGTAAATGAATCTGGCAGTTGATTGGAGATGTTTTGCAAATGTATGATCCTTTGAACTTCTTGTTCATATTGACTTGTGCGAGGATCTAATTGAGATAATGATGATCCATCCCATGTAATTTCTTTTACCAGTTGTATTTTCTCTCCCCTAATGTCGAGAATGTTGTTTCATCAAAATGACAATCAATAAATCGTGCAGTAAATAAATCTCCAGTCAATGGTTCAACATATTTAATTATAGAAGGAGATTCATAACCAACATATATTCCCAACCTCCTTTGAGGACCCATATTTGTGCGTTGTGGTGGAGCAATCGGAACATATATTGCACATCCAAAAATTCTAAGATGGGAAATATTTGGCTCTTGACCAAAAGCCAATTGTAATGGGGAGTACTTATTATAACTTGTTGGCTTTAAGCGCACAAGTGCTGCTGCATGCAAAATAGCATATCCCCAAGTTGTAACAGGGAGTTTTGTTCTCATAAGCAATGGTCGAGCTATTAGTTGGAGGTGTTTGATAAACGATTCAGCTAAACCATTTTGTGTGTGAACATGAGCTACAGGATGTTCAACTTTTATCCCAATTGACATACAATAATCATTAAAAGCTTGGGATGTAAACTCACTAGCATTATCAAGACGAATAATTTTGATTGCATAATTTGGAAATTGTGCTCTTAATCGAATTATTTGAGCGAGTAGTCTCACAAATGCCAGGTTGCGAGTAGATAATAAAGACACATGTGACCACCTACTAGATGCATCTATTAATACCATAAAATATCTGAATGGTCCACATGGTGGATGAATGGGCCCACATATATCACCTTGAATACATTCTAGAAATGCGGGAGATTCAATCCCAACTTTAGCTGGTGATGGTATAATAATCAATTTTCTTTGAGAACAAGCGACACAAGATAAATCCTTGAATTCAAGAATCTTTTGGTTCTTTAATGGGTGTCCAATTGAATTCTCGATGATTCTTCGCATCATAATAGATCCGGGATGGCCTAATAGGTCATGCCAAATAGTAAAAGTATGTGGTTCTACAAACTTCTGGTTTGTAGTAACATGTGACTCAATTGCACTAATATGTGTATAATATAAACCTGATGAAAAAGCAGGTAGCCTTTCCAAAACATATTTCTTTCCACATTCAACATTTGTAATATATAGATATTCAATATTTTTCTCATTCATAGTCTCAATATGATATCCATTAAGACGAATATCTTTAAAGCTCAATAAATTTGTTTGAGACTTAGTGGAATATAAAGCAGCATCAATGAAAAATTTTGTACCTTTAGGTAATAATATGATAGCTCTTCCTGAGCCTTCAATAAGTTTTGAACTACCCGATATTGTATTAACATGGGCATTACTCATTGTCAAATAAGAAAAATATTTTTTATCTTTGAGTATCGTATGTGTTGTAGCACTACCTGCAAGACACATGTCTCCATTGATTTTGGGTCCATCGAAATTTTGTTGAATATTCATATTCTTCATAAAAACAAACAAAATATAATATGAGAAACATTGAAAATATTTATCAAATATATAAATTATTCTTTATGTAAGAAAATAAAACATACTTAAAACAACATAAAAATGTCAAAATAACATCAATTTTTCTAATGATTCTCAAAGAAATCTGCCACATGTAGGTGAGTTATATTATTAAGGTCATTAAATTTATCACCCTCGTAGGCATGGTCAGTTTTAGTATTATAGTGAATATCTTCATCTTTTGCCTCCATTTCATCATTTTGGGATATAAAATTTGTCTCCATATGCTTTCCCTTCTTTTTAATGGATGCTTGATAAATTTTCACTAAATGCTCAGACGTATGACAGGTACGTGACCAATGCCCCTTCATACCACATTGGTTGCATATATTCTCAACAGTCTTTGAAGGATTATTTTGACCACTTCTTTCT
Source organism: Gossypium sturtianum (assembly GCA_025698515.1). Lineage (NCBI taxonomy): Eukaryota > Viridiplantae > Streptophyta > Magnoliopsida > Malvales > Malvaceae > Gossypium > Gossypium sturtianum. The sequence continues at coordinate 43,663,208 of CM046948.1, forward strand.
TGTCTTTCATTGTTATTCTTTTTCTGGTGGTTGGAAGTATCATTTTTATTACCACCATGATAACGATTACAAATATGTCCTCGACCACGTCCCCCACTACATCCACGACCACGGCCGCGACCTCTATATTTTCTATTTTCATAATTATTGTGTACTACTACATTTACTTCAGGGAATGGTGCAGAACCAGTGGGACGAATTCCATGATTTTTCATCAACAGCTCATTATTTTGTTCAGCCACCAAAAGGCATGAAATCAATTCAGAATACCTTTTAAAACCTTTTTCACGGTATTGCTGCTGCAGGAGCACATTAGTAGTATGAAAGGTTGAAAATGTTTTCTCTAACAAGTCCTCATCAGTTATGTTTTCTCCACATAATTTTAGTTGAGAACTAATTTTGAAAAGTTCTGAATTGTATTCACTTACAATCTTAAAATCTTGTAACCGTAAGTGCATCCAACCATATCGAGCTTTAGGGAGTATCACAGTTTTCTGATGGTCAAATCGTTCTTTCAAATTTTTTCACAACTCATGAGGGTCTTTCACAGTGAGATATTCCACTTTTAACCCTTCATGTAGATGATGACGGATGAAAATCATTGCTTTTGCCTTGTCTTGATTAGATGCTTCTTTATCTGCTAATATAGTATTTCCTAGACCATTAGCATCTAGGTGAATTTCAGCATCTAACACCCATGACAAATAATTCTTGCCTGGGATGTCTAAGGCCGTAAATTCAAGTTTGGCAAGATTTGACATTATAATCACTTGAATCAAAATAAAAAAAATATATTAGTAAAATAATAAGCATTCTCAATTGTAAAATAATTCAATTATATATACCAAATTTGCTAAATAATAATATGTATGTCAAATATTGGCATAGAGAGGAATACTCATAATAATAACTTAACACAAATTACATTAATTGAAATGTCTTTTAATAATAAAAAACATGTATATTGTAAACGGAAAAATATATAGGATTTTTCCTATGTAATTTATCACCTTTTTACTTAAATTCGTTGTTAAAACTAAGTAATTTTTTAATAAATTAATGAAATATGTGAAAATATGAAATTAAGACATAGAAATTATTAAAATGTGATTTTATACTTTATTATATAGTTTTCATGTAATAAATGGCTTATTTTATATTAATTTGAATATATTATATTTTTAAGACATAAAGTGGGCCTTGCATGATTAAATTAAATAATAAAATATAAAATTATATTTAATAATTAATTTTAAAATATTTCATTAATAATTTGGGTTTTAATTAATTAATTAAATTAGATAAATTTTATTCTTTGGTCCTCTAACTTGTTGATTTATTCTGGATAGGTCTGATAGTTTTGCTGGATTACAAAACCTTCCAAATTGGAGACTAAGTCAACCCAATATTCGGCTACACATGGCTGTCCATTTAAACCATTCTTTGGTTTAATTACATAAGGTCCTTGCAGTGTTGAAGAAATTAGAGATTTTCCCGAAGATTTACGATTGACCGAGTCTCAATCTTGAGTTGTATGGCATCCAAAATTGCTTAAAAATCAAGCAAAAATCAAGTCAAAAGCCACTAAGCATGGCCGGCCACAATTTGAGGAGATTTGAAGAGGTTAACATCCACTATTTTTAGCAAACTGTCCCCCTCTCCTCACCTAAAAATAAGACCCTCTCATTCCCTCATTCATCATCCCTCAATCATTCCTCATTCATTCTCATCATTCATCATTCTCTCTTCTCTCCAAATTCTCTTAGCCTTTTCCATTCCCACGCATAGCATCATCTCTTCATAGAGATTTTAGTAATTAAGCCTCTTAAAGAACCCTTGGTCGGCCACCTTGGAGAGCCATCAGCAAAGGAGCAAAGCAAAGGAACGAAGGAGCCTCGTCGGTCAGAGTCTTGAGTGACAATTGGGTTTAATCTTTCTTTTCTTTAATTTAATCTAAAGATGTTTGCTATGTTCTTTGTTCTTGTTTACAACAATGTTAGCTTAATTTTATTTAAGCTAGGATGATTGCTTTGATTAAATAATATTTATTTGATTCATGCTTATAATGTTTGTTCCTCAATCGATCATGTTTTCAATTAAAATCAAGTCGTATTTCGTTCATACGTGATTGAAATGCACTGAATTAGTGAGCGATCCCGACGCACGACGGCTAATGGACACATAATTGAAATGTGCATGCTCAATTTAGATCCTGACCCGATTAAATTGTAGGTTGCATAACAACTCTAACCAAGCTCTGTTATCTGTATAGTTTTTAGATTTGTGTGATTAAACTGTTTCAAACCTGACACGTCCCTGTTACCTCACAAGAATGCTAAGAAACCCTTAGTAAATAAGGATTAGTAAAATGTGTATTTACTAAGTAAAGGATTCCGAAATGACCTAATGTGGTTTCCAAACTCATGAAAGATTGGATTGCCATGAAATGTTTTTCCGAATGTTATTAAGCATGTTGATAATAAATTGAGATTAATTAAAGTAATTGTCCTAATTTATTTATGTTATAATTGTTGCAAATTGTGTTTCATTTTGCTAAAATCTATTTCATTCATATGGTTTGCATACTTAGGATAATCTGCATTAGGGATCATTGCATTTAGTTTAATATATTTTAATCACCACTTCTCAACTATATTGAGTTTTTATTTACCAAATTGTTAATATAATTTTACAAATTAAGTGACTTAGCACAAATACAATCCCTGTGGAGACGATAACTCGATACTTACTTATTACTTGATAACGACTATGTACACTTGCACAAACCTACGCGTTACATATATATAATTATCATTATTAGATTTTAGTTGTAAAAATAAATGTGAAAATGTTACCCAAAGCAAATATTTTATCTAGAAAATAAAATAAAAGTATTATGAAAATACGTATACTGTATATAGTTTAACGGGAGTTATACGGGCAAATTATATAAAGTTGAAATGACATGAACTTCACTATGAACTCGTAGAAGCTCGTGCTGATAACGTGTTATAGAAAATTAATAAAACAATAAATAAAAGTGGATGAAAATACGGAAGAATTTTTCATTATCTTATTTTCACTTACAATGGGGCAATTTACCTAAAAATACCGAAAAATAATAAATTTACGGAAAAGGGCCGAAATCTGGAATATTTACGGAAAAGGGTCATTTCCCCACAAAGCGCGTCTACGTCAGCGTGTTTTGTGGGAAAAAAGCAGGAAAGTGCGCCCTTGAGGGAGCGCTTTCTGCCACATCATCAAAGCGTGTCCTCGTCGTAGCGCTTGCTTTGATGTGACGGCGCTCCTCAAGGGCGCATTTTCCTCACTGAACGGTAAAAAAACCTATAAAAACCCCCAACCCTTTTATTTTTTCACACATTAGTCCTCTATCATCTTTCTCTCAACTTTCTCTCAAATTCCTCTCAAAATTCTCTTAAAGTCCTTGAAACTTACTCTCAAATTTCAAAATAGTCCTTTAATATTTACAAAAAAGCCTTTTTTTACTTTTTTTTAAATATATTTTTTTGATAAATTATAAAATTTTCGATCGTATTACCAATGGCGGGAATTAATTAAATGCTCGACGATAAGCACATCTCCGTCGATCAAATGCAAATGGTAAGTTTTAATTTTAATTTTTCAATACTATTTAATATTTTTTAGGTTTATGCAATTTTAATTAATTTTTATTTTATAATTTTTTAAACAGTCTGTAGATCGGGTGTTGCAATGCTATATTCGCAATATGCATGGTCCCCTATCGCTGTTGATCGAGAATTACCTGCGGGAAGCGGGTTTTTGGCACGTGGCCACGATAGGCCGGGGGTTCAAGTTGGAGTCAAACTTAATCAGTGCGTTGATAGAGAGGTGGAGACCCGAGACTCACACTTTCCATCTTCCATGCGGAGAGTGTACTATCACTCTGGAAGATGTGCAGTTGCGATTGGGATTGCCGGTGGATGGGTCCGTAGTCACCGGGTCCGCAACTTCTACTAATTGGACCGCCGTATGCTACGAGCTTCTGGGTGCCATTCCAGATAACATTTATGGAGGTCGGATCGAGATGGCCTGGTTACGAGACACATTCCCAGAGCCGAATAATGGTTCGACCAAAATAGAAAGAATACGGTATGCTTGGGCATACATTCTTGAGATAATTGGAGGCTATCTGATGCCGGACTTGTCTAGAAACCTCGTACACCTGAGATGGCTGCTGAAACTTGTTGATTTTAGAACAGCCGGTGAATTGAGTTGGGGGTCTGTCGTGCTATCAAAATTGTATCGGGAGATGTGCGGGGCGACGCGGCCGAGTAAAGCGAAAATCGGAGGTTGCCTATCACTACTGCAGTCATGGGCACGGTTTCAATTTCCATTTTTACGTCCTCGACTCGACCACCCATATACATTCCCACTCGTAACGAAGTAAATTTAATGCTATATTTTACAATTATTACGTAGATTTATAGTATAATTGTATGCTAAAAATTTATTTAATTAGGTGGAACCATTCGGCGAGTTATGCTGGAATACCTACCTCGCTTGAAGATATACGACTTCTATTAGACCAATGGTCGGAATCACAAGTAAGTTTTGAATTTCGTATTTATAATTTAGTATTTCGTATTTAGTGTTTAGTATTATGTATATAACTAATATTTTGGTCATGTTAATATAGTTTCAATGGACACCGTACGAGGATCCGACAATTCGGGCAATAATTCCGGATGAGTTCTTGCAAAATCCAAACATTTGGCATGTGAAGGTCCCATTGATCAACTATGCCACTGTGGAGATGCACCAGTCAGATCGGGTTCTGCGAAAATTTGGATTCCGACAACCGATTCTCGTGCCACCTGAGGTGCTCGATGATGAGCACAAAGTCGACTTACAACAGTCGCACACGGATTGGCCAAGATTTTGGTCAATATATATCGAGATGTGGGAGAACCGGTATGATTATTTACCTAATCGGGAACCGATCATCGTTCCTGAGTTAGTGTGCGTGTCGGAATACATGCCATGGTTTAGGATCTATGGTAAGCCGTATTTGTTGTCGAAAGAGGAAAGGCAACGGCAACTTCGTGAACAATGGGCACGACGGGGCCCTTTAAATCCAAGGAGAAGGGGTGATGAGACGGGACCATCAACGGTGCACGGACACGATCACGAGCCCATCAACAGCGCCCACCACGATCCACCGGGCCCATCACTTCGGCCCGGCGACACCGACATCACGCCTTTGGCCTTTATGCGGTGCGTACCTAGCCCTTATATGTATCCTAACCCATATATGTTTCCTTTTCCCGGCCCCACCCCAGTTGGAATGCATGGCCCGGTTCGAGTCCGTTCCTGACTACTCTGACTAGCCAGCCGATCTTGAGGCCGACATCGCGTGAGGATCACGGGAGGCACCGTCGGGAGCACTTCTTTTACCGGTCTCCTTCGCCTTACGGGATTGAGACACCCCGCCGTGGTTTGTGCAAACACCTCCATGATCATTATTTTATCAAGGTGGGTCATCCTCCCAACACCCACAAACTGCACTCCACCGTCGGAGGAACGAGAATCGCCCGAGGTTCCGACCACTTCGCGGAAGCTAGAAGAAGGAGGAATCCAGCACGTAACCGTCGACCACCCCCGTGTGGCACTGATTCCAACCGGCATCAACATTGATTCGGACCGGCTTTTTTATTTTTTAATTGTAATATAATTTTTTTTATTTTTTAATAAAATAAAAGTTGTTTTTTATTTGTGTTTGTAATTTAATTTTAATATCTTCAATAAAATAGAAGTTGTTTATTTTTTATATGTAATTTAATTTTAATATATTTAATAAAATAAAAAGTTGTTTTTTATTTTTTATTTTTTGTAATTTACTTTTAATATATTAAAAAAAATAATAGTTGTTTAATTTTTTTTGTAATTTAATTTTAATATCTTTAATAAAATAAAAAGTTGTTTTTTATTTTTTATTTTTTGTAATTTACTTTTAATATATTTAATAAAATAATAGTTGTTTAATTTTTTTGTAATTTAATTTTAATATCTTTAATAAAATAGAATTTGTTTAATTTTATTTTATTGTAATTTAATTATAAAAATAAAAGTCCAATATTTGTTTTTTATTGTAACTTAAAGTTTTTTTTTTCCAAATTAGTCCTTTTACAAAAGTTCACCGTTTTCATCAACAAATAAATAGAATTTACATAGACACCAAGAGACAAAAAAAGTTAAGAAGATCGTCAACTATTCCGATTTGGACACGAAGCGAGATGTATGGCACGGGTTCCTACACCATCCGCACAACCTACGTTGGTTGTGGCCGTTTCTTGGATATCCATATTGTTGCGTATTCTAGTCGAGCAAGGTCGACCTTTTGGTTTGCGCCTCAGTTGTCTATCCGACAACAGCTTATATACGGTGCAAGCGATACCGACGACCACTTACGTTCATCCGGGATGGTGGGAATACGTGTCTCGCACGTTGTACATGTTTTCTATTTTATACACCGTCGACATAGCTCATGGGATCAAGGCGGAGATTCTCGACAAGCCGCAAGTACATGAGTGCATGGGTAACGAAGTGCATCAAATATCCACGATCGCAGTCCTATTTATCAAGTGTACACGCATCGCGCCGCCAACAATACCTTGGTTCGGTTTGTCAAACTCCGTCACACGAAACCATAGGTTGTCGCGATTGTGACACACTGTGTGCATGGTGTTAGCCCGTGCCTTCCCCCTGTTAATTTCTCGCAAGTCCTTCGCGCACCATACATGGCCTCCTTGTATTTGGCCTTTATAACTCGCTGCTCGCTTTGAAAATAGTGCCGCTAAACGAAAATATGTCTCTCGCACAACCGATGTTATCGGAAAATGACGCGTTCCTTTTAGAACAGAATTTATGCATTCGGCTAGGTTTAAGGTCATATGACCATATCGTAGGCCACCGTCGTATGCTTATGTCCACTGTTCGAAAGGAATATTGCACAGGTAGTTTGCGCCTTCTTCGTTATCTGATCGTAAACTCGCTAACATCTCCTGAAAACGGTCTTTATTGATCTCGTACCCTGCCAATATAAGTTGATAGCGAATATTACACACCACTCTTCAATTAAGAATAAATTGAATATTACAAACAAAATTATATTAATAGATATTACATACCCATATTGGTCACTTGTTGTCGCTGCCTTCTAGATCGATGTTGCCCGTAGTAGTTGGACGCAACATGCCTTAGGCAATATCGATGGTGTGTGCAATGCCACAGGCTTCTCTGTCGCTCTATTGCGGCTAGTATTCCAGGTCCCCGATCCGATATAACGCATATATCGGGTTGGGGGCAGACATGCCTCCTTAACCTAGATAGGAAGAAATCCCGTCATCGGTGACTCCCGGTGTTATTGCAAATGCAATCGGAAGGATTCTCCCATGCCGATCACGTGCCCACAACTAGCAATAAGCCCGTCGTATATCTACCATACATAAAGGTACCGTCAATTTGTACCAATGGCTTACAGTATATAAATGCATCTCGGCATTGCTTAAATGTCCAAAAAAGACACTTGAACACTGCGCATCCACGGAGCAAACGATCGTTGTAGTATGCCGCCCGTTTCAAGGTCCGTTATGCCGCCTAGGACATATCTCTCCAAAGACTGACACCACCGCCACACTTCATTATATGAAGCGCCCCACCGACCATGCAACTTTTCCAACGCTTACGCTTCGCTATTCAAGTCTTCTGAAGAGGCGTGTACCCCAATTGGCTACGAATATTACCAATTAAGGCTGGCATCGTAGTCTTCGGATCGACCTTCACCGTCGGTATTATTAAGTCAGCCAACATCTCTGAATCCATCTTCGGATGATCTTGTGTAACACCTGTCAACGAAGTACATCAAATAACACAACATTACGTAATATTTGTATTATTCAAAAATATTGAATACATAGTGATACTGTACCGGCAAGACATGTATGTGGACCTTTGTACTTTTTGATCTCCCACAAGCCAGTCCTTTTCCTCAACGGGGACATGATTTTCCATGAACATGTACCATCTTGCACTGCACACTTCGCCTCGTACTTATCGACCTTGGATTTAACCATGTTGTAGTTAACCCCGTTCTTGATGCTGTATTGTTTCAATGCACAAAGAAAAGCATCCTTGTTGGAAAACTCTTTACCAACTTCTAATTCACCCGAATCCAACGACGAACTTGTACGGTCACGCGTCTGGTGTGGTAGTTCAGGAAACTCCAATGCATCGTCTTGAGATAGATCGACATTATGCATGTAAATTTTGAGGCGATACGCCCTGAATAGCGAATCTTCTTCTTCTTCATCCGAAACCGCCTCAACATCTTGAGTATTGTTGGAGCAGTTCCAGGTTCGTAAAATAATCCAACTTCTGCACCATCGGGCCCGGGCTCTCGAGGTGGATCCACATCGGACTCATCATCCGATCCACCATAATCTGCAATGAACGAAGGCCTCTCGCCGGTGGATGTCGTGGGGAGTACATTATCCCTCCTTAAACATCTTTCGTAATGTTCCCAATCATATGTGGATTGCCAACCACTAGAAGTTGATGACGTTCCCCAATACGTATTTCTATCATTGGACATCGAAGGAAGGATATGCATGTCCCATCCACCAACCGAGTGTCATGCAGGGGTTATGTTTTCCATACTACCACCAAACACGGGCACTTCCGTATTCTGCCTCCCACTAACAGAGTGTCAGCTTGGGGTCATGTATTCCCCTCGAAGAGAAGTAGATGTTGAGGTCGAAGGAAGATCACTTGGCGATGAAAATTGTACATATACCTCAAGATAGGGTGATCCACTGGCAAGATGAGTCTCCACCATTGCCTCAAAGCTCCGAGGACGTTTGATGTCGAATGAGTCATATCTCACCGGATCAATCGAAGCGCAAAATCTATACTTAATAGACTGAACTTTCATTGGCGTTGTTCCGAAGATTTTACGCCTAATTCTTTTGTGAAGTTCTAACAAATCTATGTTCGATTAAAACTCGATCGTATTTGTGTTCTCCGATAAAAAAATAACACCATTTTCGGTGTCACAAACCTCACCATCGTAGTAAATAACAGCATTAATACGTTCACTCATTTTTAGTTTCTATTTTTCTTTTGCCTCAATTTCTGTTATGCAACCTGAGAATGAAATTTGGCTGATTTATAATCATAATTTTACCGGAGACTACAGTAGCAAAAGAGCGTCCACGTGGGAGCTCTTTTGATGACTCTTCTTGTGAGTGCATCCGCTTGAAGCGTTTTGGGCACTATTTGTTCGTAAACGTCTTCTCAAAATTATTTTACCGGAGACTCATCAGTAGCAAAAGAGCGCCCACGTGGGAGCTCTTTTTCAAGACTCTTGCTTACAGTGCATCCTGCTTGAAGCGTTTTGGGCACTATTTGTTCAGAAACGTCTTCTCAAAATTATTTTACCGGAGACTACTGTAGCAAAAGAGCATCCACGTGGGAGCTCTTTTCAGTACTCTTGCTGACAGTGCATCCTGCTTGAAGCATTTTGGGCACTATTTTTTCAGAAACGTCTTCTCAAAATTATTTTACCGGAGACTATCAGAGCAAAAAGAGCGTCCACGTGGGAGCTCTTTTCAATTACTTTTCTCGACGGTGCATCTGTTTGAAGCGTTTTGGGCACTATTTGTTTAGAAACGTCTTCTCAAAATTATTTTGCCAGATACAACTGTCAAAAAAATTCAAACAATTTTTATTTTGCTAATATATTTTGCCCAAAACCCTAAACATATTTTTACTAAACCCTAATTAACCCTATAATCTACTCCATTAATTTTCCCCTAAAAACCCTAAATCTAACAACCCTAAAAAATCATAAACCCTAGCCCTGAAACCTTAAAATTTCATACCCTAACACTAAAAATAGCTGAAAATCAAACGGGGAAGGGGTAAAAAAGCGCCCTTGAGGGAGCTTTACGCCACATCGCAAAGCGCTACCGACGAGGACGCGCTTTGATGATATGGCAGAAAGCGCTCCCTCAAGGACGCGCTTTCCTGCTTTTTCCCCATAAAACGCGCTGACGTGGACGCGCTTTGTGGGGAAATGGCCATTTTCCGTAAATATTCTAGATTTCGGCCCTTTTCCATAAATTTATTATTTTTTCGGTATTTTTAGGTAAATTGCCCCTTACAATGTGCTATTTATAAGCTCCTTTACATTCAATTAATAAATGTATTACATTTAATGAACTAATTTTTCTTAATTACTCCATTTAATGATCTCCTAATTATAAATGAAGTAAAGAATTTGATCTCATTACTTTAATATGCTTAAAGAGGTTAAAGACATCAATTTAATTTACAATATGTTGAACTATTTATTGTATTCAAATAACTTAACTATCGAATTTTGATAAATAAATAAAAACTTGTGGATTTTAAACTTCTTTATAATGGTGGTTGGGATAAATTGTAGAATTTTCGTGGGAAATCATTAGCTTTTTCAGCCTTTTGCTTTTCAATGTGTTTGCACATGTTTCTACGCAATCAAAGCTACATTCAACGAAATGAAGTGTTCAAAATTGACGTCCAACCTAACTTTGCTTTTCCAATGAAAATTATTCATTTAAGACAATCCTATGCTATTTTTCCCAAACAAGAGCATATATCCCACACCCTCTCACAACTCCCTTCAAGTTTTTGGTACATTCATAATCTTTATGCCACGTAATATTACTAAATTCAATTTTTTTTACTTAAATCTATAATAATTTAAAACTAAATATCTCATCCTTTACCATTTTGATACTCTCTTTCAGGTACCAAGGAGCCTAAAGGGATATATATCATTGTTGGATCAACAAGTGTTTGATTTAATAGTAGAATATATTGCATTCTTAAAAAAAAATGTATATTCAAATTTTAAAGATAATATTATTAAGAAAGATAATCATGAACCTTAAACATGTATCATAAAAACGAACATGAAAAATATTAAAATATATATATGAATATCGAACTTACCTCAATTGGTCATATAATTATCTTAACAACTGTATCCAATTTATGTTATTATTTAAAATTTTGATTGAGTAAGTGTCATCTATCAACCGGTTTCAACTCAATTATAAATTTATTAAAAACACATTATTTATTCAATGTAATAAATATTATTTTGGGAAAATTTTTGTATTTTTTAATATAAAATCTAAGAAATATATGCATACATATATTTGAGACATAATTTTCACTTTCCCAACTTACATATTTAACTTATATATTTTACAAGTTTATTATATAATTATTTTCACCTATATTAAAGATATGTCATGATGTAATATAGTCAAAGAAAATGAAATAAATTCATGTAGAAACTAAAAAATATGAGGGTAAAATTTCATCTGTTATAAATTCCAATCAAGAAACAAAGTAGAATCTCTAGTTTCTCTCACCTTCTTTTTGCTTATATAATACATTAATGCTACATTTGGTAACATGATTAATTTTATCATATTTTAGTATATGAGTTAGTAATAATTTAATATAAATTGGTAATTTTTAGCCATTCACATTACTTGTTTTTTGCATAAGTGAAGGTATAATTTTTACTTAAATTAAAGAGATCTAATTCTTTTTTTAAAAAATCTACTAATATTTCTAAATTTAAATATGAATTTATACTAACTATTCTTTATTATATATCTATCTATGTAATACATATTTATCAAATAAATTTTTCCTTATGTTATTATATTAATAACTAAACATGGCATAAAACTCTTTTAGCATTGGCCAAATAAAAATTGCATTTTTAGTCCCTCAAAAAATTATTTGTTCAATTTAAATTATTTTAACAAAAAAGTTTTAGCTTTAGTCTTTCAAATATTTTTAATTTTATTTTGATTTCTTATACAAAATTTCTTACTTCATCCTTGTGCCTATATACAAATTTCTATAAAATTCCAAGTAATTTTTAGAACATAGTACTTTTTAAAAACTATTTTAAGAATGTTTTTTTTTTAGAAAAAGAATGATAAGTTTAAAAAATGAAATTAAGTATTTTGAAAATTATTTATACTGTTTCATATATATAATATTCATTTTTAAACTAATATATAAAAAATTAAGTATTAAAATTTAAAAACATAATATAATTGTATAATGAGATAAAAATTAAAACATAATATGATCGGAAGTATGAACAAATGTCAGAATTATAAATGAAACAAATAAAATTTAAAACATAATTTTTTATATATTAGTTAAAAATGAATATTATATATATAAAAATATTATAACAGTATAAATAATTTTCAAAATTCTTAATGTCATTTTTTAAACTTATCATTTTTTTTCTAAAAAAATTTTCTTAAAATAGTTTTTAAAAAGTACTTGGAATTATTGTATAAAAAATATTTGGAATTTTAAAGTTAAAATTTTATATTCAAAAATTAAAAAACGTTATTCAATTTTAATAGTGTATTTAATTTGTGAAAATAGTGATAATATTTTTAAAAAAATTATTAAACTGTCTTAAAATTTACAGTGACATATTATGTAAAATTGTAAGTTGAATTAGTGAATATAAACAAATTGAAAGCACTTATCATGAAGATATAACTTGCAGAAGACCTTTAAAAATTATATAAAAAAACTGAAGGGGTTTATGTTGCAAATTTTTTCCCCGTAAATATTTTTTTTATCACATGTAAAATTTTTATTGTATAAACATATTAAAAATTTAATAACTTTGTAATATATATATATATATATATATATATGATATATGATATTAGAATATTAAGGAAAGAAAAAAGAATGATAGTATCTTCGAACAAATCCCAGCATATTTTAAATGAGGATATAAATATATACTATGCATAATCACGATTATAGTTTCTTCAATTAAATACAAGTGTAGACTAGAGCCATTTTGTACAAACTTGAGGGCTTCATCAACCCAACATGACATCCCATAGAGCAGAAAAGGTCCGAAAGGAATCCATGGTTGAAGTCTCCCAGTCCCAGAATATGGATCATCATCTCCCACTTAATGAGAATGATTCACAAGACATGTTCATCTTCCAAGTCTTGGACGAAGCCAACGCTCATCACGCCCTCCCACTCAGTAACTATTGCCATCAGTTTCAGTTTCAGGTAACCGCAACAAACCAAACCACGCTTGAACCAGCCAGGAACCCACCCAAGAAGCATTACAGGGGAGTCAGGCGTCGCCCATGGGGCAAATACGCCGCCGAGATCCGTGACTCCACTAGACAAGGGGCACGGATGTGGCTAGGCACATTCGAAACAGCTGAAGCTGCTGCTTTGGCTTATGACAAGGCAGCTTTTAGGATGCGTGGTTCAAAGGCTTTACTGAATTTCCCAGCTGAAGTTACGGTGGAACCATCATCGGTTCAAAGATTACGGCCGAATGTAAGCTCAAAAAGATTGGAAGAAACAACCCGTGGTTCAGGTAGTAGCTCCACCATGATTTCATTTGGGGCATCCATATCGGAATCAGAGAGTAGGACAACAGGGGAGTCCCGTAATAAAGGATCAGAATCGGATAACTTAAACAAGACGACCAGTTCTTGAAAGTTTCCTAAGACAGGGTATTCATATATGTTACGGTTTTCATTTTACCTTTTTAATTTTAATTTTAATTTCCTTTTTCTGGGTTTTACATTTTCCCTTTTGATTTAATTTTTCTGTATAGAAGAGGTCTGTCTAGTTAGATCGTGGGTGTCCAATGAACATTGCAACAGAGTGCACAAATGCGATTTGAGGACCATAAAATTGGTAGAAAATATGGGTTCGATTTTATTTTATTATTACATTTATTGTATCTAAATAAATTCAATAGGTGTAAATTTCACAATTGCCTTTTTGGTTTCCTCGTACAAGACTAAGGGTGGGTTTGGATGGGCGGTGCGTTTACCTACGGTTAGTGTAAAAACAATGGTGGTGTGAGAGATTAGATCTTTGTAGTAATATTTGTAGCGTGAGACAAAAAGTAAGCTAAACGCACTGCACCGCACTCAATAGCCCATCCAAACCCACCCTAAGTGCGCCAATTTGGTTTCGATTTGACTTATCATTAGTATATAAATTTAATAAACGTAAAAGAAAAAAAACCTTTAGTTTAAGGTCAATTTGCAACAAGACTTTTATCAAACCCCTTTTGATCCATGTGAAAATTTACCTACCCCAAGTTTACTTGTCAAAGGATTCAATGGTTGGTGCACATTTTTTAAAATTTTGCGTTTGTATGTCAATTTTAATAGGCTATTTTTGCCCGAGCCCAACAAAAACAAACCAAAAATAAAATAATAGAATCTGTTACAGTTTAATATGGCCCAGTATGGCCCAAATGTAGAAACCCTAAGCCCATAACTTTAAGATCTCAGAAGAAAACAAGAAAACCCTAGTCGCCGCTCCTCTCGCGCCGCCCGAGGCTCCTCGCCCTGAGGTCTGCCACCCTTTCACCGAAGAGACAAGAAGACCGCCTTTCCCGCCTCCATTGACCTCGCCAAGACCTGCAAACAAAGCAAGAAGAAAAAGACAGAAAAGAAAAGCAAAAATAGCAGAGGAACAGTAGCAAACAATATAAAAAACATGTGATATTGTAATTGGCTATAAAGCCACAACAAAACTGATTGTAATGTTTTTTACGGAGAAAGCAATAAAAAAAAAGAAAAAAACGAATACAAAAAAAAAGAGAAAGCAATCGGAAATAAAATTTCTAAAAAATGTGTTCTTTTCCATCCTTTTATTTTCTGCTTTATTTTTTACTTGTACTTTTTTTAAAAAATAAACATAAAATAAGAAAAAGGAAGTCGAAATCTTACTGAATTTTCACATTCCGCCGCCGTGGGTGGCCGAGGACAGTCATCTCAGTTAAAAGATGACACTTTTAATTGTTGGGAAATCAAAAGGCCAAGAAAAATGGCCATTTTTGCTTTCCGGCCACCGTGGACGGTGGCACCGCCGTCGGCGACCGGCGGTCGCCACAGTGGCCAACGACCGGAGCCAAGGTCGGCCGAAGGGAGGTTGGAGAGAAAAAAGAAGGGGTTTCAGAGTTTTTTTTTTTAAAAACTGGTTTGAAATGAAATTTTTTGAAAATTTTTTCACTTATATAGGCTCCCAAAAAGGCGTCGTTTTGAGACTAGCCTCAGACGCCCAAAACGGCGTCGTTTTGGCCTCTGACCCGTTTGCCCGACCCAAGGCCTCAGGATCTGCGTGTTTTTAGACTAGTGTATAATTGCAACCCTAGTCCTTCCGCTTTTCAAGCGGTTTGCAATTAGGTCCTAATCTTTTTTTTTTAGAAATTATACCACATGATTTTCATGTGCTTCAATTTAGTCCTCGGTTCGCTAATCTCCTGGAGAAGGGACGCGTGTCCGTAGGATTGGGATAATTTCTTAGTTGGTCCCTCCCTTGTTTTTGCGCATTACAATTTAGTCCTTCATTTTTATTTTATCCCGATTTGGCCAAAAAATTCCACTTAAGTTTCGATTTAGTCCTTCTTATATTTATGCATTTAATTTATTATAATTTAGGCTCTCAATTTCATTTCAATTTTGACTTAATCCTTATTTATTTAATTTTGACCCTTTATAGATTCTTTTTATATATTTTTTATATATTATTTTATTTATTATTTGTTTATTTATTTATTATTCCTTTACTTTTTTTTAATATTTAAAATTGGTTTATTTCCTTTTTATTGTACATTTTATTTATTTATTTATTTATTTTTCTTTACCATATTAAATATTTAGAATTTATATTACTTATATTCCTTTTTTTTGTACTTTTATATTTTATTATTATTACCATTATTATTATTATTTTATTATGCATATTGGTATTGTGATTTATTGCTATTATTATTATACTTTCATATTTTATTATACATATTATTATTATACCATTGTTATTACAAATTGATGTTGCATTATTACTATTCGATAGCATGGTATTTTTTGTTACTTTTTTTAGTAGTTTTTATTTCATTTATTTATTTATTTATCATTCTAATATCATTTTATTTTACCCATCACTATTTGGTTTTATTTCATTAATTACTATACCGTCATGTTAAAATATATTTATTCATTTTTACACTATGCCCAAATAAATTAAGAGTATATTATTTTTAAGAAATATCGTCATTTTATCAAACGCATAGAAAATTGTAACAGCCCGACTTTGACCTTAATCGGAATAGTGGTTTCGGGACCACAAATCCGAGTTTGAAAAATATTTTAAAACTATTTTCCTTATTTATTATGTGTGAATTTGCTTGTGTTAAATTTTCGTGACTTAATTTTATCGTTTAGGTGTCCGATTTAATAAAAGGACTTAAATGCGTAACATGAAAATTTGATGGTTAGTTGTTAAAGTGCTTAATTGTTGATGTCTTATTAATATGGAGGATTTGCATTGTAATTAGTCCTTTCTATACTTAGTGGACGGCATG
This sequence comes from Gossypium sturtianum, assembly GCA_025698515.1. Lineage (NCBI taxonomy): Eukaryota > Viridiplantae > Streptophyta > Magnoliopsida > Malvales > Malvaceae > Gossypium > Gossypium sturtianum. The sequence goes on from CM046948.1 coordinate 43,679,703, forward strand.
TTTTTGTTTAAATGACTTTAATATATGAATTTTTATATTATAAAAGTTATTATTATTACTATTATATTATATTAACTTATTATAATAAAACATAAAATAAAGAAACATGCATGTTCATTTTATTGTTATTGCCGAAACTAAAAGAAAAAGAAAGAAAGAAGAACAAGTTACATCCGGCCTTGGTTTTGCTTGATTGAGGTATATAATTTGCTCGGTTTTTGATAATTTCTATGTTTTTAAGATCGTTGCTATGAAATGTACAAGACCCATGCTTTAATTTTTGAGTTTGATGAATATTTTGAGTTGAGTCATTAATGATAACTTGTTGTTTATGTTGTTTGAGGATGAATTATGATAAATGTGTGTTAGATTAACAAGTTTTGTCTTTGAATTTTTGATGAAATTGAGTATGTTGGACTAAATTGCAAAAATAAAATTTAGAGGGATTAAAATGTGAAATAAATGAAATGGATGGACTTGTATGAGTACTATGGATATTCGGCCCTTAAGGTGTTCATTCAAATTTTGTGTATTTTGTGTTTTGTGCAAATAGGACTAAATTGTAAAAAGTGTGAAATATTAGGGGCAAAATGGTAATTTGCCCATTTATGTGTTTTTGGATTAAATTGAATGTAAATATACTTGAATGAGCTTAATTTGAACATGTTTAGATCAAGAACCAAAGAAAACGGATTTGGATCGGGGAATAGCAAAAATAGTCGAATAGCCGGTTTTCGTCGTCCGTCGATATTCGAGGTAAGTCTTTAAGCAATAAAACATCGAAAATTATGTACGTAACCTAGTATATGCTGATTTTTGGAAATTTTGGAGCTATATTATTGAATAGCCGAATGTGGTAAGTATAAGATTTGACTTGTTTAAATTATTCGATTGATATATGATATTTGAATGTTCGTACAATGAGTTCGAAATGTGTATAAGTTAATCGATATATGGAACGAATTGTGTGAGACAGATTAAAAGTATCATGATTCAAGCTTTGAGCCTAGCAAGCCTTGGGCTGGTGAACTTAATCGGGCTTATGCCTAGCGTGCTTATTGCCGGTGATTGAATATCGACCTCTGGTCCAGCAGCTTAGTGTTTGGTGTGTGATTCAGCTTATGCCTAGCAGGTTTTATACCGGTGATTTATATTACAAGCTTATGCTTATGAAACGATCAAGTTAAGGTGAAAATTGAGCAAGTTAAAGCTTAGTTAAATGATGTAGATTACATTCGGCCATAAGGTATGTGTTTATATATTGACATGTTTATATGTGATGTTTATTGAACAAGTAAGTTGACTAAAAGATGCTCTTGTATATTCGGTTTTCTACATATGTGAGTAAATGATACTGTATCGTTATTATATACTAGTATACATGTGATGTTTAATGGATGTATATATATATATATACATATACATTCGATTATATGTGATTAAATTGTACATGGTACTTACTAATTCGGTTGTATATGGAAACATATTAAACTATATGCAAATGGTAAGTTTGTATTTTTAAAGCAAGATAGTGATGTTTTGGATTTGATAAGTGATAAATGTAATGCTATATAAGGATAGTAGTATTCGGACATGATAGTCCAGTTGTGCTATGTTATTATATTAATGTCATAGAATAATTGGTTTAAAGATATTTGAATATTTAATTGAGTAGTTATATTTGCTTAAGACTTACTAAGCTAAGTTAGCTTACTCTGTGTGTTTTGTTATTCTGCTTTATAGATTTTGGTTACAAGCTACGAGCTCGGGGATCACAACGAAGTCATCCACACTATCGACTTATTTTGGTACTTTAAAAGTTGGGATTTTGAATTTAAGGCATGTATAGGCTAGCCTAATACTTGGATGATGTTTTGATGTTGTAAATATAAGCCATGCAAAAATGGCTTGTCCATCTTGTTAATCTTGGAATTTATATTTTGGCTTGATGATTATGTTTGGTTGTGGTTTTGGTTGATTTGGTTTTTGTATATATAAGTATGGTTAATGTATAGAGTTTAAATGAAATAGAGTAAAGATGTTATAAACTAGTTAACCATATTTTGCAATGAAACAGTTTTTGGTTAGCAGCAGTGACGTGATTTTGAAAAATCACCAAAAATAGTAGAAATGAAATTAGAAAGTGAATAAGATATATAATTAAATCTTATTGTATCTATTTTTATATGAAAGAAACATAGTAGGAAAAGGAATTTTATATTTGAGATATTTAAATTTTAGTGAGACTGGTTCTGAATGACTTCGTGATCCCTTGTTCTGTCTTGGAAAAATTATTAAAAATTGTACAAAAATGATCATGGAGCATAGTTTAAATGCTTAGAATCCTTAATGAGTCTATTTTTTATTTAAATAAACGAGAACATTATTTTAATTCTTTACAATGAGATAACTGAGTTTTTGTAAAGATAGGTCAGAACCATCAAACAGTGAAATAGGGGAAACTTTAATGATTAAAATATACTAATTGGCCACATGAAAAATTCTGGAAAAATTATAGTAATAAGATATATGAGTATAGTTTTAAGGAAAATTTACGGATCTAAATTTCGAGTTTCGTAACTCGAGTTATAGTCAATTTAGACAACATGACGCAGATGGACAGTTTCAATTTTTATGCCCCGAATTAGTAGTTAAGTCTAGTATGTACATGTGTATAAAGTTTTATATTTATGTGTTTTGAATTATGGAAGTTTACTTGGTTTTGTTGATTCGATTTTGATCTTATAAATGAATTGATCTATATTTTGTTTGGATGTTTGTAATTGGCCTATTTTGAATTAGGTTAAACAAAGTTTATGCAAAAACATATATGTATGTTTAGTTTTGGTAATTGATAATTTGTTTAGTAAAGTAATTATGAACATGTGCATATTGGGTCAATGTGACTTGAATGACCAAATGAATAGTAACCTTTGTATTTGTTGACAAATGCTTATGTGTGAAATTAGCTAAATGGATTTCAGATATGTACATTATTGTTTTAGCATACTATGAAAATGCATTGCTCATAACGCATTCGGATATGACCATATAAACAGTAAATAATTGATATGACCTGTGTTTTGTATGTTACTGCCTTGTAACCCTATTCCGGCGACGGATACGGGTTAAGGGTGTTACAAACATATTCAAATCCGAGGCAATATTCATTATTTTTGGAATTTGAGGAGTTATGCTCCTAACTTACGGAGTACGGTATCTTCCTAAAACCGAAATAACCGAATATCCTATTTAAAACAACGAAAAGCAAGATTTAGATAGCGATCAAATGGCGATTATTTTGGTTTTCGAGAATCCAATGTATTGTGTCCTAACTCATGGGGCATGGTCTTTCTTCTCTATTAACTTGAAATAAGGCCTTTTCCATTTAATTTAATTTAGTTGAATCATATCTTAATAACATTATGCAAAGAGGGATCATGTTTTAAACTCCCTTCAAATTTTCAATTCTCAACACTAAGACATCAAGTAATCAACTAGGTACCAATTTTGGGCGTCACGAGGGTGCTAATCCTTCCTCGTGCGTAATCGACTTCCGAACCCATTTCTTGGATTTTTGTAGACCGAAAAACATTGTTTTAATAAATCAAACCTCTTATTAAAACGATCAAATTACGAGGTGACTCGATCACACCTCTTAAAAATGATTGGTGGCGACTCCCATTTTCATTTTAAAATAAAAAGTCGATTTTCAAAAAAATAAAGTTTTTGACATCAATAATTTAAAATAAAAAATAAGATTAATTATGTCATTCATGTTATAAAATAAAAAAAATAAAAGAATAAAGAATAAGAAAAATAAGAAAACAAAATATTTACAATGATTTCTATATTTATAGACTTAAAAAATATAAACAAAATAAATCTCTATTCCTAAAGGACATTAGAGTCCTAAAGTATATCAAATTTCTTATTCTAATGTATATTCACTTTATAATAGTAAAATATTTAGGGTAAACTACACCAGATGCCACTAAACTTTGGTTAATTTATAATTTTTGCCACCAACTTTTTAAAACTTATGAAGATGTCACTAACATTACCACGTTATTACAAAAATACCACTCAACCCTTTGCTACCGTTATTTAGTAACGTGCGTTTGACGTGGCATGTTAAATGTGTCACATTTTTTTCCCTTTTTTTAATATTAAAATATTTATTTTCTTTTTTATTTCTTTATTTTCCTTTCTTTTTCCTTCTTTTTCTTTTTCATGTTCTTTCCTTTCCCAGCAAATCACTAAAAGAATTGTTTTCAAACACCATCAATAAGATTGTTAGAACTCGAAGGGATTAAACTAATCAAATATCTAAATTGAATTGCAAAGTTTGCAAATTTTACAATTGTCCTACAACTTTTGACCAAACAAAACCAAATAACAACAATTGAAAACTAAACTAAAATCATTTGTTCTTTCGGGGGTAAATTGCTACACAAAAAAAAAAATCCCATAACTACATATGAAAATAATTTTTTTTTAAAAAAAAAAGAGATTTCCCTTTCACCTAGAATGTGCAATATTGCCACATTGAATACATTCAGGCTTATTAAGCCCACATCGTGTCTTAGGTAGTATATCCATACGCTGAAATAGCAGAGGAGGATGAGGCAATGTTGCAACAGTCGTAATTGTAGTTGTGGTCGTGGTAGTTGTTTTGGAGGTGCATTTCCTCACTGATGGCAATGAAGTTGTCATTTTAAAGCAAATTTTTCCTAACGAGTTCATTCTTGGACTATCTACTGCTACCCCCTGTCACACCCCAAGTTTGATAGACTTAAGATTTTGGCGAATAGCGGCAAAATAATATGTTTGGCGAAGTGTAATCTGCCCATATGTTTCTTTTGGTGCACAGGTTTGGGCGTATTGTAACTTCTGTGTATGTAAGTGGAAGATTTTATTTCAGGATATTCTGCTATTTAAAGGAAAAGATAGTGTTAAGCAAAAAGGGGTAAGTATGATATGAATTATCGTCAAAGGTATAGTACACCTTGTTTGTCTGAAGTACTGTGCTAGTTAGGTTGTAAAGTAATCTAGTTAGGAACCAACTAGATAGACTAGTCTTATATTTATCATACAAGATTCTCATTTATATTTCTCTTGAAAACTATAGACCACTAAGAATGTAGCACCCCTTACCCATATCCATCGCCGGAATAGGGTACGAGGCATTACCGAAACTTACAGAACCAATTTCCATTTATCCGAACCAATTACCATTTATTTATCAAAAATTATTATTACGTCCCTTAGATGGGCTTCCGAAGCCCAAATTATGCATCGGAACCAGACCGGAACCAAATCAGACCGGTTGCCTATCGGTTAGCTTTACCACCAGAGCTTGACAGAATTCATAATATATTTCTTGTATCTATGCTACGGAGGTACCGCTCAGATCCATCACATGTTATTTCCCCGACAGAGGTTAAAATTCAGCCTGATATGACTTATAGTGAAGAACCAGTCAAAATTTTGGCACTAGAGACAAAGGAGCTTAGAAACAAAAAGATAAATTTGGTAAAAATACTATGGCAAAAGCACAGGATTGAAGAAGCAACATGGGAACTGGAGGAGGCAATGAGGAAACAATACCCGAACCTCTTTACTGGTAAGATTTTCGAGGACGAAAATCCTTATAGGGGGAGAGTTGTAATGGCCTAAATTTAGGGTTATCAGAACAGTGGTTTCGTAACCACAAATCTGATTTAAAAAGAAGATTTATTTTAAAAATTATTGCATGAATATTAATATGATAGGAAAGTCGTATAAAAATATCAATAGAAAAATTTTACCGCTTTAGTGGTTAATTAAAATTAATTTCCACTAAAAACATTTAGTAAATCCATCTTTTAATAAAATTAAAACTTCAAATCCATGTTTATTCATCATAAACTTCCAGTACTCAACCATGGTAACTTTCAATTTCATCCATAAAATCAAAAACTAATGAATTTAATAGTAGGGCCTAGTTGTAAAAGTCTTAAAAACATAAAAATTACAAGAAAAAGGCAAGAATTAACTCACTTGATGCAAAATTATGAAATACCAGCTTAAAGAACCCCTCTTATGGCGTTTTGGCTGATGAGAATGAAGAAAAATCAAAAGAAATCTAGATATTTCCACTTTAGTCTTAACTCATTCCAAGCATTTAAGAATATAATTCAAGTTACACAAACTTACCCGTAACAATTTGTAGTAGTTGTAGGGATTTCAGGGACTATTCGGCAACTTTTTCCTTCCCTCGTTTATCTTCAATTTCTTGATCTATAATATAAAATTTTCCATTAATTAGCATCTAATTTTAATCTAATTTATTTCACAATTTATACCTCTCAATTTTTAAAATTGCATATTTATCCTAAATTTTACAGTTTTTACAATTTGGTCCCTACTCAATTAACCCCCCAATTGAGCCGACTTTTCCTCAATTAACACTTTATTCTATCATCTTAAACTACTTCACAACCTTTGGAAATCAAAATTTCAGCATCAAACCTTAATTCCAAACTTTTTCACAATTAAGTCCTAAAAATCAATTTCTACTAAAAAGGTTATGAAACCACTGTTCCGATAACCCTGAATTTAGGCCATTACAAAGAAGGCAAATTCTGAAATGTAAGACACTTGTAAATTCCACCGAGTAGGATGAGTTATATATATGTAAGAAGAGTTCAGGAAAAGGTCATTCTTCTTTCTTGAATGTTGTTCTCTAATTATTTTTCTTAAATCAAATGGTATCTCTTCCTCATTAAGCTGGAACCTGTGAATCTGGATCTAATTAGTGGCTATCCTATCTCCAGGTAACTATTACAACACTGCATGTTAAGCTCTGAATGAGTAAGTCTATATGTGGTGTTTGAACTGTAAGTTGTAAGTATAAGGTTTTGCATGGGGGTTATCAGTGATTAAGATGATAGTATCTTGTATGTAAATGAGTTGTAATGGTAATCCTATATTCTGTAAATAGTTGTTGCTGCTGGTTTGAGAAGGATGGTTGAATCTGGAGTTTTCCACTACAATAGGTGAGTATTAGGTAAGTCTCTACCTTGACTCTCTCTCTCTTAAGTAAACTTTCAAGTAGAAGAATATATATATATATATATATGGAATATGATGATATCTATAATAATTGGTAAGTGTACGAGTATAGTAAATATGAGATAAGTGCTATGATGATATGTAATAAGTTATGTTGAGAGGAATGCTGATTGGTAAGTATGCAGGTAAAACTTGTGACATGAAAAGTATGAGTCAGTCAGTAATGCGATCAAATCTGGGTAAGTAAGTAATGAGAAATGCCCCATTGTGAAGCCTCTGGTAGGACAGTTATATTGCTAACCAGATTGGCATATCACGATATGAAAACAAGTGTAAGACCATGTGGTTAAGACCCATGGCATGATATGTTTGTATTTATATTCATGGTGTAGCCTTCGATAGTGTATGAATTGAAATAGCAGATCACGATACGTAAATGTGTGTAAGACCATGTGGTTAAGACCCATGACATGATATGTTTGTATTTATATTCATGGTGTAGCCTTCGATAGTGTATGAATTGAAATGGCAGATCACGATACATGAATGTGTGTAAGACCATGTGGTTAAGACCCATGACATGATATGTCTGTATTTATATTCATGGTGTAGCCTTTGATAGTGTATGAATCGAAATGGTAGATCACGATACATGAATGTATGTAAGACCATGTGGTTAAGACCCATGTCATGATATGTCTGTATTTATATTTATGGTGTAGCCTTCGATAGTGTATGAATCAAAATGACATATCACGATACATGAAATTATGTATAAGTCCATGAGGAAAAACCCAAGGCATCTTCTATTAAGTCCGTTGGGACAGTAAAAATGAGATTTTTTATGATTCCTTTTATGGCATATTCTGTTTAGCCCTTATGGCATGTTTTGCCAAGTCTGTTTGATAAAATTTGCTCATACGCCTTTATTGTAAGTTATAAATAAATTATGATAGTTTTGTATGAAGTATTGTTGAGATAGGGTTATAATATGTTCGAGTTTAAGCGATTTTTCTTGAACAGAAATGTGTGCCTGTATGTTAAGAGGGGTACCCGCCATAATAATCTGTTAGCATTAAATATGGACGTATATGTAGCTATGTGTGACCTGATAAATTGCTAATATGAGTTTGTTTGTGATATGTAGTGGTTGAATCATTATTATCTAGAATTTTTCATATTTGGGTTTTATAATGATTTCTTCTAAAACTATTTGGAATTTGAGGTATTGTTATTTTGAGATTCTGGGGTTCTATGAAAAAGTGGTATGGAATTCATGTGCATTTTCTGAGTAGTACATTATTATTGTAAGTTGGTAATGTATCAAAATAGTGTATGATTTAAATAATAGTTTGGTGGTATTCAGGTCTGCGTAAGTATTCGCCAAATGTGTATGTATTGGCCAGTGATTAATTTTTGTGAGCAACTGTTTTGGGATGAGGGTACGTGTTAAGTTATGGTCTGTATGAAGTGGGCTCTGAAGGCATTTTTTTTTATAAGTGTCAATGAGATAAGGAGATGTATGAATTGCCTGGAAGGATCTACAGTTAGTCAGATAAGAAAGAATTGGTATTTTAAGAGTATGATAATTGACGTATAAGTGGAACCTGAATCTGTAATAGTATCCACCCAATACAAAAGAAAGTGGTTCAGAAAGATAGATAGCGCAAAAATGTTCTTCAAGTTATGTAAAGTCTCTGCCCATGTATTTTTTGTGATAAAACTCACTAAGTTCTTCAGAACTTACACTGTTTATTTTTGTTTCAGGTGTGCGATCAGAGTATGCGCTAGGAGGGAAGTTGCCAAGAGTACGCCAAATTAGCGGCGAAGTGGGTTATTATGCAGACAATGGAAAAGTGGTGTAGTTTAGTGTTACGCCTTATATGTCTGCCTTTAGTAAACTTCTATATTGTAATGTTGTCAAGTTTGATGTAATAAATTATTCTAAATACTTTCCCTTGTCCTTAGATACTAACACCACATTTGGTTGGGAGGAATGAAATAAGGCTGTAATGAAATAGAGCTGTAATCAGTAATTCAATTGTTTGGTTGAATGGAATGGAATAGAGCTGTAATAGTATTCTTGTGTTTGGTTAAATGGAATAGATGTTGTAATAGCATAAGAAAAAAGGCTTAAATGACTAGAATACCCTTAATAGAATTTTTTTAGGTAGATTATTATTGTTATTATTATTAAATTTTAATAGGATTATTATTAAATATAATTAAATAAAAATAAATATATAATTTAATAACATTCTTAATATAATTATTATTAAAATATGAATTAATAAAAATCACAACATAGTCTCATGGGATCATAGTTGCCAAAATTACAAATATTGATCCAAACAATAATTAATCTCATTTTTATGTATATGAAAAAATATCAAACATCTATACACCACAAACCTTAGCAAGCAAACCCCTGTTTTAATTTCTCTATATTTTCCCCAACCCATTAACATCAACTCCAAAAATATTCCCCTAAAAATATCAGAAAAGAAAAAGGGCCCTGCTGTTGCCATTGATGTATCTTCAATCTGAATGACTTTCCATACTCCCCATGGCCTATTATCCTCTTGGGCTCTGCATCATGCCAAAACCCCATATCAGAAACATGAACAATAACATAAAAAATTATTGCATTGTAGGAAATATAAAAGAAAAGAAATCGAATCATATGTTACCTTCTTAGAACTCTTCTTTTCCTTAACTTCATATCTTTCTTGGCACATATCAGTCAACCATGCCCCAGGGCTCACCAGCTGCCACCACAACCCATCAATACATGTCAAATTTACACAAAAAATATATATGAAGCCTACATGTATGCTTCAAATACAACAATGTTTACTTACAAGTAAGCTCCTCTGGATAATCTTGGCTCTCTTTTTAGGCCTCTAAAGAGGTTTACACCCTTTCATTTCCATAAAATCGTCCTCATTTTCTTTGCTTGACCATGTGATATACAACTTTAACCACACTAACCTTTTGTTATCCTCTCCATTATTGCTATCCACTGCAATCTTCCCATTCTACATAAAAAATGAATAATAATTGATAGATCTAATTGATAGATCTAGCAAGAACTCAACTAATTTCCATGGCTAATGAAAGTATGAAACATCTACCATTTATTAGCTTCATCTTTGTCTCATTTTCAGACAAAAACCTCCTTAAAAACCCTGTTGCTATTACTAACATAATCTGACAAATAAATATTGAAACAAAAATTATAAAAAGATCTAATGCTTCTCTTATACAACATTTTTCAGGCCAAGTTGCTATTTTCGGGTCTTAGTTTGATGAACGAAATCAATTCACCATAAAGTAGTCATCCAAGCCTATATGTTTCAAACATAGAAAAAAGATAGGACATATAAGAGACCAAAAAAAGAACAAGAATATATATCCATTAAAGGGAAACAAATAGCTTCAAAACATATATGTTTTGGTTCTCATCGCAGATATAATAAAGCCAATACTCAAACCAGTGTGCATGTTTACGGTAATAAAATCAGGTTACTCTAAAACAAGGGTCCAAAGGAGGTAGATCGAAACATTAGTAGTACATGAAATTTTTTAAGTGAAATGGAGATAAGGGCAAATGAACAATTAGGAGCTACTCAACAGCTTACGCTAGGAAATTAACCTCAATTGAATAATGAACTTGTTTTTACATGTTTTGCTTAAAAATGCAATTAGCCTTAAAACTACATAATCTACAAAAGAGAATAAGGTTGCAATTTGCAGCCCAGCTCACCTTTACTGTGCAAATAAAAATTTGGCTCCCATTGGTATTAGGACCTACATTAGCCATGCTTAATACTCCGGGTCCAACATGCGTTATTGCAGATAATAGCTTCAAAATATTAGGAACCAAGCTAGCAATTCATTATAGATACCACTTAACCCATCAACCCCAAATATAAACTCTCAAATATCGAAACTTGAAGGGTTTTAGTTACTAGTGAACAACTCACAAGAAAATCTCTCATCTTCAAAATTGGATCTATAAATACTCATTCCAGTAGCTCCCTACAGCTAGCAAATGCACCAATTTTCTTCTTAGTAATGAAAATTTCTTTCTTTATAAAGCCAAAGGAAAAGGAGAAAGAAAGAGAGGGCTTATATTTCCATTAGTAAAATCACCACCTTGGATTATGAAATCTTTAATAATACGGTGAAAGGAGCATACTTTGAAACCATATCCATTCTCTCCTGCAGAAATAAAAATGTTGATCTAATTAAGAAAAATATTAAGAAAAAACCAAAAAAAAAGTGAATTTAGAAGAATTAGCCTAGCTTGTCTGTGAAAAGGACACAAAAATTTTCAAAAGTTCTAGGAACAACATCCCCAAAAAGGCCCATAATGATTCTGCCAATAGCCTTACCACCAATTTCAACATCAAAGAAGCACTTGGTCGTCACTTTCGCTTGCAACTATACAACCAAAGGTGAAGGAAAAAAAAAAGAATAAAAAGGAAAAAATAAAAGGTTGCAACTCTACAACCAAAGGGTTTTATTAGCTTAAAATGTGAAGAAAAAAGAAGAAAGAATGGAGGATGATGGCTTCAATCGATTGACCTATGTCTCCTCTACAACAAAAGGAAGAAAAGGGAAGCGTAGAAATGGAAATGAAAGGAAGTTACTAGTGAAACTGAGGGAGAACGATGATGGTTCCAGTTACATCTTCATCCTCTGGGTAAAGGTGAGGGAAAAAAATTGAAAATGGGAAAAAAATCCCTATTCCACTAAGTTGAATGGATATTCAATGGCGAGGAAAGGGAATGACTATGCAGCCTCTTCCTGAAATAAACCCTGAATCAATGCAAGCCATAATAGACCATTATAGCCAACCAAACATAAGTTTTGTGGTGGGCCCGCCAAATTGGGCTATAATCTATTCTTACTCCCCCGAACCAAACATAGTGTAAGTGTAACAACCCTTACCCGTATTCGAATCTGGAACTGGGTTCAAGGCATTACCTAACTTATCTCGCTTAAACATGTCACATTGGGTTATAAAATTTCATTTAAACCCCTCTCTTGCTCATTCTCGGTCTACGAGGCCCTAAACGTACCTTCGAAAGCATTCGGGATTTAACTGGGAACTTCTACGAACTTGGAAAACTTTTCATCAAAACAGGGGCCACACGCCCGTGTTAATCTAGGGACACGCCCGTGTGCCCCTAAGACATGCCCATGTCTTCCACCATTGGTCGACACTGACTTATTCCACACGGCCGGACACACGCGCGTGTCCCTGGCCCATGTCCCTCACACGGCCTCGACACGCCCGTGTGCCAAAACCTTAGCATTCTGTTTGTGACGTCATCAACTCCTTATGGCCACACGGCCAAGGCACACGTCCGTGTCCTTAGACCGTGTGACGAATTAAATTCCACATTTAATGTGCAGACTTCACACGGCCTGGGCACACGCCCATGGGACAGACCGTGTGTCACACACAGCCTAGACACACGCCCGTGTGCCTACGCATATGGACAAGAGCAAGGCTAAATGCCAAGCTTTTCTCAACAGTCTAACTCATGTGTTCACAAACACATTCAACCATCCACTAAACAACTTTAATAACAACATACACTTTCTTGAATAACCTCATATTTTCATATATATAACAAAGAGACAATAACTATGGCTATATACACAAGAGTTTCTCAATAAAGGGGCCAACACACTCTTGGCCAAAATAACAAAACAATATACCTAGCCTAGCCCCTATACATGCCATACTCAAATGTACTAAGTCTAGATATACCGAGGTAAGCTGATAGTGTGGGCGATCTTCCAATTATCTTCGTATCCCGACCCGGCTCTTTAACTCTATAAGACAAGGGAAAAGAAAGGGGAGTAAGCTTTAAGCTTAGTAAGTTTACATGTAAACAAATAACATTATAGCATGTGCTAAACAATTATATAGCATTACGTACTAAACAAGAAAAATCCACATTCATAATCATGCTTACTCATTTCTTCCCTTACCACATTCCAACCATATCACAAGCCTAATGCTTACATTCATTAACATGTTTCCCTGCACTTAGTACCACAATTTTACATGATACAACACATCACAATTTCTTAATCAACCACTCATAATTCAATCACTCGGTGGTTTCGCACTTAGCCCACCATCAGTCTTTATTAGGGTGGTATCGCACATAGCCCACCAAAAAGGATAATTACGGTGGTATCGCACATAGCCCACCAAATGATAAATAGACGATGGTATCACACACAGCCCATCGTAATTAAATAATAAGGTGGTATCGCACTTAGCCCACTGTCAAGTATTGCCATTACACATTTACATATCTATTTCGTCATTCATACGAAAACCAATCAATAACTACCACATTCAATCCACTTGAATCATACATGTTCTCAATCATGCCATGCACCAATTAGCCACAACAATGTGTATATAAATTGCATCGTTTACACATAAACTTACCTCGGTGCAAAATGTTTCAATTTGCGGTTTACTCCGTAACCTTGCCTTTTCCCCGGTCAAGGTTAATTTCGCGCTCTTCTTGATTTGCTAGAGAATATGTTGGCTGAAATATTAAGCTTCAAAACCCTTATTTTTCTCTTCAATTTTAGGTGGATGAATAGTAAAAGATGATAACATCTTTTATTCATATTATTTTATTCATTTTTATCACCTAATTTCCACCAAATTTGACCAACATTTAAAATCTTGTCTCCCTAGCCCCTATATGGCCGACCATCACTAATTTAATGGCCGGACCTCCAATTTATAGTCTTTGGCTATTAGACACCTCTACCACTTGAAATGGAACTTTCGCACTTTATGCGATTTAATCCGTTTTCACAATTAAGCATGCTATTGCTCAAATTAAAGCACCAAAATTTTCACATAGCCTTATAATAATACCATAACACATAAAATAACATCAAAGTAATTTTCCTCAACCTCGGTTTAGTGGTCTCGAAACCACTGTTCCGACTAGCCCCAAAATCGGGCTGTTACAACTCTCCCTCTTTTAGAGGTTTTCGCCCTCGAAAATCTTTCTGGTAAAAAGGTTTGGATAGTGTTCTTTCATGGCTTCTTCCGGTCTTACGTAGCCTCTTCTACACCGTGTTTTTGCCATAACACTTTCACTAATGCTATACTCTTGTTCCTTAACTGTTTCACCTCTCGAGCCAAAATCTTAATCTGCTCCTCCTCATATGTCATGTCCGATCGTAACTCAATTTCCGTTGGAGGAATCACATGCGAAGGATCGGAGCGATAACGCCTTAACATCGATACATGAACACATTGTGTATTTTCTCTAACTCTCCCGGCAAAGCCAACCGGTATGCCACTGGCCCAATCCTTTCGGTAACCTCATAAGGTCCTATGAATCGCGGACTCAACTTACCCTTTTGACCAAATCTCAATATTTTCTTCCACGGGGATAATTTCAGAAATACTTTGTCGCCCACTTGAAACTCAATTTCTTTTCTTTTCAAATCCGCGTATGACTTTTGTCGATCTGAAGCAACTTTCAGACTATCCTGGATTACTTTCACTTTCTCCTCGGTCTCTTTAATCAGGTCGACACCATGAATTTGTTTCTCACTTAGCTCGGTCCAATACAAGGGGGTCTGACACTTACGACCATACAAGGCTTCATATGATTGCCATCGTAGTATACTCTGATTGATAACAATCGTTGTTGTAAGCAAATTCGACCAAAGGTAAGTATCTTTCCCAACGACCTTCAAATTCTAACACACAGCATCAGAGCATATCCTCAAGAACTTGAATTGCCCTTTCAGATTAGCCGTCAGTTTGAGGGTGGAATGCAGTACTAAAATTCAACCTTGTACCCAAGGCCTCCTGCAACTTCTTCCAAAATCTCGAAGTGAATTTCAGATCTCTATCCAAGATAATAGATACAGGCATTCCATATAGTCTCACCACCTCAGCAATATATAACTCGGCCAACTTATCCAGTGAATAATCAACACGCACTAGTATAAAGTGAGCCGACTTCGTTAGTCTATCAACAATAATCCACACAGCATTTTTCTTTTTCGAGGTCATAGGCAGCCTCGTCACAAAATCCATAGTGATCCGATCCCACTTCCACTCAGGAACCATCATCGGCTGAAGCAATCCCGAAGGTACTTGATGCTCAGCTTTCACTTGTTGACAAATCAGACATCTTGTTACAAACTCAAAGATGTCTCTTTTCATACCCGGCCACCAATAAAATTTCTTCAGATTATTGTAGATTTTCGTACTGCCCGGGTGTACTGACAAATAACCACTATGTGCTTCATTTAATATCTTCCGGATCAATTCATCATCCTTAAGTACACAAATCCTGTCATGAAACATCAAACATCCATCCAAAATTCACCCGAAAATCAGGATCATTTCCATATTCACACTTGGCTCTCTTAGTTTGTAGCTCGTTATCATTCCTTTGAGCTTCACATATCTGTTGAATAAATAGTGGCCTAGCCCTCAACTCAGCCAATATAGCACCATCATCAGACAATGCTAAGCTCGTGCTCATAGCTCTCAAAGCATACAGGGATTTCCTACTTAGGGCATCCGCAACCACATTTGCTTTTCCCAGATGGTAATCGATTACTAGCTCATAATCTTTCAATGATTCGAGCCATCGTCGTTGTCGCAAATTCAAATCCTTTTAATCCATCAAGTACTTCAAATTCTTATGATCCGTGAAGATTCGACACTTCTCGCCATATAAATAATGTCACCAAATCTTTAATGCGAAAACAATCACAGCCAACTCCAAATCATGAGTCGGATAATTCTTCTCATGTGGTTTTAGCTGCCTCGAGGCGTAAGCGACTACCTTACCCTCTTGCATCAACACACAATAGAGACCATTAAATGACGTGTCACTATAGACCACAAACTCTTTCCCCGACTCAGGTTGTACTAAAATCGGTGCCTTAGTCAACAATGTTTTCAATCTCTCAAAACCCTGTTGACATTTCCCAGTCCATTCAAACTTAAAATCTTTGTGCAACAGTTTCGTCATCAGGGTAGCAATCATGGAGAATCCCTTCACAAACCGTCTGTAGTACCCCGCTAAACCCAAAAAGCTTCTGACTTCTGACACGTTTCTCGGCGGTTTCCACTCCACAATAGTCGAGATCTTTCTCGGATCAATTCTAATACCATCACCGGACACAATGTGTCCTAGGAATCTGACCTCACAGAGCCAAAACTCACTTTTATTAAATTTAGCATACAACTTATTGTCTCTTAAAATCTGTAAGACAATTCTCAGATGCTCTGCATGATCACCCTCATCTCGAGAATAAATCAGTATGTCGTCGATAAAGACAACTACAAACCTGTCTAAATACGGTCGGAAAACACGGTTCATTAGATCCATAAAAATCGCAGGAGCATTCGTTAGACCAAATTGCATGACAAGAAACTCATAATGGCCATACCTCGTCCGAAATACAGTTTTCGACACATCTTGCTCCTTAACCCTCAACTGGTAATAGCCAGACCTCAGGTCTATCTTGGAGAACACCGTAGCTCCCTTCAGTTGATCAAATAGATCATCTATCCTTGGTAAAGGATACTTATTCTTCACTGTCACCTTGTTGAGTTGTCTGTAGTCTATGCACAATCTCATCGACCCATCCTTTTTCTTCACAAAAAGTACCAGAGTACCCCACGGTGAATAACTCGGTCTTGCAAAACCCTTATCCGTCAACTCTTGCAACTGAACCTTCAGTTCTTTCAACTCTAAGGGTGTCATCCTATACGGAGCAACCGAAATAGGTGTCGTTCCCGGAACTAACTCAATTCAAAACTCGACCTCTCTAACTGGAGGCAATCCGGGTAACTCTTCCGGGAATACATCCGGATACTCACATACCACTGGCACTATTTCAATATTTACTTCAGGCTCTTGAGTATTCAGTACAAAAGCGAGATAGGACTCGTATCTTTTTCTTAAATATTTCTCAGTCACCAAGGAAGAGATCATCACCGGTAAACTATCTGACCCACCTGATTCAACCCGAATAACATCTCTATTTTCACATTTCAATTCAATAATTTTACAACCACAGTTCACTAAAACACTATGGGTAGTCAACCAATCCATACCAAGAATCAAGTCAAATTCATTAAATGGCAACAACATAAGATTTGCCGAAAAACAATGACCTCTAATTTTCAAAGGACAATTCTTACACACCTTGTCAATTAACACATGTTTACCTAACGTGTTTGACACCTTTACCACAAATTCCGTAGACTCAACAATCATACTCAAACTAGATGCCAATCTCATACAAACGTAAGAATGGGTAGACCCCGGATCAATCAAAGAAATAACAAAGGTGTCATGAAGAGAAAAAGTACCCGTTATTACATCTGGAGATGATGCCTCTTCGCGAGCGTGAATGGCATAAGTCCTTGTAGGGGCCCGACCCTCCGGTCTCACAGTAGAATCTCGTGACGCACCTCTACCACTAGTCCCACCTCCCGGGTTCTTTTGTGGCCTACCCCTTGAAGATACATTGCTTGATCTTATCTCTTGCTTCCTTTCTTTGTCATCCCTCTCAGGGCAATTTCAGATGAAATGGTCGGGAGAATCACACTTATAACAATTCCGATTGTTTCCCCAACACTCCCCAGTGTGATGTCTACCACAACTTGGACACTCCGGTTTGGACTTTGTATTGCCCACACTTGCCATCGAAGTGGCTTGAACTCTCGAACCCGAGTATGTGTTGCCTCGTTCTTTTTATGAATATCCAACTGATGCAGTCGTCCGAGGGTTCGCTTCCTTAGACTTTTTCGATTGAGCTTGGTAAGATTTACTCATAGGCCTTTTTCTTGCATCCCGGGCCTCACTCACGGCCTTCCTCTTTTCTTTATTCAGTTCTTCGGCCTTACATGCTCGGTCGACCAACACCACAAACTCTTTTAACTCCAAAATCCCAACTAGCAGTCTAATATCCTCATTCAGCCCATCTTCAAACCTCTTGCATAAGATGGCTTCTGTAGACACGCACTCTTGTGCGTACTTGTTGAGCCTAACAAATTCGCGCTCATATTCCGCCACAGTCATTTTTCCTTGCTTTAACTCAAGGAACTCTTTCCGTTTCTGGTCCACAAACCTCTGACTTATGTACTTCTTTCGAAACTCTTCCAAAAAGAAGTCCCACGTCACTCTCTCTTTTGGAACCACTGATGTCAATGTTTTCCACCAATGGTATGCCGAGTCTCTCAGCAAAGACACAATGCATTTCAAGCTCTCTTCAGCTGTACAGGAGAGTTCATCAAACACTCTAATCGAGTTCTCAAGCCAGAACTCTGCCCTCTCAGGGTCATCGTCTATATTGGCTCTAAATTCCTCGGCCCCAAGCTTCCGAATCTTATCTACCGGGGGCTTGGTTATTCTCACTACATCTATACCTTGAGGAGCCACAGGAACTGGCTGAGGTATAAGAGGGGGTGGAGGAGGTTGAGCATTAGGGTTTGCTTGAACATACTCCAAGTACCAGTTACTCATCATCTGGAGAAAGGCTTCCCGAGCCTCTTCTCTTGGACCCCCAGTCTTGGGTCCACTCTGCACAGGCGCGGTCCCTTGCGTGGGAGCCGGCGCATTACTAGCTGCGTCATCAGCAGCTGCTTGATCGGGACCCATTTACTATATAAAACAAAGTATGAAATTGTCAGAAGCCACCACACTATCATTATACTCTTATGGCATGTATAACTAGACTCTCACACACGCTAAGGTAGTCTGAGAACCGACTAAACCATAGCTCTGATACCACTAAATGTAATACCACTTACCCGGATTCGAATCCGGAACCAGGTTCAAGGTATTACCTAACTTATCTCGCTTAAACATGTCGCATTGGGCTATAAAATTTCATTTAAACCCCTCTCTTGCTCATTCTCGGTCTACGAGGCCCTAAACATACCTCTGAAAAGATTCGGGATTTAACTGGGAACTTCTACGAACTTGGAAAACTTTTCATCAAAATAGGGGCCACACGCCCGTGTTAATCTAGGGACACGCTTGTGTGCCCCTAATACATGCCCGTGTCTTCCACCCATAGTTGACACTGACTTATTCCACACGGCCAGACACACGCCCGTGTCCCTGGCCCGTGTCCCTCACACGGCCTCGACACGCCCATGTCTTAGCCCGTGTGCCAAAACATTGGCATTCTGTTTGTGACGTCATCAACTCCTTATGGCCACACGGCCAAGGCACACGCCCGTGTCCTTAGACCGTGTGACGAATTAAATTCCACATTTAATGTGCAAACTTCACACGGCCTGGGCACACGCCCATGGGACAGACCGTGTGTCACACACGGCCTAGACACACGCCCGTGTGCCTACCCGTATGGACAAGAGCAAGGCTAAATGCCAAGCTTTTCTCAACACTCTAACTCATGTGTTCACAAACACATTCAACCATCCACTAAACAACTTTAATAACAACATACACTTTCTTGAATAACCTCATATTTTCATATATATAACAAAGAGCCAACAACTATGGCTATATACACAAGAGTTTCTCAATAAAGGGGCCAATACACTCTTGGCCAAAATAACAAAACAATATACCTAGCCTAGCCCCTATACATGCCATACTCAAATGTACTAAGTCTAGATATACCGAGGTGAGCTGGTAGTGTGGGCGATCTTCCAATTATCTTCGTATCCCTACCCGACTATTTAACTCTATAAGACAAGGGAAAAGAAAGGGGAGTAAGCTTTAAGCTTAGTAAGTTTACATGTAAACAAATAACATTATAGCATGTGCTAAACAATTATATAGCATTACGTAGTGAACAAGAACAATCCACATTCATAATCATGCTTACTCATTTCTTCCCTTACCACATTCCAACCATATCACAAGCCTAATGTTTACATTCATTAACATGTTTCCCTGCACTTAGCACCACAATGTTACATAATACAACACATCACAATTTCTTAATCAACCACTCATAATTCAATCACTCGGTGGTTTCGCACTTCGCCCACCATCAGTCTTTATTAGGGTGGTATCGCACATAGCCCACCAAAAAGGATAATTACGGTGGTATCGCACATAGCCCACCAAATGATAAATAGACGATGGTATCACACACAGCCAATCGTAATTAAATAATAAGGTGGTATCGCACTTAGCCCACCGTCAAGTATTGTCATTACACATTTACATATCTATTTTGTCATTTATACGAAAACCAATCAATAACTACCACATTCAATCCACTTGAATCATACATGTTCTCAATCATGCCATGCACCAATTAGCCACAACAATGTGTATATAAATTGCATCGTTTACACATAAACTTACCTCGGTGCAAAACGTTTCAATTTACGGTTTACTCCGTAACCTTGCCTTTTACCCGGTCAAGGTTAATTCCGCGCTCTTCTTGATTTGCTAGAGAATATGTTGGCTGAAAGTTTGAGCTTCAAAACCCTTATTTTGCTCTTCAATTTTCGGTGGATGAAGCTGGATGAATAGTGAAAGATGATAACATCTTTTATTCATCTTATTTTATTCATTTTTATCACCTAATTTCCACCAAATTTGACCAACATTTAAAATCTTGTCTCCCTAGCCCCTATATGGCCAACCATCACTAATTTAATGGCCTAATATCACTTAAATGACCTCCAATTTATAGTCTTTGGCTATTAGACACCTCTACAACTTGAAATGGAACTTTCGCACTTTATGCGATTTAATCCCTTTTCATAATTAAGCATGCTATTGCTCAAATTAAAGCACCAAAATTTTCACATAGCCTTATAATAATACCATAACACATAAAACAACATCAAAGTAATTTTCCTCAACCTCGGTTTAGTGGTCTCGAAACCACTGTTCCGACTAGCCCCAAAATCGGGCTGTTACAGTAAGTATTTCATTTAAAATAATAAGAAGAATGTTTTTAATAATTAGTGTTTCTTCACTGTTTGAATTATTGTTAAGTAGTGTAGGCAATAACACCCGAGATCTGGATCAGGCGAACCAGTTCGGGTTGAGGATGTTAAAACCCTTGTTTTTCGATGCATCCCTCCAAATCTAACTCCGTCTTGTTCGATCCCTACCATTGGTTTCACTGTTAGAAAAATCCCGATTTGAAAATTGTTTTCTTGCGTAGCGAAAAATTAAAATTTTAAAAACCAATTTGGTTTGTGATATTTATAGCAATAAACCCTAACTGAATTCATGCATGTGTTTTTGGCTTAGCGGACATTCGTTGTTCCTAGCTTTCAACCAAAAAATCTTCTCCACTATTCCCATACCATGAACTGCTTCGAGTGTGAGCTTGAACCAATTGAATTGAAACACAGAACTAGAAAAACTTTTCTCTTTTATTTGGAGTGAAAACGAAAATTCTCTATTCTTAATAGAAACCGGTAGAATTGTTATTCTGGAAAAATATATTTGATAGTTGAGAATAAATTCTTTCTATTTTTCGGTAGAGTAACAATCTCTTAAAATTGTGTTAATAACTCTATCGGTGCCATCTATTCATATGAAGAAAAGGTAAAACCCTTGTTGAGTTGTAGTGATTTATTTCAAATAGAAAAACAATTTCCTACTTAGAGTAAGAGTGGGGTGGACGATACACCTTAGTATTCCAACTAGGGTTGTCACCCCATTCATGTTAAATAAGGGGTTTCGGGCCTCTCTCATATCGAGTCCAATTACGAGTACTTCTTGGGCCTTTTTACCCAGTACTCTGTAATGTGATCCAATCCTATTTGACTTTTCTATTTCCTAAAATAAACTTTAATATTCTATATTAAACAATTTTCTCATCCCTATTTTCCCCGTCAAATTTTGATGATTTTACCCCTGATAAATTTTTTAACGATTTTACCCCTGGTAAAATTTCAATAAAATTATTCAATATTTCATAACTTAACATGTTCACTGTGACAAAATGTTTTATCTTCATTTTCATGCTTCAAAACAACTCAAAAACATAAACTCATTGTTCCAATCATGTTTAAGTGATCCATATAGAATTGCAAATTGATCATTTCAATTTCCATTTCATTTTCTGTAACAATTCGTTTTCAGCGGAGTCAGAAATAGTGGTTTCGTGACCACAAATTCGACGAGTAAGCCTGTATTAATTATTATTTAATTCATATGAGTCAATTATGATTTTATATTGAATTTTGATTTTATAATTTTTAAATAATTGAACAAATAGTTAAGTATAAGTGGGTTGTCCTAAAAGTCAAGTGGTTTCAAAAAATGAGGTGTCGAGACCTCATTTCTGTAAACCGAGCTCATAAATATTTTTATTAAATATTTACAAAGTTATGATTTTGGTATGTGAAGGTTCGGTTCAGAAATTTTAATGTTTGAATAGTTAATTAAATAAAAATGACTAAATCATAAAAGAAAAAAAACCTAATCATTATTGAATTAGAATGATTAAATGGTATAATTAGAGAGAGAAGGAGGATCTAGATTGTAAATAAATCATAATGAAATAAGATGGATGGTTAATGCTAATTTTTTTTATCTAAGTTATATGTTATTATTAAATTAATTAAAAGTTTAAAATGATAAAACATAAAAACAAATAAAGAAAAGCATGTTTCATCTTTTTCATTTCTTCACCCCATAGCTGAACCACCATTTTTGTACCTTGAGAGCTTCAGTCATCTCTTCTACCCTTTCATGGTATGAATTCTTTGTCCGTTTCTGGTAAATTTTATATTTTTGAGATCGTTACAATTAGGTCCAACTAACTCGTACCTATGTTTTTGAAACCGTTAAAAATTTTGGATTTTGTCATCGATGAATCTTTATTATTTTTGATATTGAATGATGGATTTAAAGTATTGATTGTGGATTTGGATTAGTTTTAAAGTAATTTTTTTATAATTTTAGTTAAAGGATTAATTTGATTAAATGTTATAATTGACAAGGATTTTTTTTGAATTCTTAACAAATATGGACTGTCCTAGTATGTAAATGAATTCGGCTAGCTTGGGTATTTTTTAAATTTTGTTAAAATTTGGATTTTTGGGTTTATGGACTAAATTATGAGAAATATAAAAGTTCGAGGAAAATATGTAAATAACGAAAACTTAAGGGCCACAAGCATAGAAATGGTTTGTTAATGTTTGTGAATTTAATAAGTCGAATTTAATTACTATATAGATGAATCGGGTCAAAAAGACAATAACTGAAGAAAAGGAAAAAGTTATAGAGTAGTCCTTATGAGGAAATCGGAAGCGGATAGTTGGTAAGTTCATAGTATAAATGAATAATTATATTTATTTATTTATAATTTGTGTTGTTTTGAGTTGGATTAAATTGAATTATGGTTGAATAATTGATATGGGAATTTAATTATAAATTTGTTACAATTAAGTATAAGGTGAGTGTGAATTTACTTGGAACTTGAGTAATGGTTGTGAATATGAATTATATGATCTCGAATGGATGTAATGGATTTATAGTATGTGTCTGGATATTATGGAAGTTCCTTTGATTTATTAAAGTGATGAATTAAGCTAAAATGCCCGTTTGAACATAGTAAACAATTAGGATACGGTTGGCATGCTAATAGGGTTAGAACTCGCGCTTGTAAGGGATTACACTTCAGTGCCTATGATTGCACATTTGTGCCTCTGTTTGCACTTTGTTGCCTCTGTTACGCATCTTTGATGCCTCTGGTGTAGTGTAGTTACCTGAGTATCCAAGTCAAGTTACTTTAGTTCATTGGACTATGTATTGATTGATTTAAAACTTATTTACTTGTTCAATTCTATGGAACATTTAAATTGCTACTATGTGATAAATAGCACTATGAAATGCTTATGTATAAATTTTGATAAGTACATTGAGATATGGTGATTGATAAAATTTGGTTAGTTCTTTTGAAAAGTATTATTTATGTAATATATGATTATATACTAATGCAATGTGATTTTACATTCAGTTACAAGGAATTAGAAATTCATCCTCTTGATTATCTATTTTTTTTAAGGTAAGTTGATATTGGATTCATGAATAATTTGGAGATGATATGTTTAGATGAATATGGAGATGGTAAGTGATGAAATTGAATAATTAATGATTACGTGTTTAGAAGTTGTTTGTAACAATATTGAAACGAATGGAAAGTTTATAGTTATATGTATGAAACTCACACTTTGTAAATGCGATATTGGTGATAGAGTTATGAATTTAAATAGAAAAGAATGATTTGTTTTGATTTGAACTATAGTGGTTTATGAATCGATTAAATGAAAGTTTTGGATACTAACATTATGTGATTTTGGAAATGATTATAAGGTTTAGAAATTTAATGCTCTTTTAGTATTCATTAATGGAATGAGGTAAATTGAGTTGAAACTATAGCTATGGACTTACTAAGCTTCTTAAGTTTATCTATTTTTGTTTTTTCTTTTCTGTAGTTAACGTTTTGCGAAACAGTTTGGACGGATCAACTTTAACGCTCACACTATCTAGATTCTCTTCGATAGCTTTTGTCTTTGAGTCATTTTGGTTATGGCATGTATATAGGACTTGATGTAGTTATGGTTAATTTATTAGTTGAATTGTAATTAAGCTTATATGGTTTTGATTTGACAAGTTATGCTTCATGAAAAAACTACTTTGATATGGAATGTTTGTGCCTTGTTTAGGCATTGTTTTGGTTTGGTAACTTTCATGATGATGAAAATGTGGTAAGGTCAAACGGGTAGGCATTTTATGATGTTAGACATGTTGGTTGTACTTTTGAGTTTGTGTTTGGTATTTGAAGATTTGTGAACATGGTTATTAGTTGGATAGCAAGTGCTTGATTGTGACCTCTTAGATGAAATGTTTTAATGTAAATGTTTAAATTGATGTGTCAATTAGGACACATTGGTTAGACACATAGATTGTATGAAATAGGTATGTTTTGGACTCAATTATAGGTGTTTGAAAGCATGTTTATAGCTGGTTCCGGTTTGGCTTGACACGTAAGATATTGGTCTTGAAATGCTTTGTGTTGGTAGAAAATTTAGGTGCACAGGGCATCTCCACACGGTCATGTCTTTATTGTTATAGGTGTAGGTTTCACACGGTCTGAGACACGACCTGCAACATAGCCGTGTGTTTCAACTCAGTATGTAGCACGGTCTGACACACGGTTGTGTGACCCAACATCGAATGCACACACGGTTTGGCACACAGCCTGCGACACGGCCGTGTGGCCCTATTTCGAATATGCACATGGGTAGACACATGGGATGGGACAAGACTATGTGTCCAGATTTCAAATTTTCACATGGTCTGGGCTATGTCACACGGCCTGGCCACACGGCCATGTGACCCGAGTTTTCTAAATTTTCATGTTTTTTCAGAATTTTCTGATTTAATTCAATTTGACCCGAGATTGTTCTCAAACTATTTTTAGGGCCTTGTAGGCTTGATTGAAGGTCAATACATGTATTTTTTCTATGATTAGATTCAAATGTGATATATTAGCATTTAAATTGTTTAATTACTCTGTTTTGATCAGTAATACTCCGTAACCCTAAACCAGTAACAAAAACGAGATAGGGGTGTTATATTTACCATTTTTGGAAACCTACATTTATTTCCAAATGATTCCATTTTTCCGTTTCGAAAAAAAACATGATCATTCCTAAATTTTTCCGGTTTCTCTTTTCCTATCATTATGTTCATTTCCATTTAAACTCGATATTCATTTCTAGTTTCAACGAGCTAGAGGAGGGACTGGTTGGGCATATGTAATTAAGGCTCAAATGATTTATAAATAAGTTCTGACTTTTTTCCTATTAATTTTAAACTCATTTAGTTACAAAGTCATTCTACTATAGTATAGTGACTGAGCTCTCCCCAATGACATACCATTACGAAAATAGCTACTCAGTGTTCGTCCAATTACATTGTCATAAGTGTGTACCCTTATAGGATATCCTTGATATCTTTAGGATAAAATCCGTTTTACCAATATGATCTTATTTTATCTTATGGTAACCATTACATTTTCTGTAACACCCCTTACCCGTATTCAACGCCGGAATAGGGTACGAGGCATTACCAGACTTATACGCAAACAATTATACAAACCGAGATATGATTTTTTTTACTCAAATTTACAACTTTTCATGAACCTTCATATCACCCCTTACACAAGCCTACGAGACCTAAAACACACTTTAGGAATGATTTGGTATCAAATCGAACTCTTTAGAAGATCTCTGGAAAGACTTAAAAAAAATTCTCATCAAACAGTCCACATGCCCATGTGGAGGAAGAGACACGCCCGTGTGGCATATCACATGCCCGTGTTCCACACGCTTGTAGATTTATTTCTCATTTTGAACCTACAGGGGTTTTCACACGGCCGGACACACACCCGTGTCCCTGGCCCGTGTCCCTCACACAGCCACGACACGCCCGTGTCTTATCTCGTGTGCAAAAACCTTGACATTCTGTTTCTGACGTCATCACCCCATAAATGTCACATGGCCAAGGCACAAGGCCGTGTCCTTAGACCGTGTGGCGAATTAAATTTCTAATTCAGGTGCAGACTTCACACGGCCTGGGCACACGCCCATGTCCCATAGCCGTGTCTTCCACACGGTGGAGACACACGGTCGTGTCTCAGCCTGTGTGGTTACTACTGGGCATTCTGATTTGCCAACTTAGCATACAGGGGGGCACACGACCAAACCACACGCCCATGGGGCAAACCGTGTGTCGCACACGGCCAAGACACACGCCCGTGTGCCTACCCGTGTGGACAAGAACAAGGCTATTTGCCAAGAAATTTTTGCTACCCCCAACTTGTACAAACATAAACCACATCAAGCTACCAACTCATTCATGCATAATTAAACCAATTAATCAACCATGCAACTTGCACATTCATGAATAACCTCATCATTTCATAGATTATTAAGAAAGAGCCATCAACTATGGCCTTATACAAAAGAATTCATCCTCAAATGAGCCAACACATTTGGCCAAAAAAATATGACATTCAACTAAGACTAAGTCCCTATACATGCCATACTCCAAAATGCGAAATCTAACTATACCAAAATGTGTGGATAGTGTGGGTGATCCTCCGACTATCTCCGTATCTCGAGCTGGCTCTTCGCCACTATAAAACAAGGGAAAAGAGAAAGGAGTAAGCTTTAAGCTTAGTAAGTCTATATGTAAACAATAAACATCATACCACATACTTATCAATCAAGAACATTACATACTAAATAAAAACAATTCAGATCCTCATAAACATACTTACTCATTTCAAACGTTACCATATCCCAAACACATATCATAAAACATTGCTCACATTTACATGCACTTATACCCTGCACTTATCACCACAAAGCCACATGTAATTTCACTTAAACAAGTTTCTCGATGAACACTTCAGAATAGTATTAGATACTTGGTGGTTTCGCACACAGCCCACCATCAATAATTCACACGGTGGTATCGCACACGGCCCACCAACAATAATAATTACGGTGGTATTGCACACAGCCCACCAACAATGATAATTATGGTGGTATTGCACACAGCCCACCAACAATAATAATTACGGTGGTATCTCACACAGCCCACCAACAATGATAATTACGGTGGTATCACACATAGCTCACCAATATTTACTCATTTATGGAATTTATCCGTATCATTTTTCCTATCTCGAAGGTTCATCCGAGAATTTCCTCACTTTTTATCATTTTTAATAGATCTTAATAATACTCATTCGCATTCGCACAATGCATTAATAAGTAAAAACATACATAATAAGGATGTATCATTTACACATAAACTTACCTCGATACAAAATATGCCAATTTGCAATTTAGTCCGAAACCTTGCCTTTTCCTCGGTCAAGATTGATTCCACATTCTTCTTGATCTATAATGACATATTTAATTTATTAAATAACCACATTAATCAAATCACTCCACAAATTCTTATTTTGGCAAAATTATTATTTTGCCCCTAAACTTTAACAAAATTACAATTTTTCCCATAGGCTTGTAAAATGAAATGTGTTCATTTTTCATACACCCAAGCCTAGCCGATTCATATTCCCTCTTATAGCAACTCAAGATTTCAATTATTACACACATTTACAACCTATTTTGCAACCTTTACAAAAAGGTCCTTTTAGGAGTTTTCATGGAAACACCTTTCACAAAAGTTGTATATTCAACCCCCAAGATTCATTTTCTTCCATAAAATTTCAGAAATCAACATGAATACTCACATGGAAAATCCCTAGACTCTCAATCATTTTGCAAAATAGTCCCATCATTAGCTAGATTATGCTACAAGAGTCCCAAAAGTACAAAAATTAACAAGAGTGATCACCAAAATCACTTACTAGTAAAGGTTGAAGTTGCTGAAAATTTTCAAGCTTCTAAACCCCTTCTCTTGATGATATTTTTGGTGGGAGAAGAAGTAAAAATGGGAAAAGATGATAGCATCTTTTTTTTATCTTATTTTATTCAATTAAGTCACCAAAACCCACCTAACCATTAACCATGTCTCATCTTTGTTCCTATGGCCGGCCAACACTCTCTCAATGACCTAATTGCACATTAAGGACCTCCAATTTAATATTCTATAGCTATTAGACACCTCTAGCTTGTAAAATAAAACTTTTGCACTTTATGCGATTTAGTCCTTTTTCGCAATTAAGCATACAATCACTAAAATTAATTTACCAAAATTTTCATGCACTCATATAATCATCTATAACACATAAAATAATATTAAAAATAATTTCAGTAAACCTCGGATTAGTGGTTCTGAAATCACTGTTTCGACTAGCCCCAAAATCGGGCTGTTACAACTCTCCCCCCTTTAGAGATTTTCGTCCCTGAAAATCTTACCGATAAAGAGGTTTGGGTACTATTCTCTCATGGCTTCTTTCGGTTCCCACGTAGCCTCTTCCACACCATGTTTTTCCATAACACTTTCACTAAGGCTATACTTTTATTCCTCAACTGTTTAACCTCTCGAGCCAAAATCTTAATTGGTTCCTTTTCATAGGCCATATCCGGTCGTATCTCAATTTCGGTCGGAGGAATCACATGCGAAGGATCGGAACGATATCATCGCAACATCGACACATGAAACACGTTGTGTATTCTCTCTAATTCTGTCGGCAAAGCTAACCAGTAAGCTACTGGTCCAATCCTTTCAATAACCTCATACGGCCCTATGAATTGCGGACTCAATTTTCCCTTTCGACCAAATCTCAATATTTTCTTCCACGGGGATACTTTCAGGAATACTTTATCGCCCACCTGAAACTCAATTTCTTTTCTTTTCAAATCCGCGTATGACTTTTGTCGATCTGAAGCAGCTTTTAGACTATCACGGGTTACTTTTACTTTCTCTTCAGTTTCTCTAACCAAATCAACCCCGTGAATTTGCTTCTCACTAAGCTCGGTCCAATATAATGGAGTCTGACACTTGCAACCATATAATGCTTCGTACGGTGCCATCTGTATACTCGACTGATAACTGTTGTTGTAGGCAAATTCGACCAAAGGTAGATATTTTTCCCAACTACCTTCGAACTCTAAAACACAGCATCGGAGCATATCCTCGAGAACTTGAATCACTCTTTCGGATTGACCATCGGTTTGCGGATGAAACGCGGTACTGAATTTCAATTTTGTACCCAAGGCTTCTTGCAACTTTTTCCAAAACCTCGAAGTAAATCTTGGATCTCTATCTGAGATAATGGACATAGGCACCCCATGTAATCTCACAATTTCGGCAATATACAACTCAGCCAACTTGTCAAGTGAGTAATCAACAGGTACCGGTATAAAGTGAGCCGATTTCGTTAATCTATCAACGATGACCCACACGACATCTTTCTTTTTCAGAGTCGTAGGTAATCCCGTTACAAAATCCATCGTGATTCGGTCCCACTTCCACTCGGGAACCATCACTGGCTGAAGTAAACCCGAAGGTACTTGATGCTCGGCCTTCACTTGTTGACAGATCAAACACTTTGTAACAATTTCAGAGATATCTCTTTTCATACCCGGCCAGTAATACAACTTCTTTAAATCATTATACATTTTTGTGCTGCCCGGATGTACTGACAAATACCCATTGTGTGCCTCATGTAAAATTTTCCGAATCAACTCATCATCTTTAGGTACACAAACTCTATCACGAAACATCAAACAATCATCTAAACCAACCCGAAAATCAGAGTTATTTCCCGATTCACACTAAGCTCTCTTAACTTGCATTTCACTATCATTCCTTTGAGCTTCACAAACCTGCTGAAGAAATAATGGTCTAACCCTCAACTCGGCCAATATAGAACCATCATCAGATAATGCTAAGCTCGTACTCATAGCTCTCAAAGCATACAGGGATTTTCTGCTCAAGGCATCCGCAACCACATTCGCTTTCCCCGGATGGTAATCGATCACTAGCTCATAATCTTTCAATAACTTGAGCCACCTCCGTTGTCGCAAATTCAAGTCCTTTTGGTTCATCAGGTACTTCAAACTTTTGTGATCGGTAAAGATTCGGCATTTTTCACCATACAAATAATGACGCCAAATCTTCAAAGCAAAAACGACGGCGGCCAATTCCAAATCATGCATCGGATAGTTCTTCTCATGCGGTTTTAACTGTCTCGAGGCATAAGCTACTACTTTGCCCTCTTGCATCAGCACACAACCAAGACCATTCAATGGCGCATCACTATAGATCACAAACTCCTTTCCCGACTCAGGTTGTACTAAAACCGGTGCTTCAGTCAATCGTGTCTTCAACTTCTCGAAACTTTGTCGACATCTATCAATCCATTCAAACTTAACATTCTTTTGTCACAACTTAGTCATTAGGGAAGAAATCATCGAAAATCCCTCGACAAAACGTCGATAATACCCAACTAAGCCCAAAAAGCTTCTAACTTCGGATATACTCTTTGGTGGTCTCCAATCAACAATCACCAAAATTTTGCTCGGATCAACCCGAATACCATCACCTGAAACTATGTGTCCCAAAAATCTGACTTCATGAAGCCAAAATTCACTTTTACTGAACTTAGCAAACAATTTCTCCTCTCGTAAAGTCTATAATTCTGTTCTTATGTGTTCGGCATGCTCGGCCTCATCTCGGGAATAAATCAATAAATCGTCTATGAATACCATTACAAACTTTTCCAAATACAGCCGAAAAATTTAGTTCATCAAATCTATAAACATAGCTGGTGCATTTGTTAGACCGAAAGGCATCACAAGAAATTCGTAGTGTCCATACCTCATTCTAAAAGCAATTTTCGACACATCGGATTCTTTGACTCTCAACTGATAGTAATCGGATCTTAAATCTATCTTAGAGAACACGGTTGCTCCCTTCAGTTGATCGAACAAATCATCAATTCTCGGTAATGGGTACTTGTTCTTTATAGTTACCTTGTTAAGCTGACGGTAATCAATACAAAGCCTCATTGTTCCGTCTTTCTTCTTTACAAATAATACAGGAGCACCCCAGGGAGAAAAACTCGGTCTAACAAATCCTTTATCAGTCAACTCTTGTAGCTGAGCCTTTAACTCTTTCAATTTAGTCGGATCCATTCTATACGGAGCAATGGAGATCGGTGCCATCCCAGGTACCAGATCGATAGCAAACTCAATTTCTCTAACCGGAGGCAACCCACGTAATTCTTCCGGGAATACATCTGGAAACTCACAAACTACTGGCACAGTTTCAAGCTTCGACTCAGTCATCTCAGTATTCAAAACATATGCAAGGTATGCTTCACACCCTCTTCTCATACACTTCTGAGCAGACATGTATGAAATCACCACAAGCATCTTATTTGAGTTATCTGTTTCAACCCAAAGAGTCTCACCATTTTCAAATTTCAACTCTAGAGTTTTCTATCTACAATTTACCTTAGCATCATGTAATGTCAACCAATCCATGCCCAAAATAACCTCAAACTCGTCAAATGGCAACAACATTAAATTAGCCAGAAAACAGTGACCTTGAATCGTCAAAGGACAATTTGTACAAACCTTATCTACTAACACATACTTGCCTAAATGATTTGACACCTTAATCACAAATTCAGTTAATTCAATAGGTAATTTCTTACTATTTACCAAATTCACACAAACATAAGAATGAGTGGATCTGGGGTCAATTAAAGCAACGGTATTAGTATCGTAAAGATAAAATATACCCGTAATCACGTCGGGGGATGATGCATCCTCACGAGCTCGTATGGCATAAGTCCTTGCAGGCGCTCTGCCCTCTGATTTCATAGCAGAATCTCTAGGCGCACCTTTATTGCTAGCCCCACTTCCCGGGTTCCTCTGTGGTCTACCTCTCGAAGGGGCATTACACGCTCTCACTTCTTGTTTTCTGTCTTTCTCATCTATCTCAGGACAGTTTTGAATGAAGTGGTCTAGTGAACTACATTTGTAGCAAGCTCGATTATTTCCCCAACACTCCCCAATATGTTGTCTACCACAATTCTGACACTCGGGTTTATTTGACTTTGCATTGCCCACACTTACCATCGAGGTGGCTTCAACTCTAGAGCCCGAATATGTGTTACCACAATCTCGGTGTGAATACCCAGCTGAACTCTAGAGCCGAATATGTGTTACCACGATCTAGAGCCCGAATATGTGTTACCAGGGTTCATTTCTTTGGACCTCTTTGATTGGTTTTGGAACGACTTACTCATCGACCTCTTCCTTGCATCTCGGGCCTCAATCATAGCTTTTCTCTTTTCCTTATTCAACTCTTCAGCCTTGTAAGCTCTATCGACCAATACCATGAATTCTTTCAACTCTAAAATCTTGACCAACAATCTGATATCCTCGTTTAGCCCATCTTCGAATATTTTACACATAATAGCTTCAGTAGACACACACTCTTGAGCATACTTACTAAGTTTGACAAATTCACGCTCATACTCTGCCATAGACAATTTGTCTTGCTTCAACTCGAGGAACTCCTTCCGTTTCTGATCGATAAACCGCTGACTTATGTATTTCTTTCGGAACTCCTCTAAGAAGAAATCCCATGTCACTCTCTCTCTCGGAACTACAGATGTCAACGTTTTCCACCAATGGTATGCTGAGTCCCTCAGTAATGATACCGCACATTTTAAGCATTCCTCGGGCGTGCAAGAAAGTTCATCAAACACCCGCATAGAATTCTCGAGCCAAAACTCTGCTTTCTCGGGGTCATCATCTATGTTGGCTCTAAATTCCTCAGCCACTTGTTTTCAAATCTTATCGACCGAGGGTTTAGTCATTCTTACCAAATCTATACCTTGAGGAACTACGGGAACCAGCTAAGGTATAGGAGGGGGTGGAGGAGGTTGAGCATTAAGATTTGCTCGAACGAATTCAGTATACCAGTTACTCATCATATGGAGAAAGGCTTCTCGAGCCTCTTCTCCTTGACCCAAAGTCTCGGGTCTACTTTCTACTGGCGCAATCCCTTTCGCGGGAGCCGGCGCATTACTAGCAGCATCATCAGTAGCAGCTCGGTCGGGATCCATTTACTATATGAAAACACAGTTTAAAATTGTCAGGAGTCACCACACTATCATAATATATTTATGGCATGTATAGCTAGACTCTCACACACGCTACGGTAGTCCGATAACCGACTAAACCATAGCTCTGATACCACTAAATGTAACACCCCTTACCCGTATTCAACGCCGAAACTGTAACACCCCATACTCGAGTCCGAGGCTAAGACCGGATACGGGACATTACTATGCTTGAACTTTCTTAAACATGTACTTACGGGCTATAAAATTTCGTTTCGAATTAAAAACTTCTCTTTCTTAGACAAATCAAATGTTTCATGGGCCTACGAGGCCTCAGACTTACGTCTCGAAACTTTCAGAACTCATCTGGAAACTTTCTCTCAAAATAGGGGTCACACGTCCGTGTGACTTGGGACACGCCCGTGCACCCCTAAAACATGCCCGTGTCTTTCACCCGTGGAGGATACTGGCGAATTACACATGACCTGGACACGCCCGTGGCCCTGGCCCGTGTGCCAAACCTTGGTATTCTAACTTATTCACCGCGGTCGTACACACGCCGCGTGCAAAGGCCACCGTGTGATAATTGAATTTATAAGTGTCAAGTGCACGACTTTTTACGGCCTTGGCACACGCCCATGTGCCAGCCGTGTGTATCACACGGCTGAACAAGCGGTAGTGTGACCCGGCTCGTGGTCTAATCGACTTAAGATACTAAGGTGTAGGAGACACGCGGCCTAGACACACGCCCGTGTGTCTATCCGTGTGGGCACTTAGAGGTTATCTTACCAAGCCTTTTACCACTCCCGATTGCATACATTCATATACTACTTCAAAACATTCTCAAATCATCATTTAAAACAAATGAATTAACACATTTAATCACTAAAGAGATAAAGTCTTTATCCCATACACTAGGGAAAACTACTCCCAATACAATTACAACCAATTTAAGCCATCATCTATGGTCATACACAACCAACTCTAGATTCTCTAAGGCCAATACAATTTGACTACATTGGTTAGAACTTAATCAACTTTAAAAGAATCCCTATACATGCCATGACTCATAAAGATTTGATACCTCATACCAAGGGTCTGCTCGATAGTGTGAAAACATCTCCGGCGGCCTCCAACCCGAGCTAAGTAATGAAACCTATAAGAGATGAGAAAAGTAAAGGAGTAAGCAAAAATGCTTAGTAAGCTCATCTACATAATCTGTCAATTATTTATATTCATTGAATGTACATAATTACAAAGTATCATGGAGAGTGTCTCTCATAAACTCATGGTTACTTGCTCAAATATTCTTGAAACTTACTCATTCGATCTATTACCACATTCTTACCATGTCACAAGCCAATTGCTCGTTCAATTAGCATACATTCCTGCACTGATCACCACATGATCATATAAAACAATACATCAAGCATTTTCAATAAGCCGCTCATGCTGCTAATATCTCGGTGGTTTCGCACTTAGCCCACCATTGAATCTCTAATAGGGTGGTATCGCACACAGCCCACCAATCATTTATACTTATGGTGATTTCGCACTTAGCACACCAATCGTTTATACTTACGGTGGTTTCTCACTTAGCACACCAATCGTTTATAAGCGATGGTATCGCACACAGCCCATCGATTACTAATTAATCAGGTGGTAACGCACATAGCCCACCGATATTAATATAATTGATGGTATCACACCCAGCCCATTACTACCATCAATAAGGTGATATCGCACATAGCTCACTGTTATTTTAGTTTCATGGATAGTAATCCACAAGTATATCTCTATTTCAAATATTCATCCGAGAACATCCTCACATACTTCTATTCTTACTTAACTTTTTACGATACTCGCTCGCATTCACACAGTGCATCAATAAATCTATCTCATGCAACTAAGGTGCAATAATAACACATATCCCACTAGGGGTTCATCATATATTGAATTCATCTCCATTCAATTCTAACACATACTTGTGCTTCTCGTGGTACGACCACATACATTCAACATATCCATTGAATCATTCAAATTGTTAACTAACTCTCTTGAGTCTCATACACATAGTTCTCATTGACATTATACCCCAATAGGGTCCTCCATACATTAACATGTCAATTCCATGTCCCTGACATGGTCTTATACGAACTCTTACACCGAGGCCATATTCCAATATGGTCTTACTCGAGACTTTAACCATCATCATATCATGCTATACACATCTCAATTCTATTGACATTTCATCAAAAGATATTTCATGCATTCATATGGTAAATATACATTCCCTACCACATTGGAACATTAAATTAACTCGTACGTAATTAAAACGTTTGCACATGAACTTACCTCGATGCCGAAAGGGCCAAAAAGGGACATTTTTGCCCACATTTCTCTTTTCATCCGTTCTAGGTCTGAAACTCATTTTCTTTGATCTAGAACAATGAAATTTACTGATTTAATCACTTATAAATCATATTACACCATAGTATACACTTTAGGCAAAAATGACTATTTTGCCCCTACACTTTGGCAAAATTATGATTTTGCCCCTAGGCTCGTAAATAAATTTTCATCACATTTTCTTGTTAAACAAGCCTAGCTGAACATTTAATCCTCTTACAACTATCCACAATTCCAACTATTTCATGCCTTAATGAACAAATTACAACTTTTGCATTTTAGTCCCAAATAGGTGTTTTCATGACAACACCTTTCACAAAAGTTGTTTCTCATCATCCTATCATTCATTTTCTTCCATAAAACTCATCAAACAACATGAACTCTATCATGGCAAGTCCCTAGACTTTCAACCATATTGCAAACTAGTCCCCTCTTTAGAAAGCTTAAGCTTTGGGGACTCCAAAAGTACAATTTTCTTCAAGAAATACCATCAAAATCACTTACTTGAGTGAAGAATTTCTTGCTGAAATTTTAAGCTTCAAAAACCCCTCCCATGGCTGCTATTTTTGGTGGAGGAAGAGAAGAAATAAAAAAAAGATGATAGCTTTTCTTTTTGTCATATTTTATTCATCTTTTCTCACTAAATTTGACTAAACATTAAATGCTCTTGTCTCCCATACCACATGGCCGGCCATCACACTCCAAAATGGCCTATTTGCACATTTGGGACCTCCAATTTATAAACCATAGCTTTTTGGTACCTCTAGCAATTAAAATAGAACTTTTGCACTTTATGCGATTTAGTCCTTTTTCACAATTTAGCTAGAAATCGCTAAAATTAAGGCACCAAAATTTTCATGCATCCTTATAAACATGTTATAATACATAACATATCATGAAAATAATTTTCTCTAACCTCGAATTAGTGATTCCGAGATCACTGTTCGACTAGCCCCTAAATTGGGTACATTACAATTTCTCCCCTCCTTAGGAATTTTCATCCCCAAAAATTTTATCAGGAGGAGTTGCTATCAACATTCTTAAAACGTTTCCATCTACTCTTCAAAATCACGAATCCACTTATCCTGAAGTTTCTCTTGCCAACAACTCTTAAGCTGTGATACATAAGGTCGAAACGTAACTTGAGACCTAAGTTATTCTTCCTCTGGGTATATACTATATTCAGTAATCCACCAATTTGGAACTCTGTACATGTCCAAATGATCGTTTGGATCTTTACTGGTTGATTCATTACAATACAAATGACATCCCCCTCTTTGGGAATCTTGTCAAACTAAATTTGAAATCTATAAGGTTTTATCTCGCTTTCTCATTAAAGCATTCACCGACTGTAATGGTTTTGACTTGTACGCTTTGGAAACTCAACTTTTAGTGGTTAACTACTTCTGACCATAACTCCATCATATCGTGAAATGTACTCTACTGTCAAGACATTTATCCACATAACTGTACTTCCTTAAATTAACTCGTACGTAATTAAAACGTTTGCACATGAACTTACCTCGATGCCGAAAGGGCCAAAAAGAGACCTTTTTGCCCATATTTCTCTTTTCATCCGTTCTAGGTCCGGAACTCGTTTTCTTTGATCTATAACAATGAAATTTACTGGTTTAATCACTTATAAATCATATTACACCATAATATACACTTTAGGCAAAAATGACTATTTTGCCCCTACACTTTGGCAAAATTACAATTTTGCCCCTAGGCTCGTAAATAAATTTTCATCACATTTTCTTGTTAAACAAGCCTAGCTGAACATTTAATCCTCTTACAACTATCCACAATTCCAACTATTTCATGCCTTAATGAACAAATTACAACTTTTGCATTTTAGTCCCAAATAAAACTCATTTTGTTTTCGTGACAACACCTTTCACAAAAGTTGTTTCTCATCATCCTATCATTCATTTTCTTCCATAAAACTCATCAAACAACATGAGCTCTATCATGGCAAGTCCCTAGACTTTCAACCATATTGCAAACTAGTCCCCTCTTTAGAAAGCTTAAGCTTTGGGGACTCCAAAAGTACAATTTTCTTCAAGAAATACCATCAAAATCACTTACTTGAGTGAAGAATTGCTTGCTGAAATTTTAAGCTTCAAAAACCCCTCCCATGGCTGCTATTTTCGGTGGAGGAAGAGAAGAAATAAAAAAAAAAGATGATAGCTTTTCTTTTTGTCATATTTTATTCATCTTTTCTCACCAAATTTGACTAAGCATTAAATGCTCTTGTCTCCCATACCACATGGCCGGCCATCACACTCCAAAATGGCATATTTGCACATTTGGGACCTCCAATTTATAAACCATAGCTTTTTGGTACCTCTAGCAATTAAAATAGAACTTTCGCACTTTATGCGATTTAATCCTTTTTCACAATTTAGCTAGAAATCGCTAAAATTAAGGCACCAAAAATTTCATGCATCCTTATAAACATGTTATAATACATAACATATCATGAAAATAATTTTCTCTAACCTCAAATTAGTTATTCTGGGATCAATGTTCCAACTAGCCCCTAAATTGGGTTGTTACAGGAACAGGGTACGAGGCATTACAGACTTATACGCAAACAATTATACAAACCGAGATATGATTTTTTTTACTCAAATTTACAACTTTTCATGAACCTTCATATCACCCCTTACACAAGCCCACGAGGCCTAAAACACACTTTAGGAATGATTTGGAATCAAACTGAACTCTTTAGAAGATCTCTGGAAAGACTTAAAAAAATTCTCATCAAAAAGTCCACACGCCCGTGTGGAGGAAAGGACACGCTCGTGTGGCATATCACATGCCCGTATTCCAAACCCGTGTAGATTTATTTCTCATTTCGAACCTACAGGGGTTTTCACACGGCCGAACACACACCCGTGTCCCTGGCCAGTGTCCCTCACACAGCCCTGACACGCCCGTGTCTTATCCTGTGTGCAAAAACCATGACATTCTGTTTCTGACGTCATCACCCCATAAATGTCACACGACCAAGGCACACGCCCGTGTCCTTAGACCGTGTGGCGAATTAAATTTTTAATTCAGGTGCAGGCTTTACACGGCCTGGGCACACGCCCATGTCCTATAGCCGTGTCTTCCACACGGTGGAGACACACGGTCGTGTCTCAGCCTGTGTGGTTACTACTGGGCATTCTGATTTGCCAACTTAGCATGCAGGGGGACACACGGCCAAACCACACGCCCATGGGGCAGATCGTGTGTCGCACACGGCCTAGACACACGCCCGTGTGCCTACCTGTGTGGACAAGAACAAGGTTATTTGCCAAGCACTTTTTGCTACCCCTAACTTGTACAAACATAAACCACATCAAGCTACCAACTCATTCATGCATAATTAAACCAATTAATCAACCATGCAACTTGCATATTCATGAATAACATCATCATTTCATAGATTATTAAGAAAGAGCCATCAACTATGGCCTTATACAAAAGAATTCATCCTAAAATGAGCCAACTCATTTGGCCAAAACAATATGAAGTTAAACTAAGACTAAGTCCCTATACATGCCATACTCCAAAATGCTAAATCTAACTATACCAAAATGTGTGGATAGTGTGGGTGATCCTCCGACTATCTCTGTATCCCGAGCTGGCTCTTCGACACTATAAAACAAGGGAAAAGAGAAGGGAGTAAGCTTTAAGCTTAGTAAGTCTATATGTAAACAATAAACATCATACCACATACTTATCAATCAAGAACATTACATACTAAATAAAAAAAATTCAGATCCTCATAACCATACTTACTCATTTCAAACCTTACCACATCCCAAACACATATCATAAAACATTGCTCACATTTACATGCACTTATACCCTGCACTTATCACCACAAAGCCACATGTAATTTCACTTAAACAAGTTTCTCGATGAACACTTCGGAATAATATTAGATACTTGGTGGTTTCGCACACAGCCCACCCACAATAATAATTACGGTGCTATCGCACACAGCCCACCAACAATAATAATTACGGTGGTATCGCACACAGCCCACCAACAATGATAATTACGGTGGTATCGCACACAGCCCACCAATATTTACTCATTCATGGATTTTATCCTATCATTTTTCCTATTCCGAAGGTTCATCCGAGAATTTCCTCACTTTTTATCATTTTTAATAGATCTTAATAATAATCATTCGCATTCACACAATGCATTAATAAGTAAGAACATACGTAATAAGGATGTATCATTTACACTTAAACATACCTCGATACAAAATATGCCAATTTGCAATTTAGTACGAAACCTTGCCTTTTCCTCGGTCAAGGTTGATTCCACGTTCTTCTTGATCTATAATGACATATTTAATTTATTAAATAACAACATTAATCAAATCACTCCACAAATTCTTATTTTGGTAAAATTACCTTTTTGCCCATAGACTTTTACAAAATTACAATTTTGCCCCTAGGCTCGTAAAATGAAATGTGTTCATTTTTCATACTCCCAAGCCTAGCCGATTCATATTCCCTCTTATATCAACTCAAGATTTCAATTATTACACACATTTACTACCTATTTTGCAACCTTTACAAAAAGGTCCTTTTAGGTGTTTTCATGGAAACACCTTTCACAAAAGTTGTATATTCAACCCCCAAGATTCATTTTATTCCATAAAATTTTAGAAATCAACATGAATACTCACATGGAAAATCCCTAGACTCTTAATCATTTTGCAAAATAGTCCCCTCATTAGCTAGATCATGCTACAAGGGTCCCAAAAGTACAAAAATTAACAAGAATGAAACCAAAATCACTTAATAGTAAAGGTTGAAGTTGCTAAAAATTTTCAAGCTTCTAAACCCCTTCTCTTGATGATATTTTCGGTGGGAGAAGAAGTAAAAATGGGAAAAGATGATAGCTTCTTTGTTTTAGCTTATTTTATTCAATTAAGTCACCAAAACCCACCTAACCATTGACCATGTCTCATCTTTGTCCCTATGGCCGGCCAACACTCTCCCAATGAACTAATTGTACACTAAGGACCTCCAATTTAATATTCTATAGCTATTAGACACCTCTAGCTTGTAAAATAAAACTTTCGTACTTTATGCGATTTAGTCCTTTTTCGCAATTAAGCATATAATCACTAAAATTAATTCACCAAAATTTTCATGCACTCATATAATCATGCTATAACATATAAAATAATATTAAAAATAATTTCTCCAACATCAGATTAGTGGTTCCAAAATCACTGTTCCGACTTGCCCCAAAATCGGGCTGTTACATTTTCCTTCATGAAAAGTCAATTACTATCGAATGATAATTAAGGCATTCATCACAAAGACGAAAGGCTCATGGCCATGTTTACTTTTCATCAACCATGCAATGCCAATGAGAAGATATCATTTACCCATGTCTAAGGTTATGAATTCCATTATTGTGAATGACGCTACATATTGCAGAATTCATACAACCAATGCACCAACTTTTGGATCCTTATCTATTCGAACTCAGACTTTTACTTACATCAAAGTGTACGAGTCACACATACATAGTCTGTCATCCACTCAAGATTTAGGTAAGTCACAATATGAACATCACAAGTGAATAAATCCATAACGATTCAGGATCTATTTCGCTTTGGTCCTGTCCGATGTATTGTTAGTCCAGTTAGTCATAACTATATCTCTATCTTTTGGAAGTTATCCGCTCCTATGCCTAAGACAATGCATCTCCCCAATTGGACTTGTATTAGCCCAATTTAGCCCGGGGCCCAAACCCAAATCAAAAAATAAAGCAATATAATAAAAATAAAATCCAAAACAGTTTATCAGTCCATTTACATTTAAAGTCAAATGGACCACATTGGGACCCAAATAAACTAAAACCTAGCCTAACCAACCCCAGCCCAAAACAAATCCAAACCCAAATCATTACACAAAACTTTGCAGGCCCGAATGGCCCAATATTTTTGACGTTCCAGAAACCCTAGAGGGTTCTGGATTCAGCCAGCACCGCAGCCTCCCCCGCGCGTGCCTCCACGTGATCCACAGCTCGTGTCTCCGCACGCCCCACGCACCTCCGTACGCCACGTCCACGCCATCCGTACCTGCAAACAAGGGCTCCAATAGCAGAGAAACAGCAAAAAAATATGTATACGAAAATTATATTTTGATTCGGCTATAAAACCGAATCAGCCATCCTGTAATTTTTTTTACGCACACAGAGAGAATAATATGCAAAAAGAATACAAAATCAAAAGCAAGAATCAAAAGGTGATTTCATTTTTTATTCGATTTAAAATTTCTTGTTCACTGATTATTATTTTTATTTTGAGTATACAAACGAAAATAAAAAAGGAAAGGATTACCGTCGTAAGTTTTTGTCCTCGTCTTCTCCGTCGCAAGCGGAGTTTTAGATGAGGATATTGGTTGGAGAGCACGGACAATCGGTGTTTATGAAAGCGAATCGAACCTTCGTGTATCGCTAATCGCCGTTTTTAGTGGCATTTTAGTGGTTAACGGAGAGGTTTTAGATTGCGGTGCGGTGGAGAAAATGAAACTAGGGTTTCGATTTCAAAATGAAAGGGGCTTAAAGTTTTCTGATTATTTTATGGTTTTTATTAACTTTTTGTTTAAATCATCTGAAATGACGTCGTTTGAAGCTTGATTAAGTGGCTTCAAAATGACGCCGCATAAGGCGACCCGACTTGACCCGATCCAGCGCCCATAGGACCCGCGTGTTTTTTCTTAATGGTCTTATTTCCAAATCAGTCCTTCCGCTTTTTTAAAGTTTCGCAATTAAGTTTTTTTTTATTTTTAATTTTAACCCAAAATTTTGTTTTGTTTTCAATTGGATCCCTATTTAAATGGCGTCGTTTTGGGAAAAAGGTGAAATTACCCAGTGAATCCCTCGTCAATGGCGCGCGTTTCAATTTAGTTTTGTTTTTTATTTTATTGCTAATTTGCCCCAATTCTTTCTTCATCTTTTTAAATTTGGCCCCGTAACTTTATTTTAATCTCAATTCAATCCTTTTTAATTATTTACTTATTATAATTTAGAATCATGATTTTGTTTTAACTCCAATTTAATCCCTATTAATTTACTTCGATTATTTTTATATTGTTTTATTTAATCCGTTTTTTATTTTATTTTAGTATTTTGTATATACTTTATTAGTACCATCAATTTTTATATATATTTGTATGTAATATTTTCATTTTGATCATGCATGCATGTATTTCTTTATTTTACTCCTTTGTTTTATTTCTTCATGTTTTATTTGGTATATTTCGATATTATTATTATTAATAATAATATTATTATTATCATTTTTATTGTTATTAATATTATTATTTGTTTATTAACATATCTTATTATTATTATTATTATTGTATCTTTGTTGCAACTATTATTATTTTATTGTATATAACATTTATTATATATTGAATTTCTATTAGCTTTTATTTTTTATTTTTTATTTTATTTTATTTTATTTAATTATTTATTGTTCTTTAAAATTTTACCTATTATTTTATATAAAATTTTTGTTTTAGCTTCTATTTATTTTTCCATTTATCATTGTTTTTGTTACCCTTGTATTTATTATGCATGTGTACTATAATTCATTTTCTATTTTACTACGATCATATTACATTTTATTTGAGGCGTTAAAACTTTCGTTTTGAAATAAACAAATACTTCACGTTCTAAGATTCGAAAGAAATCGTACCCTAACTTACGGGGTCTCGATTTTTCTCATCAAGTCTAAAGAACCAATTATTTTTAAATTAAAGCATAAGCTAAATAAAAAAAAACTTATTCTCGGAAATTCGATAACGTTGTGTCCTAACTCACTGGATGTGACATTTTGTATTCTCGAGATAAGGATTTCCAAAAACAAAGGCAATATTTCGTATTCGGGAATTCTGAGAAATAGTGCCCTAACTCACTGGGTTTTGATTTCTCATTTAACCTAAATAACCGAATATCCTTCTTAAATTTAAATATACGAGTTTTGAATATCAAAAGACAAGCTTAGTTTTGAAGATTCGAAATGTCGTATCCTAACTCACTAGGTATGATATTTTATTCTTTCAAAATAAGCGGGTCTCAGCGTCTGGTTTAATTTATACTAGTTTTCTTTAACAAAAAAAGGATTGTATTTTAAAATCTTTTCAATTTTTCTATATTAAGACATTAATCAATCAATTCAGTACCAATTTTGGGCGTTACGAGGGTGCTAATCCTTCCTCGTACGTAACCGACTCCCGAACTTGCTTTCTCGAATTTTGTAGGCCAAAAGTATCATTTTAATAAATCAAAATGTTTTAACGATCAATCTCAAGGTGACCCGATCACACCTAAAAAAAAGGGATTGGTGGCGACTCTATCTGGCATTTTAAAAGTCGATCCCCCTTTTTTTAAAAC
The DNA here is from genome assembly GCA_025698515.1 of Gossypium sturtianum. NCBI lineage: Eukaryota > Viridiplantae > Streptophyta > Magnoliopsida > Malvales > Malvaceae > Gossypium > Gossypium sturtianum. Next base: position 43,724,217 of record CM046948.1, read on the forward strand.
TTAAAAATGGTTTCAACAACTTGGCGACTCCACTAGGGAAACGTTAGAGAGAGTTAAGTCGTAAAATTGACTAATTTCTGTCCTTTTGTCAAAAATTGAAAATTTGATTTGAACAATTATGATCCTTTTTATTGCATTTGCTTGCGTCATCTCATTGCTGTGGTTCGAGTCTTATAGAATACTTTTGCATCATATTGCATGACCGTCGGGTCACACCCTTTTAAGTGGGAGTGAGAAGCTACTCCTTCGTGAGGTTTTCACCTCCGTGCAGGATAGTGAATCACTTTCGGGATGCATCCGTACCTATGCCTTCGTGAGATTTTTATCTCTGTGCAGCCATAGGGAAATGTGTCCCCCTGAACCGAACTCGGTCCATATGAGCCTATAATGGGTGAGGATCGAGGAATCTTCTAGTTCAGGTACCTCAAATTTAGAACCAAACTGCATATAGAAAGCACTAAGAGCCCACCCTAGGTAGAGTTGTGATAAACTTTAGTGGCCACCCAGATAGGCGCTTGAATGTTTTTTTACATGCTTTGAATTTTTGTTTCTATATATTGTATTGACTTTTTGTGTTTTATCTTTGTTACTTTGAATGTATTTTCATATTAGAGAGAGGTGTCGATTTGGGTTCGGTTGCTAAATTAGAGAGCTCGGCATGGAAAATGACTTTCTTGATAAAGTGGAAGATAACGCGACTGTCCGAACTTGGTCAGAAACAACACAATTAGAGAAGGGGGATAGTCTAGCTACGGGACATGTGTCAGAGTTATGGGACTACACTTGCGTTAGTGTTACGCAGAATAACCTTCAAGAGTTAAAAGTGATATGGGGTAGTGGGACGATGAGACCAAGATGTTGTTCTACCATAATTACGGGGATTTACCGTACTTACTTGACATCAAAGTAGACGAGCAGTTATTCCTAGCCCTCGCTCAGTACTGGAATCCCACATATAGTTGTTTCACCTTCGGGAGAGTGGATTTGGTACCCACCGTGGAAGAATACACAGCTCTACTGCATTGTCCGAGGATTCGAAATGATAAAGTGTATTCGAGAGATGCTTACGTCCTAGCCTTTTGGAAGAAACTGATGAGCATTACCGGAATGAGTGAGCAGTGGATTACCACCAGGATTAAGCAAAAGGGGGAGTGCAAGTGCATCCCGTGGAGGAATTTGAGGGATTTGATGCTAGCTCACCCTGATATGAAGAGGAGAGTTGATGTCTTTGCATTGAGCATCTACTGGTTGATGTTATTCCCAAGGGCCTTAGGGTATGTAGATGAAGCAGTCACATATCTCTTCGACCGAATCAGTAAGGGGATCACGCCAGTTCTTTCAATCTTGGCCGAAACTTTTAGGTCACTGAATGCATGTAGAAGATCCGGAGAGGGCAGATTCATAGGATACGCTCAGTTGTTTTGGTTTGGTTTCACAGCCACTTCTGGAAGGTGGAAAAGATTTCTTATCGGGTCTTCAGCGATAATTATTCCCCACTGAAAGAGATAGCAACAACACCGAAAAGAGATGATGTGTCAGAAGAGAATTGGACAGCACTTCTACAAAATCTTCGGGAAGAGGATATTGAATGCAGAGCTCCATGGTTGGTGCCTAATGAGATCCTATTCAGATGTGGGAGTTTCGATTGGGTCCCTTTGCTCAGAATTTGGGGAGCCATTGGTTATGCTCCTTTACTTGTACCCAGACAGTACAGATCAAGGCAGTTTATACCGGCAACGCACAGTCTAGCGTAATGCGAGTTTTCGTATAAAGGAGATAATTACAAGAAGAGGGTCAAGGAAATCTCCACTGCTTGGAACCAGACTCGCCAGATGAAGAGGTTGTCTGTTGGTTCTATGACAACGCCTAAATATAGCGAATGGTTTAGCAAAAGGACTAATGATAATATTCCTGAGCCATGTTTAGAATGTGCTTGACTAATGGAAGAATACCTACAGGCTGTCCAGTCGGAACTAGAGATTATAAGACAAGAATTTGAAAAGAACAGTTCTGAATTCGGGAAAAAGATTGAGCAGTTAGAGGAAGAAAGAATGCACTTGAGATTAGATGTGGAGGTGCAAAAGGCAGAGGCTGAGAAGTTAAGAAAAAGGAAAAGCCGGGTTGAAGAGGATTTGGATAGTTTAAAGACGGGCTATAAGAAGATGCGTCTATCGATAGGAAATTCAAACGGAAAAAACCAAGGCTGGTCAGTGGAAGAAAAGGTTCCAAGAGGCTCAAACTTGGAGAGAGACGCTAGAAAAGAGTCTATTAGAAGCCCAGAACGACAAAGGGGAATTAAAGGCCAGAGTGGCAGAGCTTGAAAAAGCACTCTACCAGTATAGAAATCATAATTCCGCGGTTGAGCTAAGAGCCAGTTTGAACAAAATTGAAGAAATGAAAGGATGAATAGAAGAGCTAGAGTTTGCTTTCCAAAGTTTTGAGCTTCGGGTAGAACTCCTTGAAGCAAATGAGGAGCGTTGGAAGGAACAGTTTGATCACTCTCAGATTTAAGTTAGGGATCAATATTACATTATGGGCGAAGCCATTGCTAAGATCCGGGAGGTAGCTGACCATCTGCAAACCTTGGCAGTTCAGGCCGACACGCTAAGTGTGAAGTATGAGTTGGAATCAGACAGGGGTCAGCAGCTAGCTTTGTTACTTAGGAAAGTTAAAACTCTGAGCATTAGGGCAAAGCCGTATTTGTAATCCGTTTTATGTAAAGAGCTTTGTTTTCTAATAAAGTTTTCTAAATGGAATTGAATCAGAACCGGCACCTTCTTTGCATTCATGCATTTGCATTCATTTTCATTTCATTCATATGCATTAAAGGTTAATAAAAGATTCTAATTGAATAAAAATTATTTCAGCATTAATCTGGACACCGGAAAAACCAAACATCCCTACGGTACCCGAACCAAGACGAAAGATATGGGTCAGAGATTAGAAAAACTCGAACAACTCCAAAGGGAGATGCAAGATAAACTTCAGCTGCAAATGCAGGAGCAGCTGGCTAAGATCCAACAGGATATGATGGACCGGATGATGGAGTCACAAAAAAATATGATGTCTCAATTGACTCAGCTACTGGCGGGAGGAATAGACAAAGGGAAAAGCCCTATAGATAATATCATGAAAAGTGATCCTCAATATCCTCCTGGCTTTACTCCAACGCATGTACATGCACCACCAAAGATAAATCCACAAAGGCCATCTGTATCTATCAGGCCACAACAGATTCAAGCCGGAGCCTCGGCACCGATGAATTTCCAGGTTGGCTCAGGTTCTATCCCTGGCCATAATTCAAACAATCCAATTGTTCCTGACTTGGATGAAGTGGTAGGAGAGGAAAGAGTAACGACAGAATCCCAAAGGCAATTAGAAGAGAGGTGTAAGTGGTTAGAGGAGAATTTTAAAGCAATGGAAACTACTGATTCCCGTTGCGAGATCGATGCAAAGGATTTAAGCTTGGTCCCAGATCTGATGCTCCCACTAAAGTTTAAAATGCAAGAGTTTGAGAGATACAATAGGACTAGCTGTCCCGAAGCTCACATAATGATGTTCTATCGGAGAATGATAGGACATGTCAACAACGACCAACTATTAATACACTACTTTCAAGAAAGTCTGACCGGGTCTACGGCCAAGTGGTACAATCAGTTAACCCGTTCCCAAATAGGCTCATGGAAAGACTTGGCTCAAGCTTTCATGAAACAGTACAACCACATGACAAACATAGCACCCGATAGGATTACACTCCAGAACATGGAGAAGAAGACAAATGAGAGCTTTAGGCAGTATGCCCAGCGATGGAGGGAGGTGGCGACGCAAGTTCAACCCCCACTCTTAGAGAAAGAGAAGACCATGCTCTTCATCAGTACTTTAAAGGCTCCCTTCATCAACCACATGCTAGGGAGCGCTATTAAAAGCTTTTCTGATATCGTAATATCTGGGGAGATGATAGAAAATGCGATAAGATGTGGGAAAATTGAAGCAGGGGAAGGCACCAAGAGATCAGCCCCGAGAAGGAGGGAGAATGAGGTGAACAACACGAGCGCGTATAACAAGGGCCATCCGAGAGCGATCATGATGAGCCAGCCAAAAACAACAACCCCTAATCATCAGGGTCCCCCGAAACAAGAATCCACCACAAGGGTGAGTGCCGAAAGGATACAGTTCACACCTATACCCATGACGTATAAAGAGCTGTACCAGAACCTCTTTGACGCACATGTAGTGTCCCCTTTCTACTTAACACCGCTACAACCCTCGTTTCCCAAGTGGTATGACGCAAACGCCCATTACGAATATCATGCTTGGATCGTGGGGCATTCAATTAAAAATTGCACCGCGTTCAAGAAGGTAGTCAAAAAGCTAATAAAAATAGGGATCGTAAAGTTTGACGACTCACCCGTACCAAATGTAGCAGGAAACCCCTTACCTAATCATACGGAGCAAGGAGTAAATGGAATAAATGATGATGGGAGGAAAGTCAAATATGATGTTGCAGAAGTCAGAATCCCATTGAGACAGGTTTGGAAGGAGATGGTGGAGAGAGGACTGATCATATCGGATTCAGAAGAGAGGTCCGAAAGTAAGAGGAACCATTGCGAGTTCCATAATAGAGAAGGGCATGGAATCTAGGAATGCACTGAGTTCAAAGTCGTAGTGCAAAATCTGATGGATAATAAAGAGATGGAATTTTACGATGAGATTGAAGGATCAGAAGGATGGGAGGTTTATGCCTCAGATGAGGGATTAGTGGAACGAGTCCAAAAGGGCAGCCGCCCAGTAGTGATCATCTCGAAGCCAAGAGTCAATGAAGCCGGAACACAAGTGGCACCGCGAGTCATAATCAAAAACCCAGTAGTTTTTTCGTATAAGGATAGCAAGAGAGTCCCTTGGAACTATGATTGTAATGTGAAAATCCAAGGAAAAGAGAAATCAGCAAAGGAAGATCGAGATACAGGTTCTCATACTCGTAGTGGGAGACGCTACAATTTGGTAAATACCCGACCAGAACCAATAAAAGGGAAAACTCCAATGGTAGAACAAGAAAGAAAAAAATCAGGCGAGCCTGAGTCACCTGTCAATGAGCCGGTGAAAGAAGAAGAAGTTAAGGAGTTTCTAAAATTTTTAAAGCACAGCGAATACAGAATGGTGGAGCAGTTGCATAAACAGCCAGCACACATATCTGTATTGGCTTTGCTCTTGAGTTCAGACGTGCATCGGAAAGCATTGATGAAGGTTTTTAATGAAACCTATGTGGCCAATGATATCTCGGTTAATAAACTGGATAGATTGATTGGTAACATAAGTGCTGACAATTTCATCTATTTCAACGATGATGAAATTCCGCCAAGCGGCAGGAGATCCACTAATGTTTTGCATATTACCACTAGATGCAAAGCGTACACACTACCAGGGGTCTTGATAGACAACGGGTTGGCGTTAAACGTATTACCCTTATCCACATTAAATAGATTACCCGTGGATGGTTCACACATGAAAGAGTGCCAGAACATAGTGAAGGCGTTTGATGGCACGCAAAGAAGAGTCATGGGGAGAATCGAGGTACCCTTATTAATTGGCCCGACTACTTATAAGGTGGATTTCTTGGTCATGGATATCAAGCCTTCCCTGGCCTGCTTACTAGGAAGACCGTGGATCCACTCGGTGAGGAGATGATGCCTTCATCATTGCATCGGCGAAGTTAGTATCAGAGGGTTGGTTAGTGACAATAAAGGCCGAAGAGGATATTGTCGCAGCTGTAACCAGTGATGCACCATACCTGGATACGAATGACAAGGCAATCGAGTGTTCTTTTCGATCCTTGGGATTCGTAAATGCTGCCTTTATTACGGAAGGAAATAGAATTCCGGTACCAAAAATCTCTAAAACCACAAGAATGGGATTGCAGATGACCGTAGGAAAAGGAGCTTTGCCAGGAAAAGGGCTAGGAAAATACCTCCAAGGAAAGGTTGAGGTAGAGAAAGAAGGAACTCAAAAAGAAGCAAGAGAGGAGAAGAGCACGGTTGAGCAGAGAGGAAATCAAGTGGGAGCCAATGATGATTCCACACATATCCAAAACTTTTGTGTCGGGAGGGGTCATTCATGCTGAGCAGAAGGCGCCAAAAGAAGAAGACATTATAGCAATGTTGGGCAATGTCTACATTAATGCCATATCCGAGGAGGCGATTGAAGGGGGGAGCTTGTCAGATATCTACCCTTATGAACCTGGGAGCGTTCTAAATAATTGGACTGCAGAAGAGATCCCTATAGTGTTTAGAACTATTTTAGAGTAATGTCTCAGAACACTTATTGCTCTAGGCCTAGGAGTGATAAGCATCCTTTGTGAAATAGGCTTATGGCCCAAATCTTTAATTTAATGAAAATGCTTCTGAATTCTTTTTGAGCAAATATTCTTTATTCTTTCCAATTCATCCATAATCATAATCATTCTTTATTCCAAATATTCTTTTATTCTTCATTTATGATCGTACCATATGAATAATTATTCTTAAATTTATTCGTTTTTTTTACATATTCCTTTGTACCGACAACAGATTCCCGGATATTAACGACATGAGTGATGTTGTTACTGGATCAGAATCCCCTTTTGAGCAAGACATGTGTTTAGAGGGATCTCAGGACTTTGAAGGTGATATAGACTGTGGCTTATCTCCAGACTTGTTAAGAATGGTAGAACAAGAGGAAAAACAAATTCTACCTCATGAAGATACAGTGGAGGTTGTGACCTTGGAAGAGGGAAAGGCAGTGAAAATTGGAACATGCATAACCGAAAAAATGAAGCGAGACCTCGTAGATTTACTTCAAGAATTCAAGGATGTCTTTGCGTGGTCATACCAAGATATGCCGGGGTTAAGCACTGACATTGTAGTACACCGCCTTCCCATAAAAGAGGATTGCAAACCAATTCAACAGAAGCTCCGAAGAATGAGGCCGAATATTGTTCTAAAAATAAAGGAGGAAGTTAAAAAATAGTTTGATGCCGGGTTCGTGCATGAGATCAAATATTCGGAATGGGTAGCCAACATCGTGCCTGTCCCTAAGAAAGATGGGAAAGTGCGAATGTGCGTAGATTATAGAGACCTAAATAAGGCTAGCCCAAAGGATAATTTTCCCTTGCCTCATATTGATACTCTGGTGGATAACACGGCAGGCTACTCGCTGTTTTCATTCATGGATGGATTCTCGGGGTACAATCAGATAAAAATGCATCCTGAAGATATGAGAAAGACTACCTTCATAACATTGTGGGGTACGTTCTGTTATAAAGTGATGCCGTTTGGGTTGAAAAATGCGGGAGCTACATACCAAAGGGCTATGGTGACTTTGTTCCATGACTTGATGCATAAAGAAATCGAAGTTTATGTGGACGACATGATTGCAAAGTCTAGAAGCAGAAGAGGAACATTCGAGTTTTGAGAAACTTTCACGAGGTTGAGAAAATTCCAACTGAAGCTGAATCCAACGAAATGTACTTTTGGAGCTAAATCTGGCAAATTACTGGGCTTCATAGTCAGCAGGAAGGGAATCGAGATTGACTCAGAGAAGGTCCAAGCTATGCAAAAATTGCCTTCACCACGCACTCAAAAAGAAGTTTAAGGTTTCTTGGGAAGGTTAAATTACATTGCTCGGTTCATTTCACAGTTAACCGAGAAATGTGATCCCATATTTCGTCTTCTGAAGAAGCATAATCCAGGCGTGTGGGATGATGAATGCCAGAAAGCTTTCGATAGGGTCAAATAGTACTTGTCAAACCCTCCAGTATTGTCACCCCCATGCCCAGATAGGCCATTAATCCTGTATCTGCCAGTGTTTGATCACTCTATGGGATGTGTGTTGGGTCAACATGATGATTCGGGAAGAAAGGAGAAGGCGATATACTACCTCAGCAAGAAATTCACTGAGTGTGAGATGAGATATTCGCCAATTGAGAAATTGTGTTATGCCTTGATTTGGACGACTCGGAGATTGAGGCAATACATGCTATACCACATGACCTGGTTAATCTCGAAATTAGACCCCCTAAAGTACATGATGGAGTCAACGGCTTTAAATGGAAGGATGGCCAGATGGAAAATCCTGCTTTCTGAATTCAACATCGTCTATGTGAGTCAAAAAGCTATGAAAGGGAGCGCAATAGCAGACTTTCTAGCTAGCAGAGCTCTAGAAGATTATGAGCCTCTGGACTTTGACTTCCCCAATGAAGATTTAATGTATGTGGCAACTACTGAAGAAGACGCTACAAAGGATCACCTTTGGAAATTGAACTTTGATGGAGCATCAAATGCTGTAGGCAATAGAATTGGGGCAGTCTTGGTATCCCCAAATGGAGATCATTATCCGTTCAAATGCAAGTTGGATTTTGATTGTACGAATAACATGGCAGAATATAAAGCATGTATCATGGGACTCCTTGCTGCCGTAGAATGCAAAATTAGAGTGCTGGAAGTATACGGAGATTCTCCACTGGTGATTTACCAATTGAAGGGTGAATGGGAGACAAGAGACCCCAAATTGATCAATTATCGAAGGATAGTTCTAGGGTTAATTGAGGAGTTTGATGACATTACTTTCAATTATCTCCCACGAGACGAAAACCAAATGGCAGATGCTTTGGCTACCCACGCTTCCATTGTCAAAGTGAGTAAACAAGAGGATGTAAGACCTATTCAAATGAGTATTTACGAGGCCCCAGCTCATTGTTACAATGTGGAGGAAGAAGAAAGGGATGATCACCCTTGGTACCAAGATATATTGCGATATGTGAGAAATCGTGAATATCCTGAACAAGCGACCGAGAATGATAAGAGGACGTTGAGAAGACTAGCCTACGACTATGTCTTAGATGGGGAGGTCTTGTATAAAAGAAGAAAAGATCAGGTACGATTGAGATGTGTGGACGCTGTTGAAGCTAAGAAAATTCTGGAAGAAGTCCACGAAGGTGTTTGTGGAACGCATGCCAATGGTTTCACAATGGCTAGACAAATCATGAGACTCAGATACTATTGGTCTACCATGGAAGGGGACTGCATCAATTATGCTAATACGTGTCACAAATACCAGATCTATGGAAACAAAATTCATGTACCTCCTTCGCCTTTGCATGTTATGACTTCCCCATGGCCTTTCTCTATGTGGGGAATGGATGTCATCGGTTCGATCTCTCCAAAAGCTTCCAATGGGCATCGGTTCATCTTTGTAGTCATTGATTATTTCACCAAGTGGGTAGAGGCTGTTTCATACGCCAGTGTCACTAAATCGGCAGTTAGCAAATTCTTAAAGAAGGAAATTATATGTCGATACGGGATGCCGGAGAAGATCATATCAGACAATGCACTCAACCTGAACAATAGCACGATAGCAGAGTTCTGTAGTCAATTCAAGATTAGACACCATAACTCGTCACCATATCGTCCAAAAATGAATGGTGCAGTGGAATCAGCCGATAAAAACATTAAGAAGATTGTGGGGAAAATGGCTGAAACCTATAAAAATTGGCACGAGAAGTTACCATTCGCTCTCTATGCTTATTGAACATCAGTCAGGACCTCCACCGGGGCAACTCCTTTCTCATTGGTTTATGGAATGGAGGCAGTGTTACCCATCGAAGTTGAAATTCCTTCTCTTCGAGTCTTGTCAGAGCTAAAGTTAGATGAAGCCGAATGGATCCAGTCTCGATACGACCAGTTGAACTTGATTGAGGAAAAGAGGCTAAGGGCTATACGTCATGGTCAGATGTACCAAAAGAGGATGATGCGAGATTATGATAAAAAGGTTCGCCCAAGAGAATTTCATGAGGGGCACTTAGTTTTGAAAAAGATCCTTCCCATACAAAAGTATTTCAGAGGGAAATGGATGTCAAATTGGGAAGGACCTTATGTGGTGAAAAAGGCTTTCTCCGGAGGAGCACTGATCTTAGCTGAGATGGATGGGAAAAACTTACCCAATCCTATAAAGTCGGATTCAGTCAAGAAATACTATACTTGAAGAGGAAAAGAGGCTAAAGTGAAAACCCGCAAAGAGCGCTTTGAGACCCTCTCTAAAAAAAATGAATGAATGAAAAAATGAAAAAACGGAGAGGCCAAGGTGAAAACCCGCAAAGGGCACCTTGAGACCAAAGGGGTTTTTGAGTCGAAAACCCGAAAAGGGCGGCTCAAATTGCAATCAACGATGGGGCATGCGGTAATCTTGCCACACCTGAATTAAAAAGGAGGAGAGATGTTACGTCTTGGATCGTCAACAGAGTACTCTCGATCTCCTAAACACATATTGAGCTTAAAATGGTCTTCAGAAAGTCCGTACAGAAAAGCTCAGGCTGCGATATTCGGGGCATCTATCTTGTCCCCTAATCATTTTGTATTCCAGCAATGCTTGCTTCCTTTAATTAACTTATTCTTTTCAGATTTCGTTTATGATAAATTTCCATTTTGTCCATCATTTATGATTATTTTCAAGTATTTTATATTGAATAAATGATTAATGGACTAGTAATATTTTCATAAAAGGAGTTTTGCATATTACTCTGAAAACTTCTAAATAATATGAGAACCTGAAACAGAACTTTTATTTAGAACTCACCAAACCTAAGGGTTGGAAATGTTTGAGAAGGAAACTCTGAACAGTGACCATTTCTTCGAATTTGCTGTCAAAAATGTCGGTTGAACAAGAAGACAGGATATTACGTCAGTGATACAACCTGAAAGAACAATGAACAATGTCAATCCTAAGCGTTTAAAAAGGGATCATTCTCATGAAATTCTGCATTCATGCAAAACACATTTAGTTAGGAGCATTCGATTCAATTTGATCATTGCATCCTAATTATTCTACAAAGGATCATTCTCATGACATTCTGCATTCATGCAAATGTCATCCATAATACATTTAGCTAGGAGCATTTGATTCATTCTGATCATGGCATCCTAATCATTATGCATAAGCATAAATCCATAAATCGATTCTACAGGTCATGTTCCCCAGAATATGGTGTAACAAGATCGACGAATCCATAGGTCTTATACCTCTGAAGTTGCAGTACGTCGAATCAAATCCACCACGGTGAATCTTAGTTCCCTGAAGTTGCAGTGGAACATATTGAAGCCATAAATTACAGATCTTATCTCTCTGAAGTTACAGTAGAGCAGATCAAAACAAGTCTTATCTCCCTGAAGTTGCAGTGGAGTAGACTGAAGACAGTTAATCCTATCTTCCTAAGGTTGCAGTGGAGTGGATTAAAACGACGAATCCTATACCTCTGAAGTTGCAGTAGGTCGGATTGAATTTACCATACAAGTCTTATCTCCCTGAAGTTGCAGTGGAGTAGACGTAAGACAGCAAATCTCATCTCCCTGAAGTTGCGGCGGAGCAGATTGAAGCTACTAGTCTAATTTCCTTGAATTAAATCGAAGCGCTAGTTCTTATACCCCTGAGGATGCCGTGGGATGGAATGAAGCTACTCGAAGAAGAAAAGCACCGAAAGAAGTCTGGACTCAGCGAGACCGGGCAAATTTGGCTCTTTTAAAGTCTTTTCTCCATTCCCATTTCACGATAATGAGCAAAGAGGGGCAGCTGTATTAGCCTAATTTAGCTCGGGGCCCAAACCCAAATCAAAAAAATAAAGCAAAATAATAAAAATAAATTCCAAAACAGTTTATCAGTCCATTTACATTTAAAGTCCAAATGGCCTACATTGGGACTCAAATAAACTAAAACCTAGCCTAACCAACCCCAGCCCAAAACAAATCCAAACCCAAATCATTACACAAAACTTTGCAGGCCCGAGTGGCCCAATATTTTCGACGTTCCAGAAACCCTAAAGGGTTCTGGATTTAGCCAGCGCCGCAGCCTCCCCCGTGCGTGCCTCCACGCGCTCCACAGCTCGTGTCTCCGCACGCCCCACGCGCCTCCGTACGCCACGTCCGCGCCATCTGTACCTACAAACAGGGGCTCCAATAGCAGAGAAACAGCAAAAAAATATGTATACGGAAATTATATTTCGATTCGGCTATAAAACCGAATCAGCCATCCTCTAATTTTTTTTACGCACACAGAGAGAATAATACGCAAAAAGAATACAAAATCAAAAGCAAGAATCGAAAGGTGATTTCATTTTTTATTCGATTTAAAATTTCTTGCTCACTGATTATTATTTTTATTTTCAGTATACAAACGAAAATAAAAAAGGAAAGGATTACCGTCGTAAGTTTCTGTCCTCGTCTTCTCCGTCGCAATCGGAGTTTTAGATGAGGATATTGGTTGGAGAGCACGGCAGATCGGTGTTTATGAAAGCGAATCGAAACTTTGTGTATTGCTAATCACCGTTTTCAGTGGCGTTTTAGTGGTTAACGGAGAGGTTTTAGATTGCGGCGCGGTGGAGAAAAGGAAACTAGGGTTTCGGTTTCAAAACGAAAGGGGCTTAAAGTTTTCTGATTCTTTTAAGGTTTTTATTAACCTTTTGTTTAAATCATCGAAACGACGTCGTTTGAAGCTTGATTAAGTGGCTTCAAAACGACGCGCGCATATAAGCGACCGACTTGACCCGATCCAGCGCCCATAGGATCCGCGTTTTTTTTCTTAATGGTCTTATTGCCAAATCAGTCCTTCCGCTTTTTTGAAGTTTCGCAATTAAGGTTTTTTTTATTTTTAATTTCAACCCAAAATTTTGTTTTGTTTCCAATTGGATCCCCATTTAAATGGCGTCGTTTTGGGAAAAGGGTGAAATTACCCAGTGAATCCCTCGTCAATGGCGCGCGTTTCAATTTAGTTTTCTTTTTTATTTTATTGCTAATTTGCCCCAATTCTTTCTTCATCTTTTTAAATTTGGCCCCGTAACTTTATTTTAATCTCAATTCAATCCTTTTTAATTATTTACTTATTATAATTTAGCATCATGATTTTGTTTTAACTCCAATTTAATCCCTATTAATTTACTTCGATTATTTTTATATTGTTTTATTTAATCCGTTTTTTATTTTATTTAAGTATTTTGTATATATTTTATTAGTACCATCATTTTTTATATATATTTGTATGTAATATTTTCATTTTGATCATGCATGCATGTATTTCTTTATTTTACTCCTTTGTTTTATTTCTTCATGTTTTATTTGGTATATTTCGACATTATTATTATTAATAATAATATTATTATTATCATTTTTATTGTTATTAATATTATTATTTGTTTATTAAAATATCTTATTATTATTGTATCTTTGTTGCTACTATTATTATTTTATTGTATATAACATTTATTATATATTGAATTTCTATTAGCTTTTATTTTTTATTTTTTTATTTATTTTATTTTATTTTATTTTATTTTATTTAAATATTTATTGTTCTTTAAAATTTTACCTTTTATTTTATATAAAATTTTTGTTTTAGCTTCTATTTATTTTTCCCTTTATCATTGTTATTGTTACCCTAGTATTTATTATGCATGTGTACTATAATTCATTTTCTATTTTACTACGATCATATTACATTTTATTTGAGGCGTTAAAACTTTCATTTTGAAATAAACAAATACTTCGCGTTCTAAGATTCGAAAGAAATCGTACCCTAACTTATTGGGTCTCGATTTTTCTCATCAAGTCTAAAGAACCAATTATTTTTAAATTAAAGCATAAGCTAAATAAAAAAACTTATTCTCGGAAATTCGAAAACGTTGTGTCCTAACTCACTAGATGTGACATTTTGTATTCTCGAGATAAGGATCTCCAAAAACAAAGGCAATATTCCGTATTCGAGAATTCTGAGAAATAGTGCCCTAACTCACTGGGTTTCGATTTCTCACTTAACCTAAATAACCGAATATCCTTCTTAAATTTAAATATACGAGTTTTGAATAGCAAAAGACAAGCTTAGTTTTGAAGATTCGAAATGTCGTATCCTAACTCACTGGGTATGATATTTTATTCTTTCAAAATAAGCGGGTCTCAGCGTCTGGTTTAATTTATACTAGTTTTCTTTAACAAAAAAAGGATCGTATTTTAAAATCTTTTCAATTTTTCGATATTAAGACATTAATCAATCAATTCGGTACCAATTTTAGGCGTTACGAGGGTGCTAATCCTTCCTCGTACGCAACTGAGTCCCGAACTTGCTTTCTCGAATTTCGTAGGCCAAAAGTATCGTTTTAATAAATCAAAATGTTTTAACGATCAATCTCAAGGTGACCCGATCACACCTAAAAAAAAGGGATTGGTGGCGACTCTATTTGGCATTTTAAAAGTCGATCCCCCTTTTTTTAAAAACTTAAAAATAGTTTCAACAGCTTGGCGACTCCACTGGGGAAACGTTAGAGAGAGTCAAGCCGTAAAATTGACTAATTTTTGTCATTTTGTCGAAAATTGAAAATTTGATTTGAACAATTATGATCCTTTTTATTGCATTTGCTTGCGTCATCTCATTGCTGTGGTTCGAGTCTTATAGAATACTTTTGCATCATATTGCATGACCGTCGGGTCACACCCTTTTAAGTGGGAGTGAGAAGCTACTCCTTCGTGAGGTTTTCACCTCCGTGCAGGATAGTGAATCGCTTTTGGGATGCATCCGTACCTATGTCTTCGTGAGATTTTCATCTCCGTGCAGCCATAGGGAAATGTGTCCCCCTGAACCGAACTCGGTCTATATAAGCCTATAATGGGTGAGGATCGAGGAATCTGCTGGTTCAGGTACCTCAACTTTAGAACCAAACTGCATATAGAAAGCCCTAAGAGCCCACCCTAGGTAGAGTTGTGATAAACCTTAGTGGTCACCCAGATAGGTGCTTGAATGTTTTTTTACATGCTTTGAATTTTTGTTTCTATATATTGTATTGACTTTTTGTGTTTTATCTTTGTTACTTTGCATGCATTTTCATATTAGAGAGAGGTGTCGATTTGGGTTCGGTTGCTAAATTAGAGAGCTCGGCATGGAAAATGACTTTCTTGATAAAGTGGAAGATAACGCGACTGTCCGAACTTGGTCAGAAACGACAAAATTAGAGAAGGGGATAGTCTAGCTTCGGGACATGTGTCAGAGTTATGGGACTACACTCGCGTTAGTGTTACGCATAATAACCTTCAAGAGTTAAAAGTGATATGGGGTCAGTGGGACGATGAGACCAAGATGCTGTTCTACCATAATTACGAGGATTTACCGTACTTACTTGACATCAAAGTAGACGAGCAGTTATTCCTAGCCCTCGCTCAGTACTGGAATCCCACATATAGTTGTTTTACCTTCGGGAGAAAGGATTTGGTACCCACCGTGGAAGAATACACAGCTCTACTGCATTGTCCGAGGATTCAAAATGATAAAGTCTATTCGAGAGCTGCTTACGTCCTAGCCTTTTAGAAGAAATTGATGAGCATTACCGGAATGAGTGAGCAGTGTATTACCGCCAGGATTAAGCAAAAGGGGGAGTGCAAGTGCATCCTGTGGAGTAATTTGAGGGATTTGATGCTAGCTCACCCTGATATGAAGAGGACAATTCTTACACACTTTGTCCACTAACACATGCTTTCCTAACGAGTTTGACACCTTAATCACAATGTCCGTAGACTCAACGGTCTTACTCAAACTAGATGCTAATCTCATGCAAATATAAGAGTGAGTAGACCTTGGATCTATTAAAGCAATAACAGAGGTGTCAAAGAGAGAAAAAGTACCCGTTATCACATCAGGGGAGGATGCCTCTTCGCGAGTGCGAATGGCGTACGTCCTCCCAGGTGCCCGACCCTCTGGTCTCACAGCAGAGTCCCTGGACGCACCTCTACCACTAGCCCCACCTCTTGGGTTCCTTGGTGGTCTACCCCTCGTAGACACATCACTAGGTCTCACTTCTTGCGTCTCTTCCTTATCATCCCTCTCGGGACAGTTACGGATAAAGTGGTCAGGGGAACCACATTTGTAACATTTCCGACTGTTTCCCCAACACTCTCCGGTGTGATACCTACCACAACTTGGACACTCCGGTTTACTCTTTGTATTGCCTACACTTTCCATCGAGGAGGCTCGGACTCTCGAACCCTGACGAGTATTGTCCAATTCTCGATGCGAATATCCCACTGAGGCTGACGTCCGAGGATTCACTTCCTTGGATCTTTTCGACTGGGCTTGATACGACTTGCCCATCGGTCTCTTTCTCGCATCTCGGGCTTCACTCACAGCCCTCCTCTTATCTGAACTCAACTCTTCGGCCTTACTTTCCCTCTCAACTAATACAACAAATTCTTTCAACTCCAAAATGCCAACTAGGAGTTTGATATCCTCATTCAGCCCATCTTCAAACCTCTTGCACAAGATGGTCTCTGTCGACACACATTCTTGAGCGTATTTGCTAAGCCTAACAAACTCACGCTCGTATTCAGCTACTGTTATCCTTCCTTGCTTCAGCTCAAGGAATTCTTTCCTTTTTCGGTCAATAAACCTCTGGCTTATGTACTTCTTCCGGAACTCTTCCAGAAAGAAGTCCCACGTTACCCGCTCTCTCGGGACCACTAATGTCAGCATCTTTCACCAATGGTATGCCGAGTCTCTCAGCAAAGATACGGCACACTTCAAACTTTCCTCAGGTGTACATGAGAGCTCATCGAACACCCTCATCGAGTTCTCCAACCAGAACTCCGCCCTCTCAGGGTCGTCATCTACCTTAGCTCTAAACTCCTCAGCCCCGTGTTTCCTAATCTTATCCACCGGGGGTTTCGATATCCTCACTACATCCATACCTTGAGGAGCCACAGGATTTGGCTGAGTTATAGGAGGAGGTGGAGGAGGTTGAGCATTAGGGTTCGCTTGGACATAATCCGAGTACCAATTACTCATCATATGGAGAAAGGCTTCTCGTGCCTCTTCCCCTTGACCCCTCGCCTCGGGTCCACTTTGCACCGGCACAGTTCCTTGCACAGGAGCCGACGCATTACTAGCTGCTTCATCAGTAGTCAATGGATCGGAATCCATATTCTATATAAAACAAGATTTAAAATCATCAGAAACCACCACACTATCATTGTACACTTATGGCAAGTATAGCTAGACTCTTACACCCGCTACGGTAGTCTTAGAACCGACTAAACCATAGCTTTGATACCACTAAATGTAACACCCCTTACTCGGGTTCTACACCGAGAACTGGGCCCGAGGCGTTATCGAACTCAAACGGCTTAATCGCTACTTAGGCTCAACGTCATTACTCGCTATAACCTCATTCTCGACTTACGAGGCCTCACTCATACACACGAAGGCTCTCAAGACTAATCCGGAACTTTTACGATCCTTAAAATTTTTCTCTTTTATACAGGTCTCACACGCCCGTGCAAGATTAGACACACCCGTGCATGAGCACACATGCCCATGTCCCCAGACCGTGCCTAAAACCCAAGCATTCTGCCAAATGCCCCACAGCCATGGCACGCCCGTGCTCCCCAACCGTGGTGAACACTGACTTCCCTCGCATGGCCTAGAGTCTAGGCACACGCCCGTGTGGCTAGCCCGTGGCCAACACTGATGAATCCCACACGCCCTAGGCACACGCCCGTGTGACTAGTCCGTGGTCTATTCTGTTTTCAAATATTAACATGCAGGGGACGCACGACCATAGCACACGCCCGTGGGCTGACCGTGTGTCACACATGGTCTAAACACACGCCCTTGTGTCTACCCACATGGTCAAGAACAAGACTAAGTGTCAAGTTCTTTTCACCCTTCTAACATACACAACATATATTCATCTAACACCATCATAATCAACTCAAATTGAAGTGCATTCTCACATAGAAAACTACATCTTTCTTTCATATAATGTAATATCCAACAACCATGGCATTATACAAAATAAGCTATCCATCTATAGGCCAACACATCTTAGCCATTTACAACAAAATTTACTAACTTATCTAGCCCCTATACATGCCATATACAAAACATTAAGTTTCATGTACCAAAGTGTGCTGATATGTGGGCTATCTTCTGATGATCCTCGTTTCTCGATTCAACGCTTTTAATCTATAAGACAAGGGAAAAGAAAGAGAGTAAACTTTGAGCTTAGTAAGTTTACACATAAACAATTAAGCATCATAGTATAAGCCCAACCATAATTAGCATTATACCAACATATAATATACAACTATGCTTACTCTTTCTATCCCTTACCATATTACCAACACATCATGACTCACATGCTCATAATTATTGAAATGCACCCCTGCATTCAATATCACATTTACACAATATACAACACGTCATTATTGCTCAATAATGCATCCACATAGCTAACTCACATAGCTAATCCACACAGCTAATCCACACAGCTAATCCACATATCTTATCCACACAGCTATTACACACAGCTAATATACACAATTAATCCATACAAATTAATATCTCGGTGGTTTCGCACTTAGCACACCACAATCAATTTATAAGGTGGTATCGCACTTAGCCTACCACAAAGGTAATCATCGTGATCTCGCACATAGCCACTAAATGATATACCTAACAATAGCATCGCACATAGCCAGTTCATCGTCAATATGCATTTGGATGGTATCGCACTTAGCCCACCATCTAGCATTATCACAACACATGCACAAGTCTATTTACCCAATTATTCATCCATTCACATCTATATTACATTCATTCTAATTGAACCACATAGGTTCCCAATCATTCTCATTCATTCTCATTCATGCTACACCCTAGCTAGCATTTACAAATTGTAAGTATGAATGCATTGTTTATGCATAGACTTACCTCGATACTCAAAAGTATTGAAGTGTACAATTTAGTCCACCATCTTGCTTTTGCCTCGGTTTCGATCTGGGCTTCGTCTTTCTTGATCTATAATGAAGAAATCAGCTTATTCAATACACACATTGACTAAATTGACCCACATCTCATACTTTAGCAAAATTACTATTTTGCCCCTAAACTTTCTCATATTTACACTTTAGTCCCAAAGGCTCTTAAAGTGAATTTTATTCAACTTTCTAGCCTTTCATGCTTAGCCGAACCACTTACTCAACTAAAGCATTCAACAATTCTCACTAAATCACCCATGTATGACCAAACTCAAGATTTTTACAACTAAGTCCCTACATGCGTTTTCATGGAAAATCACTTAGCAAAATATGTTTATACTACATCAAGCTTTCATATTCTTCCATAAAACATCAAAATACATGCATGTCATACATATGTAAATTTTTGAACATCCATAATAGCTCACCAAATAGCTATAAATAGCTTACTCATGCTACTAGGACTTCAAAAATACGAAAAATATCAAAAACCGGGCTTAGGAGCACTTACTAGCAAGCTTTAAAAATTGAAAGAACCCTAACAATGGCTTCTCAAATTTTCGGCAGCTATGGGAAGAAGATGAATGAATTTCTATCATCTTTTCACCTATTTTAATCACTTAATTGATAAATGACCAAATTGCCCTTTTTGATAAACTTTCAATTTTAACTCATCCATGCCCATTTTTGTCCAAAAATTAGAATTTGGATAAATTGCTATTTAAGGACCTCTAATTAATAATCTAAAGCTATTTCACACATATAGCTTCTAGAAACACACATTTTGCAACTTTTGCAATTTAGTCCTTTTGGACAATTCAACCACAATTTCACAAAATTGCTTCATGAAACTTTCACACTAGCATGCATACAGAATATAAGCCTCAAAAACTTATTCATGACCCTCGGATTTGTGGTCTCAAACCACTATTCTGACTAGGCCCTAAACCGGGATGTTACACTCCCTCTTGGATGTCTGCCAATAGATAATGTGTCTCATTAAAACCTTATTGAGATAAAAACCCTATGAGGAAAAAATCTTAGTGAAAGAAAAAGAGTACACATATCTATAATACGTATAACATGCTACCTTCTTAAAAATCTTACCATGAAAATCCAATGGGCAAAATTTCAACTAAGGGAAAAAGAGTACAACATGTATTTACTCTCCATCATGACAACATCACTTGATATCTCATATTCTACTTATTTAATTTTGAATATTAGCTTTATAAATGATCACTTGAACGAATTTGATAAGAATTTATATTATCATTCTCCTGGAAGTCATGAGTGAGAAAGAATTGTAACACCCTACACCCAACCCGATCAATGGATCCGAATGCAAGATGTCACATTAGTTGCTGCAGCAACTAAATCAAGCAAACAACAACAAATCATGTAGCAAAGTTTTAAATATAACTGAGTAATTAAATGTATTTGAATGTAAACAAAATAAATAAGGGCCCACATATGAAGGTCTGAGGTTAGAAGAACTTGAAAATGGGGCCAAAATACGAACTTTGGGCCAACCTATCAAGTTGCGTAACTATGTGTCGAGACAATGGAGCCATGTTTCCAGACATGCTTCCTTTGAAAAACTATTTTAGCTTTAATGTTTTGATGTATCGAGACGATTTGTTGATTGTCTCAAGAGACCTTGTAACCTCCCTAACCCAACCTAGACGTTATGGTCAAATTGAGAAGGCTACACTAGCCATCAAAATGGCTAAATAACCTAACAAATCATTTAAAACCTAATCCATCTCATTAAAAAAATATGGTTGATGTTGCTTTGAGTTAGATTTAAAATATCAATTTATTAAGTCGTCTATACTTAGAAACCATTTAATTATTGATAGTGATATTTTAGAAAACCTTTGGTGTAAACACTTAAAAATTTATAAAAACTCGTATATTTGATGCAGTGGAAACTGATAAATATGTCAGATTTTACTTTGGTTGATTAACATGATATTACCGATTATTAAGTCTAAACTAGTAAAATGAGTTAGGCATGCATAAAAATAATCCCTAAAACAAAAACTACCAAGCCACAGTCCAGATAATAAATTTATAGTCCAATACCAGTGAAAAATTATAAAAAAAATAATTTGATATAAGAATAGTCTGAGGTCCGAAAAGTTATCTGCATGTCGAGTCCGGTCCTAGCCTCGAGCATTACCTAAAGAGTATAAGACTAGTGGAGGTGAGACTAAAAAAGCTAAGTGTGAGTCTAAATATAGTATAACATATTGACATTCAATTCAGATATAATAGTCAACATTACAATTTCATTTCAATTCAAAGCAGTTACCATTCAGTATATGAGCATGTCATGCTTGTATGATACAATGCAAAAATGTTCCTACCCAACCATTCGCTACACGCCACGAGTTCCCCAGAACCCGTCTACTAAACTCTAAACAATGCAAACTAAATCTCGATGTTGATAAACCACCAATAACAATGAGTGTAGATAACCTACTAGTATAAAGTGCAGACAAGCTGCCAATGATGTGGTCAAGCCATCTATGGTGTAAACAAGCTGCCAATAATGTGATTAAATCATTTGGTTCTCTTCGGTACTCTAATGCAATACACTAACAACAATATTGCGAATTTTAATGATCACCAATACTCCACGGAAATCCTCCGTCATCCACAAATACCCACCTCATGCAGATGCAATATGGCATACAATCAATATGCACATCTTGCTTTCAATAACAGCTTCGGTGCTATGGAATACATATCATGCTTTTCAATATTAACATTAACAATTAACATTAACAATGGATGCGTACATGCTTCCCATACAATCAATATCATATATGGTATGTAATTTGAATATATAAAAACTCAATGTCAATCATGGCATATTTACGTGCACAACAAACTATATAACAAAATACAACATGATATACATGTATTCATTAATCCATTTCATCACATATTTAACAATAGGAAGTATGTCATATCACACATATAGTCAACCAAATCGTGGCACAAAAGCATACAATACATACAACTCATACACAAGTCAAACGATCCCAAACAAGACTTTTAACAATTGGACTTACCACTTAAGTACGTGCCTTTCTTGGCACTCCATTATTTGCATTTAAGCCATTCGGCCACACCAATTATGAATTTTAGACTAATTTAGAAAAGGGAAAACCTACACCTTAATTTCGAAATCCACAACACTATGCCATAAAATCCACACTTTCGCGCTTAAGCCTTAGATGAGCTTACGTAAAAATACAATTAAAAACCAGCCCTAAAATACTCATAAGGGTTTGACCAAAACAGTGCCACATCAACAAATTTTCCAGATCTGGAACGATAAGTTTACTTACACTATTTTGACACAAAACGAGAATGCGAATGAGATCTATCGTTACTACTGACGTAAATATCAATACCTACGATTAAAATAATGTACAAAATCATTAATTGAAAACCCTTATAGGGCTTTAAAACATTCAGCCAACACAACATCAATTAACAAAACAAGTTCGACACTAGATCTCACTAAAAAACTGCATTTACGCTTCCTGTTTCCTAGATTTGAGATGTGATCTTAAACAAAATTGAATGGGCACTACTCAACTAAGTAAAGGGGCTGTTTAAATAGAGGAAAAAAGAAGGAAATATCATTGTAAAGGTGTGACAAAAATAGAAAATACAACATCCCAAAATTGTTGCGCAACGGGGCAGCACACCACCACAAACGACAGCAAGAAAGGCTAATTTAGGATGGCTCAAAGAGGGATTTTTTTATAGCAAAGGGACAATTTTGGAGATAAAATTGGAAGCAATTAAGGGCGGCTTCGGTGATTGAAATAGCATAATTAAAGGCTGGAAAAATGGCAGCAAAACACAAAAAAATATTAAATCAAAGGGATGGCTCAAGTATGGTGGAAAGGCACTCTTGTTTGGACGGCACAAGGAAGAAAAATGAAGAATAAAAATAAAATATTTTGGGAGAGGAGGGTTGGACGAAAAAGGAGGAGAAATTAAATTAATAGGTTGATCATTATGTTAAATTTTTGTATTTAAACCTAGGGTTTCACTAAGGTGGGACAATACACTAAATGAGTGAGAGTAAAAATAACAAAATTAATCAATCTACAAGGGAAGGGATTCGAACTCGAGTCTCAAAGCCAATTAAACTATCTCTTTACTCACTCTTAATCATCAAATCAATAACTTATTTTTTTGAAATAATTTTATAAACTTTAAACTAAAAATTTGGGATGTTACAACTCTCCCCCTTTAAAAGAAATTTCGACATCGAAATTTACCTGATTCAAATAGATGACGATACTATTGATGAATCGAGTACTCCGACTCCCAAATAGCTTCCTTGGTAACATGATTCCACCAAAGAACCTCAACCAAAGGAATTTGCTTCCTCCTAAAAACCTTAATTTCACGATCTAAAATCTGAAAAGGCTCCTCCTCAAAAGATAAATTTAGTCTAACCTCAATCTCCTCAATCAGAACAATGTGAGAAGGGTCGGATCGATACTGTCTCAACATCGGGACATGGAATACATCATGGATGCGATCCAACTCTGGAGGCAACTAAAGCTGATATGCCACTGGACCAATCCTCTTAAGTATCCAATAGGGTTCAGTGAACCTAAGGCTCAACTTTCCCTTCCGATAAAACCTCAGAACCTTTTTTCCAATGAGAAACCTTAAGGAAAACTTGATCACCCACATTGAACTCAGTGCCCTTCTGTTTCAGATCAGCATAAGACTTTTGCCTATCTGAAACTGCTTTTAACTTGACCTGAATCAAATGGACCTTACCTTCGGTTTCTTGAACCAAATCTGGGCCCAACATAAGGGTGTACGACACTTATGACCATATAGAGCCTCGTAAGGTGCCATCTGAAACTAGATTGGAAGTTGTTATTGTAGGCGAACTCAGCCAACAACAGATGCTTCTCCCAACTACCCTGAAAATTAATAACATAGCTTCTCAACATATCCTCCAAGATTTGGATAATTGACCGCCTCCGAAAATACTAACGTCTAGAGCGTGAATACTGCAGTAAAAGATATATAAATGAGGCGGTATCCGCAAGTATACGGGTCCAGTTGTAATATAGTTACAACAGAGTAGGTGAGTACTCTGAGGATGGTACCCAAGGGAGGCTAATGCTAAATCAATTTTAACCTAAACACCAAAAAATCTAATTAATACTCGAAATAGCTTATATCACGCAATTATAAATAAAAGGAGTTTTTAGGATTTTTATAATAATAAAATGTAACAAATAAATAAATAGCAAGAATTTGAAAAAGGAAAGTAATCAAATCTGATTATGGGTGATTAGCTCGCTTTGGTAATCTGTATCAACTGTCGCTCCGAGTTCATTGTCAATCAACTAGTCAATACCCTAGTAGGATCTTCTGATACGCCCACTAAAATAACAAGTCAACAAGGACTACTTATCTTCCTACCTTACAGTCTAGACTGGCTTGGCGTGAAGGTGTTCATGGATAGGCCATACCAATTTTGGGTTAATTCCTACCTTGATGACTTCCTAAGGTCGTCAAGCCTAAGGTTTAGGTTTTTCCTTTCCCAAACAATTGATCCGTTGAGTAACCCTACAAAACAGTTAATAAATCATAACTCCACTTGCTAATCCCCCATAGAGGGATTAGTTCTTCATGGTTCTCGTAAACACTATACAATCGATATAAAATATAATCATGATAACTGAATCGAAAGTATAAGGTCTAAGAAAAAGCCTCATTTGTATTATCAATAAAAGCGAATCCACAAGAGTTGATTGTATCCTTAAATCAAATCTCCCGAAATAAAACAAAGAACAAACTAAAAATAAATCTAAAACCTAAGAAAAGAGAAAAGCTAAACTGGAATTAAAAGATAAATTCTAAGCTAAGTAATTGGTGTCTAATGTGTGACAAATGAACCTTTTTATAGATTTATGGTAGCCGTCGTCCTTAACCCCAGGTAAGTACTATTTGATCCAATGATATTCTTATTTAGTACTATTTGATCAAGTTTGATATCACGAGTTGAGTCACACCAACTTTATCAAAGAAAGTACAATAAAATCAATAAAATAAAATAAGGGATAATTAGAGACTTTAGTTTTTATTTAAAAAAAGCATAGTGATAAATTTAACCCTTGATGTTTACATTTTTTTTGTCAATTCAACTCTTATTTTTTTAGTTTAGCTTGATCATTAACCTTTCAAAAAGAATTAAACGTTTTTTAACAAAAAATCCTAACTAAAACATTAATTTTTTAAACAATGTTGATGTGTAAAATCATGAAATCTAAAAAGCAGACTCCTTAATAGTGTAGTCTAGATAGTAAATGGTGGAGTTACACTGAGGTGATGTTTGTTAAACATGATGCTATTTGCATATTTAGATGCAACCGTATTATTCGTAAACCCAGGAATCCAAAAAGAGCACTTTAACTTTAATGGTGCTTCACCAAGGAATATTATTATGAACGAGTGATAGATGCACAAATTTGATGAATATTAAATTAAATTCATTGAAGCTATTGATTTTCAATTTTAAAACATTAATTAACTTGTAACGCATTTTTATATAAGATTTTTTTTTTTTTTGAGTTGATTTGTCTACTTATAGATCAAATATTTATCTCTTAATTTTGCAGAAAACATCAATTGAATTTTGTAATTTAAGTTGCGGCTATTTTAATGAAACATAAATTTCTACCTGAGTTTAAATATATGTTTTTTTGACTTGAGGATTTAGATCATATTCATCACTGGGAGCCCACATTGCAAGTCAAAATTGGACTCAATGAGCCGAAGAGTAGCCTACCTCAGGAGAGCTTACTTAAGCATGAAGAAAGCAAGGGTTTTGGTTGAGATATAACAAAGAAGGAATGTAAATGAGGGACACTTCATTAGGCGAACATAGCAGAGATTTTGTTGAATTTAAACACTTATTTTTTATGTAATATTTACATCAATTATCTCTTTTGGTTGGTTGATACACATCAACTAGGTATGTATACTAATTCTATTGGTTACCAAGAATTATATACATATTTATTAGATTTTTACTTGGGAGAAATTATTTATTTTAAAGTCTAGTAATTTGCCTAGGCTGCCCAGTCTATTCACCTTTGATTGAATAAATTTGAGAGTTTTTTCTCCTTATTGGATGTGGGAAGCATATTGTGAAAGTAAATATTTTCTTGTAAGTTCTGCAAGTTGAATTATTGATGTTTTACTAATTTTGTTTTAAGAGATTTTTTAGGGGTTTAAATTTGATCATTGATATTTTTTATACAAATTCTTCAAAAATTAATATATCATTCTTTTTTTTCTTCACTCCTTTATTTTGAATCTGACTTAATTTTATATCTTATTTTCATATTCAAACACTCTTTGGGCTAAAATTTCCAATTGGCTCACTCATCCTTCCTCTAAGTTGATTATAAGTCCATTCTTTCTTCGCTATTTTATCAATCTAACCTAAAAAAAAATTAATATTTATAAAAAATAACCCTGGTTAAAAAATATTTACTAAAATGACCTGAGATGAGCATTAGATTGGGGTTTTGGAAACCCAATGGCCGACACTACCTAGTGTTTTAGCCCCATGATTGCCTGATGATTGTGCCAGGCTTTAAAAAATTAATTTTTTTGAGTTTGGGAACCCAATGGCCGGCACCAGGGTATTTTTTTTAAAATCGTATCATACTAGTATACAAAAATACCAGTATTTAAAAAAAAATTGGTTCTAGCCATGTAATGGCCGGCACCAGGTACTTTTTTCGTGTTCCAAGGCAATTTTTTTTACTTTGAAACACTGATGGCCGGCACCAGTTATTTTAAAAAAAAAAAACTTGGGTGCTTGCCATGTAATGGCCGACACCAAGTACAATTTCGACTCCCAATGCTCTTTTTTTTTTGGAACACTAATGGCTGACACCAGTGTATTTAAAAAAAAATTGGGTGCTGGCACCAGTGTATTTAAAAAAAATTGGGTGCTGGCTATGTAATGACCGGCACCAAATACAATTTCGGCTCCCAATGCATTTTTTTTTTGGAACACTGATGGCCTGCACCAGTGTATTTTTTTTAAAAAAAATTTGGGAGCAGGCCATGTAATGGCCAGCACCAAGTACATTTTTTGCCTCCCAATGCAATTTTTTTTTTTGGACAGCGATGGCCGGCACCAACTTTATCACATTAAAAAATTATTTTTTCTTATTTTAGAACACAGATGGCCGACACCAAACCCTATATATAGTGGGTAGTTTGGGTTTTGATAGTGTAAATGGATGATAAATTTTTTTTTGAGAGAGAGCCATCAAAATGAGAGTGTTTTGTAGTATATCATCAAATGAGTTTTTTAAAGTGGATTGTAGATAGGAGTTTTTCGTAATGTACAACCGAATTTCTGGGTTGAATTATATACTGTCATATTTTAACGGAGTTGAATTATATATTGTCATATCCACCCCAAAGGTTATGCCATTAAGGATTGGATAACTTTCTGTGCCATAGATGGCTAACCGAGATGTCCAACGCAAATGGACATTATCTATGGTGCAATAGCGTTTATTCCGTAACTTATAAGTGGAGTACTGATGCAACGTAGACTTGATTTAAGCAGAAGACGACTAATTGCGAAGAAACTACTATTCAAAATAATTGTATTATTTTTTTAGAATGTTTGTATTTTTTTATATCTATAAATTTAATATAGTTGTTTAGGATTTAAGGTTTCATTTTATATTTTCGTGTATTAATTTCTTAGAATGTTTGTATTTTTTTATATCTGTAAATTTAATGTAGTTGTTTATGATTTAAGGTTTCATTTTTATATTTTCGTGTACTAATTTATTAGAATGTTTGTATTTTTTTGTATCTATAAATTTAATTTAATCCGTATTATATGTAGTTTGAATTTAAAATTTTCATGTATAAATTTAACCCATCTATTTGTAGTTTGTTGGGTGTTTAAAATTAATTTAGTGCGTATTATTTTTGTTTGAATTTTATATTTTTTTGTATTAATATTGTAGAATGTTTGTATTTTATTGTGTCTGTAAATTTAATTTGTCGTGTACTATTACTTATTCGAATTATATTTTTTATTAAATATTTCGAAGTTATTTATTCAAACAAATAATTATTTTAGAGAAATTAAATTAATATTAAAAACATAATAATTACAAAATAAAGTAAATATTTACAAATAAAAATTAATATTGTCGTGATCTCGGCGATGTCTCCGACACTGGCGTGTAACGGTCCGGATGCCTCCGTCGACGATGTCGTACACCTTGCTGAGGCGTTTGATAATTGCTCGGTTTGGCCTTCGGTGTCCCGTCCGGTGTACTTAGAAAAGTAGTATAATCATATACACCATAATCGGGAGTTAAGAGGTATTGCGTGACCGGAGGTGCCAATGGAAAAATATCCTCAGTAGTAGGTGTACGTGCTTCTTGATCGAGCTCCGGGTGGTATGAGGACGATCCAGACCGTGTCGAATGTTAAGGCTCGGGGTCATCACCAAAAATATCCTCGAAACGATGGAGGAAATTGGGGCTCGGGCTCGGGCTCCGGATGGTGTGATGACGAGTCAGATGCTTCATATTGGGGCTCGGGATCGGGGTTCGAGGCAGAATCAGTTTTGGCGTTCCCGAATGGTGAAACTCGATTACGGCGTAGTCGTGCGTTCCTTTGTTGCCATCAGAAAGATTCCGGTTGAGCGTCTTCCGGGATCAACATATAACGACCTTGGAATATAAAGGGCTTCCCGTGTGCCATATACCATTGTTCGTACTCGCGCGTAGAAGAGAACCCTCCCTCTAAGACATACAAGGGAGGGCGCCTCGAATGTCGATCATTCTATAGAAAGATATACGGTTCATGTTTTTCCGTCCAATTTAAAGCGTCTCGACCCGAACCCTTTTTGTCCACTCCATGGACTTCTGTGATGTCGACAAGAGGGTTCGGGATAGGTTGTGCGCAACCGAACTGCCTCAATACCCGACCTCCATCGTGCCACTCTACCATATAGAAATGAATCAACGGTACATTTGACACGAACAACTATTGCTGCTCGATAACCCGTGATGGTATGAGCGCCGCGATCTCTTCCTCAACATATGCCATCCATAGATAGACAACACGTTATTAGTTAATTTTCTTCTTGTGCAATTATTGTATTTAAAAAAAGAAAGATTTAGAAGCGTATTTTATGCCATCCCTGGAATGAGTCTCTATCATCATCTGGTACACAGGTACGGTGAACGATCGCCCGATTCCTGGTACAGTTGCCCATTTAAAAAAAATGAATAAATTATCAGATTATTTTTTCCATGCAAAAAATGATTATACTATACTATACAATTAAAAAATAGATGGAAAAATTGAACTATATATTTACCTATTCACGAGTGGCCACACATACGGTTGGTGGCTCATTGATGCTAGAAATGGCATTTGATATAACGCCCAAGACTGCAATAGAAGGCAGCAATCACCCATTGTTTTCGTAGACGGCTTTGTCGCTTGACAAAGCTCGCGGTATAAGCATGCCAACACTGCAAAGCCCTAACTAAATCTTCCGGCAAGCTCGAGATCCTCTAATAAGGGGAGATACATTATTGGGACTTTATTTTGATTGATGTCTGGCAATAGTATCCCACCTATAAGTTGCAGAATGAATGCTCTTGCAGCGTAGATAATGTCCATCTGTGTTGAACTGCTCGGAAGATGCTGAAAGTTTTCTCTTAACCAAGTAAATTTAATATAGGTTAATCGTCCTTCCTCGTCGTTGGGGGGCACTCTTCCAAGTAACTGCTCACAAGTGCCCTACGGATCGGGCACTTTTCCAAGCCCGGTCACTGCTTCAACGTTTATAAACAGCCCTAGTTGGACTGCTACGTCTTGCAGTGTAATAGTTACCTCTCCACACGAGAAGTGGAACGTATGTGTCTCCGGGCGCCATCTTTCAACTAAGGCTGATATTAAATCGGCCCACAGCTTAGATATCTGAATGTACGCGGCTACCCCAAAACTCGCGACATTCAAATACGGCAAAACTCTTTGATCGGGAAAATAACCGGGATCATGCAACCGGGGTCTCACAATTCAATACAGATCCTGCGTTTATAGTTAATATAGAATGTTATATTTCTAGTTTAAAAAATAATTTAAATGAATATTTAAAATTAAATGAGACATTTTTCTTCTTGTTTACCTTATTCACGTAGGCTGCAATGTGGTTGTTGTCATTTAAAATAATATTAGGATTAGGATCCATGGAGTGATCAGCGGTGGTCGGCGGTGGTTGACGGTGAACGACGGTTGTCGGAGGTGTTTGGAAGTGATCGGTGGTCGTCGATCAACAGAGGATGGTAATGGTCAATGGTGAGCGACAGTTATCGGCGGTGGTCGATGGTTTTGGGTTGAAGTAGCCCATTTATAGTAGGGGACCATATTGGATGAGCAAGGGTAAAATTGGAAAAAAAATTGTGTTAAATTGGCCCGGCCAATAGAAGGCCAAATTGGACCTGGTCAATGCTGATGCAGGCCTAACACAGGCACAAAACCTACCCTTTCAAATTTTTTTTTTCATTTCATTTCATTTCCATTTCCATTTCCGTTTCCATTTCATTTAAATTTATATATTTATCATTTCAATTTTTTTTTCATTTCAGTCTTTATTTTCATTTAAATTTATAATTTATTTTCATTTAAACTTTCATTCCATTTCATAATCATCATTTCATATTCATTACAAATTACATTTTATTTCATATCCATATTTCATTTAACATTTCATTTCATTAATTTTTTTTTCATTTAAATTTATTTTTTCCTAATATATAAAATAGTTATCTTTTTTCAATTCAATTTTTTTTTTCAATTCATTTCATATTTTTTCATATTAATTAGAAGTAGTCTCAATATCAGGGTCATTTAAAATTTTTCATATTTTATTTAATTTTTTTGTCAATTTAAATATCATTCCATTACACAATTTTAAATTTCATTTAAATTAAAAAAATTTCTCATTTCATTTTTTGGGGGGTTTTTTAGGCCTGAAATGTTGTTTCAAATCCTAGGCACTAGGCCTGCTGGTGCCAGCTACTGATATACCATTTCCCATGCCTACCGCAGGCCTGGCCTAACAAGTCCTTTCACCTTTTTTTTTTTTTCATTTCATTTATATTTCCTTTTCATTTCATTTACATTTCCATTTCATTTAAATTATTTTTTTTCCATAAATTTAATTATTTCTCATTTCAAAATTTTTATTTTCATTTCAGTTTTTGTTTTCATTTGAATTTATAATTTATTTTCATTTAAATTTTCATTCCATTTCATAATCATCATTTCATTTTATATTCATTTAACATTTCATTTCATATTCATTACAAATTACATTTCATATTTCATTTAGCATTTCATTTCATTAATTTTTTTCATTTAAAATTACTTTTTTCCTAATATACAAATTTTTTTTCATATTAATCACAAGTAGTCTCATTTCAATTTATATTTTTTCAATTCAATTTTTTTTTTCAATTCAATTCATATTTTTTCATATTAATTAGAAGTAGTCTCAATATCAGGGTCATTTAAAATTTTTCATATTTTATTTAAATTTTTTGTCAATTTAAATATCATTCCATTACAAAATTTTAAATTTCATTTAAATTCAAAAAATTTCTCATTTCATTTTAATTGGGTTTTTTTTGGATTTTTTAGGCTTGAAATGTTGTTTCAAATCCTAAGGACTAGGCCTGCTGGTGCCAGCCACTGACACTCCATTTCCCAGGCCTGGCCTAACATGTCATTTCAACTTTTTTTTTTCATTTCATTTCTATTTCAATTTCATTTCATTTCATTTGTATTTCCATTTCCATTTCATTTAAATTATCTTTTTTTTATTTAAATTTATTTTTTTCTCATTTCATTTAAATTATCTATCTTCCCATTTTAATTTAATTTTTTTCTCATTTTCATTTAAATTATCTTTCTTTCCATTTTAATTTACGTTTTTTCATATTATTTTTTCTCTCATTGTTATTTATTTTATTTTAATATGTTTTAAATTAAATATGTATTTATATTGTATTATATTTAATCAACTGTATAATTTGTATAATTTTTCATATTTTTACAATGTTTTTACAAGAACATGCGCTCAATAATATATCATTCGTCATCTTCGAGTCCGGCATTACGAGACGATTGACCGAAAACATAGACACGATGTGGGCAAGTTGATCAGTTGTGTCTGGATGTTCAACACACAGTGCACAGTTTGGGTTCGCCCGTCTCCCTCACATCCATGTCATTTTGAATTCTCGTCGATTGTGGTCGACCTTTAGGATGTCTACGGAGACTACGGTCAGGCACCATCTCAAAAGCAGGCGATGGAACTTCCCAGTTTGAGACATCGAGCATTACAGGAAATTCGTTCCCCCATACTCTCGCACACGCTGCATGAACATTCACATACGGATATCAAAGAGTTTGAAATATCCCGCACTCGCATCGCCTGTTTCATAGATCAACTGCATACGACCTAGGTGGAAGACCCGAACAACGGCCGATGTACTATTGAACTCAGAAAGTCTCCAAGTCACGCTAATACAATTCTGCGTTTATTGTTTGTGCCCTTTGACTATTTACCACCATGGCCTTTCGGACGGCCTCAACGTACACGTGCTCGGCCTCGATCTGCTTAGCTTGTCTCAACCCCATCTTAGGCATCAATGTGGCCAGCCTATAGAATGTTGTCGAGAAAATAGCAGAAATCAGTAGATGACGTGTGCGCCTCAATACAGAGTTGATCGCCTCTACCAGGTTGGTCGTCATCTGCCCATACCGAAACCTCTCATCGTAACTTTGAGTCCATTGCCAGTTCTCCATGCTACCCAACCATGTCCAAAGATCTATTGGTAAAGATGACACCTGAGGTTCAAGCATTGCGAACCTCTGCCTGAATCTTCGCGATTCTAACTCATGAGCTGCATATGCAATTTGGAATTAGTATTTTAAAAACTTACAGGCTGAAAAAATTTAAAAAGTACTTTTTGAAATAAATACAAACAAATTTTTTTTACCCATGTTCACGAGTTCTTTTTTCTAATATTTATTCTTATAATCTCTTTGGAAGTTTGCGCGATATGCCAGATGCAGTAAACAGACCTCGACGGAACCTCCGATTGCCTTATCGCAGCAAGTAATCCTTCTGATCTATCTGATATAAGGCAAATGTTGTCTTCTCTAACAATGTGCCTCCGCAGATTTCTGAGGAAAAATTCCCAAGACTCGAAACATTCACGCTCCACGATGGCGAAAGCGACCGGAAGTACATTTGGGTTGCCGTCTTGTGCAACAGCAATCAGGAGTATTTGCGTGTATTTTCCGCACAACCAGGTCTCGTCCACTTGCACCATCGGCTTGCAGTGAGGGAAGGCCCTAACACACGGCTCGAACATCCAAAAAAATCGGTGAAAAACTCGTTTCCCTAATTGTATCTCCCCGTCCAGGCCTTTATACGGCAGTGTTTGTAAATTAATCACTGTCTCGGGTACATACTCCCGCATCCCGACTATTCACCCTTGAAGCTCGTATACTCCCGCATCCCGACTATTCACCCTTGAAGCTCGTTGTATGACGAATCCAGTCACCATACAACTCTCATATCGCCATTTTCTTTGCCCACCATGCCTTTCCGTACAACACTTTATACTTGAATCGAGCTTGTATGTCCGCAATAAGGACCGACACCTGAATGGTGGGTGACTCTTTCACCAAAGGGATGATGCAGTTGCATATAGTTTTTACATCTAACTTTCGATGGTCTTGCGACATACGAGCAGACGTGCATGTGTGTGGACCTTCTAGTTTCCTTATCATCCACATCTGTGTCCGCTGCATTAACGTAGCTTGAACACGCCAGTTACAACCACTTGAGGCTTTCCAACATTCTCCTACGTACAAAGACTGCGTCGACTTCGTTACTTTATAATTCACACCTAACTTCAAGCCAAGTTGTTTTATAGCATGTAAACAGTATTTTTTGTTATCGAATTGTTGTCCTACGAACAACTCTTCATCGTTGAATTCATCATCAAGTAGGTGAGCCGGCACAATGTTTGTATATTCTGGGAACTCGCGTGCAAGAGCCGCATCAGGATCCACGTCGATCATGAAGGACCCTGGATTATTTCTTATAACTATACCAGGGCCCGTGTTCCCGGCTGAATGGGGGTTTGCATTTTCACCCTCCACCTACCCTTCCTCATCTATGTCTTCAGGGATGTCATCCAAATCGGGGTCACTGAAATCATCGTTGGGATCACAGTGGGACTGATCATCATTATCGAACCCGTCAAAACCATATTCTATGGTGGCCAACACCTCTGGATGGATCTCTAGACGAGTACACGAGTTTGGGATGTTATACGAACATCCACCGGTGTTTGGATTTTCAGGAGTTGGCATTGACCGTCCAAAACCCAACTGATCTTCCCAGGAAACGTTAAGATCAAAATCAATTCCAGAATGCTGGCTTGTTGGAATTACAACTTGAATGGGATCCGGTTCAGTTATCTCCGCAAACAAGTCAACCGGGCTGGGATTTTCTATCTCAGGGGGGCAATAAATTGTTATCATTGTCACTAGATCATCATCATCTTCAAGCTCCATTTGTGAGAACTTGAGCGGATCAGTTGAAACCGAAAATTTGTAAAACAGTCTCAACATTTGCTTTCCGCAACGGGTTGCTATCTTTGTACTGATTTTTCGTTTTAAATCAGCCAGCGAAACACGCTTGTTGAATCTCATTCCTAGTTTTTTCCGGCTTTGAAATACACAGCCTTCTTCAGTTGTATTTATCATTTCTCCATCGAAATGAGCATAAACAAACAAAACTTGGGAACTCATCTTAAAAAATTGTTGCTTCCTTCTCAACAAAGAAAAAACTAATATTTTTAATCTCGATTTTCAACTAATAAAGCAAACAAAAAGCAAACAAAAACTCAAATGGAATACAAAACACCTATATATATATGATAAATTTGGTGTCGGCCATCTACTTGCCAACACCAATTTTTTTTTTAAAAAAATGACACTGGTGTCGGCCATCAGTGTCCTAAAGTAAAAAAAAATGCATGGGGAGCCGAAATTTGAACTTGGTGCCGGTCATCTACTGGCCAGCACCCAATTTTTTTTTAAATACACTGGTGCCAGCCATCAGTGTCCCAAAGTAAAAAAAATTGCCTTAGGGACTAAAAATTTTACCTGGTGCCGGCCATCTACTGGCCAGCACAATTTTTTTTTCAAACGTACTTGGTGCCGACCATTACATGGCTAGTGCCCCAAAAAAAATTTTTTTAAATACATTGGTGCCGGCCATCAGTGTTCCAAAAAAGAAAAAGGATTGAGAGCCGAAATTGTACTTGGTGGCGGCCATTACATGGCCAGCATCGAAAAAAAAATTTAAAAAAAATCTGGTGCCGGCCATCAGTGTCCCAAAGTAAAAAAAAAATTGCTTTGGGACACGAAAAAGTACCTGGTGCCGGCCATCTACTGGTTAGCACCAAAAATTTTTTTATATCTCTGGTATCGGTCATTACATGGCCAAAAGCAAATTTTTTTAAATACTGGTATTTTTGTATACCAGTATGATACAATTTAAAAAAATACCCTGGTGCCGGCCATTGGGTTCCCAAACTCAAAAAAATAATTTTTTAAAGCCTGACACAATCATCAGGCAATCATGGGGCCAAAATACTAGGTAGTGCCGGCCATTGGGTTCCCAAAACCCCAATCTACTGTTCATTTCAAGTCATTTTGGTGAATATTTTTGAACCAGAGTCATTTTTGTAAATATTAATTTTTTTTGGGTTAGATTAGTAAAATAACCTTCTTTCTTCTTTAATTTTTCTTTCAAGACTTTCAAACATGACTTTGTGATTTCTTGGTCTAGATTTTGGGGTTTCTCATCAAATAGTATTTTTGTGGCATCACCTTGACCTATGGCATAGACAAGGGGGTTAGTATGGGCCATTTTCTCCCCCTCCCCCAAGATTTATCAAGTGTTTCTATTTCATACATATTATCATTCAAAAGGGGGTAAATTTATATTTGGCCCGTCCTCGCCTCCAATTTTTAAGATTCCTTAAAGTACCTTGTATTACTTAATATATATTTATGTTTAATCTCTTAAATTGATTCATTGTAAAATATTTACTTTGAAATTATAAAATTTGGTAACATTTTCCTTAATATTAATTTAATTATTTCTATTTTACTTTTTAATCAATCAATCAAGTATATTTTATATTAACTAATAAGTTAATATTATATGTGTTTATGCATAATTTAATTAAGTTTTAGTTTTTTGAAATTAAGTCATTACTTTAATTAAATTTTTACATATGGAACATGACGCTTCTCTATTTAGTCAAGCTCATACTAAGTTGTTACTTAATAAATACCACTATTTTTTAAATAGTGAAATATGACACAAAATTAACCCCAGCCATCCCAAGTGGGGCTTATGTAAACAACATTTTAAATTTTAAATAGTAATCACTAAAGAAAGTAAGATGGAGATTGATTTAAGATATAGTTGGCTAACATTTTTTTTTATACAAGTTGAGGTCCAAGCTAGGAGCGAGTTTCTCATACATCAAAGTGTCAAGGAAAAGAAAAATGAAATTACATTTTTATTATTAAAACTTGCTATTTATTATAGACCAAAATGATAGAAAAAACAGTAAATTATTATAAAAGTGATATTTTGGTAGAATGTAATATAATACTAATGTTACTTCTTCTTTTTTTCAATTTATAAAATACATATGTTAAAATACAACTTTAAAGAACGTATAAAAAAATTGGACAACCTGTTCATTACTTATTATTTTGTTTGGTAATGTCATTAAAAATAAGAATAAGATATTTAAAAATGTCATATTATCAAGAGAAACATAAAATTATTTAAGGAAGAGTTCTTGACACTTTTGAGAATATGAAATTATCGACTTAAGTTAATGCTTTAAAAAGTGAGAATCTTATGCTAGAATTCCACTTTGCATATGGGAATGTTACATTCCTTGAGCGAAACGCGGCATAAGAGTATACTTGGACAGAGAATTTTAAATGAATTATGTCAAAATCCTAGTATTTGTGATTATTTTAGACCATTTTACCAATAAAGGCCCATTTCCAATTTTATTTATGGAAATGGGCCACATTTTTCATTATTTACTAGAATGGGCCAAAAACTCCAAAATGCGTCCACATAGGAGCGTTTTAAGGGGAAATTCCAGCAAAACGCGTCCCTGAGGGAGTGATTTTGCCATGTCAGCACAAAACGCACTGACGTGGACGCACTTTGTTGATGTGGCAAAATCGCTCTCTCAGGGACGTGTTTTAGCCCGTGTTTTTCTAGGGTTAAGGCTATTTGCATGTTTAGTGCCTAGGGTTTGTGGGTTTAGGGTTTTAGGGTTGTAGTGTTAGTATTTGGTTAAAATAATTTAGGGTTTTATTTATTTAAGGTTTAAGAATTTTCAAAAATAAATTAAGGTTTAGAGTTTTTTTAAAAAGTAATTAAATTAGGGTTTAGGGGTTTTAAATAAATAAATTAAATTAGGGTTTAGTTTTTAAAAAAATAATTTTTGTGTTTAGCTTTTAAGGTTTTTGTAAAAGGGTTTAGGTTAGGGGTTTAGAGGGATTTATATTGACAAGAAGGATTTTGTTTTTTTTTTCTACAGTAGTTTCAGAAAAATTAATTTTGAGAAGATGGTTTTGAAAAGATAATGTCAAAAACGCTTCAAGCAGGATGCACTGTCAGCAAAATTACTGAAAAAATCTCCCACGTGGACGCTCTTTTTCTACAGTAGTTCCTAACAAAATAATTTTGAGAAGACGGTTCTGAAAAAATAGTGTCAAAAACGCTTCAAGCAAGATGCAATGTCAGCAAAATTACTGAAAAAAGCTCCCACGTGGACGCTCTTTTTCTACAGTAGTTCTTGAAAAAATATTTTTGAGAAGACGGTTCTGAAAAAATAGTGTCAAAAACGCTTCAAGCAGGATGCAATGTCAGCAAAATTACTAAAAAAGCTCCCACGTGGACCTCTTTTTCTACAGTAGTTGGCCTTAGGCTATAAATGAGCCAAATTTCATTCTCATATTGCATAAGTTACAACAAGAAAAATTAGAGAGACTAAGCAGAATAGAAATTGAAGATGAGTGAATGTATTAGTGTTGTTATTTACTATGATGGTGAGGTCCGTTACACCGAGAACGGCGTTGTTTTTTTATCGGAGAACACAACGCGACTGGTTTTTAACCAGAATATAGATTTGACAGAACTTCGTAAAAGACTTAGGCGCAAAATCTTTGGAATAACTCCAATGAGAGCTTTGTCTATTAAGTATCGATTTTGTGCTTCGGTTGATCCCGTGACATATGACTCATTTGATATCAAAGGTGGTCGTAGCTTGGAGGCGATGGTGCAGACTCATCTCGCTAGTGGATCACCCTATCTTGAGTTATATGTACAATTTTCATTGCCAAACGAAGCATTTGCGACTTCAACATCTACTGCTGTTCGAGAGGAATACACGACCCTTACCCGACACTCCGTTAGTGGGAGGCAAAACACGAAAGCGCTCGTGTTTGGTGGCAGTATGGAATACACAACTCCTGCATGACACTCGATTAGTGGATGGAACATGCACCTTGGTGGGTCGATGTTCGATGCTAGAAATACATACTAGGAATGAAATCAACTTCTAGTGGTTGGAAATCCACATCTGATTGGGGACATTACGAAATGTCCACAAGAAGGGATGATGTACTCCCTACGACGTCCACCGGTGAGGGGACCTCGAACGTTGCAAATGATGGTGTGTTGGATGATGAGTCCGATGTAGATCCACCTCGAGAGTTAAGCCCTGATAATGCAAAAGTTACATTATTTTCTGAACTGGAGCCTATTCCAATCGAACTTGAAGACGGTGAAGGGGGTTTAGATGAAGAAGAAGAAGTCTGCGATTCAGGGCGTATTCGCCTCCAGCCCACATGCATAATATCGATCTATCGACAGATGATGCGTTGGAGTTTCTAGATCTACCACACAGAAGGCGTGACCGAACAAGTTCGTCATTGGATTCGGGTGAATTGGAAGTTGGTAAGGAGTTTTCCAGTAAGGATAGTTTTCTTAGTGCATTGAAACAACATAGCATCATGAACGGGGTTAACTACCACGTGGTTAAATCCAAATCTGAGAAGTTCGAGGCCAAGTGTACAGTGCAAGACGGTACATGTTCATGGAAAATTATGGCTTCGGTTAGGAAAAAGACAGGCTTGTAGGAGATAAAAAAGTACAAAGGTCCACATACCTGTGTTGCCGATACAGTATCACTAGGTGTTTAGAGTTTTTGAATAATACTGTTATTACTTAATGTAATATTATTTAACATACTTCGTTGATAGGTGTTTCACAAGATCATCCCAAGATGAATTCAGATATGATAGCTAGCTTAATACTACCGCTTGTGAAGGCGGATCCCAAGACTTCTGTGTCGGTCTTAATTGTCAATATTCCTAGCCAATTGAGGTACACGCCCTCTTACCGCAAGGCTTAGATAGCTAAGCAGAAGGTGTTGGAAAAGATGCATAGTGGGTGGGACGCTTCATATAATGAGGTGTGGCAATGGTGTCAGGTGCTGAGAGGTACATCTCAGGTTGAATAACAAACTTTGAAACGGGCCCTGCATACTATAACGACCGCTTGCTCCGTGGATGCCAAGTGTTCAAGCGTCTGTTCTGGAGCTTTAAGCAATGCCGGGACGCATTTGTGTACTGTAAGCTATTGGTACAAATTAATAGTACCTTTATGTATGGTAGATATACTCATCGGCTATTGCTAGCTGTGGCACAGAATGGCAGTGGAAGAATCCTTCCAATTGCATTTACAATAACACCGGGGGAGTCAGGTGATGACTGAGATTTCTTTCTTTCTAGGTTAAGGAGGCATGTCTCCCCCAACCTAATATCTGCGTTATATCGGATCGGGGCACTGAAATACTAGCCGCAATTGAGCGACAAGGAAGCCTATGGGATCGCATATACCATCGGTATTGTCTAAAGCACATTGCATCCAACTACTATGGGCAATATCAGTCTACCACTGAATGATGGCAAGTGACCAACATAGATATTTAATCTCTATTAATATAATTTCATTTGTAATATTCAATTTATTTTGAATGGAAGAGTGGTATGTAATTTTCGCTATCAACTTATATTGACAGGGTACGAGATCAATAATGACTGTTTTCATGAGATGTTGGCAATTTTGCGGTCAGTTAACAATCAAGGCGCATACTACCTTTGTAACATACCTTTCCATCAGTAGACACAAGTATACGATGGCGGCCTACGATATGGTCATATGACTTCAAACCTGACTGAATGCATAAATTTTGTTCTAAAAGGAACACGTCATTTACCGATAACCTCGGTTGTGCGAGAGACATATTTCCATTTGGCGGCACTATTTTTAAAGCGAGTAGCGAGTTATAAATGCCAAATGCAGGGAGGCCATGTATGGTGCCGGAAGGTATTGTAAGAAATTAACAAGGCAAAGGCGCAGGCCAACACAATGCACACAGTGTGTCATGATCGTGACAACCTATGGTTTCGTGTGACGGAGTTCGACAGACCGAACTAAGGTATTACAGGCGGGCAATATCGTGTACACCTGAGAAATAGGACTTGCGACTGTGGGACGTTTGACGTACTTCGTTATCCATGCACTGATACAATTGCAGCTTGTCAGAATCTCCGTTTGGATCCCATGAGCTATGTCGACGAAGTCTACAAAATAGAATACATGTACAATGTGTGGAGACACGTATTCCCACCGGTCCCAAATGAACATAAGTGGCCGTCTGTATCGCTTGCTCTGTTTAAGTTGTTACCAGATAGAGAATTGCGTCGCAAACCAAAAGGTCGACCTTGCTCGAGTAGAATACGTGATAATATGGATATCCCGGAAAGAACGAACCAACAGAAGTTGTTCGGATGGTGTAGGAACCCTCATACAATTCGAACATGTCCAAATCGAAATAGTTGATAATGCTTAAATGAAACTATGTTGCATTATTTCTATTGCCTTATTCAAAAGAACTTCTATTTTATTAAATAGGACAAAATATAAAAATAATTTACTATTAAAATATTCATAACAACTTTTTTTTTATTAAATGAAACAATATAAAAACAGTTTGTACAAACATATTAAAAAAATCAATGTATGTGCCGGTCGGAATCAGTGCCACATGGGGGTGGTCGACGGTTACGCGCTGGATTTCTTCTTGGTTTAGCTTCCGGTAAGGGTTGTGGTTGTTCTGGTTGTGGGTGTTAGGATGATGACCCACCTTGATAGAATAAAGAATGCGGAGATGTTTGCATCACCCACAGTAGAGGTGTTTGAATCCCATAAAGCGATAAGGATTGAAAATGAGATGAGCTCCCCGATAATGCCTCGTGCAACCCCTCTTGCGACGATGGCCTATATATCTTTGGTTGAGTTAGAGTCATCGGGAAAGGATCTAACACCCCTAACCCGTAACCGTCGCCGGTCTAGGGTTAAAGGTATTACCGAAAAAATCAGATCTTTTACGAACATTACACATCATAATTTAACAAATCAAATCAAAGTGTCCCTTAAATAGGTCTACGAGACCTTAAACATGCATTAGAAAGGGGTCGGGACTAAACCGAACACATACGAAAATTTCTGAAAATTATACATTCTTCAAAACTACAGAGGTCACACGCCCGTGTGGGTAGGCCGTGTGCCTCACACGGCCTCAGACACGCCCGTGTGTCTAAGCCGTGGCAAAAACAGGGCATACATACTGACTTGACCACACGGCCGAGGACACGCCCGTGTGTCCAGCCCGTGGTCTAAATTGACTTGTTTTAAAATGCAACCATGAAGGACACGGTCAAGCCACACGCCCGTGTGCTCAACCGTATGGGCAAATATAAGCCATTTACAAGGCCATTTTGCCACCCGTTTTGGGTCAATCTTACAAGCACAAACAACCACATTTCATACCCTCAAAATGTAACCAAATCATACCAATAATGTCCATCTTTTCGAACCATTCAAATGCATATCAAACATACCAACTTATGCATCACAAATCATAATTGATATTTACCATATTCACAACCATTATCAAGCCATATCACATGGCTAATTGCATCAAATACATAGACCTCAATTGCCCAAATTACAACTACTCATCAAACAATCATAAAGCCTATACATGCCATATAACCAAGTCATAAAGTGTATAATTACCAAAATCATTAGCCAGATAGTGTGATACGATCTCCGCCAACTTCCAACCCGAGCAAATCTCCGAAAATCTATAAACATAGGAAAAACACACAGAGTAAGCTTTGAAAGCTTAGTAAGCTCGTATCTTAATAAACTTAACATAACAAATAATTTCATTACAATGTCATAAACATGATATGCTATCTCACATGTCAAAACACAACTTATCTCAAGTTTATAACACAATTTCATATAAAATCATCACCATTCAATAATATACTTATTTACTATCTAAATTTAGCTTTCCCAAGCTTAGTCAATTTGATTCTCATATAACATTCCATTCTCATTTTCATATATCTAAATGAGCACATTCTATAAATAACATATCTAATCACATATAATTCTCATACAAATCTCATATCATCACTTATATTTAAATTCACCTTTCTTTCATATAGTATTTGACAATTTCACTTACACTACCTTATAAATCACATTTTATCCATTTGTTCTTGTTTCATTTGCACATATTCATATTTCGTTTACAAATACATCACATAAAATTCTTTGCACATTTATACTTACCTTTTATTATCAAATATTGTATATCTTCCAACGTACCTGAATCGGAATATCATTCACTTAATCACTTATTTCTCTGAATGCCCTTTGAACCGTTCGGAATCAATAAGGATACTCGGATCGTCGGAACTCTCATACAATGCCAACGTCCCAGATGTGGTCTTACATGTAATCATGTATCGATGCCACTATCCCAGACAGGGTCTTACACGAAAATCAAATACGAAACTAATGTCCCAGACATGGTCTTACACGTAAATCACAAGCCGATGCCATCGCCCCAGACGTGGTCTTACACGAAAATCAAATATCGGAACCCTATGTCATGACATACGTATACTATACTATTCCTAGGGTTCGTACGGGGCTTTTCGATCGTCAACACGTTATCAGAACTTTCTCGTATTTATATATTCTGCTTCTCGAACATTTCAGTATCATAATGATATATATATATCTTACTCAATATACATACATTTGCATTACCATTTGGAATTGAATTAAATCATAGTAATAATATGCATTTAAAACATGATTATGTAATGTCTATTAAAATACGAACTTACCTCGTTCGCTGTAATGACGAATTAGGTCGACTAATCCGATACTTTGATTTTTCCTCGATCTAGATCCGAATTCCGTTTTTCTCAATCTAGATAATATCAAAATTAACTAATTTATTCAACAATTCATTCAATTTCATCCAAGACACATAAATGGGCATTTTACACTTTAGCCCCTAAAATTACACATTTATGCACTT
Organism: Gossypium sturtianum; assembly: GCA_025698515.1. Classification (NCBI taxonomy): domain Eukaryota; kingdom Viridiplantae; phylum Streptophyta; class Magnoliopsida; order Malvales; family Malvaceae; genus Gossypium; species Gossypium sturtianum. The sequence goes on from CM046948.1 coordinate 43,767,763, forward strand.
TAGTCCTTGTTACACAAATACACAAATTTCACAAAATTACTTAAATACCCATGCTAGCCGATTTCTCTTTATTACTAAAACAACCCATATTTTTCATTTATTTCATATTTCAACCTCATATTTTACACATTTCACAAAATTAGTTTAAAATTGACATTTTAACTCAAAATCACTTTATTAAACATGATAATCAAACATCAAAGATTTATTTTTCATCATCAAACTAAAAATTCATCACATTATCAACAATGGAAAATTTCAAATTCATCATCAATTCCAAAAATTAAAGCATGGGTTTGCTAGCACTCGAAGCAACGATCACAAAAACGTAGAAATTATTAAAAATCGAACAAAAACGGGCTTACCAATAAGCTAAGAAGCTTGGCCGAATGGTTGAAGCTTCCATGGCTGTTCACCTTTCTCATTTTCAGTGGAAGATAATGAATAGAAAGATGAAATTTGGCTTTATTATATTTTATTATCATTATTTACCTTTTTACTAAATTAACCTTTAAAATTAATCAAATTTACACAAATGCCAAACCAAATATCATCCACTAACTCAAAATTGGATTAATTATCACATAAGGACCTTTCCTTTATTGTTCTATAGCTATTTGACACTTTTAACTTATAGAACCCAACTTTTACGCTTTATGCGATTTAGTCTTTTTTACCGAATTAACCACTTAAACGATAAAATCTCTTTACGAAAATTTCACAAAACTCTAATATCATGCTGTAAATATTAAAATAGTAATAAAATAAATTTTTCAATGTCAGATTGTGGTCCTAAAACCACCATTCCGACTTGAGTCTAAACCGGGCTGTTACAAAGGATATGCACCAGGCCATGCATTCTAACCTGGCATAGGACTGGGAAAATGAAACATATAAGGGTTAGGATACATATAAGGGTTAAGATACACACCTGGCATAATCTGAAGGGGCTGTGGAGTGGGTGTCGTCGCTTGAGGCGTTGGGTCCGGTGATCGTGTGGGTGCTATTGATGGGCTCGTGTCGCCATCCCTTCTCCTTAGATTTAAAGGGCCCCGTCGTTCCCTTTGGACACGAATTTACCGATGCCTCTACTTTTCCGAGAGAAAATATGGCTTGCCATGTATCCTAAACCATGGCATGTAATCTGGTGCGCACGTTAACTCTGGAACGATGATCGATTCGCGAGTAGGTATATGATCATACCGATTTTCTCAAATTTTGATATATTCCGAGAAGAATACCAGCCAATTCGTATTCGATTGCCGTAAGTCAATTTTGTGCTCATCATCGAGCACCTCAGGTATCACGGGAATCGGTTGTTGGAATCCAAATTGTCGCTCTATCCGTCTAGTGCATCTCAATAGTAGCATAGTTAACCAATGGGACCTTAACATGCCAAATGTTCGGATTTTGAAAGAATTCATTTGGAATTACTGCCCGAATTGTCGGATCCTTGTATAGTGTCTATCGAAACTATATGAACGTGATAGAAATATTAGTTATATACATAATATTAAATACTAAATATGAAACGACTATATTATGTATATATATTTTATTTAATACTTACATGCGCTTCCGACTGTTGGTCTAATAGAAGTCATATATCTTCAAGAGCGGTAGGTATTTCAACATAACTCACTGAATGGTTCCACCTAATTAAATAAATTTTTAGCATAAAATTATATTTTAAATCTATGTAATAATTGTAAAATCTAATATAAATTTTACCTCGTTATGAGTGGGAATGTATATGGGTGGTTCACTCGAGGACGTAAAAATGGAAAGTGAAAACGAGCCTATGATTGTAGTAGTGATAGGCAACCTCCGATTTTGGCTTTATTTAGTGGCGTCGCTCCGCACATCTCCTGATACAATGTTGCCAACACGGCAGACCCCCAACTAAGTTCGCCAGCTGCTCTAAAATCAACGAGTTTCAGCAGCCACCTCAGATGTACGAGGTTTTGTGACAAGTCTGACATCAGATATCCTCCAATGATCTCAAGGATGTATGCCCGAGCATATCGTGTTCTTTCTACTTCAGCCGAATCATTCCCCGACTCCAGGAATGTGTCTCGTAACCAGCCCATCTCGATCGAACCTCCGTAAATATTATCTGAAATCACACCCAAAAGATCGTAGCATATGGCTCCCCAATCAACAGATTGAGCGGACCCGGTGAGTACGGACCCATCCACCGGCAATCCCAATTGTAACTGCACGTCCTCCAAAGTGATGGTACACTCTCCGCATGGAAGATGAAATGTATGCGTCTCGGGTCTTCACCTCTCTATGAACGCGCTGATGAGTTTCGAGTCCAACTTGCACCCCCAGCCTATATTAGCCACGTGCCAAAAACTCTCGTCCCTCAAGTAATTTTCTATCAACGGTGATGGAGGACTAGACTTATTACGAATATAATATTTTAACACCCGAACTACAGGCTGTTATAAAAAAATATAAAATTAAAATTAATTAAAATTACATACATGATAAAAATATTAAATAATATTCAAAAATTGAAATTAACCCTTACCATTTTCATTTGTTCGATGGAGATATGTTTATGATCGAGACGAATTAATTCCCCGGCCATTGCTAAAACGATCAAATATTTTTGAACTTATAAAAAAATAATACTAATTTAGAAAAAAATTAAAGGAAATAATTAATTAAAGAGAGTTTTGAGAAATTTAGGGAGAAATTTGAGAGCTTTTTTGAGAAATTTGGAAGAAATGTTGTGTGAAAAAAATAGGAGGGGGATTTTTATAGTTTTTTTTTTTACCGTTGGACCCCCCAATAGTCAAAATTTTAAATGACCGTTGGTAAAAAACACGGGCTAAAACGCGTCCCTGAGGGAGAGATTTTGCCACGTCAACAAAAAGCGCGTCCACATCAGCGCGTTTTGTGCTGACATGGCAAAATCGCTCCCTCAGGGACTCGTTTTGCAGTTTTCGGCCCATTCAGGTAAATAATGAAAAAAGTAGCCCATTTCTGTAAATAAAGTTGGAAATGAGCCTTTATTGGTAAAATGGTCGATTATTTTGTTTAGATAACTAATTTTTTAGAAAAAAAATTAGATTATTAGAATTTAATGAATTATAAAATAATAATGATATTAAAAATAATATAAATTATATGTTATAATTACATTTGTGGAAATATACTAATATTTTTAAATATATATAAAATTATAGGGTAAACTACCAAAATAGTCATTTTTGGTTGCCTAAGGTTACATTTTAGTTATTTATGTTTGAAATGTTACGTTTTAGTCACTTACATTATCCCATTGTAACATTTTAGTCACTGAGTTGTTAATTATCGTTAATAGTGTAAGGGTAAACTGACGTGACATGTTAAATCATCATTTTAAAAGAAAATTTTAGGTTAAATTATACAATTGGTCCCTATATTTTTTCATTTTGAGCAATTTAAATTTTTTCTTTTATGTTCTTTTAACTTTCCTTTTTTTCTTTATTTTTCATTTTCTTCTGCTTCCCCATTTGTTTTCCTCTCTTCTTCATTTCTTTTAACGTAATTTTTCTATGTTTTCCATTTGTAAAAAGTAGTCCGCAAGCTCGCCTCACTGAAAAAATTAAATTGTTTAAAAAAAAATAAAAAGTACAGAGACTAGTTTTAACAAATAGAAAACATAGAAAAATTACGTTAAAAGAAATGGAGAATGAGGAAAATAAAGGAAGAAGCAGAAGAGAATGAAAAATAAAGAAAAAAAATTAAAAGAACATAAAAGAAACAAAATTAAATTGCTTAAAACGAAAAAATATAGGGACTGATTGTATAAATAAACCTAAATTTTTTGTTTGAAATGATGATTTAACGTGTCATGTCAGCTTACCATTATATCGTTAACGACTTAGTGACTAAAATGTTACAACGCAATAATGTAAATGGCTAAAACGTAACATTTCAAACATAAATGACTAAAATATAACCTAAGGTAAACAAAAGTGACTATTTTAATAGTTTTCCTAAAATTATATAAAAATGATATTTTGTAGTTGAACAATTTTATTTTAGAATGCTACCACGTGATATATAAAAACCAATTTTATAAGAATTTGGGTTTACACAAATCTTGCTTTTGAAATTATTTATAGATTTTGTTACACGATTATTAAGTGAGTATTATTTTTCATTTTAAAATAACATATTAGTAAATTTAATAGAAAATTTTAACCGCGTCAGTAATTAGATATGCATTTTAAAATGTGAAAAGCACAAAAACTAAATTATTAAAAATAAAACTAAAGACTAAATTCTAAAGGAGCGAAAAATATATCAACTTGTAGCACCTTTCAACATATATTAACTTTACAATACCAGGTTGCATCTTAATTTCAATATTGGCTTAATACCTCTTTTTATCCTTCTACTATAATTAAATTATCATTTTGATACATGTATAATTTATTTTATCAGTTTTACCCCTATACTATCATTATGTATACCTTGTCATCCCAGTCCAAATTTCAGTTACAAAAGCTGTTCTGTTAATATCATTTTGTGACCAATGGCATGCTGACACGTCTCATGAAAAAGTAAAGAAAAATTAAAAATTGAAAAGATTATCAAACATCTAAAAAATCATAAAAAAAATCAAACCAAAAAAAAATCTTGAAACTTTGAAAATTGTAAAAAAAAAAACTAAAAAATAAATCATAATCCATTTTTAAAAAATTATAAAAAATTATATAAATTAACAAAAATTAATGTAGAAAACTCAAAATTTCTTTAAAATATAAAAAAAATTCAAAAAGAATTCCTAAAATTTCCAAACAAACCAGAAAATTCTATTTTTTTTTATGAAATTCTAAAATTTTCTAAAAAAACTTAAAATTAAGTAGAATACATTCTATACAATTTTACTTAATACATATTAGTAAATTTTTATTTTTTAAACTAAGAATACATCAAATACTAGTCCATTTTAAAAAAGAAAATTAAATTTGCATATTCCAGAAATGTGGTATTCTAGTAGATGAAATGGTTCGGGAGGCTTTAACCATTAAAAAATTATTAAGTATGCGGAACTTCAAAAGAAATTTTAAAATTTTCATAAAATTTTAAAAATATGTTAGTTTGGAATTTTAGTTTTTTTTTTAAAGAAAATTTTAATATTTTTTGAAATTTTTTATTTTAAAAAATAGTATTTTTTTTTTTTGGAAATTTTATGATATTTTTTCAATTTTTTTTTTATATTATGAAGGAATTTTGAGTTTTTACATTAACTTATCATTTTTAAAAATAGGTTATGAAATTTTTTAGTTTTTTTTTTTAATTTTCTAAGTTTCAAGTATTTTTTGGGTTAGATTTTTTTATGATCCCTTTAGTTTTTCTGATATATTATTTAAAATTTTAAAGTAATTTTTTACTTTTCCTTGACATATGGCAATGTGTCAGTGGTTGACTTAATTTTTTTAATGAAAAATATTGGTGAAATAACAGGGATTACAAAATAAAAATATAAAGACTAAACTCATAAAAAAATAATATATATATCAAAGTGATAATTTAGCAATAGTATAGATGCCAAAAGAGGTATTAAACAATTAATATTTTTTTATATAAGCTCGAATTCAGCTATACTCGAAGTAGGGGTGAACAAAACGCAATTCAATTAAAAAAATAAAAAAAAATAAATTTTGAGTTATTTGAATTATTCGAGTTCGAGTTGAGTTGAATTTTACAATTCGAATAACTTGAATAACTTGAATAACAGGTTTGTGTAAATACTTTTTTGGTTCCTATCAACTATGAAATGAGTAAATTGATCTCTCTCTCAATAAAAATTACAAAATAATCAAAATAATTTTCAAATATTCAAAATAATTTTTAAAATTCAAAATATTTATAAAATTTTCAAAATTTATATTTTTTAAAAGATTATAAAAATTCTAAAAAATATATAAATAAAGTTAAAATTTTAAAATTTTTCTAAAATAATAATTTTAGAGACCTAATTAAGTTAATTAATAATTCAAGTTTATTATATTAAAATATCTTATTTTATTATTATTATTTTTCTTTGAAAAAGTTTTCAAATATGTATGGTTTCAAATTTATGTACTCTAACATGAAATTAGTCATACTAGAATAATATTTTAATTTGACATGTTTAGTTTTTTTAATTTAATTCAAACAATTTCACTCGATTCGACTCGACTCAAATTTCATTTCATTCAACTCGATTCGAAAAATTTCAAGCTAAGTTAGAATGATAAAATAAGACTTGTGAACTCGATTAACTCAAAAAAAATTCACTCGATTCGATCGAACGTTCACTGCTAACTCAAAATATTGGTTCACCCTTTATCTATTATAAAAAAATAAAAATGTTATATTAATTTTTATATAAATAAACTTAAATAATTTTTAATTAATCAAATGAAATTGTTGTTGGAATACAAAATCTGGTAAACCTAACCCAGGCTAATCTGAGTGAGCTTTCAAACCCATGGACTGGTCTAAAACTAAGTATAAAAATGCTCTTAAAAAAGTATTAATAGTATCAAAACAAAAACAATATGGTAATTCAATGTTAAAAGAAAGAAATTATGTTGCATTTCATTTCTATAACAAACAATTAAAGTTAATCCTATCTCTTTGATAAGAATCACAGTATTCGTCAAAGAAACAACCTATGAAACTGAAAATTCAGTTGTTTTGTCATATGTAATGAATGTATATAGCAATAAAAACCTAGACTGATACTAATATAATACATGCATCCCTGACAACAAATAAGGCATGCGGTTCAACGTATGACCATGAATCACTCCAAATTCTGTCAAAAAGAAGACAGCAAACTCTCCAAATAATCACTCCCCAAATCCTGAAACTCAAAAACATCACCATATCCATCCTCCATCACTTGTTCCACAGTTGCCATTCTTTTTAGTTTAGGCTCTTCAATCATCACATACTCACTGTTTTGATCCCAATCTCTACACTCTCTTTTGAAACCTGTACAAGCACGGTCTTTATATTGACAAGTTCCAGAGTTGATATCGGTTTTTGTGTCGTCAATACCCATAGCCTTAGACACCATCTCTAATGGGAAGTTGAGATATGCTTTGGGGCCTCTAATTCTCAAGGCAGCTTTGTCGTATGCCATAGCTGCTTCCTCGGCAGTTTCAAAAGTCCCAAGCCAAACACGAGCTCCTTTCCTCGACGAGTCCCTTATCTCCGCTGCATACTTTCCCCAAGGCCGCCTCCTCACTCCTCGGTAGTGTCTCGTTGTCACCTTCTCTGCTCTCATACAGTTATTTGTCACTTTAAACCCTCGAGGAGGGCTTATGTCTTTGCTTGTTTCACCATTAAATGATTGATTTAATTCCCCAAAAGGGATAATCCCATGGAGAAGATAATCCCATGCATCAGCTCCCATTGATATCCACCTCCCAAGACTTGGTAGCCTTCGCAAACCCTCTCTCCCATCCAGGCTTGGCAGTTCTACCCATGATTTCGACGTTGATTCCACTTCATTTCTAGTACTTGTTTTACAAGCTTCCTCTCCACCAATGAAGTTGGCCCATACATTCTCTAATATTGACGGATCAGATGTTGCATGCCCACTGCTTTCTATAGCCATCTTAGTATTTGCAAACTGTCAATTAATCTCCAAAAGGGTTTTGATGATTTAGAAATATAAAGCTATAAATACGCGTATTTTGAACCTTTATCCTATAATCCATGTCAAATTCCAGTAAGAAAGCTTGTCATTTAATCAACCGACCTGCTTAATTCATGGAAAGGAATTAGAATTCAAACAATAAAAAATGAAGGGGATTTGTGTATTTTAAGGCTATAATGTTGACTAATGTGGCTGGTCTAATCATTTGGATGCTTGATTTATGCTGATGCCTGAACTTAATATATATTTCCCCAAAACCTTCCTGGAATTCATGGTCAAGAAACAGCGGAACCAGGCGAATTGAAAGCTGGCAAAAGAATGAATTCTTCATTATATTGTTAAAATAATGCATGTTGCAAATATCAATTTATTCAAAGACATAAATTGCCTCCATTTCCTACTTGGAATTACGTTTTAGTTTCCCAGATAATAAGAGCCATTTAATAACTTGTAATCCGAGTTACTGAAATAAAAATGATTATGTAGGTTTGAAAAAGAGAGGGATTAATAAAGAATTCTTAGTTTTCTTTCAATATACACTTATAATCCTAGCTTTTTGCTGGTTTAAAAGTCTAAAGCTTCCCAGACATTCCTTCCACTCCCAGCTGTTTTCTCACTATATGTAAAAACTTAAATAGCATAATTAAAAAAAAAAAACTTCAAATGTTAATACATTTTTGGGTTTATTTAGTGTCGTATTCCTATATTTCTTTACATCACATTCGTGTATATCATTTGCAAAATTAATAATTTGCATTAGAAAAAAATTAATATTATCCGTGCATTCACGTTGTATTCGTATTATTTTTTCATATCATATGATGGTGTTTAGGTCTACCTTTAATGTCAACCACAAAATTTTGGTATCAAGAGTTCAAATGAAATAATAACTTATCTGGAATCCAATTATGTTTCTTTTTTTTGACAAAAGAAAGTTGTTTTTATTCACTAGCTAATGCAGGGATTGAAAATTTGATTAACGAATTTTTTTTGTTTGAAAAGTAGTTCCTTAGTGGGACAAGGTAAATTTTTTTTTTTAAATAGTAGGTTTAGAGCAGTTATGATAATAGTTTGCCCTGCCTCACTTCACTATAAAATTATCATTTTATTTTTATATATATAAACTATTAAAAGAATAAAAATATAATAACATAAATATAAAAAAAAATATGTTGAAATATTTATTTAAAAAATTATGTTTAAATATTTACGTAAATTTAAAAAGATTGAAAAAATTAAATATAAAAAGCAAAAATTATATTAAAGCAGAGTGGGATAAAATAGGAGAGTGATAATAAATTTTAAAATTATATATTTATAATAGAACTAGGTATATGCCAATTAAAAAGCAGTAATAAATTTAGAAATATCCGCCCGTCGTACTTTACTGCAATCCGTAGGCTGATGTTTCAAATCAATTGGTTTTGTGGAAGCCTACGTGCACATCTATAGTTCTTAGCATCCAAGCATTGACATATTATCCTTGATTAACGAATAATACCAAACTTGTTGCAAGGGATATATATTATAAGGCCACACGCTTCAACATTTTAAAAAATGAAAAATAAACAATACAAAATAAAATTAACTTGTAAAGCGGAGAATTAAAGGCTTAAAACTAAAGAAAAGATGGAGTCTTATGTAAAGGCGGCGGTTATTCGATTAACCGGGAAAGGAGACTTTACCGTCTATCCATTAAAATTTAAAGGATAAATTACATCAATTGTTCTTAAATTCGGTTTAAAATTATATTTAGATTTTTTAATTTTTAAATATTACATAATAGTCACTAATTTTATTAAATTATTATATTTTTATCACTTAACTATTAACTTCCTTTAAAAAAAATAATGTTACACTTTAATTCAAAGGGTTAATAGTTAATTTGGTCCCTGAGCTATAGTTAAAAAATATTTTGATGTTTTAAAAAATTTCTTAACAATAATTTTTAAAAAAATATAAAAATTCTTAAAAATAAATAAAAATTATTATAAAAATTAGTTGCAACAAGGAAAAACCAAGAATTTCGTAGCTAATTTTTCATATCTGTAGGGAATTAACCCATGTATGCAACAAGCAAGTAAATAAAGTAAAATCGGAAAGATCGAACATGCAAATTTTACGTGAAAAAAATCCTCAAAAGAGGATAAAAAACCACGAGTAAAAAGAGATTTCACTATAATAAAGGAGAGTACAAAAGATGAAGAGAATCAAAGTAAAACTCAAAGCCCCAAAAAAAAAACCGTTCAAAACAAAGAACAAAATTCTCTCAATCTAAATATTTTTGTTTTATCAAACCTAGAGTAACTAAGGCCTATTTATATACGGAAATTCGTAGCATATATGACTACAACAACCCTAGGTTAATTAGAGTTTAATTGGAAAATTAAAAATAGAGTTTAATTGGGAGAAGAAAATCGAGAAAACTTAGACTGCACGTCGCCACATCGTGACATGGTTGGATGTGTTGTCGGGACATGAAGGATCGTCGAGTTGTCGGGACGAATCTTTGTTGCTCATTGGGACGAGATGACCATCGCGTCGTCGGACGAAAGAGTGCTGCTTGTCGGGACATTGTGTAATGTTTGGTTAAAATAAGAGGCATTCTCCCACGAATCTCCACATTGACTCGTATTTGACTTAACTCCCTTGTCAAGCCCTATTACGGGCCTAATTCAATCTTTGCTGGATACTTACCAAGTCCAAGTGATGCTTGAACTTTGAAATTGGAAGGCTCTTTGTCAACATGTCGGTCGAATTGTGTTCTGTTCTAATTTTAAGAATCTCAACATCCCCTTAAATGATCACCTTTCGATCAAAGTGATAACGAATGCCTATGCGCTTTGTTCTTTCATGATGCATTTGATCTTTGGTGAGATGTATGGCACTTTAACTATCACAATATGCGACAGTTGCTCCTTTTGCACTTACTAGTTCACTAAACAGGCCCCTTAACCAAATTGCTTCTTTTACTGCTCCTCGCATCTCTTCAGTTTCTCAGCCAAATTACTCAAACAAACATCATAAGTGTTACCAAGAATAGAAAAATCATCCATGAATATCTCAGCAAAATTTTCTACCATATCAGTAAATATTGTCATCATGCATCGTTGAAAAGTGGCAGGGGCATTACATAAACTGAAAGGCATTCGCCTAAAAGCAAAATATTGTACGGGCAAGTAAAAGTTGTTTTGTATTGGTCTTTCGGGGCTACAACTATTTGGTTATATCCCGGATATCCATTTAAGAAACAGTAATATTTGTTACCTGTCAGTCGTTCCAACATTTGATCCATAAAAGGTAGCAAAAAATGATCCTTCTACGTGGCTTTGTTTAATTTTTTGTAATCTATACAAATTTTCCAACTCGTGACTTTCTTTAATGCTCTATTTGTGCAAGTGTACACAGTCGTTATCAAGTAATAAGTAAGTAAAAGAGTTATCGTCTCCATAGGGACTATGTATGTTAATCAATTAATTGTAAAATTAGAGTTAACAATCTGGTGATAAAAACACAATATTTTGAGTGATGATGATTAAGCTAAGTTAAATTATCTAAATGCAAGATGATCCTTAATGCAATTTAATCTAAATGCCAAGTATGAAATGAGATGTATGAAATGAATTTAGCAGCAAAGACACAAAATTCAACAATCAATAACATGAATAGGCTAGGATAATTACATCTTTCAACTTAGTTCATTTTCCTCATGTTTAACATTGTTCGAAAAACATTCCATGGCAACTCGATCTTTCATGAGTTTGGAAACCAAATTAAGTCCTTTCGAAATCTTTTACTTAGTGAAATATACATTTTACTGACCATAATAAACTAAGGGTTTCTTAGAATTCATGTGAAGTAATAGGGACTTATAAAGTTTGAAACAATTTAATCACATAAATCTAAAAATTATGCAAGATAATAAAGCTCGTCAAAGTTATTATGAACCTTTAATTTAGTCGGACCATAAGCATGCACTTTTCAATTATTGTGTCCATTAGCCGCCATCTGGTCAGGATCGCTTAGCTAATTTAAATGCATCCAATCACGTATGAATGAAATACATACTTGAATTTAATTTAAAACATGATCGACTGAGGCACAAAAACTATAAACATGATTTAACAAACTTTATTGAATAAATGCAATCATCCTAACTCAACAGATTAAGCTATCATTGTAGATGACAAGATCATAAAACACATTGCAAACATATTTAAACCAAAATAACAAAGTAAAGAAAGAATAAACTCTGTTCAAATCGGTAGCCTCACGAACTCCAAAAGAAGATGTTTTCTTCAGATATCATGTTACTCCTTTGTTAATGGCTCCTCAAGGTGGTTGGCCAAGAGGTTACCTTATCACAGTTTTGTTGGCTAAAAATGAAAAGAAGTATGGGTTCTGGGAGTGGAAAGAAGGAAGAAAATGAAATAATGAAAAAAAATGAATGGATGAGTAATGAATGAAGGAATGATGGATGATTTTAGGGATTAAGGGACGAATGAAAAGGTGAGAGGAGTGTGGTATTTATACTTGAGGTTGGTGGCTAAATTTACTAAAAATAGCATCAAAGATCCCTTGGTTCTCTCCAATTAATGGCCAGCCATAACAAGTGGAAATAAGGGTGAGTTGGTTGCTTGATTTAAGCATGGAATCATGCTAAATTTAGCCACGGGGTGGACAGTTTCTTGAGCAATCTTCATGTGCTGATTTTTAATGATTTTCAAAGTGTAGGGACCTTTAAATAATTGTCCCAAAGCTTATTTTTGGGCAACCACAGGCTTGTGTTGAATTTGGGCTTGACTTCCTCTTGTTGGATGGTTTCATGACCCAATAAATAACTATACATGTCCACCTTGTAACATCACTTTAACTGAGTCAAATTAACATCCTTATGACCCAATTTTGCATGGTTTTGCTGTCCAAGTAGAGTGGATTTGTTCATGTCCGTGCAAGAATTATAATGAGCTCCATATTATATCACCTCATGGTCCCACTGCATTATTAAAACATAACACATTAATAAATAACATGAAAATTATTTAATTTATGCACAAAATTCATATAATAAAGCAAAAAATTGTATATTTCATAAATTCATTTCCATGATTTAGATTTAAGCAAAATTCACTAAATTCATTAACAATTGCTTGCGATTAATGTTATTTTTAAGTAAAAGGTGGTAAAAATGACTAGAAAAACCCTATACAATTTAGAGTTTACATGGTTCTCATCGAGATTAATTCATTTCATTCATTTTCAAAAATTGTGATTCCACCTTTCTTTGGTACACACTGTACTGAACTTACCCATGAATTATCTGAGATAGGGTAGATAATTCCCGAATCTAACCATTTAATGGCTTCCTTTCTAACTACCTCTTTCATTATTAGATTAAGTCTCATTTTCCCATCTATTCTAGCTCGCTCACCTTCCTCTAAGATAATCTTGTGCATACAAAAGGACAAAATTATTCCTCGAATACCAGCTATGGTGCAATCGATCGTCTTTTTAAATTTCTTTAAAACTTCGATCAACTGCTCCTCTTGGTGTTTTGTCAGTTCTTCTGAAACAATCATAGACAAAGTAGAACTGTTACCCAAATAAACATATTTCAAATGTGAGAGAAGTACCTTAAGTTCAAGTTTAGGTGGTTCCTCGATTGACAACTTCGGTTGTGTGAATTCCTGAGCTTCCAACGCTAATGGTTCAAACTATGTTGGTTGAACATAGTCCTTTGGATTAGCTTTTATCAAAGCCATACTTTCATTACCTTCTTCATCTTTCAATGGCTACAGTGTTTCCAAACGGGTCTTCTACAAAATTGCTTTCCCACTCCATAGAAATAACGGTTTCTAACTCCTCCATTATTGAATATTCCTCTGCCGGATCAGGAAGTTTCATCGCTTTGAGAACATTAAACGTCACTTGGTCATCTTGAACTCTCATGGTGAGTTCACCTTTTTGCATGTCTATTAATGTTCTCCCCATTGCTAGGAAAGGTCTCCCTAGGATGATCGACACTTCCTTATCTGCTTTAAAATCTAAGACAATAAAATTAGCAGGAAAAATAAACTTATCTACACATACCAGAACATCCTCGATCTTTCCTTCTGAGTATGCCAAAGATTGATCCACCAATTGGAGTGTCACAGTCATGGGTCTTACTTTACCTATTCCCAACATTTTGAAAATAGATTTTGGCATTAAGTTGATACTCACTCCAATATCGCATAAAGCTTTACTATAGTAAGATTCTCCAATATTACAGGGTATAGTAAAGCTTCCAAGGTCCTTCATTTTTAGAGGTAGCTTATTCTGTAGGAACACACTACACTCCTTTGTTAATGCTACAGTCTCGAACTCACTAAGCCTATTCTTCTTGGACAAAATTTCCTTCATGAACTTGAAATAATTGGGCATTTGTTCTAAAGTTTCTACCAATGGTATATTGATGTGAAGCTTCTTTAGAACATCCAAAAACTTCTTGAATTACACCTCTTGTTTTTGCTACTAAATTCTTTATGGAGACGGAGGTGTGGGAACCTTGGCTTGAATCGAACAACTTTTCTAAGGAATTGTATATGTATCTGAAGAAGATGTTAGCTTATTCGAATTCACTAGTTTAAATTTTACCTCTTCAGACTTTGTAGAATTTGGCTGGTGTGGTGTAGGAATTTCATCTGTCGGATGATTTTCCTCTTCCTTAACTACCGTGGCTTCCAAAGTTTTACTACTTCGTAAAGCAAATACCTTACAGTGTTCATTACCCAAATTCCTTAGATTTTCCATGTCATTCGGCTAGGCTCATTGCGGTCTATTATAAAGTTCTGTAGCTAACTGACCCATTTGGTTTTCCAATTTTTTCAGTGTTGCTGCTTGGCTTTGGATTAAGGCGTCATTCTTCGCCATGTACACTTTCAACAAATTCTCCAAACTATTAGGTGCTTTAGATTGTGGTTTTTTCTGAACTTGTTGATTGAACCCTTGAGGTTGATTTGATCTATGCTACATGTAGTTGTTGTTTGGTCCAGCTCATTGGTTACTCTAAGAGAAGTTTGGATGGTTTCGCCATGAAAGGTTATAGAAATTAGACTGTGGTCCTTGTTCGTTTCTATTTTGGTTTTAATTTCCTACGTAATAAACAGACTCAAGATTTGATGGAAAATTCTCAAAAGAATGACCGTCCCCACAATATACACAAGAAACAACATCAAATTGGCTCGATGGCTGAGTTGCAACATGATTAAAATCGTTAGTAGTAAACTATTTCAACGTTGAAGAGATAGAAGATACCTGGGCTGAGAGTGAAGTGAGGGTGTCTACTTTATACAATCTCGTCTTCCTGAAGCTACTCGATTTTTCGGCCACTGGTAATTGTTACTGGCTATTCTCTCGATAATTTTATCAGCCTCATTATAAGATTTCGACAAGAGAGCACTATTCGCAGAAGCTTCTAGCACCAACCTTGTGTTGCATTAAGACCATTGTAAAATGTCTCCAATTGGATGCAATGTGGAATACCATGGTGAGGGCATTTGTGTAGTAACTCTTTGAATCCTTCCCATGCATCGTATAGGGACTCGCCATCCATTTGCTGAAAAGCGGTGATCTCATTTCGCAACTTAGCATTTTTGCTAGGTGGGAAATACCTTACCGGAAAGCGTTCAGCTAATGCTTTCCAAGTTGATATTGAATGTGGTGGTAATGAATTAAGCCATGCTCATGCTCAATCTCGTAACAAGTATGGAAACAATTTCAACCTCAAGGTGTCTTCAGTTACACTGGCTATCTTAAAGGAATTGCTCACCTCCATTAATAGTCGAAAGTGAATGTGTGGATCTTCTGTGGGCATTCCACTAAATTGGCCCATTGTTTGAAGCATCTAAAACATCACAAGCTTCAATTCAAACTGCAGTGCCTCGATTTCTGGTCTCCTAATTCCCAGATTAAGTTCATTAAAAAGGGGCACAGCGTACTGTCTTATAACTCGATCCCTATCATTAGCAATAAGGGTTGAATTATGAACATTAGTGGCTCCAATCCCTTGAATATCATTTTGATTTTCAAGGTTCATTTCTGTGTCTTGTCTTTGGGCTAATCTTTCTCGTCTTCTTTATCTGAATGTCTGCTTGATTTTAGGGTCTACAGGAAGTAAATCGATGATTCTATCTATGCTCATAAACTCCTGAAAAGAAATCGCAAAAAATAAAGAATAAATAATTGATTAAATAAATATAAATAAACCAAATTGCAAAAAGTAATTTCACAAATAATGATTATATTAATAGTCCTCGGCAATGACGCCAAAAACTTGTAACGCGTATGCTTGTGCATGTATACACAGTCATTATCAAGTAATAAGTAGGTATAAGAGTTATCATCTCCACAAGGACTGTATTTAAACCGATACTTATAAAAATTACTATTCAGAAATTAGTTAAGAAAAACACAATAATTTTGAGTGATAGGTTTTAAATTAAATTCATTAACTAAATGCAAGTTAATCTAAATGCAAATGAAGTAAAATGCAATGTGATGGTTTAGCAGTGATTTTCACATGCTAACAACAATAAAATGAATAAGCTAAAATAATTACAACATTTGACTCAATTCATTTTTCATCACACTTAACAATGTTCTGGAAAAATTCCATAGCAACTCAATCTTTCATTAACTGGGAATCTCATATAAGTTCAACCGAATCTTATACTTAGAAAATTATGCATAAACCACTGTCATAATTTAACTAAGGATTCCTTAGGATTTATGTAAAGTAACAGGAATGGATTAGGTTTGAAACAATTTAATCACATAAACTTAAAGTTGTGCAAGGTAATAAGTTCTCTTAGTCTATAACGAACCTTTAATTTATTCTGATTAAGATATAAATTAAGCATGCTTCTTCCAATTATCGTGTCCATTAGTTATCATCTGATTAGGATCGACTAACTAATTCTAATGCATTCAAGCATATTTTAATGTATGAAATAAATAATGAGTTTCTTTAGAAGCATGAATGACTGAGGCACAAAACATCATAAGCATAAATCAAATGAACTTTATCAAATTAATGTAATCATTCTAGCTAAAAAAAAATTAAGTCATCATTTTCAATTGAAAGACATCAAAATAATTTGCAAACATTTTGAATAAATATAAGATTAAGAAATAAGAAACTCTTGATGATTTCAACAGTTCTCTAAAGACCGATCGTGGTGGCTTCCTCCAATTTGTGTGATTGCAAAATGCTACTCAAGGTGGCCGGCCAAAAGTGGTTTTCCTAAAGGGAAAATGCTAGCTAAAGGAGATGGGAAAATGAAAAGGCTTATGTGTAGAAGAGAGGGAAGAAAAGATGAGAGGAATGTGAATTGAGGGACGAATGAGTGATGAAGGATGATATAATGAGAAGAGAGGGTTGGTATTTATAGTAGAGGGATGGAATAGGAGTTTGCTAAAATTAGATTGAAGAGCCCTTAGTTCTCTCCTTTGCTTAACTGGCCTTGAAGTGTGGAAGGGAGGTTGATGGTTGCTTGATTCATGCTTGATTTCATGCATGAATTATGTAAGGGGTTGGGTGGTTTCTTGGGTATTAGTTGGGAGTTGATTGTTGATTCTTTCACAAGTGCAAGGGCCTCCAAATTAATTATTCTAAAGCTGATTTGGGCTGCTCTTTGATGATTTGCCTAATTTGGGCCATTCTTTCCTTTATTGGACGGTTTTGACAACCCAATTGAGAGTAGACTTCACTCTTTTTAGTAACCATCTTCTAAATTGGGTTAAATTAAATTTGTGAGTCTAATTTAATAAGCATGCCGTCCACATGGAGTAAAAGTTAACTTGTGTCCATGTGATATTGATTAGCTCCCATACTTGTTAATAATGCTTCATTTACAACAATTTTAGCACAGATATTAGCATGTAGCATAAGATAGTTAAATTATGTAAAATTATTACATAAATTCATAAAATTGCATACTTTACTAAAATTATGCCCATTGTCTCAATATGACAAAAATCACCCAATTAAATACTCAGGATTAATATAAATTCTAAGTAAAAAGGAGATATAAATAGATATAAAAAATCTATATAATTTATAGTTTACAGCACAGTGTCCTTGTTAATTGGTGAAGCCCATCGTTGGTGGAATACTATGAAGCAAGGGACTGCTGCGAACAAATTGACTTGGGATTTCTTCCCAGAGACATTTAAGAAGAAATTCATGGGCGAGCTGTACATGGAAGCTTGCAAGAGGAAATTCATCAATTTGGTACAAGGCAAACTAATTATGATTGAATATGAGGCAAAAATTTGTAAGATTGAGCCAGTATGCAGCTAAAATGGTTTCACAAGAAAGGGATCACTGTAAGAGGTTCCATTTTGGATTGCACCACGATATCCAACTTTATCTAGTAGCCCATGATGCAACAAGCTTCGATTAACTTGAGGAGATAAAGCTAAGGTTATTGAGGAGATAAGGGCGGAAGAAATGCAAGCTGTGACAAGGTCTGATAAACAGATGCCTGGACAACATGGTTGAAAGAGGGATCGTGATTCACGTTATTCTAGCAGGAATGTCAAAAATAATTCCGATTAGAACATTCACGACATTAAGGTAGCACTAAAGCTGAGAAAGGAGATTCGCATAAGTTGGCAAGTTGGCCACTCTGCGAACACTGTGAACGTAGACACCTTGGTGAATATCGAAAGGTAACAGGAGGATGATTCAAGTGTGGGTCCAAGGAACACTTGATAAAAGACTACCCAGAATGATAGGAGGGGTTACAAACACAGAACGCAACCCCCACACCAGTACATGCTAATGCACGTAGTTGAGGAATGGGTAGAGGTAGCGAGGCAAGGCAACCTAGACACGAAACCATAGAATACACAGTTGCCATGCAAGATGAGACTAGAAGATTCGCACAAATGTATGCTATACGGGAACCACATGATCAAGGTTTGACAGATGTAATTACAGGTACTTTTACTTTGTGAAGTCTATCATTATTTTCCTTGATTGATTCTTATTCTACACACATACATTTTAAGTGAGCTAGCCTGTGAGTTGTGTAACACCCCTTTACCCGTATCCATCGCCGGATTGGAGTTTTGAGGTATTACAAAACTAAACTCAATTCCAGACAAAACATTTAGTTGAATTCAAGCACAAAGCAATGTTATCTTTTCTATTTCATATAACATTACAACCATTTAAAAATAAATAATGTACAACAATTTTTTTCTTACAAGTATTTAATATATATATATACAAACGTCCGAATCACATAACTTAAGCATTCATGACAAATATATATATATATATCTAATATTTAAACAATATCCTAACCTAGGTCATTTTATAACATATATCGGAAATAAATCAAAACTCATGTAACATAAGCTGATTTTCATTCATATTACTATAATACATATGCTTATTAAACCAACCGAACCATTACACTATTTAATAATCAATTGCATGTACAAACATATTAATAATATATCTTGGCCGAACACACTATTTCACCTCTAATTAGGATTCGAACCTAACCAGCCAAGAACATATTTATTTCTTACCATTAACAATTGGATCTATATAATCAACTATCATATACAAAACTCATTATAAAAGTATAAATATCACATAGCCAAATTCACTTAAACATATCATTATTTAATTCTTACTAAACACATCAAGCATATGTTATTTACCATATGGCCGAAACATATGTCTTAACTCAACTATCATTAATAAAATGTATTAAGCAAGTAACACATAAATTCACCTTAATCAAGATCATGCACACATCATAAACACAGCAACCATGTTTCACATATAATAAGCCAAGACCAAGTTTGCTAAACCATCACATAACATATATATATATATATATCAAATGAGCACCTTCCACACATGATATAAACCATGACCGAATTCAAAACATCCATTAACATCATGAACAAGCTATGAAATTAAAACATAGAAATGAATTTAACCAAAAGAAATAGCCATTTTCGCAAGGCTATATTATTAAACAAAACCAAATATCATAGATTTCAAAACTTAGTCTAACCTATACATGCCTTTGATTCAAAAATAAGCTTAAGTACCAAAAAAAGGGGTGATAGTGTGGTTGACTTCTCCAACGATCCTCAGATGCCCATAGCTTGATCAAAATCTATAAAATAGAACAATGAATGCACACAGAGTAAGCTTACTAGCTTAGTAAGTCTTAAGCGGATTTAAAGAAAATAATTCAATTTAACACTTAAGCATTCAAAGTCAAATACTTAATATTAATTCAACTTTAACAAAGCACACATATGGTATCACATTGCCGAACCTCAATACCCTATTTAACTTAACATTATTCATTATCTTACCTTCAACAAATAATTCATTAACTCAACTCAAAATTCAAATGGTAAGTATCCATTTTCTACCAAATACTCAATGTGTATGCACATCATTTAAATGAAACCACATACAAGAACATATATGTACTTATTCACTTCACATCTTATAACTCTAAATGTTCAATATACACAAAATATCAATATGATTTCATAACCAAATAGCCAAATATACATACATAATCATTAACCACATTCTCATCCACAATATACATATATACTTTTCTAACTAATCGAAGATATAAATTCAATTAAACAACTTACAGGTACTTACCTGTACGGCCCTGTACTTTGATTCATACTAATAAACTTAAGTTTATTCTTTTGTCAACATAACTCCAACATTTCATATGCATAAGCTCGTATTCAAAGATAATCACCAGCATTAAGCCTGCTAGACCGAGGTCTGACATTTGATCACCGGCATTTAGCCTGTTAGGCAATAAGCCCGAAACACTTCACCGGCACAAGGCCTGCTAGGCTCGAAGCCCGATACATTTCACCGGCACAAAGCCTACTAGGCATTAAGCCCGATACATTCCACCGGCACAAAGCCTGCTAGGCATTAAGCCCGATACATTCGATATAATTCGAATAATACATATGCCATAATTTAAATCACTTGCATAAAATGAACTCAAATAAATTTAATTACCATTCATAATCAAATCTTTATGACACATTCGGCTATGATCCAATTTCAATCCAATAGTTCAAAGTTTGACATGTAAACTATACTACGAACAATATTTGTAGTAATAACTTGCTTTAAGACTTACTCGATCGTGTCGATTTCGACGTACGTAAGACCGACTATTCAACTATTTTTGTTTTTCCCGATCCAAGTCCGTTTTTCTTTGTTCTTGATCTAAACACATTCGATTTAAGCTCGTTCAAACACATTTCATTTCAATTTAGTCCAAAAACACTTAAATAGGCAAATTACTATTTTACCCTTAATGTTTCACACTTTTACAAATTAGTACAATTTGTACAAAACACAAAATACACCAATTTTGGTTACACACATCAAGGACCGAATATTCCTAGACTTAATACAAGACCTTGCATTTCATTTGTTTCATGTTTTAGTCCTTCAAGAATTTATTTTTTTCAAATTAGTCCCTAACACTCAATTTCACCAAAACTTCTAATTCTAAAAATGATGATTTAAAACATACTATTAATAATCTACCATCAAACATCACATGCCATGAATATACAACAATAACCAAATCTTAATGTGCTATAAACTCAAAAATTTCAACATGGGTTGTATAGCATTCAAAGCAACGATTCCAAAAATGTAAAAATTATTAAAAACTAAGAAAAATACATACCCCAAATTAAGCTCCCAATTACCGAAATTCAAGCTTCAACAATGGAGTTTTCTTCCTTCCACATTCGGCCAAGAAGAAGAACAAAGGTATGTTCTCTTTCTTTCCACTTTGTTTCATTTTTTTATGTCTTAAAATAAAAGAAACATTTATTTACTTATTACTAATATAACATATTATTATAATAACAAAATTTTATCTAATTTACCACATATTGCCG
This sequence comes from Gossypium sturtianum, assembly GCA_025698515.1. Lineage (NCBI taxonomy): Eukaryota > Viridiplantae > Streptophyta > Magnoliopsida > Malvales > Malvaceae > Gossypium > Gossypium sturtianum. The sequence goes on from CM046948.1 coordinate 43,789,397, forward strand.
TCCCCTTTACTAGAAATGGACTAATTGTCCTTTAAGGACTTCACTTTAATAAAGCCAACTCAATTTAACAAATAGTCAATTAAAAAGGCCACTTCTAACAATATGCAATTTAGTCCTTTAGTCAAATTAAACACACAGAAAAGTAAATTAATTCACAGAAATTTTAACACATGCTATTTCACTGATCATCAACACAAAAAATAATATTAAAAATTTATTCGGACTCGAATTTGTGGTCCCGAAACCACTGTTCCGATTAGGGTCAAATTTGGACTGTTACAACTCTCCCCCCTTAGGGATTTTTTTCCCCAAAAATCTTACCGTTAAACAAAGTCGGATATTGTTGTCTCATTGAATCCTCAGGCTCCCACGTAGCCTCTTCTACTCCGTGTCGATTCCATAGTACTTTTACTAACAGAATTTTCTTGTTTCTTAACTCTTTCATTTCACGGGCTAAAATACGAATCGGTTCCCCCTCATACGTCATATCGGACCAGATTTCAATTTCAGACGGAGAAATCACATGTGACGGATCCGATCTATATCTACGGAGCATCGAAACATGAAATACATTGTATATCTTTTCTAATTCAGAAGGCAACTTCAATCTATAAGCCACAGGCCCGATACGTTCGATGATCTCATACGGTCCGATGAATCTCGGACTTAGTTTGCCTTTTTGACCAAATCGGAGTACTTTCTTCCACGGTGAAACTTTCAAAAATACCCGATCTCTGAGCTGAAACTCAATGTCTTTACGTTTCAAATCAGCGTAGGACTTTTGGCGATCCGAGGTAGCTTTCAATCTATCTCTGATTATAACCACCTTCTGTTCAGTCTCTTTAATCAAATCAACCCTGTGTATCTTATTTTCACTAAGCTCGGTCCAATACAACGGTGTACGACACTTGCGACCATATAGAGCTTCATAAGGTGCCATTTTGATACTAGATTGAAAACTGTTATTATAAGCAAATTCAATCAAAGGTAAGTATCTTTCCCACGTACCTTCAAACTCGAGGACGCAACATCTCAACATATCCTCAAGTATCTGAATGGTTTGTTCAGACTGACCGTCTGTCTGCGGATGGAAGGCTGTGCTAAAGTGGAGTTTAGTACCTAAAGCATCTTGCAACTTCTTCCAAAACCGCGATGTAAATCTCGGATCTCTATCCGAAATAATGGAACTCGGCACACCATGTAATCTCACAATTTGAGATACATACAACTCAGCAAGTTTATCGAGCGAATAGTCCGTACGAACTGGAACAAAGTGAGCTGATTTGGTCAGTCTATCCACTATAACCCAGACTGCATCTTTCTTGCTCGGTGTCATAGGCAAACCGGATACAAAATCCATAGCAATTCTATCCCATTTCCATTCAGGTATCATGATAGGCTGAAGTAACCCAGAAGGCACCTGATGTTCGGCTTTTACTTGTTGACAAATTAAGCACTTCGAGACAAATTTGGATATATCCCGTTTCATACCAGGCCATCAATAGAATTGTTTCAAATCATTATACATTTTCGTGCTACCCGGATGTACCGACAATCGACTATTATGAGCCTCATTCAATATCATCTGAATCAAATCCACATTCCTCGGAACATATATTCTGCCTTTGAAGTTCAAACAATCATTTTCATCGATTTGAAACTCTGACTCTGCATCATTTCCATACTGAACTCGTCTAGCAATCGTATCTTTGTCAATTTTCTGTGCATCACAAATTTGTTGAATAAGCAACGGTCTTGCCTTCAACTCAGCTATGATCGAACCATCACCAGACATAGCCATGTGTGCGCTCAACGCACGAAGAGCAAATAATGACTTCCGACTTAAAGCATCTGCAACAACGTTAGCCTTTCCCGGATGATAGTCAATAACAAGCTCGTAATCTTTCAACAGCTCTAACCATCTGCGTTGCCTCAGGTTCAAATCTCTTTATGTCATCAAATACTTCAAACTCTTGTGATCCGAATAAACATGACATTTCTCACCAAACAGATAATGACGCCATATCTTTAATGCGAACACAATGGCTGCGAGCTCTAAATCATGTGTCGGGTAATTTCTTTCATGTGGCTTCAATTATCTCGAAGCGTAGGCTACGACTTTGCCTTCCTGCATCAAAACACAACCCAAACCATTCAAAGAAGCATCACTAAAAACAACAAATTCTTTACCCAATTCAGGCTGAACTAACATTGGAGCTTCGGTCAAAAGGGCTTTTAACTGATCGAAACTTTTCTGACACTTTTCCGACCATTCAAATTTAGCGTCCTTCTGTAATAGCTTTGTTAACGGGGTAGCTATTATAGAAAAACCTTTCACAAATCGTCTGTAGTAACCAGCAAGTCCTAGGAAGCTTTAAATTTCAGAGACATTCCTTGGTGGTTTCTAATCAAGTATAGCCGATATTTTATTCGGATCAACCCGAATGCCTGACGCCGAAACAACGTGACCCAAAAAACTGACCTCATTCAGCCAAAACTCACACTTACTAAACTTTGCGGATAACTGTTTATCTCGTAAAGTCTGTAGCACCAGTCTCAGATGCTCAGCATGCTCGGTTTCATCTCTAGAGTAGATAAAAATATCATCTATAAAAACTACCACAAATCGATCCAAATACGGTCTGAAAATCCGATTCATCAGATCCATAAAAACAACAGGTGCATTAGTAAGCCCAAAAGGCATAACCAGAAACTCATAATGTCCGTACCTCGTTCGAAAAGCAGTCTTTGGCACATCAAAATCTCTAACTCGCAACTGATAATAGCCCGATCTCAAATCTATCTTTGAAAACACTGAAGCCCCTTTCAACTGATCGAACAAATCGTCAATCCGTGGCAACGGGTATTTATTCTTTATAGTTACCTTATTGAGCTGTCGGTAATCGATGCACATACGCATAGTCCCGTCCTTCTTTTTCACAAATAAAACTGGTGCACCCCAAGGAGAGAAGCTTGGTCGTGCAAAGCCCCTATCTGTTAACTCTTGCAACTGTGCTTTCAACTCTTTTAATTCTGTAGGTACCATCCGATACGGAGCTATTGAAATCGGAGTCATCCCCGGTACTAATTCAATACCAAACTCTATTTCTCGAACAGGTGGTAACCCCGGTAGTTCTTCGGGAAACACTTCTGGATACTCGCATACAACTGGTACGGATTCAATCTGCTTCTCAGTAACTTTACTATCCAACACATAAGCCAAATAAGCTTCACACCCTTTTCTCACATGCTTATGAGCTAACATCGAGGAGATTAATGCCGGTAACCCATTCAGGTCATTAGATTCAATTTGGATAACTTCACCGTTTTGACATCTCAAATCAAGGGTCTTTCTTTTGCAATTAACAATAGCATCGTGCAAAGTTAACTAGTCCATCCCCAAAATTATATCAAACTCGTCGAAAGGCAACAACATTAAATCAGCTGGGAAGCATGAATCCCGAATCATCAACGGGCAACTTTTACACACTTTATCAACCAGAACACATCAACCCAAGGGGTTTGATACACGAATCACAAACTCGTGAGACTCAACGGTAGAGTCCTCATCGGATACTAAAGTTTCACACACATATGAATGAGTCGAACCCGGATCAATCAATGCAATCACAGTAGTATCATAAAGAGTGAAAGTACCGGTGATAACATCTGGGGAAGAGGCATCCTCTGTGGCACGTACAGCATATGCTCTAGCAGGTGCACGAATTATTGGGGTTACCATCGATCAGAGAGGTTGAATTTGCTATTGAATTAGTTTCAGGAACTTCACCGATATCTATAGCTCCGTGGCTTTGACAGAATTGAAAGACTTGAAATCTAGTTGCAAGAATTAACAGATAGAGGTTTTGCACGACCTAGTTTTTCACCCTGGGGTGCGCCAGTAGTGTTCGTAAAGAAGAAAGACGGGCCAATGAGAATGTATATTGACTATCGACAGGTTAATAAGGTTACAATAAAGAATAAGTATCTGTTGCCGAGAATAGATGATTTATTTGATCAATTGAAAGGTGCAACAGTGTTTTCAAAGATTAATCTACGGTCTGATTATTATCATTTGCGAGTTAAAGATTCAGATGTGCTGAAAACTGTGTTCAGAACGAGGTACGAACATTATGAATTTCTTGTTATGTCTTCTGGATTGACTAATGCTCCTGCAATCTTTATGGATTTGATGAACCAGATTTTTAGACCGTATTTAGACAGATTCGTTGTTGTATTCATTGACGACATTCTGATCTATTCACGAGATGCGTCTAAGCACGCCGAGCATTTGAGAATTGTGCTACAAACTTTGAGAGATAAGAAACTGTTCGCTAAATTCAGAAAATGTGAATTCTGGCTACAAGAATTTAGATTTTTGGGACATATTGTTTCAGCTGAAGGCATACGAGTTGACCCAAGCAAGATTTCTGCAGTTGTTAACTGGAAACCATCGAGAAATGTATCCGAAGTCAGAAGTTTTTTGGGCGTAGCTGGTTACTATCAACATTTTGTTAAAGGATTCTCGGTGATTTTTACACCGATGACCAGATTGCTACAGAAAGATGTGAAATTCGAGTGGTCAGAGAAATGTCAATAGAGTTTTGATCAGTTGAAAGCATTGTTAACTGAAGCACCAATTTTAGTTCAACCTGAGTCGGGTAAAGAATTTGTGATTTATAGCGACGCGTCATTGAATGGTTTGGGTTGTATTTTGATGCAAGAAGGAAAAGTTATAGCTTATGCCTCTAGACAGTTAAAGCCGCATGAAAAGAACTATCCGACGCACGATTTAGAGTTGGCCGCTATTGTTTTCGCATTGAAAATTTGGTGACATCATTTGTACGGTGAAAAGTGTCACATCTTTACTGATCATAAAAGCTTGAAATATATAATGACTCATAAAGATTTGAATTTGCGACAACAAAGTGGCTCAAGCTATTAAAAGATTACGAGTTAGTAATTGATAATCATCTGGGGAAAGCAAATGTAGTCACAGATGCTTTGATTAGAAAATCTTTGTTTGCTTTAAGAACAATGAATACAAGATTGACTTTGTCCGATAATGGTTGAATTCTAGCAGAGTTGAAAGCTTAACCGGTTTTTCTTCAGCAAATTTGTGAAGCTCAAAAGTGTGATATCGAGTTACAAACCAAAAGAATGCAATGTGAGTCGATTAGTGATTTAGATTATCATTTTGGGTCTGATGATTGCTTAATGTACAGAGGTAGAATCTGTATACCAAAGAATTCTAAGCTCATTAAGAAAATTTTGCACGAAGCACACAGTGGTTGTTTATCTGTTCACCCGGGAAGTACCAAAATGTACAATGACTTGAAATAATTGTATTGGTGGTCAGGTATGAAATGAAACATCAAAATTTGTATCGAAATGTTTGGTGTGTCAGCAAGTTAAAGCTGAACATCAAGTGCCTTCGGGATTGTTACAGCCTGTGATGATACCAGAGTGGAAATGGGATAGAGTTACAGTGGATTTCATATCGGGATTACCCCTGTCTTCGAAAAAGAAAGATGCTATTTGGGTTGTCGTAGATCGACAAACAAAGTCTACACATTTCATTCTGGTACGTACATACTATTCGCTTGATAAATTGGTTGAATTGTACATTTCAGAGATCGTTCGATTACAAGGGTTCCAGTTTCTATTATTTCGGATAGAGATCCGAGATTTACATCACGATTTTGGAAGAAATTGCAAGAAGCTCTGGGTACAAGGTTGAATTTTTCCGCAAACTGATGGCCAGTTTGAGAGAGTAATACAGATTCTCGAAGATATGCTTCATTTCTGTATGTTAGAATTTGAAGGTAACTGGGAGAGATTTTTTCCGTTGGTTGAGTTTGCGTATAACAACAACTTTTAATCGAGTATAAAGATGGCACCGTATGAAGCTTTGTATCGTCGCAAATGTCGAACTCCATTATATTGGACCGAGCTAAGTGAGAAAAAGATTCACGGGGTTGATTTAATCCGAGAGTTTGAAGAAAAAGTGAAAGTAATTCGTGTCATTTTGAAAGCAGCTTTAGATCGACAGAAATCTTACACGGATTTGAAATGTAAAGATATTGAATTTCAGATAGGTGATTAAGTATTTTTGAAAGTATCTCAGTGGAAGAAAATCCTTAGATTTGGTCGTAAATGCAAGCTGAGTCAGCGATTCATCGGGCCGTATGAGATCATTGAACGAATAGGGCCAGTAGCTTATCAGCTAGCTTTACCATCAAAGTTAGAAAAATTCACAATGTGTTTCATGTGTCGATGTTGCGCCGATATAGATCGGATCCATCACATATAATTTCTCCGGCTGAGATTAAAATTCAACCTAATATGACATACTACGAAGAAACGATTAGAATTTTAGCTCGTGAGGTTAAAGAGTTGAGTAACAAATGTATAGCTTTTGTGAAAGTACTTTGGAAATGACACGGGGTCGAAGAGGCTATGTGGGAACCCGAGGAAGCTATGAGAAAACAGTACCTTAACCTTTTTGCTGGTAAGATTTTCGGGGACGAAAATGCCTAAAGGAGGAGAGTTGTCACAGCCCGTTTTTAGTCAAATTGGAACAATGGTTTTGCGACCACAAATTCGAATTCAAAATATTTATTTTAATATTATTTTAATGTCTACAACATGATTGAGTGATTGTGTGAAAGTTTCGTTTAGAAATTTTATCGTTTGATTAGTCAATTTGATAAAAAGGACTAAATCGCGTAAAGTGAAAAACTTAAGTTCTATTAGCTAAAGGTGTCTAATAGCTATATAACCTTAAAGTGAAGGTCCTTATGTGGCAAATAGCCCATTAATTAGATAGTGGATGATAATGGCATGGCATTATTGAAATTTTGAATTAGTAATAAGGTTAATTTTGTCATTTAGTAATTAAAGGTTAATTAAAATAAAACAAAAACACAAAATTGATTCATTCATCTTCCTTAACCAAATTTCACATGAATAATAGCCATTTTTAGGGTTTAAAGCATTCGATCATCTCCTAGCTCAACTGTAAGTATGTTTTTGTCCCGTTTTTTAATGATTTTTATGTTTTTGAGATCGTTGCAGCTAGGTCTAGCTAGCCAGGGACTATTTTGCAAGACTGTTAAAGATTTAGGATGTTGCCATTGATGATTAAGCATGTATTTGAGTGTTTAATGGTAGATTATGAATGTTTGATGATAATTATATAGTTCTGTTAAGTGATTTTTAGTGAAAATGCAAATTAGGGATTAATTTGTGAAAAGTGTAAAATTCATGGTTAAAATGTGAAATAAATGAAAAATATCAACTTCTTTGGTAATAAGAGAAATTCAGCTAGCATGGGTAGGGACCTAATTGCATGAATTTGTGGTTTTATGGAATAAGGACTAAATTTTTAAAAATGCGAAACATTAGGAGCAAATGTGTAAAAGTGCCTTAATGTGAATTTTTGAACTAAATTGAATAGAGAGATAATTAAATAAGTTCATTTTGACTACATATAGATCAAGAAAAGCGAAACTCAGATTTAGATTGAGGGAAAAACAAAGTTCTCGACTAATCGACTCGTGTCGTCGTTTTTACATCCGAGGTAAGTTCGTATGTAATAAGTTCCGTTGTAAATATATTTTTAATTGTTTTGATATTGCATAAACTGTGACTACGAGTTTTTGGACATGTTCGATAATGATTCAACGATGATTCGACATTGGAAATCCCGATTGAACCTTAGAAATAGATTTGGATACTAGTGACATGTCATTAGGGATTATTGTGATTATGTGATCCGGGTGCTGGTCCTGTACGTCCTACCGGTGGCTGAGTATACTGGCATGTGTTGTGGTTACTTGACAGCTTGTGTGAGCAGCACCGTGTAGTTATGTCTTGACCAACAACTTGTGTGAGCAGGTCCGTTGATAGCTCGAGAGTGAGCATATATGTGATATGAGATTGATATAGCATTGGCTATGTACGTGGCACTTCGGTGTGAGTTTCCCGCGTATCCGATAGTATTCTGAATGGTTCAACGGGTAAATGAAAGACATGGTTGTGTATGAGATTTATACGAGATGGTACAGGTATGTACATGAACCGTATAAGCTTAAATCGAAGAAGTTATGAAGTTCATATATAAGATTATGATTAAAAATGTGATGGTTTGTTAGTTAAGTGAACTACATGTTGATATGTTCAATTTGATGATTTGTATATTTATGTTAAGATTGAGTTTAGTTCATACGAGCTTCCTAAGCTTTATAGCTTACTTTGTTGTTTTTGGTATTTTGGTATATGGCATGTATAGGGACTTTGGTCATTTTGGCATATGTTTTGTCAAGGTATTTAGCCATTTGAAATGGCTTGTAAATGTTTTAAGTTTGGTTTTGTTTTGCCATTTGAGTTGGCTTAATTTTTGTTGGTATGGTTATGTGTATAAAGGTGTGCATATGATTTATATTATGTAGTTAAGTTTGGCATTGGAATGCTCATTGATAATAGATGTTGTGATTATCAAATAGTAGAAACTAGAGAAGTTATATGCTTGTAAATTGAGCATGACGATATATGATTGAATGTGCATAATTTGTTAATTGTGTATGTGTGAATTTGGTATAAATGGTATGGGCTACTTTTGTGACTTGTGTGAATGGAAGATGGTGATATAGAATATGCATGATATAGGCTTGAATTGGTTGGTTTAAATGTCTATTTTTATGCCATGAGTTGTGCAATTTGGTTTGGTATAGGTTTGTGCTAGTTGGGTGTCAAAATGGCTTGGTAAATAGCCTATTTTTGTCCACACGGGCAGAGACACGGGGGTGTGTCTCATCCATGTGTGACACACGATTATGTACACGGTCGTGTGTCCCCTGGTGTTAAATTAAAACCAAGTCAGTATGCACCACACGGCCTCACACACGGGTGTATGACTTGGCCGTGTGACATAAGTCAGTATACCCTACAGGTTTGGCACGGCCTAGCATACGGCCTGGCACACGGGTGTGTATGGCCATTTTTAGGGCATACGGGCTAGACACACGGGCGTGTGTGTTGGCCGTGTGACCCAAGTCAGAGGGTTACACGGGGTCAGACACGGGTTGGGACACGGCCATGTGCTTCCATTTCGAATGTCCACATGGCCTGTGACACGGGCGTGTCTTTGGCCGTGTGAGACACACAGCCGGGCCACACGTGCTTGTGTCCCCTGTTTTTGAGAAAATTTTCTAAATGTTCAAAAAGTTTCCAAAGTTATCAGTTTAGTCCTGAACCATTCCTAATGCATGTTTAGGGCCTCGTAGGCTCGTATTAGGGACAAAATGATTGATTGTAAATGAATTGTATATGAATTAATTAATTGTATGTGAAATATATGTTTAAATGTGTTATTAGTCCGGTAATGCTCCATAACCCTATTCCGGCGTTGAATACGGGTGAGGGGTGTTACATATGAGGACCATTAAATTAGACCTTGTGATTGCTTTGTTTGATTGATAAGGAAACTTTGATCGAATGGTGAATGTTATGATCTAGAAAAGCACGTACTCTATGACCTGTTTAGCATTTTTCCGCACTTAGAATAAAATTTTGAAATAATGTTTGCATATGAGCGACTTATCAATAAAAAGAGTTTGTGAGCATGATTTTTTTGATGCATGATTGTGTGCAAAGATTGATAAAGATTGATGCTACTTAAACTTATTGCAAAAATTTGCCTTAACAAAAGTTGTGCTTTATATGAAACATTGCTCAGGACAAGCAATGGATTAAGTTTAGGGGTGTGTAAACTCTAAATTATATAGGGTTTTTCTAGTCATTTTTTACCACCTTTTTACTTAATAATAATACTAATCTCGAGTTTTTTTTAATTAATTAAGTGGATTTTGTTTATATTTCGATGATGGGCATGAATTTATAAAAATGCAAATATAAGCTTTATTGTATTAATTTTGTGCATAATTTAAATTATTTCATGTTAATTATTAATGTGTTATATTTTATTATCTAGGGAACCATGTAGATGATATAATATGGAGCTTATTATAAAGTTGCATGAACATGAGCTATTTATTTCCTATGTTGGACGACAAAACCATGCTAAATGGGTCATTAAGGTGTTAATTTGACCCAGTAAAAAAATGATACATGATGGACAAGTCTGACAAGCTTAGTGGGTCATGAAACCGTCTAACAAGATGGAGTCAAGCCCAAATTCGGCACAAGCAAGTTGGTTGCCAAAAAGTCTCTTTTGGGACAATTATTTGGAGGTCCCTACATTTGTAGAATCATTGGAAATCAACACACAAAGATTGCCCTTGAAATCGTCCAACCCATGCCTAAATTGTAACAACCCAAATTTCGGTGAAGTCGGAACAGTGATTTCGGGACCACAAATTCGAGCCAAAAATATAATTTATTTTTATTTTATTTTATTTTATGGTCCGTAATATGATGGAAATGTCATGTGAAAATTTTGAATAGAAAATTTTATCGATTTAGTGCTTAATTACGAGAAGGACTAAATAGCATAAAATGCAAAAGTTGGATTCTAGTAGCTAGAAGGATCAAATAGCTATGGAATTCAAAAATTAAGGTCCTTATATGGTAATTAGACCATTAAAGAAAGTATGTAGATATTTTGGTATGACTCATCTATTGAAAAATAAAAAAAGGCTAAGGACTAAATTGGAAAAATGAAAAGTTATTAAATGACAATTTAATTAAATGAAAAAGAAAACAATTTCATATCATCTTCCCCAAATATTTCCATGAAAACCCTAGGAGAGAGGATGAAAACTTTTCAAGCTCAATAAGGTATGAAATCAAGTCCCGTTTTTAATGATTTTTATATTTTTGGAATCGGGATAGTCTAATCTATCTATTTGGGGGATTAATTTGAAAAGTTATCAAGGTATGAAGAATGGTTCATGGATGTATATGCTGGAAATTAAAAATTTATGGTAGAAAATGAAAGATTATTGATGGATAAACAACTTTTACAAAGTGATTTTTGATGAAAACATGATTTAGGGACTAAAATGTAAACTTGTGAAATTGAAGGAAAAATTCTAAAATTTTATGAATACATGTGCTGTAAATTTTGTAATGGGGCTTTGGTTAGGCTTAGAATATGGAGTAATTTGCACAAGTTTCATTTTCTGAGCCTAGGGATGAAAATGGAATTTATGGAAAAGTTAGGGGCAAAATGGTAATTTTGCCTAGGATGAAAATTGAGTCCACTTGAATGTGAAATGTGATAAATCAATGTTAAATTTACTCGTATAGATTCGGATAGACCAAATACGGAGCTAGAACGAGGAAAGAGGAAAATGTCGGATTAGTAGATTTATGTACACCAACATTTGTCAAGGTAAGTTCGTGTAACTAAATTGTATATATATATTTATGCTTGAATTAAATGTTGTGTTTTTGAATTGTATAAATGCCTTAATTATGTGAAATGATCACATATTCGTCAAAGCCCGAAAAATGAAATGTGCCCGATCAACAATAATGCTCGATAAATGATAAGTGATAAAAATGTAAATTTTATGCTTGAATTGAATGTGAACATTTGAATTTGCATGAATGTATAAATGTATGAGATTGATCACATGCCTGATAATGCTTGAAAAATGTTAAATCTCATTCGAATAATGGAAAATTCGATGGATATGTAATTTCCAGAAATGAATGAGGCCCTGCTTTTGTTGCTGGTGGGATTTAGCTTGGTCGAGTAATCCTATTGACCTCATTGCTAAAAGGATTTAGCCCAGACAAGTAATCTTGATATAAGTCCTCTCGAGCATATGTTATGGATTGGATTTAGTCCAGACGGGTAATCCAGATCAAGCTCTTTAGAGCATATGTCATAAAAAGGATTTAGCCTGGACTGGTAATCCTGTTGTATACATGTGTGGCTCGAGAGTGCACTCTCTGAAATTATACCTTATGGGTATTAATGGACATGAATTGATGGATTCTGAATTGTACACCTCGAGTGTACTACCGGTGTATCCATCGATATTCCAGAAAGATTCAATGGGTAAAACTCTCGCCATGAGAAGATATGAATAATAAATGAGTTATTACATGTATCTACCTAAAATACACAAAAAAGATGATATGTGACAATTGATACATGGAAATATGATACAGTAATATTTGTACTTGGAATTTGATTGATGAATATAAGTTCATCCTTGATTATAGACTCGTACACCTTGGGTGTACTACTACTTGTTTGACCTTAATATTTGAAAAATATGAGCATGGTCCTGACATGAAATAAGTTGAACTCGAAACGAACTACTATGAAACTATACTTGTAATAATAAGAGATGATTTATACATGATAAATGAATACATGTTGTGGAAAGCATATATGCTTGGAAACTTAATTGTTGTTGAGCTCATACATGTCTTGATGTTATTATGGATTATATGACTAACAATGGCAATGAGGATGTGTGTAGGGCTTGAGGTCAAATTGATTGAATACGCCTTACATAGTTACCTCAAAATAGGATGAATAGTAAGTTAAGTGCCATGTTATACGAACTTACTAAGCATGCAATGCTTATCCCGTTTTATTTTTCCCCTATTTTAGATTTAATTGGAAGCTCGTTAGATTGGAAGCTCAGCAGAGATCACTCACATTATCCATTGTCCCATGTCGGTACATTATGGCAAATCAATTATGGTTGTAATGGCATGTATAGGTTATATTAGTCATATTGACATGTAAATATAAATGATGCTTGTAATCCAACCATTGGAATGGCTAGTAATTGTTTGATTTGATATATTTGTAATGTCATACTATGGAAGCTACACATGTGTTAAGTAATTGATCAAATTATGCCTATCATATGGACTAAACTAAGGCAAGATAATAAACATGTATGTATATAATGGTATACCATGTTGAATGATAGAATTTGCTTGATTTGAATGCTTGAAATAGTTGGTATTTGAATGTGAGTTTAAGTGCAAGTCATTGGTGTGATTTTGGGTGAGAAAGGAAGCTAGAAATTGCTTTATTTTGTCCATACGAGCGGACACACGGGCGTGTGTCAAGACCGTGTGTGACACACGGCCTACCTCATGGGCGTGTGGCTTGGCCGTGTGTCCCCTGCACCTTAAATTCGAGAAAACAGAATGTTCAGAATTGAGCACACGGGCAGAGACATGGGCATGTGTCTCAGTCGTGTGGGAGACACGGTCTTGAACACGGGCGTCTGTCTTGGCTGTGTGAAACCTGCACCTAACTTGAATTAAATTAATTAACCATACGGCCTAGCACACGGGCGTGTGGCATGGCCGTGTGGCGCAAGTCAAAGAGCAACCTAAATCGGACACGGCCTAATGCACGGGCGTGTCTAAGAGTCACACGGGCGTTTCCCTTGGACCACACGGGCGTGTGAGCCCTGCACCTTGGAAAATTTTTGAAATGTCACGAGAAATTCTTAGAGTTTCCGATTAAGTCCCGACTCGATTCTGTAACAGCCCGATTTTGGGTCTAGTCGAAACAGTGGTTTCGGGACCACAAATCTGACACAGTAAAATTTGTTTTTATTATATTTTTATGGTCTACAGTTTTATGGAATGATTTCGTGAAAATTCTGTTCAAAAAATTTGACGTTTGGGCACTCAATTTAGTTAAAAGGACTAAATTGCAAAAGGTGCAAAATGTGTGTTCTAGAAGCTAGAGGTGTCTAATTGCTATGAAATTTCAAATTAGAGGTCCTTAGATGGTAATTAGACCATTATGCTTCAGTATGGACAAAAATGGGCATGGTTAGTGAAAAATTTCAAAGTTTAAGTGAAGGGCATTTTGGTAATCTAGTAAATAAAGCAAAAATAACTAAATAAAAGTCTTCATCTTCATCAATTTAGTTTCCCATGGCTGAAATTCACAAAAGGAGTCCATAGCTAGGGTTTGTTCATCTTCCAAGCTCGATTGTAAGTCCGTTCTAGCCCTATTTTTAATGATTTTTATGTTTTTGAGATCCTTGTAACCTAATCTAGCTATTTCAAGGACTAATTTGAAGAGAAATAAAAGTCTAAATTTTACCAATGTTAGATATTTGTGTATTTTGATGTCTAATGGTAGATTATGTATGTTTGATGTTAGATAAACAACACTTACCAAGTGATTTTTGATGAAAATGCCTAAAAGGACCTATTTGTAAAAGTTGTAAAAATATGTAGTAGAAATGTGAATAAATGAAAAATGTGGGCTATTATGAGCATGAAATAGGTTCGGCTAGGTTTGGGTGTGATGAATATCGAATGAAAATCATTTTACGAGCCCAGGGACTAAAATGTAAAAAGTTAAAATTTTGCCATAAAGTGCTTTTGGGATTAAATTGAATAATGTGATAATTGAATAAGTTAAATTTGATATTATAGATCAAGAAAGACGAGGTTCTCACCTAGACCGGGGAAAGAACAAAGTTGTGGACTAAATCGAACTATTAGCCATTTTGTACCGAGGTAAGTTCGTATGTTAAAAATAAGGTTTAGAATAATTGCATTTAAATGCTTTAATATTACATGAATTGTATATTTGATTTTGTGAATGATTATAATCCTACGAATGAGTTTGAAGATGAATCGACAAACAAGAAATCCCGTTTGAACCTTAGAAATAGGTTAGGATACAAGTGACATGTCACTAGGGTCATTATGTGATTATGTGATGCGGGTGCTAGTCTCGTACGTCCTACCGGTGGCTGAGTATACCGACATATGTTGCAGATACTTGACAGCTTGTGTGAGCAGCACCGTGTAGCTACGTCTTGACTGACAGCTTGTGTGAGCAGGCCCGTCGATAGCTTGAGAGCGATTGATTATGTGGTATGAGACTTAGGTAGCTTTGGCTACATATGTGGCACTTAGTGTGCAAAGTTTCCCGAGTATCCGACATTTTTATTCCGAGTGTATCACGAGTATGTCAAAGAAGAAAGTATGTGTACATTCATTTTGACATGGCTCAGGTATGTATGTAAAGCTTATGCTTATTAAATGTGTGAAATGATGAATATGAGGTAAGTTTTGTGATGGGATAAATTGTGATTATGAAACTATGGTAGGTACACATTTAATTATGTTATGTTAATTGAATGTTATATACATGGTAAGGTTGTTTATTTCTTGCATACGAGCTTACTAAGCTATATAGCTTACTCCGTTTATTTTCCATGTTTTTATAGTGTCGCCAAGCTAACTCAGAATCGGAGATCATCGGAGATTCGGATCAGACTATCAAACTCTTATTTTGGGTATTAATGGTCTTAGCATTTTGAGTGTATGGCATGTATAGGGACTTAGTGTAACAGCCCGATTTAGGGGCTAGTCAAAACAGTGATCTCAGAATCACTAATTCGAGGTTAGAGAAAATTATTTTCATGATATGTTATGTGTTATAACATGTTTATAAGGATGCATGAAAATTTTGGTGCCTTAATTTTAGCGATTTCTAGCTAAATTGTGAAAAAGGACTAAATCGCATAAAGTGTGAAAGTTCTATTTTAATTGCTAGAGGTACCAAAAAGCTATGGTTTGTAAATTAGAGGTCTTTAAAGTGCAAATAGGCCATTTTGGAGTGTGATGGCCGGCCATGTGGTATGAGAGACAAGAGCATTTAATGCTTAGTCAAAATTTGGTGAGAAAAGATGAATAAAATATGACAAAAAGAAAAGCTATCATCTTTTTTATTTCTTCTCTTCCTCCACTGAAAATAGCAGCCATGGGAGGGGTTTTTGAAGCTTAAAATTTCAGCAAGCAATTCTCCACTCAAGTAAGTGATTTTGATGGTATTTCTTGAAGAAAATTGTACTTTTGGAGTCCCCAAAGCTTAAGCTTTCTAAAGAGGGGACTAGTTTGCAATATGGTTGAAAGTCTAGGGACTTGCCATGATAGAGTTCATGTTGTTTGATGAGTTTTTATGGAAGAAAATGAATGATAGGATGATGAGAAACAACTTTTGTGAAAAGGTGTTGTCATGAAAACACCTAATTGGGACTAAAATGCAAAAGTTGTAATTTGTTCATTTAAGCATGAAATTGATGGAATTGAAAATAGTTGTAAGAGGATTAAATGTTCAGCTAGGCTTGTTTAACAAGAAAATGTGATGACAATTTATTTATGAGCCTAGGGGCAAAATAGTAATTTTGCCAAAGTGTAGGGGCAAAATAGTCATTTTTGCCTAAAGTTTAGATTATGGTATATCATGATTTATAAGTGATTAAATCAGTAAATTTCATTGTTCTAGATCAAAGAAAATGAGTTTCAGACCTAGAACGGATGAAAAGAGAAATGTGGGCAAAATGTCCTTTTCGGCTCTTTCGACATCGAGGTAAGTTCATGTGCGAATGTTGCAATTACATATGAGCTGATTTAGTATTCCAATGTTGTATGGAATGTATATTACTATATGAATGTATGAAATGTCTCTTGATGAGATGTCAATGGAATTAAATTTAGAGAAATGGGAAATGTGTATAGTACGATAGGACAATGGGTAAAGTTCGAATAAGACCATATTGGAATATGGCCTCGGTGTAAGAATTTGTATAAGACCATGTGTCGGGACGTGGCATCGATATGTTAGTGTATGTAAGACCCAATTGGGGTATGATGATAATGAGAACTATGTGCATGAGACTCAAGAGAGTTATTTAACAATTCGAATGATTCAATGTATATGTTGAATGTATGTGGTTGTACCATGAGTAGCACAAGTATGTGTAGAACTGAATTGAGATGAATTCAATATATGATGAACTCCTAGTGGGGTATGTGTACTTGGTGCACCTTAGTTGCATGAGACTGAATTATTGATGTACTGTGTGAATGATAACAAGTACCGTAGAAAGTTAAGTAAGAATAGAAGCATATGAGGATGTTCTCGAATGAACATTTGAAATAGAGATATACTTGTGGATTATTATCCATGAATGTAAATAACGGTGAGCTATGTGCGATATCACCTTATTAATGGTTAGTGATGGGCTGTGTGCGATACCATCAACTATATTATTTATTGGTGGGTTGTGTGCCTTACCATCTGATTGATTAGTAATCGATGGATTGTGTGCGATACCATCTCTTATAAATGATTGGTGGGCTGTGTTCGTTACCACCTGATTGATTAGTAATCGATGGGCTGTATGCGATACCATCACTCATAAATGATTGGTGAGCTAAGTGCGAAATCACCATAGGTATAAATGATTGGTGGGCTATGTGCAATACCACCCTATAAGAGATTCAATGGTGGGCTAAGTGCGTGACCACCGAGAGATTTGTAGTATGAGTGACTTATTGAAAATGCTTGATGTGTTGTTTTGTATGATCTTGTGATGATCAGTGCAGGAATGTATGCTAATTAAACGAGCGAATTGGCTTGTGGCATGGTAGAAATGTGGTAAGAGATAGAATGAGTAAGATTCAAGAATGATTAAGTAACCATCAATTGATGAGAAAAACTCAGCATATTGCCTTGGGGTTATGTATATTCAGTGAATTTTAATATTTGTCAGATTATGCAGATGAACTTACTAAGCATTATTGCTTACTCCTTTACTTTTCTCATCTCTTATAGTTTTTATTACTTAGCTCGGGTTGGAGACCGCCGGAGATGTTTTCACACTATCGAGCAGACACACGGTATGAGGTATCAAGTCCTTAAGAGTCATGGCATGTATAGGGATTCATTTAAAGTTGATGAAGTCTAATTGTTGTAGCCAAATTTTGTTAGCCTAAGAGAATTTATAGAATGGTTGTGTATAGCCAGTGATGATGGCTTAAGTTGTTGTAAATGTTGTGGGAACAATTCTCCCCAGTGTATGAGAGGAAAACTTTATTTTCATGAACAAAATGTGTTAATTTATGAGTTTCAATTGATGATTTGAGAATGTTTTGAAGAAGTATATGAATGTATGCAAACAAGAGTAGTAAAAGGTTTGTAAGATAGCCTCTAAGTGCCCACACAGATAAACACACGGGCGTGTGTCTAGGCCGTGTGTCTCCTGCACCTTAGTATCTTAAGTCAGATTAGACCACGGGCTGGTCAAACGGCCATTTGTTCAGGCCGTGTGATACACACGATTGGCACATGGGCGTGTGCCAAGGCCGTGTGAAGTCTGCACTTGACACTTAGAAATTCAATTGTCACACGGTACGTCGCTGACACGCGCGTGTGTACGCACTGCGTGGATAAGCCAGAATGCCAAGGTTTGGCATACGGGCCAGGGCCACGGGCGTGTCCAGGCTGTGTGGATTTTGCCAGTATCCTCCACGGGTGAAAGACACGGGCATGTTTTAGGGGTACATGGGAGTGTCCCAAGTCACACGGACGTGTGACCCCTGTTTCGAGAGAAAGTTTCCAAATGAGTTTCGAAAGTTTCGGGACGAAAGTCTGAGGCCTCGTAGGCCCATGAAATGTCTGATTTGACTAAGAAAGAGAAGTTTTTAATTCGGAACGAAATTTTATAGCCCGTAAGTACATGTTTAAGAAAGTTCAAGCATAGTAATGTCTCGTATCCGGTCTTAGCCTCGGTCTTGGGTATGGGGTGTTACACTTGGTCATTTTTTATATGTGTCATTGGTAATGTGGCCAAATGCATTCGCTTATAATGATTAATGATTTCATTTTGTATATGGCCATGAATGATGGCTTATGTTGGTGGAAGTATATTTATATGTCGATACCATTCATGAATGTGGAAACTTGCATGATTTGTGTTGATATATGTTGATGTTGAAGCCTGTTAGATGTTAGCATGTGGATGTGATGTTGATACCTTGGTTGTGGATGTTTTGGTTGCCAAAGTATGCTATGAATTGTGTCATTGAATTGGTGAGAGTGTAGGTGTAAATGAGGGTGGCTATTGTCTCTGGCGCCGAATCCGTAAGTTTCTGAAACTGTTGTTAGTTTCGTTGAAAAGCAGTAGATAAAGATACTATGATTTCTTAGATATTAGACTGTATGGCTATACTTAAACTTAGAGTTTGTATTTATTCTGTGTATATTCTGGAAATGATTTGCGTGTGATATCCATCCACTCTGATGGATAGATAGTGTGGTGCGTGCTTGTGTTATTAAGATCAGAGTGTGCAGCGAGAGCGTAGTGTGCTAGGTTAGGATGTGCGACTATTCCTATAGTTGGAAATTTCGAGGAAGAAATTTCTTTAAGGGGGGTAGAATTGTAACGCCCCGAATTTTTGGGCCTAGTAGAATTGGGCCTATTGGGCCTTGGGCATGGGAGCATTTAAAATTTTTTTGAGAACAAGAGGACGGCACTAATGCGAGTTGGACCTATTAGGTGAGTGATTTTGGAGTGTTTAGAGGGTACTATGAAGTCCCGGGTTCAAGTTAGGCCATAGGAAAAGTTTTGATTTTTAGCCTTAGTGGAACCTTGATCTCTAATGGTATGACTCATAAATAAATTAGGGTAACATAAAACACAAAAGGAGTGGTGGTCTAGTGGCAAATGGTGCCACATGGGAGACAAGGAAGTGACGCCATAGAGGAAGCAAGGGGTCCAAGGTTCAAGTCTTGGCTCTTGAAATTTATTTTGGTTTCTCTTTTAAATAAACTGAAGGCAGTAGGTAGGCTTTATAGTTAAATGTGTTGGACTTATGACACAAAGGAGCTTGTGTCCTACTGGTGGTGGCGTGAAATGGCTATCGAGAGGACTTTGGTTCGAATCCCTTTGCACGCAAAGGTGGATTATTTTGCTAAGGAGTCGATTTTTGAGGATTGATAGAGAATCCCACATCAAGAAGCTAGCATGAGGATAGGCAAGAAGCTGGCTTTAAATAGAGCAAACCATGAGGAGAGTAAGCATACCTTTCTTGGCTTATCCCTTTCACTTTGTGGCGTGCTCGTTTGGGTTAGGCGTTGGATCATTCGTTGATCTGTATGCCGTTGGGTCACGGTGGTGGTGACTGAAGTTGATCGACACACCCCTTGGGGGTCAAGGGTGCAATTATTGTTGGCTTCTGCGCAGAACAGTGTTCAGAGTGCGGATTAACTTCAGATTCCTATCAGGTGTGTATTTCGCACTACTACTCTAGTCAGAGCGGCAAATGCCGAAATGCCGGTCACACGGCGATGGTAGCCATACGAGTGTGTGAGCGCACGTGTGGGAGCTTCGACGCGATAGTTGAGGCCCTCATGAGTGTTCTCATGGGTTTAGGCTGCCTTGGGCTGAGTGGGCCCAATGGGCCCGTGGGACCATGTGAATAAATTGTATGATTGTGTAGTATATATTGGACTGATCTATGTGAATCTCATATCTGTGGCTAGATTTGGGCTGAAGGGGCCACACGAGTGTGTGGACCCATTTGGGCTAAGAATGGGCCCTAGGCCCATTCGCAACATTATCTCCATTTAGAATACTTTGGTTTAACTGGGCAAATCGCAGTTGATCGCTCTAGTGAAGGTGACGGCGCTTGTGATTATTTAGTACTCTACGTGATAGGGTGTGTATCCGTATACACCGATTCGATTATTGATCGGTTGAAAAGCCGAAGGTGCGTATATTGTACTATTTTGACTGTTGATCGGCATTATCTTTGAAAAGTCGAAATCGGAAGCAACGATGCCATACGAGCGTCGCGATCGCGCGTGTAGTGAAGCTGTGCTCACGGAGCGTGAGCGTGTGATGAGAAAGGCCACCATGAGCGAATTCATGGGCTTGGGCCGTAGTGGGTCACTTAAGGTGGAATGGGCCTCGATGGGCCAATGGGCCGTAGGGGCCCGCGAATGCAAGTCACTTTGTTAAATGGGAAATATATAGGCTTATCATGCGTCGCGTACATGACTTAGGTGCTGGGGCGCGCCAAAGCCGAAAGGGGCCGTGTGGGCCCAATGGGCTTGTGGGCCCACACAGATGAAATGTCCGTGATGTGATAAGTTATTGATTTGGGCTGTGCCGTTGCATAGCTGTGGTTGTTTTTAGGCTAAATGGGCCACACGAGTGTGTGGTCCCACTTGGGCAAGGTAATGGGCCTTAGGCCCATCTTCGCCGTTAAGTAAAGTTAGATTTCCTAAGTCGCTCGAGGTGACAGTGGACCTTCTATTGGGTCGTTAATACCCTCGATTTGTAAAATTATTGAAATACCCTCAGTTTGTAAAATTACTGAAATATCCTCGGTTTGTAAAATTACTAAAATACCCTCAGTTTGTAAAATTACTAAAATACCCTCGGTTTGTAAAATTATTAAAATACCCTCAGTTTGTAAAATTACTAAAATACCCTCAGTTTGTAAAATTACTAAAATACCCTCGATTTGTAAAATTACTGAAATACCCTCGATTTGTAAAGTTACTGAAATACCCCTAATTTGTGAAATTACCGAAAGACAGTGAGTTATGAAATTACCTGAAATACCCTCGGTTTGTAAAATTTTGAAATACCCTTGGTTTACAAATTCATGAAATACGATTTGCAAAATTTCTGAAATACCCTGATTTGTGAAATTACTGAAATACCCTTGAGGGGTAGGATTACCGAAATACCCTTATGGGGTAAATGTCTGTTTTGCCCTTGTGGGTAAATGACTGACTTGTGCTATGATTTGATTGATTTGATTGTGATCGTATTACTGTGTTTTAACTGACTTGACTGTGGGCGTGTGACTGATATGCTGTTAATATGTGTTGAAATGACTGTTACTAAGCATGCCTATTTTACATACACGTGTAATGATTGAGCATGACATACACGAGATATTGCATGGGGTTGGGATTTGTAATTGGAGGAAGTACTGTACCAGTGGCTCTGCCACGTTTTACTTCTCTAGTGGCTTCGCCACGTATACTGATTTTAGTGGCCTGGCCACGTTCACTGTTATTAGCAGCTCTGCTGCGTTAGTACTATGTACTAGTGGCTCTGCCACATTTTACTGTTATAGTGGCACCGCCACGTAATCTGATTTTAGTGGTTCAACCACGATATCGTTATTAATGTGACTTTCTTTGTGTTGTTATTAGTAGCTAGGCTGCGTTATTGGTGTGTTGGCTGGGTGGGTCGACTTGGTCCCCACGTGGTGTGTTGGCTGGACTGGGTTGGGATGCATCCTCATACTGTTGCATATCTGTTTATGAGATCTCATCACAGCATCTTTGGGCTTAGGCCACTTGTTCTGCTATTGGTTTGGGCTAGGCCCAATTGATTCTATTATGGGCAGTGACCCAAATGATATTGTAGTGGGCTTTGACTCACGTATGGTTTGAACCGATCACATCTTTATTACTCTTAAAGGGCTTTGGCCTGCATCGTTTCGGGCTGTTTTCAGATCTTCGATTGTTACTCTAGTAAGGGGATTACACACTCGAGTTTTCATAAACTTACCCCGTTTTTAACTATGTAGGTAATCCTCAGCCTTAGACGGGTCGGAGCTGCGAGGGACTAGAAGAAGACCACACACTGCTTATGCTTACTATTTTGATTATTTTAAAATATTTTTTTATTTGGGTTGTTATAAGGCCTCTCTAATTTTAACTTATTATTTCTGATATTTATTTATGATGTTTTCTAACTGCTACAAGTGGGATACGATTTCCAAAACGACAAACTAACTTCAAAACACTACGTTTTCGCAACGTTTTCAAAATGTTTATGCTACTCAATTTTTAAAAATCACGTTTTCATATATTCTTTATTTTAAATATGCTTTCGCAACAGATAAAGTTTTAAAAGTTACGTTTGCAAGTGGTTAACAATTGCTTAAGTGTTTTGAGTTTTAACAAAGAGGCTTTAACTCTCAAACAAGTTTTAACAAACAAGAAACATGGTTTTAAAAAACACTTCCATGTGACACGCCAGATTCGGGCCTAACTTCTAGGCCGGGTTTGGGGTGTTACAATTTATATTATGTTATATTATAATTTTGATATATATGTATGAGATGATCCACAGTTGATCGATTAAAAAATAATGAGTGTGGTAATGAGAAAATACATGTGTTGTATTGTTCCATTCACTTCTTTAGGTTATTCGACTGTTGTGAGAAGTGTGGTAATGAAAAGGTGCATATCTAGGATTGGCTCTAGTAAGGAAAGACTTGGTTTTTAAGTGGTCAAATATCAGTCACCTCCCTTTCTTGGGACCCTACTTGGTGCACGGTTCACATTCATTTCTTTGATTTTTCCCTTAAAAGAAAAATTGTGGAGAACCAAAATTATTTGTTTTTATGATTAATTGATTCTTGTGAATAAATGAATGTGAATATTATAAAATTACTATAACATGTCATGCATATATTGGAAGCATGTCATATAGATTAGGTAAGAATGCCACTAGGACTATTGTATGATCATTCTTGAAATTTGGGATCAAAACCTTGCATGTTTTTTTTATATTGAGCGAGATAAGGTCCTTCAACAAGACCTACGACCTCCATTGATGGTGCCTAAGTGATAGCACGATAAATTTTCGAGTCGATTCCTACCCTAGCTGCACCCCAAGGAAAACTTTATCATGTGGGTTCATTGGATGAGATTTCCTTTTAAGGACAACTAGTCATGTATGGCTTTCAATGAGATTGTCCCAAGATGACTCACAAATTAAAGCATGTTCATGATGGGTGTTAAGTTAATGGTTACACACTCAAGATCGTCTTTTATTAAATAGTTTCCCAAGAAACGATATTTAAGCTAGAGATGATGGTCAAATGTTAAACGATAATTGGTCTATGTGGAGTCTTGAGAATTAAGATTCATGAACTGATTGGATGTAATCCATATTCTTGCTAGTTAATCATGGGACCCTAAGGCAAAATGATTGATAGGTGTGAGAATGATTGTAGCAACGAAAAAATGTTTTTCATGGTTTTAATATAAGACGCGTGCATCATACTACATTCTTGAGATGTTGCTATAATGAAACTATTTGCTTAATACAAAGATAGTAATTAGTGAATATTTATTGCTTTCCAGTTCAAATATGTCTCCTACTCCTCTTATTAGCATTCTTGTTGAGAATAAATTGAATGGGGATAACTTTCAAGAATGAAAATAGAATTTGCTGATAGTTCTCAGCTATGAGAAACACAAATTTGTCCTTGACAAACCTTGCCCAACTAAAGCTCAGCCCAAAGCGAGAAATCGCTAGAGAGATTCTTGCTTGATTGCTCGATGTTATATGTTAGCGAGCATGAGTAGTGTGCTGCAAAAGCAACACAAGAATTTTTGTACTACTAAAGAAATCATGGAAAATTTGGAAAATTTTCTCGAAAACCAAGTCGCATTGGCTCGACAATCCGCTATTACAAATTTGATGAACTCCTAGTAGAAACCCGATAGTCCGATCAAAGAACATATGCTTAAGCTTATGAGATTCTTTACGGAAGCAGAGGACAATGGAGCTGAACTAGACATGAACACTCAGATTGAATTAGTGTTCAAACCCTTGACTAAAGAGTTCTCTGGCTTTAGGGCCATTTACAACTTAGGGAACAAGACACTTACTTTGACTCAGCTCATAAAGGAGTTACAACCTTATGAGTTGATGTTGAATGGTGGTAAGCTGGTTCAGGAGAAACTTAAGGCAAACTTAGTTATGGGCCCCTTGTCCTTTAAAGGGAAGCAGAAAACTAAGAGAAAGAAGAAACCAACTAAGTCTTCGGTTCCACCTCGTGTGGATAGGAAGAAGGCTAAGAAGTAAAAAGATCCAAAAACGATCAAACGTTTCTTCTGCAATAGGAAAGGGCACTTTAGATCAAACTGCAATGAATTACCTAGCCGAAAATGGTAAAAGTATGGAACTCTTTGTGGTTGAAGCTTGCTTAGTGGAAGAATCAATTGACAACCAGGTTATTGATTCTGGAGCCATTAACCATGTGTGTGTTGCAAACCAGAGATGGGAGCTATGTTTCACTCGAAGCAGTGGGAGAATTTATTTTAAATTTGATAATTTTAGGAAGATTGTTTTAAAGGACGTGTTTTATGTACCTTATTTTAAGAGGAACTTAATTTTTGTAGCATTTTTATTTAATGACGGTTATTCTGTGAATAGTTCTGTGGCATTCAATAAAGGGATTGCTATTCACAGAAATCGTTCATTGATTTGTAATGGATGGATGAAAAACAATCTCTTTTCTTTCAAACCAAATAACCGTTCAATGCTTGAAATTGAAATGGTAAATAAGAAGCTTAAAACTTCTAACTCTAATGAGGGGTACCTATGGTACTTAAGACTTGGTCATTTTAACCAAGAAAGAATCACTAGGCTCATGAAAGATGGTCCCTTAAGTATGCTTAAGGAAGTTATCTTCCACAATGTGAATCTTTCTCAGATGGTAAAATGACTAAGAGGTATTTTAATGCGAATGGTACAAGGGTCAACAAACTTTTAGATTTAGTGCACACTGATGTATGTGGTCCCATGAGCATAGTGCTCGAGGAGGTTACAATTATTACTTGACTTTCATCGACGACTATTCTCGATATGGATATGTGTATCTAATGCACCGTAAAATCGAAACCTTTGATAAATTTTGAGAGTTTCATGCGGAAGTGGAAAAAATTAGGTTTATCCATAAAGAATCTTTGGTCTGATCGAGGTGGGGAATACTTGTCTGACGAGTTCTTAGGATACCTCATAGAGAATGAGATTTTATCCTAGTTGACTGCACCGAGCACTTCATAGTAGAATGGTGTAGCAGAGAGAAGGATTAGAACCTTGCTTGACATGATTCGTTCAATATT
Organism: Gossypium sturtianum; assembly: GCA_025698515.1. Classification (NCBI taxonomy): domain Eukaryota; kingdom Viridiplantae; phylum Streptophyta; class Magnoliopsida; order Malvales; family Malvaceae; genus Gossypium; species Gossypium sturtianum. The sequence continues at coordinate 43,815,108 of CM046948.1, forward strand.
AAGCTATTCACAACTCCCTACTTCCTTTTGGGGATATGCGATACAAATGACTTGCTATATTGCGAATGATGTGCCAACCAAGTATGCTTGTAGACATCTTATGAACTGTGGCATGGAAAGAAACCCGCTCTAAATCACTTTAGATTATGGGGTTATCCAGTACACATTCTGGATAAGGATGCAAAGAAGTTGGATGCACGGACAAAATTGTGCATGTTTGTAAGATAACTGAAAGGAACAAAGGGTGGATTATTCTATAACCCGAAAGATAATACGATTAAAGTTTCTAATCATGCTAATTTACTTGAGGAAAGCTACATGGATAACTTTAAGCCTCATAGTAAAGTGATACTCGAGGAACTTTCAAGAGTTGTAGAATAATCGCCAAGTTCAATTCTCAAGAAAGTTGTAGAAAGCTCTACAAACAATCAACAAGATAGGGGAATTCATTGTAGTGTGTGTGTTTCTAAGAAACTGGGCTTCTTCATCTATGATGGTAATATTTATAATATGAAAAGCAATTATGAGTGATCGCTATAAATCAGAGTTTTAAAATTTATAAAAGAATGATCGAACCTGGAAACTAACTCTGACAACGATTAAAGACAAGTGCACCTATCGAACAGTAGTATAGCTTAGGCAAGACCGGATTATCGACCCCAAAATAAGTGAAGTAGTTTATTAATCTAAATTAATTAACTACTAAACTAAAGACTCTAAGACAAAGAAGAATGAATTTGGAAAATAACTTGGGAAAAACTCAGTTGATTTAGGAGATACCCTAGGAAGAATCCACCTAGACTTCACTTGTTATCTAACACTGAACCATACGATTTATTCACTTAGTTTGATCCGTAAGACTCCCTAATGTATATTAAACCCTCTCTCGAGGCAAATAACGTCTAACCCTAGGTTAATTAGTGGAACTCTCGTTCGCTTATAATAACCCCCTAGAATAGCAGTAAATCGATCTATGGATTCCCATATTAGGTTTAACCCTAATCCGGCAAAATCTTGTCACCCTATCTCTAGGCGTACGATCAACTCCGCTTAATTATGTTGGATCTACTCTTAGGCAGGGTCTATTCCTCCTCCACCTAAGCACATTAAATTTAGATTAAGTTCACATAATTAAGAACAAACTAAGTTATTATCATATAATTCAAATAATCAAATAACAAGATTCATCATAGGTTTCATCCCCTTCGGGTATCCGAAGGTTTAGTTCATAACAATAAAGGAAAACATCTCAAGAGAAAAGATAAAACAAAACATAAGAAATCCCTAAAACCCCCTGAAGGAATTGAAGAGGAGATCCTCCATCTTGAGTATAACTCTGGCTTCTTGAGATGGATCAACCGGCTATCCACGATGAATCCCCACAAATCGCCTTTCTACGCCTAGCACGACGCCCGACAAAAGCCCCCGGAGTAAGGCTTCGCGAACTCCCCTTCTAAGTTGCTACCTAGGGTGTTTATATAGGCTTTGAGATGACTTACTTGGCCCCAAAGTATCCTAATTCAAGTAGAGTTCCTACTAGGGTGTTTGAATAGGCTTTGGAATGCCTTTCTTTGTCTCCAAGTATCCAAATCCGAGTAAAATTCCTCTTTCCCACGGCAGGGACACGGCCATGGCACACGCCCGTGTGAATCGTCTTCAGGCCGTGTTCGACACTGTTGAATGAGGCACGACCGTGTAAGTCATGGTAAGGCCGTGTTCTAGTAGGAATGGTGGCACGACCGTGTGGCTTGAAGTCCAAGCCATGCTGATTTCGTGGCTTGGCCCAAGTTGGTCCGTTTTAAGCCCGTTTCTCGTTATTTTCATCATCGGGTGCTTTCCTGAGTATAAAACATGAAAAGAAAGGATTAGGAGCACCTTTTTACATAAATTGAGGCTTAAATCATCCAAAAGCATATTAAATGTGGGATTTAAATATGTTACTTTTATGGTTCATCAAATACCCCCACACTTAAGCTTTTGCTTATCCTCAAGCAAAATTCTCAACTTACAATTAAAACGAACTTCCCTCAATTCATAATAGTCATTAATAGTGTCTCATCATAATTTAGAGATAATTTATACATGGATAATTCAACTCAAAGAATCCTAAAAATTCAAACATTATAAGTCTTATATTTTGTAGCACAAAACATAGGTGTTTCCCTTCATCTAAATAATTACCTCTGATTCGAAATCGACAAGGATTGGCATCCTCACAAAAGATTCACTCAAATCACTCAAAGTGTTTAAGGTTCAAAATTTAGGCACTCAAAAAGTCAAACATGAAGAGTTAATCCCATAGGCTTGCATGAAAATCAAATCTCCACCACTGAAATATGAGATGAAACACAAATCAAAAGGTCTTTGTTAGGGTTGTAACGGGGCTAGGGTTAAGGTGTGGAATAAGGCTGAATTAGAGGGTTAGAATCGAGATTGAATTGACAAATTACCTAACTAAGAACTAATGAACTAATAATGATAAATACATCAATTGAAAACTAATAATACTAACACTACGGGCTTCTTTTTTCGATATTTGGATTTTAAATGTATAAGCTCGTTTAATCACATAACTAATAATGAATATACTTCATCTCTTTTTTCTTTTTAGAACAAACTAAATACATAATAAAGGATAAATTACTGAAGTAAAAATCATAGTTAGGCAACTAATCAAAATCAACTCTCGATATAAGGGTAGTTAAAGAGGATGGTGAAAACGAATAAAAAGGGTTTTGGGTTAATATTAGCGGGTAAGTCAATAAATGGGTTGTTAGGATTAAACGAGGTTCACTAGGGGTTAATTATGAAGGTAGGCTTTTTAAATGGAGTAATTGGGTTAGATCCTAGGTGCCTTTATCATCTCTGTGTATCAAATCAAAAAAAATGTGGTCTCGACATGTATAATCGATGCAAGTTCTAGAATAACAAATCAGTGTTGACATACTCATAATCAATAAAGTGAGCAAGAAAAAGAATATATGCTCTATAAGGCTCGAAAACTCACAAAAATTATGGGTATTTTGATGTCAACCTCGTAAATTTCAAACTTCAACGTGATATTTAAACTCAGTTTGACAACCTATAAAATTTTTAATTTCTGAAAAATAGACTTATCATGCTTGATTCTCTAGTATTCTTCAAATTTAACTATCAATGCACAATTATCAATGACTTAATCTAAAACATATCAATAAAAATCATAAATCATCAGAAATTTCATCCTAATTAGTAATATGAGTAATTTACTTTCAAACAAGGCATAATTCAGGGATTTTCAAATAATACTATAGTTAACCCCCCCACACACTTAAGATGTACATTGTCCTCAATGTACAAAGGTAGATAATATCAAAATAATCATAAAATCGTAAGATGGGGAGAGAAGGGACACTTCCTGAATTTTGGATGAAGCCAATGAAAAGAAACCGGATAGGATTGGAGGTGAGCGTGGGGAGGCGTCTCGAACTGGTTGAGTCCTCGAAGCAGCCATCCTAATTTCTTTTGTATCCTAAGCTAAATCTAAATGGAATGAATAACAAGAAGAAAATAATAAAGAAAATAAAATAAAGGAAATAAAAATAAAAATGAAAATGAAAATAAAAATAAAAATAAAAATAAAAATAGAAATAAAAGTAAATATTTAAATAGTGGTACAGTCCACGCCCTTGTTCGAGTTTAATCAGTCTGTGTTTTTCGTGATTTTGAATTTTGGGAGTGTTTAGGTGTTTTACCACGGCCGTGGGTCTCGTAGCACGCCCGTGTATTCTTCACACGGTCCTTTAGAACGGGCGTGTTTAACCCGTGCTCGTCAAGTTAGTAACCTCACACGGTTGTAGGGCACAGCCGTGTCTCGCCCGTGCTCAATAAGTCAGTAACCTCACACGGGAAGTCGGCACGGGCGTGGCTTTTTATCGCAGCCCGTGTTGGGAAAAGAAATCATTCTTTGTCATGCACGGTTATTTAGCACGTCTGCGTGGTTTGTCCTTCTGGCTTCCACACGGGCCACGCCACGGCCGTGTGCAAGGCCGTGTGAGCATGGAAATCTGTACTTTGGTTAGTTTATGGTTAGGTGCTAAAATGAAAAATAAAAGTAAAATAAAAAAATGTAAAAATTAATAGGGTTAGTGCTCGGGTTGCCTCCCGAGAAGCCCTCGTTTATAGTCTTAAGCTAGACTTTACCTCTCATTCATATGGTCAAGGTGGTTTGAGGAGGTGAAAATCCTTCCTCATGCGATCAACTCGATTTTTGATATAAAATTTAAGTCGAGTAGTGTTTACCTCAAAAGTACTGAATTTAGGATTGCTTACCTTGACTGGCCCGTATAGGAAGACATTAAGTACCTCAAAAGTGATTTCTTCGGTTGTCTTGAGGTCTGAATTGGCGATTCGAGGGTCTTCCTTATTCAATAATACCTGATCCCTTATTTTGAAGTGATTTGTTGTTCCTATCACTCGTCTCAGGGGTTCCTTCGGTTTTTCTTTCGTGCGATTTCGGCTCCTCTTTAAAGTGTGTCTTCCTCTTTTAGTTTGTTGATCTCAAGGCTTCGTTCCTCATATGCTTCTTCTTTGTTGTCACAAGGTTCTGTTTGGCTCAGTTCGTAGTTACGTGGTTGTTCCTGCAGTGAAATTTGAACAAATTGATTATCAACTGATTTTACTTTCTCACCTTCATCATTCGATGTTCTGGCCGAGTCAAGAGCTTGTAAACTGATTGATTCGTCACCTATACGAAGAATGAGTTCTCCTGTACCAACATCAATTTTAGTCCCGGCAGTTGTTAGAAAGGGTCTTCCTAAAATTAAAGGATCGAATTGCCCTCATCCATGTCTAAAACGACAAAGTCTACTGGGAATACGAATTTATCAATTTTGATTAGAACATTTTCAATTATACCCCTAGGAATTCTGATAGTTTTATCAGTTAATTGAATGCTCATCCTGGTTTGTCTAGGTTTCTCTAGACCTAGTTGTTTAAACATTTTATAAGGCATAACATTGATGCTTGCCCCTAAATCAGCTAAAGCATTATCAATAGATAAACTACCAATTAAACATGGAATTGTAACACTCCCTGGATCTTTTAATTTCCGTGGCAGTTTATTTTGTAGAATTGCTGAGCACATTGCGTTTAGCTCCACATGTGATTCCTCGTCTAGCTTCCGTTTGTTTGTCAATTGCTCTTTTAAAAATTTTCTATAATCGGCATTCTGAAAGAGCTTGAGAAATGATGAAGTTAATATGTAATTTCTTTAAAAGTTTAAGAAACTTACCAAACTGTTCCTCTGTGTTGTCCTTCTTCATTGCTTCGGGATATGGTACACGAGGATGGTACTCTGTAATTACCGATTTTGGTATTTCATGGCTCACCTCAACCTTACCTTCACTTACCACAGGATAATGCCTTGGGTCAGATTCCACTAATCTTTCACTGTTATGAGTTGTTACAGCTTGAATTTGCTCTTTTGGGTTAGTTTCAGTGTTGCTTGGCAAGCTTTCTTGTGGTTGTTCTAAGATCAGCTTAACAGGCTGACCTAAATGATCCTCGATCCCTTGAATCAATGTTTCTTGTTTCGTTTCTATATTTTGGAGACGTGCTTCTGTGTTTGCTATGAATTTTGCCAGCATCTCTTCAAGGTTCGACTCATCTTCCTATTGGTGAGGTGGTTGTTGAAAATTTGGAGGAAGGTCCTCTCTTTGGCTGCCTTGATCGTCCCACGAGAAATTGGGATGGTACCTCTAATCTGTATTATAAGTGTCATTATAAAAATTATTTTGAGGTCTAGAATAGTTACCCATATAGTGGACTTGTTCGTTCTGCATGCCATATCTGTAGGGTGGGTACTCAGGATTCGCCACGCCTCCTAGATTCGAGTCATATTGCATAACTGGATGTACCTGCGAGAGACTACACAAACCATCAATCTTTTTATTCATCATCTCTAACTGGTTTGATGGCCTGGTTATTGCGTCGAGGTTGAAGACACTGGCGGCTTCTGTTGGTGTTGTCCTCATAACTCGCCACTGATAGTTATTTAGTGCCATCTTCTCTATAAACTAAAATTATCTGACAAAAACAAATAAAATGAAAATTAGCAAAGTAAAAATTTTAAACTAAAAATAAAAGTAAGTTGCGAAAAATAAAAAGAATGGCTAAAGTAATAAAAATAGAGCTTTCTTAATATTTTAGTTCCCCGGCAACGGCGCCAAAAACTTGATCGCTGTAAATCAGAGTTTTAAAATTTATAAAAGAATGATCGAACCTGGAAACTAACTCTGACAACGATTAAAGGCAAGTGCACCTATCGAACAGTAGTATAGCTTAGGCAAGACCAGATTATCGAACCCAAAGGAACTAAAAGTACTAATACTAACTTTATTTTTATTATTTAGCCTAAAATAAGTGAAGTTGTATATTAATCTAAATTAATTAACTACTAAACTAAAGACTCTAAGACAAAGAAGAATGAATTTGGAAAATAACTTGGGAAAAACTCGGTTGATTTAGGAGATACCCTAGGAAGAATCCACCTAGACTTCACTTGTTATCTAACCTTTGAACCATACGATTTATTCACTTAGTTTGATCCATAAGACTCCCTAACGTATATTAAACCTCTCTCGAGGCGAATAACGCCTAACCCTAGGTTAATTAGTGGAACTCTCGTTCTCTTATAATAACCCCTAGAATAGCGATAAATCGATCTATGGATTCCCATATTAGGTTTCACCCTAATCGGCAAAATCTCGTCACCCTATCTCTAGGCGTGCGATCAACTCCGCTTAATTATGTTGGATCTACTCTTAAGCGTGGTCTATTCCTCCTCCACCTAAGCACATTAAATTTGGATTAAGTTCACATAATTAAGAACAAACTAAGTTATTATCATATAATTCAAATAATCAAATAACAAGATTTATCATCGGTTTCATCCTCTTCGGGTATCCGAAGGTTTAGTTCATAACAATAAAGGAAAACATCTCAAGAGAAAAGATAAAACAAAACATAAGAAATCCCTAAAACCCCTGAAGGAATTGAAGCGGAGATCCTCCGTCTTGAGTATAACTCTGGCTTCTTGAGATGGATCAACTGGCTATCCTCGAGTGAATCCCCACAATCGCTTTCTGCGGCCTAGCACGACGCATACGACAAAAGCCCTGACAGAAGGCTTCTGCCGAACTCCCCTTCTAAGTTGCTACCTGGGGTGTTTATATAGGCTTTGAGATGCCTTACTTGGCCCCAAAGTATCCTAATTCAAGTAGAGTTCCTACTAGGGTGTTTGAATAGGCTTTGGAATGCCTTTCTTTGTCTCCAAGTATCCAAATCCGAGTAAAATTCCTCTTTCCCGCGGCAGGGACACGGCCATGGCGCACGCCCGTGTGAATCATCTTCAGGCCGTGTTCGACACTATTGAATGAGGCACGGCCGTGTAAGTCGTGGTAAGGCCGTGTTCTAGTAGGAATGGTGGCACGACCGTGTGGCTTGAAGTCCAGGCCGTGCTGATTTCGTGGCTTGGCCCAATTTGGTCCGTTTTAAGCCTGTTTCTCGTTCTTTTCGTCATCAGGTGCTTTCCTGAGTATAAAACATGAAAAGAAAGGATTAAGAGCACCTTTTACATAAATTGAGGCTTAAATCATCCAAAAGCATATTAAATGTGGGCTTTAAATATGTTACTTTTATGGTTCATCAATGAGGATGATGATCCACTCACTAACGAGGAGACTATGCAGAACTTTGATTCCAAGTTCTAGGAACAGGCTATAGATACTGAGATGGATTCGATGAAGTCCAATACGGTGTGGGAACTTGTAGGCTTACTGATTGGGATTAAACCCATAAGGTGTAGTGGATCTACAAGAAGAAGAGAAATGCAGAAGAGAAAGCAGAAACACATAAATCTAGACTGATAAGGAAATGTTATACACAGAAAGAAGACATCAATTACGATGAGACCTTCTCTCTGGTAGCCATGCTCAAGTCTATCCGCATACTCTTATCCATTGTCGCTGCTCTCAATTATAAGATCTGGAAAATAGATGTCAAGACATCATTTTTAAATGAGTATCTTCATGAGACCATTTACATGGCTCAACTCACTGGATATGTTGTCAAAGGAAAGGAGCAGAAAGTTTGCAAACTACTAAGATCCATCTATGGACTTAAGCAAGCATCCCGCTCATGGAATAAAATATTTGATCAAACGATCAATACTTTTGGGTTTGAGAAAAAAGCCGATGAACCTTTTGTTTATAAGCATATAAAAGACAAAAAGATGGTCTTCCTCATTTTTTATGTCGATGATATTCTACTTATCGAAAATGATGTAGGAGAATTGTCATCAGTTAAACTATGGTTATCACAAAAGTTTAGCATGAAGAACTTGGGTGAAACTAGTTATATTCTTGGAATTCGAATTCTTAGGGATCGAAAGAATAAAACGATAGTTGTATCATAAGCTAGTATTTCCTATAAAATGAATACATTATGTGTAGAGGTTCTATACTAATTTTTCTAGCAAATTGTTTTCATAAGGAGATTTGCATAAGGAGAAGATTGTTTATGTTAAAATTCTGAATTTAAAAAATCAACCCAACAAAGTAAATTAGTCTAAGTAAGTGTCATTGTTTGAATTTGAATAATGTGTACTCATTTTTCTCTATAATGTTTTGGTTTTTTAACATGTGAAATTGATTATTTGGTTGAAGATGAGTAGATGAACTATTTATTACAACAGTCAAATTTGTGAAACTGAAATTGGGGTTGTTTTTGTATCAGCACAATCTTTAAAATTAGCTTTCAATTGGAGCATAAAATTGCACGAGCTTTGGTCAAAATTTAGGAGGAAAGTGACGAGTTCAAGACGTAGAAGAATTTTGAGCTTGAAATATAGATATCTAATGTCATTAAACCCCGTTAGATATGATATATTAGAGTTCACAGACAACATGGAGGTCGATGTGATGCTCAATTCGCATTGCTCTAGTGGAAATACTATACAAGAGTTATATGCCCATTTTCTCGACATCGATGAAGGTGCTCCGAGTTTGACAATAGTTCCAATTAATGCCTATCAGGAAAAAGAAGCAGAAAGTCCAACCACATAGTTGTGTGGTGGGTTCACAGTATTGTTACAAAGCTCCTATCAAGAAATGCTAGAATCATCAATGGGAAGGCATTCATCGATTTCAGCCCTCGATTTTAACTTTGGTGCACAGTCTATCTAATAGTCGAGGTTAGTTGGTAACCCAAACTTCAACACCTCGACACGACATTCTATTAGTGCTTTTGATTTTAAACTTCTAAATGTCGATGTTCTATACTAGAAATACTTATACGGGTATGCCAAAAAGTTACACCGGTGGGCAATCCACAAGTGATTTTGGTTTTAACGTAAGGTTTATAAGAACGAATGATGTACTCCCTACAACTTGCATCAGGGAAGGGGCATCCAACCTTGAACATGCAATTAGGGTTGATAATGGTCAAATCCTGGAGTCCAGATTAGATGGTTCAGAAATTGCATTATTTTTTGAACCAGAGGTCATTCCTACTGAACCAGAAGAGAGTGGTTTTGATGATGAAGGTCCAGAAAATGCTGGAGGAACCTATCTGAATTTCACGAAATATGCACCTCTACCCCAAATGCTTAATTTTGACCTTCGTACTGAACGTGGGTTAGAGTTTCCAAAACTTCCTCACATAAGACTAGGTCATGCAAGTTTTTTATTAAATATCAATGATTTACAAGTTAGAATGGAGTTTTCCTTGAAAGATGCTTTTGTTGCTATAGTGAAGCAGTATAACATAAAGCATGGGGTCAACTTCCATGTTACAAAATCCCAATCAAAAAAATATGAGGCCAAGTGCGCAATACGTGACAATAGATTTCCATGAAAACTTATGGAATTTGTGAGAAAGAAAACGGGGTTTTGGACAATTAAGAAATATAACGCTCCACATACTTGTGTTGTTGCAAGTATGTCAAAGGATCATCCCTAATTGGATTCTGACATGATCTTTCACATTATCTCACCTATGGTGAAAGCAAGTCCTACGATTCACATGTAGATTTTGATTGTCAATATTCATAGTCAGTATGATTATATCGGTTGTACTACAGGCATGAGTTGCAAAAAAAAAAGGCTATGAAAAATATTCATAACGGGTGGGATAAATCATATAATGATTTGTGGCAATGGTGTTAGGTACTGAATCAGTACGTCTCAGGTACTGTAACCGATCTGCAAATGGAACTTACGTATAATGATAATCGATTAGTCCAAGGGAAAAGAGTTTTCCATCTTCTTCTTTTTTTACATTCAAGCAACGCATTGCAACATTATGATACTATAAGCCATTAGTCCAAATTGACGGCAAATTCATTTACGGGAGATATGAGAATCAGTTGTTGTTCATTGCTGTATAGGATGGTAATCGAGAAATCCTACCAATAGCTTTTGTAATAACAGAAGGAAAATATGATGATGCTTGCGATTTCTTCTTGACTAACTTGACAAGGCATGTTATGCGACAACACAATATATGCATCATTTCTGATAGGGGACCCGAAATACAGGCTGCAATTGATCAGCGTGGAAGCCTCTAGGACCATGCACACCATAGGTATTGTCTACGTCATATAGGGTCTAATTACATTGGCCGATATCATAAGGATACTGAGCGGAAACATGTTATTAACATGGATACATACTAGCCATTATTTTCTATATCATTTTTTTAACATAGACATTGTTTGTATTCATGGATATACTCTATATTATCTTCGACAAGGTACAAGCTTGTCCAATATCGATTCCATGAAATGTTGGAGAACTTGTGGGCTATAAACAAAGACAGTACAGAATACCTCAATGGGATACCCAATGAGTAGTGGACTCAATCATATGATAGAGGTTTACAATATAGGTACATGACAACGAACCTAGCAGAATGTATAAATTCCATATTGAAAGGGACGCGTCATTTGTTGATAACCTTGATGGTAAAAAAACATATTTTTACTTATCAGCCTTATTTACAAAGCAAGTGGAAAAATACGTTGGACATATAAAGGTGGTCACGTTAGGTGTGAGGAGGTGATGAAAGATATTAGAGAAAATTCCAAAAGATTGAACTTTATGTTTGCGTTGTGTCACTCACGTTCAAATCAAATATTTTAGGTTATAGATTTCCATTGACCCGACAAAGGTATTATCGGGGGATCGTACTGTGTATACCTGGATGAAGGACCTGTGATTGTGAGAGATTTCAAGCATTTCATTTTCCATGCGCACATGTAATTTTTGCGTGTGCCTCTGCAGGTTTGGATTGCATAAGCTATGTTGATGAAGTTTACAAACTAAAATGCATATATAAAGTATGGAAATCTAAATTCCCGCTGATCCTAAATGAAAGTATGTGGTCGCCTATCTCGAGCACTCCATTCAAGTTGGTATCATATATTATGTTGCGTCGCAAGCCAAAAGGTCGATTGAATTCTACTTAGATACGTGACAATATGTATATTCAAGAGAGGATAGACCAATTGAGGTTATATAGTTATTGTAGGAACCTAGGGCATAATAAGCTAACATGTTCGCACTTGGGGACAAAATTGAGGAGAAGACCTAATTAAAACATTTATTCAGTTATGTTTGGGCATATAAAGAAACAAACAAACAAACAAATTGTTCATTTATTCCTTTTTTTCATTATTTCTCGTTTTTTGGTAAATTGTAAATAAGTATATATTATTGATGTAAAATACAGTAGAATACAATATAAATAATTTTGTCATTTAGTTCGTAGATTGTAAATAGATATATATTATTGATATGAAATACAATACAATTTTTTTCTTAGATTGTAAATAAGTATATTATTGATGTAAAATACAATAAAACAACTTTTTTTTATATAACTAGAATAAGTACATTATGGATGAGAAATTTTAATATAATAAAAATTAAAAGTTAACAAAGTAAATGGTAATTTACATGACAAAAATTTAAAATAAAATATTCATCGGCATTGTTAGGCTTAATGTGTGCCACAATCTGGTGAGTGTCGGTTACGAAGAGGATTTTTTCGTAGTTAGGGTTCTGGCTTATCATCTTCTTCATCTTCACCTTGACCTCCATGTTGGTTTTCATCTTCATCGCGTTCCTCCGTGCTAGAGTGCATTTGTGTCCTAGGTTCCCATCGTATATTGCCTGTTGTATTAACAGCTGGTTGCAAAGATGACCCACCTTTGTAAAACAATGATGTTAGGTGTGTTTATGATACTATAGGTGGATAAGTATATGGTGTCGAATAACCCGGTTGCGAATAGAATGTTGGAATTGTAGGTGATGGTAGATACATTAATGTTGTTGTCGGAATTGGTGTGTAATATGGTCCTGGGGATGGAAGTGGTACAGAAAATATACCCGAAGAAGGTGTAGATGCATGGTATGATAATGCATAATGTGGTGCTTGTGTAAAAAAATAGGGTTAGTGAAAGCACCAAAAAAATATTAACCATACTGACCGAGAGGTTGTGCACCCATCAGTGCCTCATGTAAGGTTGGAGCTGATGATGATTCCTTCAAGGCACGTATTCCTGACCTAGGATTCATGCAGGGTTGTAACACCCTGAAAATTTGAGTAATTTATTTTCTATGTGTGCTTTGAGTAATTATTCTAGAAAGTAAAATTTTCTGATTTATTTTCGTGGTTAGTATAGTCCTGAAGAAGGGTTTAAAATTTTTTTAGAAGGAATATTATTAATTTTAAGAAATTATTTATGGAAGTGGATTAAGTGACTTTGACACATAAATTAATTTAAGTGTCAAAGTGAGGCATAAGATGAATTATTGGACAAGTGGTGATGGCGCATGAGCTTGTGCATGAGGTTGAAGGTTCGAATCCCATGTTTAGCATCTAGGTGAATTTTATTTTGAATTTTTATGCACCAATATAGCAAGTGTCGGCCAAGAGCTTTTATGGAAGGTGTTGACTTGTTATTTTTGGTTAAAATATCAAGGGAATAAGGAAATTTTGAACTTAAGGAAGGGTATCAAAAGAATAAGGAAAATGTGAAGATATGAGGCATGAATCAAGGAAGAATTTTTGGAAACAATATCTTGGCCTAAAGACCATGTACTTGGACGGCAATATGGCTATAGGGGAGCGAATTTTGGTGATAGTTTTGGCTAGGAATTTTAGTCTTGTTTTGGTCATTTTTGTTAGTTTGTGCAAGTTTTGAAAACTCTCTCAACCTTTTCTCCCTTTTGCCGAATTTGAGCATTGGTAAGTCCTAAAGTTTTTGACCATTTGGTCATTTTTGCACATCAATTGGTATTCTTTTGTGCCTTATTTCATTTGAGTGCCGAAATCACCTACATCAAATGACCATTCCTTTCTTTTCTCTCTTTTCTTCATTGCCGAATGTGTCTTGATTCTAATCTCCTCTCTTTCTTTCTCTTTTATTTTCTTTGAAAACCGAATTCATCATCATCTCCATTTTCTTATTTTTATTCCTTATCAATCAATATTTCTCTCCAATATTTCTCTCATGGCCGAATGCTAAGGTGTTCATAAGCCAAATTATTTCCCTTTCTCTTTAATCTTTCATAGCCGAATCCTCCTTAAAACCATACTATTCTCAAATCCTTTCTTTTCGACGTGGAATATAGGTAAGAGTTCTTTTGTTTCGATTAGTTATTAGTGGTTAGTGCCGAATATTAATGTTGGCTTGAAGGCATTATTTGGATCAAAATAAACGTTTATTTTATTAACGTTTATTTTGTTAAACTTTAGTGCGATAACGGAAAGTTGGAATCAAGAAGTGGTGGGTGACAAAGCATAGGAATCGATTCTCGTGGTAAGGAAATCACATCTTTTAAACTTTAGAAATTTTTCGATATCATTAGATTAATGTTCTTTGCCTTTGAAGACATTCAACATAGGGAAGAAAGCGGGCGGTGTTTAGCCTTCGGAAGAAGGAGGTTCTCATTATTCCCCTAAGTACAAGCAAAGGACTATTTCGGGAATCCGAGATTTTCCACCGGGTTGCGGACGTTCAACCGAGGAAAATCAAGCTGCTCGAAGTCGTTCGTACTCGAACCATTATTTGTTCGTGGATTCGATTCGGTTAGCGAACCATCAATCGGAGAGAAATCGCAAGTAGAAGTCTTACGAAAATCCGAGGGTAAATTTCTAGATCGCTATATTTAGATCGGTTTTATTATAGATTATAGTGTTTTAATTAACACAATACGTATAGGTGTTGAAGAGCGGAAAGTTTAGTTCTCTCCATAACCGGTGTGTAACTTCACACTCATTTTGGGTTGGACATCATGTTGTAAGTTACGTGATAAATTCAGTAAAATAGTAAAAAGCGGGAAAAATACGTAGTAACTCATATTTTTGAGTAAATGCATGAAAACGGTTAAACCGAGAAAATAAAATACGATAATACTCTAGTTCGATAAAATGGGTCGATAATACTCTAGTTCGATAAAATGGGCGATAATACTCTAGTTCGATAAAATGGGCGATAATACTCTAGTTCGATAAAATGGGCGATAATACTCTAGTTCGATAAAATGGGCCGATAAAACTCTAGTTCGATAAAATGGGCGATATTACTCTAGTTCGATTAAATGGGCCGAAAATACTCTGTTTCGATAAATTGGGCTAAAATGGGCCAAAGTCACTAAGCTACTAAATGGGCTAGTTGATAAATTGTTTATATGAGCCTAATGAAGGGTTAATTGATAAGTCCACCGATGATATGGATTAATGAAAATCTGTTATATGATTATATTTGTTATATACGCATGATTGCATGGGGTGGGTTATATGAAGAGAAGAATGGCCAGTTGCCACAAATTTGGCTCATTGCCTCTAGTTCGGTGGCTCGCCACAATATGGCTCATTGCCTCTAGTTCGGTGGCTCGCCACAAATCAAGCTAAATGCCTCTAGTTCGGTGACAATGTCACAATCTAGTTCGGTAGTGCACTACAAAATTATTTAAGGGCTTTAAGCCCATGATTGGTGTGTTTGGCGGGGTGGGTTGACTTGATCCCCACAGGTGTGTTGGTTGGTACGGGGGTGTTAGCGGATGGATACTAGGTTGGTTTGGGAAATTCATATTTCATGCATTCTTTTCTTTAAATTATGTTATTTTACAATGTATGGTTGAAATTGTTAATGGGCTCAAGCCCAAAGATGATATCTTGACGATCTGGCCTAAAAATGGTGGTAAGTGAGTTGCACACTGAGTTCTTTGTAACTCACCCAATTTTTTTATTAACCATTTCAGGTAATGGAAATTGAAGTGGACTTGGGCCGGAGATGACTTGGTGGAGCCCATACTACGAATTTGGGTTTTTTTATAAACTATGACTTTATTTAAGTTTTTATTTTAATTGCTATTATTGGGTTGATGTAATAAGGCCTCTAAGTATGTTTTATGGATTTTATCGTGTGGATGGTTTTATAATTTTTATTTTGAGACTTTAATTATGAGTTTATGTTAAATCATTTGGTTTTTCCTAAAAATATCGTTTATTTAATATTTTGACAATTAGACGATTTTCTTTAAAATTTTCCTCCAAATTCTTTTAAGAAGTTTTAAAGTTTCGATAAACATTTTATTTAAGATAAGTTTTAAACAAGTATATTCTTAAAATTATTTTCAAAACCTCGTACTACATCTTTAACTCATTATTTTATCGTAAATCTTGAAAAGAAACGAAAGTATGTTTGGTGTGACAAACCAAATCTCGTCTAAACGCATAGACCGGGTTTGGGGTGTTACATTTAGTGGTATCAGAGCCCAGTTTCAAAACTCGGCTGTGGTTTGGGTTCAATAAAGAAATTTGTTTGAAAATAATTTCTAGAGTTTTGATTAAAGGTAGTATGGCACCATGAACATCCCGCGCCAAGTCAAGTAAGTATCTGTATACTGTATGTTTATTATCATTGTGATATGATTATAAGAAACACTCTAGAACTTCTAGTTTTAGGTGTTAAAACCGTAGAGATTGAGACAATAGGATATTGATGCGAAAACACTCTATCTCTTTCATATCATAAGATATCGTTAATAAACAATTGAAATATTATTCGATTCATAAAACTCTTAAATCGATTAAATCAAATTAGTCGCCATGAGCACTAGAGGACGTGGTCGTGGACGCGGTAGGCGTGGCCGTGGTAGAGGGCAGGTGTTAGAGGCGCAATCGATGTGCCGGGTCATATGTCGGAAATGGATGCACTGCGTCACTCGAGAGTGAGACGGATCGCACGACCATATGGAAGAGGATAATCTTTGTGACACGAGCAATGCTGCGAGTACTTGAAAGGGTCATTTGGATCCAGAACCTGGACCAACCGCTCGTGGTTCGATATCGAGCGACCGAAATCCGGTGGGCTTGAGGTTTTCGTGAGGTGTCTCTCGTGTAGCTCCCAATGTCGCTGAATATTGGCTTGAGGCGAGAGAGCGAATTATGGACGATCTTGAGTGCCTTTGTGGAACAAAAGTTAAGAGGAGCGGTATCTTTGTTGAGAGACGAAGCTTACCAATGGTGGCTTACTATCCGAGATGGCGCGATGTTGCTTTGGTTAATTGGGAGTTCTTTAAGGCTTCCTTTCAAGGGAAATATGTGGGAACAAGCTATGTGGATGCCCGAAGGAAGGAATTCTTGAACACTGGTGCAAGGAAATAAGACGGTGGCGAGATATGAGGTCGAGTTCTTACGTTTGAGTCGCTATGCTTGAACGATAGTGGCAACGGACCATGAGCGTTGTGTGCGCTTCGAGGACGGTTTGAAAAGGCGAGTTGCGGGTTACGATAGCCCCACAACAAGTTAGAACTTTGCCGCTCTTGTGGAGAAGGCCAAGATAGCCGAAGAGGCTAAGAACTCGGAACGTCAAAATCGGGAGCAAATTCGAGGCAAGAAAGATCTGAAGCATTCGGGTTCTTCGAGAAGATTCTGAAGAGGCCCGGAATGAGGAACCAGCTCAAGGAAGAGCACCGAGAGTCTGTTAATCGAGTCGGGATTGTCTTTGAATGTGGGAAAAGACATTAGGAGAATGTTGGAGGAAAACGGTGCTTGCTATAAATGTGGATCGACGGAGCATCAATATAGGAGTTGCCCTCGACGTATGGATACAACTCAAGAAGTTCGTATACTCTTGATGTACCACCGGCAAGAGGAGTTCAAAGCAACCACCGAGAGGTCGGGGACCAGTCGTGGTGGTAATGGGGTGGACGTGGTCAAGGTGCGTGGTCGAGGCAATGGTCCTAGGGGCAACGCGGATGCAAGACGGCCCGAGGATTGGTGTATGCGGTCGACGTCGTGAGGATGGCAATGCACCGATGTGATAAGCGCACGCGTTCTTCATTTCGATGTACCCGTTATTGCCTTGATAGATATTGGTTCTACTCATTCGTACATTGCTAGCACCATAGCGGAAACTTGAAATTAGACTCAAATTTCCGATAAAGAGATGAGGTGATTAGTCCCTTAGGGACGATCGGTGTTGGTTAATAAATTGTTTAGAGACGTGCCCTTAGTAATTCAAGGAGAAACATTCGGCAAATTTGATGGAAGCGCCTTTTGGCGAATTCGATATTATTCAGGCATGGATTGGTTGGTTAAGCACCGCGAAATTGGATGTCTTTGAAAAGCGTATGTCGATAAGAAATGTGGAGGATAAGGAGATAGTTATGATAGGCGAGCGGAGAAATTACTTGGCAAACATGATTTACTGCGTTGAAGGCGGAGAAGTTAGTGCGAAAAGGATACGGAGCATTTTTAGCATTTATTTGTGCTTTAGATGCCAAAAAGCATGTTGGTGGAAGATGTGAGAGCGGTGAAGGAGTTCCACGATGTTTTTCTGAAGAACTTCTGGTGTACCTCCGGATCGGAAGTGGAATTTGGTATTGAGCTTTTGCGGAATCGCTCCGGTGTCCATTGCTCCTTATAGAATGGCACAGAAGGAGTTGTCGGAGCTTAAAGCCCAAATTCAAGAACCGCTAGATCGGGGTTTTATTCGACCGAGTGTGTCTCCGTGGGGAGCACCGGTTTTGTTTGTTAAGAAGAAGGATGGGTCAATGCGTATGTGTATTGACTATAGGCAATTGAATAGTTTCGACGATCAAGAATCGGTACCCTCTGCCGAGGATTGACGACTGTTTGATCAATTGAAGGAGCTCTGTTTTCTCCAAGATTGATTTAAGGTCGGGTTACCACCGGCTTAAGGTGAAAGAAGCGGATATTCACAAGGCGGCGTTCGAACCCGTTACGGACACTATGAGTTTTTAGTGATGCCGTTTGGGTTGACCAATGCACCCATTTGCATTTATGGATATGATGAACGGGTCTTTCAACCATTCTTAGATCGGTTTGTGGTGGTATTCATAGATGACATTCGGTTTATTCGAGGAGCGAAGAAGAACATGACTCGCATTTGCGGATTGTATTGCAAGTGCTTCGAGATAATCAGGTTGTATGCCAAATTCGGTAAATGTGAATTTTGGTTAAGAGAAGTGACTTTCTTGGGTCATGTGGTATCACCGAAGGAATAAGGGTGGATCCTCGGAAGATTGAGGCGGTATTGGATTGGAAACCACCAAGTCGGTAGGGTGAGTCGGAGTTTCTTGGGTTTGGCTGGATATTATAGGACGCTTTGTTGAGGGGTTCTCATTGATTCTTCGCACCTCTAACTAAGCTTTTTGCGGAAGGGAGTGTTGTTTATATGGGTGATAAGCGGCAAGAAAGTTTCGAGCGAAGAAGAAGGTTTTAGCTGAGCGCGGTATTGATTCAACTTCGAGGTGGGAAGGAGTTTACAGTTTTTGTGATGCGTCACATACGGGTTTAGGCTGCGTATTGATGCAAAGTGGGAAAGTTGTAGCTTACGCTTCTCGTCAATTGAGACATGCGAAGTGAACTACCCTACTCATGATTTGGAGTTAGCAAAAGCAGTGGTGTTTGCCTTAAAGATTTGGAGGCATTACCTCTATGGTGAAAAGTCTATCATCTATACGGATCACAAGAGTCTTAAGTATCTTCTTACTCAGAAGGAGTTAAACTTGAGACAACGAAGATGGGTGGAGCTGTTAAAGGACTATGATTTCTCTATTGAGTATCATCCTGGAAAGGCTAATGTAGTGGCGGACGCATTAAGTCGTAAGGTGGTATCTGATTTGAGAGCTATGTTTGCCCATTTGAGTTTGTATGAGGATGGTAGTTTGATAGCGGAATTTCAAGTGAAGCCTATGTGGTTGGAACAAATTAAGGAAAAGCAGATTTTAGATGAGAAGTTGAGACTTTTATTTCGAGCAAGTGGAAAATGGTGAAATTGAGGATTTTGGAATAAATTCGAGAAGGTGTATTGTGTTTTCGTGAAAGGGTCCGTATGCCTAAGGATTGAGATCTCGAGGCAAATGATTTTGAGGAGGCGCATAGTAGCCCTTATGCTATGCACCCAAGGAAATAAGATGTATCGGGATCTTCGTGAGCGGTTTTGGTGGCCTGGATTGAAACGGGAGATTTGAGAATTTGTGGGAAAATGCTTAACTTGTCGGCAAGTGAAAGCGGAGCATCAATTGCCGTCAGTCTTTTGCAACCGCTAAGATTCCTCTTTGGAAATGGGAGCGGATAACAATGGATTTTGTTAGTGGGTTACCTTTAACACCTACTAAGAAAAATTACATTTGGGTAATTGTTGATCGTCGACGAAGATCGCTCATTTTCTACCGGGCGTCACGGACTACTCGTTGCGAAGTTGGCGAAGTTGTATGTATCCAAATCGTGAGGTTGCATGGGGTACCATCGATTATATCGGATAGGGATCCTAGGTTTACATCTCGATTTTGGAAAGCTTTGCATGAAGCCTTGGGTACAAAGCTTAATTTTAGTACGGCTTTTCATCCTCGATCGATGGTCGATCGGAGAGAGTGATTGATTCTGGAAGACATGTTAAGGGGATGTGTAATCGACTTCAAAGGTAGTTGGGAGGATTTTCTACCGTTAGCGGAATTTGCGTACAACAACGGCTACCGATCTAGCATTCAGATGGCACCCTACGAGGCATTGTATGGTCGTAGGTGTCGTTCTCCTATTTGTTGGGTGAGTTGGGTGATCGGCAGTTGTTAGGACTGCGATGATTTTCAAACGGAAGAAAAAGTGAAAGTTATTCGAGCGCAAGTTAAAGGAAGCTTGGATAGGCGAGAAGTCGTATGCGGATCCAAGCGTAAAGAGATCGAGTATGCCGTAGGAGATCAAGTCTTCTGAAGGTCTCACCTTGGAAGAAGATATTCGATTCGGGAAGAAGGGCAAGTTGAGTCCTAGATACATTGGACCATATCGTGTGGTGAAAGCGAGTTGGTCCGGTGGCCTATCGATTGAGTTACCTCGAATTGAGCCAAATTCATAATGTTTTCCACGTGTCCATGTTGAGGCGCTATAGATCGGATCCTTCGCACATAGTACCGGTAGAAGAAGTGGAGTTGAATTTGGATTTGTCTTTTGAGGAGGAACCAAGTGGAAATCTTAGACCGAGAGGCGTGAAGGTGCTAAGAAAGAAGATCGTGCCGTTGGTCAAAGTGTTGTGGCGTAACCACGGAGTGGAGGAAGCTACGTGGGAGAACGAGGATGCAATTCGGCAACAATACCCTCACCTTTTTCAGCCTGTAAATTTCGAGGACGAAATTTTCTTTTAGGGGTAGAGTTGTAACACCACGAAAATTTGAGTAATTTATTTTCTATGTGTGCTTTGAGTAATTATTCTAGAAAGTAAAATTTTCTGATTTATTTTCGTGGTTAGTATAGTCTGAAGAAAGGTTTAAAATTTTTTAGAAGGAATATTATTAATTTTAAGAAATTATTTATGGAAGTGGATTAAGTGACTTTGACACATAAATTAATTTAAGTGTCAAAGTGAGGCATAAGATGAATTATTGGACAAGTGGTGATGGCGCATGAGCTTGTGCATGAGGTTGAAGGTTCGAATCCCATGTTTAGCATCTAGGTGAATTTTATTTTGAATTTTTATGCACCAATATAGCAAGTGTCGGCCAAGAGCTTTTATGGAAGGTGTTGACTTGTTATTTTTGGTTAAAATATCAAGGGAATAAGGAAATTTTGAACTTAAGGAAGGGTATCAAAAGAATAAGGAAAATGTGAAGATATGAGGCATGAATCAAGGAAGAATTTTTGGAAACAATATCTTGGCCTAAAGACCATGTACTTGGACGGCAATATGGCTATAGGGGAGCCGAATTTTGGTGATAGTTTTGGCTAGGAATTTTAGTCTTGTTTTGGTCATTTTTGTTAGTTTGTGCAAGTTTTGAAAACTCTCTCAACCTTTTCTCCCTTTGCCGAATTTGAGCATTGGTAAGTCCTAAAGTTTTTGACTATTTGGTCATTTTGCACATCAATTGGTATTCTTTTGTGCCTTATTTCATTTGAGTCTTGAAATCACCTACATCAAATGACCATTCCTTTCTTTTCTCTCTTTTCTTCATTGCCGAATGTGTCTTGATTCTAATCTCCTCTCTTTCTTTCTCTTTTATTTTCTTTGAAAACCGAATTCATCATCATCTCCATTTTCTTATTTTTATTCCTTATCAATCAATATTTCTCTCCAATATTTCTCTCATGGCCGAATGCTAAGGTGTTCATAAGCCAAATTATTTCCCTTTCTCTTTAATCTTTCATAGCCGAATCCTCCTTAAAACCATACTATTCTCAAATCCTTTCTTTTCGACGTGGAATATAGGTAAGAGTTCTTTTTGTTTCGATTAGTTATTAGTGGTTAGTGCGAATATTAATGTTGGCTTGAAGGCATTATTTGGATCAAAATAAACGTTTATTTTATTAACGTTTATTTTGTTAAACTTAGTGCGATAACGGAAAGTTGGAATCAAGAAGTGGTGGGTGACAAAGCATAGGAATCGATTCTCGTGGTAAGGAAATCACATCTTTTAAACTTTAGAAATTTTTCGATATCATTAGATTAATGTTCTTTGCCTTTGAAGACATTCAACATAGGGAAGAAGCGGGCGGTGTTTAGCCTTCGGAAGAAGGGAGGTTCTGTTATTCCCCTAAGTACAAGCAAAGGACTATTCGGGAATCAGAGATTTTCCACGGGTTGCGGACGTTCAACCGAGGAAAATCAACTGCTCGAAGTCGTTCGTACTCCGAACCATTATTTGTTCGTGGATTCGATTCGGTTAGCGAACCATCAATCGGAGAGAAATCGCAAGTAGAAGTCTTACGAAAATCCGAGGGTAAATTTCTAGATCGCTATATTTAGATCGGTTTTATTATAGATTATAGTGTTTTAATTAACACAATAATACGTATAGGTGTTGAAGAGCGGGAAAGTTTAGTTCTCTCCATAACCGGTGTGTAACTTCACACTCATTTTGGGTTGGACATCATGTTGTAAGTTACGTGATAAATTCGTAAAATAGTAAAAAGCGGGAAAAATACGTAGTAACTCATATTTTTGAGTAAATGCATGAAAACGGTTAAAACCGAGAAAATAAAATACGATAATACTCTAGTTCGATAAAATGGGTCGATAATACTCTAGTTCGATAAAATGGGCGATAATACTCTAGTTCGATAAAATGGGCGATAATACTCTAGTTCGATAAAATGGGCGATAATACTCTAGTTCGATAAAATGGGCGATAAAACTCTAGTTCGATAAAATGGGCGATATTACTCTAGTTCGATTAAATGGGCGAAAATACTGCATTTCGATAAATTGGGCTAAAATGGGCCAAAGTCACTAAGCTACTAAATGGGCTAGTTGATAAATTGTTTATATGAGCCTAATGAAGGGTTAATTGATAAGTCCACCGATGATATGGATTAATGAAAATCTGTTATATGATTATATTTGTTATATACGCATGATTGCATGGGGTGGGTTATATGAAGAGAAGAATGGCCGGTTGCCACAAATTTGGCTCATTGCCTCTAGTTCGGTGGCTCGCCACAATATGGCTCATTGCCTCTAGTTCGGTGGCTCTCGCCACAAATTCGGCTAAATGCCTCTAGTTCGGTGACAATGTCACAATCTAGTTGATGAGTGCACTACAAAATTATTTAAGGGCTTTAAGCCCATGATTGGTGTGTTTGGCGGGGTGGGTTGACTTGATCCCCACAGGTGTGTTGGTTTAGTACGGGGTGTTAGCGGATGGATACTAGGTTGGTTTGGGAAATTCATATTTCATGCATTCTTTTCTTTAAATTATGTTATTTTACAATGTATGGTTGAAATCTGTTAATGGGCTCAAGCCCAGCATGATATCTTGACGATCTGGCCTAAAAATGGTGGTAAGTGAGTTGCACACTGAGTTCTTTGTAACTCACCCAATTTTTTTATTAACCATTTCAGGTAATGGAAATTGAAGTGGACTTGGGCCGGAGATGACTTGGTGGAGCCCATACTACTTAATTTGGGTTTTTTATAAACTATGACTTTATTTAAGTTTTTATTTTAATTGCTATTATTGGGTTGATGTAATAAGGCCTCTAAGTATGTTTTATGGATTTTATCGTGTGGATGGTTTTATAATTTTTATTTTGAGACTTTAATTATGAGTTTATGTTAAATCATTTGGTTTTTCCTAAAAATATCATTTATTTAATATTTTGACAATTAGACGATTTTCTTTAAAATTTTCCTCCAAATTCTTTTAAGAAGTTTTAAAGTTTCGATAAACATTTTATTTAAGATAAGTTTTAAACAAGTATATTCTTAAAATTATTTTCAAAACCTCGTACTACATCTTTAACTCATTATTTTATCGTAAATCTTGAAAAGAAACGAAAGTATGTTTGGTGTGACAAACCAAATCTCGTCTAAACGCATAGACCGGGTTTGGGGTGTTACAAGGGTCGTCTTGCCCTCCTACGATGGCATTGGCTACTTCTTTCCTCCTTTGGCAGTAGGTATGGCTTACCGTGAAGTCTAAACCATGTCATGTAATCCAGAGAGGTCGTCAAATCCAGTGGGAGAATTGGTTCACGCATAGGTATGAAATCGTACCTGAGCTCCCAAATGTAGATATATTTGGCATGGAATTTTGGCCAATCTTCATTAGTTCTCCCCCGCAAGTCAATCTTGTATAGTTCATCAAGCTCCTAGGGTGACGGCATAGTACTTTGCCTAAACCCGATCTGGCTCATCACTCGATCGGATTCGTACATCTCGACCTTTGCAAAAACTATCAATAACACTTTCATGCGCCAGATATTACGATTGGCCAAAAATTCGACCAAGATGCATTCTTGAATTCTCGGATCAGAGTATGACACCCATTTAAACTATAGTACGAAATTATAAATTTTATTACGTACCTAATATTAAATTTAAAATTCTTACATAAATATTATATAATTTAAAATTTAAAAAACTAACATTGACTTTCTATCATTGATCTAACAATAATCGAATATCTTCGAGCTCATCTGGTATACCCACATGACTCGCGTCATTGTTCCACCTATTCAAATGACATGTTATTTCAAAAATATAATAATGAAAAAATATTATGATAACTATATTATCAAATGAATTTTACCTTATTACGAGTGAGAATTCATAAATAGCGTTTACTTGGGGACATAAAAAAGGTATTCGGTACCATGCCCATGACTGAAGGAGTATACAACCACCGATTTTAATTTTTTGTGGTTTTATCACCCGACACATTTCTCGATACAATTTCACCAACATAGATTATCCCCAACTACATAACACCCCTTACCCGTATTCAACGCTGGAATAAGGTACGAGGCATTACCGAACTTAAACACAAGCAAACATACAAAACCGAGACATAATTTCCATCCAAATTTAAAACTTTTCACATGCATTCATATCGTCCCTAAAATGAGCCTACGAGGCTCAATACATGCTTTGGAAGTGGTTCGGGACTAAACCGAGAACTTTAGGAAAATATACAACACTTAGAAAATTTTTCATGTTACAGGGCTCACACGCCCGTATGACCCTTGGACACGCCCGTGCTACAGGCCGTGTTTAAAATAGGGTGCTCTCTGACTCATGCCACACGGCCGTGCCACATGCCCGTGTGCTAGGCCGTGTGGTCGATTTACTTTTTCATAATTTTTCATAAAATAGGTGCAGACTTCACACGGCCAGGGCACACGCCCGTGTTTTAGGCCGTACCGTCCACACGGATGAGAACACGCCCGTGTCTCTGCCCGTGTGCTCAATACTGAGTATTCTGTTTTGCAACAATTAAGGTGCATGGGACACACGGCCGGACACATGCCCATGGGGCAAACCGTGTGTCTCACACGGCCTAGACACACACCCGTGTGTCTACCCGTGTGGTCAAACCTACAAACATCCAACAAGCCTCAATTCATGATCTAATAGCAACCAAAACATACCAAACATGCACAATTTAACTCTTAATAACATCATTCATTACCATATGCAAACCTAACTCAAACAAACAAATTCAAAGCATAAATTTCACATCAAAACATATGATTAATACCTAATTTAAAACCATTTCAATTCATACCATTACTTATCATATCAATTTCTCAAATCAATCATAAACTTACCAATATTTACCATTTCATTTTTCCATTCATGAGCACATTAAAACATTCCAACTTATGCATCATAAAACAAGAACAAAACTCATCATAAACACATTTATTAACAAGCCATATCACATGGCCATATTCACACATCTAAAAAACATAATCAAAGTTCTCTAGCCTATACATGCCATACTTTAATATGTACATTTTCAAAAGATACCAAAATATAATTCGATAGTGTGGTGATGATCCTCGACGATCCCCGAGCTTCCCATAGCTTTAATAATCTATAAAATAAGGAACAAACACACACAAAGTAAGCTTTCATAGCTTAGTAAGCCATAAGTAAATAATGAACCCATAAACATTTGAATTAAATCAACTAATCAAAACAAACAAACCTTAACCAAATGTACATTTAATATGCTTGCAAACTCAAATATTATTACAATTATAATAGCAATATAACATCAGTGTTCAAATACACATTTACTCATAAGCACATATAAATTTCTCTTTTACCATGTTTAATTCATATATTCATCTCTAACATATACTTACCTTACTTACATATACATATAACATAGCACGTACCTGAACCTTTTAGTTCTTTTTCACATTCGATCTCATCTCGTTAATGCCCGTTGAACCATTCGGAATTAAAAAGGATACTCGGATAGTCAGACATCTCGTACAATGCCAACGTCCCAGAAGTGGTCTTACATGTAATCACATATCGATGCCACTGTCCCAGACAGGGTCTTACACGAATCAAATACGATGCCAATGTCCCAAACATGGCCTTACACGTAAACACAAGTCGATGCCAACGTCCCAGACGTGGTCTTACATGAAAACACATATCGGAATCCTATGTCATGACATATGTATCCTATCTAGTCCTAAGGTTCGTACGGGGCTTTCAGACGTCGTATCCCATTCGATTCAAGCTCGTAGACAATTCTTCCTCACTTTTACCAATTTTTCATTCACATAATATACAAGTAATAATTCAATTTGATACAAATAATATATATACAATCGAATTTAACAACATTTATTTACTTATGAACTTACCTCGTACAAAAACGAATGGATGGATTCGACTACTCGAACACTTTCAACTTCCCCCGATCTAATTCCGTTTTCTTTTGTTCTTGATCTAAATAAATTCAACTTTGGCTATTTAGTAACACATTTCATTCAATTCAAACCACAAACACATAATTAGGGCATTTTGCACTTAAGCCCTTAAAATTCACATTTTTGACATTTTAGTCCCTATTTCATAAAATCACAAAATACACAAATTTTCATATTTCCCATGCTTGGCCGAATATTCATATATTTCATACAAGTCTACACATTTCATTTATTTCACATTTTAGTCCCTCAATTTATTATTTTCACAATTTAGCCCAAATTACTCAAATTCATCAAAAGTCCAAAGACAAAACATATTAATCTTTCACATATCTTTTTTTTTCATCATCAAACAACAAAAACCACAAACTATCATCAATGGCATTTCATGAATACATCGTCAAATTCAAAAATTCAAGCATGGGCTAGCTAAAACACGAAGCAACGATCACAAAAACGTAGAAATTACCAAAAACCGAAACAAAAACATACCTTGATTGAGCTTAGTAATGACCGAATATTATGAAAGCTTAAAACCCTTGTTCCTTTCTCATATTTTCGGATAAAAGATGAACATAATGGTTTAATGCATGTTTTGTTTTATTAAACTACCCATTATTTAATTAATTACCTTTATAACCTTAATAATAACATTAAAATCCCACTAACATATGTCCATCTTTGTCCATGCATTAATCCAAGGGTCCATTTACCACATAAGGACCTCACACTTAATAAGACACATCAATTCGGCACCTAATCAAATAGAATGCTATTTTTGCATTTTCTACGATTTGATCCTTTTTGCAAATTAAGCACACAAACGATCAAATTAAAACACAGAAATTTCACACATATCAATTCACATGCTATAAACACAGAAAATAATATTAAAATATTTTTCTAACTCGGATTTGTGGTCCTGAAACCACTATTCCGACTAGGGTCTAAACCGGACTGTTACATGCACTTTTTACAATTTAGTCCTTTTTGCTAAATTAAGTGCTCAAACGTCAAAATTTTCGAACGAAATTTTAACGAATTCATTCCGTAAAACTGTAGACCATAAAAATATAATAAAAAATTTTACTGTGTCGAATTTGTGGTCCCGAAACCACTGTTCCGACTAGACCCAAAATTGGGCTGTTACAACTCTCCCCCCTTAGGGATTTTCATCCCTGAAAATCTTACTAGAAAATAGGTTTGGGTACTGTTTTCGCATAGCTTCCTCACGTTCCCACGTAGCCTCTTCAACACCGTGTCTTTGCCATAAAACTTTTACTAGGTCTATACTTTTATTTCTCAACTGTTTAACTTCCCGAGCTAAGATCTTGATCGGTTCTTCACCGTAAGTTATATCGGGTCGAATCTCAACCTCTGATGGAGAAATCACATATGAAGGATCGAAACGATATCGTCGCAACATCGACACATGAAACACATTATGAATTCTTTCCAACTCTGTCGGTAAAGCTAACCGATATGCCACTACCCTATTCTTTCAATAACTTCATACGACCCGATGAAACGTGGACTTAACTTGCCTTTACAGCCAAATCTCAGAATCTTCTTCCATGGAGATACTTTCAGAAATACTTTATCACCAATCTGAAATTCGATCTCTTTTCTTTTCAAATTTGCGTACGACTTTTGTCGATTTGAAGCTGCTTTCAAGCAATCGCGGATTACCTTTACCTTTTCTTTGGTTTCCCTAACCAAGTCGACCCCTGAATCTGTTTCTCACTAAGCTCGGTCCAATACAAAGGAGTTTGACACTTGTGGCCATACAATACCTCATACGGTGCCATCTTTATACTCGATTGGAAACTTTTTTTATAAGAAAATTCGACTAAAGGTAGATATTTTTCCCAACTACCTTCGAATTCTAAAGCACAACAACGAAGCATATCTTCGAGAACCTGAATCATTCTCTCTGATTGGCCGTCGATTTGCAGATGAAATGTGGTACTAAAGTTCAACTTTGCACCCAAAGCTTCTTGCAACTTTTTTCCAAAAACACGAAGTAAACCTCGGATCTCCATCCGAGATAATAGAAATAAGCATTCCGTGCAATCTCACAATTTCAGCAATGTACAATTCAGCTAGCTTGTCAAGTGAGTAATCTGTACGTACCGGAATAAAATGAGCTGATTTCATCAATCTATCAACAACGACCCAAACGGCATCTTTTTCGGAGTCAAAGGTAAACCCGTCACGAAGTCCATCATAATTCTATCCCATTTCCACTCGGGTACCATCACTGGCTAAAGTAAACCCGAAGGTACTTGGTGTTCGGCTTTCACTTGCTGAAAAATTAAACATTTCGATACAAATTCAGGGATATCTCGTTTCATACCTGACCACCAATAATATTTCTTCAAATCATTATACATTTTTGTACTACCCGAATGCCCAGATAAACAACCATTATGCGCCTCATGAAGAATTTTCTGAATAAGTTCATCATTTTTCGGTTCACAAAATTTGCCTCAGAACATCAAACAATCATCGGATCCGATATGAAAATCTGAATCACTACTCGATTCACAATGAACTCTTTTGGTTTGCAAATAACTGTCGCATTTTTGAGCTTCGCAAATTTGTTGAAGGAATAACGGTCTAGCTCTCAACTTGACTTGGATCGAACCATTATCGGACAAAGTCAACCGTGTATTCATCACTCTCAAAGCAAACAAAGTCTTTCTACTCAACGCATCTGCGACTACATTCGCTTTTCCCGGATGATAATCAATTACCAACTCATAGTCTTTCAACAGCTCGAGCCATCTCCATTGTCGCAAGTTTAAATCTTTCTGAGTCATCAAGTTTTTTAAACTTTTATGATCAGAAAAAACATGACACTTCTCACCGTATAAATGGTGTCTCCAAATTTTCAAAGAAAATACAATGGCGGCTAATTCCAAATCATGCGTCGGATAATTCTTCTTGTGCGGTTTCAATTATCTCGAGGCATAAGCTATCACTTTGCCCTTTTGCATCAACACACATCCTAATCCATTCAGTGATGCGTCACTATAAATTACAAACTCTTTTCCCGATTCAGGTTGCACTAAAACCGGCGCCTCAGTCAATAATGTTTTCAACTTCTCAAAGCTTTGCTGACATTTTTCTTACCATTCGAAATTAACATCCTTTTGCAATAGCTTAGTCATAGGAGTAGCAATCATCGAAAATCTTTTGACAAAATGTCAGTAATAACCGGCTAAGCCCAAAAAGCTTTGAACCTCTGATACATTCTTTGGCGGTTTCCAATCAACAATTGCCGATATCTTACTCAGATCAACCCGAATACCGTCTCCAGAGACAATATGTCCCAAAAATCTGAATTCTCAGAGCCAAAACTCACTTTTGCTGAACTTAGCAAACAATTTATTATCTCTCAAGGTCTGCAACACAATTCTTAAATGTTCGGCATGCTCAGACTCATCCCGAGAATAAATCAAAATGTCATCAATGAACACAACCACAAACTTATCTAAGTACGGTAGGAAAATTTGATTCATCAAGTCCATAAAAATAGCAAGGGCATTTGTTAATCCAAAAGGCATATGTAACACCCCTTACCCGTATTCAACTCCGGAACTGGGTATGAGGCATTACCAGACTTGACTTGCTTGAGCATTCGACTTTGGGCTATAAAATTCGTCCCAATTTAAAACTTTTTCATTTACAATCGTAACGTCCCTATCATGGGTCTACAAGACCCTTTTCATATACTCAGGATGCTGAGGGACCAAATCGAAACTTTTACACACTTTAAAAATTTTGACATAAAATTTGACCACACGCCCATGTGAAGAGTGGGACACGCCCGTGTGACATATCACACACCTGTGTTCTATGCCCGTGCAGAATTATTTTCTTTTCAAACCTACAGGGGTTTTTACACGGCGGAACACACGCCCGTGTGCTTGGCCCGTGCGCTCCACACGGCCTAGACACGCCCGTGTCCTTGCCCGTGTGTAAAAACCTGAGTATTCTGGTTGTGACGTCAGCAACCCATTTATGGGCACATGGCCTAGGCACACACCCGTGTGTCTAGCCCGTGGTCGACACTGACTTGCAACACTAACATGTAGGGGACACACAGCCATGGGACCGACCGTGTGTCACGCACGGCCTAGACACACGCCCGTGTGTCTACCCGTGTAGACCAATTCAAGGCTATTTTCCAAGCCATTTAGCCACCCTCACTTGCACACATTCACACATCATCACAATACATTTTTAAATCATCAATTATAACTCTTGAATTATCACATTTGAATCATGAAAATCAAATCTTCATCCCATATACGAGGGAGAACTATTAATAGTACAATTACAACCGGCTTGAGCTATCATCTATGGCTATATACAACCGAACCATAAACTCTTTTAGGCTAACACATTTGGCTACTTTAACTAAGACTTAATTATACCAAAATAAGATCCCTATACATGCCATATCTCAAGAAGACTTGAATCTCATACCCAAGTGTCTGCTCAATAGTGTGAAAGCATCTCCGGCAGTTTCCAAGCCGAACCAGTTAAGTTAACCTATAAGAGATAGGAAAGGAAGAGGAGTAAGAAATAACGCTTAGTAAGTTCATATGCAAATGATAAGCAACTATTGTCATTTATTTATTACCCTCAACCACAAGGTAATATAATGAGATTTACACTAAAGGTAATAGTTACCCATTCAATCATTCATAATGCTTACTCATTCTAAACTTTCACCTGTCACAAACTCATATCATAAAACATTGTTCATCTTTATTGGCATTTATCACCACAAAGCCATATACAAATTTCACTTAGTCAAGCTTCTCGTTATCACCCCAGAATAATAATAAATGCTCGGTGGATTTGCACACAGCTCACCATTCAATAATTAATAAGGTGATATCACACACAGCCCACCATTAATACTAAACACGATGGTATCGCACACGGCCCATCAGTAACAAATAATAAGGTGGTATCGCACATAGCCCACCATTGATAATATTGGCAATGGTATCGCACACAACCCATCGCTAACAATTTATAAGCTGGTATCGCACATAGCCCACCATTTAATAATTAATAAGGTGGTACCGCACACAGCCCACCATTATTACACATTCACGGATATTTATCCACGTACATTTTCTTATTTCGAATGTTCATCCGAGAATATCCTAACACTATTATTCTTAAATAGATTTCTACAATAATCATTCGCATTCACGAAATGCATTTATAAATATAACATATGCAATCAGGGTGCTTCGTTAACACATAACTCACCATGGTTTCCTCATATACCGAATTCACCTCAAATGAGTTCTAGGCACATACTTCTACCTCTCATAGTATAACCTCATACTTTCTCATTTTCAACATACCTGTTGAATTATTCAAAATGCTAATGAACACTCTTGAATTTCATACATATAGCACCAAATCAACACCATACCCCCGATAGGGTCTTACCTGAAATATTATATCGATGCCATGTCCCTGACATGGTCTTATACCAAATCTCACACCGAGGCCATATTCCAAATATGGTCTTACACGGGACCTTAATTATCATAGTATCATGCTATTTGCATTCCCTCTATTCTTAGATTCAGTTGAAGACTTTCAATTCTTGACATCTCGTCAAAATGTATTTAATATATTCATAGAGTCAATATACAATTCATACATCATCGAAATATTAAATACTTCAATCTAGTTGAATTATTAGCACACGAACTTACCTCGATACCGAAAAGGGTAGAAAGGGACTTATTTGTCCATATTTCTCTTTTCCCCCATTTTAGGTCTGAATCTCGTTTGCTTTGATCTAGAACAATAAAATTTACTCATTTAATCACCGCACTAATTAATACATTTTAAAAATTCTACTTTGGCCAAATTACCATTTTGCCTTGAACTTTGGCAAAATTATGATTTTGCCCCTAGGCTCGTATATCGATTTTCATCCAATTTCTTTGCTAACCAAGCCTAGCCGATTCATATTCCCTTCTATAGCAACTCAAGATTTAAACTATTACACACATTTACCACTTATTTCACAACCTTTACAAAAAGGTCCTTTTAGGTGTTTTCATGGTAACACCCTTCACAAAAGTTGTTTATCTAACAACTAAAACTCATTTTCTTCCATAAAAATGCAACAAAAAACTCAATTGATCTCATAAAAAAACCCTAGACTTTTAACCATTTTGCAAAATAGTCCCCTCATTAGCTAGCTTAAGCTTTAGGGGTTCCAAAAGTACAAAAATCATCAAAAATAATCATCAAGATGACTTACTAGTAGAGGTGAGGAGTTGCTGAAAATTTTCAAGCTCCATGGCTGTTTTTCTTGATAAATTTCGGTGGAGAGAAGGGAAAGAAAAGATGATATCTTTTCTTCTCTTTATTTTATTATAAAAATAAGATTTTATCACCAATTTCACCTAACAATATGACAAAGTCAATTCTTTGTCCCCTATGGCCGGCCACCTCTTAAAATAAGGCCTAATTGCACATTAGGGACATCCAATTAATATTCCTTAGCTATTTGGCACCTCTAGCAAATAAAATAGAACTTTTGCACTTTATGCAATTTAGTCCTTTTTCGTGATTAAGCATGAAATCGCTGAAATTAAAACACCAAAATTTCCATGCTCCTTTATAAACATGCTATAACCCATAAAATAAAATTAAAATAAATTTTCTCCGACCCCGGATTAGTGATCCCGAGACCACTGTTCCGACTAGCCCCTAAATCAGGCTGTTACAATTCTCCCCCCTTAGGGATTTTCGTCCTCGAAAATCTTACCAGAAGAAGCTGCTTTCAACTTCCATGAAACGTTTCCACCAACTTTTCAAAATCAAAAATCGATTTACCCTCAATCTCTCTCGCCAAAGACCTTTAAGCTGTAGAACACAAGGTTGAAGCACAACTTTAAAATTTAAAATTACTCTGTCTCTGGGACACATATACTCAGTAATCTGACAAATGTGAACTCTGCACATGCTAAAATGATCATCCAGATCTTTATCGAATAGTTCACTACAATCCGGATGACATCTCTCTCATTGGGAAATCATGTCAATCCAAGTTCGAAATCTATAGTATTTTATCACACTTTCTCCCTAGGATCTTCACCGACTGAAATAGTCCTGATTTGAACACTCTGAAAATTCAGCTTTTGCCGGTCGACTACTTCTAAACATAAAATCAATCATATCGTGATGTGTACTCAATTGTCAAAACATTTTTTTTCTTAAATGAGTAGACATGCCACTACTGAGCCTCATACCAAAACTTCTGCATAAGTTCTGGATTTATCAACCTGCAAATTCCAACTCAAGATAACAATAATAACAGAAATCTTATCCGACTTGAATTTTAACATCTGAAACAAACTCATTCCGAGCTTATTTAAAAACCATTCACTATCACTCTTTTGAACTTCTCCGTTTCACAAGGAAAACTCGCTTTAGCCATTAACATCGCTAAAACTAGGAGATTATCAACTAAGGTCAATCGAGTAACCAACTCGCATTGATTAAACGGAGATTTTCCATCCAGATATCTGTACTATGTCCACTATCCGAGAAGTGTTTCAATAACTATACATACTCTTGTAATAGCTCAAACCATCGTCACTATCTTACATTCAAAATTTTTTCTGCAAATTTAGATACTTTAGCTCATCAGGATTCAGAAAGCACATGACGTTTTTTTTTTCACAAATCATATTATATCATCAATTTCACAACACAGGTACAAAAGTGATCGTCTCTGGATCACCAGTCTAACAATTCTTTTCGACATAACTCTAACCACCCAAAGATGTAAACTACCTCTTTACACTCTGGTATTAAAACACCTTTCAATTTATTCATTAGTGCATCACTAAATCTCATAAATTCTTTTTCTCGATTCAAACTGAACTCTGTACTAGAACTTTCAGGTAATAGTACCTTCAATAGCTTTTAACTTTATCCGGCTTACCCGAAAAAATCCATCGCACAAATTGAAACTTGTGATTTCACTTCTTATACTTTTGTCGATATTAACATCTTATACGAAAATCAGAGATATTCATATACTAGAATTATCACCTTTTTATGATCAAACTAAAAGCGTAATCATGGTAGATATAACTATCACAACCTGAAGAACACACTTTAAAGATAACCATGATCAGCAAAAACATAAGGGTAGTCTCACATAAAAATTTTATTACCAACTTCATCCTCAAAATACCAAAATAGAATTACGAAGAGATAAAGGAATGTCGATTTCAATCAACCAAATCAATAACCATTTTGTCTGATTTTACAAGCAGCTAACATTCTCACGCGATCATAATTTCATAAAAATGAACAACCACATAACCCCTGAAGGGAAATAGATATCTATACAGAATACTCAAAGAGATCATTATAATCTATTCAACCATGATTGTCATAATCAACCACTTTTTCAGCTCGAATATTGCTTCTCTGGCCATTTCCATCATCATGAACCCCTTTTATTATTCCTTTCACTAATGAACATCAGTTCGGAAAGATCTCGTTAAGTACACACCTCAGGCTTCCTACTCAATTGAGTCAATTAGCCAAGGCCAACTTTCTCTTTGCTCATAACATTGCATAATCAGTACAATCTTTAAAACATTCAGATATTCTTTCCAAAACTATTCTCACCTTCCAACTACCTTTATCTCTATATATATTACTAACTGTTTCACCACTGAACTCTTTTATTTCATACTCATGAACTTGTTTAATTTGATTCTCGTAAAAATCTCATTATAAATCAACAGTGGTACGGGGGGTGAGGTCATAAAGCCTCTAACTTGTCTCTCATGACTGTACACATATGACTCAACATTCTTCATTAATGAAATATCATTGTAATTACCCAACTCGCTCTAAGCGAATTTTCCACACTTACTCATGGTACAAATGTTTCTATCATTCATAATTTCGAACAGTGATTTTACTAACGCAGGCTCCATGGTAATATCTATTCAAGTACTCAACATTTAACTTTGATTTCTCTTACCATCACTTATCAAATTAGAGGACGTCTTACGGGTTTGAGTAAGTCGTTTACTTGATTGCCATAGTCCAACTATGGTTTTA
The DNA here is from genome assembly GCA_025698515.1 of Gossypium sturtianum. Taxonomy (NCBI): domain Eukaryota; kingdom Viridiplantae; phylum Streptophyta; class Magnoliopsida; order Malvales; family Malvaceae; genus Gossypium; species Gossypium sturtianum. Next base: position 43,850,988 of record CM046948.1, read on the forward strand.
CTCGTATCAAAATATCATAGCCCAGTTATAATCTTACATGTCATCACGATGCCATAGCCTCGCTATGGTCTTACACGAAATCTCATATCGATACCAATGCCATATCCCAGATACGGTCTTACATGGAAACACATGTCGATGCCGATGCCATATCCTAGAAATGGTCTTGCGCGGGATCTTATATCGATGTCGACGCCATATCCCAGATATGATCTTACACGATTTCATACCGAAGCCAGGTCCCAAACGTGGTCTTACACGGAATCACATATCGTTGCCAATGCCATGTCCCAGACATGGTCTTATATGGGATCACATGTACTGCCATGGTCCAACCATGGTCTTATTTATCAATTTATCATTGAACGACCGTACTCATCTCCTGCGTTCTACTTAATTTAACTTCCCAGTTTAACTCCCACACTATCATAATATTTGTGGCTTCATAACAGAGTCGTAAAACAAAACATTGTATATCCTCTACTTTAACAATCGCACATGAGATTCAACTATGTGGACATACTGATTATACATTATTCAAACAAATGTACATATACACATATCTCGTTCACTGGGTAAGTTTACTTTTCATATTCACTTAATCAAATATGTTGAGCATATAACACCGTATGCATGTCGAACCAACATAGATAAGCTTATCACCATATAACTTTCATTTCATTCATCAACCTAGGATGATCTCATTTCATACCTTACCACACACATGTCATGAACTTCTATTCATACCTTTCTGAATTTCATCAATGCATAAGCACATTTCAATTACCTCATTATCACTTACAACATTATCAAAAATAGCTCGGTTGGGAATCATCTCTGTCTTAAACAAACAATTTCGTTAGAGCCAGGAGATATCACACTATCATGAGGAGCAACATGGCATGTATAGATAAACTCTCATACGCTATGTTAGTCCGAGAATCGACTAAACCATAGCTCTGATACCACTAAATGTAACACCTCTTACCCGTATTCAACTCTAGAACTGGGTATGAGGCATTACCGGACTTAACTTGCTTGAGCATTCGACTTTGGGCTATAAAATTTGTCCCAATTTAAAACTTTTTCATTTACAATCGTAACGTCCCTATATGGGTCTACAAGACCATTTTCATATACTCGGGATGCTGAGGGACCAAATCGAAACTTTTACATACTTTAAAATTTTGACATAAAATTTGACCACGCGCCCGTGTGAAGAGTGGGACACGCCCGTGTGACATATCACACACCTGTGTTCTATGCCCGTGTAGAATTGTTTTCTTTTCAAACCTACAGGGGTTTTCACATGGCCGAACACACGCCCGTGTGCTTGGCCCGTGTTCTCCACACGTCCGAGACACGCCAGTGTCCTTGCCCGTGTGTAAAAACATGAGTATTCTATTTGTGACGTCAGCAACCCATTTATGGGCACACGGCCTAGGCACACGCCCGTGTGTCTAGCCCGTGGTCGACACTGACTTGCAACACTAACATGCAGAGGACACACGGCCAAGTCACATGCCCATGGGACTGACCGTGTGTCACACACGGTCTAGACACACGCCCGTGTGTCTACCCGTGTAGACCAATTCAAGGCTATTTTCCAAGCCATTTAGCCACCCTCACTTGCACACATTCACACATCATCACAATACATTTTCAAATCATCAATTATAACTCTTGAATTATCACATTTGAATCAAGAAAATCAAATTTTCATCTCATATACGAGGGAGAACTATTACTAGTACAATTACAACCGGCTTGAGCCATCATCTATGGCTATATAAAACCGAACCATAAACTCCTTTAGGCCAACACATTTGGCTACTTTAACTAAGACTTAATTATACCAAAATTAGATCCCTATACATGCCATATCTCAAGAAGACTTGAATCTCATACCCAAGTGTCTGCTCGATAGTGTGAAAGTATCTCCGGCGGTTTCCAACCCGAGCCAGTTAAGTTAACCTATAAGAGATAGGAAAGGAAGAGGAGTAAGCAATAACGCTTAGTAAGTTCATATGCAAATGATAAGCAACTATTGTCATTTATTTATTACCCTCAACCACAAGGTAATATAATGAGATTTACACTAAAGGTAATAGTTACCCATTCAATCATTCATAATGCTTACTCATTCTAAACTTTCACCTGTCACAAACTCATATCATAAAACATTGCTCATCTTTACTTGCATTTATCACCACAAAGCCACATACAAATTTCACTTAGTCAAGCTTCTCGTTATCACCCCGGAGTAATAATAAATGCTCGGTGGATTCGCACACAGCCCACCATTCAATAATTAATAAAGTGGTATCACACACAGCCCACCATTAATACTAAACACGATGGTATCGCACACAGCCCATCAGTAACAAATAATAAGGTGGTATCGCACACAGCCCACCATTGATAATATTGGCGATGGTATCGCTTTACGACCCATCGCTAACAATTTATAAGGTGGTATCGCACATAGCCCACCATTGAATAATTAATAAGGTGGTACCGCACACAGCCCACCATTATTACACATTCACGGATATTTATCCACGTACATTTTCTTATTTCGAATGTTCATCCGGGAATATCCTCACACACTATAATTCTTAAATAGATTTCTACAATAATCATTCGCATTCACGAAATGCATTTATAAATATAACATATGCAATCTGGGTGCATCGTTAACACATAACTCACCATGGTTTCCTCCTATACCGAATTCACCTCAAATGAGTTCTAGGCACATACCTGTACCTCTCATAGTATAACCTCATACTTTCTCATTTTCAACATATCTGTTGAATTATTCAAAATGCTAAAGAACACTCTTGAATTTCATACATATAGCACCAAATCAACATCATACCCCCGATAAGGTCTTACATGAAATATCATATCGATGCCATGTCCCTGACATGGTCTTATACCAAATCTCAAACCGAGGTCATATTCCAAATATGGTCTTACACGGGACCTTAATTATCATAGTATCATGCTATTTGCATTCCCTCTGTTCTTAGATTCAATTGAAGACTTTAAATTCTTGACATCTCGTCAAAACGTATTTAATATATTCATAGAGTCAATATACAATTCATACATCATCGAAATATTAAATACTTCACTATAGTTTAATTATTAGCACACGAACTTACCTAGATACCGAAAAGGGTAGAAAGGGACTTATTTGTCCATATTTCTCTTTTCTCCCGTTCTAGGCCCGAATCTCATTTGCTTTGATCTAGAAAAATAAAATTTACTCATTTAATCACCACACTAATTAATACATTTTAAAAATTCTACTTTTGAAAAATTACCATTTTGCCCTTGAACTTTGGCAAAATTACGATTTCACCCTTAGGCTCGTATATCGATTTTCATCCAACTTCTTTGCTAACCAAGCCTATCCGATTCATATTATCTTCTATAGCAACTCAAGATTTTAACTATTACACACATTTACCACTTATTTCACAACCTTTACAAAAAGGTCCTTTTATGTGTTTTCATGGTAATACCCTTCACAAAAGTTGTTTATCTAACAACTAAAACTCATTTTCTTCCATAAAAATGCAGCAAACAACTCAATTGTTCTCATGGAAAAACCCTAGACTCTTAACCATTTTGCAAAATAGTCCCCTCATTAACTAGCTTAAGCTTTAGGGGTTCCAAAAGTACAAAAATCATAAAAAATAATCATCAATATGACTTACTAGTAGAGGTAAGGAGTTGCTAAAAATTTTCAAGCTCCATGGCTATTTTTATTGAGAAATTTCGATGGAGAGAAGTGAAGAAAAGATGATATCTTTTCTTCTCTTTATTTTATTATAAAAATAAGATTTTATCACCAATTTCACCTAACAATATGACAAAGTCAACTCTTTGTCCCCTATGGCCGGCCACCTCTTAAAATAAGGCCTAATTACACATTAGGGACATCCAATTAATATTCCTTAGCTATTTGGCACCTCTAGCAAATAAAATAGAACTTTCGCACTTTATGCGATTTAGTCCTTTTTCGGGATTAAGCATGAAATCGTTGAAATTAAAACACCAAAATTTCCATGCTCCTTTATAAACATGCTATAACCCATAAAATAAAATTAAAATAAATTTTCTCTGACCCCGGATTAGTGATCCCGAGACCACTGTTCCGACTAGCCCCTAAGCGAGGTTGTGACAGCATAACAAGGAATTCATAATGCCCGTACCTTGTCCTGAAAGCAGTTTTCGACACATCCGACTCTTTAACTCTCAACTGATAGTAGCCAGATCTCAAATCAATCTTCGAACATATTGTTGCCCCTTTCAACTAATCAAACAAGTCATCAATTCTTGGCAAAGGATACTTGTTCTTTATAGTCACCTTGTTGAGCTGTCGGTAATCAATACAAAGTCTCATAGATCGGTCTTTCTTTTTTACAAAAAAACACTGGAGCACCCCAGGGAGATAAACTCGGTCTCGCAAAACCCTTGTCTGTCAATTCTTGCAACTGAGCTTTTAATTCTTTCAATTCAGTCGGAGCCATTCTATACGGAGCAATAGATATCGGTGAGGTCCCTGATACTAAGTCAATACCAAACTCAACTTCTCTGACCGGTGGCAACCCTGGCAACTCTTCCGGAAACACATCCGAATATTCACAAACTATCGGTACTGATTCAATTTTCAACTCAGACACTTTTGTATTCAACACATAAGCAAGATAAGCTTTACAACCTTTCCTTACACACCTCTGGGCAGACATCGAAGAAATCACAACAAGTAACTCACTCGACTCATCTGAATCAATCCGAATAATTTCACCATTTTCACATTTCAGTTCAATAATCTTTCTTTTACAGTTTACTACGACATCATGCAGTGTCAACCAATCCATACCCAAAATAACATCGAATTCATCAAATGGCAACAACATTAAATCAGCCAGAAAATAGTGACCTCGAATCATCAAGGGACAATTCTTGCAAACTCTATCAACTAATACATGTTTGCCTAAGGGGTTTGACACTCTAACCACAAACTCAGTAAACTCAACTGGCAAGCTCTTACTAGTTACTAATTTCACACAAACATAAGAATGAGTCGATCCAGGATCAATCAATGTAACTACATTAGTATTATAGAAAGAAAAAGTACCAGTGATAACATCGGGAGATGTCGCTTCTTCACGAGCACGGATGGCATAGGCTCTAGCAGGTGCTCGAGCTTCGGATCTCAAAGTTGTATCTTTTGTCACTCCTTTACTACTAGCTCCATTTTTGGTATTTCTCGGTGGTCTACCCCTATTAGTAGTATTACTCGGCCTCGCACTCTGAAATTTTTCTTTCTCAGCCATTTCAGGACAATTTCGGATAAAATGCTCTTGAGAACCACATTTAAAGCAAGCTCGGTCATTCATTCTACACTCGCCGGGATGTCTTCTTCCACAATATTGACATTTGGGTCTATTAGACTTTACATTACCCACACTTGCCATTGAAGTAGCTTGAGATTTAAGACTCGAATGCTGCTTTCCACGATCTCTGTATGAATACCCCGCTGAAACATTCGAACGGGAATACATTTCTTTAGATTTCTTTGACTGAGATGGAAATGACTTACTTATCGGTCTTTTCCTCGAATCTCTAGCTTCAAGATCAGCTTTCCTCTTCTCTTTATTCAACTCTTCGGCCTTACAAGCCCGTTCAACCAATACCACAAATTCTTTTAGCTCTAAGATCCCAATTAAGACACAAACATCCTCATTCAATCCATCCTCAAATATCTTGCACATAATAGCCTTTGTGGAAACACACTCTCGAGCATATTTACTAAGTCTGACAAATTCTCGCTCATGCTCTGTCACTGTCATACGACCCTGTTTCAGCTCAAGAAATTCCTTACATTTCTGATCGATGAACCGCTGACTAATATATTTATTTCGAAACTCTTCTTGAAAGAATTCCCATGTAACCCTCTCTCTTGGTACTACTGATACCAGTGTATTCCACCAGTGATATGTAGAATCTCTCAAAAGTGAGATGGCACACTTTAAACACTCATCCGATGTGCAGGACAACTCATCAAATACCCTGATATAGTTTTCGAGCCAAAACTCGGCTCTCTCGGGATCATCATCCATATTAGCTCTAAAATCTTCAGCCCCGTGCTTTCAGATCTTATCAACCAGGGGCTTGTTCATTCTTACAAATTCCATACCTTGTGGAGCTACGGGAACCGGTCGAGGAATAGGTGGGGGTGGAGGAGGTTGGGCATTCGGATTTGTTCGAACAAATTCTGTATACCACTCATTCATCATGTGGAGAAAGGCTTCCCTACCCCCTTCTCCCTGACTAACCGTAGGAGGTCTACTATCAGACGGCGCTACCCCTTGAGTGGGAGCCGGTGCATTACTTTCAACTTCATCAGCCTTAGCTCAATTGGGATCCATTTACTATATGAAAACACAATTTTAAAATTGTCAGGAGTCATCACACTATCACAATTCATTTATGGCATGTATAGCTAGACTCTTACACACGCTACGTTAGTCCAAGAATCAACTAAATCGTAGCTCTGATACCACTAAATGTAATACCCCTTACCTGTATTCGACGCCGAAACAGGGTACGAGGCATTACCAGACTTAAACACAAGTAAACATACAAAACCGAGACATAATTTCCATTCAAATTTAAAACTTTTCACATACATTCATATCGTCCCTAAAACGAGCCTACGAGGCTCAATACATGCTTTGGAAGTGGTTCGGGACTAAACCGAGAATTTTAGGAAAACATACAACACTTAGAAAATTTTTCATGTTACAAGGCTCACACGCCCGTGTGGTCCAAGGGACACGACCGTGTGACCCTTGGACACGCCCGTGCTACAGGCCGTGTTCAAAATAGGGTGCTCTCTGACTTATGCCACACGGTCGTGCCATATGCCTGTGTGCTAGGTCGTGTGGTCGATTTAATTTTTCATAATTTTTCATAAAATAGGTGCAAACTTCACACGACCAGGGCACACGCCCATGTTCGAGGCCGTGCCATCCACACGGCTGAGACACACGCCCATGTCTCTGCCCGTGTGCTCGATACTGAGCATTCTGTTTTGCAACAATTAAGGTACAGGGAATCCACGGCCGAAACACACGCCTATGGAGCAAGCCGTGTGTCTCACACGGCGTAGACACACGCCCGTGTGTCTACCCGTGTGGACAAAAATAAGGCTATTTACCAAGCCATCTTGTCACCCTTCCATGCATAAACATACACAACAAACATAGAACCATTCCAAGCATATACCATCAACCAAATCAGCCACAACTAAGGCATCAACACCCTATTCACATGCTATCATTTATCATACACAAACATCACCTATATCTCAACTCAAATCATGCAATTTCCCACATCCATGAAAAGCATCATCATATGCATATATATATACTTAAACCAATATTAGCCAATTTCAATGGCCATTTACAAAATGAATTATCAGCCAACATAAGCCAACACATTTGGCTAAATCAACTATGACACATAACAAAAATGACCAAGTCCCTATACATGCCATAACTCAAAATATCAAAATCAATGGTACCAAAAATATTGAGTTGATAGTGTGAATGGATCTCCGACAGGTCCCGATCCCTGAGCTGGCTTGGTGACACTATAAGACAAGGGAAAAGAAAAGGGGAGTAAGCTATATAGCTTAGTAAGTTCCTATGCAAATAATAAGCATTATAATCACACATGTATCACACAAATAAACATGATGAACTTGGCATAAATAGTATCAAGATCTTCTAATCATAACTTACTCATTCAAAACCTTACCGAGGGATTCATCACATATCGAGCTCATTAGTAAATAAGTTTTACGTATGTACTTGTACCAACTCACAACATAATCATAACCTTTCACAACTTTGACATACTCGTTGAATTTCCCGTTAAACCACTTGGAATACTAAAGAATACTCGGGAATCTCGCACATACAATACCATACCAATGCCATATCCCAGATATGGTCTTACATGGGATCTCTTATCGATGCCAATAGCCCAGCTATGGTCTTACACGAAGTCTCATATTGATGCCATATCCCAGATATGGTCTTACACGTAATCTCAAATAACCCTAATGTCATGACATTCGTATCCTACCTATTCCTAAGGTTCAACCGGGATTTCTCACTTGTCAAACTTTATCGATTACATCCAAGGAGTCAATCATAATTCATACAATATTAAAGCATTTAAAACATAAATAAAACAATGCATTATTTACATACGAACTTACCTCGGTACAAAAAATAGTAGAAATGGACCTAATCGTCAAACACCTTATTTTTCCCCCGATCTAGGTCCGAACCTCGTTTCTCTTGATCTATAATAGCAAATTTAACTCATTTATTATCCACATTTCTGAATTCAGTCCAAAAATCACATTATGGCAAAATTACTTTTTTGCCCCTAAATTTTGACATTTTTACATTTTGGCCCCTAGGCTCGTAAAATAAAATCTATTTGATTTCTTCAAGACCCAAGCCTAGCCAAACCTCTTTCATGCTTATAACAGCCCACATTTTTCATTTAATCACACTTATCTTTTTACAAATAGGTTTTTTTTTTACATTTTCATCAAAAATCACCTAGCAAAAGTTATTTATCTAACATTAAACTTGCATAATCTACCATTAAACATCAAAATACACACATGTCTATCATGTGTCAAACCTTAGACCTCAATTATCTCTCAAATTAATGGTAAAAATAGATAGATCGAGTGATAACGACTTCAAAAATGTAAAGAGTGTTAAAAACGGGACAAGAACGGACTTACAATCGAGCTTGAAAGTGGCCAAACCCTAGCTATGGCTTCCCTTCTAATTTTCGGCACAAGCATGAAGAAGATGGACTAAATTTTGGCTTGATTTTTGGTTTTTAATTCATTTAATTACTAAATGACCAAAATACCCTTCACTTAAAACTTTGAAATTTTATCTCACCATGTCCATTTTTGTCCACTAACTTAAAAAATGGTCTAATTATCATCTAAGGACCTTCAATTTAAAATTTCATAGCAATTAGACACTCTAGCATGTAGAACTCAACTTTTGCACTTTTTACAATTTAATCCTTTTTTGCTAAATTGAGTGCTCAAACGTCAAAATTTTCGAATGAAATTTTCACGAATTCATTCCGTAAAACTGTAGACCATAAAAATATAATAAAAAAATTTTACTGTGTCGGATTTATGGTCCTGAAACCACTGTTCCGACTAGACCCAAAATCGGGCTGTTACAAACTAGGTCTCCCCGCTTCCTTCAAGTCAACTAGTTGTAGTAACCACATTAAATGTACTATATTTCGAGATTTATGTGTCATTGGAAGACCCCCGATTAATCTCAGGATGAATGCTCGCGCATATTTATCTCTTTCGATGGCACTCGTGGAGTTATCGATATAATTGAATTTGTCTTCTAACTATTTCATCTCTACCTGAATATCACTATACGTGTCTGACACCTTGCCTAATAGTTGTTCGCGAATTGTGCTCCAATTGCCAATGCCCACTACCCTCGTAGAATGCCCCATCCACCGATGATTTGAGTTGTAAAACAACGTCCTTGAGTGTAATTGTACACTCACCGCAAGAAAGATGGAATGTATGTGTCTCGGGTCTCCATCTTTCCAGCAAAGCACTGATAAGTGCAGGATCCGATTTAGCCCCCCCAAGTATACGTGACACATGCAAGAATCCCGCCTCTTGCAAGTAGTGTTCAATAACACACAGTACCCTCGCACTTAAATTATGTATGTACGTCTCCATAATCTGATCTTTGGTCTAATTATATAAACATAAAAAAATTATAAAAATGTTAACAACTTAATAATTAAATTAATTGAAAGTAAAAGAAAATTAATAATATTTTCTTACCATTTGCAATTGAACACCGGAAATGTGTGTCATCCAAATGAATAAGCGATATTGACATTTTTAAAATTATAAAAATAAAATAAAATCAAAGAAATTACGAAATATAAAATTAAAACAACAAGAACTTGAGAAAAATTCAATGAAAAATTGAGAACTAAATAGGATTTGAATGCAAAAGAAAGAAAATTAGTTGGGTTGATATAGCAAATAAACTAGCCGTTAGAAGAAAAAAAAGTAGCCGTTTGAAAAACGTGTCCAACAAGACGCATTTTCAGCTGAGGTGGCAAGCAACAAGGACGCTGAAAACGCGTCCAGTAGGAGACATTTTCTATTTCGCTCTCTAAAATTGACCTATTTCCTAAATTTGAGAAAAAATGACCTACATCCATAATTAACCTTTAAAATCAGCCTTTTTGGCTAATTAACCCACAAATTAATGGATGTTAAATAAACCTTAGCGTATTCAAAACCCTTCTAATGGTGAATTACGCAAAAATGTTGATTTTTAACCATAATTACCGGATTAGGTCAATTTTGGGAAAATACGTCCAGCTGAACGCGTTTTTAATGGATATGGTAGGAAAACACTTCTAATTGGATGTGCTTTTAGCTTTGGCTAAATGGTTAAATGTTACTGTTTTTATCATTGAGTCACGAGTTCGAATCCTCTCCTACTTACATTTTTATTTTTTATTTCATGTTGCTTCAAGCTTTTTAAATTTTTAAATAATTTTTTTAACATATTAGTTCTTTGGTTAGATAGTTGAAATTATATCCTTGAGTCTCGAATTCGATTCATCTCTTACTCATATTTGTATTTTTTTTTATTTCACATTGCTTCAAGCTTTTTAAATTTTTAATTAATGTTTTTTTAACATATTACATCTTTGAGTCTCGAGTTTGATTCTTGTATATTCACATTTGTATTTTTTATTTCATGTACGTTTTTTTCAATCAATATTTTTAACATATTAGCTCATTTCGTGGTTAGATAATTACAATTACATCATTGAGTCTAAGGTTCAATTATTTTTATAAGCATATTAATGTATTTTTTATTTTATATTGTTTCAAGCTTTTTTATTTTAAATTAATGTTTTTATGGTATTTTTTAATTATTTTTATTTTTAATTAATTTATTGTTTTTATTTTTAATTATTTTTATAAGCATAATAGTATTTTTCTTTCAATTAATGATATTTACAATAATTATTTAATTTATGCTTATAAAAATAATTAAAAAATATATTAATTAAAAATAAAAATAATTTAAAAAATATCATCATAACATTAATTAAAAATAAAAAAAGCTTGAAACAATATGAAAACAAAAATACATTAATATACTTATAAAAATAATGGAACCTCGGACTCAAGAATGTAATATCAACTATCTAACCATCTAACAAAATGAGCTAATATGTTAAAAATATTAATAATAAAAAAAGCTTGAAGCAATATGAAATAAAAAATACAAATGTGAGTAGTAGAAGAATCGAACTCAAGCAAGGGCGAAGGCAGAATAATTTTTTAGGGGGCTCGAGTGAAATTTTAATTTTTTATAGTCTATATCTTTATAGTTTTTAAAGGATTAAATCAAATTTTTATAAGTTTAGGGGGGCCAAAGTGTAATTTTACATTTACTAATTTAAAATTTTAAAAAAATTAAGGGCCTAAATAGTAATTTTCCATTTTAAGGGGTTGAGCCCCCTGCCAGCTCCTCTAGATTCACCTCTAAACTCAAAACTAAAAGATGTAATTACAACTATCTAACAAAAGAACTAATATGTTAAAAAACATTAATTAAAAATTTAAAAGCTTGAAGTAATATGAAATAGAAAATACAAATATGAATAGCAGAATAATCAAACTCAAGACTCAATGATGTAATTACAATTATCTAATCATCTAACCAAAGAACTAATATGTTAAAAAATTAATTAAAATTTTAAAAAGCTTGAAGCAACATAAGTAGAAAAATAATCGAATCCAATACATAAAAAAAAAGCACTAATATTTAATAATTTAGCCAAAGTTGAAAACACTTTTAGTTAGAAGTATTTTTCTGAAATATCCACTAAAAATGCGTTCAATAGGACAAATTTTTTTTTTAAATTGGCCTAATCAAGTAAATTTAGAAAAAATCGACCAGGTAATCATGGTGGGTAATTTACCAACATATACCAAAATAAAAAAAATTACGGAAATGGGCCGAAATTTGCATTATTTACGGAAAAGGGTCATTTCCCCCAAAACGCGTCCATGTCAGCGCATTTTGGGGGGATGCAGCAGGAAAGCACGCCCTTTAGGAAGCGCTTTGTGCCACATCAGCACAAAACGTGCTGACGAGGACGCGCTTTGCTGATGTGGCACAAAGCGCTTCCTAAAGGGCGCGCTTTTGCCCTCCTTCCCCCGACTGCCTTTTCAGCTGTTTTTAGTGTTAGGGTATGAGGTTTTAGGGTTTTAGGGCTAGGGTTTAGGATTTTTTAGGGTCGTTAGGTTTAGGGTTTTTAGGGGAAAAATAATGGATTAGATTATAGGGTTAATTAGGGTTTAGTAAAAATATGTTTAGGGTTTTGGAGAAAATATATTAGCAAAATAAAAATTATTTGAATTTTTTTGAAAGTTGTATCTGGCAAAATAATTTTGAGAAGACGTTTCTGAACAAATAGTGCCGAAAACGCTTCAAGCAGGATGCACATCGCAAGAAGAGTATCAAAAGAGCTCCCACGTGGACGCTCTTTTGCTACAGTAGTATCTGGCAAAATAATTTTGAGAAGACGTTTCTGAACAAATAGTGCCGAAAACGCTTCAATCAGGATGCACTGTCAGCAAGAGTATTGAAAAGAGCTCCCACGTGGACGTTATTTTGCTACGATAGTTCCGAAAAGATAATTTTGAGAAGACTTTTCGAACAAATAGTGCCCAAAACGCTTCAAGCAGGATGCACATCGTCAAAGAAGAGTATCAAAAGAGCTCCCACGTGGGACGCTCTTTTGCTCTGATAGCATCTAGCAAAATAGTTTTGAGAAGACGTTTCTGAACAAATAGTGCCGAAAACGCTTCAAGCAGGATGCACTGTCAGCAAGAGTACTGAAAAGAGCTCCCACGTGGACGCTATTTTGCTACAGTAGTTCCTGAAAAGATAATTTTGAGAAGACATTTCTGAACAAATAGTGCCCAAAATGCTTCAAGCAGGATGCACTGTCAGCAAGAGTACTGAAAAGAGCTCCCACGTGGACGCTCTTTTGCTACAATAGTTCCTGAAAAGATAATTTTGAGAAGACGTTTCTGAACAAATAGTGCCCAAAATGCTTCAAGCAAGATGCACTGTCAGCAAGAGTACTGAAAAGAGATCCCACGTGGACGCTCTTTTGCTACAGTAGTCTCTGGCAATCCTTAGACTATAAATCAGCCAAATTTCATTCTCAGGTTGCATAACAGAAATTGAGGCAAAAGAAAAATAGAAATTGAAAATGAGTGAACGTATTAATGCTGTTATTTACTACGATGGTGAGGTTTGTGACACCGAAAATGGTGTTGTTTTTTATCGGAGAACACAACTCGACTGGGTTTTAATCGGAACATAGATTTGATAGAACTTCGCAAAAGAATTAGGCGTAAAATCTTCGGAACAATGCCAATGAAAGTTTAGTCTATTAAGTATAGATTTTGTGCTTCGGTTGATCCGGTGAGATATGACTCATTCGACATCAAAGGTCCTCAGAGCTTTGAGGCGATGGTGGAGACTCATCTTGCTAGTGGATCACCCTATCTTGAGGTATATGTACAATTTTCATCGCCAAGTGATCTTCCTTCGACCTCAACATCTACTGCTGTGCGAGGGGAATACACGACCCCAAGCTGACACTCTGTTAGTGGAAGGCAGACTACGGAAGTGCCCGTGTTTGGTGGTAGTATGGAAAACATAACCCCTGCACGACACTCGGTTGGTGGATGGGACATGCATATCTTTCCTTCGATGTTCGATGATAGAAATACGTATTGGGGAACGTCATCAACTTCTAGTGGTTGGCAATCCACATATTATTGGGAACGTTATGAAAGATGTTTAAGGAGGGATAATATACTCCCCACGACATCCACCGGCGAGGGGCCCTCGTTCATTGCAGATTATGATGGGTCGGATGATGAGTCCGATGTGGATCCACCTCGAGAGCCCGAGCCCGATGGTGCAGAAGTTGCATTATTTTCTGAACCGGAGCCTGTTCCAACCGTACCTGAAGATGTTGAGGAGGTTCGGATGAAGAAGAAGAAGATCCGCTATTCGTAGGCGTACTCGCCTCCAGCCCACATGCATAATGTCGATCTATCTCAAGACGATGCATTGGAGTTTCCTGAACTACCACACCGGACGCGTGACCGTACAAGTTCGTCGTTGGATTCGGGCGAATTAGAAGTTGGTAAAGAGTTTTCCAACAAGGATGCTTTTCTTGGTGCATTGAAACAATACAGCATTAAGAACGGGGTTAACTACAACGTGGTTAAATCGAAGCTCGATAAGTACGAGGCGAAGTGTGCAGTGCAAGACGGCACATGTTCATGGAAAATCATGGCCTCGTTGAGGAAAAGGACAGGCTTGTGGGAGATCAAAAAGTAAAAAGGTCCACATACATGTCTTGCCGGTACAGAATCACTATGTGTTCAATGTTTTTAAATAATACTAATATTACGTAATGTTGCATTATTTAACGTACTTCATTGACAGGTGTTTCACAAGATCATCCGAAGATGGATTCAGAGATGTTGGCTGAATTAATAATACCGACGGTGAAGGCCGACCCCAAGACTACAGTGCCGGCCTCAATTGGCAATATTCGTAGCCAATTGGGGTACACGCCCTCTTACCGGAAGACTTGGATAGCCAAGCAAAAGGCATTGGAAAAGTTGCATGGTCGATGGGACGCTTCATATAATGAAGTGTGGCAGTGGTGTCAGGTGCTGGAGAGATATGTCCCAGGCAGCATAACAGACCTTGAAATGGAACCAGTGTACTACAACGATCGATTGCTCCGTGGATGCGCAGTGTTCAAGCGTCTTTTCTGGACATTTAAGCAATGCCGAGACGCATTTATATACTGCAAGCCATTGGTACAAATTGACGGTACCTTTATGTATGGTAGATATACGCATCGGCTATTGCTAACTGTGGCACAGGACGACAGTGGGAGAATCCTTCCAATTGCGTTTGCAATAACACCGGGGGAGTCAGCTGATGACTGGGATTTCTTCCTATCTAGGTTAAGGAGGCATGTCTGCCCCCAACCTGATATATGCGTTATATCGGATCGGGGCCCTGGAATACTAGCCGCAATAGAGCGACAGGGAAGCCTGTGGCACCGCACACACCATCGATATTGCCTAAGGCATGTTGCGTCCAACTACCACGGGCAACATCGATCTACAAGTCAACGACAACAAGTGACCAATATGGGTATGTAGTATCTATTAATATAATTTCGTTTCTAATATTCAATTTATTCTTAATTGAAGAGTGGTATGTAATATTCGCTATCAACTTATATTGGCAGGGTACGAGATTAATAAGGACCGGTTTCACGAGATGTTGATGAGTTTGCGCTCAGTTAACGAAGAAGGCGCAAACTATCAACTTTTGTAGAAGGACTAATTTGCAAAAAAATAAAAATTAAATTACAATAAAAAACAAATCTTGGACTTTTATTTTTATTAAAGATATTAAAATTAAATTATAATAAAAAAAAACTTTTATTTAATTAAAGATATTAAAATTAAATTACAAACAAAAACAACTTTTATTTTATTAAAGATATTAAAACTAAACTAAAAAAATACAACTTTTATTTTATTAAAGATATTAAAACTAAATTACAAAAAAAAAAAACAACTTTTATTTTTATTAAAGATATAAAAATTAAATTAAAATAAAAAAATAAACAACTTCTATTTTATTAAAGATATTAAAATTAAATTACAAACAAAAATAAAAAATAACTTTTATTTTATTAAAGATATTAAAATTAAATTACAATAAAAAAAATAAACAACTTCTATTTTATTAAAGATATTAAAATTAAATTACAAACAAAAATAAAAAACAACCTTTATTTTATTAAAAAAATAAAAAAATTTATATTACAATTAAAAAATAAAAAAAGGCGGTCGGAATCAATGTTGGTGCCGGTCGGAATCAGTGCCACATGGGGGTGGTCGGCGGTTACGCGCTGGATTCCTCCTTCTTCTAGCTTCCGGCGGGGGTCGTGGAACCTCAAAGTGGATTCCAGTTCCTCCGCGGTGGGTGCGGTTGTGGGTGTTGGGATGATGACCCACCTTGATAAAATAACGACTGCGGAGGTATTTGCATAAACCATGGTGGGGGTGTCTGAATCCCATAAGGCGAAGGAGACTGGTAAAAAGAAGAGCTCCCCGACGGCGCCTCGTGTAATCCCTCATGCGACGGCGGCCTCAAGATCGGCTGGCCAGTCGGAGTAGTTGGGAACGGACTCCAACCGGGCCATGCATTCCAACCTGCAGTGGGACTGAGAAAAGGAAACATATATGGGTTAGGATACATATAAGGGCTAGGGTACGCACCTGGCATAAAGGCCAAAGGATGTGATGTTGGTGTCGTAGGATGAAGTGTTGGGCCCGGTGACTGTGTGGGTGCTGTTGATGGGACCGGTGACTGTGTCGGTGCTGTTGATGGTCCCGTCTCATCACCCTTCTCCTTGGATTTAAAGGGCCCCGTCGTTCCCTTTGTTCACGAAGTTGCCGTCGCCTCTCCTCTTCCGACAATAAATACGGCTTGTCATGGATCCTAAACCATGGCATGTATTCCGGCACGCACGCTAACTCAGAAACGATGATCGGTTTCCGAATAGGTATATAATCATACTGGTTCTCCCACATTTCGATATATGCTGACCAAAATCTTGGCCAATCCGCAGTAATCGCCGTAAGTCGACTTTGTGCTCATCATCGAGCACCTCAGGTGGCACGGGAATCGGTTGTCGGAATCCAAATTGTCGCAGAACCCGATCTGACTGGTGCATCTCCACGGTGGCATAGTTGATCAATGGGACCTTCACATGCCAAATGTTCGGATTTAGTAAGAACTTCTCCGGAATTACTGCCCGAATTGTCGGATCTTCGTATGGTGTCCATTGAAACTATATTAACATGACCAAAATATTAGTTATATACATAATACTAAATACTAAATATGAAATACTAAATTATAAATACGAAATTCGAAACGACATTTTATTACGAAAATAGATTTTATTTAATACTTACTTGTGATTCCGACCGTTGCTCTAATAGAAGCCGTATATCTTCAAGCTCGGTAGGTATTCCAACATAACTCGCCGAATAGTTCCACCTAATTAAATAAATTTTTAGCATACAATTATACTTTAAATCTACGTAATAATTGTAAAATATAATATTAAATTTACCTCGATATGAGTGGGAATGTATATGGGTGGTCGACTGAGGACGTAAAAATAGAAATCGAAATCGTGCCCATGACTGCAGTAGTGATAGGCAACCTCCGATTTTCACTTTACTCGACGCGTCGCCTCGCACATCTCCCGATACAATTTTGATAGCACGGCGGACCCCAACTCAATTCACCGGCTACTCTAAAATCAACGAGTTTGAGAGTCATCTCTGTGTACGAGGTTTCGTGGACAGTCCGGCATCGATAGCCTCCAATCATCTCAAGAATGTATGCCCGAGCATACCGTATTCTTTCTATTTCGGTCGAACCATTATTCGGCTCCGGGAATGTGTCTCGTAACCAGCCCATCTCGATCCGACCACCGTAAATGTTATCCGAAATAGCACCCAAAAGCTCATAGCATACGGCGGCCCAATCGCCAGAAGTTGCGGACCCGGTGACTACGTACCCATCCACCGGCAATCCTAATTGCAAATGCACGTCTTCCAGAGTGATAATACACTCTCCGCATGGAAGATGGAAAGTGTGCGTCTCGGGTCTCCACCTCTCTATCAACGCACTGATGAACTTCGGCTCCAACTTGCACCCCCGGCCTATCGTGGCCACGTGCCAAAAACCCGCCTCCCGTAGGTAATTCTCGATAAACGGTGATGGCGGACCAGGCATATTGCGAATATAGCATTGCAAAAGACCCGATCTCTGGTGATTTAAAAAATTATAAAATAAATTTTAATTAAAATTGCATAAACCTAAAAAATATTAAATAGTATTGAAAAATTAAAATTAAAACTTACCATCTGCATTTGATCGACGGAGATGTGTTTATCATCGAGACGAATTAATTCCCCGGCCATTGGTAATACGATCGAATATTTTAAAATTTATCAAAAAAATATATTTCAAAAAATTTTAAAAAGGGCTTTTTTGTAAATATTAAAGGATTACTGTGAAATTTGAGAGGAAGTTTCAAGGAATTTAAGAGAAATTTGAGAAGAATTTGAGAGAAAAATGAATAAGGACTTTGTTGTGAAAAAAATAAAAGGGTGGGGGTTTTTATAGGTTTTTTTTTTTTGACCGTTGAGGCCCAACGGTCAAAAAAAATTTGACCGCTGTAAATAGAAAGCGCTCTTGAGGAAGCGCTTTGTGCCACATCAGCAAAGCGCGTCATCGTCAACGCGTTTTGTGCTGATGTGGCACAAAGTTCTTTCTCAATGGCGCGCTTTCCTGCTGCATCCCCCCAAAACGCACTGATGTGGATGCGTTTTGGGAGGAAATGACCGTTTTCCGTAAATAATGCAAATTTCGGCTCATTTTCATAATTTTTTTTTATTTTAGTATATTTTGGTAAATTATCCAATTATGGTTAAAAATAAGTATTTTTTGTTAATTCACCCAATTTTATTTCTGCCTAACCTCTTATTTCTCAAAAAAGAAAAAAAAGAAAAGAAAAGAAGCAGAGAATCATTATTTCCTTTTCTTCTCGTTATACGAATTTGGTTGTACCATGCAAAACCTGGATTCATGAGCTTCTCAATTCTAAAGAGATTACCTTTATTTTCTCCACCATTTGTCAACGTAATGGCTTCATCATCTTTCTACTGTGGAGTTCAATCAAAGAGATTCTTAGTGTTAGCCCAGCAGCTGCGTCATTATAAGCCTCCACCTTGTTCCTGGGATGACAACGAGGAACGAATCATCGAGGAAGCCGCCGGGAAATTTGTTTCCCAAGTGGGTTTTCAAGAATCCGTTACCCGAGTGGCTCAAAACCCAGAAAAGTTTAGATCCAAAAGAGCTGCTGTTTTGATCTGTCTCTTTGAAGGGGATGCTGGGGATTTGCGTGTCATTTTGACCAAAAGGTCTTCCAGATTATCTACTCATTCGGGTCAGTTTCTTCGCTTTTGCGTGATTAATGTTTGGAAAGTTAATGGTTAGATGAAATGTTCTATTTTCTTTCTTTTTTTTTGGTCATATATGATCATGCGATACAAGGGCAATCCAGCAGCAATAACAGAGAACATAAAACTAACGGTCTCAAAATACTTAACAAAAGTGAAATGTTTGTTTTTTGTTTCCTTGAACTGTCTACTCACCTGGGATAAAGGCTTTGGGATCAGCTTTTGATCATTTGATGGGAGATTTTGAGGCATGAGAATTTTACTTTTTCTTGGGAAGGGAATGATGATTTTTAAATACCCCTTGTTTGGTTAGTAAGAAAATTCAAGCCAAAGAGCAGAAAGTATCCTTTTAAGGATGCCCATCCTCTATCATTTGAGTTCTAATTTTCTATCTTCTATGAATGGAAGGCTCATTGCAGTACCTTTTCCTTTTTGAGTGTTAGCAACCAACTAATGAAATCAAGAAGTTGTGTCCTTGATTGAGTTATATTCGATGGCTTTAGGGAAGACTAGAAAGAGGAATGAATATATGTCGGATAATATCATTTTTGGGTTTCCTAAGAAAGTGTGGTTGTTTCAGTTCACTTGCATTAGTTGCTTTAGGTTCAGTTAAGTCTAACAGTCACTTTAAAGTTGACATGTATAAGATTGTGGTCTCGGTTTCTTATTTTTCCCGTGTGGCTACCAGATGTAGACTTAATTGTTTGACTTAGTGTCTTCGGTGGTTTGCTGCAGGGGAAGTTTCATTGCCTGGTGGGAAAGCAGATGCGGGGGACAAAGATGATGGTGATACAGCAACTAGAGAGGCTAAAGAAGAGATTGGGTTGGACCCTTCACTTGTCAATGTTATAACTGTTCTTGAACCATTTTTGTCTAAGGTATTAAAATTTTTCTTTTAGGTAGCATTTTGGAACTTGGATTTCAAAAATACTGTAAATTGAGTGATAACATATAGAAATGTTGCATTCATGATTCTCAAATCCATGGATTTGTTGGATGTGCATTTAATAGTGAATTTGAATTTCCTAAGGAATTTAGGAATTCAATATATTTATGCTTTTTATATTTTCTGAATATATATTAGATTGAACCCAACTAATTTATTCATAATGTATGCATTTCATTTTTACGATTTATTTAGCAAATGAAATCCAAATAGAAATTTTCAAAATCATGTTCCCAACATAACATTAGCTTTTTTAGTATCTTCAGTAACCACCCATATACATGGTAAATGGCATTAGTCTGATTTGAAT
Source organism: Gossypium sturtianum (assembly GCA_025698515.1). Taxonomy (NCBI): domain Eukaryota; kingdom Viridiplantae; phylum Streptophyta; class Magnoliopsida; order Malvales; family Malvaceae; genus Gossypium; species Gossypium sturtianum. Next base: position 43,871,550 of record CM046948.1, read on the forward strand.
CAGTTCAGTTCTCATTTGGATGATTGTGACATTTTCTGTTCTATATATCTACAGTAATATTGTTGGAAGTTTAGAATTAATTTCTTGTTGGAGGGTATTGTGGGCGTCTATGTTTTAAACTTGATATCTAAAACTTAGCACAAAAGCAAAGAAGAGTCTATGTAATGTGAGATAGACTGTTAGGTGTACAGCAAATTTATCACTTGGCATCATGAATGGATAATCTGTTTGTCTATGCCTACTCTAAAATTCTGTGAGTTTCCCTTCGGACACCTTCTCTATCTGTAAAAATCTGAAACTCATGGCTGTGTTTGGCAAGGGGTGACACAAGATGGGGATAACTGGTACTAATGCTATAAACTTTACAGAAAGAAAACAAAAAGAAAACCCTTAGAAGAGAGTGAAAGCTGGTACACTGGAATAAAGAAAGGTGTGATTTAGTTTATATGAGCTACCTACCTGATCCAAGCATGATTTCTATCATGGTTATTAAATAGCTCTTCTCATTATCAAGTAATTGAAATTGCTCTTCCAACCTAAGTTGTATAATCCTATAAGGTGCTATCGAAATGTGAGATTGACTGTTGCTGGTTCTTTCTGTGAATGATATGAAATAATCTGAATTCTTCTACATGAACCAGTTGACTGAGAAACGAATTTTGTGGTCCTTGGATTGGAATAATAATCTTTAAGCATATATACTTTGTTTTACCTTAAAATAGACAATTGTACATGTATGTTTGTTGATGTGGACTGTTATGTCTATGTAATGTTAGTTACTTGCTATGTAGATGAATAATATGGTGAGTACTGCGTGCTATTGATCCAAAGATCCTCCTTTTTTTACACATGAGTGTTTCAATATAAAATGTTGAACATGTTTCAGCTTGTTTAATTGTCCCCATTGTTATTTAAAATGTCATTAAAAACTATATGGACATGGTTTATATATATATATATATTATATATATATTATATATGTTAAGATGGATTAATGAACAAGTTCTATATGGAGAATACTAGAATAGGGTACTTTTTGTTTGAAAATCAATATCGATATAATCTTGAAGTTTGATCTGACAACTATCAACAGGTCATGGACCTTGTGATGGAAATGTTAGAATGATGAGTTGTGTTTAGATATTTTGGTTATAAAATATAATGTAATGTACCTTCCTCAAATCTTTTGGCTTACAGTGCATAGCAAGGTACATAGTATAGCTGAAATTTGTGCCGTATACAGTATTGGCTTTCAGCTTGTTTAAAACTTATTGGTTTTCCATGCAGCATCTCCTAAGAGTAGTTCCTGTTATCGGTGTACTTAACGACAGAAAGGCATTCAAGCCTACTCCGAATCCTGCTGAAGTGGATGCAGTATTCGATGCTCCACTGGAAATGTTCATTAAGGTTTGTCTCTTCCAACTCCTACTCACATACTTGTTTTACTCTCTTTTTTAATCCGTTGTATGAATGAATTGCTGGGTTCAGGATGAAAATCGAAGCGTGGAAGAGAGAGAATGGATGGGAGAGAAGTATCTTCTTCACTTCTTCGACTATGAAATCGAGAATAAGAGGTATTTAATATGGGGTTTAACTGCTGGTATTTTGATAAGAGCTGCTTCAGTGGTCTACCAGCGACCACCTGCTTTCCTGGAACAGAGTCCCAAGTTCAAGTTTCCTGGACTTGTGGACAAATAATCAAACTATGCATCATAGAAAAAAATTAGTCAACGTAACTTGTGCATCAATGGCATCTCGAAAAGTAAATGGTCCATCATAAATTATAAACGAGACTGTTCATTCATGTCAATCTTCCCTTTGTTTTACTCTTCCTTCAAACAATTAGAACAAGAACAAATTAGTATTATTATTATTAGCCAAATTAGCAACAAGACAGCTCTGCTAGCAGGATTCAGATATCTGGAAACAGCTCAAAGTTTACTAAATTCTTTCCTACTAAATTTCTCCATCTCTTCTCTAAAATCAGCTATGGCACTCTCACGCAAGCTCACCAACACTTTAAATCCTTTATTCTTCCCTGTATTTGATGAAGCATAAGGCAGGAAAAAGCATGGCTCCATACTCCCAAGGAAATTGGTTGAAAGTGGCAACACTGTCATGGGACCTCCCCAACCAAAATCTACAGCCGAATGGCCCAAATGTCGCCAATCAGTGAACCCACTCACCCCTTTCCCAGCCGTGATGCCGTCTTCATAGTGCAGTTCTTGTAAGTCAATGAAAGAACGCACATACTCGTCACTGGCATTGCTTTTGCTCTTCTTGATCAATTCTGCCGTTTTCCACAAAGGTTGCTCGATTAGGTCCTTGGCACTGACCTTGGCGTACATTGCAACGCAGCCGTTGCCCCAGTAGCCTGCAGGCAATGCTGGCTTTACCACTTTGCGGATGTTCATCAAATATGAAAACTTCAGCGTCTCCTCGCCTGGAATCTTTGAGGCTTTCACCCTGTTTATATCAACAATGAAGACCATGTCAAAAACACTTCCATTGCTTACACATTATGTGAATTTAATTACACCAAACTTTTTTTAACTTACTTGGCTCGCCAAATATATGCACCTAAGATTTCAAAAGTGGTTAAACCCAGACCACTTTGTTCAAAAAGCAAAGCCTTGAGCTGGTCCAAGCATTCATCTTCCACATAAAAGCACTCCCTTTCAACATGTCCGATATCCTGTTTGTAAGGATTAAAACCTTTCTCCAAGCTTAGGAACTCAAGAACTGGGGCTTCAACTTTCGGTGGGTTTCTTGGACCCAACAGAGTGGATCGATCCCAAACCGGCTGATATTTTACTTTGTCCACCCCACGTGCTATATCAGCTGCTAAACAGAAAAACTGGGTCGCACCAAGCCCATCGCATAAAGCATTGTGTATAGCCGCCCCAAGAGTAAACCCACCAGATTTGAACACCGTTAGCTGTAAAGTACAGGGGTTGACCAACGTGTCTTCCGGGCTTGGGTCGGGAACCAGTTGTTCAACCGAATTCATATCAGGGTCATCAAGGTGATTTACAGACTCCAATGTGCGGTCCACGCTGGCACTGACGAGCGGTAGGCTTTGATCCAACTGACAGAAAAGCTCATACCTACCGTTGCTGGAACGGCGGAGAGATCCAGCCAGAGGATAATAGTGGTGGAGAGCGGCGGAGATGGCTGAGGAGATGACCTGGAAAGGGTCACGACCGGTGGTGTCGCTGTTGACGTAAGCTCGCAGGTAACGGAAGGTGACGTTGAGGGAGTGGTCATTATCTAGGTGAGAGAGGGGGAGGGTGTGATCGTGGGTGAAAGGTGCGGTGGAGGGGCGGATGAGAGCAGTTTCTAAGACTTGGACCTTCATATTTTTTGGGTTTGTTAGGGGGAATTCCAGGGTTGGTGTTTTAAAGGGTGAGGGTTCGTCAAAAATGGTTGGTGTTGACTAGTGAAATTGAAGGCTTTGCCTCAAGGCTAAACAAGCCTTTGCCTTTTAACTAATAATGCCTAAAGATCATCCCGGTTCAGTGTCTCTTCTTTGGATATTGACTAGTGGGGAACTGCCGTGCTGGTCATTAAGAATTGAGAATACAATTGTTAATATTTTCTTCATTGCTACACATCTACTCTTACTTTATTATAATATATGTATATTATTCCTTTTCCATTACATTTTTATTCTAATTAAAGAGAAAGTGAACAGGAGCATGATGGAAAAGTCAGGCCCTCTACCAAACCCCGCTATTCTCACCCACTTATTCTTTACCAATATTATTATGGTTCTAAATTATTTACATTTTGGATGATCCTCAACAACGTGAAGGAAAAATTAGAAAAAAATAATGTCCCTTTTTAATCAATTGGTGACTGATGTTGTTAAATACAGTCAATTTGGAACAAGAAAACAAATGCAAGGGGTAGTTGTACCAGTCCCCCATAGTGTTTATTCTAAAATAAAATTCGACTCCACCTAATTATTAGTATTTTGAAAAAAATGATCACAAAATTATGACAGACTACAGACGGCTCACTAGCTTTATTGAGATTGATTTGTTTTGGTCACTAGTATCTTAAGATTTTTTTTGGGTTCAAAAAGAATGAATTAGTAAGAAAATTTATAATCTAATTACTCTACCATAGGCATCTGCCTGTAGTGAAGGGACAACATTGGGCAATGGATCTACTGTTGGAAATATACTACTGTAAACAAAATCATTAGCACTAACAAGAAATTAAATTAAGTGTAAATAAATAAAGCAATCATTGTGTCGTGGAAGAACTACTGCCTTAAAAGCGATTTCGTCCTGATCGGTATAATCGAAAGTGGATGTCGCTCCCAATGTTAACACAATACTTCCAAATTCATACACTCGAATGAGAAAGATGGAACTTAAAAGGATTGCTCTTCTCGTAAAAGTTAGGAAATACATTGGAAGAAACTCGGGTAAACCACAACAAGTTCAATTCCCAAGAAAGATTGGAGGGGTCACAGACGGTAGACTTGCAAATGATCAGCAGCATAATGAGCCTCGTCATAGTGGAAAGGTATCTCGTAGGCCTGAGTTCTTCCAATTTGGCAGAAGTGTTTTTAACACTAAGTCTGCCGAACAAGAAAAAGATGACCCACTCACATATGACGAAGCGATGCAGAGTTTTGATTCCAAGCTCTGGGAAATAGTTATGAAAGCTTAGATGGACTTTATGTATTCCAACTCAGTGTGGGAACTTATAGACTTACTGAAAGGGAAATAACCCATATGGTGAAAGTGGATCTATAAGAGGAAAAGAAATCCTGATGGAAAAGTAGAAACTTATAAGGTCAGACTTGTAGCAAAAGGTTATACTAAAAAGGAAGGTATCGATTATGAAGAAACCTTCTTTTCGGTTGTCATGCTCAAAGTTAATCCACATATTTCTATCCATTACGACGGCTTTCGATTACGAGTTCTAGCAAATGGATGTTAAGACTGTAAGACCCCTTACCCGTATCCTTCACCGGATTAGGGTACGAGGCATTACCGGACTTAATCACATATAACCGATCATTTTCGAGTCACAAATTTCCATTCAAATTTAAAACTTTTCAATCATAATCATATTGTCCCTTATACGGGCCTACAAGGCCCAAAACATATATTGGGAGTGGTTCGGGACTAAACCGAGAACTTTGTAATACTTAGAAAATTTTACCACAAAACAGGGCCACTCGCCCGTATGGCTTGGGACACGCCCGTGCCCTCGACCCGTGTAACTCTCTGTTTATGACGACATCAACCATTTAGAGTCGCACGGCCAAGTCACACGCTCATGTGCTAGGCCGTGTGGCCATCCGTGTGGATGAAAGTTAGGCTATTTACCAAGCCTTTTTCCATCCAAAAACTCTTGCACACTTATACCAAGTTTATCAACACACACATGGCATTTTTTTAGGCATCCCAATAACCACATCATGGCATTCGCACACCATTTATAAATCACATTCATCATGCACAACCACACACACACTTAACTAATCATTGCATATAACTTACTCAACCATTCACATTTAGTATTTGCCACACATAATAATCACACATTCACTCATCCAACCCAAGCAAGCATGCACATCCATGTAATGCTTCATCATAGACTTATAACATAACAAATATTGGCCGCATCAAATGGCCTTATACAACAATGACCTTCAATTAGCATAGGCCAATATTCTAGGCCAACTCATAATAACATGTACACAAGTGACCAAGTCCCTATACATGCCATAGACTTAAAAATACTTGAAGATCGTTGATACAATACCAATAAATAACTTGTTAGTGTGATAGAATCTCCGACGATCTCCAACTCGAGCTAGCATCTGTGACACTATAAGAAAAAGGAAAGGAAGGGGGGTAAGCATTATAGCTTAGTAAGTAGGTATGTCAATAATAAGTGATTTATTAACAGACTTTTATAAATCTTCACAATATGTTCTCAAGATAATACAATCATAATTGCACATAGTTCCACTATTTATTCATGTTCATCTCAAGCTATCTACTTGAGTCACAGTCACTAAATTATTTATATCTTGAGCTACAAAACTCTAAATTAAGATCTGCTAATTTAACCTGAAACTAGACTCACATATCTTCTTACCATAAAATTTTCAGAATTTTTGGTTTAGTCAATAAGTACAGTTTATTCTTTAAAGTCTCTCCTGTTCTGCTGTCTGATAGCTTCGACCCTTCTTCACTAAAAACTAATTATCTTCTCGTACAGAATTCGGATGATGTTCATGTTTGTTTCTCTTGAACATAGACTCATTCAGGATTTTAAAAATATAAATTATAACCCATAATTATTTTTTTTTACAATTTTTAATAATTTTCCAAAGTCAGAATAGCGGATCCCGAAATCATTCTGACTCTGTCTCACAAAAATTCAAATATTTCATAATATGAAATTCTTTTGCTTACACCGTTTATTTTATATGAAAATAGACTCAATAAGATTTTATTTCATGTTTTATTCAACTTCTAATTCGATTTCCACCATTTTTGGTGATTTTTCAAAGTCACACAACTGCTGCTGTCCAAAACTGTTTTGTTGCTAAATTTACTCTTTCATAATTTCACTTACTCCATTTCATCTTACCGAAGGTTCGGTCAAATATCGAGCACATTGTTCATAAATTTTCACACTTATACCTGCACTTATTCATCATATAGTCATATTCAATTACACTTAGTCGTTACATGATCACATGTATTTTCACTTAGTCAATTTCCCGTTGAACTCATCGGAATAATAACAGATACACGGTGGCCTGCACATAGTACCACCCTTGTAGCCGAAGCTATCTGGTGCACATAGTAGCCTGCACTTAGTACTACACATGTGACCAAAACCATCACTTACACATAGTGGCCTGCACTTAGTACCACACATGTGATCGAAGCTATCGGGTACACATAGTAGCCTGCACTTAGTACTACACATGCGACCTATCCGTCTGGTACACGTAGTAGCCTGCACTTAGTACTACACGCGTGACCTAAAACCATCTCGTAACTCTCTTGTACACATAGTGGCCTACACTTAGTACCACACATATGACCTAGCTACCTCATTTGTATCTTTTCTATTTGAAGGTTCAACCGGGAATTCTCACTTTTCAACATTTTACCAATTCATCCATAATCAATCACAATTCATAGTTTACATCAAATAATTACTCCATATTCAACCATATCTCATATAATATAACAAAATATTAAAACATAAATAAAAACGATGTATTATTTGTAACAGCCCGGTTTAGACTCTAGTCAGAATAGTAGTTTCGAGACTACAAATCTGAGGTCAAAATAATATTTTAATATTATTTTCTGTGTGAACAGTATGTGAATTGACCTGTGTGAAATTTCTGTGTGAAGATTTTATCGATTGTGTGTTTAATTATGAAAAAGGACTTAATCGCATAAAATGTAAAAGTTGTGTACTGACTGTTAAAGTGTTAAATTGTAGTTGTTTTTATAATTTGGAGGATTTATGTTGTAAATTACCCAAAAATAATGATAGTGGATGACATTATGATTATTATATATATATAGTTTATATATATATTAATTATAAAAGTTAAAATTTATATTATAAGTTATAATATATTAAAATAAAACATAAGATAGTGGATGGGTGTTCATCCTTCACCGAAAATTTAGAGAAAAATAAGAGAAAAAGGGCTAGCTAAGTTCGGCACTTGAAAGCTTCAATTGGTAAGCATTTTGTGTTCGGTTTTAGATAATTTCTACGTTTTTGTAATCGTTGCTTTGTGCTCTACAAAACCCATGCTTAAATTTTGTAAATTGATGATGTTTTTGAAATGTGCCATTGATGAACATGTGAGTTCTTGAATGTTTAATGGTGGAAAATGAAAGATATGTGTTTGATTAATATAGTTTGTCTTTGAAGTTTTGAGGAATTTGTGTAATTTGGGCTAAATTGAGAAAAGTGTAAATTGAAGGATTAAAATGTGAAATAAATGAAATATTTGGGCTTGTATGAGTAGAGTGAGAATTCGGCTAGGCATGGGTACAAGCAATTTATGTGTATTTTGTGATTTTGTGAATTAAGGACTAAAGTGTCGAAATGTAAAAATGTGAGGGCTATTTTGTAAAATGCCCTAAATATGTGTGTGTGGACTAAATTGAATGAATTGGTGACTTGAATGAGTTGAATTTGAATAAGAAAGAAGAGGTTTGGATCGAGATCGAGGCAAAGACAAAGTGCTCGATTAATCGATAGTTTCGATATTTAAACGTCCGAGGTAAGTTCGGATATAATACTAGTCATTAAATTTATATCTATGTGAGGAGAAATGAATGAATGTATAGAGATGTATTAATACTGTATTATATATGAGATTGAGTATTGAGACACTAAGTGTGCGAAATTAGAAAAGAGACAGAGATGAATAGCACTATGTGTGCGAAAAGATAGAAGCTTCGGCTTATCGAATTGGCACTGTGTGTGCGATACCGATATAAGTTCGGTTTATTGAATTGGCACTAAGTGTGCGATGATAATTGTGCTTAGATTACGAAATTAGCACTAAGTGTGCGAATAAATCAAAAGAGTAGTAAAGATTGATCGGAATGTAAAATCGAATGGTTGAGAAGCATGGTTGGTGAGTAACTATGTGTTGGCAAAAAGGTATGTATTTAACCTTTGTGGTTGATGAGATTGTGTATGAATTTATGAATGGTTGAGTAGGATTATTGGCTATGAATGATGGTATGTATGATACCTATGTGGTTGGTGAATCTGGAAGTAGATGAATGGGATGTTATGTGAGTATTGGACATGGTTGAGTTTGTGTATCATTAGTTAATTATCTATGTGATGATTTAATTTGTAGATTTAATTGAATTATTGAGTCAATTGTATTATAATTCGGACTTACTAAGCTTTGAAAGCTTACTGTGTGATTTGTTTCTCTGTTTTACAGTGTCAGTAAAGCTAGCTCGGATCAGGGGATTGTCAGCATTTCTATCACACTATCGGCAATCTATTTTGGTACTTTTGGAAAGATGTATATAGCTAGATATGGCATGTATAAGCTAGTAATTTGGTGTAAGTTTGATGTATGAACTTAGCCATGTGATTTGGCTAGTTATGCGTTGGTAACATGCTTTAATGAATTTGATAAATGGTGCATGTTTTGGTATGGTTTGATAGCATATGAAATGGTCAAGTTTATGGTAAGTGTAGGGATGAATTATGCTTGCGTATACATGAGTTTTAGTCTTATAACTTGGCATGAATGGAATTGGATTTGAATGTAGAGATTGGATGATTATTTTGATATGTTCTTGGTTGTCAAATGTGCATGAGATGTATTGGTAATTTGCTTGTAGGTATGACCATAATGTAGGTGGCATTTGGCCTTGCAAATGGCCTCTTTTGCCACACGGTTGTGGCACACGGGCGTGCCTGATGACCGTGGGTGTAAGTCAGTATTTAGCTAAGAGTGCACGGCCATGGCACACGGGCGTGCTTGGTAGCCGTGTGGTTTAGTCAGGATCGACCACGGCCATGGCACACGGGCGTGCTTGGTGGCCGTGGAGTTAAGTCAAGTTCGACCACGGGGGAGACACATGGGCGTGTTTAACAGTCGTGGGAGGCACACGGCCTGCCCACACGGGCGTGTAACCCCTGAAACTTTGAAAATTTTTGAATTTCTGAGAATTTTCATAAGTGTTCGGTTTAGTCCCGACCTATTTCTAACATGTGTTTAAGGTCTCATAGACCTCAATAAGGGACCATATGATTGATAATGAGTCTGCTTGATGGATGAATGACTTAGTGTTGTGAAATGGATGTGTAATGTTTCGATTGATCGGTAATGCCTCTTAACCCTATTCCGGTGACGGTTTCAGGTTAGGGGTGTTACATTATTTACATACAAACTTACCTCGGTAGCACAACCGGTGAAAATGACTTATTCGTCATACTCTTTGTTTTTCCCCCGTTCTAAGTCCGAATCTCGTCTTCCTTGATCTATAACAACACATTTAATTTATTTATTCATCTTGCTACTCAAATGAGCCTAAATTCACATTTTGGCAAAGTTTACATTTTTACCCCTAAACTTTGTCATATTTACACTTTTGCCCCTAGGCTCGTAAAATGATGTTTATTCAATTTCCTTGTATTTTAAGCCTAGCCAAACCATTTTCATAACTACAACAACCCACAATTTCCACTAATTCACACTTTTATGACAAAATTCATAACTTTTACAAATTAGTCCTTTTAGGCATTTTTACCGAAAATCACTTAGTAAAAATCGTTTCTCTAACCATAAACATGCATTTTCTACCATTAAACACAAAAATACACACATATTCATCATGTTTCAAAACCCTAGACTTTAACCACATCTCAAATTAGTGGTAGAAATAGATAGATCTTGTTACGAGGATTTCAAAAACGTAAAAATTATTAAAAACGGGGCAAGAACGGACTTACAATCGAGCTTGGAAGCTTGAAAAACCATGGCCATGGTTTCTTCATGGTAATTTCATCCATATCTTGAAGATAGACAAAAATTGGCTTTTAATTTTGTTTTTAATTCATTTTAATTACTAAATGACCAAAATGCCCCTAACTTAAAAATATTCTATTTCACCTATTTCATGTCCATTTTTGTCCAAAAAATTAACCAATGGTCTAATTACCATTTAAGGACCTCCAATTTAAAATTTCATAGCAATTTGACACCTCTAGCTTCTAGAACTCAAGTTTTGCACTTTTTACAATTTAGTCCTTTTGACTAAATTGAGTGCCCAAACGTCGAAATTTTCGAACGAAATTTTCACGAAATTGTTTTGTGAAATTTTATACCATAAAAATATAATAAAAATAAATTTTCTTACATCGAATTTGTGGTCTCAAAACCACTGTTCCGACTAGGTCAAAAATCGGGCTGTTACAAAGACAACATTTTTTAATGCCTATCTTGATGAGAGCATCTATATGATGCAACCCACCAGATATATAGCTAAATGAAACGAGGAAAAAGTTTTGCAATTGCTTAGATTTAATTTTGGACTTAAGCAAATATCCTGTTCATGGAATCAAATATTTGATCAAGCGATCAAGACTTTTGGATTTGAGCAAAACGTAGATAAACCTTGTGTTTACAAGCATTTAAGGGATGGAAAGATGGTCTTTATCGTTCTATATGGCAATGACATTCTACTCATTGGAATTGATGTAGGGGCATTGTCATCGATTAAACTGTGGTTAAGTCAACAGTTTAACATGAAGGAATTGGGAGAAGCTAATTTAGTTCTAGTACTTGGGAGAAGCTAATTTAGTTCTAGGTATTCGAATCTTAAAGGATCGAAAGAACAATGTGATAGCACTGTCTCAGGCTTCATACATAGACAAGATATTGGAGTGTTATGCAATGACCAATTCGAAGAAGGGAAATCAACCCTTCGTATCAAAATTTCATCTCTCTTTAGAAGACTGTCCTAAGACAGCGGGAGAAAAAAAGAACATGAGAAAGGTTCCTTATGCCTTAGCAGTAGGAAGTCTCATGTATGTTACGCTATGCACACGCTTAAATATCTATTTTGCAATGAGGTTGGTAAGTCGATATTAGGCAAATCCAAGACCAAGACACTGGAAAGCAATTAAGTATATACTAAGTATTTACGAAGAGTGAGGGATTATATGCCTGTATATTCTAGAGGGTACATCACTCCTATCGGATATATTGATTCTGACTTCTATTACGTGTCGAGATTCGAGGAAATCAACAATAGGCTGTGTTTTTGTCATAGATGGCGGTCCATAGTGTGAACAATGGTCAAGCAGGGTTGCACTGCTAACTTCACTATGAAGGGTCGAATATGAGGTATGGAAAAGCTATGGTACTATAATAGTATGGATATAGCTAAACTCAAATTAATCACAAAAAGGATAAAACACATAAGGGAGACAGTAATGTTTGACGAACCAGTAGACGTATTCAAAGATTGCATATGAGGACAAACCCTAGAGATTTGTTTAGTCAAGACACTTATAGCTAGAGAGCTCTTTGGGAAACATATAGAGGGGCACAAGAATGTGAAACATGACTCATCTACTTCACTAGGGAAAGTGGGAGACTGTTGGATCTAGTGCCCTATGTATAGTATTTTCGTTAATATACACTTGTAATTTTTTTGGAAAAGATTGGTTAATAAAAAAAATTCATTGATTACATCAATATACTTTGTATAATTGCCCTCACATGTTTTTTGCATGCAAATAAAAATGGAAGCAAATGTTGCTCATTGGTTGTCTAAATGTTTAACTAATACTAAGTGATATTATGTGGTCAGATCATAGTATGAAAAGACAACTTGGATTAGTAGACGAACCTAAATATTTCCTTAGTCTAATCGAAAATGAGAAAACAAATTGAAAGACTAATATGCTGTCTATCAAGTCCAATTGGGGAGATGCCTTGTCTTGGGCATCGAAGCGGATGACTATAGAAGATAGATACATAGATGTGACCTACTAGACTGATAGTACATCGGACAGGACCCAAGAAGAATTGATCCTGAATCCATTTATGGATTTATTCACTTGTGATGTTCATAGTGTGGCATACCTAAATACTGAGTGGATGGCGGATTATGTATGTGTGACTCATACACTTTGATGTAAATAAAAGCCTGAGTTCAAATAGATAAGGAACCGAAAGCTGGTGCATTGGGTGTATGACTTCTTTAGTATGTAGTGTCATTCACAAAAGTGGAATTCATAGCCCAAATCATGGGTAAATGATATCCTCTCATTGGCATTACATGGTTGATGAAAAGTAAACATGGCCATGGGTCGTCCGTCTTTGTGATTGATGACTTGATTACTAATTGATAGTCAATGACTTTTAATGAAGAAAGATGTAATAGTTGCGATGAGATAAAATAGAATCAAATTGGGAGAATGAATATTATCCTAAGGAGGTCAAGGATATCCTATAAGGTTAACACACTAATGATAAGGTCATTGGATGAGTATTAAGTAGTTATTTTTGTAATGGTATATTGTTGGGGAGAGCTCAGTCATGATACTATAGTGGAATGACTTCGTGACTAAATGAGTTAATAATTAATAGGCGAAAAGATAGAACTTAATTATAAAACATTTGAGCCTCAACTTCATATGTCCAATCGGTCCCTCCGCTAGCTTGTTGAAACCAGAAATGAATTGCGTGTTTGAATAAAAATGAATGGAATTAATATGTAACGACCCGAAATTGGGCCTAGTAGGATTGGGCCCAATAGGCCTTGGGCGTAGGAGTGTTTAAAATTTTTGAGAACAAGAGAACGACATTATTTCAAGTTGGACTTATTAGGAAGGCGATTTTGGAAAGTTACGAGGTTTCTAGGAAGTTACGGGTTCAAGTTAGGCTATAGGTAAATTTTTGTATTTGAGCACTTAAGGGGAAATGGCAAGTGGCATCAAGGCTTAAGGTAATAAGTGTGTATTTTGCTAGCATAAGAGAGCATATGGCAAGGAGGTTAAGGCATCAAGTGGAGAGCATGGAGGGAAGGGGTTCAAATCCCATCTTTTGCAAATTTTGGATTTATTTTTGTGCTATTCATCCAAAGTGTCGGTCAAGGCTTTAATAAGGTAAGAAAGACTTTTTAATTTGGGAAAGATGGCTAAGGAATATGGTAAGGAGGAAGACTAGGGAAAAGAGGGAAAGAAATGAAGGAAAAAGGTAAGAGAAGGGAACATGTTGGCCTATTATGTGGAGGATGTTTTGGAAAGATTATTTTGGGTCAACATTCATTTTTTGGTAAAGATGATACATGGTTTGGGAGGTGTGTTTAGGGAGCATATTTGGCCATTAGTATGTGAGTGTGCCGAAAGTTGTTTGCATTTTTGTGCATTTTGAAGACTTTTACTTCAAGCTTTTTGGGTTATTTTCTCTCAACTTGTGTTCTCAAATTTCTTTGTGATATTTATTTCTATTCTCAACCCTTTCTTCAGTCTTCTTTTTCCTTCAACCCATAACCGAAACATCAACTTCATCTCATAGCCGAAACTTGGTTTTTATGGTTACCAAAGCTTCTTTGCCTTCTCGAGTTTTCGGTGGTTGCAAGGTAGTGTTCTTCCTCTTATTTTATTTTCTTCTTGTTTCTCTTTTACTCCCTCTTCTAAAACCGATTATTCACCCTGTTCTTTTGACCAAGGCCGAATCTATTCCTTGCTACTTCCATCTTCTTGGTTCTCTTAGTGTGGGCCGAATCGGTAGAGTGTTAGCTTACACTCTCATCATCTTTCTAGCCTTAAGGAAATCGATAGAAGGGGATCTATTATTGTCAAGGCAAGGGATTCGTCATGGTTCTTTTTGATATTTTTCGTTGATCGGTTAGTTTGCTAAACGGTATAGAGGTGATGACTAATCGTTTATTTTTAGGGACCAAATCGCTCGATCACCTATCCCTCGTAATAAGAGACTCGGATTGTTGGTAAGTGATATAGATTGTTAGTCAATCGTAATACTTGGTTGAAGTTGAAAATTGGGCTTTGGACTAATTGTTAACCGATTGTACCTTTAGGTGCCGCGGAGAGTATCGTGTTACGGATTCCGAATAAGGTGTGTAATCCCGTACCCTTCCGAATACCTATTCGAAATGGTGTGTAATCTCATACCTCTCTGAAAGTTTGCATGAAATGTTCTGTGATTCGGTCAAAATACCGAAGGAAAACTGGAAACTGGCATCCGTGACCACTCGGGCGTGCGTATGTTCGTAGTAGTAACCATATTTTGCAATGAAACAGTTTGGTCAGCAGCAGTGACGTGATTTTGAAAAATCACGAAAAATAGGAGAAAGGGAATTAGAAAGCGAATAAGATATCGAATTAAATCTTACTGTGTCTATTTTCATATGAAAGAAACGGAGTAGAAAGAGAAATTTTATATTCTGTGATATTTTAAATTTAGTGGGACTGGATCTGATTGACTTCGTGGTTCCCTGATCTGTCTTAGAAAAATCATTTAAAATTATAAAAAGTGAATTATGAGTTATAAGTTATATGTATAGATTCCTTAGTGAGCCTATTTTCAATAGAAACAAGTGTAAGAAACATATGAAAACCGTACAGTGAGATATTTGAATTTTGGGTAAGAGAGGTCAGAACCGTTGGTCAGTGAAACAAGGGAAACTTTAAGGAATTAACTGTACTAAATGGTTAAGCCAAAAATTTTGGAAAAATTTTAGTAAGAAGATATATGAGTCTAGTTTCAAGGAAAATTTACGGATTTAAATTTTAAGTTTCCTAACTCGAGTTATAGTCAATTTAGTCAGTATGACGTAAATGGACAGTTTCGATTTTTATGCCCCACATTAGTAGTTAAGTCTAGGTTGCGGAATTACCAAAATACCCTTGGAGGGTAAATTACTGAAATACCCCTGGGTTGCGAGATTACAGAATTACCCTTAGTGGGTAAAATTACCGAATTACGAAAATGCCCTTATGGGCCGAATTACGAAAATGCCCCTATAGGTCGAAATTACGAAAATGCCCCTATGAGCCGATTTGATAGAATGCCTTAATGGGTCGAATTGCAAAGTGTTATAATGGGCCGATTTACCGTAAGAAATCTCTAAATCAATGATTGTTGTTTATATTTGTGGATATTATGCTTTATTATGTATGCTTTATTATGTATGTTGCATTTACATAATTTGCATGGGATGGGAAAAATGTTGAGAAGAAGTGTAGCCGGTGGCATTGCCACAAAAATGTTTGTTATTATGTTTCATTACGATTACGGTGGCTCTGCAACAAATTCTGATAATGGCTATGTGCCAACCTAAATATGGCTTTGTGCCATCGTGATTATGGCTTTGTGCTAAACGTATTTACCCGGGGCTATGTGCCTAACATATGAATTAACGACTCTGTGTCGATCATTTTTACCAAGGCTGTGTGCCGGTTATATTACCATATATGATATTCTGGTGGCTCTGCCACAATCTGTATAGTGGCTATGCCACGCATAATTATGACTCTGGTGGCTTTGCCACAAAAATTATGAAAAGCAGTTTGACTGCAGCGGTGGCTTGGCCACAATATATATATTAAATGGCATCTTACCTGTGATTGGTGTGTTTGGCGGGGTGGGTTGACTTGATCCCCACAGGTGTGATGGGATGGTACGGGTGGTGTGTGGATGGATTACTAGGATGGGTTGGGTTGCATACATTGCACATATATAAATATATTCTGTTTTGTAAATGGGCTTCGGTCCAAGTGTATGTTAAATGATCTTAAGCCCAAGATAATGCTAAATGGATTCAGGCCCAGTGGATAACGGTAAGGGGATTATACACTGAGTACTTGTAACTCACTCCCCTTTTTTCCTTAACCCTTGTAGGTAATGCTCCGTGACGAGGACTTGGGGCCATGGATGACTCGATGGAGGCCATACTTCAGAAATGGTGCTCTTGAACTTTAGAATTTCTATTTACGTTACTTTATTTCTTTTACTATTTTTGGTTTTTAAGTTTTAATAAGGCCTCTGAAATATTTTATTTTTGCATTATGTTTGACGTATTTATTATTTTGCTTGAATTATTTTAAATGGGGATTTTCTAAAAGCATAACCAACGGTTTTCCAAAATTGATTAATGAATGGATTTTATAACAAACTTTTACAAATATTTTAACTCAGAAATTTTCTCTCGAATTATCAACAATATTTTCAAAAGCCACGGTTTTAAAGTTCACTACCTTGATTTTTGATTCATCAAAACAACCTCTCAAATGTAGTTGTATTTTATCAAATATTTACATCTAACCTTGTTTTCTTAACCATAACCAAATAACATTCAATTTAGTACAAATCACAAGGACTTTATACGTTTTCCTCATGTGACATGTCAGATCCGGTCGTAACACATGGGCCGGGTTTGGGGTGTTACATAATATAAAAAGAGAAATGGGAAAAATTCAGGAATGATATGGTTTTCTCTGAAATAAAGAAATGGAACCATTTGGAAATGAATGTAGGTTTCCAAAAATGGAAATGGAATTGAAACTAGAAAATTGCAATCCTATATATGATTATTTAAAAGATAATGGAAGAATGAGTTTATGTTTTTGGACTGTTTTGAAGATAAAAAATGAAAATAAACCATTCAGTCATAGTGAACATGTTGAGTTATTTCATATTGAAAAAGTTTTCTCGAAATTTTATCAAGGGTAAAATTGTCAAAAATTTTACCAGAGGTTAAAATCGTCAAAATTGTACTGGAGTAAAATTGAGATGAGAAAATTATTTAGTATGTAAATATTAAAGTTTATTTCAGGAAATAGAAAAATTGAATCGAGTTAGATGACATTATAGAATACTAGGTCAAAAAGGCTTAGGGAGTACTCGTTAGCTAGAGAGTCGTTTCGGTGGCTAATGTAATGCTTCAACTTTGGGTTGGCTCGTCCTGATTGAGTTTGGGGTGTCACATGTATTATTATTCCTAAAGAGGGAGTCAGCCATAGTAGTTTGCCAGTATAAGATATCGGCATATTCTTAGTTATGAAAGGTACAAGTGTTTGTGGGTCTAAGGTTGTCAACACTATGAAGGGTCCAAGTCTGAATTATCTAGTAAGCACCCTATATATAAATAATATTATGTCTTATTCTAGTGTTAATTGGAGTTTGAGTCGTTGGTTATATTGGGCTTTCTTGCGTTATGTAACATAGACGTTTGAGATTCTTCTTAGCCATCTGGAACATTTCATCACTAATATGAGCTTGTTTCTAATTTGATTCAGGGTATGATCTGACTAGTTGTCTGATAGGTGTCCAACTCAGTATGGGATTATGCCAAATGCAAGATTAATTAGTACGTATTCGTAAAGAAATAGTATCTGTGAATAACCAATCTAGGAAATGTGTAGTATATGATTGATGAAGAAATCCTTTGAAAGTGGGTTATGTATAGATATTCTTCTAAGAAGTACCTTCGTTAAAAGAGAGGTAGAAATCATTTGGTCAGGCTTAGAGTCAGCCAAGTAATGAAGTAAGAGTCGATAAGTTAAGTATGGTACTTGGCATATAGGTATATATATCCGATATTATGAATGTATTCACCAAAGACGGAATAGTAATCCAAAGTCTTCAGGAAGAAGAGTTCAACTACAAAGGTTCCAAGGTATTTTTTATTCAAACTCACTAAATGCATGTGAACTTATAAGTGTTTTGTTCATGTTTTAGGTGGGGCAGTTTAAATGAGTTCGCCAGGAGAGACCAAGTTAGGATTATGCCGGGGAAACGATGAGCAGGATACTATACATATAGAACATATCTTAGGAGTATGGTGTTTAGTTCTCTACGCCAAGAGAGTCTATTTTTAACAAACTATTGTGTTGTAATGTACTAATTTTAAGAGTTGGATGTATTCTTGAACGTTTCCCTTCTTTCTTTTGCTCAAAAAACTTTTACAATAATAATATGAAATAAGTTGAAAAAGTAATATGCATAGATGAATTTAAAATTTTATGTTAAGTATTCATATGTGGTAACATCCAATATTCGGATCCGGTTATTCGAGTCGGGTAAAGGGTGTTGTATTAAGTATGTAATATTAGCATTAAAAATTCTACCTTAAGTAAACATGTATATCTATATCCACTTGTCTACCATAAACTTGTAACTCAGAGTTACCAAACCTTTCATCTCAATATAAAAATGTTATGTGTACAGAACTGACATCAACTCATCCCTCTTCAAGGCAATCTACAGAAACATTTCATTACACTTATAATAATAAATTTTAATAAATTTTCAATATCAAACATACCCTTATCAATCCTATTTCCAATTTACCGCTTCTAATATCACCTAATTCATTCGTTTTAATTAATCTACAATCAATTTCATGTTTAATACGAGTTTAAAAAAGCTCAATACTGTAACACCCCTCACCCTGCACGGTCATCAGACCCGAGCTACAAGATGCTACACTATTACCAGAGCAATCACATGTAAATCTCAAAAGTAATTTATTTATTCATCGATTCTTATCATAAATGCATGCACATTATAGTATACAATCTAAACTAAAAATCATTTGAGCTTACGAAAGCTCTTTTGTTTACTCGAATTTGAAACATGACTAAACTGAATTATTTCAAAATGGTAGAAAAGGGTATTGTGATGTCCAGGGATTGGTATCGCGATATCAGAAACAATATCTAAACATCGATTAAAATTAGATAGGTGTCGCGATAACTAAGGTGTAGTATCGCGATACTAGAGACAGTCCACTATGTCCTGTTTTTGGTAAAATGTTATTTGATACCTAATTTAAGCCAAACTTTTCAAAACTCATTTGATGCATAGATGCACCTTATTTCCTACACAAAACCATTCAAATATGCATACTACAACATCATTTACTTTTGATCAAAAAAACCGATTGAACATATCTTAATTTAATACCAAAACACATCCAACAACTTCTTTTAAATACAACTAGTTGTCTATGCTTTCAAGCTTATCAAAGCATCTTTTAACCATGCCATAGCCTTATTAAAAACATACCATTTTCACATTAAAATGAACCATTCAAACATTATTCATATGGTCTCAAATTATGACCAAGACATGTCATAATAAATATATATGTAATAACATATCACAATGCATATACTAGCCAAGTTCAAACCAACTATTAAAATTTAACTAACACACTAATAACTCCTATGTATATAACATAGACCATTCCAAATACAAGCCATATTCAAGATTCAAAGTACCAACATTCAAGGCATATTCATACTAACATAAACATTCCAAAAGCATATCTAATACACATACAATTAACTATATGCATCTTATTTACCCACTTCAACTTCAATAATCCATTTAGCAAAATAATCCCTTTTCAAGAATACATGTAAATCTTTAACCAATTAATAAATAGTTTTAATACCAATTCACGTTTCAATTATCAAGTCATATATAGTTAAATGCATTCAAACTATTACCCAAAACATACCATCTTTCACAAGTACTAACATATCATCTATCAATATCTAAGATGAATTCAAAGTATACAAACTTCAAATGTCAATCTTGCAAAACATATTACATGCCTTATCAAATGCAACTCAATATTTGAAACATGGCAACGTATAGGGTGTAACAGCCCGATTTTGGGGCTAGTCGGAATAGTGGTTTCGAGACAACTAATTTGAGGTTGAGGAAAATTATTTTGGTATTACTTTATGCATTATAGCATGATTATAAAGTTGCATCGGAATTTTAATGCCTTAATTTTAGCAATTGTGCGCTTAATTGTGAAAAAGGACTAAATCGCATAAAGTGCGAAAGTTCTATTATATAAGATAGAAGTGTTTGATAGTTATGGAATATTAATGGAGGGTCCTTAAAGTGCAATTAGACCTCCCTAAAGATGATGACCGGCCAAGGGAACTAGGAGAGAGACAAGAGTATTAAATGAGTCAAAATTTGGTAGTGTTAGGTGATAAAAATGAATAAAATAAGATAAGTAAAAAGAAAGCTATCATCTTTTTCGTTTCTCCTCCTCTCCTACCAAAATTTTCAGAAAGAAATAGGGGTTTTGAAGCTCAAAATATCAGCCAGCATATTCTCTAGCAAGTAAGTGATTTTAGAGGTCTTTCTTGATGATTTTTGTATTTTTAGAACCCCCAAAGCTTAAGCTAGCCAATGAGGGGACTAAATTGCAATATGGTTGATAGTCTAGGGACTGGCCATGAAAGATTTTATGTTATTAGCTGAGTTCTTATGGAATAAAATGAATGTTAGTGAGATGAGAAACAACTTTTGTGAAGGGTGTTGCCATGGAAACACCTAAATAGGACTTGTTTGAAAAGATTGAAATTGTGTAATAAATGCATGAAATAAATGGTTTTGTAAGTTATTGTAAGAGAAATAAATGTTCATCTAGGCTTGTTTAAGGAGAAAGTATGGCGAAAAATGATTTATGAGCCTAGGGGCAAAATCGTAATTTTGCCATAATATAAGGGCAAAATGGTCATTTTTTGCCCAAGTAGACATTATGATGTATTATGAATATAAAATGATTGAATTAGTGAAATTTTGTTGTTATAGATCAAGAAGAGCGCGAGATTAACCTTGACCGAGGAAAAGGCAAGGTTACGGATTAACCCGCAAATTAACACATTTTGCACCGAGGTAAGTTTATTTGTAAACAATTCATTTTGAATATACATGTTGTTAATAAATGGTGTATTGTGTGAATAGAATTATTCATGATTGAGATGAATTGAATTCAATAGATATTGAGTAATTCCCGTGTGAGTTTAAATTATAAATTAATGGTGGGCTATGTGCGATACCACCGTAACTACTCTTCATGGTGGGCTAAGTGCGATACCGCCCTAATTAAAGATAAAAGGTGGGCTAAGTGCGAAACCACCGAGTGTTTGGTATTACCATGAATGGTTTATTGTGAAATTTGCGATGTGGTGATAAGTGCAGGGATGTATGTTAAATAACATGAGCATTTGGCTTGTGATATGGTTGGAATGTGGTAAGAGATGAATTGAGTAAGCATGATCTTGGAATGTGGATTGTTCTTACTTATTATGAAATGCTATTTATTGATTAGCTCATATTATGATGTTTATTGTTTACATGTAAACTTACTAAGCTTAAAGCTTACTCCCTTTCCTTTCCCCTTGTTCTATAGTGTCAAGGAGCCGGGTCGGGATACGAAGATAATTGGAAGATCACCCACACTATCAGCTCATCTCGGTATATTTAGAACTAGCATTTTGAGTATGGCATGTATAGGGGCTAGACTTAGTGAATTGTTTTGTTATTTTGGCCAAGTATGTATTGATTTCTTTAAGGATGAATTCTTTTGTATATTGCTATAGTTGATGGCTCATTATGTTTAAGTTATGAAATATGAGGTTATTCAAGGAAGAGTTGTTGCATAAATTGAGTTGCTTGATGATGTGTTGAATGGAAATATGTTGTGTGAACTAGGGTGGCAAAAAGAGCTTGGAAAATAGCCTTGTTTATGTCCACCCGGGTAGGCACACGGGCGTGTGTCTAGGCCGTGTGTGACACACGGTCAGTCCCATGGGAGTGTGACTAGGCCGTGTGTCCCCTGTATGTTAGTGTTTCAAGTCAGTGTCGACCACAGGCTAGCCACACGGGCGTGTGCTTAGGCCGTGTGTCCCTTACGAGGTTGCTGACGTAACAAATAGAATGCCCAGGTTTTTATACACAGGCTAGGAAACGGGCATGTCTAGGCCGTGTGGAGCACACGGGCCAAGAACACGGGCGTGTGTCCGGCCGTGTGAAAACCCCTGTAGGTTCAAAATAAAAATAAATCCCGCACGGGGTAGGGACATGGGCGTGTGCGACCACACGGCCTGCCCACACGGGCGTGTCCCATTTCACACGGGCGTGTGGCCCCTATTTAGACAAAAATTTTCAAGTACACAAAAGTTCCCGGTTGGGTTTCGAGACCCTCCGTATGTTTGGTTAAGGCCTCGTAGGCCCTTAATGAGAACGTTTTGACTGTGAAAGAGATGTTTCAAGTTAGAATGAAATTCTATAGACTAAAGTTACATGACCAAGTGAGTTAAGTCCGGTAATGCCTCGTGCCCGATTCTGGCGTAGAACACGGGTAAAGGTGTTACATTTAGTGGTGTCAAAGCTATGGTTTAGTCGATTCTCGCACTACCGTAGCGTGTGTTAGAGTCTAGCTATACATGCCATAAGCGTATATTGATAGTGTGGTGACTTCTGACAGATCTAAACTTTGTGTTTATATAGTAAATGGATCCCGATCGAGCGGCTGCTAATGACGCAGCTAGTAATGCACCGGCTCCCACGCAAGGGACCGCGCCTATAGAGAGTGGACCCGAGACTAGGGGTTAAGGAGGAGAGGCTCGGGAGGCCTTTCTCCAAATGATGAGTAATTGGTACACGGAGTATGTACGAGCAAACCCAAATGCCCAACCTCCTCCACCCCCTCCTATACCTCAGCCAGTTCCAGTGGCTCCTCAAGGTATAGATTTAGTGAGGATGACCAAACCCCCGGTAGACAAGATTCGGAAGCAAGGGGCTGAGGAGTTCAGAGCTAATATAGATGATGACCCTGAGAGGGCGGAGTTTTGGCTTGAGAACTCGATGAGGGTATTTGATGAACTCTCTTGCACACCTGAGGAGAGCTTAAAGTGCGCCGTGTCATTGCTAAAAGACTCGGCCTATCGTTGGTGGAAGACGTTAACTTCGGTGGTTCCAAGAGAGAGGGTAACGTAGGACTTCTTTTTGGAAGAGTTCCGAAAGAAGTATATAAGTCAGAGGTTTGTGGACCAGAAACGGAAAGAATTCATTGAACTGAAGCAAGGAAGAATGACTATGGCAGAATATGAGCGCGAATTTGTTAGGCTCAGCAAGTATGCACAAGAATGTGTGTCTACAGAAGCTATCTTGTGCAAGAGGTTTGAAGATGGGCTGAATGAGGATGTTAGACTGCTAGTTGGGATCTTGGAGTTAAAAGAGCTTGTAGTGTTGGATGACCAGGCATGTAAGGCCGAAGAACTGAATAAAGAAAAGAGGAAAGCCATGAGTGAGGCCCGAGATGCGAGAAAAAGGCCAACGAGTAAATCATACCAAGCTCAATCGAAGAGGTCCAAGGAAATGAACCCCCGGACGACAGCGTCAGTTGGACATTCACATCGAGATCGAGGTGGTACCTACTCGGGCTCAAGAGTTCAAGCCACTTTGATGGCAAGTGTGGGCAATCCGAAGTCCAAAGTAGAGTGTCCAAATTGTGGTAGGCAGCACACTGGGGAGTGTTGGGGAAACAACTGGAATTGTTATAAGTGTGGTTCTCCCGATCATTTTATTCGAAATTGTCCTGAGAGAGATGATAAGGAAAGGAAGCAAGAGATAAGGTCTAGCAATGTATCTTCAAGGGGTAGATCACAAAAGAACTCGGGAGGTGGGACTAGTGGTAGAAGTACGCCTCGAGATTCTACTGTGAGATCGGAGGGTCGGGCTCCTGCAAGGACTTATGCCATTCACACTCGCAAAGAGGCATCATCTCCGGACGTGATAATGGGTACTTTTTCTCTTCATGACACTTTTTTTATTGCTTTGATTGATCCGGGGTCTACCCATTCTCACATTTGTATGAAATTGGCATCTAGTATGAGTATGATTGTTGAATCTACGAAATTTGTAGTAAAAGTGTCAAACCCATTAGGCAAACATGTGCTAGTTGACAAGGTGTGTAGGAATTGTCCTTTGACAATTAGAGGTCATTGTTTTCTGGGAAACCTTATGTTGTTGCCATTTGATGAATTTGACTTGATTCTTGGTATGGATTAGTTGACTGCCCATAATGTTTTAGTAAACTGTGGTAGTAAGTTTATTGAATTAAAGTGTGAAAATAGAGATGTCATTCGGGTTGAATCAGGTAAATCAGATAGTTTGCCTGTGATAATTTCAACTATGGTACCTGAGAAATACTTGAGAAAAGGATACGAGTCCTATCTCGCCTTTGTGCTGAATACTCAAGAGTCAGAGGTAAAGATTGAATCAGTGCCGGTGGTATGCGAATATCCAGATGTGTTTCCAGAAGAGTTACCCGGGTTACCTCCAGTTAGAGAGGTCGAGTTTGGGATTGAGTTAGTTCTGGGAACAACACCTATCTCGTTTTCTCCGTATAGGATGGCACCATTGGAGTTGAAAGAATTGAAGGTTCAGTTGCAAGAGTTAACGGACAAGGGTTTTGCAAGACCGAGCTATTCACCGTGGGGTGCTCCGGTACTTTTTGTGAAGAAGAAAGATGGGTCGATGAGATTGTACGTAGACTACAGACAGCTCAATAAAGTGACCGTGAAAAATAAGTATCCTTTGCCAAGGATAGATAACTTATTTGACCAACTGAAGGGAGCTACAGTGTTCTCCAAGATAGATTTAAGGTCTGGTTATTATCAGTTGAGGGTTAAAGAGCAAGATGTGCTTAAAATTGCATTTCGGACGAGGTATGGCCATTATGAGTTTCTTGTCATGTCATTTGGTTTAACGAATGCTCCTGCGATTTTCATGGACTTAATGAATCGCATCTTCCGACCGTACTTGGACAAGTTTGTAGTCGTTTTTATTGACGACATTTTAATCTATTCTTGAGATGAGAGTGAACATGCGGAGCATCTGAGAATTATTTTGTAGACTTTAAGAGACAAGCATTTGTATGCTAAATTTAGCAAGAGTGAGTTTTGGCTCTGAGAGGTCGGATTCTTAGTGTCGGGTGATGGTATTAGAGTTGATCCGAATAAGATCTCGGCTATTGTGGAGTGGAAACCACCAAGAAATGTGTCGGAAGTTAGGAGCTTTTTGGGTTTAGCGGGGTATTACAGACGGTTCGTAAAGGAGTTTTCCATGATTGCTACCCCGATGATGAAACTGCTGTATAAAGATGTCAAGTTTGAATGGACTGAGAAATGCCAACAGAGCTTCGAGAGATTGAAAACCTTGTTGACAGAAGCGTCGATTTTAGTGCAACCTGAGTCGGGCAAGGAGTTTGTAGTATATATTGATGCATCATTTAATGGACTCGGCTGTGTGTTGATGGAAGAGGGTAAGGTAGTAGCTTACGCCTCGAGACAATTAAAACCACATGAGAAGAATTATCCCACTCACGACTTAGAGTTGGCTACGATCATTTTCACATTAAAGATTTGGCGTCATTATTTATATGGTGAGAAGTGCCGAATCTTTACCGATCATAAGAGTTTGAAATACTTAATGGACCAAAAGGATTTGAGTTTACGACAACGGCGGTGGATTGAATTATTGAAGGACTATGAGCTAGTAATTGATTATCATCTGGGGAAAGCAAATGTAGTGGCGGATGACTTAAGTAGAAAATCTCTGTATGCTTTGAGGGCCATGAGTACGAGTTTAGCGTTGTCTGGTGATGGTGCTATATTAGCCGAGTTGAAGGCTAGATCATTATTTATTCAACAGATATGTGAGGCTCAAAAGAATGATAATGAGATGCAAGCTAAGAGAGTTAAGTGTGAATCAAAAAATGATTCTGACTTTCGGGTGAGTTCGGATGGTTGCTTGATGTTTCACGACAGGATTTGTGTACCAAAAGATGAGGAGTTGATCCAGAAAATTCTATGTGAAGCACACAGTGGTCATTTGTTAGTACATCCCGGTAGCACGAAAATGTACAATGATTTGAAGCAATTTTATTGGTGGTCGGGTATGAAAAGAGACATCTCTGAGTTCGTGACAAGATGTTTGATCTGTCAGCAAGTGAAAGTTGAGCATCAAGTACCATCGAGACTGCTTCAACCAGTGATGGTTCCTGAGTGGAAGTGGGATCGAATCACCATGGATTTTGTGACAGGGTTGCCTATGACTTCGAGAAAGAAAGATGCTGTGTGGGTTGTTGTTGATAGACTAACAAAGTCGGCTCACTTTATACCGGTGCGAGTAGATTATTCACTGGATAAGTTGGCCGAGTTGTATATTGCTTAATGTGGTGAGATTACATGGAGTGCCTGTATCTATTATCTCAGATAGAGATTCGAGATTTACTTCGAGGTTTTGGAAGAAGTTGCAGGAGGCCTTGGGTACAAGGTTGAATTTTAGTACTGCATTCCCTCCTCAAACCGACGGTCAATCTGAAAGAGTGATTCAAGTTCTTGAGGATATACTCTGATGCTGTGTGTTAGAATTTGAAGGTAGTTGGGAAAGATACCTACCTTTGGTTGAGTTTGCCTACAACAACAGTTATCAGTCGAGCATACAGATGGCTCCGTACGAAGCCTTGTATGGTCGCAAATGTCGGACTCCCTTGTATTGGACTGAGCTTAATGAGAAGCAAATTCATGGGGTTGATCTAGTTAAGGAAACCGATGAGAAAGTGAAAGTGATCCGTAATAGTCTGAAAGCTGCATCGGACTGAAAAAAGTTGTACGCGGATTTGAAAAGAAAAGAAATCAAGTTTCAAGTGGGTGAAAAGATATTTCTGAAAGTATCCCCATGGAAGAAAATATTGAGATTTGGTCGAAAGGGAAAATTGAGTCCACGATTCATAGGGCCGTATGAAATTACCGAAAGGATTGGGCCAGTGGCATACCAGTTGGCTTTACCGGTAGAGATAGAGAAAATACACAACGTGTTTCTTGTATCGATGTTTCGGCGATATTATTTTGATCCTTCGCATGTAATCCCTCCATCGGAAATTGAGATACGATCGGACATGACTTATGAAGAGAAGCCAATTAAGATATTAGCTCGAGAGGTTAAACTATTAAGGAATAATAGCATAGCTTTAGTAAAAGTGTTGTGGCAAAAACACGGTGTGGAAGAAGCTACGTGGGAACTAGAAGAAGCCATGAGAGAACAATATCCAAACCTTTTTACCGGTAAGATTTTCAGGGACAAAAATCTCTAAAGGAGGGGAGAGTTGTAACAGCCCGATTTTGGGGCTAGTCAGAACAGTGGTTTCGAGACCACTAATCCGAGGTTGAGGAAAATTATTTTGGTATTATTTTATGCATTATAGCATGGTTATAAAGTTGCATGGGAATTTTGATGCCTTAATTTTAGCAATTGTGTGCTTAATTGTGAAAAAGGACTAAATCGCATAAAGTGCGAAAGTTCTATTATATAAGATAGAAGTGTTTGATAGTTATGGAATATTAATGGGGAAGTCCTTAAAGTGCAATTAGACCTCCCTAAATATGATGGCCGGCCAAGGGAACTAGGAGAGAGACAAGAGCATTAAATGAGTCAAAATTTGGTAGTGTTAGGTGATAAAAATGAATAAAATAAGATAAGTAAAAAGAAAGCTATCCTCTTTTTCATTTCTCCTCCTCTCCTACCAAAATTTTTAGCAAGAAATAGGGGTTTTGAAGCTCAAACTATCAGCCAACATATTCTCTAGCAAGTAAGTGATTTTAGAGGTCTTTCTTGATGATTTTTGTATTTTTGGAACCCCCAAAGCTTAAGCTAGCTAATGAGGGGACTAAATTGCAATATGGTTGATAGTCTAGGGACTGGCCATGAAAGATTTTATGTTATTAGCTAAGTTCTTATGGAAGAAAATCAATGTTAGTGAGATGAGAAACAACTTTTGTGAAGGGTGTTTCCATGGAAACACCTAAATAGGACTTATTTGCAAAGATTGAAATTGTGTAATAAATGCATGAAATAAATGGTTTTGTAAGTTGTTGTAAGAGAAATAAATGTTCAGCTAGGCTTGTTTAATGAGAAAGTGTGGTGAAAAATGATTTACGAGCCTAGGGGCAAAATCATAATTTTGCCATAGTATAAGGGCAAAATGGTCATTTTTGCCCAAGTAGAGGTTATGATGTATTATGAATATAAAATGATTGAATGAGTGAAATTTTGTTGTTATAGATCAAGAAGAGTGCAGGATTAACCTTGACCGAGGAAAAGGTAAGGTTACGAATTAAACCGCAAATTAACACATTTTGCATCGAGGTAAGTTTATGTGTAAACTATTCATTTCGAATATACATGTTGTTAATAAATGGTGTATTGTGTGAATAGAATTATTCATGATTGAGATGAATTGAATTCAATAGATATTGAGTAATTCCCGTGTGAGTTTAAATTATAGATTAATGGTGGGCTATGTGCGAAACCATCGTAAATACTCTTCATGGTGGGCTAAGTGCGATACCACCTTCCTATTCATTCACAATAGGCTGTGTGCGATACCACCGTGATTATTATTATTGGTGGGCTATGTGCGATATCACCCTAATTAAAGATAAATGGTGGGCTAAGTGCGAAACCACCGAGTGTTTGGTATTACCATGAATAGTTTATTATGAAATTTGTGATGCGTTGTTTTATGTGATCATGTGGTGATAAGTGCAGGGATGTATGTTAAGTAACATGAGCATTTGGCTTGTGATATGGTTGGAATGTGGTAAGAGATGAATTGAGTAAGCATGATCTTGGAATGTGGATTGTTCTTACTTATTATGAAATGTTATTTATTGATTAGCTCATATTATGATGTTTATTATTTAAATGTAAACTTACTAACTTAAAGCTTACTCCATTTTCTTTCCCCTTGTTCTATAGTGTCAAGGAGCCGGGTCGGGATACGAAGATAATTGAAAGATCACCCATACTATCAGCTCATCTCGATATATCTAGAACTAGCATTTTGAGTATGGCATGTATAGGGGCTAGACTTAGTGAATTGTTTTGTTATTTTGGCCAAGTATGTATTGATTTCCTTAAGGATGAATTCTTTTGTATATTGCCATAGTTGATGGCTCATTATGTTTAAGTTATGAAATATGAGGTTAGTCAAGGAAGTGTTGTTGCATAAATTGAGTTGCTTGATGATGTGTTGAATGGAAATATGTTGTGTGAACTAGGGTGGCAAAAAGAGCTTGGAAAATAGCCTTGTTTATGTCCACACGGGTAGGCACATGGGCGTGTGTCTAGGCCGCATGCGACACACACAGTCGATCCATGGGTGTGTGACTAGGCCGTGTGTCCCCTGCATGTTAGTGTTTCAAGTCAGTGTCGACCACGGGCTAGCCACACGGGCGTGTGCTTAGGCCGTGTGTCCCTTACGAGGTTGCTGACATCACAAATAGAATGCCCAGGTTTTTACACACGGGCTAGGACACGGGCGTGTCTAGGCCGTGTGGAGCACTGGCCAAGAACACGGGCGTGTGTCCGGAGTGTAAAAACCCCTCAGAGGTTCGAAATGAAAATAAATCCCACACAGGGTAGGGACATGGGCGTGTGCGACCACATGGCCTGCCCACACGGGCGTGTCCTATTTCACACGGGAGTGTGGCCCCTGTTTAGACAAAAATTTTCAAGTACACAAAAGTTCCCGGTTGGGTTCCGAGACCCTCCGTATGTTTGGTTAAGGCCTCGTAGGCCCTTAATGAGAACGTTTTGACTGTGAAAGAGATGTTTCAAGTTAGAATGAAATTCTATAGACTAAAGTTACATGACCAAGTGAGTTAAGTCCGGTAATGCCTCGTGCCCGATTCTGGCGTAGAACACGGGTAAGGGTGTTACATAGGGATTCCACTAGGTACATACTTTATTATATACTATCACAACTCATATTCAATTTCGTGTATCAATTAATTCATACAACTTTCTATTATATTCAATATGTTCCTTGCCTTGATATTCACTTTCAGCCTTAGCATTTTCAGCTCAATATATATTAATAGCTTACCTTAATAATATATAATGCATTATATCATGAATATGCTTTAACTAAAATTAGTTTCGGGTCATAGAAATACAAACTGAAAGCTTGTGTAACAACCCGATTTAGGGGCTAGTCAAAATAGTGATCTCAGGGTTACTAATCTGAGACTTGAGAAATTTATTTTCATGTTATATTATGAGTCGGAGCATGATAGTATATGTGCATGAGAATTTTGGTGCTTTAATTTTAGCGATTTCGCGTTTAATCGCGAAAAAGGACTAAATCGCATAAAGTGTGAAAGTTCCATTCTATATGATAAAGGTACCAAATAGCCTTAGAATGTAAATTGGAGGTCTTTAAAAGGCAATTAGACCCCCAATATATGCTTGGCTGGCCATGGACTAGCATAGGAGACAAAGATGGACAAAAAATTGGTCAAAGTAGTTGATAGTTGGTAACTTGTTTGACTAGTTTAATATTAAAATAAAGAAAGAGAAAATATCATCTTTCTCTCCATCTTTCTCCACCGAAATTTGCAAGAAAAATAGGGGTTTGAAAGCTCACAATTTTCAGCAAGCTCTCCTCCATTCTAGTAAGTGATTTTGATGATTTTTCTTTATGATAATTGTACTTTTAAGACCCCTAGAACTTAAGCTTTCAAATGAGAGGACTATTGTGCAAATATGATGCAAAGTTTAGAGTTTTACCATGAGAGCTTTCATTGCTATTTGCTGCATTTTTATGGAAGAAAATGAGTCTTAGTTGTTGGATGAACAACTTTTGTGAAAGGTGTTGTCTTGAAAACACCTAATTTGGACATTAATGAAAAGGTTACAAAATTGTAGTAAATATGTGAAATGTTGAGTTTTGATGATAGCTATAAGAGTATTAAATGTTCACCTAGGCTTGTTGAAGGTAGAAATATGATTAGAATTTATTTCCGAGCCTAGGGGCAAAATGGTCAATTTGCCAAAGTCTAGGGGCAAAATAGTAATTTTGCCCAAACATGATTATTGAAATGCTTTATTAATGAGATGATTAAAATGAGCTAAATTGTTGTTATAGAGCAAGAAGAACTGAGGATCCACCTCAATCGGGGAAAGAACAAAGTCTCGGACTAAATCGTCAAGCTAGCTCATTTTGAAATCGAGGTAAGTTTGTATGTGATTAATGAAATATTTATGTTAGCATAATTGAAAATGCTTGGTATCACATTGATGTATGATACTTCATTGAAATGAGAAATTGCTGTTAAGTATGATGTTGAAGTCCTAGTGGACTATAATGAATATGGGATTGCTATCATCGAGATGTGAATTAGATAAAGTCCGTATAAGACCATGTCAGGGACATGGCCTCGACCGAGAGTTAAGATCCCGTATAAGACCATATCCGGGATATGGCTTCGAAAAAGAATAAGAAACTCGTTAAGACCACATCCGGGATGTGGCATCGATAATTGATGTGAAAGTCCATATAAAACCATATCCGGGATATGGCATTGGCATTTAGAAGTAACTCCATGTAAGACCACCTCGGGGATGTGGCATTGGCTTCGTCTCTACATGAACGATGTCGAATATACATCTTTGACTATCCCTACTGATTAAAGGGATAAGTAGATGAGTTTAGAAGTAGAAATGAGATTTGCACTAAAGTCATATGAATGAGTGAATACAGGTACTCGTGAATGAGTCATGAAGAAACGTTTACAACATGTGGCATGGTATGTG
Organism: Gossypium sturtianum; assembly: GCA_025698515.1. NCBI lineage: Eukaryota > Viridiplantae > Streptophyta > Magnoliopsida > Malvales > Malvaceae > Gossypium > Gossypium sturtianum. The sequence goes on from CM046948.1 coordinate 43,903,549, forward strand.
CTAAATAAGGGCAGTTGTGAGTAAGTATGGCAAGATGCCTATGACTTGTGCATGGTTAGTTAATATCATGGATGGATTATTTTATGAGCTTATTTTTGCTATTTATATTCATGCAAACTTACTAAGCTTTATGCTTACCCCTTTCATTGCCCTTCTTCCTTGTAGTATTGCCAAGATAACTCGAGGATCGTGGACGTAGGAGTTTGGAAATCACACTATCGACATCACTTTGGTATAACAATTTAGACTTATTTTGAGTATGGCATGTATAGGACTCGAGTATTTTGTTAAGTTGTAATTGTTAGCCAAAGTGTTGGCTATGTATGTTACTAAAGTCATTTTGTAAATGGCCTTAAGTTAGGCAAATACTTGGCAAATTCTTTTGCTTAATGAAAGTGATTTTCTTGAAGTGTATGCCCTTGTGTATGAATGTTGAATTGAGTATTTAGATGTGTCTTTGGGTCATGAATTACGTTGAATGGAATTAGAGTATGTATGTTTGCAATGTAGGGTGGCAAAGGGCTTGGTAGATAGCCTTCTAATTTTCCACATGGATAGACACATGGGCGTGTGTCTAGACCGTGTGAGCGGCACGGCTAGCACATGGACGTGTGCCCAGGCCGTGTGAAGTCTGCACCATGCACTTGGAATTTAAATCGCCACACGGTTGAAACACACGGTCGTGTGTGTGGGCCGTGTGGATTAGTCAGAATGCCAAGGTTTGGCACACGGGCCAAGGCCACGTGCGTGTCAAGGCCATGTGAAATTAGTCAGTTTCGACCACGGGTGGTAGACACGGGCATGTCTTAGGGGCACACGGGCGTGTCCCTAGACTCACACGGGCGTGTGACCCCTGTTTTGTTGAAAAGTTTCTCGAACGTGTAAATGTCCCCAGAATAGTCCCGATACCTCTCGGAAGTATTTTTAGGGCCTCTTAGGCCAAGTATAAGTAGGTGATGGGTTTAAACGAGACTTCGTAACCCTATTTGAGATGTTTAAGCAAGATTAGTTAGGTAATGCCTCAAACCCTGTCCCGACTTGAAGACGGGTAAGGGGTGTTACAACTTGCATCACTTGATGTCGACTCTCGCCTTTTCTTTCCCTTTCAACGATCCTGCGTTGTTTTTAGTTACACATAATAATTCAGTAATGGCATAATATCAACTTCTATCCAAATCATATTCAATTACAAGGTCATCCATATTTTAAAAATTATTCAATTTAATCCTCTATCTCAATAATCAGTCAAATTCATACCAATATGATTCGATCAGTCATAATCAAATATCAATTCATTAAATATCCCAAACTGAAATTCATAATATTCAATTCATCAGTCAATTTATCATTTCTTTACGATTTAGTCCATATCTCACCTTTTTGTACCAAAATGTAAAAAATTCAAATTACTATCAAACATACTCAAGTTCATAATTCAAGTATACAAAATTTTAAATATAATCATACCATATGAACTTACCTAGTTAAATCAGCAAATAAGTTGAAACTTTAAGGACTATTTAACAATTTTGTCTTTTCTTCAATTATTTTCGATTCAGTCCAATTTTTTATCTATACAATTATTCAATTCAATTTATAAATTTCACACAACTTATATCATCCTATTATGTGCATATATTAGTCCAATTTCATTACCCAGATGCCCCTATAGTTTTGCATTTTATTAAATTTAGTCTCTAAAACCGAATTTGCCATAACTTTCAAATTTGAGTTTTGATTTCGAACCGATTTCAATTACATCCTTCTATATCCTATGTTATCAACAATTATAGAAATATTACACCCATTTTGAAAATTATGTACTTTAATCCTTTTGTTAAAAAATTAGCAATTAAATTTTACAAACTAGTCCTTTTTTATTTCAAAGCTTAAAATCTATCAATTTAACACCTAAAACTTTTAATTCTCAACTAAAGCAACTTTTGAAACTTTAACAATTTAACGAATTGAGACATGGGTTAACTAAATTAAACTTTCACGATTTCAAAATTATAAAAATTACAAAAAAAAAAAAAACTAAATTTTACTAACCAATTGAGTACCAGGCCAAAAGTTTCCTATCTTCCTTCTTCAAAATTCGGTGATGAGAATGAGAAAGAGCTTTTTTTTTCCCTCTTTCTCTCCACCAGCTTTATTTAACCTTATTTTATTAATATTCTTTTATGTTTTATAATTTAATTATAATTTTATAATATATAATACCATACACATTTACAAGCCACTGTCCACTTAATCCCTAAGTTGTATAATTGCCATTTTAGACCTTAGTCTATTTTGTAATTAAAAATTTTATAGTAATTGAATTTTACCACTTTTATAATTTAGTCCTTTTATCTTAATTAATCACTAATTCGATAAAATTACCTATCCAAAATTAAATTTACATCTATAATAATACCGTAAATATTTACGAGTTTACGGAAAGGGGTCTCGAAATCGCATTTTTCAATACCACTAACTTTATGATCCTTAAACTTTTGCCTTAATTAACTATCAATTAAACAAAATTATTAGACCAAAATTTCTATACTAGTCTCATAAATATTAAATAATAATATTTACGAACACGATTTACGTAAATGGTATTTCAGATTCGTAATTTCTAACACCACTATAAATCGGGTCGTTACACATGTCCATAGGTTGATTGTTTAAACTATAAATTTAGCCTGAAAGTAAATAATTTAGGTTGTTTATATTTAGACTAGTTAGTTCAATTTATTAGATTGTAAATAGGAAAAAGAGATTAAATGTACTAAGTGATAAAGGTAAATACAAATAGGTATTTATGTTTGTTGAAGTATAGGATGCTTAAATTAAAACCATTCAGCAAATAAATTAATGGTTATTGAAACGGTGCAATATATTAAGTATAAGCTTAACAAACATGTGCTTAAGTTAAAATGAACTGTGGGAACAAAAGCATTGTGAGGGATAAAAGCATTGTGAATGTGATAAAAGCATAGAACAAGATAAAAGTCAAGAGAGTGTTGAGTGCTCACAGTGAAATAAAAATATGAGAAATTTAAAAAAAATCTCACTCATATTGGCACAAAAACTCATAAGTGCTTATACTTATAAATAGGGTGAGCGTTCGATCGAATCGAATTGAATAAAAAAATTTTGAGTTGATCGAGTTGACGGATATTATTTTATCATCCAAACTCAATTTGAAATTTTCTTGAATCGAGTCGAGTGAGATGGAATTCAAATCAAATCGACTCGAATATATTTGTTCGAGTTAAGTTAAAAAAATGACTTTGGGTCCTTGTAGCTACTACCAACCACCGTAATCAAATTTGCCCACCGTAATCAAATTTCTTATTAGTTTTCATCCCCTCATAATTTATTTATTAATCTTTTATATACGTGTTGGCTTCTTTAGTTGCTTTAATTATCTTTTGATTCTAATCACCATGTATTTTAAAATTAAAAAATATATTAAATATAAAAAAATTGATTTTTTTAATAAAATTTATTTTAAAGATAAAATGTAAAATTGATACTAACAGAAAATTTTAACATGAATACTTTATGTCATCATCAATAATTCAATTTTAACAGAAATTGGTAAAGATTCAACATGATTAAAGAATTCAATAATATAAATAGTTGACATAAATTCAAAAAAAAAAGTTTTTGAGATTTAGGATGAAGTAAAAGTTTTGAGGGAAAGCAAAAGAAAAAAAAAATTTGGGAGGTTTGGGCGAAGTAAAAGTTTTGGGGGGAAAGTAAAAGAGAAAAAGTTTTGGGGTTTGGGGGAAAGTAATTTTTTTTAAGGGAGAAGTAAAAGTTTTGGGGAAAGGTAAAAGAAAAAAGTTTGTTGGAGTTTGGGGAAATAAAATTTTTGAGGGAAAGTAAAAAGGTTTGACTTTTGAGGGGGGTTGAGGGCGGAGGGAAGTAAAAGGGTTTGATATTCAGTTTGCTCGAATTATTCGTGTTATTTGAATTTTAAAATTCAACTTGATTCGAACTCGAAATTTGAAAAAAAAATTGAGTTGATTTGATTAATTCGATTCAAATAATTCAAAATTTTAATTTTTTTCGAGTCTAATCGAATTTTTTTTACCCCTTCTTATAAATATCGTATTAGAGTTTAAAGCATGAATAAAAATAAGTTGAGTAGGAAAATTTTGAACTAACTATATTTTTACAAATATAAATGCTATATTTGTATGTACATTTTGATGGAGATATATGTTTAATTTTATTTAACTTGTTTACCTTGTAATTTGTTGAACTAATCTGTTTGAGTATAAATAATTGTAAATTGTTTAATTTTCTAGCTAGAGTTATGTGTTTAAGCAAATCTTTCTAGTGTTGGTGTTTCGATTCAATCTCGTGTATCAAGCTTGGTCAAGTACATTTTCTTGTATGATTATTTTTCCTTTTTTTTTCTTTTTGTTTGCTTGAGGACAAACAAAAACTTAAGTGTGGAGGATATTTGACCTATCACCAAATGTGGTGGAAATTTTAGTACATTTTAGCACTTAAGGAGCTTATTTTATGGTAATTTTATATTTAATTAACGCATTTTCAGCTTTCATAGTTTAGATTTAGATATGTGAAAAATAAACATTTTTACGCAAGAATTGATATTAGTTGACCTATTAGGCCAATATGGGCCTTAGGTAGTTATAGCAGCCTTAGGCCAATACGGGCTTAAGTGGGTGCTCATAATTTGTATTTAACAGTCCAATGGAAACACAAAAATATACACACTTTTTCATGCCTTTTTTAACTCAAATTCATGCAATTTCGTAGTAATTCTTGTCAAAAAATATATAATAATTATAAAATAATTAAATTGTACTTTAATTATTAACATGTTGAATTTTAATTAATTTTATAATAAATTTTGATTTATTTTGATTTATTTTCGATAGATTCGCACAAAGGGCAAAAATTGGCTCGGCAGACACTGCTGGAAGCACAAAACCGAGAAGCGATTTTGAAGCATCAAGGCTAATTAATTTTTCAACCTAAGACGGTTCAAATTATGAATATTAATTCATAATATAATTAATTTGAATTTTAATCCAATTTATTTTGAGTTAAATAATTATTATTAATTAAATTATGAAAAGAGGCCCAATTGTGCTAAACCGAGAGACTGATCCAATTGAGCAATTGGGCTACCCAAAACCATCCCGTATAATGACCCAATTAGCTTATTTAGCTGATTATTTGGCTTGCAAAACATGTAACACCCCATACCCGAGTCCGAGGCTAGGACCGGATACGAGACATTACTATGCTTGAACTTTCTTAAACATGTACTTACGGGCTATAAAATTTCGTTTCGAATTAAAAATTCTCTTTCTTAGTCAAATCAGACATTTGATGGGCCTACGAGGCCTCAGACTTACGTCCCGAAACTTTCGGAACTCATCTGAAAACTTTCTCTCGAAACAGGGTCACACGCTCAGTGTGACACGGGACACGCTGTGTACCCCTAAAACATGCCCGTGTCTTTCACCCGTGGAGGATATCGAAAAATCCACACGGCCCGACACGCCGCGTGGCCCCGCCCGTGTGCCAAACCTTGGCATTCTCGACTTATCCACACGCAGTGCACACACTGCGCAAAGCGCCACGGTGTGTGACAATTGAATTTCTAAGTGTCAAGTGCAGACTTCACACGGCCTTGGCACACGCCCATGTGCCAACCGTGTGTATTACACGGCCTGAACAAACAACCGTGTGACCAGCCCGTGGTCTAATCTGACTTAAGATACTAAGGTGCAGGAGACACATGGCCTAGACACACGCCCGTGTGTCTATCCATGTGGGCACTTAGAGGCTATCTTACCAAGCCTTTTACCACTCCCGTTTGCATACATTCATATACTACTTCAAAACATTCTCAAATCATCAATTAAAACACATGAATTAACACATTTTGTTCATGAAAATAAAGTTTTCCTCTCATACATCTGGGAGAATTGTTCCCACAACATTTACAATAACTTAAGCCATCATGACTGGCTATACACAACCATTCTATAAATTCTCTTAGGCCAACAACATTTGGCTACAACAATTAGACTTCATCAACTTTAAACGAATCCCTATACATGCCATAACTCTTAAGGACTTGATACCTCATATCGTGTGTCTGCTCGATAGTGTGAAAACATCTCCGGCGGTCTCCAACCCGAGCTAAGTAATGAAACCTATAAGAGATGAGAAAAGTAAAGGAGTAAGCAATAATGCTTAGTAAGTTCATCTGCATAATTTGACAAATATTGATATTCACTGAATATACATGACCCCAAGGCAATATGCCAAGTTTTTCTCATCAATTCATGGTCACTTACTCAATCATTCTTGAATCTTACTCATTCTATCTCTTACCACATTTCTACCATGCCACAAGCCAATTCGCTCGTTGAATAAGCATACATTCCTGCACTGATCATCACAAGATCATACAAAACAACACATCAAGCATTTTCAATAAGTCACTCATACTACTAATCTCTCGGTGGTTACGCACTTAGCCCACCATTGAATCACTTATAGGGTGGTATTGCACACAGCCCACCAATCATTTTTACCTATGGTGATTTCGCACTTAGCTCACCAATCATTTATAAGCGATGGTGGTATCGCTTTACGACCCATCGACATTAATCAATCGTGGTAACGCTTTACACCCACCAATAAATAATATAGTTGATGGTATCGCACACAGCTCATCACTAACCATTAATTAGGTGATATCGCACATAGCTCACCATTATTTACATTCATGGATAAAAATCCACAAGTATATCTCTATTTAAAATGTTCATTCGAGAACATCCTCACATGCTTCTATTCTTACTTAACTTTTTACGATACTCGTTATCATTCACACAGTACATCAATAAATCTTTCTCATGCAACTAAGGTGCATCAACTACACATACCCCACTAGGGTTCATCATATATTGAATTCATCTCAATTCCAGTTCTACACATACTTGTGCTACTCATGGTACAACCACATACATTCAACATATACATTGAATCATTCGAATTGTTAAATAACTCTCTTGAGTCTCATGCACATAGTTTTCATTATCATCATACCCCAATTGGGTCTGACATACACTAACATATCGATGCCACGTCCCTAACATGGTCTTATACGAATTCTTACACCGAGGCCATATTCCAATATGGTCTTGCTCGAGACTTTAACCATTGTCCTATCGTGCTATACACCTTTCCCATTACTCTAAATTTAATTCCATTGACATCTCATCAAGAGACATTTCATACATTCATATAGTAATATACATTCCATACAATATTGGAATACTAAATCAGCTCATACGTAATTGCAACATTCGCTCATGAACTTACCTCGATGTCGAAAGGGCCGAAAAGGACTTTTTGCCCACATTTCTCTTTTCATCCGTTCTAGCTCCGAAACTCATTTTCTTTGATCTAGAACAATGAAATTTACTAATTTAATCACTTATAAATCATGATATACCATAATCTAAACTTTAGGCAAAAATGACTATTTTGCCCATACACTTTGGCAAAATTACTATTTTACCCCTAGGCTCGTAAATAAATTTTCATCACATTTTCTTGTTAATCAAGCCTACCTGAACATTTAATCTTCTTAAAACTATTTTCAATTCCATTAATTTTATGCTTAAATGAACAAATTACAACTTTTGCATTTTAGTCCCAATTAGGTGTTTTCATGACAACACCTTTCACAAAAGTTACTTCTCATCATCCTATCTTTCATTTTCTTCCATAAAAACTCATCAAACAACATGAAATCTATCATGGAAAGTCCCTAGACTTTCAACCATATTGAAAACTAGTCCCCTCTTTAGAAAGCTTAAGCTTTGGGGACTCCAAAAGTACAATTTTCTTCAAGAAATACCATAAAAATCACTTACTTGAGTGGAGAATTGCTTGCTGAAATTTTAAGCTTTAAAAAACCCTCCCATGGCTGCTATTTTCGGTGGAGGAAGAGAAGAAATAAAAAGATGATAGCTTGGCTTATTTCATCTTATTTTATTTCTTTTTAGTCACCTAACATGACCACATTTAATACTCTTGTCCCCTTTAACATCTTGACCGGCCAAGCCACTTAAACAAGGCCAAATTGCACATTTGGTACCCCCAATTTATAAACCATAGATATTTGGTGCCTCTAGCAAATAAATAGAACTTTCGCACTTTATGCGATTTAGTCCTTTTTCACCATTTAGCTAGAAATCGCTAAAATTAAGGCACCAAAATTTTCATGCATCCTCATAAACATGTTATAACACATAACATAACATGAAAATAATTTTCTCTAACCTCGAATTAGTGATTCCGAGATCACAGTTCCGACTAGCCCCTAAATCGGGCTGTTACAATTCTCCCCCCTTAGGGATTTTCGTCCCCGAAAACCTTATCAGTAGGATTTGCTACCAACATTCTTAAAATGTTTCCATCTACTCTTCAAAATCGCGAATCCACTTATCCTCAAGTTTCTCTTGCCAATAAATCTTAAGCTGAGATACACAAGGTCGAAATGTAACTTGAGACCTAGGTTATTCATCCTCTGGGCATATACTCTGCAATCTACCAATTTGGAACTCTGCACATGTCCAAATGATCATTCGAATCTTTACTGGTTGATTTACTACAATTCGAATGACATTTCCCTTTCTTGGAAATTTTCTCAAACCAAGTTTGAAATCTATAAGGTTTCATCTCACTTTCTCATTAAAGCATTCACCGACTATACTAGTCTTGTCTTGTGTGCTTTGGAAACTCAGCTTTTAGTGGTCAACTACTTCTGACTATAACTCGATCATATAGTGAAATGTACTCTATGTCAAAACATTTATGTACATAACTGCATTTCCTTACTTTTACAGTAGTAGATATGCTACTACTAAATCTCGTACCAAAACTCTTGTATAAGTCCTAGATTCAACATCATTCACTTTCTATCTCGAGGAAGCATCAACAACAGAAATCTTATCCAACATGGATAACTTATTTAAAATACCATTTATTATAACACTTCTGAACTCTTCTGTTCTGAAAGGAAGACTCACTATAGTCATTAACCTCGCTGAAACTAGGATATTACCAACTAGAGTCAACCGAGTAGCTAACTCATATTTCTAAACATGGATCTTTCATTCAGACATCTGTACTATGTCTACTATCTTAGTAGTATAACAATAACTATACCCACCATTGTAATAGCTCAAGCTGTTTCCACTATTTCATCTTCAAAATCTTCTGTAGCATAAGATACTCTCACTTATTAAAATTCAGAAATTACACATCGATCTTCCCATGGATCAATACAAAATATCTAACTCACAACACAGACACAAATGTGATCGTCTCTGGATCACCAACCTGTCAACTCTTTCTCTCGATTCAGACTGATCTCAGTACTAGAACTTTCAAATAAACAGTTCTTTCTATAGCTTTCAACTCAACCATCACGGTTTGAACATTTCGATGAGCATGTCTTTGTATCACACTCCCTACTCACATATACACATAATTTTATTCTCTTTACTGATTCATGCGTGAATATACACAGAACTTGAATCATATCTCAATACATTAATCTACTCTTTTCTCCATACTGAGAACCTATTTTAAGCACACTCTTATCAGAGTTTCTCTTGCTATGCTAATCTAGAACCTTTACTATCATCATATCTCACGATAGCAGGGACATATCGATCGAATTCGTTAACTCTATTCGGCTTACCCAAAAACCCATCACATAACGTGAAACTTGTGATTTCACCTCTTATACTAGAATCATTTCCAACTTCTCCCTCAAAGCACCCGAATAGGGTTATAAGAAGATAAAGGAATGTCAATTCCGAATAACTAAATCGACAACCGTTATATCTGATTTTTACTATCTGCCAACATTCTCAAACAGTCACTGTTTATGAAAAGAACAACCACATCAACCCTGAAAGGCAACAAATATTAGTACATAATACTTAAGGGGATTATTATTATAATCCATCCATGGCATCAACTAACCATGCACAAATTACAGGCTTCGAGCCAACTTACTCATACTTTCCATTTATTTAGCACATATCGTGCCAGACATCGTACTAGTTTCTTCGTGATTCATTCACGAATATCTGCATTCACTCCTTCACATGACTTTAGTACTAATCTCATTTATACTTCTAGACTCATCTATTTGTCCCATTGATCACTAGGGATAATCAAAGACGCAAATTTGTCGTCATTCATGTAAGCACGAAACCAATGCCACACCCCCGAGGTGGTCTTATATGGAGTCGCCTCTAAATGTCAATGCCATATCCTGGATAAGGTCTTATATGGAATCATAACTTGGTGCCGAGGCCATGCCTCGAACATGATCTTATACGGGACCTTATCTATTTCATATCTCAATGATAGCCTTTTCATTATAGTCCCCCTGGACTTCAACCTCATGTTCAACAACGATTACTCTGTCTAGTAGAGTATCATGTATCAATGTGATACCAAGCATTCTCAAAATGCTAACATAAATACTGCATTAATCACATGCAAACTTATTCAACTTGACTCTCATAACATCTCATCATGATTTAACAGTGGTAAGGAGGTGAAGTCGTAGAGCCCCTAACTTGATTCTCGGGACTACATACATATGATTTACTATTCATTATCAATGAAATATCATCATAGTCACATAACTCATCTCAAGTGAGTTTTCACGTTTATCACGTTACAATTATCTCTATCACTCATACTTTCGAGCTGTGACTTTAATAAATCAAGTTTCACATTAATATCTACTCGAGTACTTAACATTTAACTCTACTTTCTCTTACTATTGCTTATTAATCTAGAGAATGTCTTACGGTTTGAGTACGTCGTTTACTTGATCGCCATAGTCCAACTATGGTCTTACTCGTATCACAACATCATAGTTCAGCTATTGCTTTACATGTCGTCACGATGCCATAGCCTTGCTATGGTCTTACATTAAATCTCATATCAAAACCAATGTCATATCCTAGATACGGTCTTACATGGAAACTCATGTCGATGCTGATGCCATATCCCAGATATGGTCTTATACGGGATCATGTATCGATGCCAATGCCATGCCCCAGACATGGTCTTATATGGAATCACATGTACCGCCATGGTCCTACCATGGTCTTATTCATCATTTTATCATTGAACGATCGTACTCATCTCTTGCATTCTACTTAGTCAAACTTTTCAGTTTAACTTCCACACTATAATATGTGTGGCTTCATAACAGAGTCATAAAACAAAACATCATGCATTCTCTACTTTAACAGTCACATGTGATATTTAACCATGTGGACATATTTATCATAAGCAATGGCATCACAAATCTCAAATGCTTACTTACTCTTACTGCTTCTCACATACATCATGGTACTTACTAGTCTCATGTTTGTAAGGTAAACAAGGTACCTGTAACACTTGATCACATAGATCAGTATACTTTACTATAACAAGCATAATCTCAACATCATCATTCATAACATGAATTATACTTGTTAGTCAGCCTTCACTAGCATGAGATAATATCAACCTTACTACTAACTTTCTTGCTATCTCATTTAAGCTTTACTCTTTTGCCCGATGAATTTCTATGAATGACTGAGGATACTGAATCTCATTTCACATGTATCTTGATGCCAATGCTATATCCTTGATATAGTCTTACATGGGATCTCTTACTTGGTATCGATGCCATGTCTTGACATGGACTTACACGAAGTCTTGCTTGTGGGTTCCCTTGGGAACTTACCATTGCCATGTCTTGACATGGTCTTATTGGTAACTTTACTCATGAACTGGTCAATGCCGAGCCTTGGCTTGGACTTACATGAAATCTTCCTTGTTACTCACCAATGCCATGCCTTGGCTTGGACTTACATGGGATCTCTATCTCTTTATAGCTTTTCAATGCCAAGACTTGTCTTGGACTTACATGACATCTTTGCTTGGAGACTCGCCAATGCCATGCCTTGGCTTGGGCTTCATCTCATAGTAACTCTTCAATGCCAAGGCTTGTCTTGGTCTTACATAATAACTTGCTTGATTGCCGATGCCATGTCTTGACATGGTCTTATACGGACTTTCTTGTCTCATGTGGCAGATTGAGTATCCTAAGTAATTCATTTTCAATCGGGACTTTCATATACATGCTCTTAGTAACTTCTTTGTTTAATAAATCATTAAACATTTTCATGGAAATAATGTGCATTTAACAACATAGCAAGCAATTCAATGAAATATTCATGAAGCTTGAAAATCTTACAAACTTACTGAAATTAGCTCGGATGGGAATCATCAGTGTCTTAACAAAACAATTTCGTTAGAGCCGGGAGACATCACACTATCACGGTCCACATATGGCATGTACAGCTAGACTCTTACTCACGCTAGGTTAGTCCTAGAACCGACTAAACCATAGCTCTGATACAACTAAATGTAACACCCCATACCCGAGTCCAAAGCTAGGACCGGATACGAGACATTACTATGCCTGAACTTTCTTAAACATGTACTTACGGGCTATAAAATTTCGTTCCGAATTAAAAATTTCTCTTTCTTAGTCAAATCAGATATTTCATGGGCCTACGAGGCCTTAGACTTACGTCCCGAAACTTTCGAAACTCATTTGGAAACTTTCTCTCGAAACAGGGGTCACACGTCCGTGTGACTTGGGACACGCCCGTGCACCCCTAAAACATGCCCGTGTCTTTCACCCGTAGAGGATACTGGCAAAATCCACACGGCACGGACACGCCCGTGGCCTCGCCCGTATGCCAAACCTTGGCATTTCGACTTATCCACACAGTGCGTACACACGCCTGTGCGCGCTACCGCGTGTGACAATTGAATTTCTAAGTGTCAAGTGCAGACTTCACACGGCCTTGGCACACGCCCATGTGCCAACCGTGTGTATCACACGGCCTGAACAAACGGCCGTGTGACCAGCCTCGTGGTCTAATCTGACTTAAGATACTAAGGTGGGAGAGACACACGCCTAGACACACGCCCGTGTGTGTCTATCCGTGTGGGCACTTAGAGGCTATCTTACCAAGCCTTTTACCACTCCCGTTTGCATACATTCATATACTACTTCAAAACATTCTCAAATCATCAATTAAAACACATGAATTAACACATTTTGTTCATGAAAATAAAGTTTTCCTCTCATACACTGGGGAGAATTGTTCCCACAACATTTACAATAACTTAAGCCATCATGACTAGCTATACACAACCATTCTATAAATTCTCTTAGGCCAACAACATTTGGCTACAACAATTAGACTTCATCAACTTTAAACGAATCCCTATACATGCCATAACTCTTAAGGACTTGATACCTCATACCGTGTGTCTGCTCGATAGTGTGAAAACATCTCCGGCGGTCTCCAACCCGAGCTAAGTAATGAAACCTATAAGAGATGAGAAAAGTAAAGGAGTAAGCAATAATGCTTAGTAAGTTCATCTGCATAATTTGACAAATATTGATATTCACTGAATATACATGACCCCAAGGCAATATGCCGAGTTTTTCTCATCAATTCATGGTCACTTACTCAATCATTCTTGAATCTTACTCATTCTATCTCTTACCACATTTCTACCATGCCACAAGCCAATTCGCTCGTTGAATAAGCATACATTCCTGCACTGATCATCACAAGATCATACAAAACAACACATCAAGCATTTTCAATAAGTCGCTCATACTACTAATCTCTCGGTGGTTACGCACTTAGCCCACCATTAAATCTCTTATAGGGTGGTATTGCACACAGCCCACCAATCATTTTTACCTATGGTGATTTCGCACTTAGCTCACCAATCATTTATAAGCGATGGTATCGCACACAGCCCATCGATTACTAATCAATCAGGTGGTAATGCACACAGCCCACCAATAAATAATATAGTTGATGGTATCGCACACAGCCCATCACTAACCATTAATAAGGTGATATCGCACATAGCTCACCGTTATTTACATTGATGGATAAAAATCCACAAGTATATCTCTATTTCAAATGTTCATTCAAGAACATCCTCACATGCTTCTATTCTTACTTAACTTTTTACGATACTCGTTATCATTCACACAGTACATCAATAAATCTTTCTCATGCAACTAAGGTGCATCAACTACACATACCCCACTAGGGGTTCATCATATATTGAATTCATCTCAATTCAGTTCTACACATACTTGTGCTACTCATGGTTCAACCACATACATTCAACATATACATTGAATCATTCGAATTGTTAAATAACTCTCTTGAGTCTCATGCACATAGTTATCATTATCATCATACCCCAATTGGGTCTGACATACACTAACATATCGATGCCACGTCCCTGACATGGTCTTATACGAATTCTTACTCCGAGGCCATATTCCAATATGGTCTTACTCGAGACTTTAACCATTGTCCTATCGTGCTATACACCTTTCCCATTACTCTAAATTTAATTCCATTGACATCTCATCAAGAGACATTTCATACATTCATATAGTAATATACATTCCATACAATATTGGAATACTAAATCAGCTCATACGTAATTGCAACATTCGCCCATGAACTTACCTCGATGTCGAAAGGGCCGAAAAGGACTTTTTGCCCACATTTCTCTTTTCATTCGTTCTAGCTCCGAAACTCATTTTCTTTGATCTAGAACAATGAAATTTACTGATTTAATCACTTATAAATTATGATATACCATAATGTAAACTTTAGGCAAAAATGACTATTTTGCCCCTAGGCTCGTAAATAAATTTTCATCACATTTTCTTGTTAAACAAGCCTAGCCGAACATTTAATCCTCTTACAACTATTTTCAATTCCATCAATTTCATGCTTAAATGAACAAATTACAACTTTTGCATTTTAGTCCCAATTAGGTGTTTTCATGACAACACCTTTCACAAAAGTTGTTTCTCATCATCCTATCATTCATTTTCTTCCATAAAAACTCATCAAACAACATGAAATCTATCATGGCAAGTCCCTAGACTTTCAACCATATTGAAAACTAGTCCCCTCTTTAGAAAGCGTAAGCTTTGGGGACTCCAAAAGTACAATTTTCTTTAAGAAATACCATCAAAATCACTTACTTGAGTGGAGAATTGCTTGCTGAAATTTTAAGCTTCAAAAACCCCTCCCATGGCTGCTATTTTTGGTGGAGGAAGAGAAGAAATAAAAAGATGATAGCTTGGCTTATTTCATCTTATTTTATTTCTTTTTAGTCACCTAACATGACCACATTTAGTACTCTTGTCCCCTTTAACTTCTTGACCGGCCAAGCCACTTAAACAAGGCCAAATTGTACATTTGGTACCCCCAATTTATAAACCATAGCTATTTGGTGCCTCTAGCAAATAAAATAGAACTTTCGCACTTTATGCGATTTAGTCCTTTTTCACCATTTAGATAGAAATCGCTAAAATTAAGGCACCAAAATTTTCATGCATCCTCATAAACATGTTATAACACATAACATAACATGAAAATAATTTTCTCTATCTTTGAATTAGTGATTCTGAGATTACTGTTTCGACTAGCCCCTAAATCGGGTTGTTACAAAACAACCCTTGAAGCTTCCTTAAAATTGCATTCAAACCCCTCCACTATTCAAGCCTTTGTAGATTTGCACCTAGCTAAATTTAGCAAGTTTGAAAGCTTCAAACTTGCCACATGTGTGGCCGGCCATGGGGGGAGTCTATGGCTGCTGATTTTTTCTATTTTTAGCAGCCTCTCCAATCTATAAATACCCCCATTGGCTGCTCATTTCAAACACACCTGTCATCCTTTCATTTTCACTTCTCTCTTCAAAACCGCTTCCTTTGTTCTTCTTTTTCCCTTCCATTCCCATGTCGATTTACCCTCTTGGATAAGATCCCTTCAACCACCATTGAAAGCAGCATTCAAGTGCTCATATAAGCCTCGGTTCAACAAGAATAAGCAGAGAAGGAGGAGCGGAGCAAACTAGTCAAGCCACGGAGAAACACCAGATTTGATTCTAGTTCCCTATCCTTTAATTTTTATTGTTGTTGTTATGAACATGTCTATGAATACTTGTAACACCCTAAACCCAGTCAAAACGTTACAACCAGATCCGGCATGTCACATAAAAGGGTTGTTTAAAAATTGCGCGTTTGTTAAAAATTTCGAGTTTAATTATGTATTCGCTTATTATCCTTTTGTTAACATTTTGGAAAACGGTTATTAAGGGTTTAGGAAAATCCCGTATTAAACATTTGAGAATAATAGGCAGTATCATATTAAAAGCTAAACCAAATAAAATACCAAATTTAAAGTTAAAGCGGCCTTATTACAAAATATTAACCCTAGTTAAAAATAAGTAAAATACTAAAGTCCAAAACTGCTCGTAGTGTGGCCACCTCCGAGTCCTCCAGTACGTCAAACCGCCTACTGAGGATTACCTAAGAAAAATTAAAAAAGTGAGGGTGAGTTTACGAAAACTCAGTATGTAATTCCCCTTACGACCAAAATCTGTAAGAACATGCATCAAAACAATTCGGGCCCAAGCCCATTAAAGTAACAGTGGCAATTAGGCATTAGCCCAAAATAGCCTCGGTTGGGCCTTAAGCCAAGTCAAATTTCACATGTCATACATATAAATCGGGGCCTAAGCCCATCTCAGTAATATAATCCTGATATGCAATGCGTTAATGCCCATACCAACCCTGCACTCCGCCTCCGTCCAACCCTACACTCGTGGGGATTTAATCGACCCACCCATCCCTACACTCCTTATGTAGCACCGGTTGCAAAGCATTAACATTATCGGTGCAAAGATGGCTCGCTCGGTGGCTAAAAGGCCTTCAATAGCGGTATTACAATTGGCACAAAGCCATCGATGGTGTATTATATTTGGCACATAGCCATCAAAGGACGGTAATATAATCGAACACGACTTTAGGTAAATATGATCGACACAGAGTCATCAATATATAAGTTAGGCACATAGCCACGGTAAATACGATTGGCACAAAGCCATAATATCGGCACAAAGCCTTCGGTATTGGCACAAAGCCCATAATTACGGCACGAAGCCCACATTAATGGCACACAGCCCTCGGTAACATTATCGGTGTAGCATGGCTGCTCGGTGGCTAAAAAGCCTACGGTGGCTATAAAGCCTTCGGTGGATCCACAGTCGTCAAGCGACCATGCGATCCTATTAGCACTTCCTTCGTATTAATAATCCCAACCCCATGCAATATGTCGTATATGTCATGCTCAATCATTACACGTGTATGCAAAATGGCCATGCTCAGTAACAATTATTTAAACATGTAATAAAAGCATATTAGTCATACAACCACAATCAAATTAGTCCACTCATTGCACAAGTCGATCATTTACCTACAAGGGAAAATCAGTCATTTTACCCTATAAGGGTATTTCGATAATTCTACCCTACAGGGGTAGTTCGGTAATTCTACTCATAACCAATCCATGTATGCAACGCATCTCAAACACAATCAATCATACAATTAACATATACAACGCTAGTACTACCACGAGGGTACAACGGTCATTTTATCGTTTAGGGGTAAAACGATAATTTCACAAATCGAGGGTATTTCGATAATTTTATAAACCGAGGGTATTTCAGTAATTTCACAAACCAGGGGTATTTCGATAATTTTGTAAATTAAGGGTATTTCAGTAATTTTGTAAACCGGGGGTATTTCAGTAATTTTACAAATCGGGGGTATTTATGTAATTTTGTAAACCAGGGGTATTTCTGTAATTTTGCAAACCAAGGGTATTTCTGTAATTTTGTAAACCAAGGGTATTTCAGTAATTTTGTAAACCAAGGGTATTTCAGTAATTTTGTAAACCAAGGGTATTTCAGTAATTTCGCACCTATAATGGCCTTTCCAAAGGCCTAATGTCGCTCGAGCGACTCAACTACCATTTCCGGTAGTTGTACTATTGGGCCTAAAACCCAATTTTGGCCCATTCATTCGCCCACACGCTTTCGTGTGGCCCACCTAACACAAATCTAGCCACGTATATGAGATTCACCTAGTCTAGTTCACTATATACTACACCATCATACATTTTATTCAATTGGGACCCACGGGCCCATTGGGCCCACTTCGGCCCATCGTGGCCCAAGCAGCCTCAACCCATAAGAATACTACTGATGGCCTCAACTATTACATTGAAGCCCCACACGTGAGTTCGCACGCTCGTGTGGCTACTATTGCCGTGGACCGGCACTTCCGACATTTGCCGCTCTACAACTAGAGTAGAGAGAGTTACACACCCGATAGGAATCGGTGCTAATCCGCGTTCGACCACTCCCAGTGCCCAAACGCCTCCAAGGTATCCTTCCTCCTATCATAGAATGCTCTATATATAGCTAGCTTTGCCTCATCCTTCCCATAGAATTCTATATTGTATCTTCCTTCTTTTGTATCGATGTGGGATCCCTTCACAAGAGAGTTTAAATCCAACTCAAACTCTTGCCCGTCCAATTCGCAAAATAAATACTCCCTTGCTTTTATGAGATCGAACCTGTGCTCCCTTGTAGCATAACCCACACCGCTAACCACTTGGCCACAAACTCCTCTTGTGTCTTAAACCATGCGCAACTAAATATAAATCTATAGCCAAATTCTAAAGTCCATCTAAAAAGAAAACCAAAATGCAAGAGCCAAGACTTGAACCTTGGACCTCCTTCCTTCCCCGTATGTCACCCCTTGTCTCTTATGTGGCATCACTTTGCCACTACACCACACACTCCACTTGTGTCATTTTTCTCCACATTTTATTCTTAAAGCCTACCTACCAACTCCGTGGTTTTTTCACCTAAAACCAAAATTTTCCTAAAGCTCTCCATTTAATCCCGTGACTTCATGAAGCCCCTAACCTTCCAAAATAACTCACCTAATGGGTCCAACAAGCCGTTCTCTTGTTCTCAAAAATTTTAAACGCTACTACGCCCAAGGCCCATTGGGCCCAATCCTACTAGGCCCAACTTCGGGATGTTACAATACTTGTGATGTTGATATGTTTAATTTAATTAATATGGCTTAAATTTAATTCGTGTTAGGTTGATTACATTTCGTCCACTTAAGTTATTAAAATTGTGTTTGTGTTGTTATAGGCCTTGGTAAGTTGTTTGATTAAGTAAAATCATGATTAAGTTATTCTTGCATTATAACTGTAAGGTAACTAATGAACTAATTATTTAATAGTGTTGAAATTGTAATTAATTGACACAATACTTAATCAGTGCATGTTTAATCTTCTAAGGTAGCTGAGGGTTAAATTAGCGACAGTATTAGACGATACATTAGCCTTGCATAACTTGCAAGATTATTGTGATTAAACTATTTCAAGGTAGGAATATGTTGTTACCTCACTTAATCTTTTATGTGCTTATGAAGATTGATTAATTATTTGAATTGGTATTGGAAAATGTTCAAGAGATTAGTTAATTTAATAAGTATGAATGAGTAGTAGTTAGCAAATTACCGAGTTGCCGTGAATTTATTTGTAACAACATGAACATGATTTTAGTAATTGTAAGTTAAGAAATGTAATTAATCTAACACAATTATGTCATATTGATTAAATTAATCTTTTGAAATCGTGCATTGGAACTTTTATTTTTATTTTATTTTATTTTACTTAGTTAATTTTAGTTTTTAATCACTTTCTCAAAATCAAAATATTTTTCTTCACCAAAGTATTTTTAATTGCATTCATAAATAAATTCTTTTCAAAGCTCCTATGGATACGATAAGTCGACATTTACTTGTCACTTTATTACTTGTTGCGATTGTGTACACTTGCACATTTCCATCGTTCCAAGTTTTTGGCGCTGTTGCCGGGGACTGTTTTAAAAGTCATTATGTGTGGATTTGTTAATTTTGCATTTTGGTTTATTTTTATGTTCAATTTTAACTTAATTAATTTTTCTATGTTTGTTTAAGGTGTTTATGAGTCTTGATCGAATCATCGATCTACTCCCTGTAGACCCTGAGATTGAAGGAACTTTTCGACAGAGAAGAAGACAAGCAAGTCAGAGAAGGACCGAAAAGATCAACTACAAAAATCCGAATCAAGGAAACGGAGGAAATCCTTCCCAAAATCCTATCCTTATTGCTGATGATAGGGATAGAGCTCTAAGACAGTATGTAACACCCCAAACTCGACCTAGACGTTACGGCCGAATCTGGAAATGTTACGAAGGAGAATTTAAAATCCAACTTTATTGTATTGAAAACTTCGTGTAGTTTATTACTAGAAGATCGTGCACATGCTGTAAAACATCTTATTATCATATTCATTAACGAACCCATCGATAATTTCTCTTTTAGAAAAAAACATACTTTGCAGCGGAAATTTTAGAAGTCGTTATATTTGGAGAACCGAGTTTGTACTTTCAAAATGTTTATTTTTGTGAAACCGTTAATTCTATAAAATTATTTTTTGTGCGTAGTAGAAAACTTAATCAAAACCAAAGCCAATAATAAAACCCAAAAGAAACCAAAAGTTCGGAGAGTCCCAAAGTTACAAAACTCTCAAATAAACCAGAATTTAAATAAAAAATTTTAAATAATTGAAGTTTACGGATGTGTGGACAACTCTGAGCCTCCGTCGCACCGACCCGCCTAAGCCTGAGGATTACGTGAACAGAACAGACATACAGATGTGAGTTTTCAAAAACTCAGTGTGTAACTTAACGGAAACATACATACATATAATCTCAGATTTCTCACATAGCAGAACAGATACAGACATAAGTCCTTAACAGAATCAGAATATAACAGAATCATGTAGATATGCAAAGTCCTACCCCGTCCTCTACACACCAACTCTGACCATCCCAACACACCACGTGGGGTATAAAACACCCACCTAGCCCTACACACCACATGGTGTCTGTACGACACTTATCAGATTAAGTTACAGCCATGCTGCCAGTATATTGGTGAAATGTCACCTCACAGAATACTTCCTCCATATATACATATCCCACTCCTTACACAGATACAGATAACAGATCAACAAATATATCAGAATTAACATGTCCTGCATGCTCAAATATATATATATTACATATGTTTATATAGAACAATCAGATCATACATATTGTACTTCATAATACTCAAACTAGTTTATCAGAATAGTATATTTCATACATTAGGGTTTGTTTTGCCCTTATCGACCCTACGAAAAGCCCATAGTCGATCAAAATGACATGTGCGACCCTAGGGAAAAAATTCTAAATTTTTGGGCCCACATGCTCGTGTGGGCCCACAGGACAAAATTGTCTCTTTCTGTGTGGCCCACAGGCTTGGCCCACGGCCCACATGCCCAAATCGACCAAGGCCGTGTGACCCACACGACCATACATTCACCTGTCACACCGCCATGTGTCGCACACGGCCTGGCACACGCCCGTGTGGCATCGACAGGCCAGTTTTTTGGGTTTCGCCGAACATCATTTTTGTTACACACCTGGTTTGATTTTGATGCCACAATAATCCTGAGAGCTTTAAAACTGAAAGACGATATCCCAAACTCCATTTTAGTAGTAAATTTTTGAATTAATCATGACTAAACCGAACTACGCACATGGACTTACCACTAACGAACACCATCACCCCCGCGAATTAGGAAGTTGGAGCAAAATTCGCTGCTTCACCACCTTCTCCTACGTAACCATTCACAGAATTAAACTCTCTAACTACAACACCAACACGCCAATCCAAAATGGAAAGAGATCCAAATGAAACAAACTTATAGACTTACCAAGACGAACGAATAACAAATGAAATGTCGATCCCCAACGATTAAAATGATCAATTCCTTGAACGGAATAAATAGAAAACAACATAAGAAGTTGCAGAGAAAAAGAAGGGGAAGAAAAAGAAAAGAAAAGAATAACGTCAGAATGTGAGGCAGAAAAAGGGAATTTTGGGAAGAAAAAGAAAAAAGAAAAATAAAAATTAATTCAAACTAAAAATCCGCAACTCCCCACTAACCCACTAACCAACATATCCCACTAAAACCGATAAAGAATTCTCATCTAACAACCTCAAAGTTTCAGTTCCACTGAACCTCTATCACACAACCGAAACAAAAATTACAATCCACGCTCACATGAAATTCGAACACTAGACCTTAGGATAAGCTAACACCTTACCACTTGAACCAGCAGGCTCATTCTGATACGAGTTCACTGAAAATATAACATAAGCCCACCCAATAGGGATAAGGCTATGATAAAAAATAACAGAATTTTCAAAAAATGGGACTTGAACCCCATATATACTCATCAGGGATTGTCACGGTGGTTTGGTACCACGATGGGTTGGCCCCACATATGTTAATAGTGGCTTGGTGCCACATATGAGGCGTGTAGTGGATGGAGGGTTGATTGTAGAAATTCCCACGGTGTGTTGGGCTGATACGGGTGGCGTGTAGAGGATGGAAAAAATTAGGTTGGGCTGGGATGCATTCTATTCATATTTGTGTATGCTATACTGAGTGGGCTAAGGCCCAATGTGCGATTGTGGGTTTGAAGTCATTTATGTGACATAAGGGGATTTACACACTGAGTCTTGGTGACTCACCCCTCTGCCTAATGTTGCAGGTAATCAGTAGATCATGGATCAGGGAGCCGAGGCGGACTCGTGGAGGCCATAAAATGTTCTTTTCATAAATTCGTTTCCTTTCTACAAATAATTTTAATTGGGGATTTTGTTATGTAATAAGGCCTTCTTAAGTTAATATTTGGTTCTTCTTAGTTATTATTTATTTAAGATATGACATTATTATATTTTAACACGGAAGTTAAGATGGAGTTTTAAAACATAAGTATCGAAAACAACCGATTTTTCTCTCAAGTGCCAACAAAGATAACAAATTTTCGATTAAACCAACTCGGAAATCTTTCGTAAAACTACAAATCACTGTTTTTATACTATCACCTAAAACGAAAAGTTTCAAACCTTCGGTTTTCTTTAAAATTCCCAAAGTCCTTTTTACAACCTTTCCCTGTGACGTTCCAGATCTGGTTGTAACGTCTAGACCGGGTTTGGGGTGTTACACCATGCCCGTGCGCCTTAGGCATGTCGATTCACATGGCCGCCTCGCACGGCCGTGTTTATAGGTGTGTTGGTTCACCCACGCCCGTTTTACTAATTGTCACGCCCGTTGGTGATAAGTCAGTGTTGTCCACGGCCACATCGCACGGCCGTGGCATTTCGTCAGTGCCCGTGGGGCGGTGGTTGGAGTCTGTGACTTGAAGATTTGATTCTCTCTGACTTGTACCACCTCTGCCATGTCAGTACGGCAATTTAGGGCATCCACACGGCCATGGCCACGGCCGTGTGCAAGGCCGTGTGGTTGATAATTCTGTACTTTTGGCTAGTTTAAGGTTAGGTACTATAAAGAAAGAATAAAATAAATTAAATAAGAAAAAAATGTAAAAGTTAATAGGGTTAGTGCTCGGGTTGCCTCTCGAGAAGCGCTCGTTTATAGTCTTAAGCTAGACTTTCCTCTCGTTTGCATCATCAGGGTGGTTTGAGGAGTTGATAGTCCTTCCTCATGCTATCAGTTGTATCATTGTGAAAAAATTTAAGTCGAGATGTGTTTATAGTAAAAGTACCAAAAATAGGATTACTTACCTCGACTATTCCGTATGGGAAAACACTGGTTACCCTAAAAGGTATTTCTTTGTTTGTGTTAAGGTCCGGAGGAGATATTCGAGGATCTGTCTTATCTAACAGTACCTGGTCTCCTATTCTGAAGTTGTTTGTTGTTCCTACGAGCTCTTCTGAGGGCTCCTTCGGTTTTAGCTTGTGTGGTTCTGGTTTTTCGCTGTGTATCCCTAATTTTTCCTTGAAGTGTGTCTTCCACTCATCTAGATCATCGATCTGAATCCTTCGATCTTCATGAACTACTTCCTTGTTGGCATGGGGTTTAGGATCGGGTTCAATTGTATTCTTTTGTGGTGCTTCCTGAAAATAAGGGTTAACCAAATGGTTATCAGTAGAATTTACGTTCTCACCTTGATTACTCGATGTTCTGGCCGAGTCGAGAGCCTTGAGGGTGACTGTCTCATTACCTACACGAAGTATGAGTTCTCCTGCATCAACATCAATTTTAGTCCTGGCAGTTGCTAAAAAGGGTCTTCCTAAAATTAAGGGAATCGAGTTATCCTCTTCCATGTCTAATACAACAAAATCTACTGGAAAAATGATTTTGTCAATTTTTACAAGAACATCTTTGATAATACCCCTAGGAATTCTAATGATTTTTTATCACTAATTGAATGCTCATCCTAGTTTGTTTGGGTTTCCCTAGACCTAATTGTTTAAACAATTTATAAGGCGTGACATTTATGCTTGCCCCTAAATCAGCTAACGCATTATCAACAGTTAGTCTACCAAATAAACATGGGATTGTAAAACTCCCTGGATCTTTTAGCTTTTGTGGTAGTCTAGTCTATAACATTGCTGAGCATACTGCGTTTAATTCCACATGTGGATCCTCGTCTAACTTGCGTTTGTTCGTCAAGAGATGTTTTAAAAATTTCCTCGAATCTGGCATCTGTGAAAGAGCTTCAAGTAGCGGTAAGTTAATATGTAATTTCTTTAAAAGTTTAAGAAACTTACCGAACTGTTCCTCTGTGTCGTCTCTCGTTAATGCTTCGAGATATGGTATGCGAGGTTGGTACTCCTTGATTACCGGTTTTGGTTTTTCTTGTGTTACCTCAACTTTACCTTTTTCTACCTCGTTTCCTTGTATTGGACTGGGTTCGTCTAATCCTTCACTTTCTTGAGCTGTTATGGCTTGGATTTGCTCCTTTGGATTAATCTCAGTGTTGCTTGGTAGACGCCCTTGCGATCGTTCAGACATCAGCTTCGCGAGTTGTCCAACTGACTTAGAAACTTCCTCAACTGACTTAGTGGCTTCCCTAACTTGGCTCTCGATCCCTTTGATCAATGCTTGTTGGGTCTTAAGGGTGGTTTCAGTGTCTTGGAGACGGTTTTCTGTGGATGCCATGAATCTTGTCAGCATCTCTTCAAGGTTCGGCTTCTTCTCCTGTGGATAGGGCTGATTTTGGAAATTTTGAGGAGGTTGTTGTCTTTGATTTCCTTGATTTCCTTGACCTCCCACGAAAAATTTGTGTGGTTCCTCCAACACAGGTTATAATTATTACTATATGGGTTATTATTAGATCTGAAATTGTTACCTATATAGTTCATCACATTCGCTCTGTGCCCGGTTGGTAGGGTGGGTACTCGAGGATTCGCCACGATTCCATTTACGTCGCCTTTGCATTCTTTGGATGTACTGCGAAGAACACAAACTATCAAGCTTTTTATTCATCATCTCTACTTGTGTTGATAGCATGGTTACAGCACCTATGTTGAAAACTCCGGCTGATTTTGTTGGTTTGGTCCTTGTAACCTACCACTGATAGTTATTCAGTGACATCTCTTCAATAAACTCGTAAGCTGCTTCAGGAGTTCTATTGTTCAGGGTTCCACCGGCGGCTGAATCAATTAGTTGCCTTGTTGAAGGGTTTACACCGTTATAGAAAGTTTGGACTTGGAGCCACAAGGGTAAACCATGGTGCAGACACCTTCTCAAGAGATCCTTATATCTCTCCCATGCGTCATATAATGTCTCTAAATCCATCTGCACAAAAGAAGAGATATCATTCCGTAATTTGGCCGTTTTGGCCGGTGGGAAATATTTTAATAAAATTTTTTCGGTCATTTGATCCCATGTAGTGATTGACCCTCGTGGTAACGAGTTTAACCACTGTTTGGCTTTATTTCTTAATGAAAAGGGAAATAACCGAAGTCATATGGAATCATCAAAAACGCCATTTATTTTGAAGGTATCACAGAACTCTAAAAAATTAGCTATATGAGTATTTGGGTCTTCGTCCTGTAAACCATCAAATTGAACAAATTGTTGAATCATTTGTATAGTGTTAGGCTTTAATTCAAAATTATTAGTGGCTATAGCAGGCCTAACAATACTTGATTCTGCTCCTGTTAAATGAGGTTTAGCATAATCATACATAGTACGCGGAGCATTATTCTCTCCCACATCTTGTGGTTGAGGATTATTTTCATTTATCCCTTCAGTAGGATTGGATCTATCTTCTCGCTCTTCTTCTGTGTAATTTAGGGCTCGCATAATTTCTCTGCGATTCCTGCGAGCGGTAGCTTCAATATCACTATCGTATACTAGTGGTCCTCTCGGGTTCCTTCTAGTCATAAACTAGAGGTACCTGCTAGGAAAAAGAAAGAAAGAAAATTAGAAAAGTTAAAACTAAGATAAAAAAATAAAAATAAAAGTAAATTGCAAAAATAAAAAAATGGCTAAAGTAATAAAAATAGAGTGTTCTTAATATTTTAGTTCCCCGGCAACGGCGCCAAAAACTTGATCGTTGTATTTCAGAGTTTTAAATTTATAACGATCGATCCTGGAACTAACTATAACAACGATTGAGGCAAGTGCACCTATCGAACAGTAGTATAGCTTAGGCAAGATTGGATTGTCGAACCCAAACGAACTAAAAGTACTAATACTAACTTTCTTTCTATTATTTAGCCTAAAATAAGTGAAGTTGTTTATTAATCTAAATTAACTAATTACTAAGCTAAAGACGCAAAGAAAAAAAGAATGAATTGGGGAAATACTTGGGAAAAACTCAGTTGATTAAGACGATACCCTTAGGAAGAATCCACCTAGACTTCACTTGTTATCTAACACTGAACCAGACGATTTATTCACTTGACTTGATCCGTAGGACTCCCTAATTTATATTAAACCCTCTCTCGAGGTGAATAACGTCTAACCCTAGGTTGATTAATTGAAATCTCTTTCTAATTAAAACCCCTAAAATAGCAGTAAATCGATCTATGGACTCCCGTATTAGGTTTCACCCCAATCCGGCAAAATCTCGTCACCCTATCTCTAGGCGCGCGATCAACTCCGCTTAATTAAGCTAGATCTACTCTTAAGCAGGGACTTTTGCTCCACCACCTAAGCACATTCAACTTGAATTAATATCCGTGAAATATTAACACAAGAATTAAGCACACATAATCAAGAACAAATCAAGTATTTATCATATAGTTCAGAAAATAATAACAAGATTCATCTAGGTTTCATCCCCCTTCAGGTATCTGAAGGGTTTAGTTCATAATAATAAAGAAAAACATCTCAGAAGAAAAGATAAAACAAAACATAAGAAATCCCTAAAACTCCCTGAAGGAATTGAAGGAGAGATCCTCCGTCTTGAGTAGAATTCCGGCTTCTAGAGATGGATCAACTGGCTATCCCTTGAGAGTTTCCCACAAATCTGACCTTTTTGGCTTGGCTCCTTGGCCTAGCTAACCGCCCACTTTTAGGTTATACTTAGGGTCTTTATATAGGCTTTTGAAATAGGTTTCTTTACCCCTAAGTATCCTTTTCTGAGGGAAATTACTCTCCTCCACGGCAGGGGTACGGCCATGGCACACGCCCGTGTGAATCGTGGTCAGGCAGTGTTGGACTCCGTTAGTGAGGCACGGCCGTGTAGATCGACTTCAGGCCGTGTTATAGTATATTGAGGAGGCACGGCCGTGTGGGCTTTTGTCCAGGCCGTGTTGATTTCTTCTTTGGACAATTTTTGTCCATTTTGAGCCCGTTTCTCGTTCTTTTTATTCTTGGGTGCTTTCCTGAGTATAAGACATGAAAAGAAAGGATTAAGAGCACCTTTTTACATAAATCAAGGGATAAATCATCCAAAAGTATGCTAAATGTAGGATTAAAATATGTTACTATTTCGATTTATCATGGATCAACACAAAACAACATTCACATGCCCGTACGGTACATTTTCATTTAGACGCATGCCATTTGGTTTATGTAATGCACCTGCTACATTTCAAACATGTATGATGTCAATTTTTACTGACATGGTTGAGAAATACTTGGAAGTCTTTATGGATGAATTTTCAGTGTTTGGAGACACTTATGACAATTTCTTAGCCAATCTAGCCAAGGTACTAAGGCTATGTGAAGAAACAAACCTTGTGCTTAATTGGGAAAAGTGTAATTTCAATGTACGAGAAGGTATTGTTCTAGGGCATCGGATAACGAGGCATGGAATCGAGGTAGATAAAGAAAAGGTAGATGTTATTGAGAAACTCCCACCTCCAACATCTGTAAAGGGTGTTAGGAGCATTTTGGGCCACGCCGGTTTCTATCGGAGATTTATCAAGGACTTCTCCGAAATTGCTAAACCCTTATGCAAATTATTGGAGAAGGACTTGTGTTCAACTTTGATGAGGAGGGCTTAAGAGCTTTCAATGATTTGAAGAGTCGGTTAGTTTTGGCACCTATCATCGTCACATCGGACTAGGATTTTCAATTTGAACTGATGTGTGATGCAAGTGACTTCGCGATACGAGCTGTGATGGGCCAGCAAAGGAACAAAGTTTTTCATCCCATCTCTATACAAGTCAGACTCTGACGGGAGCACAATTGAATTATACAGTAACACAGAAAGAGTAACTTGCTATTGTGTTTGCTTTTGACAAGTTGATCGCTGTGAATCAGAGTTTTAAAATTTATAAAAAGAATGATCGAACCTAAAAACTAACTCTGACAATGATTGAGGCAAGTGCACCTATCGAACAGTAGTATAGCTTAGGCAAGATCGGATTATCGAACCCAAAGGAACTAAAAGTACTAATACTAACTTTCTTTTTATTATCTAGGCTAAAAATAAAGAGAGATTGTTTATCTAATCTAAATTAATTAACTACTAAACTAAAGACTCTAAGACAAAGAAGAATGGATTTGGAAAATAACTTGGGAAAAACTCATTTGATTAGATGATACCCTAGGAAGAATCCACCTAGACTTTACTTGTTATCTAACACTGAACCATACGATTTATTCACTTAGTTTGATCCGTAAGACTCCCAAATGTATATTAAACCCTCTCTCGAGGCGAATAACGTCTAACCCTAGGTTAATTAGTGAAACTCTCGTTCTCTTATAATAACCCCCTAGAATAGTAGTAAATCGATCTATGGATTCCCATATTAGGTTTCACCCTAATCCGATAAAATCTGGTCACCCTATCTCTACGCGTGCGATCAACTCCGCTTAATTATGTTGGATCTACTCTTAGGCAGGGTCTATTCCTCCTCCACCCGAGCACATTAAATTTGGATTAAGCTCACATAATTAAGAACAAACTAAGTATTTATCATATAATTCAGAAAACAATAACAAGATTCATCATAGGTTTCATCCCCTTCGGGTATCCGAAGGGTTTAGTTCATAACAATAAAGGAAAACATCTCAAGAGAAAACATAAGAAATCCCTAAAACCCCCTGAAGGAATTGAAGGAGAGATCCTCCGTCTTTAGTATAATTCTGGCTTCTTGAGATGGATCAACTGGCTATCCCTGAGTGAATCCCCACAAATCTGCCTTCTCTGGTCTAGCACGACGCCCCTAGACGATGGCTTTGGGCTCCCCTTCTTAGGTCATACTTAGGGTGTATTTATAGGCTTTTGAAATACGTTTCTTTCTCCCTAAGTATCCTTTCCCGAATGAAATTGCTCTTCTCCACGGCAGAGGCACGGCCATGGCGCACGCCTGTGTGAATCGTAGTCAAGCCGTGTTCGAATTTCTTTAATGAGACACGGTTGTGTGAGTCAGGGTTAGACCGTGTTTGTAACATCCCAAAATTGGGCCTAGTAGAATTGGACCTATTGGGCCCATTGGACCTTGAGTGTAGAAGCGTTTTAAAATTCATGGGAATTTGAGAACGGCATTATTTCAAGTTGGACTTATTAGGAAGGTGATTTTGGAGAGTTACGAGGTTTCTAGGAAGTTCCGGGTTCAAGTTAAGTTATAGGAAAAATTTTGTGTTTAAGCACTTTAAGGAGAGATAGTAAGTGGCATCAAGGCTTATGGAAATAAGAGAGTAATTTGCTTGCATAAATGAGCAATTGGTAAAGAGGATATGATGCCACATGAAGGACTTTAAGGGAAGAGGTTCAGATCCCACCAAGTGCAAATATTTTGGATTAAATTTTTGTACTAATAAGGTAAGTGTCGGCCAAGGCTTTAATATGGTATGGAAGACTTTTTAATTTTGGAAGGGAGGCTAAGGAATAAGGTAAGGAGGAAGATAAGGGAAAAAGAGGGGAAAGAAATGAAAGAAAAGGAAGGATAAGGGAACATGTTGGCATATAGTGTGGAAGGTGTTTTGGAAAGATTTTAATTGGTTAATGTTCATCTTTTGGAAAGATGATAATGGTTTTGGAGGGGGGTTTGTGATAGCCAAAGTTTCTATAGGAATTTGCAAATTTTTGGTGCTTGAAGAGGTTGTTTTCTCCTCAGCATTTTGGTGTCTTTTGCTTTCTCCAATTTTTCCTCTTTCTTCGAAACTCCAAAGCCAAAAAGAGAGCATCTTTTCTCTTGTTTTGACCAAAACCCTCAAGGCATCTTTGCTTCTTTTCCCTTTGATAGCCGAACCCATTATCATCCTATTCCTTCATCATTTCGTTCACCATCGTGTGGGAAAAAAACTCTTCTTAATCAGATCGGTAAGAGACTCTATTCTATCATTGTATTTTTCTTTTGTCCATGCTGAATTTTGTGCCCTTGTCTTGGGATGGTTTTCTTAACCGAAAACATCATTTCTTCTATTCTCTCTAAGTGTGATCATCTTTCCTTTCGTAGTGTTCTAGTGTGTAGTCGTAAAGGACATTCTTGTTGATCCCTCTCTAGTCTTGAGTCAAACGATTGAAGTCGGATCTATCATCATTAAGGTAAGGGGTTCATTTTGATTTTTCGTTATATCTCTATTTGGCTATCTTTGCAAATCAGATTGAAGTTTCGACTAATCGATTATGTTTTAGGGACGAAATCACTCGATATATTCTATTTGCAAATTCTTCGAATATAGTGGTAAGTGATTCAAGTGTAAGCAATGCGTTGAGTATGAATCTTTTGGAAATCCGAGGCTAACTTTTGGTTGGTATTGTTCTAGGATCAACGGAGAGTGGTTCTTTAGGAAATCAAAATAAGGTGTGTAATCCCGTACCCTTCCGAATACATGTTTGAAATGGTGTGTGTTCTCACATCTCTCTGATTGTTTGCATGAAATGTTCTGTGATTTGGTCGTAATACCAAAGAAAGCTGGAAACCGGCTTCCGTGATCACTCTCGGCGCGTGAGGTTCATAGTGGTAACCATATTTTTGCAATGAAACAGTTTTGGTCAGCAGCAGTGACGTGATTTCGAAAAATCATGAAAAATAGGAGAAAGGGAATTAGAAAGTGAATAAGATATCGAATTAAATCTTACTGTGTCTATTTTGATATGGAAGAAACGGAGAAGGAAAACGAATTTTATATTCTGAGATATCTTAATTTTAGTGAGACTGGTTCTGATGG
Source organism: Gossypium sturtianum (assembly GCA_025698515.1). Classification (NCBI taxonomy): domain Eukaryota; kingdom Viridiplantae; phylum Streptophyta; class Magnoliopsida; order Malvales; family Malvaceae; genus Gossypium; species Gossypium sturtianum. The sequence goes on from CM046948.1 coordinate 43,935,108, forward strand.
ACTTCGTGGTTCCCTGTTCTGTCTTGGAAAAATCGTATAAAATTGTACAAAGTAAATTAAGAGTTATAATTAATATGTATGGATTCCTTATTGAACCTATTTTTAATAGAAACAAGTGGGAGTAGCATATGAATACCGTACAGTAAGATATTTGAAATTAAGATAAGAGAGGTCAAAATCGTTGGACAGTGAAACAAGGGAAATTTTAATGAATAAACTGTACTAAATGGTTAAGTAAAAAATTCTAGAAAAATTATCTTAAGAATATATATGAGTCTAGTTTCAAGGAAAATTTACGGATCTAAATTTCAAGTTTCCTAATCCGATTTATGGTCAGTTTAGTCAGTATGATACAGATGGACAATTTCAATTTTTATGCCCCAAATTAGTAGTTAAGTTTGGGTTGCGAAATTACCATAATACCCTTAGAGGGTAAATTACCGAAAACCCCTGGGTTGCGAGATTACCAAATTACCCTTAGTGGGTAAGATTACCGAATTACCGAAATGTCCTTATGGACCGATTTACCGAAATGCCCTTATGGGCTGAATTACGAAAATGCCCCTAATAGGCCGATCTGATGTATTGTTAATGGGCCGATTTGATATATATTGTTTTGTGGGTCGATCTGATATATTGTTTAATGGGCCAATTTGACATATGGCTTAATGAGCCAATTTGATATAATGCCCTAATGGGCTGATTTTGCAAAGTGTTAATGGGCCAAAGTGTTTGTAATAAATCTTTGAGTTATTAATTATCGTGGTTATATTGTAAATATCATGATTTACTATGTATGTTGCATTTACATAAGTTGCATGGGATTGGGATATTGATGATCGGAGAAATGAAATTTGGTGGCTCTGCCACATAATCTGGTGACTCTGTCACATTTTGTCTGGTGGCTAAGCCACATATATTCTGTTATTCTGGTGGCTTGTCCACAATTCGAATTTGATATAAATGGCTAAATGCCTATGATTGGTGTGTTGGTGGGGTGGGTTGACAAAAGATCCCCACAGGTGTGATGGATGGTACGGGTGGTGTGTAGCAGATGGATATCTAGGTTGGGTTTGGTTGCATACATTCATACATTTGCTTCATTTTAAGATTGTTATGCAAAAGGGCTTAGGCCCAAGATGATTGCTATATGGGTTCAGGCCCAGTGGATGGCGGTAAGGGGATTTCACACTGAGTTCTTGTAACTCACCCCCCTTTTTCTTAACCCTTGTAGGTAATGCTCAATGACGAGGACTTGGGCCCATGGATGACTCGGTGGAGGCCATACTTCAGAAATGGTGTTATTGAATTCTAAATTTTTATTTCCGTTTATTTTATTATTTTGCTATTTTGGTTTAAGTTGTAATAAGGCCTCTGGAGTATTTTATTATCGCTTTATGGTTGATATACTTATTATTTTGCTTAAATTGTTTAAAATGAGAATTTTTCTAAAACTTAAATAAAGGTTTTCCAAAATCGATTAACAAATGGATTTCATAATAAACTTTATAAATATTTTAACACGAAAGTTATTTTCTCAAACTATCAAACAATATTTTCAAAAGTCACGGTTTAAGTTCACTACCTTGATTGTTGACTCATCAATCAATCTCTCAAAAATATTTGTATTTTATCTACGTTTCCGAAACGATTTCAGAATACTTCTGCAACTCTATTTCTAACATCACATTTTTATAAATTATTTATCTCAAATATGCTTTTGCCACCAAAAAGGTTTTTAAAGATAATTACGTTTTCAAGTAGTTAATAAATTGCTTAAGTGTTTTGGGTTTTAACAAAGAGGCTGAAATTTTCAAACGAGTTTTTTTTGTGTGACACGCCAGATTCGGGCCTAACTTCTGGGCCGGGTTTGGGGTGTTACATTTTATGGTATCAGAGCCCGATTGCGAAACTCGGCTGTGGTTTGGGTTCAAACACGCTTTCAAAGCTGTTTAAAATTTTAAATTATGTATGTTCCAAAGGAAGTATGGCACCACGGGTATCCTGCACCAAGTCAAGTAAGTATATGTTATCATTTTATGATTATTGTGTTAGTACTGTGGTAAGAAAATTTCAAAAATTAGAATACTCTAGAACTTTTAGTCTTAGGAGCTGAAACTATAGAGATTGAGACTATAGGATGCGTACTACGAAAACAACTTTACTTCCTATACTCCATAAGACATTGTTTAATAAATATTAGAAATATAGACTGATTCATAAGACTTTTAATAAGATTAAATCGACATTAGTGAACATGAGCGCTAGAGGACATGGACGTGGTAGACGTGGACGTGGTAGAGGCCGAGGTGCTAGGGCTAGATTTTCAGCATCGGGGCATGTATCCTAAAGGGAGGCGTTGGCATCGCCAGTAGCCGAGACGGAGTCTTATGACCGAGCTGGAATTGATGAGCTGACTCAGCTAGTTAGGGAGCTTGTGGAGGAGGTTAGAGAAATTGGTCGAACACTTCGAGTTGGGCACGTGGACTGTAAGAAGAAATTAGATCATACTTCTCTAGGGTCGCAGTCTCGTTCTGTGAAGCGTGTTAAGACACGTCCAAACTTTTCGGCTTGCGATTATTGCAGAAGGCGTCATTCAGAGAATGCTGGAGGAGGTCAGGAGCATGCTTGAGATGCGCGTCTAAGGAGCATAAGGCTCGGAATTGTTTCGTCACCATTAAGTCAGGAATGTCTTGTTTGGACGTGATGATTGAATGTAGAAAATTTTAGGTATAAGTGGTAGATAACCGCTTGCTTCTGTGGTTAGATGTTTGGTTGTGTGAAAGAGGATTCAAGATTATGTTAAAAGTACATTAGTGTAATTAAGATCGGAGTGCGCAGCGAAAGCATAGTGGTATGATTTAAGCGGTGCGGTTAGTAGTTGCTAGGAAATTTCGAGGATAAAATTTCTTTAAGGGGGTAGAATTGTAACATACCAAAATTAGGCCTAGTAGAATTGGACCTATTGGGCCCATTAGACCTTGAGCGTAGAAGCGTTTTAAAATTCATGGGAATTTGAGAACGACACTATTTCAAGTTGGACTTATTAGGAAGGTGATTTTGGAGAGTTACGAGGTTTCTAGGAAGTTCAGGGTTCAAGTTAAGTTATAGGAAAAATTTTGTGTTTAAGCACTTTAAGGAGAGATAGTAAGTGGCATAAAGGCTTATGGAAATAAGAGAGTAATTTGCTTGCATAAAAGAGCAATTGGTAAAGAGGATATGATGCCACATGAAGGACTTTAAGGGAAGAGGTTCAAATCCCACCAAGTGCAAATATTTTGGATTAAATTTTTGTACTAATAAGGTAAGTGTCGGCCAAGGCTTTAATATGGTATGGAAGACTTTTTAATTTTGGAAGGGAGGCTAAGGAATATGGTAAGGAGGAAGATAAGGGAAAAAGAGGGGAAAGAAATGAAAGAAAAGGAAGGATAAGGGAACATGTTGGCATATAGTGTGGAAGGTGTTTTGGAAAGATTTTAATTGGTTAATGTTCATCTTTTGGAAAAGATGATAATGGTTTTGGAGGGGGGTTTGTGATAGCCGAATTTTCTATAGGAATTTGCAAATTTTTGGTGCTTGAAGAGGTTGTTTTCTCCTCAGCATTTTGGTATCTTTTTCTTTCTCCAGTTTTCCCTCTTTGCCGAAACTCCAAAGCCAAAAAGAGAGTATCTTTTTCTCTTGTTTTGACCGAAACCCTCAAGGCATCTTTGCTTCTTTTCCCTTTGATAGCCGAACCCATTATAATCCTATTCCTTCATCATTTCGTTCACCATCGTGTGGGAAAAAACTCTTCTTAATCAAATCGGTAAGAGACTCTATTCTATCATTGTATTTTTCTTTTCTCCATGCCGAATTTTGTGCCCTTGTCTTGGGATGGTTTTCTTAACCGAAAACATCATTTCTTCTATTCTCTCTAAGCGTGATCATCTTTCCTTTCGTAGTGTTCTAATGTGTAGTCGTAAAGGACATTCTCGTTGATCCCTCTCTAGTCTTGAGTCAAACGATTGAAGTCGGATCTATCATCATTAAGGTAAGGGGTTCATTTTTGGATTTTTCGTTATATCTCTATTTGGCTATGCTGCAAATCGGACTGAAGTTTCGACTAATTGATTATGTTTTAGGGACGAAATCACTCGATATATTCTATTTGCAAATTCTTCGAATATAGTGGTAAGTGATTCAAGTGTAAGCAATGCGTTGAGTATGAATCTTTTGAAAATATGAGGCTAACTTTTGGTTGGTATTATTCTAGGATCAACGGAGAGTGGTTTTTTAGGAAATCAAAATAAGGTGTGTAATCCCGTACCCTTCCAAATACATGTTTGAAATGGTGTGTGTTTTCACATCTCTCTGATTGTTTGCATGAAATGTTCTGTGATTTGGTCTTAATACCAAAGAAAACTTGAAACCGGCTTCCGTGATCACTCGGGCGTGCGTAGGTTCATAGTGGTAACCATATTTTTGCAATGAAACAGTTTTGGTCAGCAGCAGTGACATGATTTCGAAAAATCATGAAAAATAGGAGAAAGGGAATTAGAAAGTGAATAAGATATCAGATTAAATCTTACTGTATCTATTTTGTTATGGAAGAAACGGAGAAGGAAAAGGAATTTTATATTCTGAGATATCTTAATTTTAGTGAGACTGGTCCGATGGACTTTCGTGGTTCCTGCCTGTCTTGGAAAAATCGTATAAAATTGTACAAAGAAAATTAAAAGTTATAATTAATATGTATGGATTCCTTATTGAACCTATTTTTAATAGAAACAAGAGCATATGAAAACTGTACAGTAAGATATTTGAAACTAAGTAAAGAGAGGTCAAAATCGTTTGACAGTGAAACAAGGGAAAATTTAAGGAATAAACTGTAATAAATGGTTAAGTCAAAAATTCTGGAAAAATTATCGTAAGAAGATACATGAGTTTAGTTTCAAGTAAAATTTACGGATCTAAATTTTGAGTTTCCTAATCCGAGTTATGGTCAGTTTAGTCAGTATGACACAGATGGACGATTTCAAATTTTATGCCCCAAATTAGTAGTTAAGTCAGGTTGCAAAATTACCATAATACCCTTAGAGGGTAAATTACCGAAAAACCCCTGGGTTGCGAGATTACCAAATTACCCTTAGTGGGTAAGATTACCGAATTACCAAAATGTCCTTATGGACCAATTTACCGAAAATGCCCCTAATGGGCCGATCTGATGTATTGTTAATGGGCCGATTTGATATATATTGTTTTGTGGGCCGATCTGATATATTGTTTAATGGGCCAATTTGACATATGGCTTAATGAGCCAATTTGATATAATGCCCTAATGGGCTGATTTTGCAAAGTGTTAATGGGCCAAATTATTTCTAATAAATCTCTGAGTTGTTAATTATCGTGGTTATATTGTAAATATCATGATTTACTATGTATGTTGCATTTACATAAGTTGCATGGGATTGGGATATTGATGATCGGGAAGTGAAATTTGGTGGCTCGCACATAATCCAGTGACTCTGTCACATTTTGTCAGTGGCTAAGCCACGTATATTCTGTTATCCTGGTGGCTTGTCCACAATTCGAATTTGATATAAATGGCTAAATGTCTATGATTGGTGTGTTGGTGGGGTGGGTTGACAAAAGATCCCCACGGGTGTGATGGATGGTAAGGGTGGTGTGTAGCGGATGGATATCTAGGTTGGGTTGGGTTGCATACATTCATACATTTGCTTCATTTTAAGATTGTTATGCAAAAGGGCTTAGGCCCAAGATGATTGCTATATGGGTTCAGGCCCAGTGGATGATGGTAAGGGGATTTCACACTGAGTTCTTGTAACTCACCCCCCTTTTTCTTAACCCTTGTAGGTAATGCTCAGTGACGAGAACTTGGGCCCATGGATGTCTCGGTGGAGGCCATACTTCAGAAATGGTGTTATTGAATTCTAAATTTCTATTTCCGTTTATTTTATTATTTGCTATTTTGGTTTAAGTTGTAATAAGGCCTCTGGAGTATTTTATTATCGCTTTATGGTTGATATACTTATTATTTTGCTTAAATTGTTTAAAATGAGAATTTTTCTAAAACTTAAATAAAGGTTTTCCAAAATCGATTAAAAAATGGATTTCATAATAAACTTTATAAATATTTTAACACGGAAGTTATTTTCTCGAACTATCAAACAATATTTTCAAAAGTCACGGTTTAAGTTCACTACCTTGATTGTTGACTCATCAATCAATCTCTCAAAAATATTTGTATTTTATCTACGTTTCCGAAACGATTTTGAATATACGCAACTCTATATCTAACATCACATTTTTGTAAATTGTTTATCTCAAATATGCTTTTGCCACCAAAAAGGTTTTTAAAGATAATTACGTTTTCAAGTAGTTAATAAATTGCTTAAGTGTTTTGGGTTTTAACAAAGAGGCTAAAATTTTCAAACGAGTTTTTTTTGTGTGACATGCCATATTCGGGCCTAACTTCTGGGCCGGGTTTGGGGTGTTATAGTGTTCTGGATGATTGACTTGGCATGGCCGTGTGGGTCCAAGTCTAGGTCGTGTCGATTTCCTCTTTGGTCCGTTTTGGTCTGTTTTGAGCCCGTTTCTCGTTCTTTTTATCCTTGGGTGCTTTCCTGGATATAAGACGTGAAAAGAAAGGATTAAGAGCACCTTTTTACATAAAATAAGGGATAAATCATCCAAAAGCATACTAAATTTGGGCCTAAAATATGTTACTATTTCAGTTTATCACAAGTTTCGGTCTTATCTTGTAGGTACCAAAGTGACTGTCAATATGAACCATTCGATAATTAAGTATTTACTTACCAAGAAAGACACTAAGCCGAGACTAATCTGATGGGTACTTCTACTCCAAGAGTTTGATCTAGAAATTCATGATCGAAAAGGGGTAGAAAACCAAGTAGCAGACCACTTGTCCAGATTGGAACCGCAAGAAGAGAATTCTCCACTTATACCCATTCAGGAGACATTCCCTGATGAAGACATACTGAAGGTAAATCATGTCCATAATACCCCTTGGTTTGCTGATATTGCTAATTATTTAGCTTGTGGTTTTATGCCGATTGATAAGACGTATCATCAAAAGAAAAAGTTTCTTCATGATGTGAAGTACTATTTCTAGGAAGAGCCATATTTTTTTAAAAGGTATGTAGATCAAATGATCAGGAGATGCGTGGCAGAAGATGAAGTACATAAGATTCTATATCATTGTCATACAACTCCAAGTGGGGGACACTTCGGAGGTACACGTACTGTGGCTAAAGTATTGCAAGCCGGATTTTTTTTTTGCCAACACTATTCAAAGACGCGTATGCTTATGTAAAGAGTTGTGATCAATGCCAAAGGGTTGGAAACGTCACCAACAGAAATGAGATGCCCCAGACAAACATCATTGAGGTAGAATTATTCGATGTTTGGGGTATTGACTTCCTTGGTCCTTTCCCTCCGTCTTTTGGTCACAAGTATATATTAGTAGCAGTAGACTACGTGTCTAAGTGGGTTGAGGTCGAGGCATATCCGAAGAACGATGCTAAGGTTGTGATAAAGTTTTTGCAGAAGAATGTCTTCACAAGGTTTGGAACCCCGAGAGCTATCATCAGTGATGAAGGATCCCATTTTGTGAACAAATCGTTGAAATGGTTACTCGACAAACATGAAGTGAAACACAAGGTTGCCACAGCTTACCATCTGCAGAAAAATGGGCAAGCTAAACTGGCAAACAAAGAGATCAAAGGTATACTCGAGTAGGTAGTTTGCTCGAACTGATGAGATTGGTCCAAAAGACTGGATGATGCTTTATGGGCCTATAGGAAAACATACAAGACACCTTTAGGGGTGTGATCGTATAGGTTGGTTTTTGGGAAAGCCTGTCATCTGCCATTGGAGTTAGAACACAAAGCTTACTGGGCTCTCCAACAACTCAATTTGGATCTTAAGCTTGCTAAAGAGAAACGGATGCTTCAACTCAATGAGTTAGAGGAGTTTCGAATGTTCTCATACGAGAATGCCAAACTATTCAAGGAAAGACTTAAAAGATTGTATGATAAGCACATTTGAGTTCGAGAATTTGAAGCAGGTCAACAAGTCTTGTTATTCAATTCCAGATTAAGGTTCTTTCTAGGTAAGTTAAAATCACGTTGGTCCGGTCCATTTACGATTCACCAAGTTTTCCCATATGGAGTTGTCAAACTTCAAGGTAAATGAGGTAATTTTCGAGTCAATGCTCAGCACTTAAAACACTACCTGGGGGATAAAATTGACCGGGTTACAGTCTCGTTCATTTTATCAAATATTTAATTTTTCTTTTTTTTCGTTTTAAATAAATGATTTAGGGTATATTTCGGGATTAGTATGTTTAAATAAATTTTGTCTAGCAGATTGGAACTTAAGTGAGACCGCTTATGACCCCTCTAATCTTTCCTGGGAATTGATTTTAACATAATCTTCCGAGAAATTATTCCCTAAATGGCAAAATAAATTTTTAGTTTTTCAAATAAAAGGGTCAATTTTTATCCAAGTCTTAATTGCAACTCAAATTTCAAATTTTCTTTAAGTCTAGGTACTTAATTGAATTATTTTCAAAATTCGATTGCTCTTTTTTAGAAATTAGATGTCTCTTTTTTTGTAAATATTTTCAAAGGCATATAGAATAAATGTTTTAAATTTAATTTAATAAATAAGATGATAATAACTAGTATATAATTATATTTATTATAATATATATTAATTATTATCAACTTTATATAGAATTAAGATTAGTTTAAATTTGATCATATTTTAATTAATAGTTTTTATTTCAATAAATTAATAGCAAATAATAATTTAATATGTATTATATTAATTTTTAATTGTTATTAACTTTGTGTAGAATTAGAACTTAGAATATTTTAACTATTAAATTGTTCTAAGAATTCTAATTGAACTCCTACCCTTTTCACTATAAATTCCACCAACCTTCTCCATCATTCACCATCCATCAAACTAACCTCCATTTACCCGTTCCACCATCGATCCTAGCATCCAAAAGCCACCAAGTGCTGCAACTCCTAACCACCAGCAGTAGCACCGCCCGGCAGCCCAATTCGGCCAGCAACTCCATATGCACATCTGCATCGCCGCCACGCAAGGTCCGCTCCGGCCCAGCCATGCTGCGCTAACACACCACCCCTGCTCGCCCGACATTGCTACTTGCTGCCCGCACATCTGCTCACGCCAAGGCCGTGTGCTGCTGCCATTCCTTCTTTGTGTCGTGCGCACCCTTGCACAACCCAAACACCCTTTTCAAATTTGCACAACACTTCTACCACATTTAGCCGATAACCCTTCCAACCATCCCTCAATTAAATTCTTTTGCTTCTAATTTTATTTATGAGTTATTAATTTCTATATAAAGGTGGTAAGACAAATTTTTCTCCTAAATTTCAATTTTATTTAATTATTTAATTTTTCAATTTATTGAATTGTTAATATTTTATACTAATTAAATTTTTGAGAAAAATATTTGCTTCCATCTTATGTTCAGGTTACCCATGCCTTGCAAGAGAACTCGTGCCTCTGTCCAAATTGACGAATCCCAAAACAAATTTCACTCTGAAGAAGCCAAAGTAAGATACGAAAGCGTTTTCAAGAATCAATAAATGCACCCAGAAAAAGGCTTTACACTGAAAGAAAGCGACTATATTGATTTCATGGCGTGCATTCGACAAATTGTTGAAGCTCTCAATTGGGAGTTGTTTTGTGAGAAAAGACCTAGTGTAGACGAGGAATTAGTTCATAAATTTTATGTGAATTTGACCTCAAATGAATTGATGGAAGTTTCTGTCCTAGGAATTAAGGTACCAATAAGCTTAAAAGTTATTAATGAATTCTTTGAATCACCCGATTTCGAAGACGACGAGTAGTTCCATGTTCTAAGTGGATTGTGTCAAAGAGAGGAATTCACACTTGTTGCAAAGAATATTTGAAACCACTAGCGAAGGTATGGTTCTATTTCATTCGGTTTAGACTTATGCCTATTTCACATGAGACTACAATTTCATTAGAGCGAATGGTCTTGTTATACTCGATTTTAACTGCAAATACCAGTGATGTGGGAAAAATCATTTTGAGAGAAATGTGGAATTGTGCCGCTAGATGTTCTGGCCCAGCTTACTTTCCCTTTACGATAACAATTTTGTGCTTGAAAGCTAAAATTCTTGCAAACGTAAAGAAGACAGGTTATAGCCAGGGCACAATCACAGATTGGGATCTCTACCGAATAGTCGAAGACTCTGTTCTCCAGCAACGAGTTGAAGAGAGAGAAGATCCTGAAGAAGAAGAAGAAGAAGAAGAAGAAGAAGAAGATCCTACAGAGATCGAACCAGTGCAGTCAGCTGAAATCCCTGATAAGGCAAAACCAATGGAACCAGTAACCAAACTTGACATGACAACCTCAATGTTTAGAACTCAATCGCCTCACCCAGATCTTCAAGATAAGCTATCAAAATTGATGGACATAATGAAACATATGCATTGGCAGCAACAAGCTTACTGGAGATATTAAAAAATACGGGATGACTCAATGAGAAGCGCTCTTATGAAATATTCAATGACCCGTTTATTTTTGTGCCTGAGTTTCCAGATTTTATATTTGAACCATAGAGTACACTATCGAAGAGGGAATGAAGCGATTCATGCAAAAACAAAGATGATGGAGCAAAACATGAGTCAGATTCTGAGGGATTTGTAAATAAATAAAAAATGGGGGGATCTTTAACTTATGTTATTTTCTTTCCTAGTTTATTTTAGGACTACGATCTATTAGGATTTTTAAGTTTTCGCATAATAAAACAAGAGATGGAAGTCATGAATAAAAATGAACAAGTTTTTATAATAAGAAGTGTGGCAATTGATATATACATGTCTAGCATTAGATCTAGAAAGAGCTTGGTACTTAAGTAATCAAATTGACTCACCTCCTCTTTTCTAGAGTCCTACCTGGTGTGTAGCATCTATTCACTTCTAACAATGAGGACATTGTTCATCTTAAGAAGGGGGATCAAAAAATTGAAATTATTTCCTCTCAGAATAAAATTTTCTTTTAATTATGATTAGGTTAAATTTGAAATTTTGTTAAGTATGCTAAACTTCAGTATGAATAAAGTTCTATTATTTCAATAATTGCTATGTTAGCTAAATTATGACATAAATTTACTCTTAATAAAGTATGTAAATCATACCATAAAACTTTTTAGTTCCTTATGAAAGCTAGGCATGCATGAAAGTTTAAGTCACTAGAATTGACTTAGTAATTTCTTGAGGCAAAATCTTAGGAAGCATGTAATGTTGAAAATGATTTAGGCGAGTTTTGTTTGGACTGTTTGAGCCTTTCAAGCCAACCTTAATGAATTTTTATCCTTTGAAACCAAATTTTGAGACTATATGGTATGAGTTTATTTAAACATATGCAATATGTAGCCATCACCTCTCTCTTAATTATCTTTAAATTGTCCCAAACACTAGACTCAGTACTATTCAGAATATTTTTTTGGAAATAAGTTTGGGGGAGTTGAAAAGAAGTATCAAATGCTCAAAAAATTGTAGTACATACAACAAAATACTCGTGAAAAAAAAAAAGAGAATAGCATATGTACTTGAAAGAAAATAGATGTACAAAAGGGCATGTGAAAGCAAAATAAGTTAGTGTATTGAAGGTAAATATTCCAAAGGTCCAATTGAAGCTGAGTCTAGGGTTTTAAGCCTAACTTTATCTATCTTTTACCTACCCCTAGCCTAGCCACATTACAACCTATTTAAAAGACCTATTGATTCAAGTTCCTATGCTACCTACATTAGTGGAGAGAAATTGCTATGTTCAACATATGAAGGCATAAATTAAACTTGATGATTGCAGCTTAGTCTTAAATAAGGGAATAAAATCAAATTGGTAGGGATTTTACATGTCTTTATTGAGTAAGCATTTAGTCTATTTTTGCTATCATAATAATAATTAAGATTAACTTGAATGATATGTATACTTAAGTAGCATAAATATCAAATTTATTGTTCTTGAGCATAAGTATACTAAATTCATAATTTTGGGAAGAATGTTGTTCTAAAGGCATTTTTCAAAGGTGTTTCTGAGAAATTATTTTCAAATTATGCATTACTCGGGATGAGAAATGAATTAAGTTTGGGGGTGTGGAAACATGAAAATATACACACTTTTTCATGCCCTTTTTAACTCAAATTCATGCAATTTCATAGTAATTCTTGTCGAAAAATATATAATAATTATAATGTAACATCCTGAATTTTTGGGCCTATGCGTTTAATGGGTGGATATGTTTAATGTGTTAATTTAAGTGTTAGGGGTCCAAATTGGGCTCAGGCTTAGGTAGAGGCCTTGATTAAAATTATCTGTTTGGGCATTATAGGGTTTAAAAGGTAGTATATATGTTTAAAATACCAAAGTGGGCTTGTGGCCCAATCTTAGGAGGTGACGCCACACAAGGGAGTAAGGGGCCCAAATTTAAGTTTCATGGAGCCCAATTCTTTAATTTAAGTTAGCTAAATTTTGGGCATTAGGATTAGGTGGAGTGGATGGCAACAAGGCTAAAATTTAGGGGTTTTAATGATTAAAATATGTGGATAATATGCTGATAAAGGAGGGAGGAGTTAGAGATAATTAAGTCTGTTTTAGATGAGCTAGTAGATTAAGATAAAGGAGAAAAGATAGGATTTATCTGCAAGGTTAGGTAAGTGCTGAAATTTCTATAAATAGGGGGGGATATCTCATTGATTCTGGCATTTAAACCCTAAATTCCTCTTCATTCTTTGTGCCAAAATTCTTAGCCTTTCCCTCTACAATTTCTTTTCTTCAATTTCCTCAAAAGCCGAAACCTCTCCTTTCACTCTCTTCTCCATTTTTTTTTTCTCTTGAGCCGATTTCTCTAAAAAGCCGAAATCTCCATAGTTTTTCTCTACTCATCCCATTTGTGAGAATAGTTCTATTCTTCCGGCATTTAATCTTTTCCTTTGGCATTGCCGAATCTTCTCTCTAGTGCTAGCCGAATCCCCATGTTAAGGTAAGCGTCGACTTCTGTTAAGCTCTCACGTTCTATTTCGGTTTTTAAAAGGCAAAAGCCGAAAAGCTAATAGTTTAATGGTTCTATGTTGGGGCGTTGCGGGATTTGAAGGAAACTTGGTCGTCTAGATCTAAAAGTGAAAATCGTTAGTCTCTAATTTCGGGATTTCAAGGTAAGGAGATCTATTTGATTTTAGTGTGAAAATTCAGGATTTACTAACCTTTGGCCGATTATAGGGAGGTCAATTTTCGTGATTTTCCACTTTTGGTTGAACCAAGTTATAAATCCGGATAGCAAGGATACCGACTAAGAGTTTAGTACTTAGCGATAATGGTGTGTAATACTTCCCCACCATCTAGATCTGATTGTTAATGTATGCTCATAAGTTTATATGTTGTGATAAATACCGATATCTCGGTTTAATGTTGGAAACCGAAAAGGGTGAAGCAAATCACCGTGTCGATGAATGTTTGACTTTATATGATAAAAGCATATTGATTTTATGATCGCATGGGTTGGGTTGATGAACGGAGGAAGTTATACGTTTTATGTGTAGCGGTTTATACCGTGATCTCGTTATATGTTGTAGCGGCTAATGCCGTGATTCATTATAAGGGCTTCACCATAATATGTTGATGAGCGCATGACCGCCATCTTGGCGTAGTAGCGGTGTGGGTCGATTGTAGAAATCCCCAATGGTGTGAATGGTCGTACGGGGCGTGTAGCGGATGGAAACCTAGGCAAACGGGTTGGGCCTTGCATATTATTTGTTATTTCTTTTTTTATAAATGGAATTATTAATCTGTTTTATGGGCCTAAGGCCAAAATCTAGTGGTGCATGAGGGTTGCACATCGAGTCTCGCGACTCACCCTATTAATTAACCTTTCGGGTGATACCTAGTGCTTGGACCGGCCGAGAGGAACGCAAGGTGGCCATGCAAAAGACCAACTGGATCCAAGAAAAAGTCTCAAGTTAATACTTTATATTTTTAATTAATGGATTTTAAATCTCGTTGTAATAAGGCTATGGGCCACTAGTTTATGTTTTGTTTTATTTTGGGCTTTAATTACTTTTAGTTATTTAAATTCTTATTGAACTAATGTATCTATTTAAATTTGGGTTTTTAATTTATAAAGGCATATTTTATTTAAACTATCAACTATTAAATTTCTCTCGAATAAGAAGATAAACTTTAGAAAAAATATTTTTCTGAAAATACGACATGTTCTTCCAAAATTTTCTTAGTGACATACCAGATCCGGTCGTGGTGTTTGGGCCGGGTTTGGGGTGTTACAAATTGGTATCAGAGCCCGGTTCAAAACTCGGCTCTGGGGTTTTTGGGCTCAAAACGTTTTCTAAAGTTGGGTTTTCGAAACATGCATATTTATACACAGTCTCGTTAGCTCAAGATGGCACTGCGTCTCGCCCAAGTCCGCTGTAAGTATTCGAACCATTGTGTGATATAATATATGTAGGCTTGATGGGCTTTATGGGACGTGAGATTAGTTAGATTAGAACTTGATGGACTTTAGGCCTAGCTGAAACAACTCTTAAAATCTCATAAGACTTAACTTCACTAAACAAACTCGTGAACGAGCCGCAAGACTAGGGTGTGGCAACAGGCATGCGCATGTCTAGGATTGGATTCGGAAGAGCCTGGTACTTAAGCAGTCCTAGTGACTCACCTCCTCTTCGCTGGAATCCTACCTGGTGCGTAGTGACTGTTCACCCTAGCCGCGAGGATTTGTTGACGGGCCAAAATTAATAATTTAAAACCCGAAAGGGACCAGCCATCCTATTTTGCAAAATGACTAAAATACCCCTTATTTATAAAATGACTAAAATACCCCTGATTTATAAAATTACCAAAATGTCCCCGGATTGTAAAATTACCAATATACCCCTGGATTGTAAAATTACCAATAAACCCCCGGATTGAAAAAAAACCAAAATACTCTTCTTTCACAAAATCACCAAGGAACCCTATTTCAGAAAATTACAAAAATACCCCTGTAGGATAAATTATGAAAATACCCCTGGGTAGTGAAATGACGAAAATACCCTTAGGTGATGAATGTAAGTTCTATTTGTATGATTGATGATTGCATGTATGTGTATATGGAACTAGGAGACAAACTTGAGACTGAAACTTGTAGATGTAATTCCGAATTCGAAAGAACTACTCTTAAACTATTGTTCATAAAACTGTTCGTGGTTAATCAGCGGAAGAAAACTAATAATTCATAAAATTTCTAAACAGATAAACGCGAATTGGTAAAATGAGTACAAGGGGACGAGGACGCTCTAGATGCTAACATCTGGTGCGTACTCTACCATAGTATACTAAGTGTTTCTTTTGGCTTTAGAATCGAGTCTTGCAATGAAAGCATAGTGGTGAGACTTGGGTAGTACGATTAATAGTTAGTTGGAAATTTCGAGGACTAAATTTCTTTAAGGGGGTAGAAACTGTAACATCCCGAATTTTTGGGCCTATGCGTTTAATGGGTGGATATGTTTAATGTGTTAATTTAAGTGTTAGGGGTCCAAATTGGGCTCAGCTTAGGTAGAGGCCTTGATTAAAATTATCTGTTTGGGCATTATAGGGTTTAAAAGGTAGTATCTATGTTTAAAATACCAAAGTGGGCTTGTGGCCCAATCTTAGGAGGTGACGCCACACAAGGGAGTAAGGGGCCCAAATTTAAGTTTCATGGAGCCCAATTCTTTAATTTAAGTTAGCTAAATTTTGGGCATTAGGATTAGGTGGAGTGGATCAAGGCTAAAATTTAGGGGTTTTAATGATTAAAATATGTGGATAATATGTTTGATAAAGGAGGGAGGAGTTAGAGATAATTAAAGTCATTTTAGATGAGCTAGTAGATTAAGATAAAGGAGAAAAGATAGGATTTATCTGCAAGGTTAGGTAAGTGCCAAAATTTCTATAAATAGGGGATATCTCATTGATTCTGGCATTTAAACCCTAATTTCCTCTTCATTCTTTGTGCCAAAATTCTTAGCCTTTCCCTCTACAATTTCTTTTCTTCAATTTCTTCAAAAGCCGAAACCTCTCATTTCACTCTCTTCTCCATTTTTTTTTCTCTGAGCCGATTTCTCTAAAAAGCCGAAATCTCGTAGTTTTTCTCTACTCATCCCATTTGTGAGAATAGTTCTATTCTTAGGCATTTAATCTTTTCCTTTGGCATTGCCGAATCTTCTCTCTAGTGCTAGCCGAATCCCCATGTTAAGGTAAGCGTCGACTTCTGTTAAGCTCTCACGTTCTATTTCGGTTTTTAAAAGGCAAAAGCCGAAAAGCTAATAGTTTAATGGTTCTATGTTGGGCGGCATTCTGGGATTTGAAGGAAACTTGGTCGTCTAGATCTAAAAGCCGAAAATCGTTAGTCTCTAATTTTGGGATTTCAAGGTAAGGAGATCTATTGATTTTAGTGTGAAAATTCGGGATTTACTAACCTTTGGCCAATTATAGGGGAGGTCAATTTTCGTGATTTTCCGGCTTTTGGTTGAACCAAGTTATAAATCCGGATAGCAAGGATACCGACTAAGAGTTTAGTACTTCGCGATAACATGTGTGTAATACTTCCCCACCATCTAGATCTGATTATTAATGTATGCTCATAAGTTTATATGTTGTGATAAATACCGATATCTCAGTTTAATGTTGGAAACCCGAAAAGGGTGAAGCAAATCACCAGGTCAGTGAATGTTTGACTTTATATGATAAAAGCATATTGATTTTATGACTGCATGGATTGGGTTGATGAACGGAGGAAGTTATACGCTTTATGTGTAGCGGTTTATACCGTGATCTCGTTATATGTTGTAGCGGCTAATGCCGTGATTCATTATAAGCGCTTCGGCCATAATATGTTGATGAGCGCATGATCGCCATCTTGGCGTAGAAGTGTGTGGGTCGATTGTAGAAATTCCCAATGGTGTGAATGGTCTGTACGGGGCGTGTAGCGGATGGAAACCTAGGCAAACGGGTTGGGCCTTGCATATTATTTGTTATTATTTTTTTATAAATGGAATTATTAATCTGTTTTATGGGCCTAAGGCCAAAATCTAGTGGTGCATGAGGGTTGCACATCGAGTCTCGCGACTCACCCTATTAATTAACCTTTCGGTGATACCTAGTGCTTGGACCGGGTGGAGAGGAACGCAAGGTGGCCATGCAAAAGACCAACTGGATCCAAAAAAGTCTCAAGTTAATACTTTATATTTTTAATTAATGGATTTTAAATCTCGTTGTAATAAGGCTATGGGCCACTAGTTTATGTTTTGTTTTATTTTGGGCTTTAATTACTTTTAGTTATTTAAATTCTTATTGAACTAATGTATCTATTTAAATTTGGGTTTTTAATTTATAAAGGCATATTTTATTTAAACTATCAACTATTAAATTTCTCTCGAATAAGAAGATAAACTTTAGAAAAAAATATTTTTCTGAAAATACAACATGTTCTTCCAAAATTTTCTTAGTGACATACCAGATCCGGTCGTGGTGTTTGGGCCGGGTTTGGGGTGTTACATATAAAATAATTAAATTGTACTTAAATTATAAACACATTGAATTTTATTTTAATTTATAATAATATTTTGATTTATTTTCGACAGATTTGCACAAAGGGCAAAAATTGGCTCGGCAGACACTGTTGGAAGCACAAAACCGAAAAGCGATTTTGAAGCATCAAGGCTAATTAATTTTTTAGTCTAAGACGGTCCAAATTATGAATATTAATTCATAATATAATTAATTTTAATTTTAATCCAATTTATTTTGGGTTAAATAATTATTATTAATTAAATTATGAAAAGAGGCCCAATTGTGCTAAACCGAGAGACTGATCCAATTGAGCAACTGGGCTGCCCAAAACCATCCTACAAGCTGACCCAATCAGCTTATTTAGCTTATTATTTGGCTTGCAAAATATCCCTTGAAGCTTCCTTAAAATTGCATTCAAACTCCTCCACTATTCAAGCCTTTGTAGATTTGCCCCTAGCTAAATTTAGCAAGTTTGAAAGCTTCAAACTTGCCACATGTGTGGCCGGCCATGGGGGGAGTCTATGGCCGCTAATTTTTTCTATTTTTAGCAGCCTCTCCAACCTATAAATACCCCCCTTGTCTGCTTATTTCAAACACACCTCTCATCCTTTCATTCTTCACTTCTCTCTCACTTTTTCTCTTCAAAACGCCTTCCTTTGTTCTTATTTTTCCTTTCCATTCCCTTGTAAATTTCTCCTCTTGGAAAAGAGCCCTTCAACCACAGTTGGAAGCAGCATTCAAGTGCGTGTAGAAGCCTTGGTTCAACAAGAACAAGCAGAGAAGGAGGAGCGGAGCAAACTATTCAAGCCATAGAGAAACACCAGATTTGATTCTAGTTCCCTATCCTTTAATTTTTATTGTTGTTGTTATGAACATGTCTATGAATACTTGTGATGTTGATATATTTAATTTAATTAATATGGCTTAAATTTAATTCGTGTCAGGTTGATTGCATTTCGTCCACTAAAGTTATTAAAATTGTGTTTGTGTTGTTATATGCCTTGGTAAGTTGTTTGATTAAGTTATTCTTGTATTATAACTGTAAGGTAACTAATGAATTAATTATTTAATCATGTTGAAATTATAATTAATTGGCACAATACTTAATGAATGCATGTTTAATCTTCTAAGGTATCTGAGGATTAAATTAGCGACGGTATTAGACGGTACATTAGCCTTGCATAACTTGCAAGATTATTGTGATTAAATTGTTTCAAGGTAGGAATACGTTGTTAGCTCACTTAATATTTTATGGGCTTATGAAGATTGATTAATTTTTTGAATTGGTATTAGAAAATGTTCAAGAGATTAGTTAATTTTGTAACACCCCTTACCCGTATTCAATGCCGGAATAGGGTATGAGGCATTACTAGACTTATACGTAGACAATCAAACCACACCAAAGCTTGACTTTTTATTCCCAATTTAAAACTTTTGTTAGCACATCTTAAACAAGCATACAAGGCCGAATTCACGGTTTAGAAATGGTTCGGAATCAAATTGAATTCCTTTGAAACTCTCTAGAAGACCTTGGAATTTTTTTTTCAAATAGTCTACACGCCCATGTGGAGGGAGGGACACGCCCGTGTTCGACACCCGTGGTCGACACAGACTTGCGTCACACGGCTTGTCACACGCCCGTGTGTCTTGCCCGTGGTCGCCTCTGACTAGCATCACACGGCCTATCGCACGCCCCTGTCCTTCGACCGTGTGGCAAATTAAATTCCAAAATTCAGGTGCAGACTTCACACGGCCTGGGCACACACCCATGTCCCTGGCCGTGCCTTCCACACGACTGAGATACATGGCCTTGTCTCTGCCCGTGTGTTTACTATTGAGCTTTCTGACTTGTAAAACTATCATGCAGGGGACACACGACCTAGCCACACACCCATGGGACTGACCGTGTGTCACACACGGTCTAGACACACGCCCGTGTGCCTACCCTTGTGGACAAGAACAAGGCTATTTGCCAAGCTCTTTTTATCACCCTACATCACACAACCTAAATCCATTCAACCAATTGCTAATCAAGGCAATTATGCAACATACACAATCATGAATAACCTTGTCTTTTCATAAATTAGTAATAATAAGCCATCAACTATAGCTATATACAAAAGAATTCATCTTTAAGGGAGCCAATACACACTTGGCCAAAAATAACAAAACAATTCATCTAGTCTAGCCCCTATACATGCCATACTCAAAATGCTAATTCTAGATATACCGAGATGAGCTAATAGTGTGGGTGATCTTCCAATTATCTTCGTATCCCGACCCGGCTCTCTGACACTATAAAACAAGGGAAAAGAAAGGGAGTAAGCTTTAAGCTTAGTAAGTTTACATGTAAACAATAAACATCATAATATGTGCTAATCAATAAATAGCATTTCACAATAAGTAAGAACATTCCACATTCCAAGATCATGCTTACTCATTTCATCTCTTACCACATTCCAAACTTATCACAAGCCAAATGCTCATATTATTTAACATACATCCCTGCACTTATCACCACATGATCACACGAAACCACACATCACGAACTAACAATAAGCCATTCACGGTAATACAAAACACTCGGTGGTTTCGCACTTAGCCCACCATTAATCTTTAACAGGGTGGTATCGCACATAGCCCACCAACAAGAATAATTACGGTGGTATCGCACATAGCCCACCAATTGTTCATATAAACAATGGTATCACACACAGCCCATCGTGAATAAGTAATAAGGTGGTATCGCACATAGCCCACCAACAAGAATAATTACGGTGGTATCGCACACAGCCCACCATTAATTACTACGGATAATATTCCACATTTACATAACTATTTCAATGTTCATACGAAAATTATTCATTATCTATCGAATTCGATCCATTTAAATCGTAAATATTCTCAATCGTACAATGCACCAATAAATAACAACATGTGTATTTAAAATGCATCATTTACACATAAACTTACCTCGGTGCAAAACGTGTTAATCAACGGTCTATTCCGTAAACTTGCCTTTTCCTCGGTCAAGGTTGATTCCGCGCTTTTCTTGGTCTATAATAACAAAAATTTATTCATTCAATCATTTTATAATCATAATACATCATAATCTCTACTTAGGCAAAAATGACCATTTTGCCCTTGTACTATGGCAAAATTATGATTTTGCCCCTGGGCTCATAAATCATTTTTCATCACATTTTCTTATTAAACAAGCCTAACTGAACATTTATTACTCTTACAACTACTCAAAATTCCAACTATTTCATGCATTTATTACACAATTTCAACTTTTACAACTTAGTCTCATTTAGGTGTTTTCATGGTAACACCTTTCACAAAAGTTGTTCCTTAACTCACTAACATCCATTTTCTTCCATAAAAACTCAGCAAACAACATAAACACTCTCATGGCAAGTCCCTAGACTTTCAACCATATTGCAAATTAGTCCCCTCATTAGCTAGCTTAAGCTTTGGGGGTTCCAAAAGTACAAAAATTATCAACTAAAACCACCAAAATCACTTACTTGTGTGTAGATAAGTTGCTGAAATTTCAAAGCTTTCAAAACCCCCCTCTATGCTGGTATTTTCTGTGGTGAAGGTGATGAAGAGAAATGGATGATATCATCTTTTCTTATTTTATTTATTTCCTTCAAATTAGTCCACCTAACCCACCCAATTTTGACCAATTTGAGTCTATTGTCCCCAATGGCCGGCTATCAAAATTAAGAAGGTCTAATTTCACATTCAAGACCTTCAATTTAAAGTTCCTAATCTATTTAATACTTCTAGCTTGTAAAATGGAACTTTTGCACTTTATGCAATTTAGTCCTTTTTTTTGCAATTAAGCCTTAAATCACTAAAATTAACGCACCAAAATTTTCATATAGCCATATATTAATGCCATAACACATAAAATAATATCAAAATAATTTTCTTCATCCTCGGATTAGCAGTCTCGAAACCACTGTTTCGACTAGCCCCCAAAATTGGGTTGTTACAGCTCTACCCTCCTTCAGAGATTTTCGCCCTCAAAAATCTTACCGATAAAAATGTTTGGATATTGTTCTCTCATGGCTTCTTTTGGTTCCCACGTAGCCTCTTACACACCGTGTTTTTGCCATAACACCTTTACTAAGGCTATGCTCTTATTCCTCAACTATTTAACCTCCCAAGCCAATATTTTAATTGGCTCCTCTTCATAAGTCATGTCCGATCGTATTTCAACTTCTTTTGGAGGAATCACATGCGAAGGATCGGAACGATATCGCCGCAACATTGACACATGAAACACATTGTGTATCCTCTCTAACTCTGCCGGCAAAACCAATCGGTAAGCCACTGGCCCAATCCTTTCGGTAACCTCATACGGCCCTATGAACCGTTGACTCAATTTTCCATTTCGACCAAATCTCAATATTTTCTTCCACGGGGATACTTTCAAAAATACTTTGTCGCAAAACTCGATTTCTTTCCTTTTTAAATCTGCGTACGACTTTTGTCGGTCCGATACAGCTTTCAGACTATAACAGATCACTTTCACTTTCTCCTCGGTTTCCTTAACTAGATCAACCCCATGAATTTGCTTCTCATTAAGCTCGATCCAATACAAAAGAGTCCGACATTTGTGACTATACAAGGCTTTGTACGGTGCCATCCGTATGCTCGACTGATAACTGTTGTTGTAGGCAAACTCAACCAAAGGTAGGTATCTTTCCCAACTACCTTCAAATTCTAACACACAGCATCGAAGCATATCCTCAAGAACTTGAATCACTCTTTCAGATTGGCCGTCTGTTTGAGGATGGAACGCGGTACTAAAATTCAATCTTGTACCCAAGGCTTCCTGTAACTTCTTCCAAAACCTCGAAGTGAATCTTGGATCTCTATCCGAGATAATGGATACAGGCACCCCATGTAATTTTACAACCTCAACAATATACAGCTCTGCCAACTTGTCGAGTGAGTAATCAACACGCACCGGTATAAAGTGAGCCGATTTCGTCAATCTATCAACGATGACCCACACAACATCTTTCTTTTTCGGAGTCATAGGTAACCCCGTTACGAAATCCATCGTGATTTAATCCCACTTCCACTCGGGAATCATCACTGGCTGAAGTAGTCCTGAAGGTACTTGATTCTCGGCTTTCACTTGTTGACAGACCAAACACTTGGTAACAAACTCGGAGATATCTCTTTTCATACCCGGCCACCAATACAACTTTTTCAAATTATTATACATTTTTGTGCTGCCCGGATATACTGACAAACAACCATTGTGCGCTTCGCGTAAAATTTTTCGGATCAAATCATCATCTTTAGGTATACAAACTCTATCATGAAACATCAAACAATCATCTGAACCAACCCGAAAATCGGAGTCATTTCCCGATTCGCACTGAGCTCTCTTAACTTGCATCTCACTAGCATTCTTTTGAGTTTCACATATCTGCTGAAGAAATAAAGGTCTAGCCCTCAACTCGGCCAATATGGCACAATCATTAGACAATGCTAAGCTCGTACTCATAGCTCTCAAAGCATACAGGGATTTCCTACTCAAGGCATCCGCAACCACATTCGCTTTCCCCGGATGGTAATCAATTACTAGCTCATAATCCTTCAATAATTCGAGCCACCGCCGTTGTCGCAAATTTAAATCCTTTTGATCCATCAAGTACTTCAAGCTCTTGTGATCGGTGAAAATTTGGCACTTCTCTCCATATAAATAATGACGCCAAATCTTCAAAGCGAAAACGATCGTAGCCAACTCCAAATCATGAGTCGGATAATTCTTCTCGTGTGGTTTTAGCTGTCTTAAGGCGTAAGCTACTACCTTACCCTCTTGCATCAACACATAGCCGAGTCCATTAAATGACGCATCACTATATACTACAAACTCCTTCCCCGACTCAGGTTGTACTAAAACCGGTGCCTCAGTCAACAATGCTTTTAATCTCTCAAAACTCTGTTGACATTTCTCAGTCCATTCAAACTTAACATCTTTATGCAACAGTTTCGTCATCGGGGTAGCAATCATGGAAAACCCCTTTACGAACCGTCTGTAGTACCCCGCTAAACCCAAAAATCTTCTGACTTCTGCCACATTTCTTGGCGGTTTCCACTCCTCAATAGCCGATATCTTACTCGGATCAACTCTAATACCATCACCCGACACAATGTGTCCTAGGAATCCGACCTCTCGGAGCGAAAACTCACTCTTGCAAAACTTAGCATACAACTGTTTGTCTCTTAAAGTCTGCAAAACAATTCTCAGGTGCTCTGCATGATCATTCTCATCCCGAGAATAAATCAGTATGTCATCGATAAAGACAACTATAAACTTATCCAAATACGGTCGGAAGATACGGTTCATTAGATCCATAAAAATTACAGGAGCATTCGTTAAGCCGAATGGCATGACAAGGAACTCATAATGGCCATACCTTGTCCAAAATGCAGTTTTCGACACATCTTGCTCCTTAACCCTGAATTGGTAATAGCCAGACCTTAATTTTGTCTTAGAGAACATCGTAGCTACCTTCAATTGGTCAAACAAGTCATCTATCCTTGGCAAAGGATACTTATTCTTCACTGTCACCTTGTTGAGCTGTCTGTAGTCTATGCACAATCTCATTGACCCATCTTTCTTCTTCACAAAAAGTACCGAAGCACCCCACGGTGAATAGCTCGATCTTACAAAACCTTTATCCGTTAACTCTTGTAACTGAACCTTCAACTCTTTTAGCTCCAATGGTGCCATCCTATACGGAGCAACCAAAATAGGTGCCGTACCCGGAACTAATTCAATCCCAAACTCGACCTCTCTAACTGGAGGCAATCCGGGTAACACTTCCGGGAACACATCTAGATACTCGCATACCACCGGCACTGACTCAATCTTTATCTCTAACTCTTGAGTATTCAGCACAAAGGCGAGATAGGACTCGTATCCTTTCCTCAAGTATTTCTCGGCTACCATAGATGAATTCATTACAGACAAACTGTCTGATCTACCTGATTCAACCCGAATGACATCTTTATTTTCACATTTCAATTCAATAAACTTGCTACCACAGTTCACTGAAACATTATGAGCCGTCAACCAATCCATACCAAGAATCAAGTCAAATTCATCAAACAGAAACAACATAAGATTTGCCGGAAAACAATGACCTCTAATTGTCAAAGGACAATTCCTACACACCTTGTCAACTAGTACATGTTTACCTAACAGGTTTGACACCTTTACTACAAATTTCGTAGACTCAATAATCATACTCATACTAGATGCCAATCTCATGAAAATGTAAGAATGGGTAGACCCTGGATCAATCAAAGTAATAATAGAGGTATCATGAAGAGAAAAAGTACCTGTTATCACATCTGGAGATGATGCCTCCTCGCGAGCGTGAATGGCATAAGCCCTTGCAGGTGCCTGACCCTCCGGTCTCGCAGCAGAGTCTCGCGGCGTACCTCTACTATTGGTCCCACCTCCCAGGTTCTTTTGTGATATACCTCTCGAAGATACATTACTTGATCTCACTTCTTGCTTCTTTTCCTTGTCATCCCTCTCAGGACAATTTCGAATGAAATGGTCGGGGGAACCACACTTATAAAAATTTCAGTTGTTTCCCCAACACTCTCCAGTGTGCTGCCTACCACAATTTGAACACTTCGGTTTGGACTTTGGATTTCCCACACTTGCAATCGAAGTGGCTTAAACTCTCGAGCCCGAGTATGTGTTACCTCGATCTTGATGTGAATGTCCAATTGATGCTGTCATCTGAGGGTTCATTTCCTTAGACCTCTTCGATTGAGCTTGGTATGATTTACTCATTGGCCTTTTTCTTGCATCTCGGGCCTCACTCATGGCTTTCCTCTTTTCCTTATTCAGTTCCTCGGCCTTACATGCCCTGTCAACGAACACCACAAATTCTTTCAATTCTAAAATCCCAACTAAAAGTCTGATATCCTCATTTAGCCCATCCTTAAACCTCTTGCACAAAATAACTTCTGTAGACACACATTCTTGTGCATACTTGCTGACCCTAACAAATTCGCGCTCATATTCTACCACAGTCATTCTTCCTTGCTTCAGCTCACGGAATTATTTCCGTTTCTGGTCCACAAACCTCTGACTTCTATACTTCTTTCGTAACTCTTCCAAAAAGAAGTCCCACATTTCCCTCTCTCTCGGAACCACCGAAGTTAACATCTTCCACAAACGATAGGCTGAGTCTTTTAGCAATGACATGGCGCATTTCAAGCTCTCCTCAGGTGTACAGGAGAGTTCATCAAATACTCGGATGGAGTTCTCAAGCCAGAACTCCGCCCTCTCGGGGTCATCATCTATGTTAGCCCTAAACTCCTCGGCCTCTTGCTTCTGAATCTTGTCTACCGGGGGTTTGGTCATCCTCATTAAATCTATACCTTGAGGAGCCACAGGAACTGGTTGAGGTATCAGAGGGGGTGGAGGAGGTTGAGCATTAGGGTTCGCTCGTACATACTCTGTGTACCAATTACTCATCATATGGAGAAAGACTTCCCGGGCCTCTTCTCCTTGACCCATAGTCTCGGGTATACTCTCTACAGGCGCGGTCCCTTGCGCGGGAGCCAGTGCGTTACTAGCAGCATCATCAGCAGCTGCTCGGTCGGGATCCATTTACTATACAAAACATAGTTAAATATAGTCAGAAGTCACCACACTATCATTGTATTCTATGGCATGTATAGCTAGATCCTTACACATACTACGGTACTCTGAGAACCGACTAAACCATAACTCTGATACCACTAAATGTAACACCCCTTACCCGTATTCAACGCCAGAATAGGGTACGAGGCATTACTAGACTTATACGTAGACAATCAAACCACATCAAAGCTTGACTTTCTATTTCCAATTTAAAACTTTTGTTAGCACATCTTAAACAAGCATACAAGGCCTAATTCACGGTTTAGAAATGGTTCAGAATCAAATTGAATTCCTTTGAAACTCTTCGAAAGACCTTGGAATTTTTTTTTCAAATAGCCCAAACGTCCGTGTGGAGGGAGGGACATGCCTGTGTCACATATCAAACGCCCGTGGTCGACACTGACTTGCATCATACGGCCTGTCACATGCCCGTGTGTCTGGCCCGTGGTCGCCTCTGACTAGCACCACACGGCCTATCACACGCCCGTGTCATTCGACCGTGTGGCGAATTAAATTCCAAAATTCAGGTGCAGACTTCACACGGCCTGGGCACACGCCCATGTCCCTGGCCGTGCCTTCCACACGGCTGAGACACACGGCCGTGTCTCTGCCCGTGTGTTTACTACTGAGCTTTCTGACTTGTAAAACTATCATGCAGGGGACACACGGCCTAGCCACACACCCATGGGACTGACCGTGTGTCACACATGGTCTAGACACACGTCTGTGTGCCTACCCGTGTGGACAAGAACAAGGATATTTTCCAAGCTCTTTTTATCACCCTACATCACGCAACCTAAATCCATTCAACCAATTGCTAAGAAAGGCAATTATGCAACATACACAATCATGAATAACCTTGTATTTTCATAAATTAGTAATAATAAGCCATCAACTATGGCTATATACAAAAGAATTCATCTTTAAGGGAGCCAATACACACTTGGCCAAAAATAACAAAACAATTCATCTAGTCTAGCCCCTATACATGCCATACTCAAAATGCTAATTCTAGATATACCGAGATGAGCTGATAGTGTGGGTGATCTTCCAATTATCTTCGTATCCCGACCTTGCTCTCTAACACTATAAAACAAGGGAAAAGAAAGGGAGTAAGCTTTAAGCTTAGTAAGTTTACATGTAAGCAATAAACATCATAATATGTGCTAATCAATAAATAGCATTTCACAATAAGTAAGAACATTCTACATTCCAAGATCATGCTTACTCATTTCATCTCTTACCACATTCCAAACTTATCACAAGCCAAATGCTCATATTATTTAACATACATCCCTGCACTTATCACCACATGATCACATGAAACCACACATCATGAACTAACAATAAGCCATTCACAGTAATACCAAACACTCGGTGGTTTCGCACTTAGCCCACCATTAATCTTTAACAGGGTGGTATCGCGCATAGCCCACCAACAAGAACAATTACGGTGGTATCGCACATAGCCCACCAGTTGTTCATATAAACGATGGTATCGCACACAGCCCATCGTGAATAAGTAATAAGGTGGTATCGCACATAGCCCGCCCACAAGAATAATTACGGTGGTATCGCACATAGCCCACCATTAATTACTACGGATAATATTCCACATTTACATAACTATTTCAACGTTCATACGAAAATTATTCATTATCTACCGAATTCGATCCATTTAAATCAGAAATATTCTTAATCGTACAATGCACCAATAAATAACAACATGTGTATTTAAAATGCATCGTTTACACATAAACTTACCTCGGTGCAAAACGTGTTAATCAACGGTCTATTCCGTAACCTTGCCTTTTCCTCAGTCAAGCTGGATTCCGCGCTCTTCTTGGTCTATAAAACAAAAGTTTATTCATTCAATCATTTTATAATCATAATACATCATAATCTCTACTTAGGGAAAAATGACCATTTTGCCCTTGTACTATGGAAAAATTATGATTTTGCCACTGGGCTCGTAAATCATTTTTCATCACATTTTCTCATTAAACAAGCCTAGCTGAACATTTATTACTCTTACAACTACTCAAAGTTCCAACTATTTCACGCATTTATTACACAATTTCAACTTTTACAACTTAGTCCCATTTAGGTGTTTTCATGGTAACACATTTCACAAAAGTTGTTCCTTTACGCACTAACATCCATTTTCTTCCATAAAAACTCAGCAAACAACATAAACACTCTCATGGAAAGTCCCTATACTTTCAACCATATTGCAGATTAGTCCTCTCATTAGCTAGCTTAAGCTTTGGGGGTTCCAAAAGTACAAAAATTATCAACTAAAACCACCAAAATCACTTACTTTTGTGTGGATAAGTTGCTGAAATTTCAAAGCTTTTAAAACCCCCCTCTATGCTGGTATTTTTGGTGGTGAAGGTGATGAAGAGAAATGGATGATATCATCTTTTCTTATTTTATTTATTTCATTCAAACTAGTCCACCTAACCCACCCAATTTTGACCAATTTGAGTCTATTGTCCCCTATGGCCGGCTATCAACATTAAGAAGGTCTAATTTCACATTCAAGACCTTCAATTTAAAGTTCCTTATCTATTTAATACTTCTAGCTTGTAAAATGAAACTTTTGCACTTTATGCGATTTAGTCTTTTTTCGTAATTAAGCATTAAATCACTAAAATTAACGCACCAAAATTTTCATATAGCCATTTATTAATGCCATAACACATAAAATAATATCAAAATAATTTTCTTCATCCTTGGATTAGCAGTCTCGAAACCACTGTTCCGACTAGCCCCCAAAATCGAGCTGTTACAAATTTAATAAGCATGTATGAGCAGTAGTTAGCAAATTACCCAGTTTCCGTGAATTTATTCGTAACAACATGAACATGAGTTTAGTAATTCTAAGTTAAGAAATGTAATTAATCTAACACAATTATGTCATATTGGTTAAAATCATCTTTTGAAATCTTGCATTGGAACTTTTATTTTTATTTTATTTTATTTTACTTAGTTAAATTTAGTTTTTAATCACTTCCTCAAAACCAAAATATTTTTCTTCACCAAAGTGTTTTTAATTGCATTCATAAATAAATTCTTTTCACAGTCCGTGTGGGTACGATAACTCGACATTTACTTATTACTTTATTACTTGTTGCGATTGTGTACACTTGCACATTTCCATCGTTCCACCCAACAACCTTATAGACGACAGCCAAGTGTAGCACAAGTTTCTCGAAATGCAACACGTGAAATTGGAACTCCAAGCTCAAGATATTGGTGTCGTGTCACGACACACCTTGGTTGTGTCATGACAGAGGTTTGAACGTGGGAGGCAAGAACCAACAAGGCTAAAACCGTCCATACAATCCATATTTTTTTAGATTATGGCCTGTAATAGACGTAATTAGGATTTCTAAACATCCTTATAAATAGAAAGGTTATTACTAATATGTAAGCATGCCTTCAGGAGCCGTAGATAGCAGATTTATGTTTTATTTCGTTTTATTTTTGGTTTCTACATACTTTGTTCTTTTCGACTAGATTTAGTTTGAACCTAAGTTTTTTCTATTCAAGTATTCAACAGTTTTCTTTCATTTTTTTTTTGCAAACATCAAGATTAGTTAGCTGTTAAGAGGTTACGCAACTCCAGGTACACTTGATTCAATCAGCTGAGCAATTTCTTACCCTTCCTTTTACTTTAATTTATTTGTGTTCCTTTGCATGTTTAAATTAAATCTAAGAGTTATGGTGTCTAGATCAATAAAAAGCTAAGTCTCTGGGAAGATTAATGAGTGGATGTGGGAGTAGTTAATGGAAGAATGAGGGTTTCCTATAGGAATTAGCTGGTTTTAAATTGTGTATGCTTAAACCCTAGGAGTGACGACCCTAGGAAGTAATCTAGGTGAAACGAGGTCGAGAGATAAGTTTGCAGAGAAAATCATAATTTATCCCAGTGGGGAAAGTGAGGTCGGGAGATAAGCATGAACCTATTGATTAGTTAATTAGTAGAGGCCGGGAGGTGATACTAGTTAATTAATAGTTAATTCTATTTAAACTCGAATTTTGAAATTAATTACAACCACTGAAACAAGCTAATCATCTACTTGTTATTTTGATTTAGTTGATTGTTTATTTTCTGTTTATTTAATTCAATTAATTT
The DNA here is from genome assembly GCA_025698515.1 of Gossypium sturtianum. Classification (NCBI taxonomy): domain Eukaryota; kingdom Viridiplantae; phylum Streptophyta; class Magnoliopsida; order Malvales; family Malvaceae; genus Gossypium; species Gossypium sturtianum. The sequence continues at coordinate 43,965,585 of CM046948.1, forward strand.
AGTTTATGCTTATTATCCATTTTATTATTTATCGTAATATAATTTTTAATTATTACTATTTAGACGTGCTATTGTAAAAGTAGATTTCTGATTTAATTCGTCCTCCTTTGGGTACGATCTTCAGAATACTTCACTGCGTTCTCTTGTACACATTTATATTACAATTTGACTAATATACTTGTAGACCGCTGATTTAATTTAATATATTTTTGGTGTGGTAGTTTCTAGTCAAACAGTTGAATGTTTGGTGGCAGCCAATCAATTAGAATAATTAATTAAGTTTATCAAGAAATCTTTTCTCAAAGGTTTAATCAGACACTTACCAATCTATTCATCTCTATCAATTTATCTATTTCGTTTCTTTAATTTTGGTTTTCTTTATTTACTTGTTGCTTTTCCTTCATTCAATCACTATTGTTTGATTAATTTTATTTTTTATTGAATATATTAGATTTTGCGTATCTTGTTTACAACCTAAACTTAGGATTCAGTCTAGAATATCCCGAGTCGAACCGAATCTTCCCCTTCAAAACAATTTTGAATCATCTTGCAACTTTTGAGATTTCCACGCTCCCTCTTATCAATACAACTATTAAATCTACTTGCAAGTAAAATATGAATCAGCTTCTTTATATATTAGTCAAAAAGTAAATGAAAAAAATCGTTTGCAGGTGAATAAGATATGATCTGAATCGAACTTGGGAACAGGCATGTGGAGCAAATAATTGGAATTTCAATCCTTAATCATTAACATATTTTTATAATAACTATTTTCTTTTTATAACAAGTATTATAAATAAGAATTCAAATTTATGAAAAATCAAAATGAAGAAAATAATTAATATTGAAACTGTTGGATATTTGATGAATGAGTGTATTGAGATAGAAAGCAATAGAACAGAACAGAGAAGTTAATGGATTATAAACTTCTAATTTTTCATTCCAACATGTCAATTTACATAAACATCTATGCTTAAATAAGCTAAAAATAATAATAAAATATTACAACTTGACAAATCTTGGAACTTGATTAATTCATCTTGCTTCTTCATTGGTTGATTTCAGTCTAATCAGCAACCAAAAATATCTTATAAAAAATTATTGTTGTTTCAGTACAATTTGGAAAGTTGGCAACTTGCAGAGTGAAGAGCTCGCAAGTGAGCTCTCAAGCTTGGTGAGCTTGCGGTGTTGGTGAGCTCGTACTTTTTGGTGAGCTCACAGTTTTGTAGAGCTTGCATATTTGGTGAGCTCACAGTTTGCAGGTTTGATGAGCTCGTAGATATGGTGAGCTCACAGTCTTGGTGAACTCGCAGTCATATAGGAGTTGGGTTCGCCAATACATGAATGGTCACTTCGAAACAGAAACTAATTGTATTTGTTTATATTTTATGCTAAAACCGAAAACACTAAATATTATAATTAATGTTGTAATTAATTTTATTTGTTTATATTAAAATTTGTATTGAAAATGCTAGTCAATTATTAACATACATGCAGGCATCCAAATTAAAAAGAGGTGAAGATTAAAATGACACCTGTTGAATGTTGTAACGCCCCAAAATTTTGAGAATTTAATTGTGAGAATCTGCAGTAATTAAATCTTTGTATCTGTGGTTTTGTGTTCTACTATTGTGTTTAAGGTCTGGAGTTCGAGTTGCATAGTTAAAAGTTTTATTACTTTTAACAACCAACCCCTATCAATGCATTACATAGTTAAGTGTAATTCTGTGTAAATTCGTATCAAGAATGAGTCTACTGGTTCACTGGTTAAGCGTTTGTATTCTGTTAGGTCCTGTGTTCGAATCCCTGAGAGGTCGATAAGGAATATTTTTGCCAACTGCTAGAAATCTGCTTGGAAGTTAAAAAATTAATTAACGTTAGTTCTTTTCCTTCTTTAGTTTTTCCTTTTCTTCTTTGTTACTTTTGTTCTCTTCTTCGTTCTTTTTCGTTTCATTTATTTTTTCTAATCGTGGTCGTAAGGGATACGAGATTAACAGAATTTTTGTTGTTAGTCGTTGGTCAGAATGTAACACCCCTTACCCGTGTTCAACATCGAAATAGGGTACGAGACATTACCGGACTCACATCACAAGCAATCACACAATTCAATGTCATAAAATTTACGTCCAAATTAAAACCATTCATAATCAATTATAAAGTTCCTTATACGAGCCTACGAGGCCCAAAACATGCTTTGGAGGTGGTTCGGGACTAAACCGAGAACTTTAGAAATTTTTACAACACTTAAATTTTTTTTGCTAGAAGAAGGGCTCACACGCTCGTGTGGTTCAAGGGACACGCCCGTGTGACCCTTGGACACGCCCGTGCTACAGGCCGTGTTTGATTTAGGGTGCTCTCTAACTTCTGCCACACGGCCGTGCCACACGCCCGTGTGCTAGGCCGTGTAGCACACACGGCTGAGACACACGACCGTGTCTCTGTCCGTGTGCTCAATTCTGGACATTCTGTTTTGCAACAATTAAGGTGCAGGGGACACACGGTCGGAATACATGCCCGTGGGGCAGACCGTGTGTCACATACGGCATAGACACACGCCCGTGTGGACAAAAATAAGGTTATTTACCAAGCCAATTGCCAACCTCACTTGCTCACATCAACACAACATCACATGGAACAATTTTAAGCATTTAAAAGCAACTAAACAACCACAACCAAGACAATAACATGTCATCCTCATGCTATTATTTATCAAACTTAGAACTTCAACCTTTCCACACCAATTCATACAAGATTCCACATTCATGGTTAAAACATATCAACTTTATATCTTTGCCTATCATATTCACTACATTTATTAAGCCCTAAATCAAACATAAAAATTCCACATTCATTAGCCATACCATAATCATATCACCATAGATATTGACACATATATGAATATACTTAGGCTTATAATCATGTTAGCCAATATGAGCCAACTTACCTGGCCAAGTAGCAAAACAAACCTCTGACAATCACAAGCCAACACATTGGCTACAATCACATTGACACATTAACAAAATGACTAAGTCCCTATACATGCCATAGACTTAAAATACTTGAATTCATCAATACCCAAAATGATAGCTTGATAGTGTGATAGTATCTCCGGCGAACTCCAACCCGAGCTAGCTTAATAACCCTAAAAGACATCAGAAAGGAAGGGGGTAAGCTATATATATAGCTTAGTAAGTTCATTTGCAAATAATACAAAATATTATTCATACACTTGACATACAAATAATTTAACAAACACAACTCATCATATGAATTACACAACATATTTCCACATGAATGTCATTAAACTTCATGAGTATAATTTACTCAATCACATTCTTGCCTATAGCTCATCATATGAATAACATAACATATATCAGTATAAATGTCATTAAACTTCATAAATGTCATATGAACATAAATGTCATTTGATATCAACATAACACATATCAACATAATTGTCATATACCAATAGCTCATCATATGAATTACATATCACGTATCAACATAAATGTCATTTAAGCTTCATACGCACAACTTATTCAATCACAGTCTTACCAATTATTCATCATATACTGAGCTCAATAAGCATGAGTCTTATGTACATACATGTACCATCACATAACATATTCACATGCTTTCTCATCTTTGACATACTCGTTAAATTTTCCATTGAAACATTTGGAATACTAAAGGATACTCGGCAATCTAGTACACACAGTACCATACCAATGCCATATCCCAGATATGGTCTTACATGTAATCTCGTATCGATGCCAATAGTGCAGTTATGGTCTTACACGAAGCCTCACATCGATGCCATATCCTAGATATGGTTTTACACGAAGTCTCATATCGATGTCATATCCCAGATATGGTCTTACACGTAATCACATGAACCCTAATGTCATGACATTTGTATCCTATCTATTCCTAAGGTTCAACCGGGATTTCTCGCTCGTCGAAACTTTGACGAATACTTCCATAGAGTCAATCACAATTCATACAACTTTAAAGCATTTAAAACATAAATATAACAATGCATTATTTACATACGAACTTACCTCGGTACAAAAATAGCGGAAGTGGACCTAATCGTTAATAACCTTATTTTTCCCCCCATCAAGGTCCGAACCTTGTCTTTCTTGATCTATAATAGAAAATTTAACTTATTTAACTATCATATTGTTCAATTCGGTTTGAAAATAATATTATGGAAAATTACCGTTTTGCCCCTAACTTTTCACATTTTTACAAATTAGTCCTTAGGCTTGTAAATTGAAATGTATTCAATTTCTTTGTTACCTAAGCCTAGCTGAACCATATACATGCTCATATTAGCCCACATTTTTCATCTAATCACATTCTTACTACACATTTTATGACTTCTTTACAAATAGGTCCTTTTATGCATTTCCATAAAAAATCACTTAGTAAAAGTTGTTTATCACACATTAAACTTTCATTTTCTACCATCAAACATCAAAATACATGCATGTCACACATGGGTAAATTTTTAAACATGAACCCTACTCCAAAATAATGGTAGAAATAGGTAAATAGGGTTACGAGGACTTCAAAAATGTAACGAGCATTAAAAACGGGGCTAAGATGCACTTACTATCAAGCTTGAAAAGTGGAAAAAACCCTAGCTATGAAGCCCTTATGAAATTCAGCCAAGGTAGAAGAAAGATGAGTGAATTTTGGCTTTATTTTCCTTTTTTATTCTTTTATTAACCAAATGACCAAAATACCCCTAAAGCTTTTCTTTGAATTTTTTCCTAAACATGTCCATTTTTTTCCACAAAAATAGAAATTGGTCAAATTGCTATTTAAGGACCTCTAATTAAGAATCCATAACTATTTCATACTTAAAGCTTCTAGAACACACATTTTGCAACTTTTGCAATTTAGTCCTAAAAGTCAAATTGGACACTTTACCAACAAAATTTCTCAACGAAACTTTCACACAATCAAGCAATCATATCATGAACCTTAAAATAATCATAAAATAAATATTTCTACTTCGTATTTGTGGTCTCGAAACTATTATTTTGACTAGACCCTAATTCAGGTTGTTACATGAAAGGCTATTGAGTAAGTAATTGTCAATTTGTGCGTTTTCACGATTTTTTTTTGTTTCCGTAACTTGCTTTGAATTGGGTATTTTGTGAGTTGCGAGAATTTTTGATAAATGATCGTTTGTTTCCCTAATATGTGGGAATATTGGCAGTAAGGAATAGCAACACGATAATTTCTATGATTGTCGCTGTAGTTTCGGTAAGTTTGGGTCCATTGAAGGTTTCGTGGTGAAACTTTCGACATAAGCATTATGTGCGTAATCGGGAAATTTTGTTTTTGAATGGTTGAATTGTGAATCTAAATGGTTGTTTTAGGCTTCGAGGATCCTTTGCGTTGTTGTTACTTTGAAACCTCTGTAGATGCGTACTGAAAACCTCTTTTGATGCAAATTTTGATCACCAAAAAACGTGGATGTCGACCCCACATGGCCGTGTGCTAGGTCGTGTGGGTGGCCGTGTAACTCGCTGTTCACCAATTTGGAGCCACACGGGCGAGTGTCCAGGCCATGTGTGGCCATGTTAGTGCAGGGTTCATACGTGTAGGGACACGGGCGTGTGTCTAGGCCATGTAACTTACTGTTTTTGACTTAAGACCACACAGCCAGGGACATGGACGTGTGCCTAGGCCGTGTGAGTCACACGGGCGTGTCCAGGCCGTGTAACTCACTGTTTATGTTTTAAAACCACACAGGCAGAGGACATAGGCATGTTCTCACATGGCCAAGGACATGGGCATGTGCCCAGGCCATGTGAGCCATACGACCAAGGACATGGGCGTGTGCCCAGGCCATATGAGCCATACGACCAAGGACATTGGCGTGTGTCCAGGCCGTGTGGCATATAAATAGGGCTTGAATCCTGTTTTTTAGACCGCGAGTGTTGTGCAACACTGATATTGACCTCCCCAATGTATGAATGATCTAAATTTAATTGTACACGAATTCTCTGACGCTCTATGACTGACATATGAATAAAATAATTGTATGTGTATTGTGATAGCTATTTATGATATTTAACTGTATTATCTACTTGTGAGATGAATTAGAATGACTGAACACATAATGTGGACATTTGTACTTTGCATTTACATCGGTTGGAGTATTGTGAATAATGAAGTATTCTACTCTGAATTAGTGGCTAAGCCACAATGCATATAAATCTGAATCTAGTGCTTTATCGCATTTTGATCTAGCAGTTAAGTTACGTCTCTGTAAACGTGTCAGACAGACACTCTATGGTTTGTAGGGTTGGTTGGGCATTAAAAGCCCTTAACGGTGTGTTGGGATGGCCAAAGACGGTGTGTAGCGAATGGGGGTAAGAATGTCTGCATCTGAATCTGATCTGTTCTGTGCATGAAACTATAATTACTTCTGCATATGTAACTAATTTGTCCTGAATCTGAACTGAAATTGCTTCTGTTACCAAATCGAATCTTAAGATTCGACAACTATCTTATAAATGTGTTCTAATTGAATAAACGTCTTTTATGCACTGAGTTCACAACTGATTTTGTTATTGAATGGATTTTAGGTGGTTCTCAGACTCGAACGAGTCGGCAACGCGGGAGCTCGGTCAAGCTTTTATCTTTCTTTTAAAATGCTACTATTTAGAATTCTGATATTCTATGATATTATAATGTTTGGGAGGATTATATAATTAGGTAATTTTTGTGATGGATATGATGTGATGAATGGTTCATTTTGACTGCGTTATAAATGTTGTATTTTTAGTATCGATGATGTAATTCTCTAGACTTAGTCTGGACATCTAGGCCGAGTTTAGGGTGTTACATTTAGTGGTATCAGAGCTAAGTTTGTCAACACTCTGATTGTGTTTGGGCTCATAATGTGTGATAAAAAGTAATTAGGTGATTATTTAGTATCTGAACCTAGAAATTGAAACATTAGTAAGTGACCGAGCCTCCGACCCCAAACCTGTAAGTATTTCTGTTCTGTTATCATGATTGTAGTACATGAACTATTATTTGGTTAATTGTTTTGATGTGACATTGTAGCTAGATAACTAAAATGAGTTCGAGCGGTAGTCGTGGACGTGGAACTCGTGGGCGTCGAGGACGCCCAGGAGGAGATCAAGCAGAGTTATCCTTTATGGATAGTATACCCAACCTGGAGACCAGCAAGACAATTGGTACTCCTACTGCTGAGACGGAGTCCTAGACTCTGACGGCTGGGGACGACGCACTGTCTCAGGCCATGATTCAAGCACTGGAGAGGGTTGTAGGGACCCATTCTGGCTCGGAAGGCCGATGGTCAATTACTGAATGACTCCGATCGAATGGGGCTGAATTGTTCAGAGGCCTCATAAGATTCTCTCCTACTGTACCTGAATATTGGCTCGAGGCTACCGAACGTATCATGACTGATCTTGATTGCACTCCCACTCAGAAATTGAGGGGTGCTATGTCCCTACTTCGGGACGAGGCTTATCAGTGGTGGCTGACGATTGAGCAAGATGCTCAGCTTGAACAGATTAACTGGGATTATTCAAGAATGCCTTTTAGAGTAAATATGTGGGGTCGAGTCATGTTGAGGCTCGCCGACGTGAGTTTATGATCCTTGTTCAAGGCGATCGATCTGTGGATGAATATGAATTCAAGTTTCTGCGACTGAGTAGGTTTGCACGAGCACTGGTAGCGTCTGACTACGATAAGTGCATGAGGTTTGAGGAAGGGTTAAGATTTGATCTGCTAGTTTTGATAGCTCCTTAGAGGGAACAAGTTTTTGCAGTTCTGGTTGATAAAGAAAAGATAGTGGAAGAGGTGAAACACAATGAGCGCGAGTGGTGTGACTGCGAGAGGGATCAGAGTAAGATTAATAGGGATTCGGGTTCCTCTAGTTCTGGACAACGCCCTAAGAAACGGGTGAGATTTGATAGGCCCCCGAGGATCAAGGCACCAGTTACAGTGATTGAGATTCAGCTGTGCAGTGATTGTGGGAAACGCCATCCGGGTAAGTGTTGGAGGAAGTTAGGAGCAAGCCTCCGTTGCGGGCCGATAGAGAATCGGGTTAGGGATTACCCCTGTCGACCCGATTAGGTGCCAGCTGTGGCAAAGACTTCGGCTTCGGGTTCTATTCGTCCTCCGAGGGTGGTTCAGCAACCACCTAGAGGTTGTGGTACTAGTAGGGGTAATGGTTCGAGGAGAGTACATAGAGCACTGGGTAGAGGTGCAGGTCAGACTGAGACTCGACAGCCAGGATTGGTTTACGTGGCGAGATGCCGTGAGGATAATGGTGATGCTGATGTCATTGCAGGTACATTCTTTATTCATTTTGTTCCGTACTATGTTCTCATTGATATTGGATCTACTCACTCGAATATTACTAGTGTTATTTCTACGAATCTGGGTTTAACTGCTAAAAATACTGCTACAAAATTTTCTGTTATTAGTCTTTTGGGTCAGTCGACTCGGGTTGATAGAGTATACAAACGAGTACCCTTAGAGCTCTAGGGTACGGTGTTTCCAGTTTATCTAATGGAGTTACCCTTTAATGAGTTTGATTTGATTCTGGGAATAGATTGGCTCATAGAATATCAGGTCAGTCTAGATTGTGCAACTAAGAGAGTTACTCTGAGAACGGATGAGAACGACGAGGTGGTCATGGTTGGTGAGCGTCGAGATGACCTCTCTAATGTAATCTTTGCTTGTGTAGCAGACAAGTTAGTTCGAAAGGGGTGCGAGGCATAGCTTGCCTATGTATCCAATTCTATTCCCGCAAAACTTTTTGTGAGAGATATTCGTACTGTGAAGAAATGCCCGGATATCTTTCCTGAGGAGTTGCCCGGAGTACCTTCGAATAAGGAGGTGGAATTCGGTATTGATCTGTTACCAGGTACTATTTCTGTGTCCATTTCTCCCTACCGCATAGCATCGAAAGAACTGATCGAGCTAAAAGTGCAGCTCTAGGAACTTATTGATAAGGAGTTCATCTGACCGAGTGTTTCTCTATGGGGGCACCAGTATTATTTATTAAGAAGAAAGATGGGTCAATGAGGATGTGCATAGATTATCGATAGTTGAACAAGTTGACAATCAAGAATAAGTACCCGTTACCGAGGATTTACGACTTATTTGACCAATTTCGATGGGCATCTGTTTTCTCCAAAATTGATCTGCGTTTTGGTTACCATCAGCTCAAGGTCAAAGAGACTGATGTGTACAAAATCGCCTTTAGGACTCGTTTTGGACACTATGAGTTTTTGGTGATGCCTTTCGGATTGACGAATGCCTCAACAGCGTTTATGGATTTAATGAATCGGGTGTTCCAACCGTGTTTGGACCAATTTATGGTGGTTTTTATCGACGACATCCTAATCTATTCTAAAATTGAGTATGAGCACGATACTCACCTTTGCATTGTACTTCAGATACTTTGACAAAAATAGTTGTATGCTAAGTTCAATAAGTACGAGTTTTGGTTACAGGAAGTTACTTTTTTGGGTCATGTGGTAACTGTGGAAAGGATCCGAGTCGATCCCAAGAAAATAAAAGCTATAGTTGAGTGGAAGCAACCGAAAAATATATCTGAGCTTCGTACTTTCCTAGGCTTAGCCAGTTACTACCGAAGGTTAGTCGAGGGGATTTTCTCAGATAGTGTCACCTCTGACGAAGTTGCTACGTAAGAATGTTCCGTTTGTGTAGTCTAAGGCACAGCAGTCTAGTTTCAATAAGCTCAAGTTCGTTCTGACACAAGCTCCTGTTCTAGTTCAACTGGAATCGGGACAGGAGTTTGTGGTATACAGTGATGCATCACACGTTGGTCTAGGATGTGTTCTGATGCAAGACGGTAAAATGGTTGCTTACGCGTCACGACAGCTTAAGACATATGAGGGTAACTACCCTACACATGATTTTGAGCTGGCTGCGGTCGTGTTTGCTCTGAAGATCTGGAGGCACTATCTATATGATGAGAGGTGTATCATTTACACCAATCACAAAAGCCTCAAACATCTGTTAACTCAAAAGGAATTAAACCTTCGTTAGCGTAGGTGGATCGAGTTACTTAAGGATTATGACTGTATGATAGAGTATCATTCGGGTAAGGCTAATGTGGTAGTTGATGCCCTTAGCTATAGAGCGATGACTAACCTGAGAGCAATGTTAGCTCGTTTGAGTTTGGTTGAGGATGGTGGGCTGTTAGCCGAATTACAAGTTAAATCGACTTGGGTCGAGTAGATTCGAGCTAAATAGTTTAGCGATGAGTCATTAGTTCAACGACTGCAACAGGTTTGTACGAACGAAACTTCCAATTTCAACTCAAACAGTGACTGTATTTAACATTCAAGGAGGAACTTATTCAGATCATCGAACGTGATGTTAAGGTACTGAGGAAGAAGAATGTTCCTCTGGTGAAGGTTCTGTGGCGAAACCATGGTACTGAGGAAGCCACGTGGGAACCCAAAAAATTGATCCAATGGCAGTAACCGTATCTGCGTGAATTAGGTATATTTCGATGCCAAAATTTCTTTTAGGGGGAGAGAGTTGTAACGCCTCAAAATTTTGAGAATTTAATTGTGAGAATTTGCAGTAATTAAATATCTATATATGTGGTTTTGTGTTCTTCTATTGTGTTTAAGGTATGGAGTTCGAGTCGCATCGTTAAAAGTTTTATTACTTTTAACAACCAACCCCTATCCATGCATTATATAGTTAAGTGTAATTCTATGTAAACTCGTGTCAAGAATGAGCCTGCTGATTCAGTGGTTAAGCGTCTGTATTCTGTTAGGTCCCGTGTTCGAATCCCTGAAAGCTCGATAAGGAATATTTTTGCCAATTGCTAGAAATCTGCTTGGAAGTTAAAAATTTAATTAACGTTAGTTCTTTCCTTCTTTAGTTTTTTCTTTTCTTCTTTGTTACTTTTGTTTTCTTCTTCGTTCTTTTTTGTTTCTTTTATTTTTGTTAATCGTGGTCATAAGGGATACGGGATTAACTGAATTTTTACTGTTAGTCATTGGTCAGAAGGCTATCGAGTAAGTAATTGTCAATTTGTGCATTTCTGCAGTTTTCTTTCATTTTCGTAACTTGCTTTGAATTGGGTATTTTGTGAGTTGCGAGAATTTCTGATAAACGATCGTTTGTTTCCCTAATAGGCGGGAATATTGGCAGTAAGGAATAGTAACACAACAAGTTTCGTGATTTTCGTTATAGTTTCGATAAGTTTGGAACCGTTGAAGGTTTCGTGTCGAAACTTTTGACATAAGCATTATGTGCGTAATCGGGAAATTCTGTTGGTTAAATGGTTGAATTGTGTATCTGAATGGTTTTTTTAGGCTTCAAGGATCCTTTGCATTATTGTTACTTTGAAACCTCTGTATGTGCGTACCGAAAACCTCTTTTTATGCGAATTTAGGTCACCGAAAAACGTAGCTGTCGACGCTACACGGTTGTGTGGGTGGCCATGTAGCTCACTGTTCATCGATATGTAGCTCACTGTTCATCGATTTGGAGCCACATGGGCGTGTGTCCAGGCCGTGTATGCCCATGTTAGTGTAGGGTTCAAACGGGCAGAGACACGGGCGTATGTCTAGGTCGTGTAACTTATTGTTTGTGACTTAGGACCACACGTCTAGGGACATAGGCGTGTGCCTAGGCCGTGTGAGTCACACGGGTAAGGACACGGGTGTGTGTCCAGACTGTGTAACTCACTATTTATGTTTTAGAACCACACAGGTAGAGGACATGGGCGTGTACCCACACACGACCAAGGACATGGGTGTGTGTCTGGGCCGTGTGGCATATAAATAGGGTCCAAATCCTGTTTTTGAGGCCGTGAGTGTTGTCCAACACTAATATTGACCTCTTCAATGTGTGAATGATCTGAATTTGATTTTATGAGGATTCTTTGAAGCTCTATGACTGACATATGAATAACATAACTGTATGTGTACTGTGATAGTTATTTATGATATTTAATTGTATTATCCAATTGTGAGATGAATTAGAATGACTGAACAAATAATGTGGACATTTGTACTCTGCATTTACATGGGTTGGGATATTATGAAGAAGGAAGTATTCTGCTCTAAATTAGTGGCTAAGCCACAATGCATATAAATCTAAATCTGGCACTTTGTCGCATTTCGATCTAGCAGCTAAGTTGCATCTTTGTAAACGTGTCAGACAGACACTCTATGGTGTGTAGGGTTGGTTGGGCATTAAACGCCTTTACTGGTATGTTGAGATGGCCGAAGACAGTGTGTAGCGGATGGGGTTAGAAATGTCTGCATCTAAATCTGATTTGTTCTATATATGAAACTGCAATTACTTCTGCATATGTAACTAATCTGTTCTGAATCTGAACTGAAATTACTTCTGTTACCAAACCGAATCTTGAGATTCGAGAACTATCTTATAAATGTGTTTTAATTGAATAAATGTATTTTATGCACTGAGTTCACAACTCATTTTGTTATTGAATGGATTTCAGGTGGTTATCAGACTTGAACGGGTCGGCGCCGCGGGAACTCAGTTAAGCTTTTATCTTTCTTTTTAAATGCTACTATTAGGAATTCCGGTGTTCTATGATGTTTGGGAGGATTATATAATTAGGTAATTGTTGTGATGGATATGATGTGATGAATGGTTCATTTTAACTGCGTTGTAAATGTGGTATTTTTAGTATTGATGATGTAATTCTTTGGACTTGGTTTGGACCGTCTAGGTCGGGTTTAAGGTGTTACATATATTGAGCAAAGTATTTCTACAATGAAAAAATGTATTTTCTTTTTATACATGTTATAGATATAGATGTGTTACTTTGTGTATTTCACAGGGGTGTGGGAAGGAAGGAGAAATGCTACAACTATATCTTCTCCGGAGATGTCTCTTTCATGGTAAGGTTTCGAGTTTATAATAAAATGGGATTGCATAGACTGATAACCACCACCTTTAAAGTGATTACCAACTAACATAGTTAACTGGAATATTGGTCCTTTAATAGAATGGATAAGATAAGGTAGATTACGGAATGATATGACATATATACTTCACTCCAATCCTCCATTTTTTTGGTCCTTAAAGAAAGATGAGCTTTAAACCGCAGCATTGATTCATAACATAAGTTTCAGCATGAATTTCTTTCATTAAAAAAAAAAAGTACAGGTGATAGAATCCGAACCCTAATTGAAAATCTAACAATGCTGGAAACCAGAAACTTGTTTTGAACAATTTCATTCAGTGCACAAACTTTTACTTGGCTGCATATTTTAATGGAAAAGATCAATGGATAAATGTTTATAGGATCATATTTCGCTACAAAGTGGAATATGTTCTGCAATGTTTTGCGGCTACAAAATTAAGAAAAAAAAAAGAGACAAACGGTTAAGGAATGAATTTTTTATTTGAATGGCAAAATTCAATGTTTAAAACCATCACGGATTCAAATTTTAATATAATAGAGTTTTTATTAATTTTAAATAAAATATAAAAAGACAAATATTATTATTTAAAAAGGGTTTTTGTCGATTATTTGGAAAAGGTAATCGTAAAAGGGAACAAGTCTCGACAGTGTACTTCAACAACATAACATCTAAGGTAGACTGGAGATGGTTGAAAACGATCTGCAGCAAGCATGGTAATGGGGCTGATGCTTTTATCCCTACAAAGAGAAGTGCAAAAAGATCAAAATTTGAGTTTGTAAGATTCTATAATATCGATCAAGCAAGAGGCGTTGTTTCTAGGTTGAATGGAGTGAGGTGGATGGAGGAGAGACTTGAATTTAAGTTTGCATGTTTTCAACCACGAAGATCGGGTTGGACATGATGTTGGGAAATCTGTAAACCTGAATAAGAGACAACTGAACGAAGATATGGATATTAACAAACCAGGGGGAGGATGAGTAAGTCCTATATGCAGGTTTTAAGAAAGAGATAATGAGAAGAATGAGAAACAGTTGGTGGATGAACCAGGGAAGAAGATGCGGTTGGTACAGTAAGTAACGAAAACCTTCATTGGTTGGAAAAAAGTTTAGTTCGTAAAACAAGTCAGCATTTCACAGTTAATGGAGTTCAAAAAGAGATTGATAATGCAGAAATAAGAACTACTGCAGCTAGGAGGATTTCAGGTAATGTGTTCTTGGTTGTTTTTAAAAATGAAGAGATTATCGTTAAATTGCAGCAAAAAGGACGCGAGGCCTTATCTCGTATTAATGTCAATTGTTTCTTGAAAAGAAATCAATTCATTGGACTCGTCAAGAAAACCAAGCTTTAATTGCTGAACAATTTCGAGTTGGCAATCAATTAATGGCAATTGTTTCTTGAAAAGCAAAAAGCTGAACAATTTCGAGTTGGGATTAAACATGTTTTAAGTTGAAAACCATGTTCAAGAAAAGCAATTGTTGAAGGTACGAGGGAGAAATTTAAAATCTACTATGACATTGATTCATTGATTTCATGGGGTTCTTGCTCTTTAACCATATTTGTGGAGAAAAACTCTTCTTTAGGAAACTTTGTGAGAAGAAAGTTGACAGAGTGATCCAGTTCTAGATTTTGGTCTCTAAAATTATAGGTGTGAATTCAAAATTGGCTAGTTTTTTGGATACATGATTCAAAATTGTCAATGACTAGAGCAACGAAGGGAGAATGTCCTCACCATTATTTGGTTCTATGCTTGGTCATATTTTCGATTTGCTGAGGTATTGTGCTCTACGGTTTGTAGATTGGTGCATGGTTTTGGAGATATGATTGGGGAGTTGATTATGTGTCATGGTGAAGAGTCTTTAGGGCTGATTGCTTTGAAGAATTGTTCAGCCTTTTTGCTTTGTTTCGCGGGTGTGTGTGTTTGTAATAAGGTCTTATGTAGGAGATTGTTGTCATTTGATTTATTTTTACAAGTTTTATCACTTTTGTTTTAGGAGAGTTTTGCTATGCGTTTTTATCCTACGAATGTTCTACTAGTTTTTGAGTAGTGTTGTCTTTTTTGAGTCTTCATTTCGTTTATAGGTTTTCTTTTGAAACTTTTCAAGATTTCTTTAAAAAAAATTTAGCAAAATAAATAAAAAAATATTTTAATAATTCTCTAATTGAATTGATGTTTAATTGATTTGTAACAACAATTCTAACCATTGAGGTATTAATGAAGGAGTCTTAGTGAAAGTTAGACTTGTTCATGAGCCGGGCCAAGCCCGCTCGAAAAGAGGAAGGATTTAGGTATAGATATATGCCTAAAAAAATGAGCTTGGACAAAAAAGAAAGCCCATTTTCTTAAACGTGTGGAGCCTTGAGTAAGCTTTTTTTTACTTGAGCTCGACTCGGTCCAATCCAAATTTGTAAAATAAAATGCTGCTGATTTTTTTATTATTTTTTTTATTGTTTTGCTATCATTTCGCTATTATATTGCTATTATTTTATTTTTATTATTTAGATATTATATAACTCATGTTTTATTATTAATTTTACTACTATTTTAAAGGTATTTGCTTGCTAAGTTGCACTTATGTTAGTGTTATATTTTTATTTTTTTATTTGTTGGGAAACATTTATTTTAATATTTTTAGTGTATTTGATGTATTATATTTTTTAAATTTATTTTTATATAAAAATAATATAAAACAATTTAATACAGGCGTGTCGGCCTCGGATTTTAGCATTTTTATCCGGGTTAGACCCGGACCTAGAAAATGAACCTAAATTTTTACTTAATCCGGCCCGGCCTATGGACAACTCTAGTCAAAGCTACATAATTTATTGGTTTTATTGTATTTTTTTTAAAAATTTGAATAATTTATGAATGAGTAGATAGCGGTTTTTACCTAATTTTTTAAGATTAAAATGACTGAAAGTAAAAAAAGGTGGTAAAAATTTGGTTTTTATAATAGATTTTTTGTTTTGGATAATAGAAATAAAGATTTGTTTTTGTTTTGTTGAATAAAAAATAATTAAAGTGAGAAGTTTACGACAGAATGAGTATTATTTTAAAGTTTGATATATTTTTTAAAGAGTGAATTCACTAATTTTATTTGTATTTTATTTGTTTATATTATTATAAAAAATTATTTTAATAATTTACTTCATCAAATAAAATTTTACTCGTAACATTAAATTTATATATGAATTTAATATTAATATAGAATAAAAACAAATGTTCAAGAAAAGAAAATCCACATACGTATCGGTTGTAGTCTAATGGACAACGTATTCTTAATAAAAAAAAATTTAATTAGTTATATGTTTTATTCCGGTAATGTTTTTTTTTTCAATTGACTACTTAAAAGAGTAGTATTAAATAGCTTTACTTAGAACTCCATATAATGACTTAATGGTTAGGGTATTCACCGTCCCATGTGTAGTCTGAGATCAAGTCGCGCTAATTGTATTTGTTATTCAAACTTTATTTTGTTATTGCAATTCACCAAAAAAAAATAACTTTACTCAAATTTTCTTTATTTCTTTTAATATTTGTACCAGTATACATATAAATATGATCTTTAAATTACCTTTTAATTTTATGGTAAAAACATTTACAATTCTATACTCATATCTAACATTTACTCTTAAATTTTTTAAAAAAAAGAGAATATATCAACTTTAACATACAATAGTATCCAATATTGATTTTTAAATTTCAGTAACATATAGACAATAAGAGGGCTCTTAGCATGTCTAGGAGAGATTCTCAAACAAGAGTTATTTATTATTCGGTTAAAGTACGATAAAATTTTTTATATTATATTTTGGATTATATTTTAAATTTTTTTATTGAAAAATAGATAAATTAGTTCATATATATTAGATGAATGAGCAAAACAGTATATCCATAAAAAAATTGATGTTTATATATAAAGTATAATAATAAATTTAACTCTTAATCTTTACACATATATTCAATTTTTATTAAAAAATAATAATACCAGCCTAATAAAAAAAGGAGAGGTCAGATTAAATAAAGTGTTAAAATTAAAGACTAAATTTATTATTATAATTTATATATAAACATAAAATTTTAATAGAAAAACTAATTTACTAACTCATCTAATGTTTACTAATTTATAAGTAAAACAACTCAAATGCAATAAGGATATACTACAGAAAATTTTGCGCTCGATATATCCAACGGATCATTGGCTCTATTAATTCGACGCTTGGCTTATCCAGTTATCCCAGTGAGGTCCTTCCCAATTAATAAATGATAAACGGGCCAGTCTAAAACAATGTGCCGGATTAAGGGCTTTTTTACTTGACCTAAAGGGAATTGGTTTAATGTAAAGTTTATTCTCCTTATTTTTTTGTTCTACTGTCACTGGTGACTGGTCGGTGTATGGATTATCCACTTATTCTCCATGGCACACCAGTGGCCAGCCCAACGGTGACGTATTAGCGAACCTTTTGTATTTTTACTTGGTTTTCCTACCAGGAAAAAACAGTCTTTCCTTGTCAGACGACATTTTACAGTGGAGTACTGATTGATTAGCAATTCCTCATCCACTTTCTAATAAAGTTTGATTTAGGAGGAATATAAATCTATGTCAAAGCACAAGTTTGTGCTTGTCGCTTAAATCACCTATATTTACGTACAATGTCTATCTTTAGGCGTCTGTTATGGCTTGCCTTGGTGTTATTTTTGTTTGCACCCTCCGAAAGTCGGGTCTTGAAAGAGGAGATGATGAACCTAAACCAACGTGTGGAGGGCTTGAGACAGTACCTGCTGGAAGAAGCTAAGAAAAATCAGTTTCAACAGGTTGAGAGAACAAGTCCTGGGGGACCTGATGGAGTACATCATAAATAACTATTACATATATATGTATGTATGACCTTGTTGGTATCTTTCTCCTTCTCTCTCTCTAGAAATGGAGAAAAAAATAATCAAAATGTGGGTTCTTTTTTAGTTGAATAAAAGAAGGGACATAAGACACCCATTGTTGTATACTTGTGAAGACATCCTTTTCTCATAGGACTCTTTTTTAGGTTTACATATGCTTCAACTATCTTTATGTTTTTGATCAGCTAAATTTGCAGATAATAGGCAAAAACAGAAAGAGAAAATTAAATGACATGTAAGTTAGGGTATTCCACTCTATAGCTATAGCATGAGGAATTCATCCCCTTATAAAGAGTTAAAGTAGGCATTAAAGGTGTAAATGAAAAGGCAACCCCTAATGCAGCCACTTAAGTTGAAACTTCAAAGCTCAAGCACCATGTTCATACAAGCCTGCAGTATTTATCAGTTAAATTTTAATTAAAAGAAACCATACTCCATAAATTTCAAAATGGAAAGATGACTAAAATTTACTAATTAAGCAGTTGAATATTGAATTTGGTCTTCAGCCAGCCCTGTGTTAAGAAGAACATAATCTTACTTATCAACTATAATAAATTAATGTCATACGTCGAAGAAGTCAAAAATAACTTTTTTGAGGAATAAAATTGAATTATAATTTTTTTTAGGTCAAAATGTAATTGTATTATTATAATAATATATAACTGTAGAGTGATTAAACCATATTTCTATATGAAGTCCTTACTTATGGCATTGCTTGTAATGACCCGATACAGTGGCGATTTCAAGATTTCGTTTTAGTGAACCAAACTTGTAAATGTAACGGGCCAAATCTGCCCGGGCCCACAAATCAAACCCAACTAAGGCCCAATTCAGAAGCCCAAACCCAAAATCAAAATTTTCTAACCCTAGGTGCGGTGCACCTAGGGTCTTCTGACGCCACTTGCTCTGCCACCGCCCTTCCACCGCCAATATCCTGCAAAAAGTCAGTAGAAGAAGTGACAGAACAGTAGTAGATGTACTGAAATCGGGTTATAAAAACCCCAACAAAATGTAAATGCGAGAGGACTTTTTTTTTGAAGACAAAAACAGAGAGAAATCAATACCAAAGGGGATTTTTTCGAATAGAACAAAAGGGATTTTCGGCCATTTTCATCAATACAAGAAATAGCTTTCAAATACTAGCATTTAGATTTTAAAAACATTATCAAAATCAAGAGAAATAGTTGTCTAAAACCAAAAAGAACAACGAAAACAGATCGGCAAGGAGGTGATTTTATTGTTTCTAAATTTTTATTTCTATTTCATTTCGAATCCTTTTCTTTTATTTACACAAACATATATATATATATATGTATGTATATTATCATTATTATTTAATTTTTTTTAAAAAATAATAATAAAAAATTTACCTTTTTTTGGAGTTCCGGCCACTGTATGCGGTGGCCGACGGTGATTCAGGCGACGGCGCAGGCTAGGGTTGAAACCCTAGCAGAGAAAAGGCCCCTCCCTCCCTTCTTTTTTTCTTAAACCTGCAGAAATGAAACTTAAAAAAAATACATGCCTTTTATAAACAAGCAAAACGACGCCGTTTTAGGCCTTCAGTCCATAGGCCAAAACGACGCCGTACTGCCCTAACCCGCGCGACCCGACCCGCGCAAAGGGGATCCGCGTGTTTTTATTAAAAGGGCTATTTGCGCGAATAGCCCTTCCGCATTTTTACTTTTTTTAATTCAGTTTTTTTTTATTTTTTTAATTCACCCCTATAAATTTGCTTTGGTTCCATTTTGGGCCATTTTTGAAACACAGCGTACCAATGGACGGGGATATTTCCCTTTTAGTCCCCTTCTTTTCCGCGCGTTACACAGGGGCCCCAATTATTTTATTTTATTTTAAATTTCGGCCTTTAATCTTACTTTTCTCCTAATTTAGTCCTTTTTTTTATTTATTTCCTTTTGTTAATTTCGCTATTTCTATCCTTTTTTTAATATTGATGTTGTTATTATTATTAATATTGCTGTTATTATTTTTATTATTAATATTACTATTATTACTTAATATTTTTTATTATCATTACTATTAATATTATTAGCATTATTATTATTTAACATTTCTATTATTATATTTGTTACCATTATTGTTTTAATGTTATTATATTATATTCAATAGTTGTTTTTAAATATTATTCTTAACATTATTTTTACCATTTTATTTATCATATTTTTTTTGTTATTGTTATTATTATACTCATTATTATTATCTACTTTATTTCTAATATTATTATTACATTATATTGTTTTATATACATTATTATTATATTTCTTATTTATTATTGTTATTACAACTATTATTTTCATTATTATAGTTTTTATTATTCTATTTTATCACTAATATTATATATATATATATATTGTTCATATTAATATAGTATTGTTACCTCTTTAATGTTATTATTACATTTCTTTATTTATTTACTCGAAAATTACGTTATACATATTTTATCTGGCTTATTTTATTTTCAAATTTCATATCATTATTTTGTTAACACATTTATCCTGTCACGCATGCAGTATCGTATTTTCACATTACTACTTGTCACATTGACCTTTACCCGATACATCCAGTTTTCAAATAATCGATATTTCGTATTAAAGATTCGAGAAAATCGTGCCCTAACTTACTGGGTTTCGGTTTTTCTCATTCAATCTGAATAACGAAATATCCTTTTTAAACTAAATAAGTTTTGAATAAAAAGAAAGCTATTTCTCGAGAATTCGAGATATTGTGTCCTAACGTATTGGATGTGACATTTTGTTACCTCGGAAAAAGATTTCTTAAAATAAAAGCAATATTTTGTATTTGGAATTTCGAGAAATCGAGCCCTAACTTACTGGGTTCCGGTTTCTCATTTAACAAATAACCGAATATCCTTCTTGAATTTAAATCCGAGTTTTAAAGTCAAAAGACAAGCTTAGTTTCGGGAATCCAAAGTGTCGTACCCTAACTTACTGGGTATGACATTTTACTTCTTCGGAATAAGAGGGTCTTAGCATCCATTTTAATTTATTCAAATTTTCTTTTAAATAAAGAGGATCGTATTTTAAAATCTTTTCAAATTTTCGACATAAAGACATCAAATAATCAATTAGGTGTCAATTTTGGGCGTATCGAGGGTGCTAACCCTTCCTCGCGCGTAACCGACTCCCGAACCCATTTTCTGAATTTCGTAGACCAAAATCATTGTTTTGATAAATCAAACTGTTTATTAAAAACAACCGTTTTATGAGGTGACCCGATCACACCTCAACAAAAAGGATTGGTGGCGATCCCAAGTTTTTCGTTTTCATTTTCAAAACCCCAAGTCGACCACCATTTTTCCAAAAAAAAATGGTTACGACAGCTTGGCGACTCCGCTGGGGACATATAAGAGAGTCAAGCCGTAAAATTGATTATTTTCTGTCTTATTATCAAAAATTGAAAATTTGATTTAAAAAATTACGATCCTTTTACTGCATTCACCTACGTCACCTCATTTGGTTGCTGTGGTTCGAGTCTTATAGAATACTTTTGCATCATATTGCATGACCGTCGGGTCACACCTTTTTAAGTGGGAGTGAGAAGCTACTCCTTCGTGAGGTTTTCACCTCCATGCAGGATAGTGAATCGCTTTCGGGATACATCCGTACCTATGTCTTCGTGAGATTTTCATCTCCGTGCAGCCATAGGGAAATGTATCCCCCTGAATCGAACTCGATCTATATGAGCCTATAATGGGTAAAAATTGAGGAATCTGCTGGTTCGGGTACCCTTTTTTTAGAACCAAACCACATATAGAGAGACCTAGGAGCCTACCCTAGATAGAGCCACACCAAGCCCTAGTGGTTACCTGGACAGGTATTATGTGTTGTTTATTTCTCTCGTGCTAACATGTTTTCTTTTGTTTTGATTACATTGCATCATCATCATAGAAAGGAGGTGTTGACTCATATTCGATTGCTAAATAGAATTGTTTGTCATAGGGAAATGGATTTCTTGATAAAGTAGATTATAATACGGTCGTCCGAATATAGTCCAAGTAAACAACGAGAGAAGGCTGATAGTCTGCAGAAGAATACAAGACTTTGCCCGAGGATTCAAGTCGACAAAAACTATTCAAGAGCCGTCATGTCTTGGCTTTCTTAAAAAAGCTAACGAGCATCGTGGGGATAAGTGAGCAAAGAGTCACGGCCTGGATCAAGCAACAAGGAGCTAGAAGAAACATCTATTGAGGAAGTCCATGGGACACAACCATAACGTCCGGATACGAAGAAAAAGATTGGTGTCTTCACCTGGACTATGAGGGCAAGGCCGCATGTGTAATCTGTTTTATGTAAATGAATTTATTTTCTAGAAAAGTTCTTCTAATGGAATTGAATTCAGAATCAACGCCTCTCTTTCTTTGTGCATTCATGCATCTGCATGGCATTACATCATATGCATTAAGTTTCATAAAAAAAGACCCCGATTGATTAAAATTATGACAGTTACCCTGGAAACCAATAAAAATCCACCCACTACCTATCGCCACAATACCTGTCGCAAAATGAAAGCAATGGATCAGAGACCAAATACAGAAAGAGATGCAAGAACAGATGCAAGCACAAATGCAAGAGCAGTTGGTTAAGATTCAGCAGGACATGACGGACAAAATGATGGAATATCAGAGAAATATGATGTCTCAAATGACTCAGATGACGCAGCTGTTGAATGGGCTTATGGATAAAGGAAAGAGCCCCATGATTAATGCAGAGGAGAATAATGAGTATCCTCAACACCCCCTGGTTTTACTCCACCGCATGTACAGGCACAACCTAAGATAAATCCACAAAAACCATCTATCACTATCAGGCCACAACAATTTCAGGCCGAAGCCTCGATACCAATAAATTTTTAGGCTGACTCAGGCTCAAACCCTGGAAATAATTCAAATAATCCAATTGTCCCTAATTTGGATGAAATAGCTGAAGGAGAGAGGACAAAAGTAGAACTACCAAAGCAGCTAGAAGATAGATGTAAATGGTTGGAGGAAAAGTTTAAGGCGATAGAAAGTGCTGATAGCTGTTATGGAGTTGACGCCAAAGATTTAAGCTTGGTCCCAGACTTGGTGCTTCCATACAAGTTCAAAATGCCTGAATTCGAGAAATATAATGGGACAAGTTGCCCCGAAGGTCATATTACAATGTTTTGTAGAAGAATGACGGGGTACATCAATAATGACCAACTGTTGATCCATTGCTTCCAAGATAGCCTTGTAGGAGCAGCAGCCAAATGGTACAATCAGTTAGCCCGTTCCCAAATCGGTGCATGGAAAGACTTGGCTCAAGCTTTCATAAAACAATACAGCCACGTTACATACATAGCGCCCGACAGGATTACACTCCAGAACATGAAGAAGAAGACAAACGAAAGCTTCAGGCAGTATGCCTAGGGATGGAAGGAGGTGGCAACGTAAGTCCAACCACCACTCTTAGAGAAAGAGACGACCATACTCTTTATTAATACACTGAAAGCCCCGTTTATCACTCATATGCTAGGGAGTGCTACAAAGAGCTTCTCGGACATTGTAATGACTGGAGAAATGATTGAGAACGCCATAAAAAGTGGAAGGATAGAGGCAGGAGAAAGTGACAAGAGAATGGCCACAAGGAAGAAAGAAAATGAAGTGAATAATACAAGCATGGGGTACTCAAAATCAATTACCGTTAATCAGCTAAAAAAAGTGACTATTGGGTATCAGGGTTCATCAAGAAAAGAATCTGGCACAAGGCAAAACACTGAAAAACTCCAATTTACACCGATCCCAATGACATATAAGGAGTTGTATCAAAGTTTATTTGATGCGCACGTTGTGTCCCCCCACCATCCAAAACCGATGCAACCTCCATACCCAAAATGGTATAACCCAAATGCCCAGTGTGAGTACCACGAGGGGTCACAGGGTATTCGATAGAAAATTGCCTTGCTTTCAAGAAATTGGTGGAAAAATTCATCAACATGGGTATTGTGAAGTTAGATGACGCGCCAAATGCAGAAATATGAACTTGGGAGCGTTTTGGACAATAGGACTTCGGAAGAAATTCCTATAGTATTTAGAGCTTACTTAGAGTAATGTACAAAACGCACTTGTTGCTTTAAGCCTAGAAGCAATAAGATTTCTTTTGTGAAATAGGCTTGTGTCCAGAATTATTATTTCAATAAAATGCATCTTTTTGAGCAAATATTTTTTCTTTCAGTCTTTTTCATACTATACATTCTTTTGTTCTTTGGAATATTGTTTCATTCTTCGTTCATAAATAATCATCCTTAGAGTCATTTATTCTTTGGAATTTGCCTTTGTACCTACAATAGGAACCCAGATATCAAGACATGAGCGACGCTATTACTGACTCCCTTTTGAGTGAGGTATGGGTCTAGAAGGATCTAAGGATTTTGAAGATGAAAGAGATTGTAGCTTATCTTTTGATTTGTTAAGGATGGTAGAGTAATATGAGAATAGACTCTACCTTTCAAAGGGTCAGTGGGCGTTGCGAGCTTAGGAAAGGGGCAAAGATCGAAGCCTAATTCATCACAGAAATAAGGCGAGACATCATTGAGCTGTTTTCAATAATTCAAAGATGTTTTCACACAATCATATCAAGGCACACCAGGCTACTGAAACATGGGTATGTTGTTAAGATTGGTGTTTAAAGAACCCATGTTAATGGTTCTATAACGGCCAGGCTAATCAAGAGGTTCGAGCTACTGGTTTACCAAGAAAGGGGAATTGCATCAGTTACGCCGTAAATGCCAAATTGAGGAAGACAAGACTTATGTGCCTCCTCCATTTTTCCTATATGTAGGGCATGGATGTTATCAAGCCAGCCTTATCAAAGGCTTCTAGCCAACATCGATTCATTTTCGTGGATGTCGGTTACTTCACTAAGATGGTGAAAGTCGCTTCATATGCCAATCATACAATATCTATAGTCATCAAATCCCACCCTCAATGCAAAAAAAAGGGATCACCGAAAAAGATTGAGACTCGTGAAGACTGGTATCTGTGCTTGTCGAACGTCTGGTAGGACCCTCACCGGGGCAACACTTTTCTCATTGATTTATGGAATAGAGACAATTTTGCCCATGGAAGTCAAGATTCCTTCTATCTGAGTTTTATCAGAGTCGAAGTCAGATGAAGCAGAATGGATCAAATCCCAATGTGATTAGCTAAACTTGATCGAAGAAGAAAGGCTAAAGGCCATCCTCATGGTCAAGTGTACCAAAAGCAAATGATACGGGCCTATAACAAGAAGGTTCGCCCTAGAGAATTCCATGAATGAGGCCTAGTTTTGGAAAAGATTCTTCCCATACAAAATGACTTCAGAAGAAAGTGAATGCCAAACTAGGAAGGACCTTATGCAGCAAAGAAGACCTGTTCTAGGGAAGCATGGATATTAACTGAGATGGATGGCAAGGACCTGCCCAATCCGGTAAATTCAGATTCAGCCTTAAAAAAAATCATCAAAAAAGAAGAAAGAAAAAGGAAAGGCCAAAGGCGAAAACCCGCGAATGGCGCTTTGAGACCAAAGAGGATTTGAGTTGGAAACCTGAAAAGGGCGGCTCAAATTTTGATCAAAAGTTGGGCATACAACAGTCTTGCTATGCCTGAATTAACAATGAAGAAGTATGCTACGTCTTGGGGCATCGACAAAGTATTCCGGATCCCCTAAACATATATTAAGCTCAAAATGGTCCTCAAGAAGTTTGAACAGAGAAGCTCAGGCTGCGATATTTGGGGCACCTAGTTTCCATCTTACCCATTCTGAAATTGCTATCTTTAATTATTTTATTCGTTTCAAAATACATTACCAATAAATTTCCTTCTTGATTGTATTTGCTAGCTTTGATTAACTTGTTTGTTTCAAGCTGTGCTCCCAATTAATTTCATTCTTATCCATAGTTATGATCTTTTTCAAGCATTTCGCATTGAAATAATGATTAGTGGACTAATAATACTTTCATAAAAGGAGTTTCGCATATTACTTTGGAAGCTTCTAAATAATAAGAGAGCCTGAAACAGGACTGTTGTTCAGAACTCACCAAAACTAAGGGTTGGAAAGAAGTCTAATTTGAGACTACCTATTAAGATTTTTTGTCAAAAGCATAAGTCGAATAAAAAGGCAAGATATTGCGTCGATGATGCAGTCTCAGTAAATAATGAGTAACCCAAGCATTAAAATGGGATTATTCTCAAAGAAATTCGACATTCATATACATCCGGTCATGATACCCAGGGAATGGAAGGTGTAGCAGACCAAATTGATTACCCATGAGTCGCGGTGGGACGGATTGAAGATGACCCAGATCCTATCCCCCTTGAATTGCAGTAAGAGGGTCCGAAGATGGTATAAGCCTTAAAGTCCCAGAGGTACCATGGAATGGACCTTGAGGTTACATTGGGGCAAACCGGTTGAGCAAAATGCGAATGTTTCTTCGGGTTTTTGGTCAAAATACCAGCCAAGCAAGAAGGCAGCATAATACGTCAGGGATAAAGCCTTGATGAATAACAATGACACCTTTAACATTTGAAAAAGGAGTCATTTTAATGACATTTATGCATTCATATCATTCATAACACATGTAGATAGGAGCATTTGAGTCATTCCGATCATAGCATCCTCATCATTTGCATAAGCATGAGCACATAAAACTAATTCTACAGGACAGGTTCCCCAGAAAACGGTGTAGCAATATCGAAGATTCTAGATTTTGTTCCCTCGAGATAACAGTAGTGGAGCAAATCAAGGATTGCCAGTTCTATCTCCCTGAGCAGCAGTGGAGTAGGCTGAAGATTACAGATCTCGTCTCCCTAAGCAGTAGTGGAGCAGATCAGTTAAAGATTGCAGATCTTATCTCACTAAGCAGTAGTGAAGTAGATCGAAAGCCACAATTCTTATCTCCTCGAAGTTCCAGTGGAGTAGGTTAAGGCTACAAATCCCTTCTCCCTGAGTTTACATTGAAGATTAATCCTTATTTCTTTGAAGATTCAGCAGAGAAGATTGAGGTTACGAATCTCTTCTCCCTGAATTCTTATCTCCTCGAAGTTCCAGTGGAGTAAGGTTGAGGCTACGAATCCCTTCTCCCCGAGTTTACATTGAGGATCAATTCTTATTTCTTTAAAGATTCAGCAGATAAGATTGAGGTTACGAATCTCTTCTATCTGAATTCTTATCTCCTGGAAGTTCCAGTGGAGTAGGTTGAGGCTACGAATCCCTTCTCCCTGAGTTTACATTGAGGATCAATCCTTATTTCTTTGAAGATTCAGCAGAGAAGATTGAGGTTACGAATCTCTTCTCCCTGAATTCTTATCTCCTCGAAGTTCCAGTGGAGTAGGTTGAGGCTACGAATCCCTTCTCCCTGAGTTTACATTGAGGATCAATCCTTATTTCTTTGAAGATTGAGCAGAGAAGATTGAGGTTACGAATCTCTTCTCCCTGAATTCTTATCTCCTCGAAGTTCCAGTGGAGTAGGTTGAGGCTACGAATCCCTTCTCCCTGAGTTTACATTGAGGATCAATCCTTATTTCTTTGAAGATTGAGCAGAGAAGATTGAGGTTACGAATCTCTTCTCCCTGAATTCTTATCTCCTCGAAGTTCTAGTGGAGTAAGGTTGAGGCTACAAATCCCTTCTCCCTGAGTTTACATTGAGGATCAATCCTTATTTCTTTAAAGATTCAGAAGAGAAGATTGAGGTTACGAATCTCTTCTCCCTGAATTCTTATCTCCTCGAAGTTCCAGTGGAGTAGGTTGAGGCTACGAGTCCCTTCTCCCTGAGTTTACATTGAGGATCAATCCTTATTTCTTTGAAGATTCAACAGAGAAGATTGAGGTTACGAATCTCTTCTCCCTGAATTCTTATCTCCTCGAAGTTCCAGTGGAGTAAGGTTGAGGCTACGAATCCCTTCTCCCTGAGTTTACATTGAGGATCAATCCTTATTTTTTTAAAGATTCAGAAGAGAAGATTGAGGTTACGAATCCCTTCTCCCTAAATTCTTATCTCCTTGAAGTTCCAGTGGAGTAGGTTAAGGCTATGAATCCCTTCTCCCTGAGTTTACATTGAGGATCAATCCTTATTTCTTTAAAGATTTAGCAGAGAAGATTGAGATTACGGATCTCTTCTCCCTAAATTTTTATCTCCTCGAAGTTCCAGTGGAGTAGGGTTGAGGCTATGAATCCCTTCTCCCTGAGTTTACATTGAGGATCAATTCTTATTTCTTTGAATATTCAGCAGAGAAGATTGAGGTTACGAATCTCTTCTTCCTGAATTCTTATCTCCTCGAAGTTCCAGTGGAGTAGGTTGAAGCTACAAATCTCTTCTCCCTGAAATTACATTGGAGTGACTGAAGCAATTAATCCTATCTCCCTGAAGTTGCAACGGAGCGGATTAAAACAAAAAATCCTATACCTCTGAAATTGCAGTAGGTCGGATTGAATTTACCATATAAGTCTTATCTCCCTAAAGTTGGAGTGGGGCAGACGGAAGACACCAATTCTCACCTCCTTGAAGTTCAGCGAAGAAGGTCAAGGCTACAAATCCCTTCTCCCTGAAGTCACAGTGGAGCAAGTTAAAAATAAAAAAATCTTATCCCCTCGAGGTTGTAGCAGGAGAAAATTGAAGTTACAGGTTCTATCTCTCTGAAGTAACGACGGAGTGGATCAGGGCAACAAGATGCAGTAGACTAGAACGAGGCTACCTGAAGAAAAGGGGCACCGAAGAATCAAGACTCAGCAAGACCGGGCAAATTTGGTCCTTCTTTATGTCTTTGCTCTATTTCCGTTGCACGACAATGAGCAAAGAGGGGCAGCTGTATAAGCCCAAAATTGCCCTGTAACATCCTGAAATTCAGAATTTTATACTTTGCATTATATCATGCAATAGGCTAGTTGAGAATGTTAATTTTGTATGTTTGGGGGTCCTAAGAAGGCTTGGGGTTAAGTTGGGCCTTAGTAAAATTTTTGTGTTTAAGCCCTTAAGAGGAGAAGGCAAGTGGCATCAATATTTAAGGAAATAAGAGTATGCTTTGCTAGCACAAGTTGAGCACATGGTGGAGTGGTGTGGCGTCAAGTGGAGAGCATGGAGGGAAGAGGTTCGAATCCCATATATTACAAATTTTGGGATTTATTTTTGTGTTTCTCTTCCAAGTGTCGGCCATGGTGATAATTAAGGTAATGAAGACTTTTTATTTATGGAAAGATGACTAAGGATTATGGTAAGGAGAAAAACAAGGGAAAATGAAGGAAATAAATCAAATAAAAAGGCAAGGGAGGGAACATGTTGGCCGAATTTTAGGAGTTGCCAAGGGAAGGAATTTTTGGTCAACATGCATCTTTTTGGTTAAGGTGTAATCGGTTTTGGTAAGGGGGGTGTGCCGAATTTTGTTAGGCATTTTGAAGAGCTTTTGATTTGTTTTTTGAAAGTCTTTTCTTTGTTCATTTGGTACCTCTTTTCCTTGCCTAAAACCGAGACCATTTGGGAGCATTTTTCTTTTCTTCTTTTCATCTTTGCCTTAGCCATCTTTTATTCTTTTATCATTTTGGTGCCTTTTTCTTCCAATCTTTTCCTTGGTTGCCAAAACACAAGTCTCTCTTTTTGTTCATCTTTTTCATAGTGTTATCCGAAACTTTGACATTTCTCTTGTCCATCTCTTCTTTTTCTTTCCCCATTAATTCTTCAACTTTTCTCTCATTTTCTTTAATCAATTTTACATAGAGGCCGAATCATCCTTGTTCTTTTTCTCCAATAGCCGAACCACATAACACTATATCCCTTTTTCTTTTCTTTTTCTTTTGGGTGTTGGGCACACTCTCTTCCTTGACTGAATCGGTGTTATTGAGGGGTTGGCCGAAACTTTCATCTTGTTTTTGTTGACTCATTCTTAGTCACAAATCGAATCGATTGGAGTTGAGTTTATCATCGATTAAGGTAAGGTGTTTCTTCAAAGTTTATTTCGATATATTTTATTGTGTGGTGATTCCGCTAAAACGAATCGATGGATTTGACTAAACGGTTATTATAGGTATTAAATCGCTCGTTTCATCCATTCGTTGTTTCTTCGGAATAAGTGGTAAGCCAAATCCTATTCCAAAACAAATACATTCTCTCATCATAGAACTTTCTAACCGAGATCTTTTCAATGGAGGCAAGTGGTAACGATTTGAAAGGAAAAGCGATAGTAGGAGACAAAAGGAGTGGATTTGAAATTCCTACTCCTAAGTTCAAACGAAGGGCGGTATCGGCGGTTTGGGATTTTCCACCGAGTTGTGGACCATCATTCGGTGAAAATAGACAAATCGTGGTCGTTCACGATACTAAGGGTAAGCGTTTCAATAGATCGTTTGATTTAGATTTAGACTAATAAAATCTCGTTTGTTGGATTAATCGAGTGTAATGGTGATTTAGGTGCTTGAACGATCAAGAAGGATTAATTCTTACCGTAATCGGTGTGTAATCTCACACCGAAATCCCGTAGATTCATGATTAGATATCATGTTAGAAAATAGATCGTTATTATTTATATGGCTAAAAATCGTAATATGGCACAAATCGAGAAATTTGCTTAAACTACATTATTTCTATAGATTTGTCAAAATCGGTATTAAAATTGTTAAATTTACGAAAATGCCTCTATGGGTCGATTTACAAAAATGCCCCTATGGGCCGATTTACGAAAATGCCCCTATGGGCTGAATTGCTAAAATGCCTTAGTGAGCCGAATTACAAAGTTCTATAATGTGCCGATTCACCGTAATAAATTATTGGATTAATGATTGTTGTACATATATGTGGATATTATGCTTTATTATGTATGTTGCATGTTACATATCGCATGGGTTGGGAAAAATGTATGAAGAGCAGTGTAGCCTGGTGGCATTGCCACAAAATATTCATTATAATGTTTACTTATGATTTCGTTGGCTTGACCATGAAAATACTATATGAAAGCAACTTGACTGCAGCGATACTCCGGTGGCTCTGCCACAAATATTATGAAAAGCAGCTTGATTGCAGCGATTGGTGTGAGTGGCGGGGTGAGTTGACTTGATCCCCACAGGTGTGATTGGATGGTCGGGGGTGTGATGGATGGATGGGTTGGGTTGCATACATTAACTTCATTTTGTTATTGATTATGTAAATGGTCTTAAGCCCAAGTTATTGCTAAATGAATTCAGGCCCAGTGGATGACGGTAAGGGGATTATACACTGAGTTCTAGCAACTCACCCCTTTTCCTTAACCCTTGCAGGTAATGCTCAGTGAGGTGGACTTGGGCCATGGATGACTCTATGGAGGCCATACTTCGGAAGTGGTGTTTTTTTTTTAAACTTTAGATTTCTATTTATGTTTACTTTATTACTTTTACTATTTTGGGTTTAAAGTTGTAATAAGGCCTCTGGATAAACTTTAATTTGCTTTATGTTTGGACGTATTTAGTATTTTACTTAAATTGTTTAAAACGGGGATTTTTCTAAAATCATAAATAATGATTTTCCAAAGTTGATTAACAAAAGGATTTTATAACATATTTATAAATAATTTAACTCGAATTCCCTTTCGGATTATCGACATTATTTTCAAAAGTCACGATTTTAAAATTTCACGAATTTGAATATCAATTCTTCAATTAACCTATCGAGATTAGTAGTATTTTTATCGAATATTTTTTTTCAAACTGGTTTTTTTAAATATTACTTATTTTAGTATGAATTACAAGTTCTTAAACACGTTTTATTCATGTGACATGTCAGATCCGTTCGTAACGCATGGGCCGGGTTTGGGGTGTTACATTTTATGGTATCAGAGCCCGATTACAAAATGGGGCTGTGGTTTGGGTTCAAAAGCATTTTCCAAAGCTGTTTAAAATTTTTAAAATTATAAATGCATAATCTAAAGGAAGTATGGCACCACGGGTATCCGGCACTAAGTCAAGTAAGTTTATGTTTTCATTTTATGATTATTATGGTATAACTATAGAAATACTCTAGAACTTTTAGCTTTAGGAGCTGAAACTATAGAGATTGAGACATTAGGATACGTATTGCGAAAACGACTTTACTTCCTATATTCCATAAAACATTGTTTAATAAACATTGAATATAATACTGATTCATAAGACTCTTAATCAGATTAAATCGACTTAGCAAACATGAGCGCTAGAGGACGTGGACGCGGTAGACGTGGTCGTGGTAGAGGCCGAGGTGCTAGAGTTGTATCTGAGGAATCGGGGTATATGGCGAAAATG
Organism: Gossypium sturtianum; assembly: GCA_025698515.1. Lineage (NCBI taxonomy): Eukaryota > Viridiplantae > Streptophyta > Magnoliopsida > Malvales > Malvaceae > Gossypium > Gossypium sturtianum. The sequence continues at coordinate 43,997,705 of CM046948.1, forward strand.
GACGCCCCTGCGTCACCTGTGACTGAAGCTGGGTCACATGATCGAATGAGAGAGGACGACGCTCTGTCCCAAGTGATGTTGCGAGTTCTAGAAAGGGTTGCTGGGGCAAGAACTGGGTCGGCAGCTCGTGGGTCAATATCGGAGCGACTCAGATCGAATGGGGCTGAAGTTTTTAGGGGTATTTCGGGTGTAGCCCCTAATGTAGTGAGTAATCTTGGCTTGAGGCGATGGAGCGGATTATGGGACGACACTGGATTGCACCGTGAGCGCGGCGAAAGGGTGGTGTCGTTGTTGAGAGACGAGGCCTATCAGTGGTGGCTCACTATTCGGGAAGGCACTCAGGCTGATCGTATTACCTGGGAATTCTTTAAGACCACCTTTCAAGGAAAATATGTCGGGGCTAGTTATATGGATGGCCGAAGGAAGGAATTCTTGAATCTAGTCCAAAGAGGTAAATCCGTGGCAGCTTACGAGGCAGAGTTTCTGCGTCTGAGTCGGTATGCTCGGGGAATAGTGCCGACTGATTATGAACACTGTGTGCATTTTGAGGACGGGTTGCGTGATGAGTTACGAGTATTGATAGCCCCACAGAAGGAGAGGAGTTTCGCTACACTGGTAGAAAAAGCTAAAATTGCAGAGGAAGTTAAGCACTTAGAGCGGCAAACCCGAGATAAGGATAGGGGCAGGAACAAGAGAGACTCTGGGTACTCAGGTCCTGCTAGAGGGTTTCAGAAAAGGCCCAAGAATGAGGAGCCAGCTCGAGTGAGAGTTCAAGCTACTACTAATCAGTTACAGCCTTGCGTGGATTGTGGGAAACTTCACTCGGGAGAATGCTGGAAGAGAACTGGTGGTTGTTTCAGATGTGGTTCCAAGGATCACCGATTTAAGGATTGTCCTCGAAAGCCTGATCAAACTCAGGCAGTTCATAACAGATTTACGTAGCCAGGGGGAGGTGCTCAGCAGCCGCAGAGAGGCCGTGGGCCAGGTCGAGGTGGTAATGGTGTAGGGCGAGGTCGAGTGTGCCGGGTAGAGGTAGTACTAATGCCAGGGGTATCTGAGAGGCGAGCGACGGGTTGGTCTATGCGGTCGGCGTCGAGAGGATGGCGATGCATCGAATGTCATAACCGATGACGTTCTTCATATCGATGTACTGTTATTGCTTTGATAGATATTGGATCCACCCATTCGTATGTTGCGTGTCGCGTGTGCGGAACTCGAATATTAGATCTGAGATTATTGCTAGAGAAACAACTGTAATTAGCCCTTTAGGACAGTCGGTGGTAGTAATTAAGATATTTAAGGATGTGCCCTTAGAAGTTCAGGGAGTAGTATTTTTGGCAGACTTGATGGAACTGCCATTCGGCGAGTTCGATCTTATTTTGGGCATGGACTAGCTGGTTAAGCATCGTGCGAACTTGGATTGTGCTGCAAAGCAGATGAACTAAGAACTTTGGAGGATAAGGAAGTGTTGATGATAGGTGAAAGACGAAACTATCTGTCGAATGTGGTATCTGCTTTAAAGGCAGAAAAGTTGGTGCGGAAAGGGTGTGGAGCATTCCTAGCCTTTATCAGTGCTTTGGATGCCAAAGAATTGTCGGTAGAGAGTGTTAGAACGGTGAAAGAGTTTTCAGATGTTTTTCCCGAGGAGCTTTCAGGATTACCTCCGAATCGGGAGGTGGAGTTTGGCATTGAGCTATTGCCAGGGACGGATTCGGTGTCCATTGCTCCTTACAGAATGGCGTCGAAGGAGCTTGTGGAACTTAAGGCTCAAATTTAGGAGTTGATGGATCGTGGATTTATTCGACCAAGTGTGTCATCGTGGGGAGCGCCAGTTTTATTCGTTAAGAAAAAGGATGGGTCGATGCGTATGTGCATCGATTATAGGCAATTGAATAAGTTGACGATCAAGAACAAGTATCCATTACCGAGGATCGATGATCTGTTCGATCAGCTGCGATGAGCTTCAGTTTTCTCGAAAATAGACTTGAGATCGGGGTATTACCAGCTTAAGATCAATGAGGCGGATATTCACAAGACTGCGTTCTGAACTCGTTATGGGCATTACGAGTTCTTGGTGATGCCGTTCGGGTTGACAAATGCACCAACTGCATTTATGGACATGATGAACCGAGTCTTCCAACCCTATCTAGACCGGTTTGTGGTGGTATTCATAGATGACATCTTGGTGTACTCAAGGACTGAAGAAGAGCATGATTCGCATCTACGGGTAGTATTACAGATTTTGAGGGAGAAACAGCTGTATGCCAAATTCAGTAAGTGTGAATTTTAGTGGAAGGAGGTGACCTTTTTAGGGCATGTTGTGTTTGTCGAAGGAATTAGAGTTGATCCCCGGAAGGTCGAGGCTGTATTGGATTGGAAGGCACCGAAGTCGAGTGGAAGAAATTTGGAGTTTTCTAGGGTTTTACGGGTATTCTGAGCGATTCGTTGAGGGGTTTTCGTTGATTCTTGCACCTAACTAAGTCACATTGCGTGGAGTACCGTTTGTGTGGTCGGATAAGCGCAAGAGAGCTTTGAGAAATTGAAGAAGATTCGGCTGAAGCACCAGTATTGATTCAGCCTGAGGCTGGTAAAGAGTTCAATGTTTATTGTGATGCGTCACACACGGGCTTGGGATGTGTGTTGATGCAAGGGGGAAAAGTGGTGGCTTATGCATCTCGTCAATTAAGGCCGCATGAGATAAATTATCCCACGCATGATTTGGAGTTAGCTGCAGTGGTGTTTGCTCTGAAGATATGGAGACACTATCTGTACGGGGAGAAGTCGATTATCTATACGGATCATAAGAGTCTGAAGTACCTCCTTACCCAGAAGGAGCTGAACTTAAGACAGCGGAGGTGGATAGAACTGTTGAAGGATTATGACTTCTCAATCGAGTATCATCCAAGAAAAGCTAACGTAGTGGCAGATGCGTTGAGTCATAAAGTGATATCAGATTTGAGAGCAATGTTTGCTCATCTCAGCCTTTATGAAGATGGTAGCCTTTTAGCCGAACTTCAAGTGATGCCTGCATGGGTAAATCATATTATGGAAAAGCAGTTGATAGATGAAGCGTTGGGTTATCGACTTAAGCAAGTGGAAAGTGGTGAGATAGGGGATTTTGGATTAAATAGTGATGGAGTATTGTGTTTCTGCGGAAGAGTTTGTATGCCCATGGGTTCGGAATTGAGACAAATGATTCTGCGTGAGGCGCATAGTAGCCCATATGCTATGCACCCCGGGGGAATTAAGATGTACCGAGATCTTCGTGAGCAGTATTGGTGGCCAGGGTTGAAACAGGAGGTTACTGACTTCGTGAGCAAGTGCTTAACATGTCAGCAGGTGAAGGCGGAGCATCAATTGCCGTCAGGGTTGCTACAACTGGTGAAAATTCCATTATGGAAATGGGAAAGGATAACGATGGACTTTGTTAGTGGGTTACCCTTAACGCCTACTAAGAAGGATTCAGTATGGGTGATTGTGGATCGGTTAACGAAGACTACTCATTTCCTACCTATTCGTACGGATTATTCGTTGCAGAAGTTAGCCAAGTTGTATGTAGTAGAAGTCGTGAGGTTACATAGCGTACCAGTGTCTATCATATCTGACAGGGATCCTAGGTTTACATCACGGTTCTGGAAGGCTTTACATGAAGCTTTGGATACAAGGCTAAATTTCAGCACGGCGTTTCATCCGCAGATTGATGGTCAGTCGGAGAGGGTTATCCAGATTCTTGAAGACATGTTAAGGAGTTGTGTGATCGACTTCAGGGGTAGTTGGGAAGATTTTCTACCATTGGTAGAGTTTGCATACAACAAAAGCTATCAATACAGTATCTAGATGGCACCCTACGAGGCGTTGTATGGCCGTAGGTGTCGTACTCCTACTTGCTGGACTGAGCTAGGAGAGCGACAGTTATTGGGTCCTGAGTTGATCTCAGAGACGGAGGAAAAAGTTAAGGTAATTCGGGCTCGTTTAAAAGAAGCTTCGGAAAGATAGAAATCGTACGCGGATCTGAAGTGTAAGGATATAGAGTTTGTGGTGGGAGATCAAGTCTTTCTGAAGGTCTCACCTTGGAAGAAGATCTTAAGATTTGGGCGAAAAGGCAAGTTAAGCCATAGATTTATCGGACCATACCGTGTACTGAAGCGTGTTGGGCCAGTGGCTTATCAGTTGGAGTTACCTTCGGAGTTAAGTCAGATACATAGTGTATTTCATGTCTCGATGTTAAGGCGTTATCGCTCGGATCCATCTCATATCATACCAGTGGAGGAAGTTGAGATAAGACCTGACTTGTCATTTGAAGAAGAGCCAGTGCAGATTTTAGATCGGGATACTAAAGTGTTGAGAAGGAAGTCAGTTCTGTTAGTCAAAGTTTTATGGCATAATCACGGGTCAGAAGAAGCTACATGAGAGCCAGAGGACACGGTCCAACAACAATATCCTCATCTCTTCTAATCAGGTAAATTTCGAGGCCAAATTTCTTTAAGGGGGTAGAATTGTAACATCCAGAAATTCAGAATTTTATGCTTTGCATTATATCATGCAATATGCTAGTTGAGAATGTTAATTTTGTATGTTTGGGGGTCCTAAGAAGGCTTGGGGTTAAGTTGGGCCTTAGTAAAATTTTTGTGTTTAAGCCCTTAAGGGGAGAAGGAAAGTGGCATCAATATTTAAGGAAATAAGAGTGTGCTTTGCTAGCACAAGTGGAGCACATGGTGGAGTGGTGTGGCGTCAAGTGGAGAGCATGGAGGGAAGAGGTTCGAATCCCATATATTGCAAATTTTGGGATTTATTTTTGTGTTTCTCTTCCAAGTGTCGGCCATGGTGATAATTAAGGTAAGGAAGACTTTTTATTTATGGAAAGATGACTAAGGATTATGGTAAGGAGGAAAACAAGGGAAAATGAAGGAAAGAAATCAAATAAAAAGGCAAGGGAGGGAACATGTTGGCCGAATTTTAGGAGTTGCCAAGGGAAGGAATTTTTGGTCAACATGCATCTTTTTGGTTAAGGTGTAATAGGTTTTGGTAAGGGGGGTGTGCCGAATTTCGTTAGGCATTTTGAAGAGCTTTTGATTTCTTTTTTGAAAGTCTTTTCTTTGTTCATTTGGTACCTCTTTTACTTGCCTAAAACCGAGACCATTTGGGAGCATTTTTCTTTTCTTCTTTTCATCTTTGCCTTAGCCATCTTTTATTCTTTTATCATTTTGGTGCCTTTTTCTTCCAATCTTTTCCTTGGTTGCTAGAACACAAGTCTCTCTTTTTGTTCATCTCTTTCATAGTGTTAGCCGAAACTTTGACATTTCTCTTGTCCATCTCTTCTTTTTCTTTCCTCATTAATTATTAAACCTTTCTCTCATTTTCTTTAATCAATTTTACATAGAGGCCGAATCATCCTTGTTCTTTTTCTCCAATAGCCGAACCACATAACACTATATCCCTTTTTTTTTCTTTTTCTTTTGGGTGTTGGGCACACTCTCTTCCTTGACCGAATCGGTGTTATTGAGGGGTTGGCCGAAACTTTCATCTTGTTTTTGTTGACTCATTCTTAGTCACAAATCGAATCGATTGGAGTTGAGTTTATCATCGATTAAGGTAAGGTGTTTCTTCAAAGTTTATTTCGATATATTTTATTGTGTGGTGATTCCGCTAAAACGAATCAATGGATTTGACTAAACGGTTATTATAGGGATTAAATCGCTCGTTTCATCCATTCGTTGTTTCTTCGGAATAAGTGGTAAGCCAAATCCTATTCCAAAACAAATACATTCTCTCATCATAGAACTTTCTAACCGAGATCTTTTCAATGGAGGCAAGTGGTAACGATTTGAAAGGAAAAGCGATAGTAGGAGACAAAAGGAGTGGATTTGAAATTCCTACTCCTAAGTTCAAACGAAGGGCGGTATCGGCGGTTCGGGATTTTCCACCGGGTTGTGGACCATCATCCGGTGAAAATAGACAAATCGTGGTCGTTCACGATACTAAGGGTAAGCGTTTCAATAGATCGTTTTATTTAGATTTATACTAATAAAATCTCGTTTGTTGGATTAATCGAGTGTAATGGTGATTTAGGTACCGACGATCAAGAAGGATTAATTCTTACCGTAATCAGGTGTGTAATCTCACACCGAAATCCCGTAGATTCATGATTAGATATCACGTTGGAAAATAAATTGTTATTATTTATATGGCTAAAAATCGTAATATGGCACAAATCGAGAAATTTGCTTAAACTACATTATTTCTATAGATTTGTCAAAATCGGTATTAAAATTGTTAAATTTACGAAAATGCCCCTATGGGCCGATTTACGAAAATGCCCCTATGGGCCGATTTACGAAAATGCCCCTATATGCCGAATTGCTAGAATGCCTTAGTGAGCTGAATTATAAAGTTCTATAATGTGCCGATTCACCGTAATAAATTATTGGATTAATGATTGTTGTGCATATATGTGGATATTATGCTTTATTATGTATGTTGCATGTTACATATCGCATGGGTTGGGAAAAATGTATGAAGAGCAGTGTAGCCTGATGGCATTGCCACAAAATATTCATTATAATGTTTACTTATGATTTCGGTGGCTTGACCACGAAAATACTATATGAAATCAGCTTGACTACAGCGATACTCGGTGGCTCACGCCATAAATATTATGAAAAGCTTGCTTTTGGCGATTGAGTGTGAGTGGCGGGGTGGGTTGACTTGATCCCCACAGGTGTGATTGGCTGGTCGGGGGTGTGATGGATGGATGGGTTGGGTTGCATACATTAACTTCATTTTGTTATTGATTATGTAAATGGGCTTAAGCCCAAGTTATTGCTAAATGGATTCAGGCCCAGTGGATGACGGTAGGGGATTATACTGCGAGTTCTAGCAACTCACCCCTTTTCCTTAACCCTTGCAGGTAATGCTCAGTGAGGTGGACTTGGGCCATGGATGACTCGATGGAGGCCATACTTCGGAAGTGGTGTTTTTTTTTTGAACTTTAGATTTCTATTTACGTTTACTTTATTACTTTTACTATTTTGGGTTTAAAGTTGTAATAAGGCCTCTGGGATAAACTTTAATTTGCTTTATGTTTGGACGTATTTAGTATTTTACTTAAATTGTTTAAAATGGGGATTTTTCTAAAATCATAAATAATGGTTTTCCAAAGTTGATTAACAAAAGGATTTTATAACATATTTATAAATAATTTAACTCGGATTCCCTTTCGGATTATCGACATTATTTTCAAAAGTCACGATTTTAAAATATCACGAATTTGAATATCAATTCTTCAATTAACCTCTCGAGATTAGTAGTATTTTTATTGAATTTTTTTTCAAACTGGTTTTTTTTTAAATAATACTTATTTTAGTACGAATTACAAGTTCTTGAACACGTTTTATTCATGTAACATGTTAGATCCGGTCGTAACGCATGGGCCAGGTTTGGGGTGTTACATGCCCGGCCCAACAGAAAAAAAAAAACAAACAACAACATTTACAGCGGCCCAATGGCCCAAAACAATAAACAGAGAAAAAAAAACGAAAAAACCCTAGGTCTACCTAGGTCCACCGCCAGCAGCCACTTGCCTCTGCTCCACCGCCACCGCCAACACCACTTGCTCTGCCACCGCCCATATCCTGCAAAAATCAGTAGGAGAAGTGACAGAAAATAGTAACAAAGTGTATTGAAATCGGGTTATAAAAGCCCAACAAAATTTAAACTTTAGGAGAGGATTTTTAAAAGAAAAGATCAGAGAAATTTAATCAAAAACAGCAAACAAAGAGAACCGAAAAACACAAGAAGGGTATTTCTTTTTCATATTTTTCTTCTTTTTCGAATCTATTATATATACATAGGTTTTATTTATTTATTTATTTTTTATTTTTTTGGTAAACAACAATTTATATATATAAAAACGTATCAAATATAGCAAAATATAAAAAAAAATACAAATTTTTTTACCTTTTTGAAGTTAGAACCGCAGGTGCGGTGGCGTGGTGATACTTGCGACGAGACGCGGCGGAGGTCAATGACCGGAACTTGGCCGGACTTGGAAAGGGGAGAGTTTTTTTTTAGAGGAAATTTGTTTTTTTTAGAAGGGGGCTACAAATGATTTTTTTTCTCTAATTTTTTTACTTATATAGCCCATCAAAACGACGTCGTTTTGGGCTTAAGCTTTACACACCAAAACGACGTCGTTTTGATCCGACCCGATTTTGACCCGACCCAGAGCCTAGGATCCGCGTGTTTTTTAAAGGAAGGGCTAATTGCACTTTTAGCCCTTCCACTTTTTTATTGTTTTATAATCAGATTTTTCTTATTTTTAAATTTTGCCCAATAATTTATTTTGGTTTTCAATTTGGTCCCCCCTATGCTGCGCGTTTTGGAGGAGAAGGGAAAATTTCCCTTTTAGTCCCTCCTTGTTCTTCGCGCACTCGATTTGGTCCTTCCTCTTCTTATTTATTTCAGATTTGCCCCGGATATCTTGTTTTTAATTCAATTTAGTCCCTTTTTGTTATTTTCACTATTTTATTATTAATTTAACCAACTTCCTTATTATTATTATTATTATTATTATTATTACTATTACTACGCTATATTTTATACATATATATTTTTATTAAATGTTTATTAGTTACTATTATTATTACTATTATTATTATTTTATTTTTCTTTCTAGTATCATCATTATTATTTTGTTATTACTATTTATTATTTTATCATTTTTGTTTTTATTACTATCTTACTATTATTACTGTTATTATTATTACTATTACTATATTATTATTATTATTTATATATCTACATATTTCTTATTATTATTTCGTTTACTAATTGCTATTATTATTACTATTGTTATTATTTTATTTTCCTTTATATTATCATTTTTAATATTTTGTCATTATTATTTCTTATTTTATCATTTTTATTTCTATTACTATTTTACTATTGTTATTATTATTATTATTACTATTATTTCTATTTCTATTATTGTTCCTTTTATTGTTATTATTATTATAGATGTATTATTATTATTATTCATTTTACTATTATCGCATTATTATTGTTATTATCATCATTATATCATTGAATTAGTTAACTTAGTATTGTTACATACATCCTTTTTTTTACTATTCGTTTAGTTTTACCTATTATTTCTTCTGTTAATAATCCGTTTGTTTTATTTTCGCTATTTCATTTTATTCTCGTCTTTGTTATTACCTTTTACATTAGTCTATTAATAATCATTCTATTATGCAACCTAGCTTTGTAATTTATTCTTTATTCACATCGTATTACATTAACCTTTACCCAATACATCAAGTTTTCAAATAACCGATATTTCGTATCAGAGATTCGAGAAAATCGTGCCCTAACTTACTGGGTTCCGATTTTTCTCATTTAATCTGAATAACGAAATATCCTTTTTAAATCGCAATACAAGTTTTGAATAAAATACTTGCTCTCGGAGATTCGAAATGTTGTGCCCTAACTTACTGGCCATGACATCTTGCTACCCCGAGACGAGTTTTCTTGTAAATAAAGGCAATGTTCTGTATTTGGAATTTCGAGAAATCGAGCCCTAACTTACTGGGTTCCAGTTTCTCACTTGACCCAAATAACCGAATATCCTTCTCAAGCTTAAATGCACGACTTTTAAAGGTCAAAAGACAAGCTTAGTTTCGAGGGTTCCAAAAATGTCGTATCCTAACTCACTGGGTATGACGTTTTACTTCTTCGAAATAAGCGGGGCTCAGCATTCATTTTAAGTCATTCAGATTTTCAAATAAAGAGGATCGTATTTTGAAATTTTTCCAGATTTTCGACATTAAGACGTTAATTAATCAATTAGGTACCAATTTTGGGCGTATCGAGGGTGCTAGCCCTTCCTCGTGCGTAACGGACTCCCGAATCTATTTTTTGAGTTTCGTAGACCAAAATCGTTGTTTTGATAAATCAAACTATTTATTAAAAACAACCGCTTTACGAGGTGACCCGATCACACCTCATCAAAAAGGATTGGTGGCGACTCCCATTTTCATTTTCGTTTTCAAAACCAAAGTCGACTAGCCGTTTTTTTCAAAAAAATGGTTATGATAGTAAATAATTAATAAAAATATTTACAGAGCTATGTTATAAGAGAATTGAATTAAGATAGGTAATTTAGTTAATTTAAAAATTTATTCTTGTCCAAGAACAAAATTATAAAATTAGATTGCTATAGATTTTAATTAAAAAATAGTTCAGGGACTAAAATTGCTAATAGCCCAAAAGTCTAAAATGAGAAGAAAACATGCCAAATTTATGGCTAGGAAACGTGAGGGGTTCTCTAAAATTATTATTAATTATAAATAATGTAAAAAAAATAAAATGTCAAATGAGTTGAGTGGAAGGAGAGAGAAGATCTTCTCCAACCTTCCACGCACAAAAGAAAGAAAAGAAACATAAAAACATTTGCTTAGGGATTTCAAGCTTTAATCCACATATTACTATAGATGGACTAGTTTCCTCAAGAGTGAAGGAAAAAGCTAAAGCCACCGATGAATAATTCGAAATTTCTTGTAGGTAATCTTTATAACTGAACTTATTATTTATTTTCTCTTCTATTTTCACCGTTAGGTAAATTGACAAAACGAAAGAAGTTACACATGAGTGACTGACTAGAAATACAATATTGAGATTGATTATTGTGATAGAGAGTTAAATTGTATGATATTAGAAATAGAATAATTTAGTAAAATAGGGCATTTGGTTTGAACATGAGATGAACCGTGCCATGTTTTATATGAAATGACATTCAACGGAAGATTTTTTTTTGTTGAGATCAATAGAATGAAAACTAAATTTAGAATGAAATTGGATTATTGGTTGTCGTAGTAATTGTTGGGCAAAGTTGAGAACAATTAATGAGTTATAGAATTGAGTAAAAAAAATTGCTTCGACTATAAGTCGATGAGTGCTAGGCGCATTTTTCTTTGGACGTCCCAACCGTGTGGCTTTCACAATTACTACTTCGGCTGAGTCGATAGGTGCCATGCGCAAATTGCTTACGTCAAATGTTCCAATATAGAATTACTTCGACTATAGGTCGATGAGTGTCGTGTGTGAATATGATATGCAAATTGTGCAAGTATACACGTCGGATCAAGTAATAAAGTACTAAGTAAGATCGTCTCCACAGGGATCGGATTAGGTATAACAGTGGTCAAGTTATTATAAGGAATTATGATTAATGCTATGGCAAAACAAAGATAAGTATGCAGTGGTAGTTTAAAGGAATAATAATTTGTGCTAAATGTGTACTGACTAATACTGGAAAATGCTAAGGCAAAGCAAGAGTGAAAATGAAATGCCAATTACGAGAATAACTAAGTGAATAATATGTAACAAACAAGTAATTTTTTTTTGAATAACTACGTGGTAGTTTAAAGGAATCAAGATGCTATAGCAAAGGATAGAGGATATATGATGTTGATTTAGAAGGTCGGGATTACTAAGAATCTACCCTTTCTATCAATAATGCCTCAGCAAAATATACTCAATCTATTGCTCATAAGAGTTCTAAAGTGGTCAGCTTCTTTCGAGAGCAAAAACCTCAAGTTACCTTGCCTTAAGCGATATATGTCTATAGGCCTTTAGCATGGTATCCTACACTGTTTTGTTTTCTTTCCATATGAATGCTGCTTTATGTTTAGAGTCTACTACAAGTATAAAAAGTACTTGCTCATATCATTCAATTTCAGTCCAACTAATCCAACCTTTTCAGAATTAGATTAGCTTATGGGCATGCTGCACAATCATCTAAGCCTAGGGATTGCACGCATACAATTTAGAAATAAAAATAGTTGAATGAAACATTAAATTAATTCAGATCTATGCTTCAACCATTAAAGAAAATAAATGTTTCATCATGTAATCCCAACCCTATGAGATTTAGCTCATTGGTTGGCAAGTAAAATCAAAACCAAAATATCATCCAACATCGTTTCAATCAAATCAATTCACGGAGGAACAAAGTAAGAAATACAGAAGAACTTCGGGAAGACAAATTTTGCTTGTCCAGTTCACACTCCAGCGGATCTCCACACCCCTTAGGGTTTCCTCCTTTGGCTTTTTCTAAGCTTTTTCCCTAGGGTAAATCCAACAGCCCATGATATCTTCTCCTCTTTTTTAGGCAGATTTTTCTGGCACAAGTAGAGTTGGGTTGAGACTTGTAACACCCCAAACCCGGCCTAGACGTTATGGCCGAATCTGGCGATGTCACATGATAATGCTTTAGAAATCGTAATGATGTTAAGACCATTTCTCCGTTTGTACCACTTTTCATTATCTTATGCTAACTTCAAAAACGTGTCATTTGTTTTCAATCATTATCCATTCTCAAAACGATATAATTTGCGGAAGCTTTTATAATAGTTTACGAATTTGTGTGTATATTGATAAAATGTTTGTTTGTATTGAAAACTCGAGTTTTCCTACTAATAGCAGTAAAACCATAAACGTTGCAAATCCCAAATTTAAACAAAATATGTAATGGCCATAATTACATTAAAATTTCCCAAATAAAAATTAAAACCATGATAACTATAAACCATAAATCTAACGTGAGGCAGTAGCAGTGGTCACTGTCGAGCTGCTGTACCAATCCATCTAACGCTGGGGATTACCTGGATAGATTAAACAGAAAAGGGTGAGTTTCGCAACTCAGTGTGTAATCCCCACATATATCAAACGTACAGGGTAATCACCATAAATCAGAAATCACAGACTGGGCCGGAGCCCATTACAGAAACAGTTTTGGCCTTAGCCCACACGGATGCAGAATCGGATATATATAATAGGGCCTTAGCCCAATCAGATACAGAATGCAAATCAAAATGTCAGAATCCTACCCACCAGCCTCAACACACTATCTCCGTCTAGCCCTACACACCATGTGGGAATATAATCAACCCACCCATCTCTACACACCATACTGTACCGAAATGCAGCACATAACAGAATAATGCAGCTGAGCTACCAGATAATAGGCTTAAAGCCTTTCATACACTTCCTCTGAAATATCATCAACCCTCCCCGATGCAATGCAACATACCAAATATGACATGCAACATGCAAATAACCGATCATACATTCAGTTCAGTACAGATATCATGCTCAGTTAGACACCATATAATCGGATCACATAAATAGGGGTCTAAGTAACACTTACCGACCCTACAGTAGGCCCACAGTCGACTTGGGCGACCCGCGCAACCTTACAGATCATTTCAAAAAAATGGGCTCTCACGCTCATGTGGCTTGCCCGTATGGGCCCACATGCCCGTGTGACCCACACGGCCCAAATTAGCCCACACGGCCTGGCCCAAAATTCCACACGCCCGTGTGGTTCACTCGTGTGGGCCCACACACCTGTATGGCCTACACGGCCCAATAGGTCAAGCCCGTGTGTCGCACACGGCCTTGCCCGGCCATCACACGATCGTGTCACTTGTGCACGGCCTGGCTCGTCGATCACACGGGCGTGTTATGGCTCACAGCCTTGCACACGGCCTACCACACGGCCTACCACACGGCCGTGTGGCGTTGATAGAATCATTTTTTGGCTTTCACCGATTCTCATTTTATGTGTTTCTGGGTACACACCTGTATCGTTTTCGACGCGTAAGCACTCCCGAGCCTTCAAAAACCTATAATTGACATTCCAGAGCCAAATTTCAGTGTTACAACGAGTCTTAAACGAAACTAAACCGAGATATTAAACTCAAAACCTTCATCATCCTTACCTTCACTTGAGTGATAGCGTATCCACACCGCTTCAACTTTGACCGATACACTCCAGCCCTTAACCTTCTCCCATGAAACAGTAGACCCAGTCACCAAAAATCCATAAATCAAATTTACACTACAGTTACGAAAGACTTACCAACAATGCACGAAAGAGCAACGGAGAAGACGAAGACTAGAGGTCGACAACAAAAAATAAAATAGTAGGGAGAAACTGAAAATTTGGTGTTTTTGGAAAGAAAAGGTTGATCAGAAAAGAAAAAACGTCAACTCCCAAAACCACATCCCTTAATTCTCTCTACCAAATCCCCACTACTTAGAATTCTATCGCCACTCAAACTCCTCCCCATAATCGTGCAAAAATAAAGCCAAAGAAGGGAATCCAACTTAGGACCTCATGCAATCAAACACTCCACTTAACCACCAGACCAGCAGGCCCATTCTGATATCATTTTACCAACAATAACTTAAAAGCCTACCGACCCCAGTAAGAGCTTTATTCATAAAAATGCCAAAATTTACCAAAGTTGTGACTTGAAATTGGGACCTCCCACACACACCCAGAACACATAACCACTAAAGTAGATAGACATTGTGTCAATTAATTTCAGAAACACATACATATATTTTTGTGCTCCAAAATCACATAAGCCAGAATTAAAGAAATTTAGGGCGTTACAAGACTGGTATGCGTTGAGTGTTGACTCGGTCATGTTCCTGGAATTGCCACGGCATATTAGTTGGCAAACTATCCAACCTTTTGCCCCAACAAACCTTCACTTCTTTATTTCTTTCTCTACATCTTGCACCTACCAAACCACCAAACACAACAGTTCCACATGCAATTAAAAGTACCTAACATTTAAACACAGTCCAAACTTCTAATGCAATGATAAAAATACTAATGAAATGTCCTAAAATGCAACTAAATGTACCCATGTACAAGAAATTAGCTAGGTCTAAAGGCATGAAATATAACTCTTTTCAAAAGTTATTAATAAGCGCTCGGCGCGTTAACCATCAGACGTATCGATGAGTGTTGGGCACTATTATTGCTTTAGACGAACCAATGAGCATTGGGCGCAATTTGTTTAGTTTGAGACGTACCGATGAGGCACTGAGTGTTGAATCATGGTATTAGTAGGATCCTAAAATTAGTTCGGATCCGAGCTATGTATTAGTGAATATAAATGTTGAACAAGAATGGTTTGATTCAAATTGGAAATGCAATGCGATATGATGAAATGAGACAAAATCGAATAAGGTTGCATACATCGTTACCATAAAGTGTTAATAAGTTCGTTAAAATAGAATGGTTACTTGAAATATCACATTTGATTTATTTGGGATACATGTGTATATTAATGTATTGGATAAACTTTGATATGAAACATACTTGAATTGGTCTATGGAAGAAATAAATCAACTGAGACCAATGTAACAGCCCATTTTTAGTCAATTCGGAACAGTGGTTTCGAGACCACAAATTTGAATTCAAAATATTTATTATATTATTATTCTAATGTCTACAGTATGATAGTATTTAATTAATTAATTTGATGAAAAGGACTAAATCGCGTAAAATGTAAAATTTGTGTTCTATATAAGCTAAAGGTGCTTAATAGCTATAGAACCTTAAAGTTAAGGTACTTAAGTGGTAATTAACCCATTTGAGAGTTAGTGGATGATGGTGGCTTGGTATGTGGTGTAAATATTAAGTATTTTAAAGGTTAAATATGTAAATTAATTTTTAATGGTTAATTAAATTAAAACCAAAACAGAAGTTCATATTTTATTTCTTATTCTCACCGATTGAAGAACAAAACCTAACCATTTTTGTGTTAAAATTTCAGCAACCTCTTTTCCATCAATTAAGGTATGATTTTTAATCCGATTTTGACGATTTCTATATTTTTGAGATCGTTGCATCTAGTACTAGCTAGCCCGGGGACTAATTTGAAAAAAATATTAAAGATTTTGAATGATGCTATTGATGAATGCATGTGTTCTTTGATGTTTAATGATAGATTATGAAAGTTTTTTGTGAATTATACAAGTTTTATAAAGTGATTTTTAGTGAAAATGCAAAATAGGGATTTAATTGAGAAATGTGTAAAGTTAGTGGTTAAATGTATGAAAAAGTGATAAATATGGGCTGCTAGGGCTCTTATAGGAATCCAGCTATAATGGGTATTAAAGAAATTTCAATAATTTGTGATTTTGTGTAATAAGGACTAAATTGTGAAAATGTGAAAGTTTAGGGGCAAAAGTGTAAATGTGCCTTAAAGAGTGTTTTGGACTAAATTGAATGAATAGATGATTAAATAAGTTAATTTTGAATATATTTAGATCAAGAAAAGTGAAATACGGACTTGGATCGGGGAATAGATAAAGTTATCGACTAATCGACTAGATTCACTATTTTCACATCCGAGGTAAGTTCGCATGTAATAGATTACATTGTAAATGTATTTTAAATGCTTTGATATTGCATAAATTGTGAATACAAGACTTTGGACAAGTTTGATAATGACTCGATGATAATTTAGCATTCGAAACCCCGGTTGAACCTTTGGAATATGTTAGGATACTAGTGACATGTCATTAGGGGACTTCATTAATTTGGCTTTGGGCCATGATATTAGCACTTTGTGTGCGAGTGATAAACCGTAAAAATAACATATTTTAATCTCACATTTAGCATACTTTTGGATGATTTATCCCTTGATTTATGTAAAAAGGTGCTCTTAATCCTATCTTTTCATGTCTTATACTCAGGAAAGCACCTAAGAATAAAAAGAACGAGAAATGGGCTTAAAACAGGCCAAATGGGCCAAAGCATGAAATCGACATGGCCTGGGCCCAAGACCACATGGCCGTGCCTCATGAAAGGAGTCCACACGGCCTAGCCACGATTCACACGGACGTGTGCCATGGGCGTGTCCCTACCGCGACCAAAAGGAGTTTTACTCGGATTTGGACGCTTGGAGGCAAAGAAACACACTCCAAAGTCTAATTAAACCCCCAATTAGGAATTGCACTCAAATTAGGATACTTGGAGGCCAAGTAACACATCTCAAAGCCTATATAAACACCCTAGGGGGCAACTTAAGGGAGGAGTTTGGCAGAAGCCTTCTGCCAGGGCTTTTGTCAGGGGGGTTAGCTAGGCCAAAGAGCCGAGCCGAAAAGGTCAGATTTGTGGGAAACTCTCAAGGGATAGCCAGTTGATCCATCTCAAGAAGCCGAAATTCTACTCAAGACGGAAGATCTCCTCTTTAATTCCTTCAGGGAGTTTTAGGGATTTCTTATGTTTTGTTTTATCTTTTCTTCTGAGATGTTTTTCTTTATTATAATGAACTAAACCCTTCAGATACCTGAAGGGGGATGAGACCTAGATGAATCTTGTTATTGTTTTCTGAACTATATGATAAATACTTGATTTGTTCTTGATTATGTGTGCTTAATTCTTGTATTGATATTTTGCAGATATTAATTCAAGTTGAATGTGCTTAGGTGGTGGAGCAAAAGTCCCTGCTTAAGAGTAGATCTAGCATAATTAAGCGGAGTTGATCGCACGCCTAGAGATAGGGTGACGAGATTTTGCCGGGTTAGGGTGAAACCTAATATGGGAGTCCATAGATCGATTTACTGCTATTCTAGGGGTTTTAATTAGAAAGAGATTTTAATTAATCAACCTAGGGTTAGACGTTATTCACCTCGAGAGAGGGTTTAATATAAATTAGGGAGTCCTACGGATCAAGTCAAGTGAATAAATCGTCTGGTTCATTGTTAGATAACAAGTGAAGTCTAGGTGGATTCATCCTAAGGGTATCGTCTTAATCAACTGATTTTTTCCCAAGTATTTATCCAATTCATTCTTTTTTTCTTTGCGTCTTAGCTTAGTAATTAGTTAATTTAGATTAATAAACAACTTCACTTATTTTAGGCTAAATAATAGAAAGAAAGTTAGTATTAGTACTTTTAGTTCCTTTGGGTTCAACAATCCGGTCTTGCCTAAGCTATACTACTGTTCGATAGGTGCACTTGCCTCAATCGTTGTTATAGTTAGTTCCAGGATCGATCATTATAAATTTAAAACTCTGAAGTACAACGATCAAGTTTTTGGCACCGTTGCCGGGGAACTAAAATATTAAGGAAACTCTATTTTTAATATTGTAGCCATTTTTTTTCTGCAATTTATTTTTATTTTTATTTTTTACTTTGCTAATTTTTCCTCTATTTTGCTTTTGGTAGATAATTTTAATCTATAGAAAAAATGGCACTGAATAATTATCAGTGGCAAGCAATGAGGACAATTCCTACTAAAGCAGCCAGTGTCTTCAACCTCGACGTGGTCACTAGGTTATCTAATCAGTTAGAGATGATGAATAAAAATATTGATGGTTTGTATAGTCTCTCGCAGGAACACCCAGAAATACAATATGATTCAAATTTAGGAGGCGTGGCAAATCCTGAGTACCCACCCTACGGATATGGCATGGAAAACGAGCAAGCTCACTATACGGGTAAGTATTCTAGACCACAAAATAATTTTTATAATGATACTTATAATGCAGGTTGGAGGTACCATCCCAATTTCTCGTGGGATGATCAAAATAGCCAAAGACAGGAACTTCCTCCAGATTTTCAACAACCACCTCACCAACAGGAAGAGGAGTCGAACATTGATGAGATGCTGACAAAATTCATGGCAGCTGCATATAACCGTCTCCAAAAAACGAGACAACACTTAATGACCAACAAGCATCGATCAAAGGGATCAAGAACCAAGTTGGGGAACTTCTCGAGTCGGTTGGGAACTTACTAAGTCGGTTATACAACTTGCTAAGTCGATCTCGTAACTACCACAAGGAAGCTTTCCAAGCAATCATCGAAACTAACCCGAGAGAGCAAAATCAAGCCATTTACGATAGTGAAGGGTTAGACGAACCAAACCCAAGGGAAGAACCTGTGGTAAGTGAAGGTAAGGTTGAAGTGTGCCATGATATACCAAAACTGGCAATTACAGAGTACCAACCTCGTGTGCCATTGTAACATCCTGAAATTTGGGATTTTGTGTTTTGCAATAATCCATGCGTTAGGCTAGCTAAGTGTGTTAGTTGTGTATATTTGGGGGCCCTAAGAAGGCTTGGGGTTGTGTTGGGCCTTGGTAGAATTTTTGTGATTAGGCACTTAAAAGGGAGAAGGTAAGTGGCGTCAAGGCATAAGGGAATAAGTGAGTATTTTGCTAGCACAGGTTGAGCTAGTAGTAGAGTGGTGTGGCGTCTCTTGAAGGAGCAAAACGGGGTGGAGTTCGAATCCCACCTATTGCAACTATTGGGTTATTTTTTTTAGAGGAATTGGAAACTCATTCAAATTCATTTGAATGAGCATTTTTGAGGAAATTGAGGTGATGGAGAGGAGATTGAGATGATGGAGAGGAGATTGAGGTAATGGAGAGGAGATTGAGGAGGAAATTAAGGAGAAATAAAGGAGGGAGATAAGGTGGAACATTGGCCGAATTTTTGGAAGGTGCATGGGGAAACAAATTTGGTCAACTAAGATCTTTTTGGTGTTAGGGGTATACGGTTTTGGTAGGGGGTGAAGAGCTGAAATTCTCAAAATAGTTTTGCAAGTTTTAAGCATGAAGAGTTTTTCCTCTTGTTAACATTTTGTGCTTTTCTTTTCCAAACTTTTCCCTTACTTGCCGAAACACTCAAGCCAATTTTGGCTCATCTTTTCTTTGGTGTTAGCCGAAACTCTCTGACACTTCTTTTTCTATCTTTTCTTCTCTTTTCTCACCGTTTCATCTATCTTTCTCTCTTTTTCTTTAGTCGACAATATTTGGTGGCCGAATCTTCCTTGTTTCCATCTCTCCAAATAGCCGAACCCTCTTAACCCTTTATCTCTTCTCCATTTTTGCGTGTTGGGCACTTTCTTCCTTGGTTGAATCGGGTAAGTAGATTCATTCTCTACTCTCATCTTCTTTTCTCTGTGACCGAATGTTGACCCTCATCATTCAGTTGTTTCATTTTATCTCTAAAACCGAATCACCATCTCCTCCTACTCCCTCATCTCGTGTTCTCCTTTTTGTAGCGATCTTGTGGGGTGCCGAATCTCACATTTTTGTTGACTTAACTGTAGCCATAAATCAAATCTGTGGAAGTAGGGTTCATCATCGATAAGGTAAGGAGTTTCTTCGGGATTCATTTCGATCTCTCTCTTTGCTCGGTTATTCTGTTAAAACGGATCGATAGTTATGTCTAATCATTTAGTTTAGGGACTTAACAACTTGTTCTCCTCTGCTTTTCGGTCTTTCGGAAGTAGAGGTAAGCCGAAATCCTCTACTTAGACAACTACTTTCTCTCATCGTAAGATCGTTCTGACCGAGACTCTTTTAATGGAGGCAAGTGGCAGCCATATTCAAGGGAAACCGATAAGAGGGCACAAAAGTGGTGGTCTTGCATCCTCTGTTCCCAAGTTCAAGCATAGGGTAGTGTCGGCAGTTCGGGATTTTCCACCAGGTTGTGGAAGGGAACTGACATCCGGTGAAAATAGGCAGATCATGGTCGTTCGCGATAGTGAGGGTAAGTGTGGTAAACTGATCGTTTAGATCTGGAATTAGAATTTCCCTTGTAGTTAGTTAATCGTGTGATATGTTGGTTTAGGTGACGACGATCAGGAGGGTTTAATTCTCTACGTAATCAGGTGTGTAATTTTACACCGTAACCGCTAAGTTTCGTATACGCCATCATGTTGGTAGAATTAAACAATTGTTTTATTCCGTATGATTAATGAATTGGACTATCACTTGAAACCGAATAACACGCCTAAACAATGTTATCTCTGAAAGTTTACTGAAATGCCTATAGTGGTCAATTTACTAAAATGCCCTCGATGGGTCGATTCATTAAAATGCCCATAGTGGGCCGAATTATCAAAATGCATTAATGGGCCGTTTTATTGTAATAATTCGCTGGGTTAATGATTGATTTATATTTGGATATAATGCTATGTATGTTGCATCTTTTATTACGGCATGGGGTGGGAAAAATTGTATGGAGAGCGGTGTAGTTGGTGGCATAGCCACAATTCGATTATTAATGTGCTTAACTATGATTTGGTGGCTCGCCACAAAAATACTCTTGGTGGCGGCTCGATTGCAATTTGGTGAGCGCGGGGTGGGTTGACTTGATCCCTACAGGTGTGATTGGCTGGTCGGGGGTGTGATGGATGGATGGGTTGGGTTGCATTCATTTCATTTAAGTATTGTTATGTTAATGGGCTTAGGCCCAAGATGATGCTATATTGGTTTGAGCTCAGTGGTTAACGGTAAGGGGATTACATAATGGGTTATTGTAACTCACCCCTCCCATTTTCTTTCTCCTGGCAGGTAATGCTCAGTAGTAGTCTGGAGCCATGGATGACTCAGTGGAGGCCATACTTTAGGATTGTTACTATTAAGCCGTAATAAATTTCTTTTCTGCTTATTTGCTTTATTTTTACTATTTTGGATTTAAAGTTGTAATAAGGCCTCTGGGATTTTTCTTTAATTTGCTTTATGTTTCCAACGTATACACTGCTGTCACGAAATGTTAGAAACGAGGATTTTCTAAAAACATAAATATAAATTTTCTAAGAATGAACAACAAACGGATTTTATAACTATGGATATATATATTTATATATGTATGTATTAATAATTAAACTTAGATTTTCTTTGGAGCTACAATAAATATTTTCAGAAGATACGATTTTAAAATTCCCTATTTCGGTTTTCTGTAATACCAAACAACTCTCTTTATGTGACATGCCAGATCTGGTCGTAACGTATGGGTCGGGTTTGGGGTGTTACATTTTATGGTATCAGAGCCCGGTTGCAAATCTCGGCTGTGGTTTGGGTTCAAAAATATTTTCCAAAACTGTTTGAAATCTGATTTATAAATACATGTCTTAGATGAAGTATGGCACCACGGGTATCCAGCACCAAGTCAGTAAGTCTTTGTTTTCATTTTATGATTATTGTGGTATGACTGTAGTAAGAAAATTTCACATGACAGAAGTACGCTAGAACTTTTAGCTTTAGGAGATGAAACTATAGAGATTGAGACTCTAGGATACGATTTGCGAAAATAACTTCTACACCTATATTCCATAAAACATTGATTAATAAACATTGAATAGCATATTGATCCATAAGATTCTTAATCAGATTAAATCGACTTAGCAAACATGAGCGCTAGAGGACGTGGACGTGGTAGACGTGGCCGTGGTAGAGGCTGAGGTGCTAGAGTTGGGTCTGAAGCATCGGGGCATATGCCTGAAATGGACACACCTGTGTCACCGGTGACTGAAGCTGGGTCACATGATCGAATGGGAGGGGACGACGCTCTGTCCCAAGCGATGTTGCGGGTCCTGGAAAGGGTTGCTGGGGCAAGAACTGAGTCGACAGCTCATGGGTCGATATCTGAGTAACTTAGATCGAATGGGGCTGAAGTTTTTAGGGGTATTTCGGGTGTAGCCCCAAGTGTAGCGGAGTACTGGCTTGAGGTGGTGGAGCGGATTATGGACGATCTGGATTGTACAAGCCCGAGCGGTAAACCGAAAGGGGTTGTGTCATTCTTTGAGAGGCAGGCGATCGGTGGTGGCTCACTTTGTTCGGGGAAGGCACTCAGTGATTGTATTACTCCAGGATTTCTTTAAGACAACATTCCAGGGAAAATATGTTGGGGCTAGCTACGTGGATGCTCGAAGAAAGGAATTCTTGAATCTGGTCCAAGGAGGTAGATCTGTGGCAGCATACGAGGCGGAGTTTCTGCGTCTAAGCCGGTATGCCTGGGGAATAGTACTGACTGACTATGAACGCTGTGTGCATTTTGAGGATGGGTTGTGTGATGAGTTACGGGTATTGATAGCCCCGCAGAAGGAGAGAAATTTTGCTACGCTGGTAGAAAAAGCTAAGATAGCTGAGGAAGTAAAGCACTCGGAACGACAAAATCGAGATAAGGATAGGGGTAGGAACAAAAGAGATTCTTGGTACTCAGGTTCTGCAAGAGAGTTTCAGAAAAGGGCGAGGA
The DNA here is from genome assembly GCA_025698515.1 of Gossypium sturtianum. Classification (NCBI taxonomy): domain Eukaryota; kingdom Viridiplantae; phylum Streptophyta; class Magnoliopsida; order Malvales; family Malvaceae; genus Gossypium; species Gossypium sturtianum. The sequence goes on from CM046948.1 coordinate 44,020,564, forward strand.
ATGAGGGGCTGATTCGAGTGGGTGTTCCAGCTACTACCAATCAGTTACAGCCTTGTGTGGATTGTGGGAAACTCCAATCGGGTGAGTGCTGGAAGAGAACTGGCGGTTGTTTCAGATGCGGATCCAAGGACCATCGGTTTAGAGATTGCCCTCGAGAGCCTGTTCAGACTTAGGTAGTTCATCACAGATTTGCGCAGCCAGCAGGGAACGCTTAGCAGCCGCCGAGAGGTCGTGGGTCGGGTTGAAGTGGAAATGGTGTAGGACGAGGTCCAGGAGCACCGGGTAGAGGTATTGGTAATAGGGGTAACACAGAGGCGAGACAGCCAGGATTGGTCTACGCGGTCAGACGTCGAGAGGATGGCGACGCACCGGACGTTATAATCGGTACGTTTTTCATATCTGATATGCCTTTTACCGCTTTGATAGACATTGGATCCACCCATTCGTATGTTGCATGTGCTGTGTCTGGAACTTTGGATATTAGATCTGAGATTACTGCTAGAGAAACAACTGTGATTAACCCTTTAGGACAGTCGGTGGTAGTGAATAATATGTTTAGGGATGTGCCCTTAGAAGTTCAGGGGGTAGTATTTCTGGTGGATTTGATGGAACTTTCGTTCGGGGAGTTCAACCTTATTTTGGGCATGGACTGGCTAGTTAAGCACCGTGCAAACTTGGGCTGTGCTGTAAAATGGATGGTACTAAGAACTTCAGAGGATAAGGAAGTGATGGTGATAGGTGAAAGAAGAAATTATCTGTCTAATGTGGTATCTGCCTTAAAGGCTGAAAGGTTGGTACGAGAGGGGTGTGAAGTGTTCTTGGCCTTCATCAGTGCTTTGGATGCCAAAGAGTTGCCGGTAGAGAGTGTTAGAATGGTGAAAGAGTTTTCAAACATCTTTTCGGAGGAGCTTCCTGGATTGCCTCCGGACCGGGAGGTGGAATTTGGCATTGAGCTGTTGCCAGGAACGGCTCTAGTGTCCATTGCCCCTTATAGAATGGCGCCGAAGGAGTTAGTGGAACTTAAAGCTCAGATCCAGGAGCTGATGGATCGTGGGTTTATTCGGCCAAGTGTGTCGCCATGGGGAGCACCAGTTTTGTTCGTTAAGAAAAAGGATGGGTCGATGCGTATGTGCATCGATTATAGACAATTAAACAAGTTGACGATTAAGAACAAATACCCGTTACCAAGGATTGATGACCTGTTCGATCAGCTGCGAGGAGCTTCGGTCTTCTTGAAGGTAGACTTGAGATCGGGGTATCACCAACTAAAGGTCAAGGAGGCGGATATTCATAAGACTGCGTTCCGAACTCGATATGGACATTTCGAGTTCTTAGTGATGCCGTTCGGGTTGACAAATGCACCAACTGCATTCATGGACATGATGAACTGGGTCTTCCAACCCTATCTAGATCGGTTCGTAGTGGTATTTATAGATGATATCTTGGTGTACTCAAAGACTAAAGAGGAGCATGACTCACATCTATGGGTTGTGTTGCAAATATTAAGGGAGAAGCAGCTGTATGCCAAATTCAGTAAGTGTGAATTTTGGCTAAGGGAGGTAACCTTTTTGGGGCATGTTGTGTCTGCCGAGGGAATTAGAGTTGATCCCCGGAAGATCGAGGTTGTATTGGATTAGAAGGCCCCGAAGTTAGTGTCAGAGGTCTGAAGTTTTCTTGGTTTGGCTGGGTATTACAGGCGATTCATTGAGGGGTTTTCATTGATTGCTGCACCCCTAACTAAGCCGTTGCGTAAGGGAGTTCCATTTGTGTGGTCAGTCAAGCAGCAGGAGAGCTTTGAGAAATTGAAGAAGATTTTGTGAAGTGCCGTGATTGATTCAACTTTGAGGCAGGTAAAGAGTTTATTGTCTATTGTGATGCGTCACACACAGGCTTGGGATGTGTGCTAATGCAAGAGGGTAAAGTGGTGGCTTATGCATCTCATCAACTAAGACCGCATGAGGTAAACTATCCCACTCATGATTTGGAGTTAGCTGCGGTGGTGTTTGCTCTAAAGATATGGAGACACTGTCTGTATGGGGAGAAGTCGATTATTTACACCGACCATAAGAGTCTGAAGTATTTCCTTACCCAGAAGGAATTGAATTTAAGGCAACGAAGGTGGATAAAGTTGTTGAAAGATTATGATTGCTCAATCGAGTATCACCCAGGTAAAGCTAATGTAGTGGCGGATGCGTTGAGTCATAAGGTGATATCGGATTTGAGAGCGATGTTTGCTCATCTCAGTCTCTATGAAGATGGTAGTCTGTTAGCTGAACTTCAAGTGAAGCTGCGTGGGTAAGTCGAGTTAGAGAGAAGCGGTTGTTGGATGAGATGTTGAGTTCTCGATCGCAACAAGTGGAAGGTGGTGAGATAGGGATTTTGGATTAAGCGAGTGAAGGAGTATTATGTTTCCGTGGAAGAGTTTGTATGCCGAGGGATCCTGAATTAAGACAAATGATTCTGCGTGAGGCGTTTAGTAGCCCATACGCTATGCATCCCGGTGGAAACAAGATGTATCGAGACCTTCGTGAGCAGTATTGGTGGCCGGGGTTGAAATGGGAGGTTACCAACTTCGTGATCAAGTGCTTGACATGTCAGCAAGTGAAGGCGGAGCATCAACTGCCTTCAGGGTTGCTACAACCGGTGAAAATCCCACTATAGAAATGGGAAAGGATAACAATGGATTTTGTTAGTGGGTTACCCTTAACGCCTACTAAGAAAGATTCAGTATGGGTTATAGTAGATCGGTTAACGAAGTCTGCTAATTTCCTACCTGTTCATACGGATTATTCGTTGCAGAAGTTGGCCAAGTTGTATGTAGCAGAGATCGTGAGGTTGCATGGGGTAACAGTGTATATCATATCAGACAGGGACCCTAGGTTTACATCACGATTCTGGAAGGCTCTACATGAAGCTTTGGGTACAAGGCTAGATTTCAGTACAGCGTTCCATTCGCAGACTGATGGTCAGTCAGAGAGGGTAATCCAGATTCTAGAAGACATGTTGAGGGGCTGTGTGATCGACTTCAGAGGTAGTTGGGAAGATTTTCTACCATTGGCAGAGTTTGCATACAACAATAGTTATCAATCCAGCATCCAGATGGCACCTTACGAGGCGTTGTATGGCCGTAGGTGTCGTACTCCTACCTGCTGGACAGAATTGAGAGAACGACAGTTATTGGGTCCAAAGTTGATCTCGGAGACGGAGGAAAAAGTTAAGATAGTTCGGGCTCGGTTAAAAGAAGCTTTGGATAGACAGAAATCGTATGCAGATCTGAAGTGTAAGGAGATTGAGTTTTCAGTGGGAGATCGGGTCTTTTTGAAGGTCTCACCTTGGAAAAAAGTCTTAAGATTTGGACGGAAGGGTAAGTTGAGCCCCAGGTTCATCGGGCCTTACCGAATATTGAAGCGTGTAGGGCCAGTGGCTTATCAGCTTGAGTTACCTCTGGAGTTAAGTCAGATTCATAATGTATTCCATGTCTCGATGCTAAGGCGTTATCATTCGGATCCGTCTCATGTAGTGCCGATAGAAGAAGTCGAGATAAGACCTGACTTGTCGTTTGAAGAAGAGCCAGTACATATTTTAGATCGAGATATTAGGGTGCTGAGAAGAAAATCGGTTCCGTTGGTCAAAGTATTATGACGTAATCACGGGTCAGAGGAAGCCACATGGGAGCCAGAAGAGACGATCCGGCAACAATACCCTCATCTCTTTTAATCAGGTAAATTTCGAGGCCGAAATTTCTTTAAGATGGGTAGAACTGTAACATCCTGAAATTCGGGATTTTGTGTTTTGCAATAATCCATGCGTTAGGCTAGCTAAGTGTGTTAGTTGTGTATATTTGGGGGCTCTAAGAAGGCTTGGGGTTGTGTTGGGCCTTGGTAGAATTTTTGTGATTAGGCACTTAAAAGGGAGAAGGTAAGTGGTGTCAAGGCATAAGGGAATAAGTGAGTATTTTGCTAGCACAAGTGGAGCTAGTAGTAGAGTGGTGTGGCGTCTCTTGGAGGAGCAAAAGGGGGTGGAGTTCAAATCCCACCTATTGCAACTATTGGGTTATTTTTTTTAGAGGAATTGGAAACTCATTCAAATTCATTTGAATGAGGATTGGTGAGGAAATTGAGGTGATAGAGAGTAGATTGAGATGATGGAGAGGAGATTGAGGTAATGGAGAGGATATTGAGGAGGAAATTAAGGAGAAATAAAGGAGGGAGATAAGGTGGAACATTGGCCAAATTTTTGGAAGGTGCATGGGGAAATAAATTTGGTCAACTAAGATCTTTTTGGTGTTAGGGGTATACGGTTTTGGTAGGGGGTGAAGAGCCGAAATTCTCAAAATAGTTTTGCAAGTTTTGAGCATGAAGAGTTTTTCCTCTTGTTAACATTTTGTGCTTTTCTTTTCCAAACTTTTCCCTTACTTGCCGAAACACTCAAGCCAATTTTGGCTCATCTTTTCTTTGGTGTTAGTCGAAACTCTCTGACACTTCTTTTCTATCTTTTCTTCTCTTTTCTCACCATTTCTTCTATCTTTCTCTCTTTTTCTTTAGTCGACAATATTTGGTGGCCGAATCTTCCTTGTTTCTATCTCTCCAAATAGTCGAACCCTCTTAACCCTTTATCTCTTCTCCATTTTTACGTGTTGGGCACTTTCTTCCTTGGTTGAATCGGGTAAGTAGATTCATTCTCTCCTCTCATCTTCTTTGTCTCTATGACTGAATGTTGACCCTCATCATTCGGTTGTTTCATTTTATCTCTAAAACCGAATCACCATCTCCTCCTACTCCCTCATCTCGCGTTCTCCTTTTTGTAGCAATCTTGTAGGGTGCCGAATCTCACATTTTTCTTGACTTAACCGTAGCCATAAATCGAATCTGTGGAAGTCGGGTTCATCATCGATAAGGTAAGGAGTTTCTTTGGGATTCATTTTGATCTCTCTCTTTGCTCGATTATTACGTTAAAACGGATCGATAGTTATGTCTAATCATTTATTTTAGGGACTTAACAACTCGTTATCCTCTACTTTTTTTGGTCTTTCGAAAGTAGAGGTAAGTCGAAATCCTCTTCTTAGACAACTAGTTTCTCTCATCGTAAGATCATTCTAACCGAGACTCTCTTAATGGAGGCAAGTGGTAGCCATATTCAAGGGAAACTGATAAGAGGGCACAAAACGGGTGGTCTTGCTTCCTCTGTTCTCAAGTTCAAGCATAGGGCAGTGTCAGCAGTTTGGGATTTCTCACCAGGTTGTGGAAGGGAACCGACATCCGGTGAAAATAGGCAGATCGTGGTCATTCGCGATAGTGAGGGTAAGTGTGGTAAACTTATCGTTTAGATCTGGAATGAGAATTTCCCTTGTAGTTAGTTAATCGTGTGATATGTTGGTTTAGGTGACGACGATCAGGAGGGTTTAATTTTCTATGTAATCATGTGTGTAATTTTACACCGTAACCGCTAAGTTTCGTATACGCCATCATGTTTGTAGAATTAAACCATTTTTTATTCCGTATGATTAATGAATTGGACTGTCGCATGAAACCGAATAACACGCCTAAACAATGTTATCTCACGAAAGTTTCTTGAAATGCCCATAGTGGCGATTTACTAAAATGCCCTTGATGGGCGATTCATTAAAATGCCCATAGTGGGCCGAATTATCAAAATGCATTAATGGGCCGTTTTATTGTAATAATTCGCTGGGTTAATGATTGATTTATATTTGGATATAATGCTATGTATGTTGCATCTTTTATTACGGCATGGGGTGGGAAAAATTGTATGGAGAGCAGTGTAGCCTGGTGGCATAGCCACAATTCGATTATTAATGTGCTTAACTATGATTTCGGTGGCTCGGCCATAAAAATACTCTTCGGTGGCAGCTCGACTGCAAATTGGTTTGAGCGGCGGGGTGGGTTGACTTGATCCCCACAGGTGTGATTGGCTGGTCGGGGGTGTGATGGATGGATGGGTTGGGTTGCATTCATTTCATTTAAGTATTGTTATGTTAATGGGCTTAGGCCCAAGATGATGCTATATTGGTTCGGGCTCGGTGGTTTACATGAAGGGGATTACATCTTTGGGTTCTTGTAACTCACCCCTCCCCTTTTCTTTCTCCTCGCAGGTAATGCTCAGCAGTAGTTTGTAGCAATGGATGACTCGGTGGAGGCCATACTTTAGGATTGTTACTATCAAACTGTAATAAATTTCTTTTCCGCTTATTTGCTTTATTTTTACTATTTTGGATTTAAAGTTGTAATAAGGCCTCTGGGATTTTTCTTTAATTTTCTTTATGTTTCCAACGTATACACTGCCTGTCACGAAATGTTAGAAACGAGGATTTTCTAAAAACATAAATATAAATTTTCTAAGAATGAACAACAAACAGATTTTATAACTATGGATATATATATTTATATATGTATGTATTAATAATTAAACTTAGATTTTCTTTCGAGCTACAATAAATATTTTCAAAAGACACGATTATAAAATTCCCTATTTCGGTTTTCTGTAATACCAAACAACTCTCTTCATGTGACATGCCAGATTCGGTCGTAACGTATGGGCCGGGTTTGGGGTGTTACAGCCATATCCCGATGCAATAAAGAAAGACCACACAGAGGAAGAATTCGGTGAATTCACACTTCGTGTAGACGACGAAACAATCACTCTTCAAGCTCTTGACTCAGCTAGGACATCGAGTAATAAAGGTACGAACGTTAATTCTATTGATAACCATTTGGTTCAACCTTCTTTACAGGAAGCATCACGAAATCACCTAGCTGAGCTAGATCTTAGACCGCGTACCCATAAAGAAATAATTCATGAAAAACTAAGGCTTGGTCGATGAACTAGGCAGTGGAAAACACACTTTAAAGAGAAACTAGGAATACACGAAGTGAAACCAAAGGAAACCCAGACGAGGTGATAGGAACAAAAATCACTTCAAAATAGGGGATCATGTATTGTTGAATAAGGAAGACCCTCGAATCATCAATTCAGACCTCAAGACAAACGAAGAAATCACTTTTGAGGTACTTAATGTCTTCCTATCTGCATACAGTAGAGGTAAGCAATCCTAAATTCAACACTTTTGAGGAAAACATTACTCGACTTAAACTATATATCCATAACCGAATTGATTGCATGCGAAAGGATTTTCACCTCCTCAAACCACCATGACCATACGAATGAGAGGTAAAGTCTAGCTTAAGACTATAACGCAGCGCTTCTCGGGAGGCAACCTTGAGCACTAACCCCATTAATTTTTACATTTTTTTATTTTTACTTTTATTTTTCCTTTTAGCACCTAACCATAAACTAACCAAGGTACAGATTTCCATGCCACACGGCCTTGCACACGTGTGTGGCCGTGGTCGTGTGGCCATCACGAGAGAAGGTACAAGGGCGGGGCAACCACGGATCCATAATCTCTATTTAGACCCCCTTCTTCCCTTTTCTTGTTCGATTGTCTTTCTTCTTTCATTTTCCATTATTTACTTTTTATTTTTATTTACTTCTATTTTTATTTTTATTTTTATTTTTATTTTCTTTATTATTTTCTTCTTATTCTTAATACCATTTAGATTTAGCTTAGGATTCAAGTTCAAACGGTTCGAGGCGCTTCCCCACGTTAACCTCCAATCCTTTTCGGTTTCTTTTCATTAATTTCATCCATAATTCAGGAAGTTTCACTTATCCCCATATCTTATGATTTTAGTATTATTGTGTTATTATCTAACTTTGTACATTGAGGTCAATGTACATCTTAAGTGTAATGGGGGTGAACAACCTAAAAAGGTGCCTAATTTTTTCATTATTCTCAAATTCTGAAATTGGGTGCCAAACTTTTGCATTATTCTCAAATCCTCGAATTATGTCTTGTTTCTTGAAGTAAGTTTCTCATATTATCATTAGAATGAAATTCCTATGATTTATGATTTTTATTGATATGTTTTAAACTAAGTTATTGATAATTGTGCATTGATAATTAAATTCTAAGAATACTAGAGAATCAAGCATGATAAGTCTATTTTTCAGAAATTAAAAATTTTCTAGGTTGTCCACCTGAATTTGAATGTTACTTTGAAGTTTGAAATTTACAAGGTTGATATCAAAACACCCATAATTTTTGCGAGATTTTGAGCCTTATAGAGCATAAAATCTTTTCCTTGCTCACTTCATTGATTATGAGTGTGTCAATATTGATTTGTTATTCTAGAACTTGCATCGATTATACATGTCAAAACCACACTTTTGATTTGATATACAGAAATGATAAAGGCACCTAGGATTTAACCCACTTACTCCACTAAAAACCTACCTTCATAATTAACCCCTAGTGAACCCCGTTTAAACCTAAAAACCCTTTTTATGACTCACCCACTAATTTCAACCCAAAAACCCTTTGTTTTTGTTATCCCCATTCCTTTTGACTACCCTTATATCGAGACTTGATTTGATTAATAGCCTAACTATGTTTTTTATTTCAGTAATTTATCATTTGTTATGTATTTATAATTTGTTGTTAAAAAAAAATCAAAAGTATATTCATTATTCATTATTAGTTTTGTGATTAAGTGAGCTTATACGTTTGAATTCCAAATATTGAAGAAGAAGCTCGTATTATTAGTATTATTAGCCTTCACTTGATGTAATTACTTTTATTTAGTTCATTGTTTCTAGTTAGGTAATTTGTCAATTCAATCTCGATTCTAACCCTCTAATTCAGCCTTTATCCACACCTTAACCCAAGCCCCATTACAACCCTGTTAAAGACCTTTTGATTTGTATATCATCTTATTTTATAGTGGTGGAGATTTGAATTTCATGCAAGCTTATGGGATTAACTCTTCATGTTTGACTTTTGAGTGCTTAATTCTGAATCTTAAACACCTCGAGTGATTTGAGTGAATCTTTAGTGAGGATGTCAATTCTTGTCGGTTTTGAATCAGAGGTAATTATTTAGATGAAGGGAAACACCTATGTTTTATGCTACAAATGTATGACTTAGATTGTTTGAATCTTTAGAACCCTTTGAGTTGAATTATCCATGTATAAATTATCTTCGAATTATGATGAAACACTATCAATGACTATTATGAATGAAAGGAAGTTCGTTTTAATTGTAAGTTGAGAATTTTGCTTGAGGACAAGCAAAAGCTTAAGTGTGGGGGTATTTGATAAACCGTAAAAGTAACATATTTTAATCCCACATTTGGCATACTTTTGGATGATTTATCCCTTGATTTATGTAAAAAAGGTGCTCTTAATCCTTTCTTTTCATGTCTTATTCTCAAGAAAGCACCCAAGAATAAAAAGAACGAGAAACGGACTTAAAACGGGCAAAATGGGCCAAAGCACGAAATCGACACGGCCTGGGCCCAAGACCACACGGCCGTGCCTCATGAAAGGAGTCCACATGGCCTGGCCACGATTCACACGGGCGTGTGCCATGGGCGTGTCCCTGTCGCGGCCAAGAGGAGTTTTACTCGGATTTGGACGCTTGGAGGCAAAGAAACACACTCCAAAGTCTAATTAAACCCCCAATTAGGAATTGCACTCAAATTAGGATACTTAGAGGCCAAGTAACACATCTCAAAGCCTATATAAACACCCTAGGGGGCAACTTAAGGAAGGAGTTCGGCAGAAGCCTTCTGCCAGGGCTTTTGTCAGGGGGGTTAGCTAGGCCAAGGAGCCAAGCCAAAAAGGTCAGATTTGTGGGAAACTCTCAAGGGATAGCCAGTTGATCCATCTCAAGAAGCCGGAATTCTACTTAAGACGGAGGATCTCCTCTTCAATTCCTTCAGGGAGTTTTAGGGATTTCTTATGTTTTGTTTTATCTTTTCTTCTGATATGTTTTTCTTTATTATAATGAACTAAACCCTTCAGATACCTGAAGGGGGATGAAACCTAGATGAATCTTGTTATTGTTTTCTGAACTATATGATAAATACTTGATTTGTTCTTGATTATGTATGCTTAATTCTTGTGTTGATATTTCGCGGATATTAATTCAAGTTGAATGTTCTTAGGTGGTGGAGCAAAAGTCCTTGCTTAAGAGTAGATCTAGCATAATTAAGCGGAGTTGATCGCACGCCTAGAGATAGGGTGACGAGATTTTGCCGAATTAGGGTGAAACCTAATATGGGAGTCCATAGATCGATTTACTGCTATTCTAGGGGTTTTAATTAGAAAGAGATTTCAATTAATCAACCTAGGGTTAGATGTTATTCGCCTCGAGAGAGGGTTTAATATAAATTAGGGAGTCCTACAGATCAAGTCAAGTGAATAAATCATTTGGTTCAGTGTTAGATAACAAGTGAAGTCTAGGTGGATTCTTCCTAAGGGTATCGTCTTAATCAACTGAGTCTTTCCCAAGTATTTCCCCAATTAATTCTTTTTGTCTTTTCGTCTTAGCTTAGTAATTAGTTAATTTAGATTAATAAACAACTTTACTTATTTTAGGCTAAATAATAGAAAGGAAGTTAGTATTAGTACTTTTAGTTCCTTTGGGTTCGACAATCCGGTCTTGCCTAAGCTATACTATTGTTCGATAGGTGCACTTGCCTCAATCATTATTATAGTTAGTTCTAGGATCGATCATTATAAATTTAAAACTCTAAAATACAACGATCAGCGAGACACGTTGATTTGGCTTACGACCATGATATTAGCACTTTGTGCGCGAGATACGTTGATTTGGCTTCGGGCCATGATATTAGCACTTCATGTGCGAGATACATTGAGTTGGCTTCGGGCCATGATATTGGCACTTAGTGTGCGAGACTCCTGAGTATCTGAATTCTATTCTGAATGGTTCAATGGGAATATTGAAGATGTGAATTGGTGAGAAATAAATATGTATCGATACAGGTATGTACGAAAACTATTCGAGTAACGAGTTAAAGGAGGTTGAGAACTTATGAGTTAATATGGTTAAATTTTATGTTAACTTAGTGATTGATGCTTTAATGCAGTATATGTTATCTATTTGAAATGCTAATGAATGATGATATTATTTCATATTTATATACTAACTTACTAAGCTTTATAGCTTACTTTGTTTATTTTCTTCAATGTTTTATAGTATTTCGAAGCTAGCTCGGATTCGGGGATCGTTGGAGATTTCATCACACTATCCTATTATTGATTTGGTACTTTTAAGCTTATGTTTTGAGTATATGGCATGTATAGGGACTTTGAGTCATTTTGGTTATGTTTGGTGATTATGTTGGCCAAATGAATTGGCATTGTAAATGTTTATATTTTGGTTTGTATATATAGAGTCATGGGTGATGGCCTAAATTTGGTATATTTGGTATGTTTGAATCATGTGCAAATATATATGCTTATGTCTTATGTATATTGAGTTAGTTGTGATGATTGTTGGTGATAGGTATTATGAGAGTGAAATGGATGATTTGTGGAATTGATATCATATTTGTGAATGGGTGTAAAAAAATGATGAATGTTAAGTGAGGTTTAACTAGTTGTTTGATATATATAACTTGGCATGTTTTGATAGAGTAAGATTTGAAGTTATAAGAAATGTTGGAATGTTGGTATTAGATATGGAATGAATTAGCCTTAATTGTTGTAACACCCCTAACCCGTACCCGTCACCGGATTAGGGTTATGAAGCATTACCGGACTCAATACAGATCATTACAGCCATTTATCACAATTCATATGTTTATTAAACTCAAAGAGATTTAATTCATGCTTGTACAAATCAACCGTTGAATTAAAGATTATATGTCATTTAAATGTTTATCATAAGTTTGAGTATGCGCCTATCACTTTATGCATATGCAGTAACATAAATATAACTATCACTTATTCAATTATCAACTTGTCATTTCGTAACTCATATGCACATGCATAGTTAATCATAAACTCTCATATCATTTTATAGTATATCTGCACACATAAAAAAGACTCATTCTAGGTTCGCATTTACCATGATTTATAAACTCATCATCTTTACCATTTCAAAGTTATCATTTAATCAACCACATATTCGAATTCCACATAATACAAACCTATTTCTTTCATTTCGTTTCATAACATTTAAACATTACAGTTTCATGCACTTCTAACCGAAACTTACTACTCAATTAATTTATCCGAACATATAAAGCATGCACATATGCTCTTATCTAATTTTCCCATTTATGACAAAGATATCCCAGAATCCATAGATTTATGAAGCATAAATATAAGACTCGATCATTCCATTTTATAACTTGCAAGCCGAGACATTTATTCATTTTCACACCCACTCTTCATAAAAAAAATACACTTCTAATAACTTCATTTCATAACCGAGCAACCATAATACTAATTATTACTCAGAACTTATTTATAAACCAAATAGTTTCATGGATATATGTCATAAATCCTACCTATTCAGCATGAAACATATATAAATATAATTATACCTATGTCATGCATTCATTTATTTATCCAACCGAAACATGCATGCATCACACACCAAGGATAAATTTACATCATTTAATATTAACATTAAGAACTAGCCATTTTCGCATGGCTATTATACATCATCAAAACAATATTCAGACATAGAGTTAGTCTACACATGCCTTTTTATTTAAAAACCAAATATATAAGTACCAAAAGGAGTTGATAGTGTGGTTGATACTTCCAACGATCCTTTGAGCCCGTAGCTTAAACGAAATCTACAAAACAAACAAGGGTTACACGCAAGGTAAGCATGCTAGCTTAGTAAGTCTTAAGCAACCTCAATATACAATCGAGTATACAAGCATTCAATAGAACATTTCCTAACATGAAACATCCAAGACTTAATATTTAATTTACCCAAACCGAATATCTCTTCTCCCTATACATATATCAACTTTCATTTCTTCACCGTAGTATATATTATATCTTGAATAAAATAATTATCCACTTATACTTATAATTTTACTTATACAAATATTTACTACTTTCATGCTTTTCTATAAACATTTCAATCATAGTATACATCATAATTACATTCCATCTATTATAAACACACCACTTTCTTTCACCATTTCATTTACTTAGCAATATAGCATATAATCCTAACATTAAAGTATGCTTAATACATACCTTATAATGAATTGAAAATTCACTCCCAAAAGCTTAGGCATACTTAATTCATTAGCTAGATATTACTAACATTACCTGAATCTCACACATACCGGCACTAAGCCTGCTGATTCGAGGTCCGAAATCATAACACCGGCATTAAGCCCGCTAGGCACTAAGCCCGATTATGTCATCGGCACGAGGCACGCTAGGCACAAAGCCCGAAATATGTCACCTGGACACGAGGCACGCTAGGCACAAAGCCCGAAATATGTCACCAAAGACGAGGCTGCTAGGCTCAAAGCCCGAATATCAGTGTGGTTATTCTTCAATTCACAGTCCATAGAGCTAACTTTACAACAACTCATATATCACCAATTATTTTCACATATCCAATCAAAAATTTTATTTGTTCACATCACATTTTATAACACTTCAATCAATTCAATTTAGTACCCTTGTATTCGGCTAGTTCACATATTCATGCCAAAAGTATTCAAATTTTATCATTCAATATAATTATAAATCATTTATTAACATATATTAGCTTAAAGACTTACCTCGGCTGTCGATAGACTGTGCAAATCGGCTATTCGAGAACCTTCGTCTTCCCCCGATCTAATTCCGTTTTTATTTGCTCTTGATCTAAAACACATTAAATTCAGCTTATTCAAGTACAAATCACTTCAATTTAGTCCCAAAACACATCAACATGCAATTTACTATTTTACCCCTACTATTTCAAAATTTTGCATTTTGGTACTAATTACACAAAACACAAAATACTCCCAATTTGCCAAGACTATACAAGGGCCGAATATTCCTAGGGGCTTTACAAGCCCTTCCATTTTATTTATTTTGCAATTAAACCCCTCTAAATTTTTTTTTACAAATTGGCCCTAAAAACAAAAATTCATCAAAACTTCCAATACATAAAATACTAATCCTTAACTTATCTTTTATCTAAAATCATCAAACATCAAAAACCATATGAACCTATCAATAGCCGAACATCAAGCATGCTTAGATTTAAAAAATTTAACATGGGTCAGATAGTATACGAAGCAACGATCAAAAAAACGTAAAAATTATCAAAAATCGACTAAAAATACATACCCGATTTAGCTTGAATGTATGACCGAATGCTCAAAACCTTTAAACCTTTATTTCCTAGCTCACATACGGCAATGAAGAAGAAATAACAAACATGATGGCTTTTAATTTCATATTATTAAACATATAATAACATTTTTTTTAATGTTTTACTATTTTAACCTTTAATAAAAAAATAAAAACAACATATAAATTAAGGTCAATCTTGTCATATGCCACCCACTAACTTAAAAATGGGCTATTTGCCCTTTTAATACCTCATATTAAAAAGCCATCATCATTCTAGAACTTTTCACTATAGTATGCAACTTTTACTCTTTACGCGATTAAGTCCTTTTGTCAAATTGAGAACACACAAACGATAAAATTTTTCTACGAAATTTTCACACACATTAATTCACGCATAATAAGCACAGAATATAATATTTAAATATCTCTCAGACTCGGATTCGTGGTCCCGAAACCACCGTTCTAATTAGGGTCAAATTCAGACTGTTACAACTCTCCCCCCTAAGGGATTTTCGTCCCCGAAAATCTTACCGTTAAACAAAGTCGGATATTGTTGCCTCATTAAATTCTCGGGCTCCCACGTAGCCTCTTCCACTCCATGCCGATACCATAGTACCTTCACTAATGGGATTCTTTTGTTTCTTAAATCTTTCATTTCCTGAGCTAAAATACGGATCGATTCTTCCTCGTATGTCATATCGGGTCAGATTGCAATCTCAGATGGAGTAATCACATGTGACGGATCTGATCTATATCTACGAAGCATCGAAACGTGAAATACATCGTGTATTCTTTCCAACTCAGAGGGTAACCTCAATCTATATACAACAGGTCCAATACATTCGATGATTTCATACGGTCCGATAAATCTCGGACTCAACTTGCCTTTTCGACTAAATCGGAGTACTTTCTTCCATGGAGAAACTTTTAAGAATACTCGATCTCCGACCTGAAATTCAATGTCTTTACGTTTCAAATTAGCATAGGACTTTTGACGATCCGGCGACTTTCAAATTGTCTCTAATAATAGCTACTTTCTGCTCTGTTTCTTTAATCAAATCAACCCCGTGTATCTTATTCTCATTGAGCTCACCCAAGATAATGGTGTTTGACATTTTCGCCCGCATAAGGCTTCATAAGGCGCCATTTTGATACTAGATTGAAAGCTATTATTGTAAGCAAATTCAATCAAAGGTAGGTATCGTTCCCACGCACCTTCAAACTCAAGAACGCAACATCTCCACATGTCCTCAAGTATCCGAATAGTTCGCTCGATGACCATCCATCATGCGGATGAAAGGTACTAAAATGAAGTTTAGTACCTAATGCATCTTGCAACTTCTTCCAAAACCGCGATGTAAATCTCGGGGGTCTCTGTCTGAAACAATGAAACTCGGTACACCATGCAATATCACAATGCGTGATACGTATAATTCAACCCGGTTTATCAAGTGAATAGTCCGAATGAAGCGGCACAAAATGAGGTGATTTAGTCGATCTATCAACTATAACCCAGACGGCATCTTTCTTACTTGGTGTCAAAGGGAGACCGGATACAAAATCCATTGTAATTCTATCCCATTTCTATTTAGGTATCATGATTGGCTGAAGTAATCCGGATGGCATTTGATGCTCGACTTTTACTTAGCGACAAACTAGGCATTTGAAACAAATTCGGATATATCCTGTTTCATGCCCGACCACCAATAGAATCTGTTTCAAATCATTATACATCTTTGTGCTACCCGGATGTATTGATAATCGACCACTATGAGCCTCGCTCAGAATCATCTGAATCAAATCAGCATTTCTCGGTACACACAATCGGCCTTTATAGCTCAAACAGTTATTTTTATCAATTCGAAACTCTGCCTCTGAATCATTTTTACATTGTGCTCGTCTAGAAGTCATATCTTTGTCAACTTTCTATGCATCAAAAATTTGCTGAATAAACAACGGTCTAGCCTTCATTTTAGCTATGATCGACCCATCTCTAGATATAACCACATGTGCGTTCAACTTACGAAGAGCAAACAATGATTTTCGACTTAGTGCATCCGCAACAACGTTAGCTTTTCCCGGATGATAGTCAATTACCAATTCGTAATCTTTTAGCAATTCCAACCACCTGCGCTATCTTAAATTCAGGTCTTTTTGAGTCATCAAATACTTCAGACTGTTGTGATCCGAGTAAACATGGCATTTCTCACCGAATAAGTAATGACGTCAAATCTTCAGTGCAAACACAATGGCTGCAAGCTCTAAATCATGCGTCGGATAATTTCTTTCATGCGGCATCAATTGTCTCGATCGTGAGGCTACTACTTTGCCTTCCCGCATCAATACGCGCAGCCCAAACCACTTAAGGAAGCATCGGAATACACGACAAATTCCTTACCCGATTCAGTGAGCTAAAGCTGGAGCTTGATCCAACGGGGCTTTCAACTGATCGAAACTCTTCTGACAATTTTCCGACCACTCGAACTTTACATCTTTCTGTAGTATCTTTGTCAAAGGTGTAGCTATCACAGAAAAACCTTTCACAAACCGTCTGTAGTAGCTCGCAAAGTCAAAGCTTCAATCTCGAAACATTTTTCGTGGCTTCCAATCAAGTATAGTCGAGATTTTGTTCGGATCGACTCGAATACCTGATGCTGAAACAACATATCCCAAAAAGCTAACCTCTTTCATCCAGAACTCACACTTACCAAACTTCACATACAACTGTTGATCTCTCAAAGTTTGTAGCACTAATCTCAAATGCTCGGCATGCTCGGTTTCATCTTTGGAGTAGATCAAGATATCATCAATAAACACTACTACAAACCGATCCAAAAAGCGTCAAGACTCGATTCATTAGATCCATAAAAACAAGCAGGAGTGCATTAGTGAGTCCAAAAGGCATAACCGAGAAACTCAAAATGTCCGTACCTCGTCAGGAATGCAGTCTTTGGCACATCTGTATCTCTGACTCGCAACTAATAATAGCCCGATCTCAAATCTATCTTGAAAATATCAAGCCCCTTTCAACCGATCAAACAAGTCATCAATCCGAGGTAACGGTACTTATTCTTTATTGTTACCTTATTCGATTGCCGATAATCAATACACATTCGCATCGTTCCATCTTTCTTCTTCACAAAAAAAGCGGTGCACCCTAAGGGGAAAAGCTTGGTCGTGCAAAACCCCTATCTCACAACTCTTGCAATCTGCGCTTTCAACTCTTTTAACTCGGTGAGGTGCCATCCGATACGGAGCTATCGAAATTGGAGTCGTTCCCGGTACTAATTCAATGCCGAACTTAATCTCTCGTACTAGTGGTAAACCCGATAGTTCTTCCGAAAACACATCTGGGCATTCACACACAACCGGTACAGATTCAATATACTTTTCAGACACTTTATTATCCAGTACATAGGCCAAATAAGCTTCACACCCTTTTCTCACGTACTTTCGGGCTAACATCGAAGATATTACTGTAGGAAACCCACTTAAATCACTGGATTCGATTCTGATGATCTCCCCGTTCTGACATCTCAAATCAATAAGCTTTCTTTTGCGATTCACCACTGCATCATGTGAAGTTAACCAGTCCATTCCCAAAATTATATCGAACTCATCGAAGGGCAACAACATTAAATCGGCTGGGAAGCAAGAATCCTGAATCATCAACGGGAAACCTCTACACACTTTGTTAACAAGCACACATCTACCCAAAGGGTTGGACACACGAATCACAAACTCAGTAGACACAACTGGCAGAGTCTTACTGAATACTAGAGTTTCACACACATATGAATGAGTCGAACCAGGATCAATCAATGCAATCACAGTAGTATCATAAAGGGTGAAAGTATCGGTAATGACATCGGGCGAGGAAGCATCCTCTCTGGCTCGTGTAGCATAAGCTCTAGCTGGAGCTCTAGCCTCAGATTAAACTGCAGTGTTCTTCGTTCCTCTCTAACTACCACCTACATTACCTGAATGTCTGGGTGGTCTACCTCGCGCTGACGTGTTGCCCGACTTAATGTTCTGAACTGTATTCTGCTCAACTAACATCGGACATTCCCTAATAAAATGATCTGACGATCCACACTTAAAACAAGACCGATCACGGAATCTACAACTCCCGGAATGCCATTTCCCACAGTGCTTGCATTCCACTCGATTCTGTGGAGCGTTACCAACACTGGCCATCGAGGTAGCTCGGGAGCCCACTGGAGGTCGATCTCGTCTAGGTAAGTCCAAGTAGCTTTATGTCGGTGAAGTCATCTCGAACTTCTTAGATGTAGAATGGAAGGTCTTACCCGACGATCTCTTACGAGTGTCTCTAGCTTCTGTCTCAGCCTTTCTTTTCTCCTTCCCGAGCTCTTCAGCTTTGCAAGCTCGCTCGACTAGAGTCACAAACTCTTTGATTTCACGAATACCAACAATCAACTTTATATCTTCATTCAAACCGTCTTTGAATCTTTTGCACATAATGGTTGGTGAGAAACACACTCTCTAGCATATCTGCTGAGCCTAACAAATTTCCGTTCATATTCTGTCACGGTCATTCGCCCCTGTTTCAGTTCAAGAAATTCTTTTCGTTTTTGATCAATGAATCTTTAACTGATATATTTCTTGCGGAATTCATTCTGGAAGAAATCCCACGTCACTTTTTCTTTCGGAACCACTGATACTAGTGTATTCCACGGTGATATGCAGTGTCCCGAAGTAAAGATATAGCACACTTCAGGCATTCGGAGTACAAGATAGCTCATCAAGTACCCGAATAGTGTTATCAAGCCACATTTTGGCTCGCTCTGCGTCATCATCATCATTGGCCCTGAATTCTTCGGCCCTAAATTTCCTAATTTTATCAACTGGAGGCCTACTAGATCTCATCGGATCTATCATCGGGGGTGCTAAAGGTATCGGAGTTGGATTATTCGGGGGTGGAGGTTGTTGTACAGCCGGGTTAGTTTGAATAAACTGGGTAAACCACTCGTTCATCATCTGATAGAAGGCTTGTTTAGCCTCCCCCTCGTGGCTACCCGAAACTGGTCGAGAGTCTACCGGCACTGATCCTCGTGCACGGTCAGGCGCTACACTCTCTACATCATCCGCTACGGCTCTTTCAGGATCAGTGTCCATTTACTATATAAAACACAGTTCAGAATGTCAGAAGTCACCACACTATCAATATGTAACAAAGGCATGTATAACTAGACTCTAACGCTCTACGGTAGTCCTAGAATCGACTAAACCATAAGCTCTGATACCAATAAAATGTAACACCCTAACCCGCACTGCCACGGATTAGGGTTATGAAGCATTCTACAGGACTCAATACAGATCATTACTGACCATTTATCACAATTCATATGTTTATTAAACTCAAAGAGATTTAATTCATGCTTGTACAAATCAACCGTTGAATTAAAGATTATATGTCATTTAAATGTTTATCATAAGTTTGAGTATGCGCCTATCACTTTATGCATATGTAGTAACATAAATATAACTATCACTTATTCAATTATCAACTTGTCATTTCTAACTCATATGCACATGCATAGTTAATCATAAACTCTCATATCATTTTATAGTATATCTGCACACATACAAAAGACTCAATCTAGGTTCGCATTTACCATGATTTATAAACTCATCATCTTTACCATTTCAAAGTTATCATTTAATCAACCACATATTCGAATTCCATATAATACAAACCTATTTCTTTCATTTCGTTTCATAACATTTAAACATTACAGTTTCATGCACTTCTAACCCAAACTTACTACTCAATTAATTAATCCGAACATATAAAGCATGCACATATGCTCTTATCTAATTTTCCCATTTATGACAAAGATATCCCAGAATCCATAGATTTATGAAGCATAAATATAAGACTCGATCATTCCATTTTATAACTTGCAAGCCGAGACATTTATTCATTTTCACACCCACTCTTCATAAAAAAAATACACTTCTAATAATTTCATTTCATAACCGAGCAACCATAATACTAATTATTACTCAGAACTTATTTATAAACCAAATAGTTTCATGGATATATGTCATAAATCCTACCTATTCAGCATGAAACATATATAAATATAATTATACCTATATCATGCATTCATTTATTTATCCAACCGAAAAATGCACGCATCACACACCAAGGATAGATTTACATCATTTAATATTAACATTAAGAACTAGCCATTTTCGCATGGCTATTATACATCATCAAAACAATATTCAGACATAGAGTTAGTTTATACATGCCTTTTTATTTAAAAACCAAATATATAAGTACCAAAAGGAGTTGATAGTGTGGTTGATACTTCCAACGATCCTTTGAGCCCGTAGCTTAAACGAAATCTATAAATCAAACAAGGGTTACACGCAAGGTAAGCATGCTAGCTTAGTAAGTCTTAAGCAACCTCAATATGACAATCGAGTATACAAGCATTCAATAGAACATTTCCTAACATGAAACATCCAAGACTTAATATTTAATTTACCCAAACCGAATATCTCTTCTCCTGTACATATATCAACTTTCATTTCTTCACCGCAGTATATTATATCTTGAATAAAATAATTATCCACTTATACTTATAATTTTACTTATACAAATATTTACTACTTTCATGCTTTTCTATAAACATTTCAATCATAGTATACATCATAATTACATTCCATCTATTATAAACACACCACTTTCTTTCACCATTTCATTTACTTAGCAATATAGCATATAATCCTAACATTAAAGTATGCTTAATACATACCTTATAACCGAATTGCAAATTCACTCCCAAAAGCTTAGGCATACTTAATTCATTAGCTAGATATTACTAACATTACCTGAATCTCACACATACCGGCAAGGCACTTTGCTGATTCGAGGTTCGAAATCATAACACCGAGCATTAAGCCCGCTAGGCACTAAGCCCGATTATGTCACCCAGACGAGGGCACGCTAGGCACAAAGCCCGAAATATGTCACCAAGACGAGGCCTGCTAGGCACAAAGCCCGAATATCGGTGTGGTTATTCTTCAATTCTCATCCATAGAGCTAACTTTACAACAACTCATATATCACCAATTATTTTCACATATCCAATCAAAAATTTTATTTGTTCACATCACATTTTATAACACTTCAATCAATTCAATTTAGCACCCTTGTATTCGGCTAGTTCACATATTCATGCCAAAAGTATTCAAATTTTATCATTCAATATAATTATAAATCATTTATTAACTTATATTCGCTTAAAGACTTACCTCTCTACTGTCGATAGACCGTGCAAAAATCGGCTATTCGAGAACCTTCGTCTTCGCCCGATCTAATTCCGTTTTTCTTTGCTCTTGATCTAAAACACATTAAATTCAGCTTATTCAAGTACAAATCACTTCAATTTAGTCCCAAAACACATCAACATGCAATTTACTATTTTACCCCTACTATTTCAAAATTTTGCATTTTGGTACTAATTACACAAAACACAAAATACTCCCAATTTTCCAAGACTATACAAGGGCCGAATATTCCTAGGGGCTTTACAAGCCCTTCCATTTTATTTATTTTGCAATTAAACCCCTCTAAAATTTTATTTTTACAAATTGGCCCTAAAAACAAAAATTCATCAAAACTTCCAATACATAAAATACTATTCCTTAACTTATCTTTTATCTAAAATCATCAAACATCAAAAACCATATGAACCTATCAATAGCCGAACATCAAGCATGCTTAGATTTAAAAATTTTAACATGGGTCAGATAGTATACGAAGCAACGATCACAAAAACGTAAAAATTATCAAAAACTAACTAAAAATACATACCCGATTTAGCTTGAATGTATGACCGAATGCTCAAAACCTTTAAACCTTTATTTCCTAGCTCACATACGGCAATGAAGAAGAAATAACAAACATGATGGCTTTTAATTTCATATTATTAAACATATAATAACATTTTTTTAATGTTTTACTATTTTAACCTTTATTAAAAAAATAAAAACAACATATAAATTAAGGTCAATCTTGTCATATGCCACCCACTAACTTAAAAATGGGCTATTTGCCCTTTTAATACCTCATATTAAAAAGCCATCATCATTCTAGATCTTTTCACTATAGTATGCAACTTTTACTCTTTACGCGATTAAGTCCTTTTGTCAAATTGAACACACAAACGATAAAATTTTTCTACGAAATTTTCACACACATTAATTCACGCATAATAAGCACAGAATATAATATTTAAATATCTCTCAGACTCAGATTCGTGGTCCCGAAACCACCGTTCCGATTAGGGTCAAATTCAGACTGTTACAATTGTGGCTAAATTGGATGCTTATTATGCTTTGAATTGGTGCCATTTTGGTTGTGTAGGTATATGCAAATTTGGGTGGCAAATTGGCTTGGTAAATAACCTATTTTTGTCCACATGGGCAAAGACACGGGCGTGTGTCTCAGCCGTGTGTGATACACGGTCATGTTGCACGGTCGTGTGTCCCTCGGTGTTGAAATTGAAGTGAAGTCAGTATGCTTCACACGGTCTCACACACGGGCATGTGATTGGCCGTGTGGTACAAGTCAGTATACCCCCCTAATTGGCACACGGCCTAGCATATGGGCGTGTGACTTGGCCATGTTGCATAAGTCAGTATACCCTACAGGTTTGACACGGCCTAGCACACGACCTGGCACACAGGCGTGTGTGGCCACTCCGAAGGGCACACGGGCTAGACACACGGACATGTGGTTGGCCGTGTGACCCAAGTCAGTAGCCTCACTTGTTTGGACACAGGGAAGGACACGGGCTGGGAAACGGCCATGTGCTCCCATTTCGAATGTCCACACGGCCTGTGACAAGGGCTTGTCTGGTGGCCGTGTGAGACACACGGCCTGACCACAGGGGTGTGTGTCCCCTGTTTTGAGAAAAATTTTCTAAGTGTGGAAAAACTTCCCGAGTTATCGGTTTAGTCCTAACCACTGTCAATGCATGTTTAAGGCCTCGTGGGCTCGTTTAAGGGACACTGTGATTGATTGTGATTGAATTGTATTCAAATTGATAAATTATATATGAAATGTATGTTTAAAAGTGTTGTAAGTCTGGTAATTCTCAGTAACCCTATTCTGATAGTGAATACGAGTGAGGGGTGTTACATCCAATCATCTAAATTTCATGCTATATTAAATGAGTTATAGTAATACCATTGGAATTATTACTCACCAAAGGGTCTTGTTTTCCTATGCAGGCTAGGTGTATTTTGAGATCTTGTACTCAGAGTCATTAACATCCAACCGACAAATCCTAGACTCTACAATGTTTGTATATTTTGATTTGTTTCAAGTTGGCATGTACTTGGTTTTTAGTAGAGTCATTTGGTTATATTTATATATGTGTGACATGAAAAATTTAACTTTTGGTTGCAATAATTATAATGTTATTAGTCAATTAAATGGTTTTAATGTGATATGCTTAGTTTCGGGTATGTTTCGAAATATTGAAGTGCTAGGAATTGATTTGGGAGATGATTTCAGTATGGATATATTGTGAAATCTGAATTTTGTAGGAGGTTTTTACGTAAAATAAACAGAAATGCTGCCAAAATTTTTAATAAAATAATTTTACCACTATGCTTCCATTTCGATAAAGTTAGATATAAAAGTAGGTTGCTTTGGCAACTAAATGTGACATTTTATATTTGGATCCTCCAATTAGATCAGATATAAGGTGTCACATTTAGTGGTATTACAGCTATGTAGCCAATTCTCGGACTAGATCGAGTTAAGAATTGATTCTAGAAGTACTTGCCAAAGTTGAGTCGAGTCTGATTCAAGATTTGGATGCTGATTATATATTTTTTATGTTTTATAGCTAAAGATGTCTGTAGAATCAGGAAATGATGTCGATCATGATGTAAATAGTGGTGGTCCTTCTGTTAAGAATGAAAGCAGAATTGGGTTAGAAGCACCCAGGGTAATGCCCTCAACCTGACCTGATTAACCAGGTCCAGATATCGGGTGTTATTGCACACGCTACTTACAATTTAACAAACAGTTAACAATTTCTCATTTCTCTAATTATTTTATTTAACACTTTAACTAAAAAACTTATCATCTGAAAACAAATGAATTATTTTAAAATAACTTGTTACAATAGACTTGATACGGATCTTTATAATATAGAAGTTTATTAAAGACAAACACAGAAGGTGCAATCCTAGATTACGCCATTTTTCCACTGTATGCATAATAGCCCTCTTTGCCTCTACCTTAGGATACTCTTGGCATCGTCTCTCCTGGTGCAAACTCATGTTGAACACCTGAAATGACAATAAACATGGTAAGTTCAAGAGAACTTTGTAAGCCTTATCGTAGAATTACCTTGGCGGATACTTTATTTTCTTGTAAGAACTTTTGTGCGTCAACCATCCTTCTAAATCATTCATTTAGAGTGGATGTCACTTTTGTTTTAGCCTACGCTTACATGCCAACTATCGTACCCTTATCATACCCATATCTTCTTTATCTAACTAACTAAAGATTCTTCCAAACATTTCAAAAATCTCTTTGTCACTTATGTGCTTCTCTACAGAACATGCCCACAGAGTCCACCTCAAGCTAACCCTACCTTAACACCTACACTTATCTTAAACAGTTGTTCACAGACTTTGGCGAATACTTTCGTAGAACTAGATACCACTAAACTCACACTCAAAACCTATCTTGGTTCATTACTACACAGACCCATACTGATAATTTACTACATAGATCATTCAGATAACTTCAATGCCATTTTACTCCAGAACCCCAGACTCTCAAATAATCGATAAGAAAATTTCATATGGTTTTAGACGAAGTCATTATACAACCCAGAAAAAACAGATTCCAGATAACTCTAATTCAACAATTTCATAACACAACCAAACCCAGATTGTCCATTTTTTAAGTCACACATTGCTACGAAAACATCCATGTCCAACATTATCAAACCATCATGATGAATACCTTTATTAACACATGAACAGACAATTCTTTTCAAAACTTATTCATTTATTTTACAGATATTACTTAACCCTTTATCTTGAGCATATCAATACCTTATCATAGTCATACGTTACTTCATAATCAACAGAATTTATCCATAATTTACCATAAGGATAAATATACAAATCTTACAAGACATACATGACTGAACACGCCACAAGGCTTCATATAGAATATGCCACAAAAGCGTCATACAGAGTTATGTGTTTACTATCTCGATAGACTTTTACATAAATCCATGTATCGTGATCAGCCAATTCGATTTACATACTCTGAAGGATACACTATGAATATCAAAATAGACATATCATGTTATGGGTCTTAACCACATTGTCTTACATACATTCATGTATTGTGTTCTGCCAATCCAGTCTTCATCTTACTAGAGGCTACACCATGAAAGTTTCCAAATCATACCAAGCTGTCATGGGCCTCTACCTCATGGTTTTACACTTGATTTCAACTCGTGGCATCCCTATCTGGTTAGCAATATAACTGCCCTACCAGAGGCTTCACAGTAGAATGTTAGCTTAACATTTACTTACCCAAATGATCACCTCTTTATTGGCTTGTACATCTTGTATACCAGACATTACCTGTGTGCTTATCAAAAATCATTCCTTTAACTGAACTCATACCTTACCAATTTCCGTAAACATAATCACTCCATTTATGTATGTATATAAATAAGTTTCTTGTTTGAAAAATTCATATAAAAGAGTTTGGATGAAGACTCATCTACACTCACCTACAGTAAATTGAAGCTCCAGACCCAATCATCCATATAAAGTAGCAACAACAAATGCTTACAGAATAAAGAAACACCATTAAAAACTTACTCGTATAGAATTTACCATCATCTCAAGCACTTAAAACCCCCATGCAAAGCCTTATACTTAAATTGTAACACCGCAATTTGGCAGGTTCTAAGTTTTTGCGCGTACCCTAAAAGTAATCTATATAGCGTGGTTCTACCAGCCAATTGTTTCTTGTGGCATATAGATTTGGGCACATAACCGAAGTTTGGATATTAAGTAAGGATTGATCTAAGAAAGTGGATTCGTAAGGGAGAAGAGTCGGGTAAGAGAAATTTGTAAGTTAGATTAACGTTATGGGCGATGTTCACCAAGTTTGTTTAAGTTACTGTGCTGATCATGTTATAAGTATTCAAGATAAGATACAAGGTAATTTAGTTAGAAGTCAACTGGATTGAGTATTGGAGTAGCTAAAATATTGGACCTTCACTTATGTTCTTCTCAGAGGTTGTAGGCCATTATAGGGACAATTCTAAAAAAAGGTGACACGTGTCAAGTTTTAATAGGGACTTAGGCTGTATATACATTTGTATTCAGGATGAATGTGGGGGAAGTTATCTTCTCTATTTTTCAAAAAGTGCTACTATCTGATTCTTAAGGAACTACAAGCATTTCTTCCTTAAGCTAGAAGTTGCGATTCTGGGTTATTATGGGAAGATGCTTTGTGTCTAGGTAAGTTTTATGACTCTGTATGTTATGTTATGAAAGACTAAGCCTATAAGGGTGCATGAACAGTAAGATGAAGAAGTAAATATTTGCATGAGGTTATCTGGGTTTGAGATGATGGTAAAGGTTTTATGAATGAGATTTAATGGTGTCCCTATGTTTTATAAGTAGTGGTCGCTGCAGTTTCATATTGACTGTTGAATCTAGAGTTCAAGCCACTATTCATGGATGTGAGGTGAGTCTCTAAACTGGCTCTTGCATGGTGCTGTTCATACCTTGATGTCTGTGGAACTAATCGAAAGTTGATGCTGAGATCATGAAAGGTACAGTAGGTAAGGTAAGTGATTCATAAAGGATATCTATGATTAAGTGAATATTGTTAAGAATAATATGTAAGATTGGTATAGAGTCTAATGAGTTCAAGTGTGTGCTGAATGTTGCATGAATAATGTAAGGTAAATCATAGTTGTACTTGAATGTCTAAAATGCATGTTATAAGATGGGTGTTATATTGGTTGTTTATTGTAGACTAAGAAGATTAGGCCTAGTTTGATTGAATGTATGAAGTGCCTACATGTAAATATGTTTTGAAACCGAGCTCTAGCATTTTTTGCGGACTCAAAGATACATGTGACACAGATTTAGCCTAAACTGGTAATCTGTTATCATTTTAAAGGTTTAGCCTGGACTTGTAACCTTACATGTATGTTAAGCCACGAATGGAACCTTTTGAAAGGAATTAAAGGATGGTGATTTTCCAATGGGGTTCTCTGCGTGTCCCAGGAAGATGATGGACAAATCTCATGAAAGGTAAGTTTAGGCAAATCTATGTTGTAAACACATAAAAAAAGAATAGCCTTTGTGGTAAAGTCTAAAAGAATAGCCTTTGTGGCGTATTACAAAAGAATAGCCTTTGTGGCGATGTCTGAAAGAATAGCCTTTATGGCGTATTACAAAAGTATAGCTTTTGTGGCGAACTCTGGATGGACTGTCCTTGTGGCGTGTCTTAATAGGATTCCCAATGAAGAACTATGAAAGAGGTTCTTTTTGGCATACCATGATAAGGCCTTCATGGCGTATTTTAATAGATTTTTTCTGGTGGCAAATTTTGTATAACTCTTAAAACAAAATTAGAGGAATCTGTAAGGAAAAAATATATCTATGGACTACATGATAAAGTACTATACAAGACTTGAAGAGATATAAAGAAGTAACGAGTTAGTATTGAAAATGTATTCTGGTTAAGGACATGAAAATATATTTGTGATCTGCGTACGTGTTTCTTCTTGAATCATGATGAAGTGATGGCTTAGTGATTGAAGGATGAAATTGATGTAATTAAGACGTTTTGTTGAGAAAAGGAAATGTTTTAGAGTCAAGTATAGTAATGGACAAGTGAAAAGGAATAAAACTTGAGGAAGCATTTACCAGAGACAAGGTTGAAGGTTAAGAACGATAAAACCGCTTATATAAGTTATCAATTGTGATATGCAAATTTGGCTCAGGTAAATGATGTTTTGCTCACTAAGTTCTTATGAACTTATCTATGTGTTATATTTTAGGTAAATTGGTATAGGTCTACACCAGGAGGAGTGATGCCAAGACTACACCAGAGAAATGACCTATCGAGTTATTATACATACTGAGTGAGTTTGGCAGCGTGTCCAAAGACTAAAATGTTCTTTAGAAATCCATACTTTAGGGTATCTGCAATTTATTAGGATCTCAATTTAGATATCATTGTAATTTAATTACCACATGTTGTAGTTGTTTTTACTCATTGGATATACTTATGTATTTTAGTTTGAAATTTTGTAATTAAATAAGTTGTAATTATCTGTAGATTGTATAAGTAGATTAAGCTTGTGTCTGTGTTTGCATAGTAATACCAAAGATCCAGATCCAGTTAATTGGATCGGGTTGAGGGCGTTACAAGTTTGGTATCAACGTACAGTTTAGTCAGTTCTTGGACTTGATGAAGTGAAGAAGCCCTGTATGCATATAATACACCGAACTTGGCAGAGTTCCTCAGGTTCCTCAGGTATGTTGAAATTATCTCATCATGTGATAGATGTATTAATAATGGATAAATGAAGAGAAATAATGATGAAGTAAGAAGACAAAAGAAAGGTAAATGATCGTTTTATTGCTAAAGATAAAATGCATTTCCAAGATAATAAAGAAATCCAAGAACAAGATTTCATAAAGGAAAGATTCATTAAAAGTATGACGACCATTACAATAATTTCGATCAGGAAAGAACAAAAAAACCAAAAAAAAGAATACTTAGTTCCCTTCTCCAAACCGATGATCCGTTGGTTCATCAAGGACTTATTCAGTTTGTTCCACGCCTCTAAAAACTTTCTCCAAATCGATTGAGCCCTTAAAATTTTCTACCTTAGGCATACTAGTAATAAAGAAACCAATAGAATTTGTGGGGATATCCTTAAGAAAATCAAAATCCACTTGGCTCAGATTTATTGGACTAGTTGCCACTTGAGTGTGAAGGACTATGTTAGACATCAGTTCTAACAGTGCCTGAACTAAACTCTTTGTTGTGTCTTCCTGGTACCTTTTGAAGGCTTCATCATTGGACTAGTGAAGATTATCCAACTTAGCCTTATAATGCAACACTTGGTATTTGAGTTGTTCCTTTAAAGAGTATTCACCCTCCTCTAATGATTTGACCTTTCTTTCCAATTGCTTGAACTTATCCTCTATGTCTTTATCTTTGAGCTTCCATGCCATAATATAAGAGTTGAGATGCTCGATCTTGCTTCTTTGGATCTTGTTATTGTAGCATAACTCATCTATCGTCTTATCTTTAGATTTATTAAACTCCTCCAAGTTTGTAACCTTGGTATTATGGTAATTACTGAACTCTTGAAGGATTCTAGTCCACAATCCGGCCTCTACGGATAGAGCCTGGAGAGGTTTAGCCATTTCTAAAATAGGAGATGAATCTGAATTTGATGTAAGGTAGGAATGGATAGCCTCTTTCATCTGAAGAGGTATCATGTTATATTGACTTTGGAAAATTGAATAAAAAGAAACAGAAGGTGGCACTGAAGCATATAAGCCACGCCATGGAAAGAATTCCCTCCTCTCTATAGAAGGGAATTGTTGTGGATAAGGGCTAGTGGGGATCACAGGCAGATCCAATGAAAATGTTTCTGCTGGGATATCAACACAGGAATGACCCTAATCTGGAACAGGGATGTCTGTAGAAGGGACAGACTCTAAGGGGATTCATGGCACAACAGACAAAGATGGAGCTGAAGGAGAAAGAACTTTTGGATCTGGAAGTCCCTTCTTAATTCTACGCCATTTTGGCTGAGGGAGTTCACTCTCTTCAACAACTAGAGTGTCTTCACTTGCTCTAGACCTCTTCTGATTTTTCTTCATAATTGGTTTCTTAGAGGGAATAGTTGTGGCTTTTTCCTTAGCACGAGACTTCTCCAAAATAGCCTTAATGTCCATACGAGGTGCTTGGATGATTGAAGTGTGAGATTTTGGATTGGGTCCTGCACCATCAACACAAGTATTAGCCTTACCTAAAAAGGAAGAAGAAGAGTAAGGAATACCATGAGTGGTAAGCCAATTTCGGGAATGTATTCCATAGAATTCATAAAAATAAAATGGAGGTTCTCCTATGTGCCCAGTTAAGATCTATGCCAAGATAGTGTTGCCATTGAAAAACCAAGCTTCTGAAGTGGAAGGTATATGGTATTTGTCTAGCCAACTAATGCGGTTTGTACTTCGTCAACCATTGGGACTTTAGTTTAGTAGACAATATTGGAAAATATTTCAAAATATAACCAATTCCACTAACTCAAGAATATTGATTTGCCATGAATTAAATTACTATTTACATCCTTTTTACACATGACTTTAGCTTGTTTAATAGTTAAATCAAAGCATCCTAGTATATATTTAGGTTTTCATACTTAAAGTAGTAATTTATGCTTTCTAGTATTTTTTTTATTACATTTTATATATCTAAATAAGGTTACATGAGCTTGTAGGTCAAGTTAGGAGCTAAAGATGCTTATTCGGGCCAAAACTGATGCTTATGTCGCGACACCAAGATACTTAAGTCTCAACGTTGAAGAAAGAAGCTAAAAATAAGTTTTGCAGTGAAACTGGCCTCAATGTCATGATACGACCCTCTTGTGTCACGACATACCCCCTGTGGTTGGTTGCAACATCGCAGATCTATGTTGCAACCAAGCCCCTGCGCTGCCCAAAAATTCTTACACATTTTAATTATGTTTTTTATGGAAATTAGCAGTATTTGTCCAAGTTGAACTCTAAGGACTTCAAGAATATTTTAGTCACTTTAATATTCCAAGTTTAGCCTATATAAAGGCCATTGTAATCAGTTTAAACACACAATTTTGAAGGAGGCAGAAAATATACTTAGGGTTTTTATTTCATTCTTAGTTTTAACTTAAGGTATTTTATGTTCTTGTAATCGAAAGATCCTATTCTGAAGTGAAACTCTCGTGAGTGGAGATTGTTCCAAAGCCATGCTTTCATCGATAAATCCATGAGCATCTCTTTTCTTTTATCCTATTCCTTATACCTCTTTCTTTAACATTATTTAATTGAATGTTTGTGTAAATATTAGAATCAATTTATTCTTCAAACATATCTCACATGGTTTCAACTATTCTAATCTTATTAATTGATTGAAAGATAGATTTTCTTAGCGGATCAGCTGTTTCGGAGAGGAAGAACTTAAACCCTAGGCTTGACGATCCTATGAAGTCATTTAGGTGGGAATTAACCCAGAATTGGTATGGCCTATCCGTGAACACCTTAACTCTGAACTAGTCTGGACTGTGAGGTTAGAAGATAAGTAGTCATTTTCGACTCGTTATTTAGTGGAAGATTGGAAGATCCTGCTAGGGTATCGACTAGTTGATTAATTAAAACATTGCATCAATAATTAATTAGGTAAAACAATTGGATCTAGGCTAAAGGAACTCGCGTAGTGGAAACAAGGGATAGGAGAAACGGATACATAGATTTAGATTTAATTCAATTTATTTAGTTTATTATTATTTTCATCTTCTTGATTGACACTACTAATTCGTGACTCGCGTAGATTAGTAATTATTTTTGGTAATTAGCTTAATAGTAGTTATCCCCAAACTGCAATCCCTTGGGTACAATCCTCGAAATACTTACTGTAACAGTCCGGTTTTGACCCTAGTCAGAACAGTGGTTTCAGGACCACAAATTCAAGTCTGTAAAATATTTTAATATTATTTTCTGTGCCTACTGTATGTGATTAAGCATGTGTGAAAGTTTCGTATGAAAATTTGTCTATTTGTGTGCTTAATTTGATAAAAGGTTTAAATTGCATAAAGTGTAAAAGTGGCCTTATAATTGATTAAGTGCCTTTTTGATGTGGCTTTTAAATGTGGAGGCCTTATGAGGCAAATAAACCATTTTAAAAGATAGTGCATGGTGAAAGGACATTAATGGCCTTAATGTTTATAAGTTTTATTTATTAATTCAAAAGGTTAATATGGTAAATAGATTAATAATATATGTTATAATAAAACAAACATTAAAGATGATGGTTATCATCTTCTTTTTTTTGGCCGAAAATACTAAAGAAGAAGAAAAGAAAAAGAAGCTAGGGTTCGGCTAGCTTTTGATTCTATTCAAGGTTTGTTTTTAATCGGTTTTTGATAATTTCTACGTTCTTGCAATCGTTGCTTCAAGAACTACAAAACCCATGTCTTAATTTTGAGAATTGATGATGATTTTGAAATGTGTCTTTGATGAATACATAAATTTTGTGAAGTTTGATAGTTAAATATGGAAGATATGTGTTTGATTATCATAGTTTGTCTTTGGAGTTTTGTTGAATTTGAGTATTTTGGACTAAATATTTTGAAGGACTAAATTGTGAAATAAATGAAATGTATGGACTTGTATGAGCTACATGAGAATTCGGCTAGGCATGGGTAACTTGAAATTATGTGTATTTTGTGATTTTGTGAAATAAGGACTAAATTGTCCAAATGTGAAAATGTGAGGGCTAATTTTCAAATTGCCCTAAATATGTGTTTTTGGATTGAATTGAATGAGTTGATGAATAAAAGGATTAAATTTGAATATGTATAGATCAAGAACCGAAGAAAACAGACTTAGATCGAGGGAAGTCGAAAGTTATTGAATAGCCATTTATCTCCGTACGAGGTAAGTCGATATACAAATAAATGTAATTGAATTGAATTATTTGTACCTATATGAAATTTGAACTGCTATGAAAATCCATTGAGATGGAATGTGTATGAAATTCGAATCCGAGGTATATATATATCAGTAAGGTATCAGTGTCCGAGAAGTCCCGTCTGAACCTAAGGATAGATAGGATTGCATATGTCATGACATAGGTGTCCGATATGTGATATCATGTAAGACCACGTCTGGGACGTTGGCATTGATTCGAGATTTCCTGTAAGACCGCGTCTGGGACGTTGGCAACGATTTGAGATTTACGTGTAAGACCATGTCTGGGACATTGGCATCGTATTTGATTCGTGTAAGACCGCATGCGGGACAGTGGCATCGATATCTGAGTACATGTAAGACCTCGTCTGGGACGTTGGCATTGTAAGACTATTCTGAGCACTCTGAGTATCCTATTTAGTTCCGAACGGTTCAACGGGCGAGTCCGAGAAATGAATGATTATATGTGAAATCCATCTGTTTCATGTATGTCCGAAGTATATGCTTTGAATAAGCATAAGAGGTAAGTTAATATGTACATTGATGATATGAACAAAGTGTGATATGTGTATCTTTTGATAGTTGAGTAAATGAGATGCTTGAGGTAAAGATGTGTTGGTAAGCAATGGCAAACCAATTGAGCCAAGAAAAGCTTATGTGTAGGGGATGATGATGTGCTTATGAATTTGAATTG
The DNA here is from genome assembly GCA_025698515.1 of Gossypium sturtianum. NCBI lineage: Eukaryota > Viridiplantae > Streptophyta > Magnoliopsida > Malvales > Malvaceae > Gossypium > Gossypium sturtianum. The sequence continues at coordinate 44,054,261 of CM046948.1, forward strand.
CCATGCTTATAATTGAATATATGTTAAGTTTATTTGTATATGGCTTACTAAGCTTTTGGAAAGCTTACTTTGTGTGTGTTTATTCTGTTTTATAGATCGTCAAAGCTACTGAAGGCTCGAGACCGTCGAGGATTGCCATCACACTACTAAAACTCATTTTGGTACCTTTTGAAAAAAAAATGTATATAGCTAAATATGTCATGTATAGGCTAGTCATTGTGGAATATATTTGTGATGTGTAAATAGTCGTGTGATGTGGCTAGATAAATGTTGGTAATATGCATGAATGATTATGGTATATGATGCATGTTATGGTATGACTTGATGGCAATGAAAATGTCTTATGAATGGTAAGCTTAGTGATGGATTGATGCCATTGTGATCTAGTGAAATTGTGGATGAATCGTGCTTGGTTATGCATGTGTTTTAGTTGTGCAATTTGATATATAAGTTGACATGATTAGAAATGAGATTGGATGGGATGATAAGTTGATTATTTGACATGTATTCTGGTTGCCAAATTATGTGTGAAAATAGGCTTGTATGTGCTTGTAGGTATGACCCAAGTGTGGGTGGCATGTTGGCCTTGCAAATGGCCTATTTTGCATACACGGCCAAGGGACACGGGCGTGTGTCTCTGCTGTGTGGCTCAAGGGCCACTTCGAAGTGTGCCTGGGCGGGTTACACTGGTCGTAGCACACGGGCGTGCCTGGTGGTCGTGTGACCAAGTCGTAGCTAGCTTAATTTCACACGGCCATGGCACACGGGCGTGTCTGGTGGCTGTGTGGACAAGTCAGTATGTATGCCCTATTTTGGCACGGCCTGGACATATGGGCGTGTCTGGTAGCCGTGGGAGGCACACGGCCTGCCCACACGGGCATGTGACCTCTGTAACTTTGAATAAGTTTTAAATTTCTGAGAATTTCTGTATGAGTTTGGTTTAGTCCCGGCCCTATTCTAAAGCATGCTTAAGGTCTTGTTGACCTATCTAAGGGACGCTTTGATTGCATTGGATGAATTATATTATGAAATGTCTGTAAAAGTTTTCGATCTATCCGGTAACGTCTTTAACCCTAAACCAGTGATGGTTAGGGTTAGGTGTAACATCCTTAAATAGGGGCTATGATGTTTGAACTGTTTGCATGTGTATGACTTGGTTGTGATATTAATTGAGACGTTTTAGGGTCTAGGTATAAGCCAAGGTTAGGCTCGAACAATAGGAAAATTTTTATTTTTAAGCTTTGGTTAAGGGGAGCTGAAGGAGTTAGGGGTTAAGAATATTTTGTGGTAAACTTTAGCACAAGAATTTCCTTGGTAAAGTGGCAAGGAGGCGCCACTTAGGGCCTTGAGCAGTGACGCCACAAGCAGGGGAAGGAGAGCTTGGGTTCGAGCTGCAGAAATCCCTTGTCGCTAATTCTTTTGACGCCTTGAGAGAGGGAAGAGTTGTGCTCAGCTCAAACTCGATGGATAAGCTGTTGAACAAGTCAACTGATTTAAACGGGTGGAGAAGAGGGAATTTAGGAGTTTGAATAATTCAAACTCGTTTGAACGAGTGGTCAGGAGAGATTTGAGAGTTTTGTCAAAATTTGAACTTGTTTGTGGAGGAGTAATCGGTTGGGAGTCTAGAAGGGGAAGTGTCGTTTCTCCATAGTCAGGCTAGGTGACATTTTCGGCTAAGTCAGGCATCAGTGCATTCGATTGTGAGCCAAAGCCGAAACCCCCTTAGTCTTGTCGATTTTTCTCCCTTAATGCATCATTTGAAACAAAAGCCGAAATCCCTTTTGCACCTATCGAATTCTCTTGGAAGCACCTAGCTGAATGCCTATCTAAACTTCCTTAGTGCCATTTCTTTTTCTTCTTCTTCTCAAGGTGCTTAGCCAAATTTACTTGGAACCAATTGGGCTCTCTCTCTTTCTTCTTTGAACCGAAACCCCTTTAGCCGAATCTCTTCAAGGCCGAATCCCTTTCACTTCTTGTTCTCTTTTCTTTCATATTTGTTCAAAACCCCATCAACATCTCTTCTTCTAAAATCGACAACCTTCTTTTCTCTTCATTCTCTCTTGTACCGAAAGTCCATCAATCTTCTCTTGATTCTTTGCAAAGCCGAATCTCTTTTGCTCTTCTTTCAAAAGCCATAGCCGAAACTCCTTTGATTGTTCCACCACCATTGCCGAAATCTCCCTTTACTCTTGTATTCTTATTCCAACACTTTGGCCGAATATCAATCAAGGGTAGATCTCTTTGGTCTTCTTCTCTAATCGGTTTTGGAGGGGGTAAGTGTTCTTGGCCGAATCTCTTCTATTTTCTTCTTCTTTTTCTGTCGACTAACATAGAACCAAAAGCTGAATTTTGGTATTTGTCTTGATTCTCATTCATCTGTGAAACCGGATTCTCCTAGGTTCTTCGGGATTTGGAAGCAGTGGATCGTGGTCATCTACTCTCTCTACCAATCGATTTCGTTAGGACTGTGGTAAGGATACATATCGATTCGATCTTCCTCTTATTTATTTGAAAAGCCGAAGGCTATTGCTTTATGTGGTTGAATGTTGGCCGATTGTAGGGGAAGGCTGAGATCTCGCATATCTCGGGTTGTGGCTAGTATTCGAAAAGTGTTAAGGTAAGGAGGGTTGCTAGGTGCGTTAACTTTTCAGGATTTACAAGTGAAGCCGAATGGCTTTTGCTAATGATCTTGGTTTGGCCGAATGTAAGTAAAGGGGGTCTAGTGCATTAGATCGGGATCTTCGGGATTCAGTAATCGTGTTAGTAACCAGGTGTGTAACTTACACACTTCATAATTGTTGTAAACTTGTTAATAACTTAAACTATGTTAAAAGCCGAAACTGTGTAGATTTCGATATGATACCTTTATGGGTATGAGCAAGGATTTCGGGTAAGTCCGTTTTGTTGAGATTACGACACATGATTTCTGATGATAATATTTATGTATGTTCGATATATGTCTAATGATTAAGCATGATGGCATGATTTGTATGTGCATTGCATTATGGTGGGTGATATGAGAGGAGGGGGAAGATTGATATCTGTGACTTTGGGTCACCAGTGGTTTGACACCACCAGTGGTTTGGTACCACAGTTGATTTCATGACTTTGGGTCACCAGAGGTTTGGCACCTCATAGCGACTCGTCCCAGTGGTTTAGCACCACAGTGGGTTTGCCCCACATTTGATAAAACGGGATTGTCGCTAGTGATTTGGTATCACAACGTGGGTTGGCCCCACATATGGATTATTCGTGACTTTGGGTCACCAGTGGTTTGGCACCACATTATTATTGATATCAGTGACTTTGGGTCACCAGTGGTTTGGTACCACCAGTGGTTTGGTACCACACGGGGTAGAAAACGGAGTTGTGGATGGCTAGGTTTGGGTGCATGATGTGTTTGCTTGATTATGATATGTGTAAGCATGTTGCAATAGTCGGGAGGGGGATTATGCACTGAGTCTTGGTGACTCACCTTCTCCCTTATCTTTTCAGGTGATTCGTAGATCGCGGATGAGGAGCCGGGTTGACTCGAGGTGACCATACGATAATTACTTCAGTTTTACATGGACATTTGATTTGGGTATTTTACTTTAAATTTTGGTTTTTATTTGGGTTTGTAACAAGGCCTTTAAATTATGTTTTGGATTATTTTATCTGCTTTGGATTTGGTTTTAAATATGACTAAGTAATTACTTGATTTGCTTTAATAACCTGATAATCAAAGTTTTAAAACTAAGCTACGCAACGAGTTTTCTAAACTCTATCATCGGGTAATACAATTCACATGATTTCAAAGCAACTTAACATTTTCCACTATACATACAACGGTTTTCCCCAAACACAGGCAATCGAAGAGCTTTCACCAAAAATAAATCGGTAACCTATTTTCTTCGAATCATTTTCACTCTGTGACATGCCAGATTCGATCGTGGTGTGTTGATCGGGTTTGGGGTGTTACAATTATGGTATCAGAGCCAAGTTTAAAAGCTCAGCTGTGGGCCCGAGGCCCAAAATGTTTTAAAATAATGTTTCAAAGAGTTTTACTGGAAAATGTATGGTTTGAAAAGCATGGCACCGAGTCTCCGGCACCGATCCGCCCAGATAAGTACCCTTAACTGATGGTTGCATATGATTATGATTATGATGATATATGTTTTGGACGACTAGTGATAGTGGACTACCCTAGAGACTGGAACCTATATGACTCGTGGCTCATAAAAACAAAACTCGTAATAGAAAGCTGTTCATAAGGCGTGCCTTAATAATAGTGGAATAAAGCGACGCATAAAACTTTTAAATCGGATAAGTCGAGGCGTTAGACATGAGCACTCGAGGTCGAGGTCGAATACTGGCGTGGACGGGCAGCGGTCGGGTAGGATGACCGTGTGCGAACCGATTGGGATGTGTATAGACTACCGCCAATTGAATAAGCTGACGATCAAGAACAAGTATCCGTTGCCGAGGATAGATGACTTGTTTGATCAGCTTAAGGGGGCATCGGTTTTCTCAAAGATTGATCTAAGGTCAGGGTATCATCAGCTAAAGGTGAAAGAGGCTGATATTCACAAGACGGCGTTTCGTACTCGGTATGGGCACTACGAGTTTCTGGTAATGTCGTTTGGGTTGACTAACGCACCGGCAGCATTCATGGACATGATGAATCGGGTGTTCCAACAGTTTTTGGACCAGTTTGTCGTGGTGTTTATAGACGACATTTTGGTGTACTCAAGGTCTGAGGAGGATCATGATGTGCATTTGCGGATAATTTTGCGATTACGAGGAGAAGCGATTATTTGCCAAGTTTAGTAAGTCACAGTCGGCTTAGGAGGTGACTTTCTTAGGTCACGTGGTGTCGGTGAAGGGATTAGAGTGGATCCTCGCAAGATTGAGGCGATATTGGGTGGAAACCGCCTAAGTCGATGGCGAAGTTCGGAGTTTTCTAGGTGCGGTAGGATATTACCAAAGATTTGTAGAGGATTTTCTACGATTGCAAAGACCAGATTGACCAAGTTCTTGAGGAAAGGAGTTCCATTTGTGCAGTCAGAAGCAACGGGGGAAAGTTTTTACAAGTTGAAGAAGATTCTAGCGAAGCTCGGTTTGATTCACTTGAGGCGGGAAAGGAATTCACATCTCTTGTGATGCATCACATACTTGGCTTGGGATGTGTCTTTGATGCAGGAAGGGAAGGTAGTGGCGTATGCATCTCGGCTGACTAAGACCGCGTGAGGTTAACTATCCGACACATGACTTGGAATTAGCTGCGAGTGTTTTCATACGAAAATATGGAGGCACTATTTGTACGGAGAGAAGTCGATAGTCTACATGGATCACAAGAGTCGAAATACCTTTTGACTCGGAAGGATTTGAACTTGAGGCAGTAGCGCAGATGGATTGAGTGTTGAAGGACTACACTATTCAATTGAGTATCATCGGGCAAGGCTAACGTAGTGGCGCACGCGTTGAGCCGTAAGGTAGTATCGGACTTGAGAGCGATGTTTACTCATCTAGCTTGTATGACGACGGAGTCTATTGGCGAGTGCGAGTAAAGCCGACTTGGGTAGAAGCGATTAAGGAGCTTGATTAGTGGATGAGGGTTTGAATGCTCGGAGGTTGCAAGTTCGAGAATGGTGGGTTGGAAGGTTACTGACTTGTCTAGTGATGATGATCATCTGTGTTTTCAAGGGAAAGCTTGTATGCCGAAGGGCGTCGAGTTAAAGCGAGATGATTCTTTAGGGCGCATATAGCAGCCCATACGCTATGCATCACGGAGGTAGCAAGATGTACCGAGATTTGCGAGAGCGATTTTGGTGGCAGTGCGAAGCGGGAAGTAACCGAAGTTTGTGGGTAAATGTCCGGCGTGTAAATAAGTCAAGGCTGAACATCGATTGCCGTTGGGTTTACTTCAACGGTGAAGATTCCACGATGGAAGTGGGAAAGGATTACCATGGACTTTGTCAGTGGGCTACCCCTTACGCCTAGTAAGAAGGACTCAGTTTGGGTAATCGTGGACCGTTTGATGAAATCAGCTCATTTCATACCGGTAAGGATTGATTACTCGCTTCAGAAGTTAGCTAAGCTATATGTGGCAGAGATAGTGAGGTTGCACGGTGTGCCAGTGTCGATTATCTCGGATAGGGATCCCAGATTCACGTCAAGGTTCTGGAAAGCATTGCATCAGGCTTTGAGGACGCGATTGGATTTTAGTACGACATTTCATCCACAGATAGACGGACAGTCGGAAAGGGTTATACAGATTTTGGAAGATATGTTGAGAGGCTGTGTTTTGGATTTCAGAGGTAGCTGGGAAGAATTTCTACCGTTAGCTGAATTTGCATACAATAATAGTTACCAGGCAAGCATTAAGATGGCACCATATGAGGCGTTGTATGGTAGGAAGTGTCGTACACCTACATGCTAGAAAGAGTTAGGTGAGCTTCAGATGTTGGGTCCAGAGTTGGTTACAAAAACTGAGGATAAGGTCAAGTTGATTCGGGCTCGTTTGAAGGAAGCTTCGGACAGGCAGAAGTCATATATCGATCTTAAGCGGAGAGATATGGAGTTTGCCGTGGGAGACAAGGTCTTTTTGAAGGTCTCGCCGTGGAAGAAAGTGCTGAGATTTGGAAGGAAAGGCAAGTTAAGTCCAAGGTTTATTGGCCCATATAAGGTGTTGAGACGAGTGGGACCAGTAGCTTATCAGCTCGAGTTGCCAGCAGAGCTGAGTTAGATACACGATGTGTTCCACGTTTCCATGCTTAGGCGTTACCGTTCAGATCCATCGCATGTTGTATCAGTGGAGGAAATTGAGGTGAGCCCAGATTTGACCATGGAAGAGGAACTAGTGCAGATTCTAGATCGGGATGTGAAGGTTTTGCGCAAGAAGTCAGTTTATTTGGTAAAGGTGTTGTGGCAAAAACATGGCGTGGAAGAAGCTACGTGGGAACCAGAGGATGTGATGAGACAGCAATACCCTCAACTCTTTTGACCAGGTAATTTCGAGGCCGAAATTATTTTTAAGGGGGTAGAACTGTAACATCCTTAAATAGGGGCTATGATGTTTGAACTATTTGCATGTGTATGGCTTGGTTGGGATATTAATTGAAACGTTTTAGGGTCTAGGTATAAGCCAAGGTTAGGCTCGAACTATAGGAACATTTTTATTTTTAAGCTTTGGTTAAGGGGAGCTGAAGGAGCTAGGGGTTAAGAATATTTTGTGGTAAACTTTAGCACAAGAATTTCCTTGGTAAAGTGGAAAGGAGGCGCCACTTAGGGCCTTGAGCAGTGACATCACAAGCAGGGGAAGGAGAGCTTAGGTTCGAGCTGCAGAAATCCCTTGCTGCTAATTCTTTTTTACGCCAGAGAGGGAAGAGTTGTGCTCAGCTCAAACTCTGATGGATAACTGTTGAACAAGTCAACATATTTAAATGGGTGGAGAAGAGAGAATTTAAGAGTTTGAATAATTCAAACTCGTTTGAACGAGTGGTCAGGAGAGATTTGAGAGTTTTGCCGAAATTTGAACTTGATTGTGGAGGAGTAATCAGTTGGGAGTCTAGAAGGGGAAGTGCCGTTTCTCCATAGTCAGGCTAAGTGACATTTTCGGCTAAGTCTGGCATTAGTGCATTTGCTTGTGAGCCAAAGCCGAAACCCCCTTAGTCTTGTCGATTTTTCTCCCTTAATGCATCATTTGAAACAAAAGCCGAAATCCCTTTTGGACCTGTAGAATTCTCTTGGAAGCACCTAGCCGAATGCCCGTCTAAACTTCCTTAATGCCATTTCTTTTTCTTCTTCTTCTCAAGGTGCTTAGCCAAATTTACTTGGAACCAATTGGGCTCTCTCTCTTTCTTTTTTGAATCGAAACCCCTTTTGCCGAATCTCTTCAACGCCGAATCCCTTTCACTTCTTTTTCTCTTTTCTTTCATATTTGTTCAAAACCCCATCAACATCTCTTCTTCTCAAATCGACAACCTTCTTTTCTCTTCATTCTCTCTTGTGCCGAAAGTCCATTAATCTTCTCTTGATTCTTTGCAAAGCCGAATCTCTTTTGCTCTTCTTTCAAAAGCCATAGCCGAAACTCCTTTGATTGTTCCACCACCATTGCCGAAATCTCCCTTTACTCTTCTCTTCTTATTCCAACACTTTGGCCAAATATCAATCAAGGGTAGATCTCTTTGGTCTTCTTCTCTAATCGGTTTTGGAGGGGGTAAGTGTTCTTGGCCGAATCTCTTCTATTTTCTTCTTCTTTTCTCTGTCGACTTACTTAGAACCAAAAGCCGAATTTCAGCATTTGTCTTGATTCTCATTCATCTGTGAAACCGGATTCTCCTAGGTTCTTCGGGATTTGGAATCAGTGGATCGTGGTCATCTACTCTCTCTGCCCATCGGTTTCGTTAGGACTGTGGTAAGGATGCACATCGATTCAATCTTCCTCTTATTTGTTTGAGAAGTCGAAGGCTATTGCTTTATGTGGTTGAATGTTGGCCGATTGTAGGGGAAGGCTGAGATCTCGCATATCTCGGGTTGTGGCTAGTATTCGAAAAGTGTTAAGGTAAGGAGGGTTGCTAGGTGCATTAACTTTTCGGGATTTACAAGTGAAGCCGAATGGCTTTCGCTAATGATCTTGGTTTGGCCGAATGTAGGTAAAAGGGGTCTAGTGCGTTAGATCGGGATCTTCAGGATTCAGTAATCGCGTTAGTAACCAGGTGTGTAACTTACACACTTCATAATTGTTGTAAACTTGTTAATAACCTAAACTATGTTAAAAGCCAAAACTGTGTAGATTTCGATATGATACCTTTATGGGTATGAGCAAGGATTTCGGGTAAGTCTATTTTGTTGAGATTACGGCACATGATTTCTGATGATAATATCTATGTATGTTCGATATATGTCTAATGATTAAGCATGATGGCATGATTTGTATGTGCATTGCATTATGGTGGGTGATATGAGAGGAGGGGGAAGATTGATATCTGTGACTTTGGGTCACGGTGGTTTAGCACCACCGGTGGTTTGGTACCACGATTGATTTTGTGACTTTGGGTCACGGAGGTTTGGCACCTCATAGCGACTCGTCCCAGTGGTTTAGCACCACGGTGGGTTGGCCCCACATTTGATAAAGCAGGATTGTCACGGTGATTTGGTATCACAACATGGGTTGGCCCCACATATGGATTATTCGTGACTTTGGGTCACCGGTGGTTTGGCACCACATTATTATTGATATCGGTGACTTTAGGTCACGGTGGTTTGGCACCACCGGTGGTTTGGTACCACACGGGTAGAAAAGCGGAGTTGTAGATGGATAGGTTTGGGTCCATGATGTGTTTGCTTGATTATGATTTGTGTAAGCATGTTGCAATAATCGGGAGGGGATTATGCATTGAGTCTTAGTGACTCACCTTCTCCTTATCTTTTCGGGTGATTTGTAGATCGCGGATGAGAGCCGGGTGGACTCGAGGTGACCATGCGATAATTGCTTCTGGTTTTACATGGACATTTGATTTGGGTATTTTACTTTAAATTCTGGTTTTTATTTGGGTTTGTTACAAGGCCTTTAAATTATGTTTTGGATTATTTTATCGCTTTGGATTTGGTTTTAAATATGACTAAGTAATTACTTGACTTGCTTTAATAACACGATAATCAAAGTTTTCAAACTAAGCTACGCAATGAGTTTTCTAAACTCTACCATCGTGTAATACAATTCACATGATTTCAAAGCAACAACATTTTCCACTATACATACATCGGTTTCCCCAAACACGAGGCAATCGAAGAGCTTTCATAGAAAATAAAGCGTAGCCGGTTTTCTTGAATCGTTTTCACTCTGTGACATGCCAGATTCGGTCGCGGTGTGTTGATCGGGTTTGGGGTGTTACATTAGGGGTGTTACACTTACCAAGTGTTTTGTTGTAAACAAACTATATTACAACCTAACCCGTATACTTGCAGACTACGTCTCAAATCTATACTTTAGTTGTAGTATTCACACTCTAAATGTTGGTACGTCCAAAGACGGTCAAATATGCCCCTTGTTCAGACGTTTGAACTGCTTGTTAGCAAACTTAGATCAATAGGCATACTTTGAGAACAAATGGATTCTTTAGGAAGTTATTAACAGGTGGGAAAGCCAAAACCACTCTCAAGCTTGCAAACAACCCTTATGAACCGTTCCTTTTTCTAATGTAAGTTGGAAAGGCTATTTTGAATGACAAGTTCATTGCCTTGTCGAACACTAAAGTGGGCATACCCTGCATTGGCCCCTTGTCTTATAACCTTTAACTGATAGAACTTCTAAAAAACCCTAGGAGGGGTGGTTCATTTCTTGGTAGCAATCAATGAAATAGGCTATTAGAGTCCACCAAGGTAATGCTGATAGCTATCCTGGTGCAATACCATACTCAATCAAAACTGAGAAAAATAAGGGATGTAAGGGTAAGTGGAATCCAACCTCTAATAGAATGAGGGGAAGGATGAAACTTTGGGTGTTGTCACTTAAATGACACCTTGGTGGTATTTCAACATTGTAAGCAAAATTTGGGCAATGGAAGCCTCGGGCTGCTAAAAAAGTGTGCTTATTCTTATGAGGTGGTACATTCATAAGTGGGAGTGGAAACTCGTCGAAAAGTATTCTCAAGTTCATATTTTGGGATTTATTTTATATTTTCATGATTTGAAGTTTTAATCTGCTTACTGATGTTTTATTGAAAATGTATGAAAGATCGATTTTCAACAAAAAATATGATTTTAATACAATTTTTCCGTTGCAATACTTAAAAGTTTGTTTTAAACAAATATAACTTTTTTTTTTTGAAATAATTAATCTTTACAAATGAAACTCTAATGATGCTTGATGATTTTGAAATTAATATGATTTTTCTTGAAACAAAGCAAATAATTGAGATCACTAGTCTTAAATAAAAAGAAAATTGGTTTTAAAGAGTGATTTAAAATAGGAACATTTTTCCGTGTCATACCAATGACCAATGTAAGTTCAAGATTCGACCATAATGTCTAAGTTGGGTTTAGGAGGTTACAAAAATATTAAACGTGCAATGTACTTCTAGTGTAACAGGTCTAGTTGTAATATTTATATAAAGCGTACAATGGAACACCTTACGGAGTATTTCAAGGATCGAACCCATAGGAGATCGGTGATAAAATTGAATTCAAAGCAACAAAGATGCAAATAGGAAGTGTAAATGGTTATTATCTAACAACTGATAGTACGGTAAAACATAAATTGGAGTTATTATGCAAAAAACTATATCTAGTGACCTAAGTGTAAAGATTTCAAATATTTTTAAAGAGATAACAAAAAATGATGGTTTATTAATTTATGTGTTGACAATTAACTCTCGGATTAGGGAACTTAATAAAATAATTTTCTAATCGGATTAATTAATAGCTCTAGGTCTATAATTTACCCAATTTTCAATTTAGTCAAATTAATCTCTCGATCTAATTTAAACTAAACGAGGACAATTGAATTGTTACCTAATAAGTTCTCATTTCAATCTCACTTATCCAAATTTTTACCTATAGTTGTCAATTCTAAGTTTTTATTTCTATTCAATTGAGTCCGAATTATTCAATTTAGTTAGTAATCCTTAAGATAATTATCAAACAATCAATTAACCAACTACCCAAGAAAAATTAGTTCATGCTCATCTTAATCAACCAATGCCCAGTTAATCTTATGTTCATTTAAATAGTTAAATAAAATGAAAATTAAAAGGTTTAGAATTGCTCAAAGTTTTGTTTTGACGAAGTCCTTGATTTGTTGATTATGATGAAGCGAAAACAAAAGATTCCTCATTTTGATTGTTTGACTGCATACGTCAAGGGTCTAGTGCCGCGACATCCCTGGAAGTATCAAAGTTTCTTTATGTTTTTGCCTTAGTCCTCTCCTACACAAGCTAGAATTAACTGTTAGATCACTAAAAGGCGAGATTTTCTCATTTTTGTCACTAAAAATACTAAAAATACACAAACTAACTACTAATATAGAAACCTTATAAATATTAAAAATAAAAAAATAAATCCATAAAATGCTTAATCACAAGCTCTTTAAGTGTCAAAAAGGACTTAATTTACCATTTAAAATTATGGAAGATCAACTATACTGTAAACAAGATACAAAAACAAAAAATTAGACCCATGTGCTATTGTTGTGGAGTTACGAGTCATATCAAGATCAAATGTTACAAACTCTTCAAGGATCTTAGGAGAAGCTATCCTATTGTATCTACTGGAGTATCTCTAGTTACAACTCACTTTACAACTACTAGTACATACCTCTAGAAACAATCTTAGAGGAAGTAGAGTCAAAATGGAAAAAAGAAGTAGAGACAAACCTGTCATTATGATGATGTTGTGGGTCACATCAGACCTCAATTTCATAAGATGCTAAATGATTTGAGTTGGGAGGAAATAAATATGTTACACATGGTGTTCTATAAAGGCACAAAATATTTTTAAAAAAATCTCACAATCATAAGAAAGTGTGGGTGAGAAAATTCAAATCACGTGTTAGTTATGAAAATTAATTGTAGGTTGATTCTTTAGTCAATCATGAAGCTGCAACTAATGAAGCAACAACTGGAAATCAAAATGAAGATATTTCTACCACCATGAAAACTCTATTAAGATCTCGAAGAAAAGATCCTTGTTGTTTCATGAGTAAAAAATCTTATTAAAAAGTTAGTGTCCTATCACACCACCTATTGAAACAACTTATTGTGATGAAGTAATAATGCTTTTGTTATGATAGATGTTGATGCGATAAATTCTTGTTTTTATTCTAACTTATACTTGGGTTAATTTATTCTTAAGTTGTCTTGGGTTGATGCAAGAAATAATGGTGAGGTGATTGAATTTATTTTGGGAAGAGAAAAGACATGCTAAAGGGACTTCATTTCATTTATTTGGTGAATCTATCATACTTGAGAAAAACCCTAGTAGTTGTTTCACCTTCAATTATAATTGGTCCTAATGTTGCCAATATTACTAATGATGTAACAACACCTTGTCCATCATAGAATAAAAGTAAGTTCTAGATATTATTAAGTTTCTTATTGATCTACAAGAGACAACATATTAAATGAGAGTATTATTGATCTCCAATGTTGAATTTGTTGAATCGATGGAAACTAAGAAAGAACTCGAAGTCGTTGCACTACAACTAAATAAATGACAATGTAGTCAACCTCACCTATTATACAACCAACTTCAAAATTTGATGAGAATGCTCCTTTATCTTCACTTGATCCTAAAGGCAATTAATTGTTTGAATTTTACTATCGTATAGAAGGAAAGGATAATTTCTTACTCGTGGAATTATCTTAGGACCATTAAAAAAGTCAGTGTAATAGCCCGTTTTTCATTGGTGTCGAAAATAGTGGTTTTGGGACCACAAATACGATGTCTGACTCCATAAATATTATTTATTTAATATTTACAAATTTATTTAAGTGTCTTATTAATATTTGGTTCAGTAATTTTGACGTTTGGTTAGTTAATTAAGGAAAGAGGACTAAATCATAAAACCTACAAAAGTTAATCGCTATTGATTTTTATCAATTAAAATTTTTAATTAATGAATGTTTAAGGACCTATAAAGTAATTAGACCCTGGTGTTAAAGTTTGTACAGTTTAAGCATGTGATTAATTAGAAAACATGTTAAAATTGTAATAAAAATTTAAAGAAATAATAAGTAAAATAAGATAAAAAAAAAGTGGATGGAAAGAGAATGGTTCGTTACAATCATCCTCCATTATTTGAAAGCCATTTTTGAAGTGTGGAGAAAGCTTCAAACTTTTCATGAAAATCGGTCTTTTTATGTAAGTAACTTTGATGTCGTTTTTAGTAAATTTTATGTTTTTGAGATTGTTGTAGCTTAATCTAGCTAGCCCGAGAACTATTTCACTAAACTGTTAAAGTTTATCAAAGATTCCATTTATTTTTTCTTGAAACTTTTGTGGTTATTTGGTTAGTTTTGAAGCTTAGATATGCTAACGGAATAATTTGTAAAGTTAAAGTTGTTAGTCTTGAACCTAGGGACTAAAATGCAGTAAATTTTAAATGTGCATGAAATTTATGAAATTATGAGCTCTATTGGGATGTAGAAGGATAGAATTGAGATTGATTTCAAAATTGAAGCTGAAATTTGAAAGTTATAGTATTTTCAGTTTTAGGGATTAAATTGAGATAAATGCAAGAGTTGATGAATTATTATATAGATGAATTGAGCTGTTATTTAAATTCAATATACTATTACAAGATATTTAGAATAGATGGTTGATTTGAATTATGGTTTAGATAAAGAATTACAACAATCGGAGGACATACACGGAAAAGGGAAAATTATTGACTAGTCTCTGTCAGCTAACTGCTACTGTTTTGTAAGGTAAGTTCATAGAGTTAACTAAAATATTATTGCTGATGTGTTATACTTACTTATAAAATGGTAATTTGTTGGTGATTATGAATTTTGATATAATGTGAGGATAAATCCCAATGAACTTGGTAAAAGTCTCGTATAGGTTACAGGTTAATGCCCGAAGGTTTTGAGCTCCAGCATGTGTTGCAGACTTGAGAATACATGTATATTAAGCCTTGATCAGACTATTTATCATATGGGTTTAACCCTAATGGGTAACAAGACACTATTATTCACTATTCGTGTAGGTTTATCCCTAACGGGTAACCAAATACTATTATTCATTATTTGTGTAGGTTTATGTAAACTCAAAATTATATAGGGTTTTTCTATATATTTTTACCACCTTTTTACTTAATAAATATGTTAATATTGAGTAATTTTTATTAAAATAACTGAATTTTACTTAACTAGTAATATTGGGCATGAATTTATAAAGTATGTGAAATTATGCTTAATTACATGATTTTTGTACATATTTTATATTATTCCATGTTAATTTATTAATATGTGATTTTTCACTATGTAGGAAGACCATTGAAGATGTGATTAATATGAATGAAACATGGACATGCACAAATCAATACATGTGGACGACGAGACCATGCAAACAGGGTCATGAGGTTGATAATTTGACCCAGTGAAAGATGTACTAAAAGATGGACATGTGTGCTAAATTATTGGACTAAGAAACCGTCCAACAAGGGGGAACCAAAGCCCAGTTTCTGCACAAGTAGGTGGCTGCCCAAAAGCAAGCATTGAGGTATTTAATTGAAGGTCCTTTGATCGGTTGTTTAATGTCAAAGCAATAATGTGCAAGCGTACACTGTCGATGCAAGTATAGTAGAAAGAGGTGAGTTTGTCAGATATCGATCCCATAGGGATGGTAGTGTTTTGTCTATTAATGTTAGTGTAACAACTAGATGGAAACGAGATAAATTGTGAGAATAGTTGTCGATGTAATAACTTAAAAATAATAAAATAAAATATGATAATGATAAACTGAGATCCCCAACATGAACCTTCAGCAGAATACTAAGTGCTCACAAGGTATAAAAAGATAGGTGATTGTCGAAGCAATAAAGTTCAATGTATATCTTACCCAGCTTCACTCCTCTATTTAATTTGAGACTTAAACATGCATACTAACCTTGTAACACCCCTCACCCGTATTCAACGTCGGAATAGGGTTACAGATCATTACCGAACTTACAACAATTAAAAACACACATTTCATATACAAAATATCATTTCAAATACAATTCAATCACAACCAATGATAGTGTCCCTTAAACGAACCTATGGGGCCTTAAACATGCATTGAGAGTGGTTTGGGACTAAACCGTATACTCGGGAAATTTTTCAACATTTAGTAAATTTTTCTCCAAAACAGGGAATACACGCCCGTGTGAGCAGGCCGTGTGTCTCACACGGCCACTAGACACGCTTGTGTCACCGGCCGTGTTAAAACAAGGGGTACATACTGACTTGGGTCACACGGCCAATCACATGCCCGTGTGTCTAGCCCGTGTGCCCTTCGAAGTGGCCACACACGCCCCTGTGCCAGGCCATGTGCTAGGCTATGTCAAACCTATAGGGTATGCTGACTTATGCAACACGCCCGTGTGCTAGGCTGTGTGCCAATTAGGGGGTATACTGACTTGTACCACTCGGCCGATCGCACGCCCGTGTGTGAGACTGTGTGGAGCATGCTGACTTCATTTTGATTTCAACACCAGGGGACACACGGCCGTGTAACTTGACCGTGTGTCACACATGGCTGAGACACACGCCCGTGTCTCTGCCCGTGTGGACAAAAATAGGCTATTTACCAAGCCATTTTTCCACCTATTTTGTACATACCTAAACAAGCTCAAATGGTACCAAATCATAGCATAAATAACATTCAATTCAGCCACATTCAAGACTAATCCATACCATTTTCAATACCAACATTCAACATGCTTATAACCTTAAACCTTAATCCATCAAAACATACCAATTCAACTAATTATACCTTTACTAAACATACATTATTTTGAACCAATTCACAAACATAATTCACATCTAATATCAACCATATATTCACATATATGCACATAACCAAAATTCACCAAATTAAGCCAACTCTCATGGCTATATTTACAACTCCAAACATTTACATTTACAATGCCAATTCATTTGGCCAACATCATTACCAAAACATACTTAACATGACTCAAACACCTATATAGGCCATATACTTAAAACATAGTTTCAAAAGTACCAAAGAGTCAGTGGATAGTGTGGTGAAGTCTCTGACGATCCCCGAATCCGAGCTAGCTTTGTGATAAACCGTGAAAGTAACATATTCTAAGCCCACATTTAGTATGCTTTTGGATGATTTAAGCCCCAATTTATGTAAAAAGGTGCTCTTAATCCTTTCTTTTCATGTCTTATACTCAGGAAAGCACCCAATGACGAAAAGAACGAGAAACGGGCTTAAAACGGACCATGTTGGGCCAAGCCACGAAATCAACACGGCCTGGACTTAAAGCCACACGGCCATGCCACCATTCCTACTAGAACACGGCCTTACCACGACTTACACGACCGTGCCTCATTTAACAGTGTCGAACACGGCCTGACCACGATTTACACGGGCGTGTGCCATGGCCGTGCCTCTGCTGCAGAGAAGAGTAATTTCATTCGGGAAAGGATACTTAGGGAGAAAGAAACGTGTTTCAAAAGCGTATAAATACACCCTAGGTACCAGCTGAAAGGGGGCGGCAAGCTAGGTCAAAAAGCCAAGCCGAAAAGGTCAGATTTGTGGGAATCACTCGAAGATAGCCAGTTGATCCATCTCAAGAAGCCAGAATTATACTAAAAACGGAGGATCTCCTCTTCAACTCCTTCAGGGGGTTTTAGGGATTTCTTATGTTTTGTTTTATCTTTTCTCTTGAGATGTTTTCCTTTATTGTCATGAACTAAACCTTCGGATACCCGAAGGGGATGAAACCTATGATGAATCTTGTTATTTGATTTGTGAATTATATGATAATAACTTAGTTTGTTCTTAATTGTGTGAACTTAATCCAAATCTAATGTGCTTAGGTGGAGGAGGAATAGACCCTGTCTAAGAGTAGATCCAACATGATTAAGCGGAGTTGATTGCACGCCTAGAGATAGGGTGACGGGATTTTGCCGGATTAGGGTGAAACCTAATATGGGAGTCCACAAATTGATTTACTGCTATTCTAGGGGGTTATTATAAGCGAACGAGAGTTCCACTAATTAACCTAGGGTTAGACGTTATTCGCCTCGAGAGAGGGTTTAATATACGTTAGGGAGTCTCACGGATCAAACTAAGTAAATAAATCATATGGTTCAAGGTTAAATAACAAGTGAAGTCTAGGTGGATTTTTCCTAAGGGTATCACTTGAGTCAACTGAGTTTTCCCAAAAGTTATTTCCCGAATTCATTCTTTTTGTCTTTGCATCTTAGCTTAGTAAGTAGATTAGTTTTAGTTTAAACAACCATCATTTTATATTAAAGCTAAATAATAAAAAGACGGTGAGTATTAGTACTTTTAGTTCCATTGGGTTCGATAATCCGGTCTTGCCTAAGCTATACTACTGTTCGATAGGTGCACTTGCCTTAATCGTTGTCAGAGTTAGTTTCCAGGTTCGATCATTCTTGTATAAATTTTAAAACTCTGATTTACAGCGATCAAGTTTTTGGCGCCGTTGCCGGGGAACTAAAATATTAAGAAAACTCTATTTTTATTACTTTAGCCATTATTTTTTTTATTTTTCGCAATTTATTTTTTATTTTTAGTTTAATTTTAAATTTGCTAAATTTTCTTTCTTTCTCTTCCTAGTAGGTACCTCTAGTTTATGACTAGAAGGAACCCGAGAGGACCTTTAGAATACGACAGTGATATTGATGCTACCGCTCGAAGAAATCGTAGAGAAATTAGGCGAGCCCTAAATTACCAAGGACAGTGAGAAGACAGATCCAATCCTACTGAAGGGATGGACGAGAATAATCCACCATCACAAAACGATGTGGCGGATCAGAATGCTCCTCGTACTATGTATGATTTTGCTAAACCTCATTTAAGCTGAGTGCGAATCGAGTATTGTTAGGCTCGCTATAGTCGCTAATAATTTTGAATTAAAGCCTAACACTATTCAAATGATTCAACAATTTGTTCAATTTGATGGTTTGCAGGATGAAGATCCAAACACTCATATAGCTAATTTTTTAGAGTTCTGTGATACCTTCAAAATAAATGGCGTTTTTGATGATGCCATACATCTTCGGTTATTTCCCTTTTCATTAAAGAATAAAGTTAAACAGTGGTTAAACTCGTTACCACAAGGGTCAATCACTACATGGGAACAAATGACCGAAAAATTTCTATTAAAATATTTCCCACCGGCCAAAATGGCCAAATTACGTAATGATATATCTTCTTTTGTTCAGATGGATATAGAGACATTATACGATGCATGAGAGAGATACAAAGATCTCTTGAGGAGATGCCCACACCACGGATTACCATTGTGGCTCCAAGTCCAAACTTTTTACAACGGTGTGAATCCTTCAACGTGGCAATTAATTGATTCAAATTGCGGTGGAACCCTGAATAATAGAACTCCCGAGGCGACCTACGAGTTTATCGAAGAGATGTCATTTGAATAACTATCGATGGCAAGTTACAAGAACAAGGCCAACAAAAACAGCCGGAGTTTACAACCTCCACGCAGTAACCATGCTATCAAATCAGGTAGAGTTGATGAATAAAAAGATTGATAGTTTGTGTTCTTCGCAGATAAATCCAGTAATGCAGTGCGACATAGGTGGAACCGTGGCGAATCCTGAGTACCCACCCTACCAACCGGGCACAGAGAGCGAACAGATGAACTTATAGGTAACAATTTCAGATCCAATAATAACCCATATAGTAATAATTATAATCCAGGTTGGAGGAACCACCCAAATTTTTCATGGGGAGGACAAGGAAATCAAGGAAATCAAAGACAACAACCTCCTCAAAATTTCCAAAATCAGCCCTATCCACAGGAAAAGAAGTCGAGTCTTGAAGAGACGTTGAACAAATTCATAGCATCCACAGAAGCCCGTCTCCAAAAAATTGAGGTCACGCTCAACACCCAACAAGCATCGATCAAAACGATCGAGAACCAAGTTGGAGGACTTACAAAGGCAATCGGGGAAATTACCCAGTCAGTCAGAGAAATTGCAAAGCTATTATCCGAACGACCGCAAGGGCGTCTACCAAGTAACACTGAAATTAATCCTAAAGAGCAGATCCAAGCCATAACAGCTCAGGATAATACAAGGGTAGATGAATCCATCTCAACACAAGGAAACGAGGTAGAAAAAGGTAAAGTTGAGGTAACACAAGACAAGCCAAAACCGGTAATCAAGGAGTACAAACCTCGCGTACCTTACCCTGAGGCATTAAGAAGAGACGACACAGAAGAACAGTTCGGTAAGTTCCTTAAACTCTTAAAGAAATTACATATTAACTTACCATTACTTGAAGCTCTATCGCAAATGCCAGATTCTAGGAAATTTTTAAAAGAGCTTCTAACAAACAAACGGAAGTTAGACGAATCGTCACATGTGGAACTTAATGCAAAGTGCTCAGCAATTCTCCAAAATAGGCTACCACAAAAGCTAAAAGATCCAGGGAGTTTTACAATTCCATGTTTAATTGGTAGACTAACTGTTGATAATGCGTTAGCTGATTTAGGGGCGAGCATAAATATCATGCCTTATAAATTGTTTAAACAATTTGGTCTAGGGAAACCCAAACAAACTAGGATGAGCATTCAATTAGCTGACAAAACTGTTAGAATTCCTAGGGGTATTATCGAAGATGTTCTTGTAAAAATAGACAAATTCGTGTTCCCAGTAGATTTTGTTGTCTTAGACATGGATGAGGATAATTCGATCCCCTTAATTTTAGGAAGACCCTTTTTAGCAACTGCCAGGACTAAAACTGATGTTGATGCAGGAGAACTCATACTTTGCATAGGTAATGAGACAGTCACCATCAAGGCTCTCGATTCAGCTAGAACATCGAGTAATCAAGGTGAGAACGTAAATTCTACTGATAACCATTCGGTTAACTCTTATTTTCAGGAAGCACCACCAAAGAATACAACTGAACTCGATCCTAAACCCCATGTCAATAAAGAAATAACTCATGACGATCGAGGGATTCAGTTCGATGATCTAGACGAGTGGAAGACACACTTCAAGGAGAAATTAGTGATACACGACGAAGAATCGAAACCACACAAGATAAAACCGAAGGAGCCCCCAAAAGAGCTAATAGGAACAAAAAATCACTTCAAAATAGGGGACCAAGTATTGTTAGATCAGGTAAATCCTCGAATATCTCCTCCGGACCCTAGCACAAACAAAGAAATATCTTTTAGGGTAACCAGTGTTTTTCCACACGGAGCAGTCGAGGTAAGTAATCCTATTTTTGGTACTTTTACTATAAACGTATCTCGAGTTAATTTTTTTCACGAGGATACAGATAATAACATGAGGAAGGACTTCCAACTCCTCAAACCACCATGAAGATGCAAATGAGAAGAGAGTCTAGCTTAAGACTATAAACGAGCGCTTCTCGGGAGGCAACCCGAGCACTAACATAATTTATTCTCATATTTTGCTTTAAATTAATTTTTCTTTTCTTCTCTTCTTTCTGAACACGTAGTTATAAACTAACAAGGGGTGCAGAATTCCAGGACACACGGCCTTGCACACGACCGTGGCCGTAGCCGTGTGTACCTCAAGAATCTTGGTACTAACATGGCAGGACGGTACAAGTTAGAATGAACTAATTTCTGGCAATCACGGACTCAACCACTCTCCCACGGGCACCAACAAAGTGACACGGCCGTGCTTGACGGCCATGCAAAGCTACTGACTTGCCAACCACGGGCTCAACACGCCCGTGCCAGCTAACCGTGCTAATATACTGACTTGTCGAACACAGGCTAGACACGAGCGTGGGGAACCAACACGTCCTAGAGCATGGCCGTGAAGGCGGCCGTGTGAATCGACACACCCTCAACCCACGGGCGTGGGAAAACTGCCAGACCTGAAAGTTTATTTAAATACCATACCCTGCTCCTTCCTCATATTAACCCACTTCTTTCTTCTTTCCTTCTTCCTTCCTTTCCTTTCTCTTTCCTTTTTCTTTTTCCTAATAAATCCTTAGACTCTTGAGCTACATTAAAATCATATCCATGGAAAAGAAGCGTAAGAGTCCAATCTCCCCAAAGGAGACCGATTCACATGAGTTCATGCCGGCAACTTCATTTGAACAACAAGCCAAGAATATTCGAGGCTATTTAGTTTTTATTTCATTTTTCTCTTCTGTTTAAGTTTCCTTATCTACACTTCTCTTCCGCTTAAATTATTTTACTCTATCTTAGTTTCTTTGACTTAGGAGCTAAAGGCTGCTTGGGAATCATGCCACTTCCGCCACCACCAGCACCTCCGTGACCGTAGAAGTCACGTCCACCTTGCGAACCATACACCAATAAGGATTCTCAAACCCCTTTATCTTTTAGCTTTATTTCGTTTACATTTTTGTTTCCTCTTTCCTTACTTTTCTTTTCTTTAATTATATATTTAGTTTATTTTAAATTTGTCTTAATAAATCTGGCTAACCCTCCACGAGTTCCCCAATTTCTTCATCTAGCCTTGAGAACTCGTGAGCATCCACCACATCCAAAAAAGCAGCCCTCCAACTTATCTTTCACCACGACCCTTTGCCAACTCTAGGAAATCATCCAATTCGAGGAGTGTCACTCTCTCGCCTCTCTTTTGATTTTACATATTAATTCTCATTATATATCTTTGTAAATTGAGGGCAATGTACATCTTAAGTGTGGGGGGTGAATCTTAGATATTCCAAACTTTTTGCAAAATCCCTGAATTTAGTCTTGTTTTTATGTAATTTACTCATATTACTAATTAGGATGAAATTTTTGATGATTTATGATTTTTATTGATATGTTTAAGATTAAGTCATTGATAATTGTACATTGATAATTAAATTCTAAGAATACTAGAGAATCAAGCATGATAAGTCTATTTTTAAGAAATTAAAAATTTGCTAGGTTGTCAAACTGAGTTTAAATATTACCTTGAAGTTTGAAATTTACGAGGTTGACATCAAAATACCCATAATTTTTGTGAGATTTTGAGCCTTATTGAGCATATATTCTTTTTCTTGCTCACTTTATTGATTATGAGTATGTCAACACTGATTTGTTATTCTAGAACTTGCATCGATTATACATGTCGAGACCACATTTTTTGATTTGAAACACAGAGATGATAAAGGCACCTAGGATCTAACCCACTTACTCCATAAAAAGCCTACCTTCACAATTAACCCCTAGTGAACCCCTTTTAATCCTAACAACCCTATTTATTGACTCACCCACTAATATTAACCCATAACCCCTTTGTTTTTGTTATCACTATTCCTTTTGACTACCCTTATATCGAGATTTTATTTGATTAATAGCCTAACTAGCTTTTATTTCAGTTATGTATTTATAGTTTGTTCTTAAAAAAAAATTTCAAAAAGTATATTCAGTATTCTTTATTAGTTGTGATTAAATGAGCTTATACGCTTGAATCCCAGATATCGAAGAAGAAGCTCGTAGTGTTATTAGTTTTCAATTGATGTAATTATTATTAGTTCATTAGTTCTTAGTTAGGTAATTTGTCGATTCAATCTCGATTCTAACCCTCTAATTCAGCCTTACTCCACACCTTAACCCTAGCCCCATTACAACCTGTTAAAGACCTTTTGATTTGTGTTTCATCTCATATTTGAGTGGTGGAGATTTGATTTTAATGCAAGCCTATGGGATTAACTCTTCATTTTGACTTTTGAGTGCCTAAATTTTGAACCTTAAACACTTTGAGTGATTTGAGCGAATCTTTTGTGAGGATGTCAATCCTTGTCGATTTCGAATCGACGTAATTATTTAGATGAAAGGAAACACCTATGTTTTGTGCTACAGAATCTATGACTTATACAGTTTGAATTTTTAGGACACTTTGAATTGAATTATCCATGTATAAATTTTCCCTGAATTATGATGAGACACTATCAATAGAATTAGGAATTACAGAAAGTTCGTTTTAATTGTAAGTTGAGAATTTTGCTTGAGGACAAGCAAAAGCTTAAGTGTGGGGGTATTTGATAAACCGTAAAAGTAACATATTCTAAGCCCACATTTAGTATACTTTTGGATGATTTAAGACCCAATTTATGTAAAAAAGGTGCTCTTAATCCTTTCTTTTCATGTATTATACTTAGGAAAGCACCCAATGACGAAAAGAATGAGAAACGGGCTTAAAACGGACCAAGTTGGGCCAAGCCACGAAATAAACACGGCCTAGACTTCAGGCCACACGACCGTGCCACCATTCCTACTAGAACACGGCCTTACCACGACTTACACGGCCGTGCCTCATTCAATAGTGTCGAACACGGCTTGACCACGATTTACACGGGCGTGTGCCATGGCCGTGCCTCTGCTATGGAGAAGAGTAATTTCATTCGGGAAAGGATACTTAGGGAGAAAGAAATGTGTTTCAAAAGCCTATAAATACACCCTAGGTACCAAATTGAAAGGGGGGCGCGAGCTAGGTCAAGAAAGCTGCCGAAAAGGTCGATTTGTGGGAATCACTCAAGATAGCCAGTTGATCCATCTCAAGAAGCCGAAATTCTACTCAAAATGGAGGATCTCCTCTTCAATTCCTTCAGGGGGTTTTAGGGATTTCTTATATTTTGTTTTATCTTTTCTCTTGAGATGTTTCCCTTTATTGTCATGAACTAAACCTTTGGATACCCAAAGGGGATGAAACCTATGATGAATCTTGTTATTTGATTTTTGAATTATATGATAGTAACTTAGTTTGTTCTTAATTGTGTGACCTTAATCCAAATCTAATGTGCTTAGGTGGAGGAGGAATAGACCCTGCCTAAGAGTAGATCCAACATGATTAAGCGGAGTTGATCGCACGCCTAGAGATAGGGTGACGAGATTTTGCCGAATTAGGGTGAAACCTAATATGGGAGTCCACAGATCGATTTACTGCTATTCTAGGGGGTTATTATAAGCGAATGAGAGTTCCACTAATTAACCTTGGGTTCGACGTTATTCGCCTCGAGAGAGGGTTTAATATACGTTAGGGAGTCTCACGGATCAAACTAAGCAAATAAATCATATGGTTCAAGGTTAAATAACAAGTGAAGTCTAGGTGGATTTTTCCTAAGGGTATCGCTTGAGTCAACTGAGTTTTCCCAAAAGTTATTTCCCAAATTCATTCTTTTTGTCTTTGCATCTTAGCTTAGTAAGTAGATTAGTTTTAGTTTAAAAACCATCACTTTATATTAAAGCTAAATAATAAAAAGACAGTGAGTATTAGTACTTTTAGTTCCTTTGGGTTCGATAATCCGGTCTTGCCTAAGCTATACTTCTGTTTGATAGGTGCACTTGCCTCAATCGTTATCAGAGTTAGTTTCCAGGTTCGATCATTCTTTTATAAATTTTAAAACTATGATTTACAGCGATCACTTTGAAATCATTATAAAATATGGAAAAGCAACAAAGTAAGCTATATAGCTTAGTAAGCTCGTATGTTAACAATGAGCAACTATAATTATTTATTAAACATTCTTATAATGGAAAACAATGTACAACAATTTTATTAAATCTCAAGCTATCAATGATCATTCATATAACTTACCAAGAAGCTCATCAATTTCATAGTTTTCAATACTCAATTGATTTCCGTACGACCTGTACTATCTCGTACCAATCTCATACTCAACCACATTCTTCATTTACCCGTTGAACCATTCGGAATAAAAGTCGGATACTGAAGGTCTCACTCGATAAGTACCTATACTATGGCCCGAAGCCAAATCAAGGTAACTTATCCGAAATTCTGATATCATGGCCCGAAGCCAAATCAGCCGATATGCATGGCCCGAAGCCAAATCGGTTTATCTCGCACACATAGTGCTAAATCATGGCCTGAAGCTAACTCAAGTATACCTAATGACATGTCACTACCATCTTAAACTATTCCTAAGGTTCAATCGGGTTTCCAACTGTCGAATCTTCATCGAATCATTTTCGAACTCGTACGTAATCACATAAACACAATTCATGCTATATCGAAGCATATAAAATACATTTGTAATGAATTTATAACATACGAACTTATCTCGGATGTTAAAGCGATTTAATCGAGTCGATTAGTTGATAACTTTATCTTTTCCCCGATCCAAGTCCATATCTCGCTTTTCTTGATCTAAATGTATTCAAAATTAACTTATGTAATCATCTATTCATTCAATTTAGTCTAAAACACTCTTCAAGGCACATTTACCCTTTTCCCCCTAAACTTTCACATTTTTACAATTTAGTCTTTATTGCATAAAAATACAAATTCATGCAATTATGTCATACCCATGCTAGCCTAATTTATCTTATTACCATAGCAGCCCATATTTTTCATTTATTTCACATTTTAACCACACATTTTTCACATTTTTCAATTTAACCCCTATTTTGTATTTTCACTCAAAATCACTTAACAAAACTTGTTTAACTATCAATATCCATTCAAAATCTATCATCAATCATCAAAACTCATACATATTCATCAATGGCAACATTCAAAAACTTGTTTGCAGGATGAAGATCCAAACACTCATATAGCTAATTTTTTAGAGTTCTGTGATACCTTCAAAATAAATGGCGTTTTTGATGATGCCATACATCTTCGGTTATTTCCCTTTTCATTAAAGAATAAAGTTAAACAGTGGTTAAACTCGTTACCACAAGGGTCTATCACTACATGGGAACAAATGACCGAAAAATTTCTATTAAAATATTTCCCACCGGCCAAAATGGCCAAATTACGTAATGATATATCTTCTTTTGTTCAGATGGATATAGAGACATTATACGATGCATGGGAGAGATACAAAGATCTCTTGAGGAGATGCCCACACCACGGATTACCATTGTGGCTCCAAGTCCAAACTTTTTACAACGGTGTGAATCCTTCAACGTGGCAATTAATTGATTCAGCCGCCGGTGGAACCCCCGAATAATAGAACTCACGAGTGACCTACGAGTTTATCGAAGAGATGTCATTGAATAACTATCGATGGCAAGTTACAAGAACAAGGCCAACAAAAATAGCCGGAGTTTACAACCTCGACGCAGTAACCATGCTATCAAATCAGGTAGAGTTGATGAATAAAAAGATTGATAGTTTGTGTTCTTCGCAGTAAATCCAAAGAATGCTGATGCGACATAGGTGGAACCGTGGCGAATCACGAGTACCCACCCTACCAACAAGGCACAGAGAGCGAAGCGGATGAACTTATAGGTAACAATTTGAGATCCAATAATAACCCATATAGTAATAATTATAATCCGGTTGGAGGAACCACCCAAATTTTTCATGGGAGGACAAGGAAATCAAGGAAATCAAAGACAACAACCTCCTCAAAATTTCCAAAATCAGCCCTATCCACGGAAAAGAAGTCGAGTCTTGAAGAGACGCGTTGAACAAATTCATAGCATCCATGAAGCCCGTCTCCAAAAAATTGAGGTAACGCTCAACACCCAACAAGTATCGATCAAAGCGATCGAGAACCAAGTTGGAGGACTTACAAAGGCAATCGGGGAAATTACCCGATCGATCGGAGAGAAATTGCAAAGCTATTATCCGAACGACCGCAAGGGCGTCTACCAAGTAACACTTGAAATTAATCCTAAAGAGCGGATCCAAGCCATAATGACTCGAGGATAATACAAGGGTAGATGAATCCATCTCAACACAAGGAAGCGAGGTAGAAAAGGTAAAGTTGAGGTAACACAAGACAAGCCAAACCGGTAATCAAGGAGTACCAACCTCGCGTACCTTACCCGAGGCATTAAGAAGAGAGGCGACCACGGAAGAACAGTTCGGTAAGTTCCTTAAACTCTTAAAGAAATTACATATTAACTTACCATTACTTGAAGCTCTATCGCAAATGCCAGATTCTAGGAAATTTTTAAAAGAGCTTCTGACAAACAAACGGAAGTTAGACGAATCGTCACATGTGGAACTTAATGCAAAGTGCTCAGCAATTCTCCAAAATAGGCTACCACAAAAGCTAAAAGATCCAGGGAGTTTTACAATTCCATGTTTAATTGGTAGACTAACTGTTGATAATGCGTTAGCTGATTTAGGGGCGAGCATTAATATCATGCCTTATAAATTGTTTAAACAATTTGGTCTAGGGAAACCCAAACAAACTAGGATGAGCATTCAATTAGCTGACAAAACTGTTAGAATTCCTAGGGGTAATATCGAAGATGTTCTTGTAAAAATAGACAAAATTCGTGTTCCCAGTAGATTTTGTTGTCTTAGACATGGATGAGGATAATTCGATCCCCTTAATTTTAGGAAGACCCTTTTATGGCTGCCGGGACTAAAGCGATGTTGATGCGGGAGAACTCATACTTTGCATAGGTAATGAGACAGTCACCATCAAGGCTCTCGATTCAGCTAGAACATCGAGTAATCAAGGTGAGAACGTAAATTCTACTGATAACCATTCGGTTAACTCTTATTTTCAGGAAGCACCACCAAAGAATACAAGCGAACTCGATCCTAAACCCCATGTCAATAAAGAAATAACTCATGACGATCGAGGATTTGGTTCGATGATCTAGGCAGTGGAAGACACACTTCAAGGAGAAATTAGTGATACACGACGAAGAATCGAAACCACACAAGATAAAACCGAAGGAGCCCCAAAAGAGCTAATAGGAACAAAAATCACTTCAAAATAGGGGACCAAGTATTGTTAGATCAGGTAAATCCTCGAATATCTCCTCCAGGACCCTAGCACAAACAAAGAAATATCTTTTAGGGTAACCAGTGTTTTTCCACACGGAGGCGATCGAGGTAAGTAATCCTATTTTTGGTACTTTTACTATAAACGTATCTCGAGTTAATTTTTTTCACGAGGATCTGAGATAATAACATGAGGAAGGACTTCCAACTCCTCAAACCACCATGAAGATGCAAATGAGAAGAGAGTCTAGCTTAAGACTATAAGCAGCGCTTCTCGGGAGGCAACCCGAGCACTAACATAATTTATTCTCATATTTTGCTTTAAATTAATTTTTCTTTTCTTCTCTTCTTTACGAACACGTAGTTATAAAAACTAACAAAGTGCGAATTCCAGACACACTGACCTTGCACACGACCAGTCAGGCCGTGGCGTGTGTACCTCAAGAATCTTGGTACTAACATGGCAGGACGGTACAAGTTAGAATGAACTAATTTCTGGCAATCACGGACTCAACCACTCTCCCACGGGCACCAACAAAGTGACACGGCCGTGCTTGACGGCCATGCAAAGCTACTGACTTGCCAACCACGGGCTCAACACGCCCGTGCCAGCTAACCGTGCTAATATACTGACTTGTCGAACACAGGCTAGACACGAGCGTGGGGAACCAACACGTCCTAGAGCATGGCCGTGAAGGCGGCCGTGTGAATCGACACACCCTCAACCCACACGCGCGTGGAAACCGCGCGGACTGAAAGTTTATTTAAATACCATACCCTGCTCCTTCCTCATATTAACCCACTTCTTTCTTCTTTCCTTCTTCCTTCCTTTCCTTTCTCTTTCCTTTTTCTTTTTCCTAATAAATCCTTAGACTCTTGAGCTACATTAAAATCATATCCATGGAAAAGAAGCGTAAGAGTCCAATCTCCCCAAAGGAGACCGATTCACATGAGTTCATGCCAAGCAACTTCATTTGAACAACAAGCCAAGAATATTCGAGGCTATTTAGTTTTATTTCATTTTTTCTCTTGTTTAAGTTTCCTTATCTACACTTCTCTTCCGCTTAAATTATTTTACTCTATCTTAGTTTCTTTGACTTAGGAGCTAAAGGCTGCTTGGGAATCATGCCACTTCCGCCACCACCAGCACCTCCGTGACCGTAGAAGTCACGTCCACCTTGCGAACCATACACCAATAAGGATTCTCAAACCCCTTTATCTTTTAGCTTTATTTCGTTTACATTTTTGTTTCCTCTTTCCTTACTTTTCTTTTCTTTAATTATATATTTAGTTTATTTTAAATTTGTCTTAATAAATCCTGGCTAACCCTCCACGAGTTCCCCAATTTCTTCATCTAGCGCAGAACTCGTGAGCATCCACCACATCCAAAAACGAGCCCTCCAACTTATCTTTCACCACGACCACTGCCAACTCTAGGAAATCATCCAATTCAGGGAGTGTCACTCTCTCGCCTCTCTTTTGATTTTACATATTAATTCTCATTATATATCTTTGTAAATTGAGGGCAATGTACATCTTAAGTGTGGGGGTGAATCTTAGATATTCCAAACTTTTTGCAAAATCCCTGAATTTAGTCTTGTTTTTATGTAATTTACTCATATTACTAATTAGGATGAAATTTTTGATGATTTATGATTTTTATTGATATGTTTAAGATTAAGTCATTGATAATTGTACATTGATAATTAAATTCTAAGAATACTAGAGAATCAAGCATGATAAGTCTATTTTTAAGAAATTAAAAATTTGCTAGGTTGTCAAACTGAGTTTAAATATTACCTTGAAGTTTGAAATTTACGAGGTTGACATCAAAATACCCATAATTTTTGTGAGATTTTGAGCCTTATTGAGCATATATTCTTTTTCTTGCTCACTTTATTGATTATGAGTATGTCAACACCGATTTGTTATTCTAGAACTTGCATCGATTATACATGTCGAGACCACATTTTTGATTTGAAACACAGAGATGATAAAGGCACCTAGGATCTAACCCACTTACTCCATAAAAAGCCTACCTTCACAATTAACCCCTAGTGAACCCCTTTTAATCCTAACAACCCTATTTATTGACTCACCCACTAATATTAACCCAGAACCCCTTTGTTTTTGTTATCACTATTCCTTTTGACTACCCTTATATCGAGATTTTATTTGATTAATAGCCTAACTAGCTTTTATTTCAGTTATGTATTTATAGTTTGTTCTTAAAAAAAAATTTCAAAAAGTATATTCAGTATTCTTTATTAGTTGTGATTAAATGAGCTTATACGCTTGAATCCCAGATATCGAAGAAGAAGCTCGTAGTGTTATTAGTATTCAATTGATGTAATTATTATTAGTTCATTAGTTCTTAGTTAGGTAATTTGTCGATTCAATCTCGATTCTAACCCTCTAATTCAACCTTACTCCACACCTTAACCCTAGCCCCATTACAACCCTGTTAAAGACCTTTTGATTTGTGTTTCATCTCATATTTCAGTGGTGGAGATTTGATTTTAATGCAAGCCTATGGGATTAACTCTTCATTTTGACTTTTGAGTGCCTAAATTTTGAACCTTAAACACTTTGAGTGATTTGAGCGAATCTTTTGTGAGGATGTCAATCCTTGTCGATTTCGAATCAGACGTAATTATTTAGATGAAAGGAAACACCTATGTTTTGTGCTACAGAATCTATGACTTATACAGTTTGAATTTTTAGGACACTTTGAATTGAATTATCCATGTATAAATTGTCCCTGAATTATGATGAGACACTATCAATAGAATTAGGAATTACAGAAAGTTCGTTTTAATTGTAAGTTGAGAATTTTGCTTGAGGACAAGCAAAAGCTTAAGTGTGGGGGTATTTGATAAACCGTAAAAGTAACATATTCTAAGCCCACATTTAGTATACTTTTGGATGATTTAAGCCCCAATTTATGTAAAAAAGGTGCTCTTAATCCTTTCTTTTCATGTATTATACTTAGGAAAGCACCCAATGACGAAAAGAATGAGAAACGGGCTTAAAACGGACCAAGTTGGGCCAAGCCACGAAATAAACACGGCCTAGACTTCAAGCCACACGACCGTGCCACCATTCCTACTAGAACACGGCCTTACCACGACTTACACGGCCGTGCCTCATTCAACAGTGTCGAACACGGCTTGACCACGATTTACACGGGCGTGTGCCATGGCCGTGCCTCTGCTGTGGAGAAGAGTAATTTCATTCGGGAAAGGATACTTAGGGAGAAAGAAATGTGTTTCAAAAGCCTATAAATACACCCTAGGTACCAGCTGAAAGGGGGCGGCGAGTTAGGTCAAGAAGCCAAGCCGAAAAGGTCAGATTTGTGGGAATCACTCGAAGATAGCCAGTTGATCCATCTCAAGAAGCCGAAATTCTACTCAAAATGGAGGATCTCCTCTTCAATTCTTTCAGGGGGTTTTAGGGATTTCTTATATTTTGTTTTATCTTTTCTCTTGAGATGTTTCCCTTTATTGTCATGAACTAAACCTTTGGATACCCAAAGGGGATGAAACCTATGATGAATCTTGTTATTTGATTTTTGAATTATATGATAGTAACTTAGTTTGTTCTTAATTGTGTGACCTTAATCCAAATCTAATGTGCTTAGGTGGAGGAGGAATAGACCCTGCCTAAGAGTAGATCCAACATGATTAAGCGGAGTTGATCGCACGCCTAGAGATAGGGTGACGAGATTTTGCCGGATTAGGGTGAAACCTAATATGGGACTCCACAGATCGATTTACTGCTATTCTAGGGGGTTATTATAAGCGAATGAGAGTTCCACTAATTAACCTTGGGTTCGACGTTATTCGCCTCGAGAGAGGGTTTAATATACGTTAGGGAGTCTCACGGATCAAACTAAGCAAATAAATCATATGGTTCAAGGTTAAATAACAAGTGAAGTCTAGGTGGATTTTTCCTAAGGGTATCGCTTGAGTCAACTGAGTTTTCCCAAAAGTTATTTCCCGAATTCATTCTTTTTGTCTTTGCATCTTAGCTTAGTAAGTAGATTAGTTTTAGTTTAAAAACCATCACTTTATATTAAAGCTAAATAATAAAAAGACGGTGAGTATTAGTACTTTTAGTTCCTTTGGGTTCGATAATCCGGTCTTGCCTAAGCTATACTTCTGTTTGATAGGTGCACTTGCCTCAATCGTTATCAGAGTTAGTTTCCAGGTTCGATCATTCTTTTATAAATTTTAAAACTATGATTTACAACGATCACTTTGAAATCATTATAAAATATGGAAAAGCAACAAAGTAAGCTATATAGCTTAGTAAGCTCGTATGTTAACAATGAGCAACTATAATTATTTATTAAACATTCTTATAATGGAAAACAATGTACAACAATTTTATTAAATCTCAAGCTATCAATGATCATTCATATAACTTACCAAGAAGCTCATCAATTTCATAGTTTTCAATACTCAATTGATTTTAAAGATGCGACTGTACTATCTCGTACCAATCTCATACTCAACCACATTCTTCATTTACCCGTTGAACCATTCGGAATAAAAGTCGGATCATTGAAGGTCTCACTCGATAAGTACCTATACTATGGCGAAGCCAAATCAAGGTAACTTATCCAGAAATTACGATATCATGGCCGAAGCCAAATCAGCCGATATGCATGGCCCGAAGCCAAATCGGTTTATCTCGCACACATAGTGCTAAATCATGGCCTGAAGCTAACTCAAGTATACCTAATGACATGTCACTACCATCTTAAACTATTCCTAAGGTTCAATCGGGTTTCCAACTGTCGAATCTTCATCGAATCATTTTCGAACTCGTACGTAATCACATAAACACAATTCATGCTATATCGAAGCATATAAAATACATTTGTAATGAATTTATAACATACGAACTTATCTCGGATGTTAAAACGACGAATCGAGTCGATTAGTTGATAACTTTATCTTTTCCCCGATCCAAGTCCATATCTCGCTTTTCTTGATCTAAATGTATTCAAAATTAACTTATGTAATCATCTATTCATTCAATTTAGTCTAAAACACTCTTTAAGGCACATTTACCCTTTTCCCCCTAAACTTTCACATTTTTACAATTTAGTCCTTATTGCATAAAAATACAAATTCATGCAATTATGTCATACCCATGCTAGCCTAATTTATCTTATTACCATAGCAGCCCATATTTTTCATTTATTTCACATTTTAACCACACATTTTTCACATTTTTCAATTTAACCCCTATTTTGTATTTTCACTCAAAATCACTTAACAAAACTTGTTTAACTATCAATATCCATTCAAAATCTATCATCAATCATCAAAACTCATACATATTCATCAATGGCAACATTCAAAATCTTTAACAGTTTTACAAAATAGTCCTTAGGCTAGCTAGTACTAGCTGCAACGATCTCAAAAACATAGAAATCATTAAAAATGGGACAAAAATCGTACCTTAATAAGCTAGGAAAGCTTGGCCGAATATCAAGCCCTAAAAATGGCTATTCTTCATGTGAAAATCGATTAAGGAAGATGAATGAATCAATTTGGTGTTTTTGTTTTATTTTAATTAACCTTGTTTACTAAATACCAAAATTAACCTTATTAATAATTCCAAATTTCAATAATGCCATGCCATTATCATCCACTAACCAAATAATGGTATATTTACCACTTAAGGACCTAAACTTCAAGATTCTATAGCTATTTGACATCATTAGCTAATAGAATAACACTTTTGCACTTTACGCAATTTAGTCCTTTTTATCAAATTGACCAACTAAACGATAAAATTTCTTAACGAAATTTTCACACAATCACATTATCATGTTGTAGACATTAAAATAATAATAAAATAAATATTTTGACTTCGAATTTGTAGTCCTGAAACCACTGCTTTGATTTGACCAAAAATGGGCTGTTACAAACTTCACCTTCCGATGATGGAAATACGACACTATTAAGAACAAGTGGACTAAATTCCTCTAATCCTCACTTAACTTTCGTTGTAATGCTTGTTGGCTCAAACTGTCACTCCACTTTCCAGTGTCAGTGACTGCAATAACACTTCCATGTTAAAAAAATTCAAACCCCAATATTAAATAATAAAAGCAAGATTGAATAAGATAACATGTAATGAAGAATTCATGTGTACTTCCATACAAACATAAAATAGAGAATAATCACCAACATTCATAAAGAAATAAGAAAGAATCAAGTGGAGAGTACTATTCCTAGACAAACTCGATTGAATCTCTCTATTCCTTCTTGTCTCGCACTTAGGTCTTCTCGTCAGAAGCTAGTCTGCATCTAGTGTTCACGTTGGCTCACTCGTGAGAGGCTTAAGCTACTATGGCCGCAAGCTTCAAGGTAGGATGATGAAGATGATGATCCGAAAAAAGAGCTAGCTTTTCTTGTCACGTCCACCTTTTATGTCCTCCAATAGTATAAATGTCCTTTCCTCAAAATTATTCTGTCCTTGTATGTACAAGTTGGTTATACTAGACTGGACAGCTCACGCAATTTTAGTTCTTATCCGAATAGCTGTCAGGTGCGATGACAATTCCGGACGCAATCTGGAATTCACTTATGCAACGACATTAATGTAAAAATATAGCAAAATTAAGGATAAAATAGGCTAGGATTCACTGAGTTATAAAATGCAATTTACTAAACTGAAAATGCTAAAATGTATGCTAAGGATAACTAAATGGGAACAATTTAACCAATAAGTAAGGGGGAAAACCTATGTTCTTTCTAGTGCTATCACACCCTCAAACTTGAGTTTTTACTTGTCCTCAAGTAAAACAGAAACTAGCAAGGCTACAAAAATTTTACTAAGGCAAATGATCATTCTAGCAACTTGAACCCTCTAAATTCCCAATGGATGAATCACATTCAGATGAAAGAATATTGCATCGACAATTCATAAGCATGAATATGTAACACCCCTAACCCGTAACCGTCGTCGGAATAGGGTTAAGAGGTATTACAAATCATTTCAGAACATTTAATTTCATTCCAAATCAAACATAGAAATTCACATTCATATAGTCCCTTAATTAGGTCAACGAGACCTTAATCATGCATTAGAAAGGGGTCGGGACTAAACTGAACACATAAGAGAATTTTTGAAAATCAAACATTTTTCAAAGCTACAGAGGCCACATGCCCGTGTGGGTAGGCCGTGTGCCTCACACGGTCTCGGACACGCCCATGTGTCCAAGTCGTGGCAAAACAGGGCATACATACTGACTTGTCCACACGGCTTGTGACACGCCCGTGTGTCCAGCCCGTGGTCGAGTCTGACTTGTTTTGAAATACAACCACGAAGGACACGGTCGAGCCACACACCCGTGTGCTCAACCGTATAGGCAATTATAGGCCATTTGCAAGGCCGAACTTGCCACTCACACTTAGAATCACCTACAAGCATCATACCATATGCATTTATACCTAAAATGGCAACCAAAAACATACCAATATATGCACCAAATAATCATCAACCACACCATTTAACTCCATGCTCAAATTCAACTCAAATAAGTCCATCTAAAATATCAATCTCACATCCCAAAACTTATAATCTATTCAACATTCATTCCTTACAAATTCCATCATGAAACATACCATTGCCATTTTGCTAATTTATGCCATAATGGTCACTCACAAGGAACATACACATACACATATAAATCATTCTTTCACATGTTCAAAACATATACCAAACCATCAAACTACCAAGCCAAATCACATGGAAAAGTCTATACACTTCAAAACATGCTATATCTACTAGCCTATACATGCCATATACCATATATATATACATCTTCCAAAAGTACCAAACTAGATAGCCGATAGTGTGATTGAGTCACTGGCGATCCCCAGATCCGAGCTAGCTTTAAATACACTGCAAAACAGAGAAACACTTCACACAGTAAGCTTTTAAAGCTTAGTAAGTTCGTAATATAATACATTTAACTCAATAATTCAATTACAAAACACAATATAAACCATCACTTAGATTAATTCACAAGAATGCACAATCTCACCCATATCTAATACTCACACAACTATCCGTTCATCTAATTTCCAAAATTCATCAACCATATAGGTTCCATACATATCTTTGCCAAAAATTAGTTAATGAAAAATGTTGCTACTCAATGTTTTATATCACCTTTCGATCAATCTTCATTATTCCTTCGATTCAATCGCACACTTAGTGCCCATTTCATAGCCGGAGCTTAATATCATCGGACACTTAGTTCCTTTACATTAAACCGAATTTATCTCGGTATCGTACACACAGTGCCAATCAATAAAGCCGAGGCTTCCATTACTTTGCATACACAGTGCTATTCACCTCTGTCCCGATTCTAATTACGCACACTTAGTGCCACATTTCTCAATTCCACATATAGCATTTCTAATTCAATAATCACATATTCATTCATTTAATAACACTTAGACATAAATTTAACAACTCGTATTATATCCGAACTTACCTCGAAAGTCGAAGTAACAAAACGAGTCGATTAATCAAGCACTTTATCTTTGCCCCGATCTCGATCCAAATCCCTCTTTTCTTGATCTATACATATTCAAATTTAGCTCATTCAATCACAAAATCATTCAATTTAGTCCAAACACAATAGCCCTAACATTTTCACATTTCGACACTTTAGTCCCTATTTCATAAAATCACAAAATACACAAAATTTCCATTTACACATGCTTAGCCGAATTTTCCTTATGTTCATACAAGCCCACATATTTCATTTATTTCACATTTTAATCCTTCAATTTATACTTTTCTCAATTTAGCCCAAATTACTCAAATCCACCAAAAATTCAAAGACAAAATATGTTAATCTATCACATATCTTTCATATTTCATCACCCACCATCACAAAGCTCAAGCATCCATCAATAGCATATTACAAAATCACCATCAAATTCTAAAATTAAAGCATGTGCTTGAGAGAACACGAAGCAACGATCACAAAAACATAGAAATCATCAAAAACCGAGTTAAAAACACATACCAATTGAAGCTTCAAAGGATGGAACCCTATTTTGCTCTTAATCTTTCTTTTCCTTTGTTATTTTGGTGGATGAACACTAAAAATGGCCACCATTTTAACTTTGTTTTTATTATATTATCATTAATAAATATTTTACCATAATAACCTTTTACCATATAACATTTAAATTCAACTAATATAAGCCCATTTTTGTCCATCCAAGCCATTAATGGTCCATTTACAACATAAGGACCTCTCATTTAAAAAGTCATGCCAAATAAGCACTTTAACAATCAGCACACAGCTTTTGCATTTAATGCGATTAAGTCCTTTTTCTTAATTCGACACACAAACGATAAAATTTCCACACAGAATTTTCACACATGCTCAATCACATATTGTAAACACCAAAAATAATATTAAAATATTTTTCTGACCTCGGATTTATTATCTCGAAACCACTATTTTGACTAGGGTCTAAATCGGGCTGTTATAGAATAAGGTTGCTACTTCATCAATGCTAGCATCATGCTTTAAACCCTAAGTTCTATCTACCATTACAACATTTATTGTACAATACCAAGTATTTATATATTATATATACATTTTTTGAATAAGGGATATCGTTGCATTACTGTACCCTTGTTCCTGAGAAGTAAACATAGGGTGCAACAAACCCCCAGGGAGTACATAATTGTGTCGACACACACTCATCCAACGACAGCCTTTGGCCAGATTGATTTTTCTAACACTTGTATTGGAGTGTTCCCTTTTTAACATTCCATACTATACCAACTTTAGAGTTTCTCTAATTTATAACTATATATACATATAGAAGCAGCTATAAAAAGTAGATTCATTCAAGATTTAAGGAATGATAGCAGTCATCCATTACTAATGCAACATAATCCATTCATCAAAGAATTGAAGCTACAACCTTCTGTCATCATAATGGTAGCTTGTCTGTTCATTCAAAAAGTAATAAGATGTACAGTGATTTGAAACAGATATATTGGTGGCCAGGAATGAAGTGCGAGATTTTTGACTTTGTATCTAGATGTTTAGTATGTGAGCAAGTAAAAGCTGAACATCAGGTACCTTCGAGATTGTTGCAGCCAGTGATGATACTGAAATGGAAATGGGATCAAGTTACTATGTACTTCGTATCGGGTTTACCCCTATCTCCGAGAAAGAAAAATACAATTTGGGTTGTCGTTGATCGTTTGACGAAGTCTGCACATTTTATTCCGATTCATATAGATTAATCCTTTGAAATATTAGCTAAATTATACGTTTCTGAGATTGTCAGGTTGCACGGGGTATAGTTTCCATCATTTCGGATAGAGATCTACGGTTTACGTAACGATTCTGGAAAAAGTTACAGGAAGCTCTTGGTACGTTGTTGCATTTTAGCACTGCATTTCATCCTTAGACCGATGGTCAGTCTGAGCGAGTAATTCAGATACTCGAGGATATGCTTTGTTGTTGCGTATTAGAGTTCGAAGGTAGTTGGGAGAAATATTTACCGTTGGTTGAATTCGCGTACAATAACAGTTTTCAATTAAGCATTGAGATGGCACCGTATGAGGCTTTGTATGGTCGTAAGTGTCAAACTTCGTTATATTGGACCGACCTCAGTGAGAAAAAGATACACAGGGTTGATTTGATTTGCGAGACTAAAGAAAAAGTTAAAGTGATCTGAGATAGTTTGAAAGTAACTTTAGATCGTCAAAAATCATATGTGGATCTTAAGTTTAAAGACATTGAATTTTGAGTCGGTGATAGAGTATTCTTGAAAGCATCACCCTGGAAGAATGTTCTAAGGTTCGGTCGCAAAGGAAAGCTAAGTCCGCGATTTATCTGGCCGTATGAGATTACTGAAAGGATTGGACCTATTGCGTATCGATTAGATTTACCGTCAGAACTAGAAAAAGATTCATAATGTCTTTCATGTTTTTATGTTACGATGGTATCGATCTGACCGTTCACATGTTACCTCCCCAATGGATGTTGAGTTAGCCTGACATGTCGTACAGTGAGGAACCGACCAGAATTCTGGCACTCGAGGTGAAAGAATTACGAAACAAGAACATAGCTTTAGTAAAAGTTCTCTGGCAACGAAACGGGATAGAGGAAGCCACTTAGGAACCCGAGGAAGCTATGAGAAAGCAATATCCGAACCTCTTTTCTGGTAAGAATTTTTGGGGACGAGAATCCCTTTAAGGGGAGAGTTGTAACAGCCCGTTTTTAGTGAAATCAGAATAGTGGTTTTGGGACCACAAATCTGACATCAAAATATTTATTTAATTGATATTTTATTTTCTACAGCATGATAGTAGTATCGTATAAAAAGTTCAATAAGAAATTTTACCGTTTGCATGCTTAATTCGATAAAAAGGACTAAATTGCATTAAGTGCAAAACTTGTGTTCTATAAGTTAAACAGATCTAATGGTTATGCTATTAAATACTTGAGGGTTTTATATGGTAAATAGACCATTAGAATGTTGAGTGGACTTTTATGGACATCTTTAAATGATTATTAAAGGTTAATGACAAAGGTTATTTATGTAAATTAGTAAATAGATTAAGTAAAAATTAAAAGAAAACAAATTGTCATCTCCAACCTACTGGAGTCCACCAAAAATTAATTTTAGAAACACCATGGGAGAAGCTTGAGATTCGACCCAACACCCCTTTGCTTGCATGTGAGTAATTTTTATCCCATTTTTAATGATTTCTATATTTTTGAAGTCGTTGTAGTTCAATCTAGCTAGCCCAGGGACTAATTTACAAAACTGTTAAAAAATTAAAGTTTTTCCATGAGGGAATTCATGTTTTTTGTGAAGTTTGATGATAGAAAATAAATCTTTGTTGTTAGATAGACAACTTTTATTAAGTGATTTTTGATGAATTTGTCCTTTAGGGATTAAATTGAAAAAATGTGAAATATTATTGGTGTAAATTATGAAATAATGAAATATGTGGGCTGCTATAAGCTTGTATGAAACTCGGCTGGGATTGGGTAGGGGGTGAAATTGCATGAACTTCACTTTTCGAGCCTATGGACTAAGTTGTAAAGAAATCAAAAGTGTAGGGGAAAATTGTAATTTTTCTAAAATGTGAATTTGAGTTAAATTGAATAGAATGATTATTGAATTGAGTTGAATTTATTCACTTAGATCAAGATAAACCACATACGGCTTTATATCGAGGCAAAAAAAAAGCTTCTGATTAGTCAACTTCATTTTCTACGTTTATCGTCGAGGTAAGTTCATACGTTTAAGTTTCGTTTCTATTTTATGAGTTGAATGCTATTCTTGTATTATATTAAATTGAGTGTTGATAGAAAAATCCAACGGCGTAACGAAAATCATCAACGAATGAAAAGGAATAGCTTTGGCTATCGAATACGAAAGGGATAACTTCGTCTATCGATTATTAAAAGGAATGTTGACGACCATCGAACTATGAAAAAGGATGGTGACGACCATCGAACTATGAAAAGGGATGGCTTTGACTATCAATCTCTGAAAAGGGATAGCTTCGGCTGAAAAATTATGAAGAGGGATGGTGACGACCATCGAACTATGAAAAAGGATGGTGACGAGCATCAAATTATGAAAAGGGATAGCTTCGATTGTCGAACTATGAAAAGGGATAACTTCGATTATCGAATTACGAAAAGAGATGTGTCATCCATTGTATTATTACCTCGTGTGAGCTTTGGTAAGAGCTTTCAATCTAAATTATATTAATATGATGAAAGGTAGATAATGAGTACCTTTGTGGGAATTAAAAGTAAGAACGTATATATATATATATATATATATATGAGTTTTCAAATTAGTTGTGCTCATGTTGATTTGGGATATACATGCTTTCTGGTTGTTTGATGTATTGACAAACTTAGACTATATTTGTTACGAACTTACTAAGCATGACATTCTTACTTTGTGTTTATTTTTTTTTGTTTGTAGTTGTTGGAAGCTCGCTCGGGTTGGAAAGTCATCAGAGATCTATCACATTATGTAACACACCTTACCCGTATTCGACGCCGGAACAGGGTACGAGGTATTTCCGGACTTAAACACGAACAAACATACATTTCCGAGTCATAAATTTCTATCCAAATTTAAAACTTTTAATGTACATTAATATCGTCCCTAAAACGAGCCTAAGAGGCTCAATACATGCTTTGGAAGTGGTTCGGGACTAAACCGAAAACTTTAGAAAATTTTACGAAAATTAGAAAATTTTTCATGTTACAGGGCTCACACGCCCATGTGGTCTAAGGGACACGCTCGTGTGACCCTTAGACACGCCCGTGCTACAGGCCGTGTGCAAAATAGGGTGCTACAGCCAGGGCACGCGCCCGTGTCTCTGCTCGTGTGCTCGATACTGAGCATTCTGTTTTGCAACAATTAAGGTGCAGGGGACACACGGCCGGAAAACATGCCCATGGGGCAAGCCGTGTGTCACACACGGCCTAGACACACACCCGTGTGTCTACCCCTGTGGACAAAAATAAGGCTATTTACCAAGCCATTTTGTCACCCTTCCATGAACAAACCTACACAACAAACATAGAACCATTCCAAACATATACCATCAACCAAATCAACCACAACTTATGCATCAACACCCCATTCACATGCTATCATTTATCATACACAAACATTTCATACATATGATAAACTACAATTTATACATATTTTGACCCCATGCTTGGCTTATATTTGGATGAATTTTCATTAGATTTGATGAATTCGATGCTCCTAATCCTTGAATTTCATGTTTTACACTCAGGAGAGCTTAGGGAGTCGAAAAGAACGAGAAACGGGCCAAAAAGGGCCTACCTCAGAAATCAACACGGCCTGGACTATCTCACACGGGCAGACCACACGGCCTTGTGTGACGAGCAGAAGCGAACACGGCCTGGACTATCGTACACGGGCGTGTCCGTGCCGAACCCAAGTCTAATTCTATTCGGAAAAGGCTACTTGTGGGCCAAGAAAGGTGCTCCAAAGCCTATATAAACACCCTAGGGGAGGACCTAAAGAGACACGCAGAGTAGAAAGCAGAAAATACTCGAAGGCAGCCATCGGGAGCAGCTCGAAAGAAGGATCTCCATCAAGACTGAAGATCTCCTATCAATTTCTCTTGAAGTTTTTGGGTTTTCTTATGTTTTGTTGTTTTTCCTATTTTAAGATGTTTCCCTCTATCAGTATGAACTAAATCCCTTAAATACCTGAGGGGATGAAACCTAAGACGGATCTTATTACTATTTGATTTATAAGATAAATACTTGTTCTTATTCTTAATTGTGGGTTATTATTCTTGTTTTAATAATTCAGGTTATTGATTCAAGTCGAGTGTGCTTATTCAGAGGAGCAAAAGTCCCTGTATAAGAGTAGATCAACACAATTAAGCGGATTTGATTGCAACCCTAGAAATAGGGCGACATAAATCTACCGGATTAGAGTCAAATCTAATAAGGGAATCCATAGATCGAGTTAATGCGACGATAGGGGTTTTAATTAGAAAGAGATTTCAATTAATAAACCTAGAGTCAGTTGTTTTTAGTCTTGAAAGAGATATTAACATAAATTAGGGATTTCTACGAATTAAGTCAAGTGAATAAATCGTATGAATCAGAAGTAATAAGTGAAGTCTAGGTGGATTCTTCCTTGGGTATTGCCTCTTTCATAAAGTTGTCTAAAAGTATTTTCCCTATTCATTCTCTTTCGTGCTTTTAATTAGTTTCAGTTTAAAAGAAATCACTCCAATTTTTAGGCTAGATAATAAAAAAGATAGTAATTTGTAACACCCCCAAACCCGGCCCACAAGTCTGTACAGGATCCGGTTATGTCACTTATGAAACCGTTTGCAAAATCTTTGACTTGTAATAAAACTTGAAAATTTTATTAACTTTTGGAAACCATGTCTTTTCTTTCAAAATTATAAATAAAGCTTTGTTATTAAAAATAATCCATATTAAAACTTTAGTATAAAAATATATAAATACTTTGATTAAATAGGTTGCTAAAACTAAAATTATCTTCACATAATAATTTCTTTTAAGTAAACCATAATATCAAGTAATATCAAAAATAGTGATAACAAAATAATAATAATAATAATAATAAGGCCCTTATTACAAAAATAATTAATCCAAGTACTCGATAATAAAACGCATAAAGAAAAGATTAAAAACGCCCTCTCTGCATGGGCCACCTTGTATCCACTCCAACCCGATCCGATCATCCTGTCACCTGCGATGTTGGATAAATAATTGGGTGAGTCATACTGGACTCGGTGTGTAATTAAACCACCGATATCCACCCACATGCTAGCCACAAATCAACCCAAATATCAAATGCAACATATAAATATAATCATTTAAACATTACCACAACTGGGCTTGGCCCACAATCAAATCATATCAAATCTTGGGCTAGGCCCTTTTCTCATCAATCCATCGATCATTTGGGCTTGGCCCATTTCCACGTATGTTCTCAAAACATACAAATCCACAAGTCATATTGGGCTTGGCCCATTTCCATATCAATTCATAACGAAACCATGCAATCATGATACCCAACCCAATCCTAAGGTCCATCCGCTACACACCCCCTTATCCAAATTTACCACACACCGGGGACTATCGAGTCACCCTCTCCTTTCCCTCCATAAAGGCAACCAATGCCATCCACGATGTAGCGTATAGCTAACATCAAACCACGATGGAGCACACACAATCCATCAAGCCACGATATGGCATAAAGCCCATATCATTCAAGGTAACCACGCGAACCAAATCACAAAGATCCACAACGCGACCTCGATCGGCGCCAATCCACGATGTAGCACAAAGTCGACATCAACCACGCACTCGAAGTACACCCGTACCTTCTTTCAAAAACCCACCCATGCACATGTAACATAATATGATCTTTGAGATGATGCATGTACAT
Organism: Gossypium sturtianum; assembly: GCA_025698515.1. Taxonomy (NCBI): domain Eukaryota; kingdom Viridiplantae; phylum Streptophyta; class Magnoliopsida; order Malvales; family Malvaceae; genus Gossypium; species Gossypium sturtianum. The sequence goes on from CM046948.1 coordinate 44,098,644, forward strand.
GATATTCACAATCATAGGCATGCTCACATAGTTAAAATCAATTATCACATATTAGCCAATTTGCTACTAACTCTGGTCGTCATCATACCCCTTTAGGGTATCCATTACACATATGGCAATCGCATTCATTAGTAAACATATAACACATGAGATATCATACAAATCCGGAAACAATGGTCTAACCACACACCTTATTACTTGGAGTTCTAGACTCTCGATCCTCGACGCTTATCGTTTAGCGAGACTACGACTATCCGCCTATCGTTTCTGCACAGACGCCCACACCCGGTGGCCAATCCCGAATCGCGAGACGGCTCTTTTCTTAAACTTCGGGATGGGGACTTTCCCTTGCTCACCTTGGTGGTATTCGCATCCATAACGATATCTAATCAAAACTTGGTTAATCTGAGATCTCAAACGAATAATCATAAACTACTCATCCTTACCAAATGAGTCTTGAAATCCCAAAGCTCCTTAATCTTTGCTAAAACTCCTAAATGGTCAAGGTCGAATCGGTTACCACAAATGCCAAATATGGCTTGTAACAAAAATCTATGAAAAGAGGACCCTATGGCCCGAATAGCACCTAACCCTTACCTTCCTTAAATCGAATGGAGAAGAACTAGGAGAGGTCGCCCTTGCTAGAATTCGCCCAACCGCACTAGGATGCCAAGGATTTCAACAATGGTGCTTAGTATTAAAAGAGTTTCGGCTTAGTCTAATGATTAGAGAATCAAAGTTGAAGGAAATAAAAAGGTATGGAAATAAAGAGAGTAAAAGGAATTAAAGCCTTTGAATTGGTTGACTACAATTTTAAGCAAAACTAAAAGAAAATAAAAGAATAGGAAAGGGAGTAGAAGGATTCGGCAAAAGGGTCAAAAGAAATTCATAAAGGAGACTACCCTTTAAATAGGAAAATTCGGCACATGCTCCCCCTTGAAGACTCCAAATTTCGGCTGCCACCTTCCTAGCCACTAATTCAATTTAATTTGAATTAGCCAACTAATTTATCCATATCATTTTCAAGAGAAAATTAAACCACCAGCACCCATTATCTCCATTTACTAAATAAAATAATCCTATGCTTATCAAAAATAAATAAATAAAACAACTACCCACCAGCCGAATTTAAAACAACTAAACACTAATCTATTAAGCTTCATTTATCCCAAATCCTATATTCAAAATAATTAAAATAAAACCCTCCCATGTCCATTATCTCCTCATCAATAAAAAAAACAAAGTAAGCTAATATTAATCCTCTCCCCAGCCGAATTCTAATTCAAAACAATTACCCAAGCTTATTCTTATCTTCTAATTTAAACTCCATGTGCCGTCCACACCTTCAAATTGCTGCCAAAAAGAATAAAAAAAAATTAAAACTCCAAATGCCACTCTCTAGGTTCGAACCTGGGACCAAACTGCTGCACACCTTTCCTACAACGCCCAGGCCACTCGGCCACTTTGATTTTTATGCCATAAAGCCACACCATTTAATTTTTAAACCCTTCCTACTCCAGCCCATAATCTGCATATGAAAAGTAAAACGCCAAAATGCTGCTGCAGCCCTCGAACAGCGCCCCGCTCACCTCTAGCTCCTATGTGCCGCACGAGAACCACTTGGCCAAGTTCTTTGCTTGTGTCAAAAACACGCCCAGCTCCTTTTAACGCTTCCTACCTTGCAAGCGGCAACATCCAAAAATTAAAATCGTTTTGTTGCCGCTTGGACTCAAACCAGTGCCCTCAATGGCGCAACTTCCACCCCTTTAGCAACGCATTGAGCCACTTTGCCAATGCCTTTCTTGTGCCATAACCTTCCAAAAATTATTTTAAGGCCTTTCCGCCTATTTCCCTTTTACACTAAAAATCCAAAATTTTCCAAAGCCTTCCCCTTTCATCCGAGCATTCTTAAAACTTTAAAACACATCCAAAAACACCCAAAAACCTTCCAACACCTGAATTATACTCAAATTGCATAGCCCCTAAATCAGGGTGTTACAATTCTACCCTCCTTAAAAATAATTTCGTCCTCGAAATTACTTTACTAACAAACGTCCATACAACCTATCTTACCACCTTACGCTTATCTTTGCACTCACTGATCTTACTAAGGCTATCGTGACCTACACAATCTCTAAGTTCGCGCTCAAAATTCGAAACACCTCTCTTAGCAACACAGAAAAGGCTAACTCATAAGCAAGCAAAGTAATTAAAGCATGTACCAAAGCAAAGGAGCTTACTTGATATCACATCCTTGGTTGACTCAGACTAGAACCATTCCTTCCATGGCTTGAACCACAACCCCTCGTCGCTCGAGGATAATTCTTAACCAGATGTGCCTTAGATCCACACCGAAAGCATTCTTTACTATTTCCCCAACACTCTCCTGTGTGAGGTCTTCCACATCGGGCAAAAGAACGATTCCGATCCACTGGTACAAGCGCACTTACAGGGTTCTCGGTCCTTGGTCTTTTCTGGGCATTACCCAACGATACTGATGGTCCAACATCTCTCTTATTCTCGCTCCTATTCTTTTCTCGGTTTTCTCTTATAGTCTTCTTAACCTCTTCAATGATCCGAGCTTTCTCCACTAGCACCGCGAAGTCTCTCTCCCTGCTGAGCAATCGGCGATTCGAAGTTCATCTCGCAATCCGTCCTCAAACCGGATGCACCTCTCATAATCAGTGGCCACAATTCCCTTAGCATACTGGCTTAACCGCACAAATTCCGCTTCATACTCCGCTATCGACTTACTTCCTTGCACTAGATTTAGAAACGCTTTCCTTTGCGAGTCCAAATAAGCGGCTCCTACGTACTTTCCTTCAAACTTAACCTTAAAGAAATCCCAATCCGATCGATCTGCCGATACACTTTGTTTGTGATGAGCCACCAACGATAAGCCGTCGCGAAGCAACGAAACAACACCCTTCAGTTTTTCTTCATTGGTGCAGTCCAAATCATCCATGATTCTTTCAACTGCTTCTAGCCAATACTCCGCTACGTTAGGAGCTACTCCCGATACTCCTCTAAAGATCTCGGCTCTATTCGATCTAAGCCTTTCCGATACCGACTTCCGAGTTCCATTTCCTCTACTAACTCCCGCTACTCGTTCTAGCACTCGCAACATGGCCCGCGATCTGCGTCATCTTCTCTGTCCGATCTTGCCCTCTACGTCCACCGCTTGGCGGCACTTCACTTTTTCGACCCATGGCGGACCCTATCGGTTCCGATCTTCGCCATTCTACTCTCTCTGCATCCCCTAGAACTCATCTCTATCGTCGTGATTTAACTCGATTAACAAGTTTTATGCATTAGAAATTGTTCCACTTGTTTATCCGGGAACAAATCTTATGAAAAGAATTTCTAGAGGTAGTTCTTTCGATCACACAAATTTTCAGTTCAAGTTCCCTATTCTATTTCAGAATATCACGTTCATCCATAAGGACACATCCATTCATTAACAAAAACACATTCCTTCCTCATTAAAGGCACATTCAGTGGTATCCACCACACACATTCACTATCCAGACATCTCTGCCTGTTTTTACCCCAGGGGTATTTTCGTCATTTTCCTACAGGGGTATTTTTGGTAATTTTGTCAATCAGGGTAATTTTGTAAATTCCCAAAGTCAGGGTATTATTTTGAAATATGGAAGATTGGATACTTTTGCAAAGTAAGAAAATTTTATTAAACTTGGGGTTAAACCGGAAATTTTAAAAGTCAGGGGCATTTTAGTAATTTTCAACATAGGGGTATTTTTGTAATTTTACCGCTAGGGGCATTTTGGTAATTTTGGTAAATCGAGAAAATGTTCTGAAAAAAAATCAGATTTAGGGTTTACAAACCAAAAGGGTAAGTTGGAAAATTTTAAAAATTAAGGGTTTTAAAACAGTAAGGCTAATCCCTTTCGGGTTTTAATGATTGGTTTAGCCTATGAACAAGTCCTCTCGGTTAAGGTGAACCGTAGCTACGCACCAGGTAGGATTCAAGTGGAGAGGAGGTGAGTCACGCGGACTGCTTAAATACCAAGCTCCCACTGAATACCACTCCTAGACATGCGCACACAGGTTGCCACACCTTAACACAGTGACTTACTTCACAGGTTTGTTTAAGAGTCCTTAAGTCTTATGCACATGTTTGAGTAGACTAGCCCTAGGGTTCAACAGATCCTAGTTCACTAATCTACGAGCCCAACTAAGCCCATAACAGTTCATATATCAAATTACTTCAAAAGTCCGAAGTACTTACCTGGTGGACTCGGGCCGGAGGTACAGGTGCCATGCCAGAAAAACTTGAAAAATTTCTTAAAAGCCCATATTTTTAAAAAGCCCATTTTGAAAATGTTTTTGGGCCCAAAACCTTCAAAGCCGAGTTTTGAACCGGGCTCTGATACCAAACTGTAACACCTCCAAACCTGGCCCACAAGTCCTGACCGGATCTGGTTATGTCACTGCGGAAACCGTTTGCAAAATCTTTGACTTCAGAATAAAACTTGAAAATTTTATTAACTTTTGGAAACCATGTCTTTTCTTTCAAAATTATAAATAAAGCTTTGTTATTAAAAATAATCCATATTAAAACTTTAGTATAAAAATATATAAATACTTTGATTAAATAGGTTGCTAAAACTAAAATTATCTTCACATAATAATTTCTTTTAAGTAAACCATAATATCAAGTAATATAAAAAATAGTGATAACAAAAATAATAATAATAATAATAATAAGGCCCTTATTACAAAAATAATTAATCCAAGTACTCGATAATAAAACGCATAAAGAAAAGATTAAAAACGTCCTCTGCATGGGCCACCTTGTATCCACTCCAACCCGATCCGATCATCCTGTCACTGCGATGTTGGATAAATAATTGGGTGAGTCATCTGGACTCGGTGTGTAATTAAACCACCGATATCCACCCACATGCTAGCCACAAATCAACCCAAATATCAAATGCAACATATAAATATAATCATTTAAACATTACCACAACTGGCTTGGCCCACAATCAAATCATATCAAATCTTTTGGGCTAGGCCCTTTTCTCATCAATCCATCGATCATTTGGGCTTGGCCCATTTCCACGTATGTTCTCAAAACATACAAATCCACAAGTCATATTGGGCTTGGCCCATTTCCATATCAATTCATAACGAAACCATGCAATCATGATACCCAACCCAATCCTAAGGTCCATCCGCTACACACCCCTTATCCAAACCTACCACACACCGGGGACTATCGAGTCACCTCTCCTTTTCCCTCCATAAAGGCAACCAATGCCATCCACGATGTAGCGTATAGCTAACATCAAACCACGATGGAGCACACAGCAATCCATCAAGCCACGATATGGCATAAAGCCCATATCATTCAAGGTAACCACGCGAACCAAATCACAAAGATCCACAACGCGACCTCAGTCAGCGCCAATCCACGATGTAGCACAAAGCTGACATCAACCACGTACTCGAAGTACACCCGTACCTTCTTTCAAAAACCCACCCATGCACATGTAACATAATATGATGCTGAGATGATGCATGTACATGATATTCACAATCATAGGCATGCTCACATAGTTAAAATCAATTATCACATATTAGCCAATTTGCTACTAACCTGGTCGTCATCATACCCCTTTAGGGTATCCATTACACATATGGCAATTGCATTCATTAGTAAACATATAACACAATGAGATATCATACAAATCCGGAAACAATGGTCTAACCACACACCTTATTACTTGGAGTTCTAGACTCTCGATCCTCGACGCTTATCGTTTAGCGAGACTACGCTATCCGCCTATCGTTTCTGTCAGACGCCCACACACCCGGTGGCCAATCCCGAATCGCCGAGATGGCTCTTTTCTTAAACTTCGGGATGTGGACTTTCCCTTGCTCACCTTGATCTGGTATTCGCATCCATAACGATATCTAATCAAAACTTGGTTAATACAGATCTCAAACGAATAATCATAAACTACTCATCCTTACCGAATGAGTCTTGAAATCCCGAAAGCTCCTTAATCACCGCTAAAACTCCTAAATGGTCAAGGTCGAGAATCGGTTACCACAAATGCCAAATATGGCTTGTAACAAAAATCTATGAAAAGAGGACCCCTATGGCCGAATAGCACCTAACCCTTACCTTCCTTAAATCGAATGGAGAAGAACTAGGAGAGGTCGCCCTTGCTAGAATTCGCCCAACCGCACTAGGATGCCAAGGATTTCAACAATGGTGCTTAGTATTAAAAGAGTTTCGGCTTAGTCTAATGATTAGAGAATCAAAGTTGAAGGAAATAAAAAGGTATGGAAATAAAGAGAGTAAAAGGAATTCGGCACTGAATTGGTTGACTACAATTTTCGGAAAAACTAAAAGAAAATAAAAGAATAGGGAAAGGGAGTAGAAGGATTCGGCAAAAGGGTCAAAAGAAATTCATAAAGGAGACTACCCTTTAAATAGGAAAATTCGGCACATGCTCCCCCCCTTGAAGACTCCAAATTTCGGCTGCCACCTTCCTAGCCACTAATTCAATTTAATTTGAATTAGCCAACTAATTTATCCATATCATTTTCAAGAGAAAATTAAACCACCAGCACCCATTATCTCCATTTACTAAATAAAATAATCCTATGCTTATCAAAAATAAATAAATAAAACAACTACCCACCAGCCGAATTTAAAACAACTAAACACTAATCTAATAAGCTTCATTTATCCCAAATCCTATATTCAAAATAATTAAAATAAAACCCCCATGTCCATTATCTCCTCATCAATAAAAAAACAAAGTAAGCTAATATTAATCCTCTCCCCAGCCGAATTCTAATTCAAAACAATTACCCAAGCTTATTCTTATCTTCTAATTTAAACTCCATGTGCCGTCCACACCTTCAAATTGCTGCCAAAAAGAATAAAAAAAAATTAAAACTCCAAATGCCACTCTCTAGGTTCGAACCTGGGACCAAACTGCTGCACACCTTTCCTACAACGCCCAGGCCACTCGGCCACTTTGATTTTTATGCCATAAAGCCACACCATTTAATTTTTAAACCCTTCCTACTCCAGCCCATAACGGCATATGAAAAGTAAAATGCCAAAATGCTGCTGCAGGCCCTCGAACCAGCGCCCCCGCTCACCTCTAGCTCCTATGTGCCGCACGAGAACCACTTGGCCAAGTTGCTGCTTGTGTCAAAAACACGCCCCACTCCTTTTAACGCTTCCTACCTTTTGCGGCAACATCCAAAAATTAAAATCAGTTTTGTTGCCGCTTGGACTCGAACCTGTGCCCTCAATGGCGCAACTTCCAGCCCCCTTTAGCAACGCATTGAGCCACTTTGCCAATGCCTTTCTTGTGCCATAACCTTCCAAAAATTATTTTAAGGCCTTCCTGCCCTATTTCCCCTTTTTACACTAAAAATCCAAAATTTTCCAAAGCCTTCCCCTTTCATCCGAGCATTCTTAAAACTTTAAAACACATCCAAAAACACCCAAAAACATTCCAACACCTGAATTATACTCAAATTGCATAGCCCCTAAATCAGGGTGTTATTACTAGTACTCTTGGTCCTTGTGGATACGATATTTTCGATCTTACCATAACTATACTATTAAACGATAGGTGCACTTGCCTTTATTGTGATCATAGTTTGTTAGAGACACATCGAGTTTTTGGCGCCATTGTCGAGGACTAAGATATTAGGAACGCTAAATTTTTATTACTTTAGCCATTATTATTTTTTATTACAATTTATTTTTATTCTATTTTTATTTACTAACTTTCCTTTTATTTGCTCTGGCAGGTATTTTTAGTTTATGACTAGAAGGAACCCGTCAGGACCATTACTTTTTGACAGTGATATAGAAGGCACCGCTTGCAGAAATCGTAGGGAGATAAGGCAAAGCCTACAATACATACAAGAAGAGCAAGAGAATGATATCACTAATACCGAGGAGATGGCTAATCCCCAGAATAATCCGCTACCTCCTGATGTTGTTACAGATCCAGTAAATCAGAATCATGCTCCTTAAACTATGTATGATTATGCTAAGCCTACTCTAACAGGAACTGAATCAAGTATTGTTAGACCTACTGTTGCTGCAAATAATTTTTAACTGAAACCTAACACTATTCAGATGATTCAGCAGTTTGTTCAGTTTGATGGTTTGCAGGATGAGGATCCAAACAATCACTTGGCAAATTTTCTGGAATTCTGCGACACTTTCAAGATTAATGGCGTTTCTGATGATGCCATTCACCTTCGATTGTTCCCCTTCTCATTGAGGAGCAAAGCTAAACAGTGGTTGAACTCGTTACCACGAGGATCAATAACTACATGGGAACAAATGACTGAAATTTTTTTACTTAGATTTTTCACCGACTAAAACGGCTAAGTTGAGGAATGATATCTCTTCTTTTATGCAGATGGATTTAGAAACACTTTACGATGCATGGGAGAGACACAAGGATCTACTGAGAAGATGCCCTCACCATGGGTTACCATTATGGCTACAGGTCCAAACCTTTTACAATGGTGTGAACCTCTCAACTAGGCAATTGATTGATGCAGCCACCGGCGGTACACTAAACAACAAAACACTTGAGGCTGCTTACGAATTCATTGAAGAGATGTCACTGAATAACTATCAGTGGCAAGTTATGAGGATGAAGCCAACAAAGGCAGCCGGTGTTTTCAACCTCGAAGCGGTTACCATGTTATCAAATCAGGTAGAGCTCTTAAACAAAAAGATTGATGGTTTATGTTTTTCTACATAGGTACATCCGGAGATGCAATGCGAAACGAATGGAGGAGGGATGAATAATTCAGAATACCTACCCTACAATCTTAGTATGGAGAATGAGCAGCTGAATTACATGGGTAATAACTCTAACCTTCCAAATAATCCCTACAGTAATACATATAATCCAGGATGGAGGAACCACCCAAATTTCTCATGGGGTAATCAAGGGAATCAAAGACCACAACCCCCTCCAGGTTTCCAACCACCCTACCAGCAAGAGAAAAAGTCGAACCTTGAAGATATGCTTGCAAATTTTATTTTGGTGTCAGAGACTCGTTTTCAGAATACCGAAACAGCGTTGAAAAATCAGCAAGCATCAATTCAAGGGCTTGAGAATCAAATTAGACAGCTGGCTAAGTTAGTTTCCGAAAGACAACCAGGTAGTTTACCTAGTAACACCGAACCTAACCCAAAAGAGTATGTGAAGGCAATTACACTGAGGAGTGGGAAAGAGTTGGTTGAAGCTGAAAAGAAGATGCCACATGAAACTAATAAGGCAAAAGGTGAGGAAGTGAACAAGAATGTAACACCGGTACTTAAAGAGTATAAACCACCGATCCCATATCCAGTAAAGTTGAAGAAAGAGTGCATGGACGTATAATTCGGTAAATTTCTTGAACTTTTTAAACAATTACATATTAACTTACCTTTTGTTGAAGCTATTTTGCAGATGCCTACGTACGCAAAATTCTTAAACGAGCTTTTAACAAATAAAAGGAAGCTTGAAGAGCTATCAACCGTGGATTTTAACGAGGAATGTTCAGCTATTCTCCAAAACAAGCTACCAACCAAATTGAAAGATCCAGGAAGTTTCACTATTCCATGTTTAATTGGTAGTTTAAATATTGAGAAAGTGTTAGCTGACTTAGGTGCCAGTCTTAATTTAATGCCTTATAAAATGTTCAAGCAGCTTGGTCTTGGGGAACCAAAACCCACTAGGATGAGTATCCAATTAGCTGATAGATCTATTAAATATCCTAAGGGAATTATTGAAGATGTTTTGGTAAAAGTTGATAAATTTATATTCCCTGTTGACTTTGTTGTGCTTGACATGGATGAGGACGTTGAGGTGCCTTTAATTTTAGGAAGCCCATTTTTAGCTACTGCTAGGGCTGTTACTGATGTAGGTGATGGTAAACTTGTGCTTAGGGTAGGTGACGAGGAAATTATTTTTAAAATTTATGATGCTATACGATATTCTAGAGAGCAAGATGATTCCTATTATTTTATCGACGCTATTGATCATTCTATTGAAGATTCTTTTCAGGAAATCATACATAAAGACACGTTGGAACTGTGTCTTGTCCAAGGTGAGGAGGTAGATGACGATACTACTGAGATGGGGGAGATAGAAATTGAATTAAATTCTAATAGTTCTTCCCCAATACAAAAGAAGTATGAGGGTATTGAAATAAATGACGAATTAAAACAAAAACCCTCCATTGAAGAACCTCCCAAATTGGAATTGAAATAGTTACCAAATCACTTAGAGTATGCATTCCTCGAAGATAATTCTACACTACCGGTAATTATTTCTTCAGACTTGAAACCCAATGAGAAAGATGAGTTACTACAGGTACTAAAGGAGCATAAAAGAGCCATAGCTTGGAAGATTTCTGACATTAAGGGGATAAGCCCGTCGTTTTGCACCCACAAAATTTTAATAGAAGATGAATATAAACCATGTGTGCAAACTCAAAGAGGATTAAATCCCAATATGAAGGAAGTTGTTAAAGCTGAGGTAATTAAAATTCTAGATGCTGGAGTTATTTATCCTATTTCTGATAGTGCTTGGGTAAGTCCTGTGCAGTTTGTTCCAAAGAAGGGAGGCATGACTGTTGTAGCCAACGAGAAGAATGAATTGATTCCAACAAGAACAGTCACAGGTTGGAGAGTTTGCATTGACTATAGGAAGTTGAATGATGCCACGAGAAAAGACCACTTTCCCTTACCCTTTATTGATCAGATGTTAGAAAGATTATCTGGGCATATGTACTATTGCTTCCTCGACGGACTCTTTGGCTACTTCCAAATCCCAATAGGTCCTGAGGATCAAGAAAAGATGACATTGACATGTCCATATGGTACGTTTGCTTATCGTAGAATGCCTTTTGGATTATGTAATGCTCTTGCTACTTTTCAACGCTGCATGCTAGCCAACTTTGATGAACTTGTGGAAGATATTATGGAGGTATTTATGGACGACTTTTCAGTATTCGGTAATTCTTTCCACCTTTGCCTTAAAAATTTAAAACAAGTTCTAATGAGATGTGAGGAAACGACCCTTGTTCTTAATTGGGAAAAGTGTCACTTCATGGTTCAAGAAGGGATTGTGTTAGGTCACAAGATTTCTAGTAAAGGGATTGAGGTTGATAAAGAAAAAATTGAAACCATAGAAAAACTACCTCCTCCTAGTTCAGTTAAGGCTATTAGAAGCTTTTTAGGACATGCTGGATTTTATAGAAGATTTATTAAGGATTTTTCTAAAATAGCTAAGCCTTTAACAAAATTACTAGAAAAAGATGTGCCTTTCAATTTTAATCAGGAATGTTTAGATGCATTTAATACCCTCAAAAATAAATTAATAAATGCTCCAATTATAATTGCACCTGATTGGAATTTGCCCTTTAAACTAATGTATGATGCGAGTGAATTTGCAGTAGGTGCAATTTTGGGACAGTGAAGAGACAAGCATTTTCAGCCGATTTATTATGTCAGCAAGACATTGACGACCGCACAAGAAAATTACACCACCACAGAAAAAGAGTTGCTAGCTGTGGTTTTTGCATTTGATAAATTTAGACAGTATTTGATATTATCTAAAGTTTTCGTTTACACTGACCATTCAGCTCTTCGTTATCTTTTAACTAAATCTGATGCAAAACCTCGACTAATAAGATGGATCTTACTCTTATAGGAATTTGATTTGGAAATTCAGGATAAGAAAGGAGCTGAAAATCTCGCGGCAGACCATCTTTCTAGGCTTGAAAATCCACATCTCAAAGAACTCGATGAGAGTGAGATAAATGACTCATTTCCTAAAGAAAAACTCTTAATTATATCTGACTCTGAGGTACCCTGGTTTGCAGATATTGCGAATTACTTAGCTGCTAACATCCTACCAAAAGGGTTGACACATCATCAAAAGAAGCGATTCTTTGCTGATGTGAAAAACTATTTTTGGGAGGACCCTTTTCTTTTCCGTATATGTGCAGATCAAGTTATTCGGAGATGTGTTACAGAGGCAGAAGCAAGCAAAATCCTAGAACATTGCCACTCAGGACCAATAGGAGGACATTACAGTGGGACTAGGACAGCACATAAAACGCTCGAATCAGGTTTTTATTGGCCCACTCTGTTCAAGGACGCTAACAGGTATGTTACTTCGTGTGATAGATGTCAAAGAACAGGTAATATCTCTAAACGAGATGAAATGCCTCAAACATATATGCTATTGATCGTGCTCGAGAGTTTTAATATTTATATAATGAAAGATCGAGCCTAGAAACTAACTATCACCACGATTGAGGCAAGCGCACCTATCAAACAGTAGTATAGCTTAGTGGCAAGACCGAAATGTCGAACCCAAAGGAACTAAAATTACTAGTACTGACTTTCTTTTTATTATCTAGCCTAAGTATTAAGGGGATTGATATTTATCTAACTAATTACTAAGCTAAGGTTGCTAAGACACAGAAAGTGAATTGGGGAAATACTTTTGGGAAAAACTAGTTGATTAAGACAATACCCAAGGAAGAATCCACCTAGACTTCACTTGTTATTTAACTCTGAACCAGACGATTTATTCACTTGACTTGATCCGTAGGATTCCCTAATTTATATTAATACCTCTTTCGAGGCTACTAACGTCTAACCCTAGGTTGATTAATTAAAATTTCTTTCTAATTAAAACCCCTAGAGTTGCATTAACTCAATCTATGGACTTCCATATTAGGTTTGACCCTAATTCAGCAGATTTCCGTCATCCTATCTCTAGGGTTGCGATCAAATCCGCTTAACTATGCTAGATCTACTCTTAAATAGGGACTTTTGCTCCACTGTCTAAGCACATCAATACTTGAATCAATATCCTGAAATATTAAAACAAGAATTAAGAACACATAATTAAGAACAAATCAAGTATTTATCATATAGTTCAGAAAACAATAACAAGATCCATCTTAGGTTTCATCCCCCTCAGGTATTGGAGGGGTTTAGTTCATGAATAATAAAGAATACATCTCAAAAAAAAGTAAATAACAAAACATAAGAAAAACACTAAAACCCCCTGAAGGAAATTGAAGGGAAGATCTTTCGTCTTGAGCGTGATTCCGACTTCTGAGATGGATCAATTGGCTTTCTAGGAGTAGTCCCCTGTATTCAGCCCTCTTTGGCTTCGCCTCTGACCAAAGACACTTTTTAGGTTATACTTAGGGCGTTTAAATAGGCTTCGGAATGTCTTTCTTGGCCCACAAGTATCCTATTCCGAATGAAACTGTAACACCCCAAACCCGTTCATCCAATCTCTCCCCCGTACCAGCCAGTCTCTCCTGTGGGGATCAAGTCAACCCACCCCGCCAGTCACACCAAATCGCAGGCAAGTTGCCATTTAATTCGAAGGCAAGATGCCATTTAATTAGTAGGCAAGATGCCATTTAATTCGCAGGCAAGATGCCATTTAATTCGCAGGCAAGATGCCATTTATAATATATTTTTATTGTGGCCAAGCCACCGAAATCATAATGAAACATAATAACAAACATTTTTGTGGCAATGTCACCGGTCTATACTTCTCTTCATTCAAATTTTCCCATCCCATGCAATATGTAAAGATGCATCATACACAATCGTAAAACATCCATATAAAAATAACATCCATTAACCTATTGAATACTTTTTATGAATCAGCCCATTAAAGCAATACGATCATTCGGCCCATAGGGGCATTTCGGTAATTTGGTCCATAAGGACATTTCGGTAAATCTGTCCATAAGGAAATTTCGGTAAATCGGTCCATAAGGACATTTCGGTAAATCGGTCCATAAGGACACTTCGGTAAATCGACCCATTATAACATTCTATCAAATCGGCCCATAGGGGCATTTCAGTAAATTAGTAATTTTACCCACTAAGGGTAATTCAGTAATCTCGCAACCCAGGGGTATTTCGGTAATTTACACTCCAAGGGTATTTTGGTAATTTTGCAACCCCGGACTCAACTACTAATTTGGGCATATAAATTTGAAACTGTCCATCTGCGCCATACTGACTAAATTGACTATAAATCAAGTTAGGAATCTTGAAATCTAAATCCGTAAATTTTCCTTGAAACTATACTCATATATCTTATTATTACTATTTTTCCAAAATTTTTGGATTTACCATGTAGTACAGTTTATTCCTTAAATTTCCCTTGTTTCACTGTCCAACGATTCTGACCTCTCTTACCTTAATTTCAAATATCTCACTGTACGGTTTTCATATACTGCTCCCACTTGTTTCTATTTAAAATAGGCTCACTAAGGAATATATACATATAAACTATAACTCATAATTCCCTTTGTACAATTTTAAATGATTTTTCCAAGACAGAACAGAGAACCACGAAGTCGATCAGATCCAGTCTCACTAAAATTAAGATATCACAGAATATACAATTCCTCTTCCTCCTTTGTTTCTTTCATATAAAAATAGACACAGTAAGGTATATTATGATATCTTATTCGCTTTCTAACTCCCTTTATCCTATTTTTCTTGATTTTTCAAAATCACGTCACTGCTGCTGACCAAACTATTTCATTGCAAACTATGGTTACCACTACAAACATACGCACGCCCAAGTGATCACGGATGCCGGTTTTCGATTTTCTTCAGTATTTCGACCGAATAAAAGAATATTTCATGCAAACTTTCAGAGAAGTGTGAGATTACACACCATTTCAAATATGTATACGGAAGGGTACGGGATTACACACCATTTCAAACAGGTATTCGGAAGGGTACGGGATTACACACCATTTCAAATAGGTATTCGAAAGGGTATAGGATTACACACCTTGATTACAAGTTGTGCTTTCTACCGTTTCAACACCACGAATGTGATCTCCCTCAGTGCACCAAAAATCGATCCTACCCTTTGGCTACTGAAATCCCGTCCTAACAATATTTGGTGAGCGAAAGAGTCGTTAGCAATTATCCCACCTTTGATCAAAACAAATCTTATAACAACGTTATTACCCCACTTGCTTGACAAGTCGACGATAACGATTTGGTTAATACAAATCACCTGTGCTCCTTCACCTTGTTGAAAGCCCTAAATCCAACGATGGCCATATCACAGAAAAGAATGTAACTCAGACCCAACGAGAGAGACAGAAGAACACTCGATTATTAAGGAAAAACTCGGATGAAAAAAAGTTATTGACAAAGAGAGAACTACTTATTACAGATTGTTAATTTTCTTGTAGCGCCACTCACTTAAATCACTACGAAAAGAGGATGATTTGATCACAAGGTAATATCGAATTAAGAATAGAGAAAATGTTGATGAAAAGGTCAAAAGAAAATAATGGATGGAGAGAAGAGTGCTAGATTGTTTCAGCTATCTAAGGGGAGATGAACAAAAAGGTGAGTGATTCGGCCAAACAAAAGAGAAAGATGTACACTCAAAGCTTGAAGATTCGGCAAGAAGGAGAAAGTAATTTGGAGAGAAAAGAAAAATGACACAAAAGTTGCAAATAGGAGTTTTTGGCCAAAACAACACCAAAACTTTTACCAATTGCCAAAGAAAATTCAGCTACCTCCCTTAACACCTAAAACCGTCCACATTCATGACCATAATGGTCAAAAACTGACCAACCACACTTTCCATAACACTTCCCTTGAAAAAGGCCACATGTTCCCCTTACTTTCCCCTTTCTCTTGATTTCTTTCCTCACCTTCATCCTTTCCTATTTTCCTTAGCCATCTTGTAAAAAAAATAAAAAGTCCACCTTGCCTTATTTACATGCTTTGCATACACTTAGGAAAGAATGCAAAAATAATAGTCAAAATTTGCACACAATGGGATTTGAACCTCCTCCTCAAAGTCCATCATGTGGCGCCATATCCTTTTTACCAATAGCTCATTTATGCTAGCAATATGCACACTTATTTCCTCAAGCCTTGATGCCCCTTACCTTCTCTCCTTAAAGTGCTAAAATACCAAATTTTTACTAAGGCCCAATTAAACCCCGAACTTCCTAGAAACCTCGTAACCTTCCAAATTCACTTAACTAATAAGTCCAATTTGCAATAACACCATTCTCATATTCTTGAAAATTTTAAACATTCCTACACCCAAGGCCCATTGGGCCCAATTCTTCTAGGCCCAATTTCGGGATGTTACAATTCTATCCTCCTTAAAGAAATTTCGTCCTCAAAATTTCCAACCAACTACTAAACGCATTGCTCAAATCACACCACTATGCTTTCGCTGCGCACTCTGATCTTAATAACACCAATGTACTTTTAACATAATCTTGAATCCTCTTTCACGCAACCAAACATCTAACCACGAAGCAAGCGATTTATCTACCACTTATACCTAAAATTTTCTGCATTCAATCATCACGTCCAACCATAACATACCTGACTTGATGGTGATGAAACAATCCCGAGCCTTATGCTCCTTAGACCCGCATCTCAAGCATACTCCTAACCTCCTCCAGCATTCTCTCGGGTGACGCCTTCTGCAATAATCGCAAGTCGAAAAGTTTGGACGTGCCTTAACACGCTTTACGAAACGAGACTGCAACCCAAAAGAATCGCGATCTAATTTCTTCTTACAGTCCACAGACCCTACTCAAAGTGCTTCACCGATTCCTTTAACCTCCTCCAATACCTCCTTAACTATCTGAATCAGCTCGATAACCCCAGCTCGGTCATAAGACCCCGTCTCAACCACTGGCAATGCCAACACCTCCCTTTCGGAAACATGCCCCGATGCTGAAGATCTAGCCTTAGCACCCCGGCCTCTACCACGTCCACATCTATCACGTCTACGTCCTTTAACGCTCATATTTGCTAAATTGATTTAATCTTATTACGAGTCTTATGAATCAGTATAATTATTCAATGTTTATTAAACAATGTTTTATGGAGTATAGGAAGTAAAGTTGTTTTCGTAGTATGTATTTAAGGTCTCAATTTCTATAGTTTCAGCTTCTAAAGCTAAGAGTTCTAGAGTATTTCTACAGTCATACCATAATAATCATAAATTGAAAACATAAACTTACTTGACTTGGTGCCGGATACCCATGGTGCCATACTTCCTTTAGAACATACATTTATAAATTAAAATTTTAAATAGCTTTGGAAAACGCTTTTGAATCCAAACCACAGCCAAGTTTTGCAATCGGGCTCTGATACCATAAAATGTAACACCCCAAACCCGTCCATCCAATCTCTCCCCCATACCAGCCAGTCTCTCCTGTGGGGATCAAGTCAACCCACCCCGCCAGTCACACAAAATCGCAGGCAAGTTGCCATTTAATTCGCAGGCAAGATGCCATTTAATTCGCAGGCAAGATGCCATTTATAATATATTTTTATTGTGGCCAAGTCACCGAAATCATAATGAAACATAATAACAAACATTTTTGTGGCAATGCCACCGGTCTATACTTCTCTTCATTCAAATTTTCCCATCCCATGCAATATGTAAAGATGCATCATACATAATCGTAAAACATCCATATAGAAATAACATCCATTAACCTATTGAATACTTTTTATGAATTAGCCCATTAAAGAAATATGATCATTCGGCCCATAGGGGCATTTCGATAATTCGGTCCATAGGACATTTCGGTAAATAGGTCCATAAGGATATTTCAGTAAATCGGTCCATAAGGACACTTCGGTAAATCGACCCATTATAACAATCTATCAAATCGGCCCATAGGGGCATTTCGGTGAATCAGTAATTTTACCCAATAAGGGTAATTCGGTAATCTCGTAACCCAGGGGTATTTTGGTAATTTACACTCCAATGGTATTTTGGTAATTTCGCAACCCCGGACTCAACTACTAATTTGGGCATAGAAATTTGAAACTGTCCATCTACGTCATACTGACTAAATTGACTATAACTCGAGTTAGGAATCTCGAAATATAAATCCGTAAATTTTCCTTGAAACTAGACTCATATATCTTCTTACTACTATTTTTCCAAAATTTTTGGCTTAACCATTTAGTACAGTTTATTCCTTAAAATTTCCCTTGTTTCACTGTCCAATGATTCTGACCTCTCTTACCTTAATTTCAAATATCTCACTCTACGGTTTTCATATACTGCTCCCACTTGTTTCTATTGAAAATAGGCTCACTAAGGAATCTATACATATAAACTATAACTCATAATTCACTTTGTACAATTTTAAAAAATTTTTCCAAGACAGAACAGAAAACCGTGAAGTCGATCAAAACCAGTCTCACTAAAATTAAGATATCACAAAATATACAATTTATCTTCCTCCTCTGTTTCAATCATATAAAAATAGACATAGTAAGCTTTATTTCGATATCTTATTCGCTTTCTAACTCCCTTTATCCTATTTTTCGTTATTTTTCAAAATCACGTCACTTCTGCTGACAAAACTATTTCATTGCAAACTATGGTTACCACTACAGACATACGCACGCCCAAGTGATCACGGATGCCGGTTTTCGGTTTTCTTCGGTATTTCGACCGAATCATAGAATATTTTATGCAAACTTTTAGAGAAGTGTGAGATTACACACCATTTCAAATATGTATACGGAAGGGTACGGGATTACACACCATTTCAAACAGGTATTCGGAAGGGTACGGGATTACACACCATTTCAAACAGGTATTCGAAAGGGTATAGGATTACACACCTTGATTACAAGTTGTTCTTTCTACCGTTTCAACACCACGAATGTGATCTCCCTCAGTGCACCAAAAATCAAACCTACCTTTTGGCTACTGAAATCCCGTCCTAACAATATTTGGTGAGAGAAAGAGTCGTTAGCAATTATCCCACCTTTGATCAAAACAAATCTTATAACAATGTTCTTACCCCACTTGCTTGACAAGTCGACGATAACGATTTGGTTAATACAAATCACTTGTGCTCCTTCACCTTGTTGAAAGCCCTAAATCCAATGATGGCCATATCACAAAAAAGAATGTAACTCAGACCCAACGAGAGAGAAAGAAGAACACTCGATTATTAAGGAAAAACTCAGATGAAACAAAGTTATTGACAAAGAGAGAACTACTTCTTACCGATTGTTAATTTCCCTGTAGCGCCACTCACTTAAATCACTACAAAAAGAGGATGATTTGATCACAAGGTAATGTCGAATTAAGAATAGAGAAAATATTGATGAAAAGGTCAAAAGAAAAGAATGGATGGAGAGAAGAGTGCTAGATTATTTCAGCTATCTAAGGGGAGATGAACAAAAAGGTGAGTGATTCGGCCAAACAAAGGAGAAAGATGTACACTCAAAGCTTGAAGATTCGGCAAGAAGGAGAAGGAAATTTGGAGAGAAAAGAAAAATGACATAAAAGTTGAAAATAGGGGTTTTTGGCCAAAACAACACCAAAACTTTTACCAATTGCCAAAGAAAATTTGGCTACCTCCCTTAACACCAAAAACCGTCCACATTCATGACCATAATGGTCAAAAATTGACCAACCACACTTTCCATAACACTTCCCTTGAAAAAGGCCACATGTTCCCCTTACTTTCCCCTTTCTCTTGATTTCTTTCCTCACCTTCATCCTTTCCTATTTTCCTTAGCCATCTTGCCAAAAATAAAAAGTCCACCTTGCCTTATTTACATGCTTGGCAGACACTTAGGGAAAGAATGCAAAAATAATAGTCAAAATTTGCACACAATGGGATTTGAATCTCCTCCCTCAAAGTCCATCATATGGCGCCATATCCTTTTTACCAATAGCTCATTTATGCTAGCAATATGTACACTTATTTCCTCAAGCCTTGATGCCCCTTACCTTCTCTCCTTAAAGTACTAAAATACTAAATTTTTACTAAGGCCCAATTAAACCCCGAACTTCCTAGAAACCTCGTAACCTTCCAAATTCACTTAACTAATAAGTCCAATTTGCAATAACACCATTCTCATATTCTTGAAAATTTTAAACATTCCTACACCCAAGGCCCATTGGGCCCAATTCTTCTAGGCCCAATTTTGGGATATTACAATTCTACCCTATTTAAAGAAATTTCGTCCTCGAAATTTCCAACCAACTACTAAACACCTCGCTCAAATCACACCACTATGCTTTCGCTGCGCACTCTGATCTTAATAACACCAATGTACTTTTAACATAATCTTGAATCCTCTTTCACGCAACCAAACATCTAACCACAGAAGCAAACAGTTATCTACCACTTATACCTAAAATTTTCTACATTCAATCATCACGTCCAACCATAACATACCTGACTTGATAGTGATGAAACAATCCTGAGCTTTATACTCCTTAGACCCGCATCTCAAGCATACTCCTTACCTCCTCTAGCATTCTCCCGGATGACGCCTTCTACAATAATCGCAAGCCAGAAAGTTTGGACGTGCCTTAACATGCTTTACGGAATGAGACTGCGTCCCAAAAGAACCGCGATCTAATTTCTTCTTACAGTCCATAGACCCAACTCGAAGTTCTTTCCTTTAACCTCCTCCAATACCTCCTTAACTATCTGAATCAGCTCGACAACCCCAGCTCGGTCATGAGACCCTGTCTCAACCACTGGCAATGCCAAGACCTCCCTTTTGGAAACATGCCCCGATGCTGAAGATCTAGCCTTAGCACCTCGGCCTTTACCACGTCCACATCTATCGCGTCTACGTCCTTTAACGCTCATATTTGCTAAATCGATTTCATCTTATTACGAGTCTTATGAATCAGTATAATTATTCAATGTTTATTAAACAATGTTTTATGGAGTATAGGAAGTAAAGTTGTTTTCGTAGTACGTATCTAAGGTCTCAATTTCTATAGTTTCAAACTTCTAAAGCTAAGAGTTCTAGAGTATTTCTCTGAGTCATACCATAATAATCATAAATTGAAAACATAAACTTACTTGACTTGGTGCCGGATACCCGTGGTGCCATACTTCCTTTAGAACATACATTTATAAATTAAAATTTTAAATAGCTTTGGAAAACGCTTTTGAACCCAAACCACAGCCAAGTTTTGAAACCGGGCTCTGATACCATAAAATGTAACACCCCAAACCCGTCCATCCAATCTCTCCCCGTACCAGCCAGTCTCTCCTGTGGGGATCAAGTCAACCCACCCCGCCATTCACACCAAATCGCAGGCAAGTTGCCATTTAATTCGCAGGCAAGATGCCATTTAATTCGCAAGCAAGATGCGATTTAATTCGCAGGCAAGATGCCATTTATAATATATTTTTATTGTGGCCAAGCCACCGAAATCATAATGAAATATAATAACAAACATTTTTGTGGCAATGCCACCGGTCTATACTTCTCTTTATTCAAATTTTCCCATCCCATGCAATTTGTAAAGATGCATCATATATAATCGTAAAACATCCATATAAAAATAACATCCATTAACCTATTGAATACTTTTTATGAATCAGCCCATTAAAGCAATACGATCATTCGGCCCATAGGGGCATTTCGGTAATTCGGTCCATAAGGATATTTCGGTAAATCGGTCCATAAAGAAATTTCGGTAAATCGGTCCATAAGGACATTTCGGTAAATCGGTCCATAAGGACATTTCGATAAATCGGTCCATAAGGACACTTCGGTAAATCAGCCCATTATAACAATCTATCAAATCGGCCCATAGGGGCATTTCAGTAAATCGGTAATTTTACCCACTAAGGGTAATTCGGTAATCTCGCAACCCAGGTGTATTTCGGTAATTTACACTCCAAGGGTATTTTGGTAACTTCGCAACCCCGGACTCAACTACTAATTTGGGCATAAAAATTTGAAACTGTCTATCTGCGTCATACTAACTAAATTGACTATAACTCGAGTTAGAAATCTCGAAATCTAAATCCGTAAGTTTTCCTTGAAACTAGACTCATATATCTTCTTACTACAATTTTCCAAATTTTTTTGGCTTAACCATTTAGTACAGTTTATTCCTTAAAGTTTCCCTTGTTTCACTGTCCAACGATTCTGACCTCTCTTATCTTAATTTCAAATATCTCACTGTACGATTTTCATATACTGCTCCCACTTGTTTCTATTGAAAATTGGCTCATGAAGGAATCTATACATATAAACTATAACTCATAATTCCATTTGTACAATTTCAAACGATTTTTCCAAGACAGAATAGAGAACCGCGAAGTTGATCAGAACCAGTCTCACTAAAATTAAGATCTCACAAAATATACAATTCCTCTTCCTCCTCTGTTTCTTTCATATTAAAATAGACACGGTAAGCTTTATTTCGATATCTTATTCGCTTTCTAACTCTGTTTATCCTATTTTTCAAGATTTTTCAAAATCACGTCACTGCTGTTGACCAAACTGTTTCATTGCAAACTATGGTTACCACTACGGACATACGCACGCCCAAGTGATCACGGATGCCGGTTTTCGGTTTTCTTCGGTATTTTGACCGAATCACAGAATATTTCATGCAAAATTTCAGAGAAGTGTGAGATTACACACCATTTCAAATATGTATACGGAAGGGTACGGGATTACACACCATTTCAAACAGGTATTCGGAAGGGTACGGGATTACACACCATTTCAAACAGGTATTCGGAAGGGTATAGGATTACACACCTTGATTAAAAGTTGTGATTTCTACCGTTTCAACACCACAAATGTGATCTCCCTCAGTGCACCAAAAATCGATCCCACTTGCTTGACAAGTCGACGATAACGATTTGGTTAATACAAATCACTTGTGCTACTTCACCTTGTTGAAAGCCCTAAATCCAACGATGGCCATATCACAGAAAAGAATGTAACTCAGACCCAACGAGAGAGAAAGAAGAACACTTGATTATTAAGGAAAAACTCGGATGAAACAAAGTTATTGACAAAGAGAGAACTACTTCTTACCGATTGTTAATTTCCTTGTAGCGCCACTCACTTAAATCACTACGAAAAGAGGATGATTTGATCACAAGGTAATGTCGAATTAAGAATAGAGAAAATGTTGATGAAAAGGTCAAAAGAAAAGAATGGATGGAGAGAAGAGTGCTAGATTGTTTCAGCTATCTAAGGGGAGATGAACAAAAAGGTGAGTGATTCGGCCAAACAAAGGAGAAAGATGTACACTCAAAGCTTGAAGATTCGACAAGAAGGAAAAGGAAATTTGGAGAGAAAAGTAAAATGACACAAAAGTTGCAAATAGGAGTTTTTGGCCAAAACAACACCAAAACTTTTACCAATTGCCAAAGAAAATTTGGCTACCTCCCTTAACACCCAAAACCGTCCACATTCATGACCATAATGGTCAAAAATTGACCAACTACACTTTCCATAACACTTCCCTTGAAAAAGGCCACATGTTCCCCTTACTTTCCCCTTTCTCTTGATTTCTTTCCTCACCTTCATCCTTTCCTATTTTCCTTAGCCATCTTGCAAAAAATAAAAAGTCCACCTTGCCTTATTTACATGCTTGGCAGACACTTAGGGAAAGAATGCAAAAATAATAGTCAAAATTTGCACACAATGGGATTTGAACCTCCTCCCTCAAAGTCCATCATGTGGCGCCATATCCTTTTTACCAATAGCTCATTTATGCTAGCAATATGCACACTTATTTCCTCAAGCCTTGATGCCCCTTACCTTCTCTCCTTAAAGTGCTAAAATACAAATTTTTACTAAGGCCCAATTAAACCCCGAACTTCCTAGAAACCTCGTAACCTTCCAAATTCACTTAACTAATAAGTCCAATTTGCAATAACACCATTCTCATATTCTTGAAAATTTTAAACATTCCTACACCCAAGGCCCATTGGGTCCAATTCTTCTAGGCCCAATTTCGGGATGTTACAGAAACTCATCTTGGCTATAGCAGGGACACGCCTGTGGTCGACTCTCTCACCCGTGGTCGATCCTTTTTGCAACACACGACTGTGTGATCTAGCCGTGTACGATGTTCTAGGTCGTGTCTCGGTTATTACTCGAAATGCACGGCCGTGGGTGATAGTCCAGGCCGTGTGAGTTTCTAAGGTAAGCCTATTTGCTCCGTTTTCGGTCCGTTTCTCGTTCTTTTCATCCTCTGATGCTTTTCTAATTATAAAACAGGAAATTAAAGGATTAAAAGCATCAAATTCCATAATTCAAGTGATAAATCATCCAAAAAGTATGCTAAATGTACGATTAAAATATGTATATATTACGGTTTATCAAATACCCCCACACTTAAGCTTTTTCTTGTCCTCAAGCAAAATTTTCAACTCACAATTAAAATTAACTCCCCTTAATTCATAATATTCATCAATAATGTTTCATCATAATTCATAAGTAATTCATACATTGATAATTTAACCAGAAGGTTCCTAAAGATTCAAACAATCAAAGTCATAGTTTTTATAGTACGAAAACATAGGTGTTTCCCCTTACCTAAATAATTACCTCTGATTCAAAACCGACAAATATTGATATCCTCACTAAAGGTTCACTCAAATCACTCAAGGTGTTTAAGGTTCAAAAATAAGCACTCAGAAGTCGAACACGAAAAGTTAATCCCATAGGCTTGCATGAAAATCAAATCTCCACCACTGTAAAATGATATGATACATAAATCAAAAGGTCTTTAAAAAGGGTTGTAACGGGGCTTGGGTTAAAGGTGTGGATAAAGGCTGAATTAGAGGGTTAGTATCGAGACTGAATTGATAAATTACCTAACTAGAAGAGTAACTAAAGCTTACATCAATTGAAAACTTAATACTAATAACATGCGCTTCTTCTCAAAATATAAAATTAACTGCTTAAGCTCCAATAACAAAGAAGTAATAATGAATAGATTCCTAATTTTTTTAAGAACAAATCAAGTACAATAATAATATAAAATTTAATTACTGAAATAAAGAAAATAGTTAAGTAACCGATCAAATCAAATCTCGATATAAGGGTAGTCAAGAGAAATGGTGATAACAAATACAAAGTGGGTTTTGGATTAATATTAATGGGTGAGTCAAGATGCGGTTTGTTTGGATTCAAAGGGGTTCACTAAGGGTTAATTAAATGGGTAGGCTTTTTAGTGGATAAAAAAGGTTGTTAGGATTAAAAGGGGTTCACTAGGGGTTAATTTTGAAGGTAGGCTTTTTATGGAGTTAGTGGGTTAAAACCTAGGTGCCTTTATCATCTCAGTATATCAAATCAAAAGTGTGGTCTCGACATGTATAATCGAAGCAAGTTCTAGAATAACAAATCAATGTTGACATACTCATAATCAATAAAGTAGGCATGAAAAGGAATGTATGCTCTAAAAGGCTCAAGATCTCACAAAAATTATGGGCTTTTGATGTCAACCTTGTAAATTTCAAACTTCAAGGTAATAATTAGATTCAGGTAGACAACCTAAAAAAAATTTAACTCTTGAAAATAAACTCATCATGCTTGATTCTCTAGTCTTCTAAAGTTTAAATCATGACTGCACAATTAGCTATGACTTAATTCAAAACATATCAATGAAAGTCATAAATCAAAGGAAGTTTCATTCTAATAGTAATATGGGAAGATTATTTAAGAACAAGATATAATTCACGGATTTTGAGAATAATGCAAAAAGTTAGGCACTTTTCACGATAAAATTCACCCCCACACTTAAGATGTACATTGCCCTCAATGTACAAATATAACAATTATAATAAGAAAAGCACAAGATAGGGAAAGAGGTGAAACTTCCTGAATTTTTGATGGAGTCAGAGAAAAAAATCGGGGAAGTTCGGGCCGAGTTGGAGGAAGACATTCCTGTGGCGGTGGTGTCTATGGTCGTGGTAGGGTGATTCCCAAGCAGCCTTTAGAACCTAAAAAACCAAGAAACTAAACTAAAATAGATTAAATTAAGCAAAAGAGAGATAAAGAGAAGGAAAATAAAGGAAAAGAGAAAAGACATATGTAGAATAAATGGACTCAAATGTCCTTGCTTGTTGGGTCGATGAAGCGGCCGGCATGAACTTATGTAGATCGGTCTCGCACGGGGAGACTATGCTAGGGTCCTTCTTCTTCTTTGGCCTGGGGATGGTGGTGAGGATGGTGAAAGAAAAGGAATCAGGGGAAGGGGAACGGAAAATGAATGGAGATGGTGGTGAGAAGAGAAAGGGGTGTGGTGGCTGGGGGTTGGTGGAAGAAGAATTTGGGGAGAAAGTGAGAAGAAGGGGGTCTTAAATAAGAATCAAGGACTTGATTGCTGCCCACGCCCGTGTGTTGTGGGCGTGTTCGGTCACACGGCCGTATTGCACGGCTGTGTGGTGGCTCGTTTGTTTCTCCTATACCTGTGTAAAGGTTTCCATGCCCATGACTCTTTCTCAGTGTCGGCCACGGCCTCAAAGCACGGGCGTGGCTTGTACCCGTATGACTTTCTCAGTGTCGGCCACGGCCGTATTGCACGGCCGTGGCACTTTATTACCGTCCGTGATTTGGGGATTTTTTCATCCTTTGCTCGTACGACCTCTACCATGCCAGTGTGTAAATCCGTGATGCCCACACGGCCACGGCCACGCCCGTGTACAAGGCCGTGTGGTACAGAAACCTATGCTTTATTTAACTTGGTTAGTCTTTAGTTAGGTGCTAAAAATCAAAGATATGAAAACTAAAAGGGGTTAGTGCTCGGGTTGCCTCCCGAGAAGCGCTCGTTTAAAGTCTTAAGCTAGACTTACCTTTCATTCACACAATCATGGTGGTTTGAGGAGTTGAAACTCCTCATTCTTGCTATCAATTCTAACAATATATGGTTTGAGCCGAGTAGTGTTTACTTTAAAAATACCGATGTAACATCCTGAAATTGGGCCTAGTAGGATTGGGCCCAAGAGCGTAGTAGTGTTTAAAATTTTTGAGATCAAGAGATCGGCATTAAGGCAGGTTAGACCTATTAGGTGAGTGATTTTAAAAGGTTAGGGGGCTTCTATGAAGTCCCGGGATCAAACTTGGGCTTAGGAGAAATTCTGGTTTTAGGTGAATAAAACCTTGGGAGTTAGTAGGTAGGCTTTAAGAATAAAATGTGGAGAAAAATGTCACAAGTGGAGTATGTGGTGTAGTGGTAAAGTGACGCCACTTAGGGAACAAGGGAGTGACGCCACAAGGAAGGAAGGAGGTCCAAGGTTCAAGGCGTGGAACTTGCATTTCTTTTAGATTATTTTATTAAATGGATTTTGACCTTGGCCATAGACTTATTTTTAGTTGGGCATGTTTTAAGACACAATAGGAGCTTGTGGCCTAGTGGCATGGTGGCGTTACAGCTGGCAAGAGGTCTGAGGTTCAAGTCTCGGGATTAGCAAGGGAGTATTTATTTTACGGATTGGACGGTCAGAGTTTGAGTTGGATTTAAACTCTGCTAGCGGAGGGATCCCACATCGGAAAGATACAAAGAAGGAAGGTGAGAAGCTGGCTATATATAGAGCTATCTATGATGGGAGGAAGGATATACCTTGGCGGGCGTTTAGGCACAAGAGTGGTCAGAGCACGAGTTAGCACCAGATTCCTATTAGGTGTGTACTCTCTCTACTCTAGTTGTAGAGCGGCAAATGCCGAATGCCGGTCACACGGCGATAGTAGCCACACGGGCGTGCGAGCGCACGTGTGGGGGCTTCGATGCGATAGTTGAGGCCATCGTTAGTATTCTTGTGGGTTGATGTTGTTTGGGCCACGATGGGCCGATAGGGGCCAAGTGGGCCCAAGTGGGACCGTAGGCCCATATGAGTAGATTGTATGATTGTGTAGTATATATTAGACTGGACTAGGTGAATCTCATATTTATGGCTAAGTTTATGCTAGTTGGGCCACACGAGCGTGTGGGCCTGAATGGGCCGAAATCGGGTTTCAAGCCCAATAGTCCGGTTACAATCAAAAATGGTAGCTGAGTCACTCGCGGCGACATTAGGCCTTCGGAAAGGCCATTGCAGGTGCGAATTTACTGAAATACCCTTGATAGGTAAATTACGAGAATACCCTTGGTAAGTAAAATTACTGTTATATCCTTAGAGGTTGATTAGCTTGATTATGTTGTATTCTGTTTATCTGATTATGATGGTAATCCATGTTATACGCCATATTTGATATATGTGTTGCATACATGTCATACTTCATACATGAATTATTATGTCATATTGCATGGGCTTTGGGATTGACTGAAAGGGGAAGTGTTAATGAAGTGACTATTGTCACGAGTGGCTATTGTTACGAGTGGTTTAAGAACCACGGTGGTTGAAACCATGTAAACATGAATCAGTGACTTGTCTCGGTGGTCTAAGACCACAGTGGGTTGGCCCCACGTTTATTATTTTAGTGACTTTGTCACGAGTGATCTGAGATCACGCTGGTCTAGAACCACAGTGGCATAATGCCACGGGTGTTTGGATGATACTGGTGTGTAGAGGATGGAAAACTAGGTTAGGCTGGGCTGCATTGCATACATGTGATATATGCTATATTGAATGGGCTAAGGCCCAATGTGCATCTGTGGGCTTAAGGCCCAGATTTTGTTTATGGGGATTTACACACTCAGTCTCGATGACTCACCCCCTCTGCTTTAACTTTTGCAGATAACCCCTAGCTTGAGGATTCGGAGCCGAGGTGGACTCTATGGTGGCCATACGTCGTCACTTTAGTAAATTAAGTGTTATTTTCTTTTAAATTTCATTTTAATTCGGGATTATGTTCTGTAATAAGGCCACTAGGATTTTAATTTGGTTTTTGTTTTAATGCGGTTATTATCTATGATGAAATGATCAATACAGAGTTTTCCTAAATACACAAATAACTGTTTTCCAAAATATTAATGAACGGTTCACAAACTACTGATAATCAAAACTCGAAATTTTTAAACCATCGCGAATTTTTTTAACTACCTTTCCTTGTGACATACCAGATCCGGTCGTAACGTGTAGGCCGGGTTTGGGGTGTTACAATTATGGTATCAGAGCCAAGTTTCAAAACTCGGCTGTGGAATGGGTTCGACAATGTTTTCCAAAAAATGGTTTGAAATATGATTTAGAAAAATACATGTTTTCTTGAAGTATGGCACCCGAGTCTCCGGCACCAAATCTGTAAGTTCCCTTTTTACTATACTATATTTTGTGCTGAAATGACTGTATTTCTGATATTTATTCTGTGTGTTTGGCTTTGATATAGCAATTGGTTGAGTATGAGAAACTGCTTGTTTCTGTGGTTAGAAGTTGGTTGTGTGAAGAGGTTCCAAGATTAAGATAGAAAGTGAATTAGTGTTATTGGAATCAGAGTGCGCAGCGTGAGCATAGTGTTATAGGTTAGGATGTACGACTGTTAGTTAGTTGGAAATTTTGAGGATGAAATTTCTTTAAGGAGGGTAGATTTGTAACATCCTAAAATTGGGCCTAGTAGGATTGGGCCCAATAGGCATTGAGCGTAGCAGCGTTTAAATTTTTTGAGATCAAGAGATCGGTATTAAGGCAGGTTAGACCTATTAGGTGAGTGATTTTAGAAGGTTAGGGGGCTTCTATGAAGTCCCGGGATCAAACTTGGGCTTAGGAGAAATTTTAGTTTTAGGTGAATAAAACCCTGGAGTTAGTAGGTAGGCTTTAAAAATAAAATGTGGAGAAAAATGTCACAAGTGGAGTGTGTGGTGTAGTGGCAAAGTGACGCCACTTAGGGAGCAAGGGAGTGACGCCACAAGGAAGGAAGGAGGTCCAAGGTTCAAGGCGTGGAACTTGCATTTCTTTTAGATTATTTTATTAAATGGATTTTGACCTTGGCCATAGACTTATTTTTAGTTGGGCATGTTTTAAGACACAAGAGAAGCTTGTGGCCTAGTGGCAAGGTGGCGTTACAGCTGGCAAGAGGTCTGAGGTTCAAGTCTTGGGATCAGCAAGGGAGTATTTATTTTGCGGATTGGAAAGTCAGAGTTTGAGTTGGATTTAAACTCTACTAGCGGAGGGATCCCACATCGGAAAGATACAAAGAAGGAAGGTGAGAAGCTGGCTATATATAGAGCTATCTATGATGGGAGGAAGGATATACCTTGGCGGGCGTTTGGGCACAGGAGTGGTCGGAGCGCGGGTTAGCACCAGATTCCTATCAGGTGTGTACTCTCTCTACTCTAGTTGTAGAGCGGCAAATGCCGAATACCGGTCACACAGTGATAGTAGCCACACGGGCGTGCGAGAGCACGTGTGGGGGCTTCGACGCGATAGTTGAGGCCATCGTTAGTATTCTTGTGGGTTGATGTTGTTTGGGCGATGATGGGCCGATAGGGGCCAAGTGGGGCCCAATGGGCCCGTGGGCCCATATGAGTAGATTGTATGATTGTATAGTATATATTAGACTGGACTAGGTGAATCTTATATCTGTGGCTAAGTTTGTGCTAGTTGGGCCACACGAGCGTGTGGGCCCGAATGGGTAAAAATTGAGTTTCAGGCCCAATAGTCCGGTTACGACCGAAAATGGTAGCCGAGTCGCTCAGGGTGACATTAGGCCTTCAGAAAGGCCATTGCAGGTGTGAAATTACTGAAATACCCTAGATAGGTAAATTATGAGAATACCCTTGGTATGTACAATTACTGTTATACCCTTAGAGGTTGATTAGCTTGATTATGTTGTATTCCGTTTATCTGATTATGATGGTAATCCATGTTATACGTTATATTTGATATATGTGTTGCATACATGACATACTGCATACACGAATTATTATGTCATATTGCATGGGCTTTGGGATTGACTAAAAGGGGAAGTGTTAATGAAGTGACTATTGGCACGAGTGGCTATTGTCACGAGTGGTTTAAAAACCACGGTGGTTGAAACCACGTAAACATGAATCAGTGACTTGTCTCGGTGGTCTAAGACCACAGTGGGTTGGCCCCACGTTTATTATTTTAGTGACTTTGTCACGAGTGATCTGAGATCACGGTGGTCTAGAACCACAGTGGCATAATGCCACGGGTGTTTTGATGATACTGGTGTGTAGAGGATGGAAAACTAGGTTGGGCTGGGCTGCATTGCATACATGTGATATATGCTATATTGAATGGGCTAAGGCCCAATGTGCATCTGTGGGCTTAAGGCCCAGATTTTGTTTATGGGGATTTACACACTAAGTCTCGGTGACTCACCCCCTCTGCTTTAACTTTTGCAGGGAACCCCTAGCTTGAGGATTTGGAGCCGAGGTGGACTCTGTGGTGGCCATACGTCGTCACTTTAGTAAATTAAGTGTTATTTTCTTTTAAATTTCATTTTAATTCGGGATTATGTTCGGTAATAAGGCCACTAGGATTTTAATTTGGTTTTTGTTTTAATGCGGTTATTATCTATGATGAAATGATCAATACGGAGTTTTCCTAAACATACAAATAACTGTTTTCCAAAATGTTAATGAACGGTTTACAAACTACTGATAATCAAAACTCGAAATTTTTAAACCATAGCGAATTTTTATTTTTTTTAACTACCTTTCCTTGTGACATACCAGATCCGGTCGTAACGTGTAGGCCGGGTTTGGGGTGTTACAGCTGAACTTAGGATTAGTTACCTCGATTATTCCATATGGGAAGACATTCAAGATGCAGTAAAGGGATCTCTTCGTTAAGGTCCGAGGCGGATTCGAGGGTCTGTCATTTCCAACAATACCTGATCCCCTATTTTAAAGTGATTTGCTGTTCCTATAAGCTTGTTTGGGGTTCCCTCAGTTTTGTTTCGTGTGTTCCTAGTTTCTCCTTGAAATGTGTCTTCCACTCGTCTAGTTCCTCAACCTGAAGCTTTCGTTCCTCATGAATTACTTCCTTGTTTGCATGAGATCTAAGATCTGGCTCAGATGTGTACTTCTGAGGTGCTTCTTGAAAAGAAGCTTGAACCAAATGGTCATTAATAGAATTTATGTTCTCACCTTTTTCACTTGACGTCCTAGCTGAGTCAAGAGCCTGAAGAGTGATCGTCTCGTCACCTACACAAAGTGTGAGTTCTCCTGTACCAACATCAATTTTAGTTCTGGCGGTTGCTAAAAAGGGTCTTCCTAAAATTAAAGGAACATTGTTGTCCTCATCCATGTCTAAAACGAAAAAGTCTACTTGGAATATAAATTTATCAACTTTTACTAGCACATCTTCGATTATACCCCTAGGGACTCTAATAGTTTTATCAGCTAATTGAATGCCATCCTAGTTTGTTTGGGTTTCCCTAGACCTAGTTGTTTAAACATTTTGTAAGGCATAACATTGATGCTTGCACCTAGATCTGCTAAAGCATTATCAATAGATAAACTACCAATTAAACAAGGAATCGTAAAACTCCTCAGATCTTTTAATTTTCGTGGTATTTTTTTTATAGAATTGCTGAACACACTGCATTTAGCTCCACATGCGACGCCTCGTCTAACCTCCGTTTGCTTGTCAGAAGCTCTTTTAAGAATTTCCTTGAATCTGGCATCTGCGAGAGAGCTTCAAGTAACGGTAAGTTAATATGTAATTTCTTTAACAGTTTAAGAAATTTACCAAATTGTTCCTCTGTGTGGTCTTTCTTCATCGCATTGGGATATGGCACTCGAGGTGTATACTCTTTGATGACAGGTTTTTATGTATCGTGGCTTACCTCAACCTTACCTTTATTTACCACGAGTTCTTGCATTGGCTCAGATTTGGATTCTACTAACCCTTCACTATCGTGATCAGTAATGGCATGAATTTGCTCCTTTGGGTTAGTCTCAGTGTTGCTTGGCAAGCAACCTTGCGGTCATTCTGAGATTAGCTTAGCTAGCTGACCTAGCTAGGATTGATCGATCCCTTGAGTCGATGCTTGCTGATTTTTTAGTATTGTCTCGTTGTTTTGAAAATGGGTTTTTGACACCGCGATAAATTTTGTTAGCATCTCCTCAAGGTTCAACTTTTTCTCTTGTGGATAAGGTTGCTGTTGAAAGCCTGGAGGGGTTGTTGTCTTTGATTTCCTTGACCTCCCCATGAGAAATTTGGATGGTTCCTCCACCCTGGATTATAAGTGTTACTATAAGGGTTATTTTGAGGTCTAGAATTGTTACCCATATAGTTCATCTGTTCGTTTTTTATGCCCAGGTTGTAGGGTGGGTATTCTGTATTGTTTGACCCTCCTCCATTTGTATCGCACTGCATCACTGGATGTACTTGCAAGGAACCACACAAACCATCAATTTTCTTACTTAAGAGTTCTACCTGATTTGATAGCATGCTTACTGCGTCGAGGTTGAAAACACTGGCAGCTTTTGTCGACTTCGTCCTCATAACTTGCCACTAATAGTTATTCAGTGACATCTCTTTAATGAATTCGTAAGCCACTTGTGGGTTTTGTTATTTAGGGTTCCACCGCGGCCGTGCATCAATAATTTTGCCTAGTTAAAGGGTTCACATGATTATAAAAGGTTTGAACTCAGTAGCCATAATGGTAACCCATGATGAGGGCACCTTCTCAATAAATCCTTGTATCTCTCCCATGCATCGTAAAGTGTCTCTAAATCCATCTGCACAAAAGAATAGATATCATTCCTCAACTTAGCCGTTTTAGCCAGTGGAAAGTATTTTAACAAAAAAATTCAGTCATTTGTTCCCATGTAGTGGTTGATCCTCGTGGAAGAGAATTCAACCACTGTTTGGCTTTATTCCTTAAAGAGAAGGGAAATAACCGAAGGCGAATGGCATCATCAGAAACGCCATTAATTTTAAACGTATCGCATAACTCCAAAAAATTCACTAAGTGTGTGTTAGGATCCTCATCCTGCAAACCATCAAACTGAACAAATTGTTGAATCATCTGTATAGTGTTAGGTTTCAGTTCAAAATTATTTGCGAGCGACAGCAGTCTAACAATACTTGATTCAGCTCCTGTTAAATTAGGTTTAGCATAATCATACATAGTTCGAGGAGGAGGATTTTCGGCAACCACAGGAGGAAGTGGATTATTCTGGGGGTCAGCCATCTCTTCCGTGTTATTAGTATCGTCCTCTTGCTCTTCTTATGTGTATGGTAGGCTTCGCCTAATTTCTCTTCGGTTTCTGTGAACGGTTCCTTCTATATCACTATCGTAAAGTAGAGGTCTTGTCGGGTTTCTTCTAGTCATAAACTAGAATACCCGCCAGAACCAAGGAAAAAGAAAAATTAGCAAAGTAGAAATAAAATAAAAATTAATTGCAAAAAATAAAAAATGGCTAAAGTAATAAAAATCAAGTGTTCCTCATATCTTAGTTCCCCGGCAACGACGCCAAAAACTTGATCATGCTCGAGAGTATTCATATTTATATAATGAAAGATCGAGCCTAGAAACTAACTATCACCACGATTGAGGCAAGCGCACCTATCGAACAGTAGTATAGCTTAGTGGCAAGACCGGAGTGTCGAACCCAAAGGAACCAAAATTACTAGTACTGACTTTCTTTTTATTATCTAGCCTAAGTATTAAGGGGATTGATATTTATCTAACTAATTACTAAGCTAAGGTTGCTAAGACACAGAGAGTGAATTGGGGAAATACTTTTGGGAAAAACCAGTTGATTAAGACATTACCCAAGGAAGAATCCACCTAGACTTCACTTGTTATTTAACTCTGAACCAGACGATTTATTCACTTGACTTGATCCGTAGGATTCCCTAATTTATATAAATACCTCTTTCGAGGCTACTAACGTCTAACCCTAGGTTGATTAATTGAAATTTCTTTCTAATTAAAACCCCTAGTGTTGCATTAATTCGATCTATGGACTCCCATATTAGGTTTGACCCTAATCCGGCAGATTTTCGTCATCCTATCTCTAGGGTTGCGATCAACTCCACTTAACTATGCTAGATCTATTCTTAAACAGGGACTTTTGCTCCACTGTCTAAGCACATCAATACTTGAATCAATATCCTGAAATAATAAAACAAGAATTAAGAACACATAATTAAGAACAAATCAAGTATTTATCATATAGTTCAGAAAACAATAACAAGATCCGTCTTAGGTTTCATCCCCCTCAGGTATTGGAGGGGTTTAGTTCATGAATAATAAAGAATACATCTCAGAAGAAAGTAAATAACAAAACATACGAAAAACCCTAAAACCCCCTGAAGGAAATTGAAGGGAAGATCTTTCGTCTTGAGCGTGATTCTGGCTTCTGAGATGGATCGAATGGCTTTCTTGGAGTAATCCCCTGTATTCAGCCCTCTCTGGCTTCGCCTCTGACCAAAGACACTTTTTAGGTTATACTTAGGGCGTTTAAATAGGCTTCGGAATGTCTTTCTTGGCCCACAAGTATCTTATTCCGAATGAAACTCATCTTGGCTATAGCAGGGACACGCCTGTGTGACACACCCGTGGTTGACTCTCTCGGCCTTAGTCGATCCTGTTTGCCACACACAGCTGTGTGATCTGGCAGTGTACGATGTTCTAGGCTGTTTCTCGATTGTTACTCAAAACGCACGGCCGTGGGTGATAGTCCAGGCAATGTGAGTCTCTAAGGTAAGCCCATTTGCTCCATTTTTGGCCCGTTTCTCGTTCTTTTCATCCTCCGATGCTCTCCTAAGTATAAAACATAAAATTAAAGGAGTAGGAGCATCAAATTCCACAATTCAAGGGATAAATCATCCAAAAAGTATGCTAAATGTGGGATTAAAATATGTATATATTACGGTTTATCAGCTATCATGTGAAATATTTGATGTATGGGGTATTGATTTTATGGGTCCATTCCCTAGCTCATTCGGGTATAAATACATCTTAGTAGCGGTTGATTATATTGTCAAAATGGGTGGAAGCTCAAGCTTTACCTACTAATGATGCTAGAGTGCTAGTGAGATTTCTTAAGAAACTCTTCTCTCGATTTGGTACACCTAGAGCAATTATTAGTGATAGGGGTACTCATTTTTGTAATACTCAATTTGATAAAATCTTAAAGAAATACGGAGTGCACCACAGAACAGTTACCCCTTATCACCCTCAAACCAGTGGACAAGTTGAAGTAGCCAATCGAGAGCTTAAGCGTATTCTAGAGAAAACCGTAGAATCAAACAGGAAAGATTGGGCATTAAAAGTAGACGTCGCTTTATGGGCCTATAGAATCGCTTTTAAAACTCCCATAGGAACATCCCCATACAGACTTGTTTACGGGAAGAGTTGTTATCTACCATTTGAATTAGAGCACAAAGCATTTTGGGCTATAAAATTCTTAAACTATGATCTTAAACTTACAGGCGAGAAAAGATTGATGCAGTTGAACGAGCTAGATGAGTGGCGAGCGAATGCCTATGACAACTCACGTTTATACAAAGAAGCAACAAAGTGACGCCATGATGCTCGTTTGAAGCAACCTAAGCAATTTGAAGTTGGAGATCTTGTTCTACTATACAATTCGAAGCTCAAATTGTTCCCTGGAAAGATGAAATCAAGATGGTCAGGTCCATTCATAATCAAAACCATTTTTCCCTATGGCACAATTGAGGTAACTCATCCGATTTATGGCACATTCAAGGTAAACGATCAACGACTTAAACTATATAACGGTGAGGATTTTAGGGATATTAGAGAGGAACTTCAGCTCCGTGAACCTTCATAAAGAGATGAATACAAGGTAAGTCTAGCTTAGGACTATAAACAAGCGCTTCTCGAGAGGCAACCCGAGCACTAACCTCATTAATATCCATATTTTCAATTTTTAGCACCTAACTAAAAAGTAACCAAATTAATAGGCGCAGGTTTCCCTACCCACACGGCCTTGTACACGGCCGTGGTCGTGGCCGTGTAGACACCACGAGTAGGTATATCGGTGTGGCGGAGACCGTGCGGGCCAAGGACGAAAATTTTCCCAAAACATGGGCTGTGATAAAATGCCACGGCCTTGTGATGCGGCCGTGGTCGATACTGAGTAAGTGACACGGGCGTGCGACACGCCCGTGCCCAGAGGCCGTGTCTGAAACTGAGAAAGTCATACGTGCAGCCGTGGTCGACACTTAGTAAGTGACACGAGTGTGCGACACGCCCGTGACCAGAAGCTGTGGTTGAAACTGAGAAAGTGTAACACCCTAACCCGTATCTGTCGCCAGATTAGGGTTAAAGGCATTACCAGATAGATCGAAAACATATTCAGAAGTTCATACATTCATCCATCAATCTCAAACATAATGTCCCTTAATACGGTCAGCGAGACCTAAAACATGCTTATAATCGGGTCGGGACTAAACCGGAACACATATGAAATTTCATGGAAATTTAAAACTTTTCTAAGTTTTAGGGGTTACACGCCCGTGTAGGCAAGTCGTGTGCCTCCCACGGCTGCTGGACACCCCCGTGTGTCCTCCCCGTGGTCGAATCTGACCTAACATCCACGGCCACCAAGCACGCCCATGTGCCTTCGCCGTGGTCGAATCTGATTTCACATTCACGGCCACCAAGTGCGCCCGTGTGTCTTGGCCGTGGTCAAATCTGACTTTACACCCACGGCCACCCATCACCCGTGTGCTAAGGCCGTGTACTCTTAGGCCATATACTGACTTTCTCACACGGCTACTAGACACGCCCGTGTGTCTTAGCCATGTGCTATTAGGCTAGCTACTGACTTAGCCCCACGGTCACTAGGCACGCCTGTGTGCCACAATCGAGTGACATTATAGGCCATTTGCAAGGCCAAAATGTCACCCAATGGGTCATACCTACTAGTAAAATCATCAAGACATCTGATGCCTATTTGACAACCAAAATCATACCAAAATAACCATCCAAAAACATACTTCATATATCACATACATTCAAGCAAATTCTCAACCCATAGCTTGCCAAATCACATGGCTAAATTCATATAACAAACTCATATCAAATACTAGCCTATACATGCCATATCAAGCTATATACATATCCAAAGTGTACCAAAAATGAGTTTAGTAGTGTGATGACGATCCTTGATGGTCCCGAGCCTTCAGTAGCTTTGACGACCTATAAAACAGAGAAAACACACACACAGAGTCAGCTTTCCAAAAGCTTAGTAAGTCATAATACAAACAAACTTAGTATGAAAGGCATATATATACATAGGTACATTGGCACTTCTTAATGACTTAACAAACTATCACATATATGCTTTGACCCATGTACTTGGCCATATTTGTCACATTCATCAATTCAAAAGTCTTATATAAACATAGCTCATTCATGCTCACTTTCATATATCATAATGTTATTCCAATATACATAATCATCATAGTAAGTTCACATAGGTACTTACCTTATATACACATTTAGTGTATAAATCAACGTACCTGAAATGGATATACCATTCACTTAACCATTCGTATCACAGACTTGCCCGTTGAACCGATAGGAACCTAATAGGATACTTAGAAAGCTCAAAATAGTTGTACAATGCAAATGTCCCAGACGAGGTCTTACGTGTACTCAGATAACGATGCCACTATCCCAGACAGGGTCTTATATGAATCAATATGATGCTGATGTCCCAGACATGGTCTTACACTAAAAGATAATATCGATGCCAACTTCCCAGACGTGGTCTTACATGAAAAGCTCATATTGATGCCAACGTCCTAGACGTGGTCCTACACAAAAAGATAATATCGATGCCAACGTCCCAGACGTGGTCTTACACGAATGTCAAATCAACGCCAACATCCCGGACGTGGTCCTACACAAAAAGATAATATCGATGCCAACGTCCCAGACGTGGTCTTACACGAATGTCAAATCAACGCCAACGTCCCGGACGTGGTCTTATATGATAAAACAGAACAGATACCTACGTATTCCTAGGTTCATACGGGACTTCTTGGACATTGTCGCTAAGTCGATCTTATCTCAGAAATCATTTGCATTACAACACATAAACATTCAATATCGACAATAGGCATATGAATATGCTTAACTCAATACAATTACATTTATTTGCAATATGACTTACCTCAGATTCGATTTATCGGAAATAGAAACGGCTACTCGGTTACTTTCGCCTTCCCTCGGTCTAAGTGCATTTTCCTCGGTTCTTGATCTAAACATATTCAGAATTAATCCTTTTATTCACTAACTCATCCAATTCAATCCAAGGACACACAATTAGGGCTATTTGCAATTTAACTCTCACATTTGCACAATTTATCAATTTAGTCCATTTTTCTCAAAACATCAAATTCACAAAATCATTACATACACATGCTTAGCCGAATATTCATACATATGATACAAGCCCATATTTTCCATCAAATTTGCAATTTAGTCCTTCAAGTTACCATTTTCTCAATTTAGCCCTAATTAGCTAATTTCATCAAAATTTCAAGAACAATGTATGTTCATCTAGCTCAAATCTTCCATTTAACAACTAAGCTCATCACAAAGCTCAACATATCATCAATGGCATATCACACAAACATCATCAATACACAAAATTGAGACATGGGCTTGATAGTAGACTAAGCAATGATTGCAAAAACGTAAAAATTATCAAAAACCGAAATCAAACATACCTTGAATTGAGCTTAGTAGTGGCCGAAAATCAAAAGAGTTAAACCCTTTATTCTTTCTCTAATATTCGGTCATAAAAACAAAGATGAATATGGCTTTTTCAATTGATTTTTATTTAATATCCTTTGTTTTATCAAATTACCTATTTAACCATTTAATAAACATTTAAAACAATTATACATTAAGGGCGTATTAGTCCTTTGTCCATCCACTATCTAAATATTGGCTTATTTGCCATATAAGGCCACCACCTTTAGAAGCCACAACAAATAGGTGCTTTGACATATAACATGCAATTTCACATTTAATGCAATTCAATCCTTTTGTCAAATTAAACACAAAGACAGACAAATTAACTTAGGAAAATTTAACACATGCTTAACCACTTATCAACGACACAGAAAATAATAATAAAATATTATACGAACTCAGATTTATGGTCCCAAAACCACAGTTCTGACTAGGGTATAAACCAGACTGTTACGATTCTCCCCCCTTAGGGATTTTCGTCATCGAAAATCTTACCGTTAAACAAAGTCGGATATTGTTGTCTGTAACACCCTTAACCCATATCCGTCGCCGGATTAGGGTTGCAAGGCATTACCGAACATAGCACAAGTCACAACAAATATTTACTGCTCATATAGTCAAAACCGAATGCGTTATGAGTAATGCATTATCATAGTATACTTCAACAATCTCGTGCATATCTTAAATCCATTAGCTAATTTCTCATATAAACATTTTTCATCAAATAAAAAAGTTTACTATTCATGTGGTCATTTATAATTCATTAATCGAACATGCACATGCTCATTATTAATTTACTAAAGCAAATTATCAATACCAAAACTAGACATACATATGTTTTTGTATAGAATTTTTGCTTAACCGAATTCAAGATATACTAATTGCACACACATCCAAGCATGGCATAGATCATATCATCTAGAAGAACATAATCGAACCAAAAATACCAAATATGTCTTTCATAGTCCGAAACACCTAAATTTGAACTTAATATACATACACATATATAAACCATATTTGAATATGTCAATCCAAATACTTAACTTATAATTTCACCACTTGGCCGAATATACATTCTACCATATAAAGTAATTCTCCAAGTTGATTTGTGTTTCAAATTTATGCATCTCATTAGTAAGTATTCATCAATCCCTAACTCAAACATATTCAAATACCACAAATATCAACTTACCAAATACACAACTTATAAAACTTTAAATGATACCTCATATCAAAACATATACTTATACTTGTGCATATAATGTACTCTCAACACAACCATACTTATAATCTAAGCAGGACAAACACATAATACAATTAAGTACATTTAAGCATTAGTCCATTCGGCATAAAGATCAAGCCATTTTCGCATGGCTTATATTTACATCATCAAAACATTATCTAAGTAATTAACTAGCCTATTCATGCCTTAAGTTCAAAATCCAAGCTTTTAAAATACCAAAATAAGTCGATAGTGTGGATGACTTTGAAATGGATCCCCGAGCTCGTAGCTTACAACCGAAATCTATAAAACAGAATAACAAAACACACAAAGTAAGCTATCTTAGCTTAGTAAGTCTTAAACAAATATAATAAATCAATTGAGCAATTCAAATAATTTAATCCAATCACTTTATGACATTGATGTAATAACATAGCACCAATAGACAATTATAGCCGAATGCTGATATACTTGCTTGACATAACATTTATATCTTAACAACCTCAAAATATCTCCGTCATGCCTTAAAAATACAAACTTATCAATTACATATAATTTGATATGTTTCCGTATACAACCGATTAAATAAATACTAAATACATATCAACGATTTATAACCGAATATACATATATAATAATATCCATTAAACTTCACATGTATACAATTATATAATATCTATATAATATCATTTTACCCACATCTATAAGGCCAAATATACAAAAGCACATTGTTAATTCACTAGTTCAATATACATTACATGTATATTTACCCATTTGGCCGAATCTAAATGACACATCCATGTTCACATCTAAAGTCAACTTTCAATATATCA
Source organism: Gossypium sturtianum (assembly GCA_025698515.1). Taxonomy (NCBI): domain Eukaryota; kingdom Viridiplantae; phylum Streptophyta; class Magnoliopsida; order Malvales; family Malvaceae; genus Gossypium; species Gossypium sturtianum. The sequence goes on from CM046948.1 coordinate 44,140,183, forward strand.
TACTCATCTTATATAAGGCTGAATACCCTTAATAGAATTTTACAAATATACCTCAATTGTATCACATACCAGTAGTATCAATCGTAATATACTAACTTACCTTATCTCGTACAACCTGTAACATTCCCAAACCCGGCCCATTCACTACGACCGAGTCTGGTTATGTTAGTGAAAATATGTTTCTTTACTAAGAATTTACAACATGAAGATTTACTATCTTTTGAAACCAAGTTCTTTTGAAAACATAACCAAAACTTAAATGTGATAAATTGTCTAAGTCAACCTTAGTGAATATATAAAGCCCATTTGGAAATTAAGTTGTTGGAATAAATTTGTCTTTAATATAAACCAACCATAATTTAAAATAATAAAATAGTTCTCAAAAATAAATAAAAGTCAGAAGGCCCTTATTACATCCATATTTAAAACCAATTACTCAACATAAATAAGCTTTAAAATATTTCAACTCTTCTTCTTTCTGCATGGGCCACCATGTGTCCTCTCCGATCCGGTCCGATTCTACGCATCACCGAAATGGTTAAAGAAAAGAGTGAGTCCACTGACTCAGTGCATAACCACAACACAGATTTCCACACGTATGGGTCTAACCCATACCCACACAGTTCTCGTAACAAAATCATGCAAGAATGCATCTCAGCCCAACCTACTGTCCAACCGTACACCAACCTTAGCAGACTCCCTGCCCAAGGCCGTGGCTAACCCACCACTGATCACCTCGTGATCCATAAACCTTACCTTGGCAAACTCGCTGCTCAAGGCCGTGGCTGAGCCACCGATCAACCAAAGTGATCCCAACATCATAATCTGTCTACGGTGACGCACATAGCCATCAACCGCCGAGATGGGCACCTAGCCAACATCTCCCTTGAGGTAGCACGAAGCTAACCATCAAGCGCTAATGTAGCCGGAGCTATCATTAGACCACGTACACCTTGTGTACACTTCCTCCTTCATCGAATCAAGCCCCACCTCATGCAAATATGTAGATGCTACATGTTAAGTCATCATATCACATAAGAATACAAATATATATATACATACATAAATACATCACAAATAATCTTACCATCACCAGTTCTCATCACTTAAGCCATTATAATCTGCTTCCACACATAATACATATGTTTAATAATTAGCAAGCAAACCGAGAAATAGTGCGATGATTACGCACCTTCTAGCACAACCAATCAAAACCCGAAATGCTACTTAATGCCTCTGCAAAAGCTGACTAAACGAATCCCGAAAAGATCTCCTACGCTAGGCTCTTCTCCCCCCAAGCCGACTGCTAACTACTGAGACTAGACCGAAAGCCTTAAAATCCCAGAATACCTTCAACCACGATTGCAACAAAACCCGAAGAGGTCTAAACTAATATTCAGCCAATAGTGCTACCAAATTGAGGGAAAGAAATTCGGCAAAGGTGGTGGTGTAGATTCGGCTCAAGGAGTTTCGGCAAAAGTGTTTAAGGAAGAGAAAGAAAGATGCCTAGATGCTTTCGGTTTTGAAGGAACAAGGAAGGGATAAAAGAAAGAGTGAAGGATTCGGCCACTTGGAAAATGTGAGAGCAAAAGAATTTGGAGAAGAAGGTTTCGGCAACCAAAGGAATTTGGGAGGCAAAATTCGGCAAGGGAGAGAAAGCAAATGATGAATGAAAATGAACACCTCCCCCCCTATTTATACTATTCGGCCAAGCTCCAACCTCCCACAAAAAAAAAATCCTCAAATCTCCTAAAACACCTCCCTTCCATCCATTCAAAATAATTTGAATGAGTCAAACCTACCTAGCCGAATTTAAAAAGAGAAGACCAAGTCTTTCTCCACCTTTCAAGCCTTCAAAAACCGTCCACCACCAATCCTTAATGACGCAAAAACAAGGCCTCACCTGCTGCCCTTGCGAATAGAACCTGAGACCCCTTCTAGCTCCCTGAGGCGTCACTTCCCCCATGCCTTATGTGGCGCCTCCTTGCCACTCGCCACACCAATCTTTATGCCAAAACTCCACCTAAATTTCTCTTAAGGCCCCCTCCATCCAAGCTCCCCCTTTTAGCCCCTAAAACTAAAAATTTTCTAAAGCAACCTACCACCACCTAGGGTTCTCAGGACCCCTAAAACTTACCCAACCACACCCTAGAGTGTGCCAACACCCGAGCTAAGCACCAAACGCCTAACCCCTAAAACCAGGGTGTTACAATTCTACCCTCCTTAAAATAAATTCGTCCTCGAAATTACTTGTCTAAACTAACACCACACTACACTATAGCTGCGCACTCTGATCTTAAAGAGCTAACATACTTTACGAGGAACAAAACAAACAGTCACCAAAACTGCCTCTACCACGTCCACGAGTATTGCGACCACGCCCCCTAGAACTCATATCTAGCGCCTCGATTTAGTCTGTTTAGAAAGTTTTATGCATTAGAAATTCTTGTTTCACTGTTTATCCACGAGCAATTTTATGAATAGCAAGATATTTAGAAGTAGTTCTTTCGAGCAATCAAGTTTCATACCCTACCCAGAGGTAATTTCGTCATTTTCCTATAAGAGGTATTTCGGTGATAACTCGGAGTCAATTTTGAAAAATAGTTTTCCAACTTAAAGATATTTCAAAATTCACAAAATCTCAGGGGTCATCTTGAAAATTTGTGTTTCAACCCGGATGTGTTGCAAAATTTCAGAAATCGGGGTTATTTTAGAAAGTTTGGAAATCATGGGCATTTTCATAAATTCTCCAAATCGGAATATCACAATATTTCACAAAAATAGAATTTTCTGATATTTGGTAAAATAGGAATATTTCAGTAAAAGTTGAGAGAGAAAACTGAATATTTAGAAACCAAGGGCATTTCGGTAACTTTATCAACCAGGGGTATTTTCGTAAATTTTCACAAACCAAGATATCTTAATATTTGAAAACTTGAGATTTTGGTATTTTACCAAGTAAAAAGCATTTTATCAAAAATTGAGGGTAAAACGGTAATTTTATAACACAGGGGCATTTTTGTAATTTTACCACTAGGGGCATTTTGGTAATTTTGTAATTCGACAGACGTCTTTCAAAATCAGATTAGGGTTTCACAAACCAAAGGGGTAAGTTTGAAAAATTTTAAAACAGGAGGTTTTAAAAACAGCAAGGCTAATTCCCTTTCGGGTTTTATTAATCGGTTTAGCCTATGAACAAGTCCTCTTGGTTAAGGTGAACCGTAGCTACGCACCAGGTAGGATTCCTGCGAAGAGGAGGTGAGTCACGTGGACTGCTTAAGTACCAAGCTCTTCCGGATCCAATCCTAGACATGCGCACACAAAGTTGCCACACCTTAACTCGCGACTTATTTCACATGTTCGTTTAAGAGCTTTAAGTTTTATGCATATGTTTGAGTAGACTAATCCTAGGGTCCAACAGATCCTAGTATTCTATTCTCTGAGCCCAAACTAACCCCAAATCAATTCATATAAACAAATCACTTCAAGAAAGTCCAAGTACTTACTGGTGGACTTGGCCTGAGGTACAAAGTGCCATGCCGAATAACACGAAAAACCTTTTTATAAAAGCCCATTTTTTCAAAAGTCCATTTGAAAACTGTTTTGGGACCAAACCCTCAAAGCCAAGTTTTGAACAGGGCTCGACGATAAAGCAGTAACATTCCCAAACCCGGCCCATTCACTACGACCAAGTGCGGTTATGTTAGTGAAAATATGTTTCTTTACTAAGAATTTACAACATGAAGATTTACTATCTTTTGAAACCAAGTTCTTTTGAAAACATAACCAAAACTTAAATGTGATAAATTGTCTAAGTCAACCTTAGTGAATATATAAAGCCCATTTGGAAATTAAGTTGTTGGAATAAATTTGTCTTTAATATAAACCAACCATAATTTAAAATAATAAAATAGTTCTCAAAAATAAATAAAAGTCGAAGGCCCTTATTACATCCATATTTAAAACCAATTACTCAACATAAATAAGCTTTAAAATATTTCAACTCTTCTTTCTCGCATGGGCCACCATGTGTCCTCTCCGATCCCGGTCCGATTCTACGCATCACCGAAATGGTTAAAGAAAAGAGTGAGTCCCTTGACAAAGTGCATAACCACAACACTGATTTCCACACGTATGGGTCTAACCCATACCCACACGCGATTCTCGTAACAAAATCATGCAAGAATGCATCTCGGCCCAACCCATTGTCAACCGTACACACCAACCTTAGCAGACTCCTCGCCCAAGGCCGTGGCTAACCCACCACCGATCACCTCGTGATCCATAAACCTTACCTTGGCAAACTCATTTGCTCAAGGCCGTGGTCGAGCCACCGATCAACCAAAGTGATCCCAACATCATAATCGTCTACTGGTGACGCACATAGCCATCAACCGCCGAGATGGGCACCTAGCCAACATCTCCCTTGAGGTAGCACGAAGCTAACCATCAAGCGCTAATGTAGCCGGAGCTATCATTAGACCACGTACACCTTGTGTACACTTCCTCCTTCATCGAATCAAGCCCCACCTCATGCAAATATGTAGATGCTACATGTTAAGTCATCATATCACATAAGAATACAAATATATATATACATACATAAATACATCACAAATAATCTTACCATCACCAGTTCTCATCACTTAAGCCATTATAATCGCTTCCACACATAATACATATGTTTAATAATTAGCAAGCAAACCGAGAAATAGTGCGATGATTACGCACCTTCTAGCACAACCAATCAAAACCCGAAATGCTACTTAATGCCTCTGCAAAAGCTGACTAAACGAATCCCGAAAAGATCTCCTACGCTAGGCTCTTCTCCCCCCAAGCCGACTGCTAACTACCGAGACTAGACCGAAAGCCTTAAAATCCCAGAATACCTTCAACCACGATTGCAACAAAACCGAAGAGGTCTAAACTAATATTCAGCCAATAGTGCTACCAAATTGAGGGAAAGAAATTCGGCAAAGGTGGTGGTGTAGATTCGGCTCAAGGAGTTTCGGCAAAAGTGTTTAAGGAAGAGAAAGAAAGATGCCTAGATGCTTTCGGTTTTGAAGGAACAAGGAAGGGATAAAAGAAAGAGTGAAGGATTCGGCCACTTGGAAAATGTGAGAGCAAAAGAATTTGGAGAAGAAGGGTTTCAACAACCAAAGGAATTTGGGAGGCAAAATTCGGCAAGGAGAGAAAGCAAATGATGAATGAAAATGAACACCTCCCGCCCTATTTATACTATTCGCCAAGCTCCAACCTCCCACAAAAAAATCCTCAAATCTCCTAAAACACCTCCTTCCATCCATTCAAAATAATTTGAATGAGTTAAACCTACCTAGCCGAATTTAAAAAAGAAGACCAAGTCTTTCTCCACCTTTCAAGCCTTCAAAACCGTCCACCACCAATCCTTAATGACGCAAAAACAAGGCCTCACTGCTGCCCTTGCGAATAGAACACGAGACCCCTTCTAGCTCCACGAGGCGTCACTTCCCCATGCCTTATGTGGCGCCTCCTTGCCACTCTGCCACACCAATCTTTATGCCAAAACTCCACCTAAATTTCTCTTAAGGCCCCCTCCATCCAAGCTCCCCTTTTAGCCCCTAAAACTAAAAATTTTCTAAAGCAACCTACCACCACCTAGGGTTCTCGGGACCCCTAAAACTTACCCAACCACACCCTAGAGTGTGCCAACACCCGAGCTAAGCACCAAACGCCTAACCCCTAAAACCAGGGTGTTACAATTCTACCCTCCTTAAAATAAATTCGTCCTCGAAATTACTTGTCTAAACTAACACCACACTACACTATATAGTGCGCACTCTCGATCTTAAAGAGCTAACATACTTTACGAGGAACAAAACAACGATCACCAAAGCGCCTCTACCACGTCCACGAGTATTGCGACCACGCCCCTAGAACTCATATCTAGCGCCTCGATTTAGTCTGTTTAGAAAGTTTTATGCATTAGAAATTCTTGTTTTCTTTGTTTATCCACGAGCAATTTTATGAATAGCAAGATATTTAGAAGTAGTTCTTTCGAGCAATCAAGTTTCATACCCTACCCAGAGGTAATTTCGTCATTTTCCTATAAGAGGTATTTAGGTGATAACTCGAGTCAATTTTGAAAAATAGTTTTCCAACTTAAAGATATTTCAAAATTCACAAAATCTCGAGGGTCATCTTGAAAATTTGTGTTTCAACCGGATGTGTTGCAAAATTTGAGAAATCGGGGTTATTTTAGAAAGTTTGGAAATCATGGGCATTTTCATAAATTCTCCAAATCGGAATATCACAATATTTCACAAAAATAGAATTTTCTCGATATTTGGTAAAATAGGAATATTTCAAAGTAAAAGTTGAGAGAGAAAAATGAATATTTAGAAACCAAGGGCATTTCGGTAACTTTATCAACCGAGGGTATTTTAGTAAATTTTCACAAACCAAGATATCTTAATATTTGAAAACTTGAGATTTTGGTATTTTACCAAGTAAAAGCATTTTATCAAAAATTGAGGGTAAAGCGGTAATTTTATAACACGGGGGCATTTTTGTAATTTTACCACTAGGGGCATTTTGGTAATTTTGTAATTCGACAGACGTCTTTCAAAATCAGATTAGGGTTTCACAAACCAAAGGGGTAAGTTTGAAAAATTTTAAAACAGGAGGTTTTAAAAACAGCAAGGCTAATTCCCTTTCGGGTTTTATTAATCGGTTTAGCCTATGAACAAGTCCTCTTGGTTAAGGTGAGCCGTAGCTACGCACGGTAGGATTCTGCGAAGAGGAGGTGAGTCACGTGGGTGCTTAAGTACCAAGCTCTTAGGATCAATCCTAGACATGCGCACACAGGTTGCCACACCTTAACTCGGCGACTTATTTCACATGTTCGTTTAAGAGCTTTAAGTTTTATGCATATGTTTGAGTAGACTAATCCTAGGGTCCAACAGATCCTAGTATTCTATTCTACGAGCCCAAACTAACCCCAAATCAATTCATATAAACAAATCACTTCAAGAAAGTCCAAGTACTTACAGTGGACTTGGTCGGAGGTACAGGTGCCATGCCAGAATAACCTGAAAAACCTTTTTATAAAAGCCCATTTTTTTTCAAAAAGTCCATTTGAAAACTGTTTTGGGACCAAACCCTCAAAGCCAAGTTTTGAACCGGGCTCTGATACCAAACTGTAACATTCCCAAACCCGGCCCATTCACTACGACCGAGTCTGGTTATGTTAGTGAAAATATGTTTCTTTACTAAGAATTTACAACATGAAGATTTACTATCTTTTGAAACCAAGTTCTTTTGAAAACATAACCAAAACTTAAATGTGATAAATTGTCTAAGTCAACCTTAGTGAATATATAAAGCCCATTTGGAAATTAAGTTGTTGGAATAAATTTGTCTTTAATATAAACCAACCATAATTTAAAATAATAAAATAGTTCTCAAAAATAAATAAAAGTCAGAAGGCCCTTATTACATCCATATTTAAAACCAATTACTTAACATAAATAAGCTTTAAAATATTTCAACTCTTCTTCTTCTCGCATGGGCCACCATGTGTCCTCTCTCGATCGGTCCGATTCTACGCATCACTGAAATGGTTAAAGAAAAGAGTGAGTCCACCGACTCGGTGCATAACCACAACACAGATTTCCACTGCGTATGGGTCTAACCCATACCCACCTGATTCTCGTAACAAAATCATGCAAGAATGCATCTCGGCCCAACCCTCTTTGTCAGCCGTACACCAACCTTAGCGGACTCCTCGCCCAAGGCCGTGGCTAACCCACCACCGATCACCTCGTGATCCATAAACCTTACCTTGGCAAACTCATTTGCTCAAGGCCGTGGTGAGCCACCGATCAACCAAAGTGATCCCAACATCATAATCTGTCTCACGGTGGCGCACATAGCCATCAACCGCCGAGATGGGCACCTAGCCAACATCTCCTTGAGGTAGCACGAAGCTAACCATCAAGCGCTAATGTAGCCGGAGCTATCATTAGACCACGTACACCTTGTGTACACTTCCTCCTTCATCGAATCAAGCCCCACCTCATGCAAATATGTAGATGCTACATGTTAAGTCATCATATCACATAAGAATACAAATATATATATACATACATAAATACATCACAAATAATCTTACCATCACCAGTTCTCATCACTTAAGCCATTATAATCTGCTTCCACACATAATACATATGTTTAATAATTAGCAAGCAAACCGAGAAATAGTGCGATGATTACGCACCTTCTAGCACAACCAATCAAAACCGAAATGCTACTTAATGCCTCTGCAAAAAGTCGACTAAACGAATCTCGAAAAGATCTCCTGCGCTAGGCTCTTCTCCCCCCAAGCCGACTGCTAACTACTGAGACTAGACCGAAAGCCTTAAAATCCCAGAATACCTTCAACCACGATTGCAACAAAACCCGAAGAGGTCTAAACTAATATTCGGCCAATAGTGCTACCAAATTGAGGAAAGAAATTCGGCAAAGGTGGTGGTGTAGATTCGGCTCAAGGAGTTTCGGCAAAAGTGTTTAAGGAAGAGAAAGAAAGATGCCTAGATGCTTTCGGTTTTGAAGGAACAAGGAAGGGATAAAAGAAAGAGTGAAGGATTGGCCACTTGGAAAATGTAAGAGCAAAAGAATTTGGAGAAGAAGGTTTCGACAACCAAAGGAATTTGGGAGGCAAAATTCGGCAAGGAGAGAAAGCAAATGATGAATGAAAATGAACACCTCCCCTATTTATACTATTCGCCAAGCTCCAACCTCCCAAAAAAAAATCCTCAAATCTCCTAAAACACTCTCCTTCCATCCATTCAAAATAATTTGAATGAGTCAAACCTACCTAGCCGAATTTAAAAAGAGAAGACCAAGTCTTTCTCCACCTTTCAAGCCTTCAAAAACCGTCCACCACCAATCCTTAATGACGCAAAAACAAGGCCTCACCTGCTGCCCTTGCGAATAGAACCTGAGACCCCTTCTAGCTCCCTGAGGCGTCACTTCCCCCATGCCTTATGTGGTGCCTCCTTGCCACTCTGCCACACCAATCTTTATGCCAAAACTCCACCTAAATTTCTCTTAAGGCCCCCTCCATCCAAGCTCCCCCTTTTAGCCCCTAAAACTAAAAATTTTCTAAAGCAACCTACCACCACCTAGGGTTCTCAGGACCCCTAAAACTTACCCAACCACACCCTAGAGTGTGCCAACACCCGAGCTAAGCACCAAATGCCTAACCCATAAAACCAGGGTGTTACACAACCAATAGGCTTTTATGTACCTGAACAATTAGCTCATTTACTATATTCACAATTCCACATCATTAATAATCCATTGAAGCATATACTTATAAATAATCACCAGCATAAAGCCTGCTAGGCATAAAGCCTGAAACACACACACCGGCACTAAGCCTACTAGACCCGAGGTCTGATATTCAATCACCGGCAATAAGCCTGCTAGACCCGAGGTCTGATATTCAATCATCGGCAATAAGCCTGCTAGGCATAAAGCCCGATTAAGTTCACCAGCCCAAGGCTTGCTAGGCTCAAAGCCTGAATCATGATACTTTTAATCTGTCTCACATAATTCGTTCCATATATCGATTCACTTATACACATTTCGAACTCATTGTACGAACATTCAAATAACATATATCAATCGAATAATTTAAACAAGTCAAATCTTATACTTACCGCATTCGGCTATTCAATAATATAGCTACAAAATTTCAAAAAATCAGCATATACTAGGTTACGTACATAATTTTCGATGTTTTATTGCTTAAAGACTTACCTCGGATAACGTCGAACGATAAAAACTGACTATTCGACTATTTTTGCTTTTCCCCGATCCATGTCCGTTTTCTTTGGTTCTTGATCTTTAATCAAGCTTTAAGTTGGCCGAACCTAGCTATGTTTTAGTTCTTTTCTTTTTCTTCACTTTCGGCAAAGAAAGATGAATAAATGAATAATGTTTCTCTTTCATATCATGTTTTATTATTATAAGTATAATATAATGTTTAATTATTAATAATAAATTTTATAATATAATTTCACATCATATAATCACTTAAACTTAAACATGCCGTCCACTATAACTTAAAATGGGCTATTTGCCCTTTAAGGACCTCACATTAAAAGCCACTATCAAATAAGCACTTTACACTTTAATTAGTAACTTTTATACTTTACGTGATTAAGTCCTTTTTGTTTAATTAAGCACACAAACAATCAAATTTTTATACGAAACTTCCACACATACAAATTCACATATAATTAACACAGAAAATAATATTTAAAAAATTTTTAGACTTGGATTTGTGGCCCCGAAACCACTGTTCTGATTAGGGTCAAAACCAGACTGTTACAACACTCCCCCCTTAGGGATTTTTGTCCCCGAAAATCTTACCAGTGAATGGATTCGGATAACGCTCTTTCATTGTATCCTCTGACTCCCATGTTGCTTCTTCAACTTCGTGCTTTTGCCACAATACCTTAACTGATGGAATTTTCTTATTTCTCAATTCTTTTATCTCACAAGCTAGAATACAAATCGGTTCCTCTTCGTATGTCATATCAAGCTAAATCTCGACCTCTGTCGGACTAATCACATGTGAAGGATCAGATCGGTATCTACGAAGCATCGAAACATGGAAGATATTATGGATCTTTTCTAGCTCAGGTGGTAACTGCAATCTATAAGCAACCGGCCCGATACGCTCTGTGATTTCATATGGTCCAATGAATCTCGGACTCAATTTTCCTTTATGACCGAATCTGAGTACTTTCTTCCACGGTGAAACTTTCAAAAATACTCGATCTCCGATCTGAAACTCAATGTCTTTACGTTTCAAATCTGCATATGACTTTTGACGATCTGATGCAGTTTTCAAACTATCACGGATCACTGCCACTTTTTGTTCAGTTTCTTTAATCAAGTCAACCCCGTGTATCTTATTTTCACTAAGCTCAGTCCAGTATAATGGTGTACGACATTTACGACCGTACAAAGCTTCGTAGGGTGCCATTTTGATACTAGATTGAAAGCTATTATTATAAGCAAATTCAATCAAAGGTAAGTATCGTTCCCACGTACCTTCAAACTCGAGGATGCAACATCTCAACATATCCTCAAGTATCTGAATGATTCGTTCGGACAGACCATCTGTCTGCAGATGAAAAGCTGTACTAAAGTATAGTTTAGTACCTAGAGCATCTTGCAATTTCTTCCAAAACCGCGACGTGAATCTCGGGTCTCTGTCTGAAACAATAGAAATAGGCACACCATGTAATCTCACAATTTGAGATACATACAACTCAGCAAGGTTATCGAGCGAATAATCCATACGAACTGGAACAAAGTGAGCTGATTTGGTCAATCTATCCAAAATAACCTAGATTGCATCTTTCTTGCTCGGTGTTATAGGGAAACCGGATACAAAATCCATAGTGACTCTGTCCCATTTCCATTCAGGTATCAAGATCGGCTGAAGTAACCCAGAAGGTACCTGATGTTTGGCTTTTACTTGTTGACATGTCTCATTTCATACCAGGCCACCAATAATACTGTTTCAGATCATTATACATTTTTGTGCTACCCAGATGAACAGACATTCGGCTGCTCTGAGCTTCATTCAAAATCATCTGAATCAAATCTGAATTCCTCGAAACACATATTCAATTTTTGAACATCAAACAGTCATTCTCATCAATTCGAAACTCTGACTCAACATTACTTCCACACAGAGCTCGTTTTGGCAACAAATCTTTATCAACTTTCTGGGCATCACTAATTTGTTGAAAAAATAACCGTTTTGCTTTCAATTCGGTTACTATCGAACCATCATCAGACATAACCATATGTGCGTTCACTGCACGAAGAGCAAATAATGTCTTTTAACTTAAAGCATCCGCAACAATGTTAGCTTTTCCCGGATGATAATCAATCATTAGTTCATAATCTTTAAACAGCTCTAACCATCGGCGTTGTCTCAAATTCAAATCTTTCTGAGTCATCAAATACTTCAGACTTTTTTGATCTGAATAGACATGACATTTCTCACTGAACAGATAATGACGCCAAATCTTTAACACAAACACAATGGCTGCCAGCTCCAAATCATGTGTCGGATAGTTTCTTTCGTGTGGCTTCAAGCGTCTCTCGAGGCATAAGCTATGACTTTGCCTTTCCCGCATCAAAACACAACCCAAACCATTCAAAGATGCATCACTATAAATAAAAATCTTTACCCAATTGAAATTTGGACTAACTTTGGAGCTTGGTCAAATGAGCTTTCAACTGATCAAAACTTTTCTGACACTTCTCCGACCAATCAAACTTAGTATCTTTCTGTAATAGCTTTGTCAACGGTGTAGCTATCATAGAAAAACCTTTCACGAATCATCTGTAGTAACCAGCGAGTCCCAGAAAGCTTCGAACTTCAAAAACATTTTTCGGTGGTTTCCAGTCAAGTATAGCCGATATTTTATTCGGATCAACCCGAATACCTGATGCTGAAACAACATGGCCCAGAAAACTAACTTCGCGTAACCAGAACTCACACTTGCTAAACTTTGCATACAACTGGTACAGATTCAATCTTCTTTTCAGTCATTTTACTATCAAGCACATAAGCAATGTAAGCTTCATAATCCTTTCTCACGTATTTTTGGGCTAACATCGAAGATACTACTGCTGGTAACCCATTCAGATCATTAGATTCAATCCGAATAATTTCACCATTCTGACATCTCAAATCAATGGTCTTTCTTTTGCAATTAACAACAGCATCGTGCAAAGTCAGCCAATCCATGCCCAGAATTATATTGAATTCATCAAAAGGTAACAACATCAAATCAGCTGGAAAACATGAATCCCGAATCTTCAACGGGCAACCTTTACATACTTTGTCAACCAATACACACCGGCCCAGGGGGTTTGATACTCGAATCACAAACTCAGTAGACTCAACAGGTAGAGCCTTACTGGATACTAATGTTTCACACACATAAGAATGAGTCAAACCAGGATCAATCAACGCAATAAGACTAGTATCATAAAGAGTGAAAGTACCGATAATAACATCTGGGGAAGAAGCATCCTCACGAGCTCGTATAGCATATGCTCTAGCAAGTGCACGAGCCTCTGATCGAACCGCAGTATCCTTTGTTCCTCTCTGACTGCCACCTACATTTCCCGAATGCCTGGGTGGTCTGCCTCGTGCTGACACGTTGCTCGGTCTCGCATTCTGAATAGTGTTTTGCTCGGCTAACATCGGGCACTCTCTGATAAAATGATCCATCGATCCACATTTAAAACAGGACCGATCATGCAATCTACAACACCTAGAATGCCATTTTCCACAATGCTTGCACTCAACTCTGTTCTGCTAAACATTACCGACACTGGCAATCAATGTAGCTCGTGAACCCACAGGAGGTCGATCTCGGTCTCGTCTAGAAAAGTCTGACTAGATTCATCTCTGAACTTCTTTGATATCGAGTGAAAAGTCTAACTCGATGATCGTTTACGGAAGTCTCTGGCTTCAAATTCAACTTTTATTTTCTCTTTTCCAAGCTCTTCGGCTTTACAGGTTCACTCAACAAGTACCACGAACTCTCTAATCTCAAGTATGCCGACCAACAACTTAATGTCTTCATTCAAACCATCTTCAAATCTTTTACACATGATTGCTTCGGTTGAAACACATTCACGAGCATATCGGCTTAATCTCACAAATTTTCGTTCATACTCAGTTACGGTCATACGACCCTATTTCAATTCCAGAAATTCTTTGCGTTTTTTATCGATGAATCTCTGGCTGATGTATTTCTTACGGAACTCAGTCTGGAAAAATTCCCAGGTTACTTTCTCATTCGGAACCACCGATACTAGTGTATTCCACTAGTGATATACGGTGTCTCGTAATAAGGATATAGCACATTTTAAGCATTCATCTGGAGTACATAATAGCTCATCGAACACACGAATAGTGTTATCAAGCCACAGCTCAACTCATTCTGCATCATCATCATCATTAGCTTTAAACTCTTCGGCCCCGTGTTTTCTGATTTTATCTACAAGAGGCCTGTTAATTCTCATCGGATCTATCATCGGGGATACCATAGGTATCGAAAATGGATTATTCGGGGGTGGAGGTTGTTGCTGGCGGATTAGTCCGGATATATTGAGTAAACCAATCATTCATCATTTGGTAGAAGGCTGTCTAGCCTCCCCTCTAGATTACTCAAGTAGGTCGAGAATCTATCTGCTTTGTCCCCAGCACGGATTAGGCGCTACGCTCTTGACATCATCGCTACGGCTCTATCGGGATCCATTTACTATATAAAAACACATTTGGATGTCGAAGTCATCACACTATCGTATTATAAATTAAGGCATGTATAGCTAGACTCACACGCGCTACGGTAGTCCTAGAATCGACTAAACCGTAAGCTCTAAAACCAATCAAATGTAACACCCTTAACCCGTATCCGTCACCGGATTAGGGTTGCAAGGCACTACCGAACATAGCACAAGTCACAACAAATATTTACTGCTCATATAGTCAAAACCGAATGCGTTATGAGTAATGCATTATCATAGTATACTTCAACAATCTCGTGCATATCTTAAATCCATTAGCCAATTTCTCATATAAACATTTTTCATCAAATACAAAAGTTAACTATTCATGTGGTCATTTAAAAATCATTAATCGAACATGCACATGCTCATTATTAATTTACTAAAGCAAATTATCAATACCAAAACTAGACATACATATGTTTTTGTATAGAATTTTTGCTTAACAGAATTCAAGATATACTAATTGCACACACATCCAAGCATGACATAGATCATATCATCTAAAAGAACATAATCGAACCAAAAATACCAAATATGTCTTTCATAGTCCGAAACACCTAAATTTGAACTTAATATACATACACATATATAAACCATATTCGAATATGTCAATCCAAATACTTAACTTATAATTTCACCACTTGGCGGAATATACATTCTACCATATAAAGTAATTCTCCAAGTTGATTTGTGTTTCAAATTTATGCATCTCATTAGTAAGTATTCATCAATCCCTAACTCAAACATATTCAAATACCACAAATATACTCTTACCAAATACACAACTTATAAAACTTTATATGATACCTCATATAAAAACATATACTTATACTTGTGCATATAATGTACTCTCAACACAACCATACTTATAATCTAAGCAGGACAAACACATAATACAATTAAGTACATTTAAGCATTAGTCCATTCGGCGTAAAGATCAAGCCATTTTCGCATGGCTTATATTTACATCATCAAAACATTATCTAAGTAATTAACTAGCCTATACATGCCTTAAGTTCAAAATCCAAGCTTTTAAAATACCAAAATAAGTCGATAGTGTGGATGACTTTGAAAGCGATCCCCGAGCTCGTAGCTTACAACCGAAATCTATAAAATAGAATAACCAAACACACAAAGTAAGCTATCTTAGCTTAGTAAGTCTTAAGAAAATATAATAAATCAATTGAGCAATTCAAATAATTTATTCCAATCACTTTATGACATTGATGTAATAACTTAGCACCAATAGACAATTATAGCCGAATGCTGATATACTTGCTTGACATAACATTTATATCTTAACAACCTCAAAATATCTCCGTCATGCCTTAAAAATACAAACTTATCAATTACATATAATTTGATATGTTTCCGTATACAACCAATTAAATAAATACTAAATACATATCAACCATTTATAACGGAATATATATATATAATAATATCCATTAAACTTCACATGTATACAATTATATAATATCTATATAATATCATTTTATCCACATCTATAAGGCAAAATATACAAAAGCACATTGTTAATTCACTAGTTCAATATACATTACATGTATATTTACCCATTTGGCCGAATCTAAATGACACATCCATGTTCACATCTAAAGTCAACTTTCAATATATCATACTCATCATTTATAAGGCTGAATACCCTTAATAGAATTTTACAAATATACCTCAATTGTATCACATACCAGTAGTATCAATCGTAATATACTAACTTACCTTATCTCGTATAACCAATAGGCTTTTATGTACCTGAACAATTAGCTCATTTACTGTATTCAAAATTCCACATCATTAATAATCCATTGAAGCATATACTTATAAATAATCACCGGCATAAAGCCTGCTAGGCATGAAGCCTGAAACACACACACCGGCACTATGCCTGCTAGACCCAAGGTCTGATATTCAATCACCGGCAATAAGCCTGCTAGACCAAAGGTCTGATATTCAATCACCGACAATAAGCCTGCTAGGCATAAAGCCCGATTAAGTTCACCAGCCCAAGGCTTGCTAGGCTCAAAGCCTGAATCATGATACTTTTAATCCGTCTCACACAATTCGTTCCATATATTGATTCACTTATACATATTTCGAACTCATTGTACGAACATTCAAATAACATATATCAATCGAATAATTTAAACAAGTAAAATCTTATACTTACTGCATTCGGCTATTCAATAATATAGCTACAAAATTTCCGAAAATCAGCATATACTAGGTTACGTACATAATTTTCTATGTTTTATTGCTTAAAGACTTACCTCGGATAACGTCGGACGATAAAAACCGGCTATTCGACTATTTTTGCTTTTCCCCGATCCAAGTCCGTATTCTTTGGTTCTTGATCTTTAATCAAGCTTGAAGTTGGCCGAACCTAGCTATGTTTTAGTTCTTTTCTTTTTCTTCACTTTCGGCAAAGAAAGATGAATAAATGAATAATGTTTCTCTTTAATATCATGTTTTATTATTATAAGTATAATATAATTTTTAATTATTAATAATAACTTTTATAATATAATTTCACATCATATAATCACTTAAACTTAAACATGCCGTCCACTATAACTTAAAATGGGCTATTTGCCCTTTAAGGACCTCACATTAAAAAGCCACTATCAAATAAGCACTTTACACTTTAATTAGTAACTTTTATACTTTACGTGATTAAGACCTTTTTGTTTAATTAAGCACACAAACAATCAAATTTTTATACGAAACTTCCACACATACAAATTCACATATAATTAACACAGAAAATAATATTTAAAATTTTTTCGGACTTGGATTCGTGGTCCCGAAACCACTATTCCGATTAGGGTCAAAACCAGACTGTTACATTGTCTCATTGAATCTTCCGGCTCCCACGTTGCCTCTTCAATTCCGTGTCGATTCCATAATACTTTCACTAATGGAATTTTCTTATTTCTCAACTCTTTTACTTCACGAGCTAAGATACGGATCGGTTCCTTTGTATGACATATCAGATCGAATTTCAATTTCAGATGGGGCAATCACATGTGACGGATCGGATCGATATCTACGGAACATTGAGACATGAAATACATTATGTATCTTTTCTAGCTCGGAAGGCAACAACAATCGATATGCAACAGATCCAACTCGCTCAATGATTTCATACGGCCCGATGAATCTCGGACTCAACTTGCCTTTACGTCCGAAACGGAGTACTTTCTTCCATGGTGACACTTTCAGAAACACTTTGTCGCCGATCTTAAATTCTATATCTTTTCGTTTTAAGTCCGCATAAGACTTCTGACGATCAGATGCTGCTTTCAAACAATCTCGAATCAATTTCACTTTCTGTTCTGAGTCTTTTACTAAATCGACCCCAAGTAGCTTATTTTCACTGAGCTCAGTCCAATACAGAGGTGTACGACATTTACGTTCGTACAAAGCTTCATATGGTACCATTTTGATGCTCGACTGAAAACTATTATTGTATGCAAATTCAATCAATGGCAAATACTGTTCCCACTAACCATTAAACTCAAGTATACAACATCTTAACATATCTTCAAGAATCTGAATAATCTATTCGGATTGACCATCTGTTTGTGGATGAAAAGCTGTACTGAAATGCAGTTTCGTGCCTAAAGCTTCTTGCAATTTCTTTCAGAACCTCGATGTAAACCTCGGATCCCTATCTGACACAATGGATAGTGGCACCCCGTGGAATCTCACAATCTCATAAATATATAGCTCAGCTAATCTATCAAGTGAGTAGTTAGATCTTACTGGAATAAAATGGGTAGATTTTGTCAATCGGTCAACTATGACCCAAATCGCATCTTTATTTTTTGGAAACTGAGGCAAACCAGAAACAAAATCCATTGTTACTCTATCCCATTTCCACTCAGGAATCAAAAGGTTGTAACAACCCAGACGGAACTTGATGTTCAGCTTTGACTTGTTGACAGATTAAACATTTTGAAACAAAGTCAGAAATATCACGCTTCATACCAGACCACCAATAGTGTCGCTTCAAATCATGGTACATTTTAGTACTCCCCGAATGAACAGATAGATGACTATTATGTGCTTCACTCAAAATCCACTGAATCAATTCCAGATTTCTCGAAACACAGATATGATCTCGGAATCTCAAGCAATCATCAACCATTCGAAATTCAGATTCATAATTCGAATCACACTGAGCTCGTTTTGCTAATAACTTATTATCAGATTTCTGAGCATCACATATTTGCTGTATAAATAATGGTCTTGCTTTTAATTCAGCTATCACAGAGCTATCATCAGACATATCTAACTGAGCATTCAAAGCACATAGTGCAAACAATGATTTTCTACTTAATGCATCAGCAATAACATTTGCTTTACCCGGATGATAATCTATCACAAGTTCATAATCTTTTAAAAGATCTAGCCATCTTCTTTGACGCAGGTTCAAATCTTTCTGAGTCATCAGATATTTCAGACTTTTATGATCCGAAAACACGTGACATTTCTCACCATACAAATAATGGCGCAAGATCTTTAGTGCAAACACAATCGCAGCTAGCTCGAGATCGTGTGTCGGATAGTTCTTTTCATGAGGCTTCAATTGTCTCGAAGCATAAGCTACAACTTTGCCTTCCTGTATCAAAACACATCTCAGACCTTTCAACGAAGCATCACTGTATATCACGAATTCTTTACCCAATTACATTTGTACTAGAAGCGAGCTTGATCCAACGAGTTTTCAACTGATCAAAGCTTCTCTGACATTTATCAGACCATTCAAATCTAACATCTTTCTCAAGTAATCTAGTCAATTGAGTAGCTATCGTCGAAAAGCCTTTAATAAATCTGCGGTAATAACCAGCAAGTCCCAGAAAACTACGAATTTCAGTTACATTCTTTGGAGGTTTCCAATCCAATATAGCAGAAATCTTGCTCGGGTAAACTCGAATCCCAGAAGCTGACACAATATGCCCTAGAAAACTAACTTCATGCAACCAAAATTCACATTTGCTGAATTTCGCATATAATTGCTTTTCTCTCAGAATTTGCAACACAATTCTCAAATGCTCAGCATGTTCAGTCTCATCACATGAATAAATCAAAATGCCATCAATGAATACAACAACAAATTGATCTAGATACGGTCTGAAAATTCTGTTCATCAAATCCATAAAAACAGCAGGAGCATTGGTTAGTCCAAATGGCATAACTAAAAACTCGTAATGCCCGTACCTTGTTCTGAAAGCAGTTTTCGGTATATCTGAATCTTTTACTCTCAACTGATAGTATCCCGATCTCAGATCAATCTTGGAAAATACAATAGCTCCTTTTAACTTATTGAACAAATTGTCAATCCTGGGCAACGGATATTTGTTCTTTATAGTCACCTTATTCAACTGACGATAATTGATGCACATTCTCATCGTGCCATCTTTGTTTTTCACAAACAGAACAGGAGCACCCCAAGGCGAGAAACTCGGTCTAGCAAACCCTCTATCGGTCAATTCTTGCAACTGTGACTTTAACTCTTTCAACTCTGTTGGTACCATTCTATACGGAGCTATCGATATAGGTGTAGTACCAGGTAACAACTCAATACCAAACTCAACTTCACGAATCGGAGGCAAACCCGGCAACTCTTCAGGGAATACATCAGAAAACTCACAGACAATAGGCACTGATTCGACTTTTTTCTCAGACACTTTCGAATCAATCACATAAGCAAAATATGCCTCATAACCCTTTTTCACATAACTTTGAGCTTTCAAAACAGATATCACAGCAGGCAAACCGCTCAAATTATTAGATTCAATCCGTACAATTTCATCATTCGAACATATCAAATCAATAGTCTTTCTTTTACAGTTCACAATGGCATCATGCGAAAACAACCAGTCCATACCTAGAATGATATCAAACTCATCAAATGGCGAAAGCATCAAATCAGCAAGGAAACAAATATCTCAAAACATTAATGGACGGTTCTTGCATACTTTGTCAACCAGGACACTTTTACCTAAGGGGTTCGATACTTTTATAACAAACTCGAGTGAGACTTTACTGAGCAAAGTCTTCATCGAACACTAAATTCATGCATATATACGAATGCGTAGAACCGTGGTCTATCAATGCAATCACGAAGTATCATAAAGTGTAAAAGTACCCGTTATAACATCGTGTGAAGAAGCTTCCTCACGAGCTCGAATAGCATACGCTCGGCAGCGCTCTAGCCGGATCCCGCAGTCTCTCTCATAGTTCTCGACTACCACCGACATTCCTTACATTCTTCGAAGGTCTACCTCTCACAGGTGTATTATCAGATCTCAGATTTTGAACATTCTAAGGCTCGACAAACTCAGGGCAATCACGGATAAAATGATCAAGTGATCCACACCTGAAACAAGCTCTGTCATTCATTCTACAGCTTCCCGAATGTCTTTTCCCACAATGCTTACACTCTGGTTTCTCGGATCGTACATTCCCAACACTTGCCACTGAAGTTGCTGGAGCTTTGAAACTCATTTGTGATCTATCTCGATTTCTATTTGAATATCCCATATTACCTCTTGAACGGCTTTGATCATCTCTACATTTCTTTGAAGCAGACTTAAATGATCTACTCTGAAATCTCTTTCTCACTTCTCGGGCTTCTGACTCAGCTTTCTTTTTATCATTCTCGAGTGCTTCAACTTTGCAAGCTCGATCAACGAGTACAATGAACTCTTTTATTTCTAATATCCTGACTAATAGGTGAATATCTTCATTAAGCCTATCTTCGAACCTTTTGCACATTATTGCTTCAGACGATACACATTCACGAGCATATTGACTCAATCTGACAAACTCTCGTTCATATTCCGTAACAGACATACGGCCCTGTTTCAAGTCTAGAAATTCTCTTCATTTTTGTTCAACGAATCTCTCACTGATATATTTCTTTCGGAACTCGATCTGAAAGAAATCCCATGTCACCCGTTCTTTCAGAATAACAGATATCAGAGTTTTCCACCACTGATAAGCCGCATCTCAAAGCAAAGATATAACACATTTTATGCATTCTTCCGGAGTCAAAGACATCTCATCGAATACCCAGATCGTGTTTTCTAACCAAAACTCTGCCTTCTCGGCATCATCATCATTAGTAGCCCGAAACTATTCAGCCCCATAGTTACGGATTTTGTCAATCGGAGGCTTGTTCAACAGATTTATACCCATCACCGGAGGCAAAACTGAGGTTTGAGAGGGATTAACCGAGGGCGAGGGTTGTGAAACAGTCGGGTTATTCTTTACGAATTGAGTGAACCATTCACTCATCATCTGGAAGAAAGCTTTTTTAGCTTTTTCCCCTTGACCGTTAGTAGTCAGTCTCGGATCAGAGGGCGCTGTCCCTTACGCAGGAGCAGGCGCATTACTTTCTACGTCGTTAGCTACGGCTCTTTCGGGGTCCATTACTATACGAAAATCACATTTATACGTTAGGATTCATCACACTATCAAAATTCAGAAATATGGCATGTATAGCTAGACTCTGACACGCTACGTTAGTCCGAGAATCGGCTAAACCGTAGCTCTGATACCAACCAAATGTAACATCCCTAACTCGTATCTGTCCCCAGATTAGGGTTAAAGGTGTTACCGGACAGATCGAAAACATATTCAGAAGTTCATACATTCATCCATCAATCTCAAACATAATGTCCCTTAATACGGTCAACGAGACCTAAAACATGCTTATAAATTGGGTCGGGACTAAACCGGAACACATACAAAATTTCACAGAAATTTAAAACTTTTCTAAGTTTCAGGGGTTACAAGCCCGTGTAGGCAAGCCGTGTGCCTCCCACGGCTGCTGGACACCCCCGTGTGTCCTCTCCGTGGTTGAATCTGACCTCACATCCATGGCCACCAAGCACGCCCATGTGCCTTGGCCGTGGTCGAATCTGACTTCACATCCACGGCCACCAAGCACGCCCGTGTGTCTTGGTCGTGGTCGAATCTGACTTTACACCCACGGCCACCCAGCACCCGTGTGCTAAGGCCGTGTACTCTTACTGACTTTCTCACACGGCTACTAGACACGCTCGTGTGTCTTGGCCATGTGCTATTAGGCTAGCTACTGACTTAGCCCCACAGTCACTACGCATGCCTGTGTGCCACAACCGAGTGACATTATAGGCCATTTACAAGGCCAAAATGTCACCCAATGGGTCATACCTACTAGTAAAATCATCAAGACATCTCATGCCTATTTGACAACCAAAATCATACCAAAATAACCATCCAAAAACATACTTCATATATCACATACATTCAAGCAAATTCTCAACCCATAGCTAGCGAAATCACATGGCTAAATTCATATAAAAAACTCATATCAAATACTAGCCTATACATGCCATATCAAGTTATATACATATCCAAAGTGTACCAAAAATGAGTTTAGTAGTGTGATGACAATCCTTGACGGTCCCGAGCCTTCAGTAGCTTTGACGACCTATAAAACAGAGAAAACACACACACAAAGTAAGCTTTCCAAAAGCTTAGTAAGTCATAATACAAACAAACTTAGTATGAAAGGCATATATATACATAGGTACATTGGCACTTCTTAATAACTTAACAAACTATCACATATATGCTTTGACCCATGTACTTGGCCATATTTGTCACATTCATCAATTCAAAAGTCTTATATAAACATAGCTCATTCATGCTCACTTTCATATATCATAATGTTATTCCAATATACATAATCATCATAGTAAGTTCACATAGGTACTTACCTTATATACACATTTAGTGTATAAATCAATGTACCTGAAATGGATATACCATTCACTTAACCATTCGTATCACAGACTTGCCCGTTGAACCGATAGGAACCTAATAGGATACTTAGAAAGCTCCGAATAGTTGTACAATGCCAACGTCCCAGACGAGGTCTTACGTGTACTCAGATAACGATGCCACTGTCCCAGACAGGGTCTTGTACGAATCAATATGATGCCGATGTCCGGACTGGTCTTACACTTAAAAGATAATATTGATGCCAGCGTCGTAGGCGTGGTCTTACATTTAAAAGCTCATATCGATGCCAACATCCCGCACGTGGTCTTACACAAAAGATAATATCGATGCCAACGCCCAGGCACGTGGTCTTACACGAATGTCAAATCAACGCCAACGTCCCGGACGTGGTCTTATATGATAAAACAGAACAGATACCTATGTATTCCTAGGTCCGTACGGGACTTCTCGGACATTGTCGCTAAGTTGATCTTATCTCGGAAATCATTTGTATTACAACACATAAACATTCAATATCGACAATAGGCATATGAATATGCTTAACTCAATACAATTACATTTATTTGGAATATGACTTACCTCTGATTCGATTTATCGGAAATAGAAATGGCTACTCGGTTACTTTTACCTTCCCTCGGTCTAAGTCCGTTTTCCTCGGTTCTTGATCTAAACATATTCAGAATTAATCCTTTTATTCACTAACTCATCCAATTCAATCCAAGGACACACAATTAGGGCTATTTGCAATTTAACTCTCACATTTGCACAATTTATCAATTTAGTCCATTTTTCTCAAAACATCAAATTCACAAAATCATTACATACACATGCTTAGCCGAATACCCATACATATCATACAAGCCCATACTTTCCATCAAATTTACAATTTAGTCCTTCAAGTTGCCATTTTCTCAATTTAGCCCTAATTAGCTAATTTCATCAAAATTTCAAGAACAAAGTATGTTCATCTAGCTCAAATCTTTCATTTAACAACTAAGCTCATCACAATGCTCAACATATCATCAATGGCATATCACACAAACATCATCAATACACAAAATTGAGACATGGGCTTGATAGTAGACTAAGCAACGATTGCAAAAACGTAAAAATTATCAAAAATTGAAATCAAACATACCTTGAATTGAGCTTAGTAGTGGCCGAAAATCAAAAGAGTTAAACCTTTTATTCTTTCTCTAATATTCGGTCATAAAAACAAAGATGAACATGGCTTTTTCAATTGATTTTTATTTAATATCCTTTGTTTTATCAAATTACCTATTTAACCATTTAATAAACATTTAAAACAATTATACATTAAGGGCGTATTAGTCCTTTGTCCATCCACTATGTAAATATTGGCTTATTTTCCATATAAGGCCACCACCTTTAGAAGACACAACAAATAGGTGCTTTGACATAGAACATGCTATTTCACATTTAATGCAATTCAATCCTTTTGTCAAATTAAACACACAGACAGACAAATTAACTTACGAAAATTTAACACATGCTTAATCACTTATCAGTGACACAAAAAATAATATTAAAATATTATACGGACTCGGATTTGTGGTCCCAAAACAACAGTTCTGACTAGGGTATAAACCGGACTGTTACAGAAAGTCATACGGGAGTGCGACACGCCCGTGCCTATAGGCCGTGGTCGATACTAATTAATTAACACGGGCGTGTGCACTTCTACACAGGCGTAGGAGAAATGAACGAAGCAAAACACGGCCGTATGATTCGACCGTGTGACTCAACAGGGAACACAGGCGTGGGCCAAGACTCAGACACGCCCTAAACTAACATTTACAAAAAACACGGGCTAAACACAGGGCACACGGCCATGGGCCTCGACCGTGTACCCCAATCCCTATTCTTATCTTTATTTTTATTTTTATTTTTATTTTTATTTTATTTTTTATCTTTAGTTTATTTTCCTTATGTTTATTATCATATTTTCAAGGACTTATCTTTTATATTTTGAACTATATTTTAGCTTTTATAATTATTCCTAATCAAGTAATCCCCTAGTCGTCTTTCACAGTCGTGTTTATTTTCTTATTAGTTGATTAGAATTATGCACTTCACTTTGTTACAATTCCACGTTAACTATTCCACGGATTTCATCCAAAATTCAGGAAGTTTCACTTCTCTCCCTCTCTTATGATATTCTTATTATCTTGTCATTATCTATTTTTGTATATTGAGGAAAATGTACATCTTAAGTGTGGGGAGGTTATTTAATTATATCATTATCAGAAAACCCCTGAATTATGTCTTGTTCTTAAGTAATGTTCTCATATTACTATTAGAATGAAACTTCTATTGACTTATGATTTTCATTGATATGTTTTGGATTAAGTCTTAGGTAATTGTGCATTGATGGTTTAAACTTTAAGACATTAGAGAATCAAGCATGATAAGTCTATTCTCAGAATTAAAAATTTGTTAGGTTGTTTCCTTAAATTTAAATATTACTTTGAAGTTTGAAATTTGCAAGGTTGACATCAAAAACCATAATTTTTGTGACATTTTGAGCCTTTTAGAGCATATATTTTTCTTGCTCACTTTATTGGTTTGGAGTGTGTCAATATTGATTTGTTATTCTAGAACTTGCTTCAATTATGCATGTCGAGACCACACTTTTGATTTGATACACTTAGATGATAAAGGCACCTAGGTTTTAACCCACTTACCCCAAAAAGCCTACCTTCATAATTAACCCCTAGTGAACCCCTTTGATCCTAATAAATCGTTTCTCGATATAACCTTAATATTAACCCAAAACTCACTCTTTTTGATTCATTAAGAATTTTCCCTATTGTATTAACCCCTTTTTTATCGAGATTTGATTTGATCAGTTGCCTAACTATGTTCTATGCTTCAGTTGTTAAATCCTTTCTTATTATTGTTCTTATTCTTAAAATATATATATATATATATAAATTTTTTTTATTTGAGCTTAAACAATTAATTTCACAATGAGAAGAAGCTCGTATTGTTAGTAATTGATGTAATTATTTAGTATTAGTCCATTTTTCTAGTTAGGTAAATTGTCAAGTCGATATTAATTCTAACCCTCTAATTCAGCCTTCATCCACACCTTTAACCCAAGCCCTGTTATAACCCTTTAAAGACCTTTTGATTTGTGTATCATCTCATTTTATAGTGGTGGTGATTTGATTTTCATGCAAGCCTATAGTAATAACTTTTCATGTTTGACTTTTGAGTGCTTGATTTGAACCTTAAACACATTGAGTGATTTGAGTGAATCTTTAGTGAGGATGTCAATTCTTGTCGATTTTGAATTAAAGGTGATTATTTAGGTAAGGGGAAACACCTATGTTTTCGTGCTATAAAAAATTATGACTTGGATTGTTTGAATCTTTAGCACTCTTTGAGTTAAATTATCAATGTATGAATTAGCTGTGAATTATGATGAGACATTATTGATGAAAATTATGATTTGAGGAAGTTAATTTTAATTGTGAGTTGGGTATTATGCTTGAGGACAAGCAAAGGCTTAAGTGTGGGGATATTTGATAAACTACAATTTATACATATTTTGACCCCATGCTTGGCTTATTTTTGGATGAATTTTCATTAGATTTGATGAATTCGATGCTCCTAATCCTTGAATTTCATGTTTTACACTCAAGAGAGCTTAGGGAGTCAAAAAGAACGAGAAACGGGCCAAAAAGGGCATACCTCAGAAATCAACACGGCCTGGACTATCTCACATGGGCCGACCACACGGCCGTGTGTGTGAGCAAAAGTGAACACGGCCTGGACTATCGTACACGGGTGTGTCACACGGGCCTGTCCCTGCCGAACCCAAGTCTATTTCTATTCAGAAAAGGCTACTTATGGGCCAAGAAAGGTGCTCCAAATCCTATATAAACACCATAGGGGAGGACCTAAAGAGACACGCAGATTAGAAGGCAGAAAATACTCAAAGATAGCCATCGGGAGCAGCTCGGAAGAAGGATCTCCATCAAGACTGAAGATCTCCTATCAATTTCTCTTGAATTTTTTTGGGTTTTCTTATGTTTTGTTGTTTTTCCTATTTTAAGATGTTTCCCTCTATCAGTATGAACTAAATCCCTTAAATTCCTGAGGGGATGAAACCTAAGAAAGATCTTATTACTATTTGATTTATAAGATAAATACTTGTTCTTATTCTTAATTGTGGGTTCTTATTCTTGTTTTAATAATTCAGGTTATTGATTCAATTCGAATGTGCTTATTCAGAGGAGCAAAAGTCCCTGTATAAGAGTAGATCAATACAATTAAGCGGAGTTGATTGCAACCCTAGAAATAGGGTGACATAAATCTGTCGGATTAGAGTCAAATCTAATAAGGGAATCCATAGATCGAGTTTATGCGACGATAAGGGGTTTTAATTAGAAAGAGATTTTAATTAATCAACCTAGAGTTAGTTGTTTTTAGTCTTGAAAGAGATATTAACATAAATTAGGGATTTCTACAGATTAAGTAAAGTGAATAAATCGTATGAATCAGAAGTAATAAGTGAAGTCTAGGTGGATTCTTCCTTGGGTATTGCCTCTTTCATAAAGTTGTCTAAAAGTATTTTACCAATTCATTCTCTGTCGTGGTTTTAATTAGTTTTAGTTTAAAAGAAATCACTCCAATTTTTAGGCTAGATAATAAAAAGATAGTAATTACTAGTACTCTTGGTGTAACGTCCCAAAAATTAGGGGCTGTAATTTTGT
Source organism: Gossypium sturtianum (assembly GCA_025698515.1). NCBI lineage: Eukaryota > Viridiplantae > Streptophyta > Magnoliopsida > Malvales > Malvaceae > Gossypium > Gossypium sturtianum. The sequence continues at coordinate 44,168,118 of CM046948.1, forward strand.
TTAAAATTCATGGTCTGCTTGAACGGCGAGCTATTTGAGTGAATTTCAGGGTGCTAAGGAAGCCTGGGTTCGAGTCTGAGCTTTGGAAAAATTTTAGTTTTTGGCCTTTAAGAGGAGAGGGCTGTTAGCAGTAGGACTTAAGTATATTTGTGTGCATTTAGGAGCCGCAAGATGAGCATGTGACTTGTGGCTGTGGCGTCAATGAAGTGGCATGGGGGAGTGGGGTTCGAATCCCATGGAAAGCAAATGGGGGCTTTTTATGTCATGGGAGTGGAAGAAGTAGAGTTTGGATCAAACTCTACAAGGGAGGTTGAAGACTTGGTCAAAACTTCAAATGGGGGGAGGGGAGGAATTCTAGGTGTTGTTGGTGGAGGAAATTAAGGAAGTGATGTGTGTGGGAGAGTTGGCCGAATTTGGGAGTGTGGCTAAGTGGGAGATTTCGGCTAGAGGGGTGTCATTTGGGGGCATTTCGGTAACCTTGAGTGTTAGTAGAAACCAAAATCCCTCTTTGCTTTTGAAGTTCTCTTTTTGTTCTTTTCGGGTTTTCTTTCTGTGGTGACGTCTCGAGTTTGTTTTGCCTCTCCTCTTCCACCTTCTTTTCTTCTTTTCCATCATTATCTCACGGTTGCTGCCCATTTGCTACCGAATCTCTTTTCTTCTTTCGGTTCTCCTATGGCCAAACACACAACCTTTCTTTCCTCTCAATCTTCTCTTTAACTTGCGAAGCTAGCCAACTTTAAGCCTTGATTCTTTTGGATAGGCCGAATCTTTTAGGGTTGAATATTCTATTCTCTTCGTTCTAACTGTTTCAGAGTCTCTCCTCCTCGTTGGTATGTTGTGGCTATAGCTGGCTTTTTTCTCTCATTCTCAATTTGGGTTCTCTGGGGCCGAAAGCCCGCTTCTCTAGTTGCCATAGATTAGCGTTTCTAACATGTTCCTTTTCGTCGATTATTGCTAGGGACTCGTTTTCCTTAGCCACGGAATAGGGTCGATTACCGTTGCACTGTGGGAGATCGTGTCTCGTGGTCAGTAAAGTTAGTTAAGTAAAGTATTTCAATATTTTGGGTTACTAAAGGTTGAGACTAACTAATGGTCAATGGTTATCATAGGTGTCTTGGAAGCGTTTCAAACCACAACTCATAACAGGTGTGTAATCGTACACTCATTTTAGTTTTGCCAATGCGGTGAATGTAGGTGTGTATAAACACCCTGATGAACTTTAAGTCGGCTAAAGCTGAAAAAATGATAAGCCGAGACTTCGGCATCCGAGATCACTCGAGCGTACGAGCGTTCCTAGAGATAAACTGAGCCACAATCATTGGCGGTAGATCGTTGGGAGTGCCACGATTTTTCTCGTGGGCTTAGGTCGTAACGGGCCTTGTTGGGCCGAAGTGGTCCCAATGGGTTAATGGGCCCACAGGGTGAAATCAATGGTAAGTGCCGGATAATAGATGCGGCTGGGAGGCTCGCAGAACCGTGACCAAAAATGGGCTGAATAGGCTAGACGAGCACGTGGGCCCGCTTGGGCCAAAACTTGGGCTTTAGGCCCAATTACACCATTTTGACCAGAAAGGGTATCTGTGTCACTCGAGGCGACTGTAGGCCTCTAGAGAGGACGTTAGATGACTAAATTACTAAAATACCCTTAGTGGGTGAAATTACTGAAATACCCTTAGTGGGTGAAATTAATGGAATGCCCTCGGTGGGTGAAATTACTGAAATACCCTCGGTGGGTGAAATTACTGAAATACCCTCGGTGGGTGAAATTACTGAAATACCCTGAGTGGGTAAAATTACTGAAATACTTTCAATGGGTAAAATTACCGGAATACCCCTGAGGGGTAAATTACAGTTTTACCCCCAACTGACCAAATGATCGTATACCCTTAGGGGTAGTATAAGTGATGTATGTGTATTTTGTATGACTGATTATGATTGTGATATACTGCATACATGGGTTATATATGACATGACATGCTGCATTGGGTTGGGTTTTGTATTTTGGAGGAAATCTGCATCTTGGTGGCTATGGCACGATTTCTTCGATTTAGTGGCTTTTCCACGATATCGATTCTAGTGGCTCACCACGTTTCGTTATTAGCAATGACTTTCTGTCGCATTGATATTGCGCTCAGTGCGATATTGGTGTGTAGGGCTGGGTGGGTCGACTTGGTCCCCACATGGTGTGTAGGGTTAGTATGGGTGGTGTGATGGTTGGACTGGGTTGGGTTGCATTCTGTGTGCATTGACATGATTTTGGGCTTGGACCCACTTTGATTCTGTATAGGGCTAAGGCCCAGACCGAGCTATAATGATTAGGGCTTAGGCCTAGACTGATACTGTAGTAGGGGATTAGACACTGAGTTCTCGTAGCTCACCATTTTCCTTAATCGTGCAGGTAATCCCCAGTCTTAGACGATTTAGAGCCGCGAGGGACTCAGAGGTGGCCACACGCTCGATATGTTTTAAGCGTAAACTTAGTTATTTTATCTATTTTAGTGTTAATATATTGGGCTGATGATTCTGTAATAAGGCCATTCGGGACTTTTAACTTTTAATTGGTATTTTTTTTCATTACTACCTGTTAGATTAGGAAATGCGAGTTTTAAAAGGACAATGGTTTTTAAAGGAAATTATGATTTTTCAAACCTTAAAAAAGAAGAAGATAAGAATACAACTCAAATGAGCTTCCGCGATACTTAATTTTGTTTAATAAATGATTTGTTTAATTAAGAAATAATGTGTTTACGAAATTACTAACCTAAAAGTCTCAAAGAGAATAAATGTTTTGTATTGAGTTTTTCGAACTTTTTGATTTACAAATGTCACTTGATGTGACACGTCAGATCTGGTCATAACGTCTAGACCGGGTTTGGGGTGTTACATTTAGTGGTATCAGAGCCAGGTTGCAAAACTCGACTGTGGAATGGGTTTTGAAAATTTTCTAATCGGTTTAAATTTTGGTTTGGAAAGTAATGTCGTTACCAAAGGTTTGGCACACCAAGTCTCCGGCACCAAATTTGTAAGTTCTCTGACACTGTACTCTGTTATATACTGAAATGTCTTTACTGAGGAACTACTAGGGATAGTAGTAGTATACTGAAACTCCTTAGTTAGAGAAACTGAGACTATAGGAGACTGAAAACTGTAGTAAAAATTCGATTTGCGAAAATAGCCCTAATTACTGTTCATCATAAAATATCTGTTAATTATGAGAATTATAAGCTGATGCATAAAACTCTTAAATCAGATAAATACGCTATACCGATATGAGCACAATAGGTCGCGGAAGGGGTACACGTGACCGTGGTAGAGGCCGAGGTGCTAGGGTTGGGTCTTCAGCATCACGACATATGCCTGCTGGGGAAGCGCCAGCCTCACCAATAACTGAGACGGGGTCTCATGACCGAGCCGGTAGGGATGATGCCCTGTCCCAAGTGATGTTCCGGGTTCTGGAAAGGGTTGCTGGAGCAAGTACTGTGTCAGTGGGCCGAGGGTCAACTTCTGAACGACTTTGGTCGAATGGGGCAGAAATTTTTAGGGGCATCTTCGGTGTAGCCCCGAACGTGGCGGAATACTGGTTTGAAGCTGTCGAGCGAATAATGGATGACCTTGACTATACGATGGAGCAAAAATTGAAAGGAGCAGTGTCTTTACTGCGAGATGAGGTGTACCAATGGTGGCTTACCGTAAGGGAAGGCACGCAGGATAACCATTTGTTATGGTACTTCTTTAAGACGACCTTCCAAGGAAAATATGTCGGGGTGAGTTATGTGGATGCCCGGAGGAAGGAATTTCTGAGTCTGATTCAGGGGAATAAGTTTGTAGCAGAGTATGAGGCAGAGTTTCTTCGGTTGAGCTGGTAAGCTCGGGGTATAGTCGCGACTGAGTATGAGTGCTGCGTACATTTCAAGGATGGTCTTCGAGATGAGTTGCGGGTACTGATAGCTCCGCAGAGGGAAAGAGACTTTGCTACCCTGATTGAGAAGGCAAAAATTGCCGAGGATGTGAAATGCTCAGAGCGTCAAAATCGTGAGAAGGATAGGGGCAGAAGTAAGAGGGATTTTGGGCCCTCAAGTTCTTCTGGTGGGCCTAAGAAGAGGCCTAGGTTTGATAGGCCAGCCCGAGTTGGGGTTCCTGCTGTTATTCTTGTTGGACATGACCTTGCATTTGTGTGTGGAAGATTGCACCAGGGTGAGTGCTGGAAAAGAACTGGAGCGTGCTTCAGATGTGGGTCTAGGGACCACAGGGTTAAAGACTGTACTCAAAGGCCGGGTCAGATGCAAGCTGCGGGTCAGGGCTATGTTCAGCCAGAGAGAGGTGGTCAGCAGCCACCGAGAGGCCGGAGTCAGGCCAGAGGGGGTAATGGTTTGGGACGAGGTCGTGGAGCACCGGGAAGAGGTGCTGGTAACACGGGGGTGAGACAGCAAGCGTTAGTCTATGCTTCTCGGTGCCGAGAGGATGGCGACGCCCCTGATGTCATAACTGGTACGTTCTTCATTTATAATGTACCGTATACCGCTTTAATTGATATTGGGTCCACACACTCGTATGTTGCATGTACTGTGTCTAGGTCATTGGGTATATAGTCCGAAATTACTAACAGAGAAATGTCGGTGGTAAGTCCGCTGGGATAGTCAGTTAGGGTGAATAAACTATTTAGAGATGTGCCCCTAGAGGTCCAAGGGGTTGTCTTTTTGGCGGATTTGATGGAACTGCCGTTAGGCAAATTTGATCTTATTATAGGCATGGATTGGTTAGTGAAGCACCGTGCGAATTTGGATTGCGCTGCTAAGCATATGGTACTGAAGTCTTCGGAGGATGAGGAGGTGATTGTGATAGGGGAGCGAGGGGATTTTTTATCTAATGTAATCTCAGCACTAAGGGCCGAGAAACTGATTCGCAAGGGTTGCGAGACATTCTTAGCTTATGTCAACATTTCTGATTCTGTGGGTCCGTCTGTTGGGAATGTCAGAACTTTAAAGGAGTTTCCAGATGTATTCCCCGAAGAGCTTCCGGGGTTGCCTCCAAATCGTGAGGTCAAATTCGACATTGAGCTTCTACCTGGAACGGCTCCGGTGTCCATCGCTTCTTATAGGATGGCGTCGAAGGAGTTGGTAGAGTTAAAGGCTCAAATCCAAGAGCTACTGGACCGAGGATTCATCCGACTGAGTGTGTCTCCTTGGGGAGCACGGTATTGTTCGTAAAGAAGAAGGATGGGTCCATGCGCATGTGTATTGAATAAACTGACGATTAAGAACAAGTACCCATTACCGAGGATAGACGATCTGTTTGACCAGCTGCGAGGAGCTTCGGTCTTCTCCAAGATAAATCTTAGATCGAGGTACCATCATCTAAGAGTTAAGGAGGTGGATGTGTACAAGACTGCATTCAGGACTCGTTATGGACATTATGAGTTTTTGGTTATGCCATTTGGGTTGACGAATGCACCAGCTGCTTTCATGGATATGATGAACCAGTTTTTCCAACCCTATTTGGACCGATCTGTAGTGGTGTTTATAGATGACATTCTGGTGTATTCAAAAACCGATGAGGATCATGATTCGCACCTCCGGATTGTTCTGCAAATACTAAGAGAAAAGTAGCTTTATGCCAAGTTCAGCAAGTACGAGTTTTGGCTACGAGAGGTGACATTTCTGGGTCATGTAGTGTCTGTCGAGGGGATTAGGGTTGATCCTCGAAAAATTGATGCCGTATTGGACTAGAAACCACGGTAGCTGTATCGACATTTGAAGTTTTCTAGGTCTAGCTAGGTACTACTGACGACGTTCGTTGAGGGTTTTCAGCGATTCTTTGCACCTCTAACCAAGTTCTTTGCGTAAAGAAGTCTTGTTTAATTGGGTGATAAATAGCGGGAGAGTTTTGAAAAAGCGAAGAAGATTACGATGAAGCCCGGTATTAATCTGACTAGAGTGCGGAAAGGAATTCATTGTCTCTTGTGATCGCGTCGCTTGCTGGTTTGGGTTGTGTCTTGATGCAAGAGGGTAAGGTGGTGGCGTATGCGTCTCGTCGACTTTAGGTGCATGAGGTGAATTACCCCACTCATGACTTGGAATTAGCTGCGGTGGTATTCGCACTAAAGATTTGGAGACACTACTTGTACGGGGAGAAGTCGATCATTTATATCGACCATAAAAGCCTCAAGTACCTCCTTACTCAGAAGGAGTTGACTCTTAGGCAACGAAGATGAATAGAGTTGCTTAAAGATTACGATTGCTCATCCAGGAAAAGCTAACGTAGTAGTGGATGCATTGAGGCATAAGGTTGTATCTAATCTAAGAGCAATGTTTGCTCGTCTCAGCTTGTTTGAGGATGGTAGTCTGTTAGCCAAATTAAGGAGAAGCAGTTGCTGGATGAATCGTTGATTCCTCGTTTCCGACTGGTGAAGAAAGGAGAGACTGTGGACTTTGGGCTGAATAGTGAGGGAGTATTATGCTTCCGTGGGAGAGTTTGTGTACCGAGCGATTCTGAGTTAAGGCAGTCTATACTGCGAGAGGCACATAGTAGTCCATACGCTATGCATCCTGGTGGGAACAAGTTATACTGAGACCTGCATGAATTGTACTAGTGGCCAGGGCTTAAGGGTGAAGTTACTGATTTCGTAGGTAAGTGTCTGACATGCCAGCAAGTGAAGGCTAAGCATCAACTGCCTTCTGGATTACTGAAACCTGTTAAAATTCCACTCTGGAAGTGGGAGAGGGTAACCATGGACTTTGTTAGTGGGCTACCCCTGACGCCTACTAAGAAAGATTCGGTATGGGTTATTGTTGATCGACTGACTAAGTCCGCCCACTTTATACCGGTTTGCACTGATTACTCGTTGCAGAAGTTGGCCAAGTTGTACGTGGCTGAGATTGTGAGGCTGCATGGGGTACCAGTGTCTATCATATCGGACAGGGACCCTAGATTCACATCACGATTCTGGAAAGTGTTACACGAAGCTTTGGGTACAAGGTTAGATTTCAGCACGGCATTTCATCCTTAGACTGATGGTCAGTCAGAGAGGGTAATACAGATATTGGAAAACATGCTAAGAAGTTGTGTAATTGATTTCAAGGGCAGTATTTGCCATTAGCAGAATTCGCATATAACAACAGCTACTAATCCACCATTCAGATGGCACCGTACGAGGCATTATATGGTCGTAGGTGTTGTACCCCTACTTGTTGGACGAAACTGGGTGAGCGGAGAATGTTGGGACCAGAGCTAGTGTCTGAAACCGAGGAAAAAGTAAAGTTGATTCGGGACAGGTTAAAGTAATCATCCGATAGGCAGAAGTCGTATGCTGATTTAAAACGTAAAGGGATTGAGTACTCGGTGGGAGATTATGTCTTCCTGAAGGTCTCACCATGGAAGAAGATTCTAAGATTTAGACAGAAAAGCAAGTTGAGCCCTAGATTCATCGGACCTTACCGGATATTAAGCATGTGGGACCAGTCGCCTATCAGCTGGAGCTGCCTCCTGAGTTAAATCGTATACATGATGTGTTCCACGTCTCTATGCTGAGGCGATACCGTTTCGATCCCTCTCATATAGTGCCGGTTGAGGAGATCGAGGTAAGGCCTGATCTGACTGTTGAGGAAGAACCGGTGCAAATACTAGATCGTGATGTTAAAGTGTTAAGAAGAAAATCTGTCCCGTTAGTCAAGGTGCTTTGGCGTAATCACGGTTCATAGGAAGCCACGTGGAAGCCTGAGGAGGCAATGCGTCAGCAATACCCTCACCTCTTCTGATCAGGTAAATTTCGAGGCCGAAATTTGTTTAAGGGGGTAGATTTGTAACGTGCCAAAAATTAGGGGCTGTAATTTTGTTTAAAATTCATGTTGTGCTTGAACGGTGAGCTATTTGAGTGAATTTGGGGGTGCTAAGGAGGCCTGGGTTCGAGTCTGAGCTTTGGAAAAATTTTAGTTCTTGGCCTTTAAGAGGAGAGGGCTGTTAGCAGTAGGACTTAAGTATATTTGTGTGCATTTAGGAGTCACAAGATGAGCATGTGACTTGTGGCTGTGGCGTCAATGAAGTGGCATGGGGGAGTGGGGTTCGAATCCCATGGAAAGCAAATGGTGGCTTTTATTTTATGTCATGGGAGTTGAAGAAGTAGAGTTTGGATCAAACTCTACAAGGGAGGTTGAAAACTTGGTCAAAATTTCAAATGGGGGGAGGGGAGCAATTCTAGGAGTTGCTGGTGGAGGAAATCAAGGAAGTGATTTGTGTGGGAGAGTTAGCCGAATTTGGGAGTGTGGCTAAGTGGGAGATTTCGGCTAGAGGGGTGTCATTTGGGGGCATTTTGGCAACCTAGAATGTTAGTAGAAACCGAAATCCCTTTCTTCTTTTGAAGTTCTCTTTTTGTTCTTTTCGGGTTTTCTTTCTGTGGTGACGTCTCGGGTTTGTTTTGTTTGCTTCTTTTCATTTTTGACCCCTGCCGAATTCACTTCTTCTCCCATTCTTCTACTTTTTCTTCACTTTTTTCTATTTGTCCAACTGATAAGCCTCTCCTCTTCCACCTTCTTTTCTTCTTTTCCATCATTATCTAACGGTTGCTGCTCATTTGCTGCCGAATCTCTTTTCTTCTTTCGATTCTCCTGTGGCCAAACACACACCCTTTCTTTCCCCTCAACCTTCTCTTTACCTTGCAAAGCTAGCCAACTTTAAGCCTTGATTCTTTTGGGTAGGCTGAATCTTTTAGGGCCGAATATTCTCTTCTCTTCGTTCTAACTGTTTCAGAGTCTCTCCTCCTCGTTGGTAAGTTGTGGCTATAGCCGAATATAGGTTGGCTGTTTTTCTCTCATTCACGATTTGGGTTCTCTGGGGCCGGAAGGCTGCTTCTCTAGTTGCCATAGAGTAGCGTTTCTAACATGTTTCTTTTTGTCGATTATTACTAGGGACTCGTTTTCCTTAGCCAGGGAATAGGGCCGATTACCATTGCACTGTGGGAGGTCTTGTCTCGTGGTAAGTAAAGTTAGTTAAGTAAAGTATTTCAATATTTTGGGTTACCAAAGGTTGAGACTAACTAATGGTCAATGGTTATCATAGGTGTCTTGGAAGCGTTTCAAACCACAACTCGTAACAGGTGTGTAATCGTACACTCATTTTAGTTCTGCCAATGCGATGAATGTAGGTGTGTATTCACACCCTGATGAACTGTGAGTCGGCTAAAGCCGAAAAACTGATAAGCCGAGACTTTGGCATCCGAGATCACTCGAGCGTGCGAGCGCTCGTAGAGATAAACCGAGCCACAATCGTTGGCGGTAGATCGTTGGAAGTGCCACGATTTTTCTCGTGGGCTTAGGTCGTAACGGGCCCTGTTGGGCCGAAGTGGGCCAAATGGGCTAATGGGCCCACAGGGGCGAAATCCATGGTAAGTGCTGGATAATAGATGCGGCTACGAGGCTCACAGAATTGTGACCGAAAATGGGCTAAATGGGCTACACGAGCATGTGGGCCCGCTTAGGCCGAAAATTGGGCTTTAGGCCCAATTGCACCGTTTTGACCAGAAAGGGTATCTGTGTCGCTCGAGGCGACTGTAGGCCTTTGGAGAGGACGTTAGATGACTAAATTAGTGAAATACCCTCAGTGGGTGAAATTACTGAAATACCCTTAGTGGGTGAAATTACTGGAATACCCTCGGTGGGTGAAATTACTGAAATACCCTCGGTGGGTGAAATTACTGAAATACCCACAGTGGGTGAAATTACTGAAATACCCTCGGTGGGTGAAATTACTGAAATACCCTGAGTGGGTAAAATTACTGAAATACTTTCAATGGGTAAAATTACCGGAATACCCCCGAGGGGTGAATTACAGTTTTACCCCCAACCGACCAAATGACCGTATACCCTTAGGGGTAGTATAAGCGATGTATGTGTATTTTGTATGACTGATTATGATTGTGATATACTGCATACATGGGTTATATATGACATGACATGATGTATTGGGTTGGGTTTTGTATTTTGGAGGAAGTACTGTACTGGTGGCTATGGCACGATTTACTGATTTAGTGGCTTTGCCACGTATACTGATTCTAGTGGCTCAGCTAGGTTTACTGTTATTAGCAGCTTTGCTGCGTTGATAATAGCAGCTCGACTGTGATATTGGTGTGTAGGGCTGGGTGGGTCGACTTGGTCCCCACATGGTGTGTAGGGTTGGTACGGGTGGTGTGATGGTGGGACTGTGTTGGGTTGCATTCTTTGTGCATTGACATGATTTTGGGCTTGGACCCACTCTAATTCTGTATAGGGCTAAGGCCCAGACCGAGCTATAATGATTAGGGCTTGGGCCCAGACTAATACTGTAGTAGAGGATTACACACTAAGTTCTCGTAACTCACCCTTTTCCTTAACTTTGCAGGTAATCCCCTTAGACGATTTGGAGCCACGAGGGACTCAGAGGTGGCCACACGCTCGATATGTTTTAAGCGTAAACTTAGTTATTTTATCTATTTTAGTGGTAATATATCGGGCTAATGATTCTGTAATAAGGCCATTCGGGATTTTTAACTTTTAATTGGTATTTTCTTTTCATTACTACCTGCTAGATTAGGAAACGTGAGTTTTAAAACGACAACGGTTTTTAAAGGAAATTACGATTTTTCAAACCTTAAAAAAAAGATAAGAATAGAACTCAAACGAGCTTTCGCGATACTTAATTCTGTATAATAAACGATTTGTTTAATTAAGAAATAATGTGTTTACGAAATTACTAACCTAAAAGTCTCAAAGAGAATAAATGTTTTGTATTGAGTTTTTCGAACTTTCCGATTTACAAACGTCACTTGATGTGACACGTCAGATTCGGTCGTAACGTCTAGACCGGGTTTGGGGTGTTACACTTGGTCTTTGTGGATACGATATTTCCGGTCTTACCATAACTATACTATTAAACGATAGGTGCGCTTGCCTTTATTATGATCATAGTTAGTTAGAGACACATCAACATCTCAACTCAAATCATTCAATTTCCCACATCCATGAAAAGTATCATCTTATGCATATATATACTTACACCAATATTAGCCAATTTCTATGGCCATTTACAAAATGAATTATCAACCAAAATAAGCCAACACATTTGGCTAAATCAATTATGACACATAACAAAATGATCAAGTCCCTATACATGCAATAATTCAAAATATTAAAATCAATGGTACCAAAAATATTAAGTTGATAATGTGAATGGATCTCCGACAGTTTTCGATCCCCGAGCTGGCTTGGTGACACTATAAGAAAAGGGAAAAGAAAGGGGAGTAAGCTATATAGCTTAGTAAGTTCCTATACAAATAATAAGCATTATAAACACACATGTATCATACAAATAAACATGATGAACTTGGCATAAATAGTATCAAGATCTTCTAATCATAACTTACTCATTCATAACCTTACCTAGGGATTCATCACATATCGAGCTCATTAGTAAATGAGTTTTACGTACGTACCTGTACCAACTTGCAACATAATCATAACCTTTCACAACTTTGGCATACTCGTTGAATTTCCCATTGAACTACTTGGAATACTAAAGGATACTCGGGAATCTTGCACACACAATACCATACTAATGCCATATCCCAGATATGGTCTTACATGGGATCTCTTTTCGATGCCAATAGCTGTAACACCCCTTACCCGTATACGACACCGGGACAGAGTACGGGGCATTACCGGACTTCACTTGCTTAAACATACATCCTCGACTATAAAATTTTGTTTCAAGTTTTAACTTTTTCATTCATATTCATAACTTCCTCATTAAGGGCCTACGAGGCCCTAAACATATATTCGGAAGGTTTCGGGATTAAACTGAAAACTTTGCGCACTCAGAATTTTTTTTACTTAAAACAGAGCCACACGCCCGTGTGGAATGGAACATGCCCGTGTGGGCAGGCCGTGTGGTCACACACGCCCATGTTCCTAGTCCGTGTGGAATTTATTTTTCATTTCGAACCTACAGGGGTTTTCACACAGCCGGACACACGCCTGTGTCCGTGGCCCATGTCCCTCACACGGCCTAGACACGCCCGTGTGTGAAAACCTTGGTATTCTGTTTATGACGTTAGCAAGCTCTTAAGAGGCACACGGCCTAGGCACACGCTCGTGTGCTGGCCCATGTGGTGAATCGAATTCTCGTAATTTTGATGCAGGGGACACACGGCCTATCAACACACTCATGGGGTTGGCCGTGTGTCACACACGGCCTAGACACACGCCCGTGTGTCTATCCGTGTGGACAATTAGAAGGCTATTTTCCAAGCCTATTGCCACCCTGAAACATAAACACACATATACCAACACAAGCAACACATAACATGGCAATATTACACTATGAAGACTCACAAATCATCATTCATACTCTTCATAGAACTCATCATCATTAAGATATAAAACTTGACAAATATTGGCCAATTTCCAATGGTCATTTACAAAATGAGTGTATAACATTAATAGCTAACACTTTGGCTTTCAAATATGACATAACACAAAATGACAAAGTTTCTATACATGCCATACTCAAAATGAATCAACTTTACTATACCAAAAGAATAGTTGATAGTGTGATCTGAGCTCCAACGTCCTACGATCCTCAAGCTAGCTTGGCGAAACTATAAGGAAAAGGGAAAAGAAAGGGGTAAGCACATAGCTTAGTAAGTGTGCATGAATTGAAATAGCACATAAGTACTCATGGTAAAATCCATTGATATCATAGAACGATAACAACACAAATTCTCAAGTACTTTGACATACTTACTCATACTTACGCTTACCCATCACATATCAAATTAGGGTTTCATAACTCGTATTTTACTCATAGTACCTATATCACTTTATCATATAATTTAGCACTTATGTTATCATGAACATAAACTTAAATCATAATCATCTTTCACTTAAATGTAACTCGTTGTCATCTTGGTATAGCTTAACTTTTTTCCCCGTTGAACTACTCGGAATATCGGAGGATACTCAATCTAATCATACATGTATCACAATGCCAATGCCATATCCTATATATGGTCTTACATGGGATCACCTTTTGATGCCGATGCCATATCCCATATATGGTCTTAGACGAGATCTTCCTTTAGTGTCGAGGCCATGTCCCAGACATGGTCTTATACGGGACCTTCCTTATTCGGTGTCGATGCCATTTCCCAGACATGGTCTTATACGGGACCTTCCTTATTCGGTGCTGATGCCATGTCTGGGACATGGTCTTATACGGGACCTTCCTTATTCGGTGCCGATGCCATGTCCCGGACATGGTCTTATACGGGACCTACATTCGGTGCCGATGCCATGTCCCAGACATGGTCTTATACTGGACCTACATTCGGTGCCGATGCCATGTCCCAAACATGGTCTTATACGGGACCGTCCTTATCTCATGTCGTGACATAGGTATCCTCGTATTCTGAATCTTCAACCGAGACTTCATCTTAACACATTTTCATTAAATCCCAATCAAGACATCATTAGTTAATTTCATAGAAATAATATTCATTTCTCATAATATCAAACAATTAATAACATAAAAACATTATGTAGCTATAATTTCACACAAACTTACCTCGGTACTCAAAATGTATATAGATATTCGATTTAGTTCAACACTTTACTCTTGCCTCGATTTCAGTCCAGGCTTCGTGTTTCTTGATCTATAATAAAAATTTCACTCGTTTAATACTCACATTGACTAAATTGACTCATAAATCATATTTTGTCAAAATTACGATTTTGCCCCTAAACTTTCACATAATTACACTTTTGCCCATAGGCTCGTAAAATGATTTTTATTCAACTTTCTTATATTTTAAGCCTAGCCGAATCTTTTTCTCAACTACAACAACCCCTAATTTCTACTATTTCACCCATGTATGACCACTTTCATAACTTTTGCAATTTGGTCCTTTTATGCATTTTTCATGAAAATCATTTAGAAAAAGATGTTTATCATGCATCAAACTTTCATATTCTTCCATAAAACATCAAAATACATGCATGTCATACATGGTTGAATTTTTGAACATAAACCCTAGCTCAAAATATAGTTAGAAATAGCTAAATCGAGCTACAAGGATCTCTAAAATACGAAGAACATTAAAAAATGGGGCTAGGATGCACTTACTATCAAGCTTGGAAGTTGAAGAAACCCTAGCTATGTCTTCCTTGAAATTTTCGGCTATATGAGAATAAGATGGACATGATTTCTATCTTATTTTCCCTTTTAATTCTTTTATTAACCAAATGACAAAAATGCCCTTAAGGCCCTTTCTTAAGATTTTTCCTTCCCATGCCCATTTTTGTCCATCATCAAATATAATGGTTTAATTGCTAAATAAGGACCTCTAGTAATTTTTATAATTCTATTTCATACTTGAATCTTCTAGAATCTAATATTTTCTAATCTTTGCAATTTAGTCCTAATGGACAATTTGATCACTAATAATTAAAATTTCCTTATGAAATTTTCACACAATCATTTAACCACATCATAAGCCTCATAAAAATCATAAAACATATATTTCTACTTCAAATTTGTGGTCTCGCAACCACTATTCCGACTAGGCCCTAAATCGGGCTGTTACAATAGCCCAACTATGGTCTTACACGAAATCTCATATCGATGCCATATCTCAGATATGGTCTTACATGTAATCTCAAATAACCCTAATGTCATGAAATTTGTATCCTACCTATTCCTAAGGTTCAACCATGATTTCTCACTTGTCAAACTTTATCAATTAGATCCAAGGATTCAATCATAATTCATACAATATTAAAGCATTTAAAAACATAAATAAAACAATGCATTATTTACATACGAACTTACATCGGTACAAAAATAGTAGAAATGGGACCTAATCGTCAAACACCTTATTTTTCCCTCGATCTAGGTCCGAACCTTGTTTCTCTTGATCTATAATAGCAAATTTAACTCATTTATTATCCACATTTCTCAATTCAGTCCAAAAATTACATTATGACAAAATTACATTTTTGGCCCTAAACTTTGACATTTTTACATTTTGGCCCCTAGGCTCGTAAAATGAAATCTATTCGATTTCTTCAAGACCAAGCCTAGACGAACCTCTTTCATGCTTATAACAACCCACATTTTTCATTAAATCATATTTTTACTACCCATTTTACAACTTTTTACAATAGGTCCTTTTTAGGTATTTTCATGAAAAATCACTTAGTAAAAGTTGTCTATCACACATCAAACATGCATAATCTACCATTAGCCATCAAAAAACATACATGTCTAACATGGGTCAAACCCTAGACATCAACCATAACTCAAGTTAATGGTAGAAATAGATATATCGGATGATAACGACTTCAAAAATGTAAAGAGCATTAAAAATGGGGCTAGGATGTACTTACAATCAAGCTTGGAAGTTGAACAAACCCTAGCTATGGTGACCTTCAAATTTTTGTCTATGGTGAGGAAGATGGACAAGGATATTTGGCTTGATTTTGCTTTTTAATTCATTTAATTACTAAATGACCAAAATGCCTTTCACTTAAAACTTAGAAATTTTATCTCACCATGTCCATTTTTGTCCATTAACTTAAAAAATGGCCTAATTACCATCTAAGGACCTTCAATTTAAAATTTCATAGCATTTAGACACCTCTAGCATGTAGAACTCAACTTTTGCACTTTTTACAATTTAGTCCTTTTTACTAAATTGAGTGCTCAAACGTCAAAATTTTCGAACGAAATTTTCACGAAATCATTCTGTAAAAATGTAGACCACATAAATATAATAAAAATAACTTTTACTACGTCAAATTTGTGGTCTCGAAACCACTGTTCTGACTAGACCCAAAATCGGGCTGTTACACATTATCTATCGGCTATATCAGTGCCTATGGATGCTTTTAAGTGTGGTTATGTATAATGGAATGTATAGATATTTGGCTAATGTCGGTCATGTATTTTGGTTGTTGAAATGGTCATTTTGCTTGACTTGTGTTTTTGCATTTTGTTGGTGAAATGGTATATTTTGATATGTAAATACTAGCTTCATAATGGTTGATGAATGATTTAATATAGTTGTGTAACACCCCAAACCCGGCCCAAACATTATGACCGAATTTGGTTTGCTACAGAGAAAACAATTTGAGAACCATTTTAAAACCGATTTAAGTTTTGTCGAAAATCTTTCAACTTCAAGTCTCTTGTTAAAAACCATACTTAGTGTTGTTTAAAAATATTTATTAAGTCGAGTTGTTTATAGATTTCAAATGTACCCGATGGTACTTTAAAACATTTTTCGTTTGATTTGGAAAAACATGTGAACTCATTATTAACATAATTAAATAGTTTAAACAAATATTCAAAGCATGTAACAATAATAAAATAATTCTAGGAGGCCTTATTACAACTCAATTAAAACAAAACCAACCATAAAAATAAGATAAAACAAAATCCAAGTTCATCCATTAAAATGTCCACTGCATGGCCACCTCGAGTCCATCCAGCTCCATCTCCGCAATCTACCCATCTGCAAAATGTTAAGGGAAGGGGTGAGTCACCAAGACTCAGTGTGTAATCCCCCACCCGATAAGATAACTCATACACAAGTCATTAATAAACATACACATGCAACCCAACCTAACCATCCATACTCCTTTTCTACCCCGTGTGGTCAAAACCACTGGTGGTCAAAACCACCGATGACTTAGAGTCACAAATCGGATGATGGGGCCAACCCATCGTGTGGTCAAAACCACCGATGACCATAGGTCACAATATATAAAATGTGGTCAAAACCATCTGGTGGTACCAAACCACTTTGGGACTTAGTCGCAAATAATCAATCGTTGTGGTCAAAACCACTGATGACCATAGGTCACAAATAGCCTGATGGGGCCAACCCATCTTGTGGTCAAAACCAGCGACGATAGTCCATAGTTCTTCCCCCTCCTCTCATCAATCCCACCATCACATGCTTATATATCAATTATCATATATCATGGCATAACATTTAGCATCATGTGATGGCATGCAAATCATATATCAACAATCGCAAGTTGGGGACTTACCCGGAATCCATGCTTAGCCATAAGCAAACATTACCACAAGAGTGACTAACAATACTTGTAATCATGTAAATTAATAAAGTGTGTAATGAGTTTTACACACCGATACTATCGTAATTCCTAGGACCAGAAGAATTAAGTCGCCCACCTAGATTTCCTTGCCCTATATTCGGCCAAGCACAAGGTTTAGTGTCCTAGGCCATTGGCCAAACCAAAATATCTAAAGGGTTAGTATTTAACCTTGACAATTGACCTTACCCAACGCCCTTTGGGTACTAACTCCAACATACGAGATGTGATTACGCTTCACCTTCTACAATCGGCAACACATGTTAATAGCCTTGGCTTTTAATCACTAACTAAATAACTTACCAAAATAGATCTTACCATCACTTACCAAAAATTGATTGCGACGATGATGGATTCACTTGCTCGCTTCCAAATCACGAAGGCCCTATAACCAATCGGTTCCAAAAGGGTATTAACATCCTTGCTATTAAATACCAAAATCAGCCCTTACCTTTTGTAGATGTCGACAGAGAAGAGAATATAGAGAAGAAGGTTTCGGTCATTACTTACCTTCACCAACCGATTGTCAAAAGAAACCCCGAAAGCACCCCGGTCTTCTTGATATTCGGCCACAATAAATCTTAATAGGAGAGGAGGGATTTCGGCAACAAGGGTGGAGGGTATTCGGCTATTTAGAGATAGGAAAAATATAGGGGTTTTGGTTTAAGAAGAAAAGAAATAGATGAGCTATGGAGGTGTGGGGGATTCGGCCAAAGAGAATTAATGGCTTTCAGTTTTGGAGAGGATGAGAAAAGAGAAAATCAAAGATGGAAGGGTTGGGAATTTCGGCTACTTGCAAAGATGGGAAAAAGAAAAATAAGGTGATAGGTTGATGCTTTTATAGGCATTCGGCACCCCCCCTTTAAGCTTGCCGTCCACTCTTCCATGAAGAGTTCAAATTCCAATAATTTTCCTTAATTCACTCCAGACCAATAGTTTAAATCAATTCAAAACAATTTGAATAATTTAAACACCTATATTTACTCCTTAGAATTAATCAAATAAAATCCAATTAAAAAGCTAATATTATCCTTATTATCCCTTATTATCTCATCAAATAAATAATAAAAAAACAAAGAAGCCATGTGCTCCTCAACCAGCCGAACAAAGAACCCATGAGCAGGCCAACTCTATTTCCACGCCAGCATAAAAAAATAAACCCCAAACTGTAGCTTCTAAGATTCGAACACAGGACCTGGTGGAACAAGCGGCCAGGTAGCGCCCCAGGCCATTCGGCCAGAGCGTTCTTTTGTGACATGAATGCGCCATGTTTTCTTTTAAATCCTACTTCCTTGGTTCCCCCTTGCCTTAGCGCCAAAGCAAAAATAAAACGCCACTTGCTGCCACATTGATTTGAACCCACGGCCTCACACACCAGCCCTCTCTTCCAACGTCCCTAGCCATTTCTCCCATTAGACTTTCATGTCACAAAACCCCCACCATTTAATTTTAATGCCTTTTTACTGAAGCCCAGCATTGCATATATAGAAAATAAAATGCAAAAGCATTTGCTCCACCACTCGAAAGCTGCGACTGCGCCCATTCTCTCCTCCAACTCTTAAGGCGCTAGGTTACCACTTTGCTCTTGCCTTATTTCGTGACATGTTTCTCCCAAATTTCAAATTTACCCCCTATCTCCTAGCTTCCTCATTTAAGATACTTAAAAAGAAATTTTTAGTTCCAAGTCCGACCTAGCTCGGGGTTAGCTCTAGGCCCTAGAACATCCTTAATACTTCTAGAATTTAATTCTTCAAGCACACATATGGGAAAATATTTAAATTACAAATAACCCCTAATTCAGGGTGTTACAATTCTACCCCCCTTAAAATAATTTCGTCCTCGAAATTACTTACTATCGTCCAATCATGCATCCTTAACCCATCACACTATGCTACTGCTACGTATTCCGATCTTAAAGAACTATCGTACTTTCTAGAAACATTCCCTACGTTCATAATCCAAGTTCCATACACTTTACTAGCAACATAGGAATGAACTAACGTAACCACAACCAAGACAAATTAGGGTATTCCAAAAATAAGAAACTTACCCGTTGTAACACCCCAAACCCGACCCAAACATTACGACCGAATTTGGTATGCCACAGAGAAAAACTTTTTGAAAAAAACGAGTTCACGATTAAATTTTGTGAAAAACCCTTTTGAAATTCTATATTTGTAGAAAATAAGTTTAAGACTGAAATTTACTTTGAAATTATATAAAACTTTAATATAAGTAAGTAAATCATAAGTTAGAAAAGATTTATATCATTTAAGAAAACTCAAATTATTACTTTGAAACTATTTACATTTGATAGTAGTAACTAAATATTTGTAAATCATTTAATATATATCGAAAACACTTAAGTTGTTGAAATTGTCAATTAATTTATGTTACCCGATGGTAACGTTTTAAAAACCATCGCGTTGTGTAGTTTAGAAAACTTTGGGCTCAATTATTACATTAATCAAATAATTTATAAGCCATATTTTAAAACAAATCCAAAGCTTAAATATAATCCAAAACGTAATTAAACAGGCCTTATTACAAATCCATAAAATATGAAAACCAAATTAAAGTAAAATACCCAAGTGGAAGTTCATATAAAACCAACTTTTATTGCATGGTCTCCTCGAGTTCATCCAGGCTCCACATCCGCGATCTCACGAATCACTGAAATGATAAGGGAGAAGGTGAGTCACCAAGACTCGGTGCATATTCCCTCTCCCGGGTAAATGCCATATTCTTACACAAATTATAACAAAGTACATATATGCATAATGCACCCAACCTAGCCATCCATAACTCCTTCTCTACCCCGTGTGGTACCAAACCACTGGTGGTGCCAAACCACTGGTGTCCAAAGACACAATTGTGTTACCAAAACACTGGTGACCGAAGTCACAAATCAAGTGATGGGGCCAACCCATCGTGTGATACCAAATCACTAGCAGACGATCCCATATCTCAAAGTGGGGCCAACCCACGGTGGAATTAACCTGTAACATCCCAAAATTGGGCCTAGTAGGATTGGGCCGATTGGGAATTGGGCTTTAGGAAAATTAGAATATTATTTATTTTTGTGTTGGCTTGGGTATGAATTTTGTGTGATAGCATAGTCTTGTGAAGGCTTGTTTTTATTTAGGAAGTTAGAATAATTTTAGTATGGTTTATTTAATGAAGTAGGATTAAGTGAGCTTGACACTTAAGTTAATTAAGTGTTCATTTAAAGCATAAGAGGAGTAAGTGGCAAGTTGGTTAAGGAGCTTGAAAGGTAGCTTGAGGTTAGAGGTTCGAGTGGTATGTTTAGCATTTTGAAGGTTTATTTTTGTGTATTAGCATTGATGGCCGGTCAAACTTATTTATGATAGGTGGACTAATAACTTTTGGTAAGTTGAATTTTTGTTTAAGGAAAGCTTAATTTAGGGGATAAGAATCTTGAACTTATGGCATGATGAGGGGACAAAGGCATGGAATAGGGAGGATGTTTTGGAAAGTAATCCTAGGCTTTAGTGCATGTATGTGGACGGCATGGGTGTCTAGGTGGGTGGCCGAATTTTGATAGGTAGCTTGGGGGAAGGAATAGTTGGCCAATTTTTGTCATTTGAACATCTTTTTGCTTTGTTTTTCTTTCTCTCCAAAATTCCTCTCTTTGGCCGAAAGTGTCTTGTGCATTTTGGTGCAATTTTTCTTCTCTTTTGGTTTTTAGCCTCATTTCGTATGAACCAAATACCCCTCATTTCATGTGAACCAAATACCATTTCTTTTCTTTCATTTGTCCTTTTTGAAACCGAAACAACATGGGAACTTTTGTGCATCTTTTTCTTCTTTGATAACTAGGTGTTGGCCGAAACTCTTACTCCCTTTTTCTCTCTTTTTCTTTCTTTCAATATTGCTCAACCACTTTCTCTTTCTCTTTCTTTTGGGCGAACCATTCTCTTCTTGTTGCTCTCTCTTTTCTTTTGTTGATTAAACCGAATTCTCTCTCATTTCAATTCTCTTTTCTTTCACATATTCTTCATTTTCCATAACCATATAGCCGAATCTTCTACTTTCTTTAGATTTATCTTTGGCCGAATATTGAAGGTAAGATAGTTATCATCGGGACTTCTCTAGAAATTGGTTTTGGTAAGGTGGTAAGGTTTATTTGAAGGATTATTATTTTAAGTTTCGTTTAAGCCGAAGGCTAACAAACCGTATTGATGATGGTTGATTGTAGGGAAGTGAGGCCGATTCTTTTAGGAGTGTGTGGGATAAGTGTTGAAGGCTTTGGGTAAGATTTTAGGTTCACAAGGAACCTTTCTCAATTATTTTGGTTTGGCGAATAGGCCATGGTTCTAATATTCATTTTTGGCCGAATATAGGGGCAAGAATACTTGTGTGGCCGATTTGTCTATTCGGGATTTAGAACTCTTTTTGGTGCAGTGTGTATACATACACATCTTATAACTTTTAATATGCTAAGTGTTGTTTTATGCCTAAACGTTTTGTGTAGACATGGATGAAATACCTTCATGGTATTAACAAGGATTTGGGTAAGTTCCTATTACTATGTGATTATTATTTGATGCTTTTGGGAAGCATGACACATTTGGTATGTGTATTATTTGACATATGGCTTATGATAAATCAATTGGATGTTGTTAAATAAATCTATCAACATGATTTGTGGTACATGCATAAAAATGATTGTTATGGGTTGATGAGAGGAGGGGCGGTGATATTCGTGTCGCGGACACGGTGTTTTGGTAACACATCGTGACTACGGTCACAGAGGTTTGGTACCTCCGGAGGTTTGGCACCTCATAGCGACTTGTCCCCGTGGTTAATACCACCGTGGGTTGGCCCCACTTTGAGATATGGGATCGTCGCGGTGATTTGGTATCACACACGATGGGTTGGCCCCATCATCTATTTGTGACTTCGGTCACGGTGTTTTAGTAACACAATTGTGTCTTGGACACCAGAGATTTGGTATCTCCGTGATTTGGTATCACATTTGTGACTATACGTCACGGTGGTTTGGCACCACCGGTGGTTTGGTACCACAAGGGGTAGAAAAAGGCGTATGGATGGTTAGGTTGGGTGCATTTAAACTTATGCATGTTAATTGGTTATAATTTGTGTATGTGATTGCATTAAATTGGGGAAGGGTTACACATTGAGTCTTGGTGACTCACCTTCTCCTTTAATTTTTCAGGTGATTCGTAGACCGCGGATGAGGAGCCGGATGGACTCGAGGTGGCCATGCAGTGGAGATTTTTAATAAATGAATTTTGGATTTTTATCTATTTTTCTGTTGGGTTTATGTTGTTTAATTGTAATAAGGCCTCCTAGGGTTATTTTATTATTGCTGCATGTTTTGTTTAAACTATTTGATGATGTTAAGACGGATGCACATGTTTTCTCAAATTAAACGCAAAAATGTTTTTAAAATACCATCGGGTACATTTGAAACTGTAACAACCTAATTTAGTATATTTTTAAATGACATTAAGTAATGCTTTCTTCATAACACCTCAATTGTTTTAAATCGAAACAATATCTTTTATCAAAATTTAAAACGACTTAACAAGGGATTTTCAAAGGTTTTTCCTCCGTAGCATACCAAATTCGGTCGTAATGTTTGGGCCGGGTTTGGGGTGTTACATAACCACAGGGACAAGTCGCTATGAGGTGCCAAACCTCTGGTGTCCAAAGACACGAATGTGATACCAAATCACTGGTGGTTCCAAACCACTGGTGCCCGAAGACACAAATCGAATGATGGGGCCAACCCATCGTGTGATACCAAATCACTGGCGTCGATCCCATATCTCAAAAGTGGGGCCAACCCACGGTGGTGTTAACCACGAGGGACGAGACGCTATGAGGTGCCAAACCTCTGGAGGTACCAAACCTCGGTGACCAGTAGTCACAATGTGTTACCAAAACAACGGTGTGCAGCCGACACGAATATCAATCTTCCCCCTCCTTTCATATTGCCCATACCAATGCAATAGATAACCAAATCATGTTAATACACTTTAATATGAATCATATAATAAATACTATAAATCATATATCATGTTTTCAATCCACATGTAATAACAACATATCGAAACAGACTTACCCGAATCCTCATTCATACCATCATGGTATCATGTAACAGACCAATTTTGACCCAAATCGGAACAGTGGTTTCGGGACCATGAATCCGAGCTTGAGAGATATATTTTTTTTTATATTATATTTTGTGTTAGTTGCATGTGATTTAGTGAGTGTGAAAATTTCGTAGAAAAAAATTTAATCGTTTAAGTGCTCAATTTGATAAAAAGGATTAAATCGAGAAAACGCGAAAGTTTCATGCTAAAGTGAAAGGTACTAATTTGAGTGTGGCTTTTAAGTGGGTGTACCAAAGGGCAATTAGCCCATTAACCTTATTAAGGGACGGCAATGGGCCTTTAAAAGTCCAAATTATATGTTAATTTAATTTAGTATATGGTTATATTAATGTATTGAATTAATGTTAATAATATATATGTTTGTTTTAACATAAAATAAAAAGGTTAAGTGGGAAGAAAGAGAACTTCACTTGTTCTTCTTCCTTGGCGAATATAGGAGCTAGAAACTCCATTTTTAAAGCTTGAATTTCGGCACTTAGGGGCTCAATTAAAGATCAAGAGCGAGAGAAAGACGAAATTAGACCAGGGAAAGAGCGAAGGTTCTCGAATAGCCGATTCGCACGGACTATCGACAACCGAGGTAAGTTCTTTAGTTAAAATGTGTCAATAAATTAATTACGAAATTAGTGAATGATGAATGGTAGAAACTTAGAGTATAAATACATGCTATAACCGAATGTGAATATATAGTATTGAAGTGAATTTATTTTGATTAATGCAAGTGAATAGGTAAGCTTTTGAGCTAATTTGTGTTAAAGGTTATTTATAAACTCAATGAATGATAGAATCGCGTAAATTGGGTGTAAAACTATAAATTGGCGAATGTGATGATGATAAATTGAATTGATTTTGATACATTTTAACGTAATGTGAATAAATGCATATGGTTTAATTTGTAATGATGAAATGTGAAAAGCATGTAAAAACCATTCGATAATCGGGCTTTATGCCTAGCGAGCCGTGCGGTGACATAATCGGGCTTTATGCCTAGCGAAGCCGTGCGGTGACATAATCGGGCTTTATGCCTAGCGCGGCCTCGTGCGGTGACATAATCGGGCTATATGCCTAGCGAGGCCTCGTGCGTGACATAATCGGGCTTTATGCCTAGCGGGCCTCGTGCGGTGTTATTTACCGGGCTTTTATGCCCAGCGAGCTTGATGCCGGTGTTGTATTTCACACAATTAGAAATCGAAATTTATGTTCAAGGCGAATTAAAGTGATTTATCGAGTTAACGGTTCAGGTGAGTATGTAAAGTAGGAATGAGCTTCTTACTAAATTGAGACAAGGTAAACTAGTGGTTTATTATCAATAGTATGTGTTCTCGGCTTTATTGACGAATGATGTGGTTGTATAATCGATGACATGTTAAAATAATTGATATTTAAGTATATAATTATTTGCACTGTTATTATATGGTGACACTTTGGATTTAAAGAATGGTTTATGAGCAAATATTTTGATCACAATATGTGGACAAAGAGAAACCTTCCTACAAATTCATATTTAGCCACATCAATATGAATTTGAAAGTTTGATAATAAATATGAGTACAAGCCTACAAGTTGAAGTGTAGGAATTTTAAATTATTGATTTTTGAATGTTATATTTTCATGAAATTGGAACTTACTAAGCTAGCAAGCTTATCGTGAAAAATGTTTCCTTTGTTTTATAGATTAGGTACAAGCTACAAGCTCGTCGGGATCGTTCGGAAAGTCGCTCACACTATCAATCTACATTTTGGGTACTCTTTTATTTTGGTTTTAAATGAAGGCATGTATAGGAAGGACTTGGTCCTTGTCTTGATGAAATTCTAAGGTTTTTGTATGTAATGGCCATGCGAATATGGCTAAATTTCTAGTTAAGTTCGTTGTTGTGTTTTTGATGTGTATGTTGGTTCTTGATGGCAAGGTTTATGCTTTCTTAATCAAAGTTTAATCATTTTGTTAAGGAAATGTTTATATACGGAATGAATCCTTGAATTAGGAATGTAGGTAGGTTTGGTTAGAAGCTAGTCTTTCATAAATTGCGACAAAACAACTTGTAGTAACAGCAGTGATGTGAGTTAGAAAAATCACCAAAAATAGGGTATATTGAATTAAAAGGTGAATGAGACATGGAATTAAACCTTATTGTGTCTATTTTTACATGAAAGAAACAGAGTAGGCAAAAGATTTATACATTATGAGATAATTCAGTTTTAGTGAGACCTGCTCTGAATGAATTCGTGAGTCACTGTTCTGTTTTGGAAAAATTTTCATAAATTGTACAAAAATAATTAGGAAGCATGGTTTATATGTGTAAAACCCTTATTGAGTCTATTTTTCATTGGTATAAACTATAACAGTATATGAAATTTTTGCAACGAGATAACTGTATTTATGTAGAGACAGGTCAGAATTTTCAGACACTGTAATAAGGGTAACTTTGATGAATAAACTGTACTAATTGGCCACATGAAAAATTCTGGAAAAATTATGGTGAAATGTTATACGAGTCTAGTTTCAAGGAAAATTTATGGATCTAAATTTCGAGTTTTGTAACTCGAGTTATGGTTGATTTAGTCAGCGTGCAGTTGGACAGCTTTAAAAATTTTTACTCCCCGAGTTAATGGTCAAGTCTAGTAATGCCACGTACCCGATTCCGGTAAGGGTTTGGGTAAGGGTGTTACATTTGATTAGTATCAGAGCTTACGGTTTAGTCGATTCTAGGACTACCGTAGCGGCGTGTGATATAGCTATACATGCCTTTATTATATGTTGATAGTGTGGTGACTTACGACGGCTGAATTTTGTTTTATTTAGTAAATGGACACAGATCACGAAAGAAGCGATGGCGATGATGGAGAGGCGTAGCGCTGACCGTGCCACGGATCAGCGCCGATAGACTCTCGACCTGTTTGAGTAGCCACGAAGGAGAGACTAAACAAGCGTTTTATCGGATGATGAATGAATGGTTCGCCCAATTCATTCAAAATAACCGAGCTATACCCCAACCTCCACCCCCGAATAATCCATCCCGATTCCCCAGCTCCCCGATGATAGATCCAATGAGATCTAGTAGGCCCCAATTGACAAAATCCGAAAATTTGGGGTAGAAGATTTCAAAGCTAATGACGATGATGTATTTGAGAGAGCCGAAATGTGGCTCGATAACACTATTCGGGTACTTGATGAAGTATCTTGTACTCGGATGAATGTTTGAAATGTGCTATATCCTTCTTGAGGACATTGCATATCATTGGTGGAACACACTAGTATCGAGTTGTTCGAAAGAAAAAGTGACATGGGATTTCTTTGAGAATGAATTCGCAAGAAATATATTAGCCAAAGATTCATTGATCAAAAGCGAAAGGAATTCCTTGAGTGAAACAAGGACGAATGACTGTGACGGAATATGAGCGAAAATTTGTCGGACTGTGAGATATGCTAGAGAGTGTGTTTCTTCTGAAGCTATTATGTGTAAAAGATTTGAAGATGGCTGAATGAAGATATAAAGATGTTTGTTGGCATTCTTGAAATTCAAGAGTTTGTGACTTTAGTTGAAAGAGCTTGCAAAAGTGAAGAGCTCGGGAAAAGAAAAGAAAGGTGGCTGAAGCTAGAGACATTCGTAAAAGATCTTGGGTAAAGTCTTTCATTCCACGACCAAGAAGCCTAGAGGCGACTACAGTAGATGAGAGAAAGCTAATACAGATCCACCTAGGCGAGATCGACCTCCTATGAGCTCTCGAGCTACCTCGATAGCTAGTGTTGGTAATGTTCCACAAAATAGAGTTGAGTGTAAGCACTTTGTGGGAAATGGCACTCGGGGAGTTGTAGATTTCATGATCGGTCTTGCTATAAATGTGGATCATCGAGATCATTTTATTAGAGAATGCCCGAAGTTAGGTGAGGCGAGAATACGATCCGAGCACTAAAGCCGAGCAGCGTGTCAATGCGGGGTAGACCACCCGGATATTCGGGCAATGTAGGTGGTAGTCGAGAAAGGAAGCGAAGAATACTACAGATCGATCGAGGCTAGAGCTCGGCTAGAGCATATCTTTGCACGAGCTAGAGAGGATGTTTCCTCCCCGAGCGTCATTACGGTACTTTCACTCTTTATGATACTCTTTGTGATTGCATTAATTGATCCTGGTTCGACTCATTCATATGTGTGTGAAACTTTGAAATTCGGGAAGACTACGCTAGTTGAGTCTACCGAGTTTGTGATTCGAGTGTCCAACCCTTTGGGTAGATGTGTACTTGTTAATAAAGTGTGTAGAGATTGCCCGTTGATGATTGGGGATTATTGCTTCCCGGTGATTTAATGTTGTTGCCCTTTGTGAATTTGATATAATCTTGGGTATGGGTAGTTAACTTTACATGAGCGGTAGTGGATTGTAAAAGAAAGCTTATCGATATGAGATGTCGAAGCGGTGAGACCGTCGAAATTAAATCTGCGACATAAATGGGTTGCCTACGACAATATCTTCAATGTTAGCCCAAAAGTATGTGAAAAAAGGGTGTGAAGCTTATTTGGCCTATGTATTGGATAATAAAATGTCAGAAACAAATTGAATCTGTATCGATTGTATGTGAATACCACGATGTGTTTCTGAAGAACTAAGGGCTTTTTGATGCGGGAGATTGAGTTCGGCATTGAGTTGGTACGAGGCGACCCGATTTCGATAGCTCCGTGCGAATGGCGCCCTCTTGAATTAAAAGAATTGAAAGCGCGATTGCAAGAGTTGTGAGATAAGGGCTTTGCACGACCGAGTTTCTCTCCTTAGGGTGCACCGGTATTATTTGTGAAAAGAAGGATGGGACTATGAGAATGTGTATCGATTATCGGCAATTAAATAAGGTGACTATAAAGAATAAGTACCCGTTACCTCGGATTGATGATTTATTTGATCGGTTGAAGGGGGCTTGAGTGTTTTGAAAATAGATTTGAGATCGGGTTATTATCGATTGCAGTCGAGAGATACAGATGTGCCAAAAGGCGCTTTCCGAGCGAGGTACGGACACTATGAGTTTTTGGTTATGCCTTTTGGACTCACTAATGCACTGCTTTGTTTTTATGGATCGATGAACCGGATCTTCCGCAGATTTTGGATCGATTTGTAGTAGTGTTTATTGATGATATCTTGATCTACTCCAAAAATGAAGTGGAACACGCTGAGCATTTGAGAGTAGTACTACAAACTTTGAGAAACCAACGGTTATATGCAAAATTCGGTAAGTGTGAGTTACGGATGAAAGAAGTC
The DNA here is from genome assembly GCA_025698515.1 of Gossypium sturtianum. Taxonomy (NCBI): domain Eukaryota; kingdom Viridiplantae; phylum Streptophyta; class Magnoliopsida; order Malvales; family Malvaceae; genus Gossypium; species Gossypium sturtianum. The sequence goes on from CM046948.1 coordinate 44,196,666, forward strand.
GACTTCTTGGGTCATGTGATTTCGGTGTCGGTATTCGGGTGGATCCAAATAAAATAGCGACCATACTAGATTGGAAACCACCAAAGAATGTTTAGAGATCCAGAAGTTTTACGGGCCTTGCGGGATATTATAGACGATTTGTAAAAGGTTTTTCCGTAATAGCTACACCTTTGTGAGACTACTACTGAGAAAGATGTCAAATTTGAGTGGTCGAGAAAGGTGTCGAGAAAAGTTTGAACAATTGAAAGCCCTTTTGACCGAGGCTCCAATATTGACTCGGCTGAATCGGGTAAAGAATTTATCATTTTTAGTGATGCTTCTTTAAATGGGTTGGGTTGTGTTTTAATGCAAGAAGGCAAGGTGATAGCCTACGCCGAGACAATTGAAGCCGCATGAGAAAAATTATCCAACTCACGATCCGGAGTTGGCGACCATTGTGTTTGCATTAAAAATTTGGCGTCACTACTTATTTGGCGAAAAATGTCATGTTTATTCAGATCACAAAAGTTTGAAATATTTGATGACTCGAGAAAGACTTAAACTTGAGACAACGCGGATGGTTAGAATTGTTGAAAGACTATGAGTTAGTGATTGACTACCATCCGGGAAAGCTAATGTTGTAGCGGATGCGTTAAGTCGAAAATCATTATTTACACCGTGCATTGAATGCACGGGTGGCTATGTGTCGATGATGGTTCGATCGTGGTGAGCTACAAGCAAGACCGATGTTTATTCAAATTGATTTGTGATGCACGAGAAAGTTGACGAAAGGTTGATTGCTATTCGAGTCGGTGTGGAAGTGGTGCGAATCGATTTTGATTGATGCAAATGATTGTTTGAATTATAAAGGCCGATTGTGTGTTCCAAAGAACTCGGTTGATCTGAGATGATCTGTGAGGCCCATGGTGGTCGACTATCGATACACCGGGTAGCACTAAAATGTATATCGATTTGAAGCAATTCTATTGGTGGCCTGGCATGAAAGCGAGATATATCCGAGTTTGTTTCTAAGTGCTTAATCTGTCAACAAGTAAAAAAGTGAGCATCAAGTACCGTCGGATTACTTCAACCAATCATGATACCCGAATGGAAATGGGATAGAGTTACAATGGACTTTGTATCCGGTCTTCCTATGACACCGAGTAAGAAAGATGCCGTATGGGTTATATTTGATAGACCGACTAAATCAGCTCATTTTGTGCGATGCGTCCGATTATTCACTTGATAAACTTGCCGAATTGTATGTGTCGCAGATTGTAAGGTTGCGGTGTGCGAGTTCCATCATTTACGATAGGGACCCAAGATTTACATCGCGGTTACGGAGGAGATTGCAAGATGCTTTAGGTACTAAACTCCATTTTAAGTCTGACCTTCCATCCATGACAGACGGTCAATCCGAGCGAACTATTTTGATACTTGAGGACATGTTGAGGTGTTGCGTTCTCGAATTTGAAGGTGCGTGGGAGCGATACCTACCTTTGGTTGAATTTGCCTATAATAATAGCTTTCAATCAAGTATAAAAATGGCGCCTTATGAAGCCTTATACTGGCGAAAATGTCGCACGCCGTTGTATTGGGTGAGCTCGGTGAAAATAAGATACACGGGGTTGATTGGATTAAAGAAAGCTGACAGAAGGTGGTTGTAATTAGAAGTAATTTGAAAGTCGCCGGATCGTCAAAAGTCCTATGCCGATTTAAAGCGCAAGGACATTGAATTTCAGTCGGAGATCGGGTGTTCTTGAAAGTTTCTCCTTGGAAGAAAATACTCCGATTCGGTCGAGAAGGCAAGTTGAGTCGAGATTTATCGGACCCGTCTGAAGTCATTGAGCGTATTGGACCGGTTGCTTATAGATTAAGATTGCCCTCCGAGTTAGAAAGGATACACAATGTATTTCATGTTTCGATGCCGCAAATATAGATCGGATCCGTCCCATGTGATTTCACCATCGAGAGATTGAAATTAGATCGATTTGACATATGATGAGGAACCGATCCGCATCTTAGCCGGGAGATAAAAGAGTTGAGAAATAAAAGAATTCCATTAGTAAAAGTTTTATGGAATCGTCACGGGGTTGAAGAGGCTACGTGGGAGCTGAAGAGTCAATGAGGCAACAATATCCGAACTTATTTAACGGTAAGATTTTTGGGGACGAAAATCCTTAAGGGGAGAGTTGTAACAGACCAATTTTGACCCAAATCGAAGCAGTGGTTTGGGACCATGAATCCGAGCTTGAGAGATATATTTTTTTATATTATATTTTGTGTTAGTTGCATGTGATTTAGTGAGTGTGAAAATTTCGTAGAAAAAATTTAATCGTTTAAGTGCTCAATTTGATAAAAATGATTAAATCGAGAAAACGCGAAAGTTTCATGCTAAAGTGAAAGGTACTAATTTGAGTGTGGCTTTTTAAGTGGGTGTACCAAAAAGGGCAATTAGCCCATTAACCTTATTAAGGGACGGCAATGGGCCTTTAAAAGTCCAAATTATATGTTAATTTAATTTAGTATATGGTTATATTAATGTATTGAATTAATGTTAATAATATATATGTTTGTTTTAACATAAAATAAAAAGGTTAAGTGGGAAGAAAGAGAACTTCACTTGTTCTTCTTCCTTGGCCGAATATAGGAGCTAGAAACTCCATTTTTAAAGCTTGAATTTCGGCACTTAGGGGTTCAATTAAAGATCAAGAGCGAGAGAAAGACATGAATTAGACCGGGAAAGAGCGAAGGTTCTCGAATAGCCGATTCGCACGGACTATCGACAACCGAGGTAAGTTCTTTAGTTAAAATGTGTCAATAAATTAATTACGAAATTAGTGAATGATGAATGGTAGAAACTTAGAGTATAAATACATGCTATAACCGAATGTGAATATATAGTATTGAAGTGAATTTATTTTGATTAATGCAAGTGAATAGGTAAGCTTTTGAGCTAATTTGTGTTAAAGGTTATTTATAAACTCAATGAATGATAGAATCGCGTAAATTGGGTGTAAAACTATAAATTGGCGAATGTGATGATGATAAATTGAATTGATTTTGATACATTTTAACGTAATGTGAATAAATGCATATGGTTTAATTTGTAACAGATGAAATGTGAAAAGCATGTAAAAACCATTACGATAATCGGGCTTTATGCCTAGCATGAGCTTCGTGCGGTGACATAATCGGGCTTTATGCCTAGCGAGCTTCCGTCTTGCGGTGACATAATCGGGCTTTATGCCTAGCAGGCCTCGTGCCGGTGACATAATCGGGCTATATGCCTAGCAGGCCTCGTGCCGGTGACATAATCGGGCTTTATGCCTAGCAGGCCTCGTGCCGGTGTTATTTACCGGGCTTTTATGCCCAGCGAGCTTGATGCGGTGTTGTATTTTTCACAATTAGAAATCGAAATTTATGTTCAAGGCGAATTAAAGTGATTTATCGAGTTAACGGTTCAGGTGAGTATGTAAAGTAGGAATGAGCTTCTTACTAAATTGAGACAAGGTAAACTAGTGGTTTATTATCAATAGTATGTGTTCTCGGCTTTATTGACGAATGATGTGGTTGTATAATCGATGACATGTTAAAATAATTGATATTTAAGTATATAATTATTTGCACCTGTTATTATATGGTGACACTTTGGATTTAAAGAATGGTTTATGAGCAAATATTTTGATCACAATATGTGGACAAAGAGAAACCTTCCTACAAATTCATATTTAGCCACATCAATATGAATTTGAAAGTTTGATAATAAATATGAGTACAAGCCTACAAGTTGAAGTGTAGGAATTTTAAATTATTGATTTTTGAATGTTATATTTTCATGAAATTAGAACTTACTAAGCTAGCAAGCTTATCGTGAAAAATGTTTCCTTTGTTTTATAGATTAGGTACAAGCTACAAGCTCGTCGGGATCGTTCGGAAAGTCGCTCACACTATCAATCTACATTTTGGGTACTCTTTTATTTTGGTTTTAAATGAAGGCATGTATAGGAAGGACTTGGTCCTTGTCTTGATGAAATTCTAAGGTTTTTGTATGTAATGGCCATGCGAATATGGCTAAATTTCTAGTTAAGTTCGTTGTTGTGTTTTTGATGTGTATGTTGGTTCTTGATGGCAAGGTTTATGCTTTCTTAATCAAAGTTTAATCATTTTGTTAAGGAAATGTTTATATCTGGAATGAATCCTTGAATTAGGAATGTAGGTAGGTTTGGTTAGAAGCTAGTCTTTCATAAATTGCGACAAAACAACTTGTAGTAACAGCAGTGATGTGAGTTAGAAAAATCACCAAAAATAGGGTATATTGAATTAAAAGGTGAATGAGACATGGAATTAAACCTTATTGTGTCTATTTTTACATGAAAGAAACAGAGTAGGCAAAAGATTTATACATTATGAGATAATTCAGTTTTAGTGAGACCTGCTCTGAATGAATTCGTGAGTCACTGTTCTGTTTTGGAAAAATTTTCATAAATTGTAAAAAAATAATTAGGAAGCATGGTTTATATGTGTAAAACCCTTATTGAGTATATTTTTCATTGGTATAAACTATAACAGTATATGAAATTTGTGCAACGAGATAACTGTATTTATGTAGAGACAGGTCAGAATTTTCAGACACTGTAATAAGGGTAACTTTGATGAATAAACTGTACTAATTGGCCACATTAAAAATTCTGGAAAAATTATGGTGAAATTTTATACGAGTCTAGTTTCAAGGAAAATTTACGGATCTAAATTTCGAGTTTTGTAACTCGAGTTATGGTTGATTTAGTCAGCGTGACGCAGTTGGACAGCTTTAAAAATTTTTACTCCCCGAGTTAATGGTCAAGTCTAGTAATGCCACGTACCCGATTCCGGTAAGGGTTTCGGGTAAGGGGTGTTACATATCATATCCAAATCTCATCGTTTTTCCCACTTTCATAATATGATTAGTAATAACACACATATACATACATATATAAACCAAGTTATAAAGTGTGTAAGATACACACCTTATAATAGTGAGAACTACACTTTCCCGCTCGTCGATACCCTCGGAATCTCTAATAACAACTATAGACGATTTCTCTCCGATTGATGGTTCATAACCTGATGAAGAACCACGAACGAACAATGGCTCGGGGGTACGAACGACTTCAAATAAACGATTATCGCCGGTAGAGGGTCTACATCCCGGTGGAAAGTCTCGAACTGCCGACACAGCCCTTCGTTTGAAATTTGAGGGTATAGCAGAACCACCCCTCTTCAAAACAATTTGAATAATTTAAACACCTATATTTACTCCTTAGAATTAATCAAATAAAATCCAATTAAAAAGCTAATATTATCCTTATTATCCCTTATTATCTCATCAAATAAATAATAAAAAAACAAAGAAGCCATGTGCTCCTCAACCAGTAGAACAAAGAACCCATGAGCGAGGCCAACTCTATTTCCACGCTTGACATAAAAAAATAAACCCCAAACTGCAGCTTCTAAGATTCGAACACAGGACCTGGTGGAACAAGCGGCCAGGTAGCGCCCCAGGCCATTCGTCCAAAGCGTTCTTTTGTGACATGAATGCGCCATGTTTTCTTTTAAATCCTACTTCCTTGGTTCCCCCTTGCCTTAGCGCCAAAGCAAAAATAAAACGCCACTTTCGCCACATTGATTTGAACCCACGACCTCACACACCAGCCCCTCTCTTCCAACGTCCCTAGCCACTTCTCCCATTAGACTTTCATGTCACAAAACCCCACCATTTAATTTTAATGCCTTTTTCTGAAGCCCTGACATTGCATATATAGAAAATAAAATGCAAAAGCATTTGCTCCGACCACTAAAGCTGCGACTGCGCCCATTCTCTCCTCCAACTCTTAAGGGCGCTAGGTTACCACTTTGCTCTTGCCTTATTTCGTGACATGTTTCTCCCAAATTTCAAATTTACCCCTATCTCCTAGCTTCCTCATTTAAGATACTTAAAAAGAAATTTTTAGTTCCAAGTCCGACCTAGCTCGGGGTTAGCTCTAGGCCCTAGAACATGCTTAATACTTCTAGAATTTAATTCTTCAAGCACACATATGGGAAAATATTTAAATTACAAATAACCCCTAATTCAGGGTGTTACAAGTTGAATGATGGAAGATGGAATGATAGTTGAATATGCATATTGCATAAGTCTAGTAAATGGTTGTGAATTGATATATTGTTATGAAAGGCATATATGTCTAATAATGTTACTGATTGAATGACATATTTGGTACTATTTGATAGGTTATGGTAAATTAATTCAATAGTTTGAATTGATACAATCTAGATTGAAAGTTAGTTGGTTTCTTTGGCCAAGTTGATTACATGATTGTACATGTTTACATATTGTTATTTTGAGGTGCCTAAGGGCATATTGGTTGTATGATAATGTACTATATGTATATGGCTTGGTTGTGCATGAATTTGGTGCCTTGTTATGGCTTGTGTATATGTGCATTTTTGGTTATCGGTACAGGGTAATTTGGGTGAGAAAAATTGCTTATAAAATGGCCTATTCGTCCACACGGGCAGAGACACGGGTGTGTGTCTCAGCCGTGGGTGACACATGGCCAAGCGACACGGCCGTGTATCCCATGTAGTTTTTGAAGGGTTGCAAGTCAGGCAGTTACACAGCCTAGCAACGGGCGTGTGGGGTTATTTCGAAGTGTACACAGCCTAGCACATGGGCGTGTGGCTTGGCCGTGTGACCCAAGTCAGTGAGTTACACGGGCATGGACACAGGCTGGGACACGGACGTGTGTCCCTACTTTGAATGCCCACACGGCTTAGCCACACGGCCGTGTGATCACTACAGTGTTGAAAATATTCATTATTTTCTGAAAAATTCTCTAAGTTTCTGATTTAGTCCAGACTTGTTTCTAACGCGTAATTTGGGCCTTGAGGGCTTGTTTAAGAGACAATATGAATGTTTTGAATTGGTTTTAATGTGTTTGTCGATATGATTTGAAAAGTTGGAAAATTATGTCTATTTGATTTGAAAACTATGGTAATGCTTCGTAACCCTGTTCTGGCGACGGATATGGGTTAGGGGTGTTACAGCGGCTCCACCACCGGAGGCCCGAGAACCGTTGGGATCTCCGGTGGTAGAGCCATGGCCAATATAGGAGGAAGAGGTTTTTTTTTTCAAAAAAATTGAGGTTAAAATGAAAGAATGAATAGTTTTTTGTTTTCATTTATAGGTGCAAAAAATGGGCAATTTATTCCCACCCCCTTACTTTTTAAATTTACAAAAAATACCCTTTTTTTATAGCATTTCCATCACTCTCTAGCCTATTTACACCCGTAACCCTTTTGTTTATTCAAACATTCGATTTAATTCGAAATTTCAAAATTAAAAGCAAATTAATTGCTACATCTGTCCTCTGTCTTCCACATTTTTTATCTTTTAGTCCCAAAATCAAGCTATGTCATTTTGTTTCCATCTTTAAAAAACTATTTACACTTATATCTTCCTTTCATTTGCATTTATACCTTTTATATTTAATGTCAATTATTCACTTTATTTTAATGTTTTATATTTATTCACACTTGTATAATTTTTATTTATTCTTATTTTGTCTTTATTTAATTTCATGTCCATTTATATTTATTGTTTTTTTATACATTCCCCTTACATGCATTTTAATATTATTTGTTTATGTTACTTTGATTCTTTTATTGTATTATGAATAAGGTGTATTGTAACAATCCGGTTTATACCCTAGTCAAAATAGTGGTTTCGGGACCACAAATCCGAGTCAGTAAAATATTTTAATATTATTTTCTGTGTTTGCTGTGTACGATTAAGCATGTGCTAATGTTCTGTGAGTTAATTTGATCATTTGTGTGCTTAATTTGAGAAAATAACTGAATTGCATAAAGTGTAAAAGTAGCCTTCTAATTGATTAAGTGCCGAATTGATGTGGCTTTATAAATATGAGGTCCTTATAATGCAATAGGACCATTTGAACTATGGATGGACATTAATGTGCTTATGTTAGTGGGATTTTTAATGGTTATTAAAAGGTTAAAATTGGAAATTATTTATTAAAGAATTTATAATAAAACAAAAGCTAAAATAAAACAATTCCATCATCTTTTATGTCCATCCACCACCGAAAATAAGAGGAAGAAGAAGGGTTTAAGCTCTTTTGATTTTTGGCACATATTTTGAATAGATTAAGGTATGTTTTGCTTCAGTTTTTTATAATTTCTACGTTTTTTGTAATCGTTACTTTGTATACTTCAAAATCCATGCCTCAATTTTGTGAATTGATGAATATTTTGAAATGTGCCATTGATGAGTTCATGAGCTTTGTGATGTTAGAAGATGAAATATGAAATATATGTGTTTGATTAACATAGTTTGTCTTTGGAGTTTTGATGAATTTGAGCAATTTGGTTGTAACTGAGAAAATGTTTATTTGAGGGACTAAATTATGAAATAAATGAAATGTATGGACTCATATGATCATGAGTAATATTTGGATAAGCATGGGTATTTAGTGATTTTGTGTATTTTGTAATTTTTGTGAAATAGGGACTAAAGTGTCCAAATGTGAAAATGTGAGGGCTAATTTATAAATTGCCCTAAATATGTGTTTTTGGATTGAATTGAATGAATTGATGAATAAATGGATTAAATTTGAATATGTATAGATCAAGAACCGAAGAAAACGGACTTAGATCGTGGAAAGTCAAAAGTTATCGAATAATCGAATCCGATCAAATATCTGAATCCGAGGTAAGTCGATATACAAATAAATGTATTTGAATTGAATTATTTGTGTATATATGAGATTCAAATTTATATGAATATCCATTGAGATGGAATGTATGGGAAATCTGAGCTTACGTATATATCGACAAGTTGTTAAAGTCTGAGAAGTCCCGTATGAACCTAGGAATAGATAGGATAGCATATGTCATGACATAGGTGTCCGATATTTGATATCATGTAAGACCACGTCTGGGACATTGGCATTGATTCGAGATTTCGTGTAAGACCACGTCTGGGACGTTGGCATCGATTTGAGATTTACGTGTAAGACCATGTCTGGGACATTGGCATCGTATTGATTCGTGTAAGACCCTGTCTAGGACAGTGGCATCGATATCTGATTACATGTAAGACCACGTCTGGGACGTTAGCATTGTACGACTATTCCGAGCATTCCAAGTATCCTATTAGATTCCGAACGGTTCAACAGGCAAGTCTGAGAAATGAATGACTATGTGAGTTGTATATCCGTTTCAGGTACGTTGATATATATATGCTTTGTATAAGCATGAAAGGTGAGTAAGTATGTGCATTGATGCAAAGGTACATTTGAGATATATGTATGTTTGAGATATGAGCAAATGAGATATATGAGATATGATGAATTGGTAAGCAATGGTAAACCAATTGAGCAAAAGAGATTATTATGTGCTTGAAATGAGAATGTGATAATGATTTTAAACAACTATGTTTATGAATGATTATATGTTAAGTTTATTTGTATATGGCTTACTAAGCTTTTGGAAAGCTTACTTTGTGTGTATGTTTACTCTGTTTACAGATCGTCAAAGCTACTGAAGGCTCGGGACCGTCAAGGATCATCATCACACTACCCAAACTCATTTTGGTACCTTATTGAAATGTATATACTAAGTATGGCATGTATAGGCTAGATGTTTGGAACATGTTTGAGATGTGTAATTAGCCATGTGATGTGGCTAGATAAATGTTGGTAATATGCATAAGTGATTATGGTATATGATGCATGTTTTGGTATGGCTTGATGACAATGAAATGGTGTTACATCCCGATTTAGGGCCTAGTCGAAATAGTGGTGCGAGACCATAAATCCGAGGTTTATGAATGAGTTTTTGAGGTTTATGCTATGTATGCATGCTAGTGTAAAAGTTTCATGAAGCAATTTTGTGAAATTTCGGTTGAATTGTCCAAAAGGACTAAATTTCAAAAGTTACAAAATGTGATATTCTAGAAGCTATTTGTGTGAAATAGCTTTAGAATATTAATTAGAGGTCCTTAAATAGCAGTTTTCCCAATTTCTAATTTTTAGACAAATTTGGGCATGGATGAGTTAAAATAGAAAGTTTATCAAAAAGGGCATTTTGGTCATTTAACAATTAAGTGATTAAAATAGGAGAAAAGATGACAAAATTCATTCATCTTCTTCTCCAAGGCTGCTGAAATTTTCAAGAGCCATTGTTAGGGTTCTTCAAATTTTTCAAGCTTGCTAGTAAGTGCATCTAGCCTCGTTTTTGATATTCTTTGTATTTTTGAAGTCCTTGTAGCATGAGTAAGCTATTTTTAGCTATTTGATGAGCTATGATGGATGTTCAAAAATGTGGCCATGTATGACATGCATGTATTTTGATGTTTTATGGAAGATTATGAAAGCTTGAAGTAGTAGAAACATCTTTTGCTAAATGAGTTTCCATAGAAAATGCATGTAGGGACTAGTTTGTAAAAATCTTGAGTTTGGTCATACATGTGTGTTGTGATGAGAATTGATGATTGCTTTAGTTGAGTAAGTGGTTCGACTAAGCATGAAAGGCTAGAAAGTTAAATAAAAATCACTTTACGAGCCTTGGGGACAATTATGTAATTATGAGAAAGATTAGGGGCAAAAGAGTAATTTTTGCCAAAGTATGAGATGTGGGTCAATTTGGTCAATGTGTGTATTGAATAAGCTGATTTATTCATTATATATCAAGAAAGACGAAGCCCGGATCGAAACCGAGGCAAGAGTAAAGTGGTGGACTAAATTACGCGTTTCTATACCTTTGAGTATCGAGGTAAGTCTATCATAAACAATGCATTCATACTTACAATTTGTTAATGCTAGATAGTGTATAGCATGGTTGAGAATGATTGAAAACCTATGTGGTTCAAGTGAAATGGATGGATGAATGATTAAGTAAGTAGATTTGTGAATGTGTTGTGATAATGCTAAATGGTGGGCTAAGTGCGATACCATCCTAATGCATATTAACGATGCGTTGGCTATGTGCGATGCTATCGTTAGGTATATTATCTAGTGGGCTATGTGCGAAACCACTATGAATACCTTGTTGGTAAGCTAAGTGCGATACTACCTTATCAATTGATTGTGGTGGGCTAAGTGCGAAACCACCGAGACATTAGCTGTGTGGATTAGCTGTGTGGATTAGCTGTGTGAATTAGCTGTGTGGATGTATTATCGAGAAATAATGATGTGTTGTATATTGTGTAAATGTGATATTGAATGCAGGGGTGCATGTCAATGGTTATGAGTAAGTGACTCATGATGTATTGGAATAAATGTGGTAAGGGATAGAAAGAGTAAGCATAGTTGTACATTATATGTTAGTATAATGCTAATTGTTGTTTAGCTTATACTATGTTGCTTAATTGTTTATGTGTAAACTTACTAAGATCAAAGCTTACTCTCTTTCTTTTCCCTTGTCTTATAGAGTAAAGTGCTGAATCGAGAGACGAGGATCAATTGGAAGATCGCCCACACTATTAGCACACTATGGTACACTAGACTCAATGTTTTGTATATGGCATGTATAGGGGCTAGAAAAGTTAGTGAATTTTGTTGTATATGGCTATGATGAGTTAGACTTTGAATGGGTAATCTATTTTGTATTATGCCATAGTTGTTGGCTACTTTATTATATGAGAAGATGTAGTTATCTATGTGAGATTGTAAGAATTTGAGTTGATTATGGATGTGTTGTATGAGTGCATGATTGTGTATGCTAGATGGGTGAAAAGAACTTGGCAAATAGCTTTGTTCTCGTCCATGTGGGTAGACACACGGGCGTGTGTCTAGGCCATGTGTGACACACGGTCAGTCCATGGGCGTGTGACTTGGCCGTGTGTCCCCTGCATGTTAGTATTTGAAGTCAGAATAGACCACGGACTAGTCACACGGGCGTGTGCCTAGGGCGTGTAGGATTAATCAGTGTTGGCCACGGGCTAGCCACACGGGCGTGTGTCTAGACTCTAGGCCGTGTTAAGGTGGTCAGTGTGCACCACGGGCGGAGAGCACGGGCGTGTTCCCTAGCCGTGGGGCATTGGTAGAATGCTTGAGTTTTCATGCACGTGTAGTGACCATGGGCGTGTGTGACATCCACGGGCGTGCCAAATCTTACACGGGCGTGTGAGCCCTATATAGATGGAAAATTTTTAAGATCATAATAGTTTTCGATATGGTCTCAAGAGCCCTCGTGTGGTTGAGAGAGGCCTCGTAAGTCGGGTATGAGGTTGTTGTGATGGCCAAAGAGAGTGGTCACGTGGTGCCTAAGTGGCGATCTTGAGGGTTTTATTGCGGTAATGCCTCGTGCCCGGTTCCGGCGTTGAATACGGGTAAGGGGTGTTACATTTAGCAAATATGCTCAAGAATGTGTGTCGTCAAAGACCATGCTGTGTAAGAGGTTCGAAGATGGACTGAATTAGGACATCAAACTCCTAGTGGGTATATTGGAGTTGAAAGAATTTGTGGTGTTGGTCGAAAGGGCAAGTAAGGCCGAAGAGTTGAGTACAGAAAAGAGAAGGGCTATGAGTGAAGCTGAGATGCTAGAAAGAGGCCAATGGGCAAGTCGTATCAAGCCCACTCGAAAGGTCCAAGGAAGTGAGTCCTAGGGGACAAAGACTGATGGGTTATTCGCATCGAGACTTGGGCAATACTCGTTCGAGCTCGAGAGTCCAAGCTACCTCGATGGAAAGTGTGGGCAATCTGAAGAGCAAACCAGAGTGTCCAAGTTGTGGTAGATATCACACCGGAGAGTGTTGGGGTAACAGTCGGAACTGTTATAAGTGTGGTTCCCCCAACCATTTTATCCGAAATTGCCCCGAGAGGAATGATAAGGAAGAGAAGCAAGAGATGAGATCCAATGATGTGTCTGTAAGGGGTAGACCACCAAGGAACCCGAGAGGCGGGAATAATGGTAAAGGTGCATCTAAAGACTCTGCCGTGAGACCGGAGGGTCGGGCACCTGCGAGGACGTATGAAATTCGCGCTCGCGAAGAGGCATCCTCCCCTGATATAATAACGGGTACTTTTTCTCTCTTTAACACCCTTGTTATTGCTTTAATAGATCCAGGGTCTACTCATTCTTATATTTGCATGAGATTGGCATCTAGTTTGAGTATGACTGTTGAGTCTACGGACTTTGAGGTTAAGGTGTCAAACCCGTTAGGTAAGCATGTGTTAGTGGACAAGGTGTGTAAGAATTGTCCTTTGATGATTGAGAGTCATTGCTTTCCGGCAAACCTAATGTTGTTGCCGTTTGATGAGTTTGATTTAATCCTAGGCATGGATTGGTTGACTACCCATAGTGTCTTAGTGAAATGTGGTAATAAGTTTATTGATTTGAAAGGTGAGAGTGGAGATGTGGTTCGGGTTGAATCAGGTGGATCAGATGGTCTACCAGTGATGATTTCTTCCTTAGTGGCTGATAAATGCTTGAGAAAAAGGTGTGAGTCCTATCTTGCTTTTGTGTTGAATACTCGAGAGGTTGGAGTAGAGTTCAAAACAGTGCCAGTGGTTTGTGAGTGTCCGGATGTATTCTCGGAAGAGTTACCCGGATTACCTCCAGTGAGAGAGGTTGAGTTTGGGATTGAGTTAGTTCCTGGAACGGCACCTATCTCGATTGCTCCGTATAGAATGGCACCTTTAGAGTTGAAAGAACTGAAGGTTCAGTTGCAAGAGTTGACAGATAAAGGTTTTGCAAGATCGAGATACTCACCGTGGGGTGCTCCGGTATTGCTTGTGAAGAAGAAAGATGGGTCTATGAGGTTGTGTATAGACTATAGACAGCTTAACAAAGTGACAGTTAAGAATAAGTATCCTTTACCAAGGATTGATGATCTTTTTGATCAACTGAAGGGGGCTACAGTGTTCTCCAAGATAGACCTGAGGTTTGGTTATTATCAGTTGAGAGTGAAAGAGCAGGATGTGTTGAAAACTGCATTTCGAACAAGGTATGGCCATTTTGAGTTTTTGGTTATGCCGTTTGGTTTGACGAATGCACCGACGATTTTTATGGATCTGATGAACCGTGTTTTCAGAACATATGTGGACAAGTTTGTAGTTGTCTTCATTGAAGACATATTTATCTATTCTCGGGATGAGAACGATCATGAAGAACATTTGAGAATTGTGTTGCAAACTTTAAGAGATAAGTAGTTGTACGCTAAGTTTAGCAAGAGTGAGTTTTGGCTCCGTGAGGTCAGATTCCTAGGACACATTGTGTCGGGTGATGGTGTTAGAGTTGACCCGAGTAAGATATCAGCTGTTGTGGATTGGAAATCGCCGAGGAACGTGTCAGAAATTAGAAGTTTCTTGGGATTAGCAGGATATTACAGACGTTTCGTAAAAGGGATCTCTATGATTGCTACCCCGATGACGAAACTATTACACAAAGATGTCAAGTTTGAATGGACTGAGACATGTCAATAGAGTTTCGAGAGACTGAAGACATTATTGACTGAGGCGCTGGTTTTGGTTCAACCAGAATCGGGAAAAGAGTTCGTGTAGTTTCTGAGTGGACGCGTCGTTTAATGGTCTCGATTGCGTGTTGATGCAAGAGGGTAAGGTAGTCGCTACACCTCGAGAGACGATTAAAACCGCATGAGAAGATTTATCCAACTCATGATTTACAGTTGGCTGCAATTGTTTTCGCGTTAAAGATTTGGCGACATTACTTATATGGTGAGAGTGTCGAATCTTTACGGATCACAAAAGTTTGAGATATTTGATGGATCAGAAGGATCTGAATTTGCGACAGAGACGGTGGCTTGAGTTGTTGAAAGACTATGAGTTAGTCATTGATTACCACCCGGGAAAAGCGAATGTGATTGCGGATGCCCTGAGTAGGAAATCCTTGTATGCTCTAAGAGTTATGAGGGCGAGTTTAGCATTGTCTTATGATGGTGCTATTCCGGCAGAGTTGCGAGTTAAGCCACTATTTGTTCAACAGATATGCGAGGCTCAGAGAAATGACAGTGAGATGCTAGCAAAGAGAGCTAAGTGTGGATCAGAAAGTGATTCCGATCTTTGAGTGGGCTCGAATGGTTATTTCTTTATCTGCGTGAGAATTTGTGTACCTAGAGACGAGGAGCTAATCCAAAAGGTTTTGCATGAGGCCCACAAAGTGGATGTTTGTCAAGTACATTCGGGCGATGACGAAAATGTATAATGACTTGAAGAAGTCTTATTGGTGGCCGGGTATGAAAAGAGATATTTGAGTTCGTGACAAAGTGTCCGATTTGTCAACAAGTGAAAGCCGAGCATCAAGTGCCTTCGGGATTGCTTGACCCGGTGATGGTACCCGAATGGAAGTGGGATTGGGTTACCATGGATTTTGTGATCAGGGTTACCGATGACTCGAAAAAGAGAGATGTTGTGTGGGTGGTTGTGGATAGACTAACGAAGTCGGCTCACTTTATTCGAAGACGTGTTGATTATTCCTTTGGATAAGTTAATTGAGTTGTATGTTGCGAGAGATAGTGAGGTTACATGGTGTACTGTGTCTATAATATCATATAGGGATCCGAGGTTCACTTCGAGGTTTTGGAAGAGGCTGTAAGAGGCTTTGGGAACAAAGTTGAATTTCAGTACTGCGTTCCATCCTCAAACCGATGGTCAGTCTAAAAGAGTGATTCAAGTTCTCGAAGATATGCTTCGATGCTGTATGTTAGAATTCGAGGGTAGTTGGGAGAGATATCTACCTTTAGTTGAATTTGCTTACAACAAAAGTTATCAGTCGAGTATACAGATGGCACCGTATGAGGCCTTGTATGGTCGTAAGTGCCGGACTCTTTTGTATTGGACCGAGCTTAGTGAGAAGCGAATCCATGGGGTCGATCTAGTAAAAGAGACCAAGGAGAAAGTGAAAATAATCCGTTATAGTCTGAGAGTTGCTTGGATGACCGGCGTAAGTCGTGCAGCGGATCTGAAAAGAAAAGAAATTGAGTTTGAAGTGGGCGACAAAGTGTTTTTGAAAGTGTCCCCATGGAAGAAGATTATGAGATTTGGACGGAAAGGAAAATTGAGTCCAAGATTCATAGGGCCGTATGAGATTACAGATAGAGTTGGACCAGTAGCATACCGGCTAGCTTTACCGGTAGAGTTGGAAAAGATTCATAATGTGTTCCATGTGTCGATGTTGCGACGGTATCGCTCTGATCCTTCACATGTGATTCCTCCGACGGAAATTGAGATAAGACAGGATATGTCTTATGATGAAGAGCCGATTAAGATCTTGGCCCGAGAAGTGAAACAATTGAGAAATAAGAGCATAGCACTAGTGAAAGTGTTATGGCAGAAACACGGTGTGTAAGAGGCTACGTGGGAGACAGAAGAAGCTATGAGAGAGCAGCATCAAAACCTCTTTACTGGTAAGATTTTCGGGGGCGAAAATCTCTAAAGGGGGGAGAGTTGTAACATCCCGATTTAGGGCCTAGTCGGAATAGTGGTGCGAGACCGCAAATCTGAGGTTTATGAATGAGTTTTTGAGGTTTATGCTATGTATGCATGCTAGTGTGAAAGTTTCATGAAGCAATTTTGTGAAATTTTGGTTGAATTGTCCAAAAGGACTAAATTGCAAACGTTGCAAAATGTGAGATTCTAGAAGCTATTTGTGTGAAATAGCTTTAGAATATTAATTAGAGGTCCTTAAATAGCAATTTTCCCAATTTCTAATTTTTGGACAAATTTGGGCATGGATGAGTTAAAATAGAAAGTTTATCAAAAATGGCATTTTGGTCATTTAACAATTAAGTGATTAAAATAGGAGAAAAGATGACAAAATTCATTCATCTTCTTCTCCAAGGCTGCCGAAATTTTCAAGAGGCATTGTTAGGGTTCTTCAAATTTTTCAAGCTTGCTAGTAAGTGCATCTAGCCTCGTTTTTGATATTCTTTGTATTTTTGAAGTCCTTCTAGCATGAGTAAGCTATTTTTAGCTATTTGATGAGCTATGATTGATGTTCAAAAATGTGGCCATGTATGACATGCATATATTTTGATGTTTTTTGGAAGATTATGAAAGCTTGATGTAGTTGAAACATCTTTTGCTAAATGAGTTTCCATAGAAAATGCATGTAGGGACTAGTTTGTAAAAATCTTGAGTTTGGTCATACATGTGTGTTGTGATGAGAATTGATGATTGCTTTAGTTGAGTAAGTGGTTCGGCTAAGCATGAAAGGCTAGAAAGTTGAATAAAAATCACTTTACGAGCCTTGGGGGTAATTATGTAATTATGAGAATGATTAGGGGCAAAAGAGTAATTTTGCCAAAGTATGAGATGTGGGTCAATTTGGTCAATGTGTGTATTGAATAAGCTGATTTATTCATTATAGATTAAGAAAGACGAAGCCCGGGTCGAAACCGAGGCAAGAGCAAAGTGGTGGACTAAATTACACGTTTCTATACTTTTGAGTATCGAGGTAAGTCTATGCATAAACAATGCATTCATACTTACAAATTCTTAATGCTAGATAGTGTATAGCATGGTTGAGGATGATTGAGAACCTATGTGGTTCATGTGAAATGGATGGATGAATGATTAAGTAAGTAGATTTGTGAATGTGTTGTGATAATGCTAAATGGTGGGCTAAGTGCGAACCATCCTAATGCATATTGACGATGTGCTGGCTATGTGCGATGCTATCGTTAGGTATATTATCTAGTGGGCTATGTGCGAAACAACTATGAATACCTTGTTGGTAGGCTAAGTGCGATACTACCTTATCGATTGATTGTGGTGGGCTAAGTGCGAAACCACCGAGACATTAGCTGTGTGGATTAGCTGTGTGGATTAGCTGTGTGAATTAGCTGTGTCGATTAGCTGTGTGGATGTATTATCGAGAAATAATGATGTGTTGTATATTGTGTAAATGTGATATTGAATGCAGGGGTGCATGTCAATGGTTATGAGTAAGTGACTCATGATGTGTTGGAATAAATGTGGTAAGGGATAGAAAGTGTAACACCCCAAACTCGGACAAGACACCACGCCCGAATCTGGTATGTTACGGGGAAAAACGTCTTTGAGTGATCAGATTTTTTTCGTTTAGAAGTGGGGTGAAAACAAAGTGAATTTGAGGAAAGTTTGAGTAGGCTTGTCTGATTAGATTTTGAAAACTTATCCAAGTATATAGTTAAAACGAGTTAATTTCATTTAGGACTTCCAATAGTTTCTTAGTGCCATTTTGAAACATTTTAGACTTAGTGGAAAAATCGAGTTTGATTTGGAAATCATTTGAGTTTATTGAATAGCAAAACATAGCGAGATACCCGATGGTATAGTTTAAAACACATTGCAATATAAGTTTGAAAACATTGTTTTTCCAAGTTTTAGTAAAATTTCATGCCAAGTTATTTGTTAAGCAGGCTGAGAATCTAATTAAAACATACCCATCATAAAACATAATTTAAAGGCCCTTTTACAAATCCAAATTAAAACCCAAATAGCGATGAATTAAACTAAAGTACCCAAATGATAGAGTTGGAGTAAAACTTTATTAAGCATGGCATGAGCACCCCGAGTCCATCCCGGCTCCATGTCGCGTCTCACGAGTCACTGAAATGTCAAAGGAGGGTGAGTCGAATGACTCGATGCATAAATCCCGCTCCCGATGAAACAACATGCTAACACACATCATACATAGCAACATAATTAATGCAACCCGATCCTAACCATCAGTATCTCCTTTTTCTACCCCGTGTGGTACCAAACCACTGGTGGTGCTAAACCACCGTGACATATAGTCACAATGTGTTACCAAAACACTGGTGTCCCAAAGACACAATGTGCTACCCAAGCACCGTGACCGTAGTCACGATAATCGAATGATGGGGCCAACCCATCGTGTGATACCCAATCACTAGCGACGATCCCATATCTCAAAGTGGGGCCAACCCACGGTGGTGTTAACCACGAGGACAAGTCGCAATGAGGTGCCCAACCTCCGGTGTCCCAAAGACACAAATGTGCTACCAAAGCACCGTGACCGTAGTCACAATAATCGAATGATGGGGCCAACCCATCGTGTGATACCCAATCACTAGCGCACGATCCCATATCTCAAAGTGGGGCCAACCCACGGTGGTGTTAACCACGAGGACAAGTCGCAATGAGGTGCCCAACCTCTGGTGTCCCAAAGACACAAATGTGCTACCAAAGCACTGGTGACCCAAAGTCACAAAGTGTGTTACCAAAACACTGGTGCTCGTCAGCACAAATCATCACTGCCCCCTCCACTCATATCACCCATCAACAAACCAACTCATGTAATCATGCATATCATACAAATTATGCATATCATGCTAATATGTTTGACTCATGCCCCATATCACATACATACATAGTCATGATACCATATAGATCATCAGTAATCTAGTAACAATATCGACTTACCGGATACGCACACATACCCCGTTTGGGTATCCAATAATCCATCATCTTGTCATGATTTTAATAGGCAAACAGGTTTAATAACAATATCACTAAGTATGGGTGTGTTAGTTACACACCTGCAAAGCGCAACCTCTAATCCTAAAAGAAACGATCTAAAGCTTCTTGTATACTGCTCCTACAATCGGCCAAATAGGAGTTAGACATCTATAACATTCGGCCATCATCAATTAAACCAAGGGGTTAATACCGAACCCTTACCTTTTAAGATGATTTGGTTTCCTACCAAATCCGAATCAAACAATGATTCTCCTTTAGCAATCGGCTACACCATAAAAGATGAACAGTTAAACCTTAATAATCTTGACTCAATCGAAACCAAAAGATTGAACGATTAATGCCAATACCAATCACTTACCACCCCCCCACTCGCTTACCAATCGGTTACTAGAGTAGAACTCCTCTTGGTTACTTTCACTATCCAAAGACCCTATATGAAAAGGTTAAACAAGTGATTAACTCACTTCCATCTACAACCATCATAGGCTTTGAACAAACCGCAATCAATATAATACTTGAGAAGAGAGAGATGGCCATTCGCCAACCACTTACCCCAACACTAACCACCAAGAATTCGCCACAAGAAACCCCCTAGGAGAGAAGGGAAATTCGGCTTCAACCACCCAAGAAAGAGGAAAAACGGCTAAAGTTTTGGAAGTAGAAACAGAGGAGATGCGATTCAAGAAGAGAAAGAATTCGGTAATAAAAGTTTAGAAGGGAGAAAGGAAAGATTCGGTCTAACCCCAAGGAAGGAAAACACCAAAAGAGATGGAAGGAAGAGGGTGATATTCGGCCTATGCTCAAAGAAAAAGGAAACAAAAGTTTTGGCTAAGAGAAAAAATGCAAATTCGGCACAAGGGTTGTAGAAATAAAGAAAATATGAGAAGAAAATGATGGCTAGTTTCGATTTACTCAAATGAACAAGAAGAGAGACATGTAAGGGACATTCGGCTTAACAAAGAATATTGAGAAAACAACACAAAAATTCGGCAAGCCTTAGAGAGGTTTTGATTTTCGGTTTACAAAGAAAGAAAAAACGAAAAAGAATACACTAGAGAATTCGGCTACCAATGTCAAAATGAGAAGACACTAGCTTGCTAAGCCTTGACCGAAACAACCAAAATTCCAAAAATGAATTTCGGCACAACACCTCCAAACATCCCAATATTTCGGCCATATCCCCCCCCATTCACTCACAACCTCACACTTAAACCACCTTGACCAAGTCTTCCTCCTAAACTCACTCTCCACTCTCCATTTGAACGGTTTGACCAAGTCCAAAGAAGAATTTGAACTACATACAACCTCTTCCTTCCATGCCGTCAAAAGTGTGCAAAAAGTGGCCACTCCGCAGCTTGAACACAAGACCTCTCCCCTGCAGATGACGCCACACTCAAGCCCCCAAGTGACGCATGCCTTGCCACTCCACTAGCTTTTCTTTTGTGCTCAAGAACACCAAATAATACTCATATATCCCACTTCATCAACTCCTCTTACTTAAGCCTAAAAACAAAAAGTTTCCCACCTACTCGGACATACCCCTAGTCTACAATTAAGCCCCTAAGACACCAAAATAGCCACATAGCAAGCCAACACATGCAAGACATGCCATAATAAAATAGCCCCTAACCGGGATATTACAGTTCTACCCCCTTAAAATAATTTCGACCTCGAAATTACCCGATCAAAAGAGTTGCGGGTATTGCTTTGTCTCATCATATCCCTCGGGTTCCCACGCCGCTTCTTCCACGCCATGATTCCGCCAAAGTACCTTAACCAAAGGCACAGACTTCTTACGCAGAACCTTCACATCTCGATCAAGAATCGCATGTGTTCCTCCTCCAGGTCAAATCTGGATTTACTTCGATCTCTTCCATGCTACCACATGCGACGGATCTCGAACGATACCTCCAAGCATCGAAACATGGAAAACATCGTGAATCGACTCACTACGCTGGCAACTCAAGCCGATACGCCATCTGGTCCAACTCGCCTCAATACCTTATACGGCCCAATAAACCTCGGACTTAGCTTGCCTTTCTTCCCGAACCTCAACACCTTCTTCCAAGGCGAGACCTTCAGAAAACTCGATCCCCACAAATAACTCTATATCTCTTCGCTTAAGATCGGCATAAGACTTCTGCGGTCCAAGCTTCCTTCAATCGAGACCGAATTAACTTAACCTTGTCTTCGGTCTCAAAGAACCAACTCGGGTCCTAACAACCGACGCTCACTTAACTCCGCCCAACACGTAGGTGAGCGACACTTCCTACCATACAACGCCTCATACGGTGCCATCTTGATGCTCGCTTGGTAAGCTGTTGTTGTAGGCAAACTCACTAATGGTAGAAACTCCTCCCAACTACCTCAAATCCAAGATACAACCTCTCAAAGATATCCTCTAAGACTGAATGACCCTTTCGATTGACCGTCGATTGCGGGTGAAAAGCCGTCTTTGAAATCCAAACGAGTACCCGAGCTCGATGCGGTGCTTTCGTAACCTTGACGTGAATCTAGGATCCCTATCCGAGATTATCGAAATTGGCACACCGTGCAACCTCACTATCTCTGACACATACAGCTTCGCTAGCTTCTGAAGTGAGTAGTCAACCCTCACCGAAACAAAGTGAGCTGATTTAGTCAGTCGATCCACCACTACCCAAACTGAATCCTTCTTGCTTGGCGTAAGCGGTAACCCACTGACGAAATCCATGGTTATCCTTTCCCACTTCCACTGAGGAATCTTCACAGGCTGAAGCAAACCCGACGGCAACTGATGTTCAGCCTTGACTCACGACAAGTCGACACTTCCCAACAAACTCTGTCACTTCCTTCTTCAAGCCGTGCCACCAAAATCGCTCTCTAAGATCCCTATACATCTTGCTACCTCAAGGATGCATAGCATAAGGATCGCTATATGCGCGTCTGAAGAATCTTTTGCCTCACTCAACATCTTTAGGCATACAAGCCTTTCCTTGAAAACATAGAACCCCATCACGGACAAGTCAGTAACCCTCCAAACCACCATCCTGCGCACTTGTAACCTCCGCGCACTCGTAACCTCATCCAATAGCTGTTTCTCTCCGATCCGCTCAACCCAAGTAGGCTTAACTCGCAACTCGCGTAATACTCCCATCGTCATACAAGCTCAAGTGGGCAAACAATGCTCTTAAGTTCGAAACAACCTTGCGACTCAACGCGTCCGCCCACCACGTTAGCCTTGCCCGGATGATACTCAATCGAACGATCGTAATCTTTCAAAGAACTCAACCCATCTGCGGCGCCTCAAATTCAAATCCTTCGAGTCGGTAGATACTTGGACTCTTGTGATCTGTGTAGACTATCGATCTCTCTCCGTATAAGTAGTGCCTCCAAATCTTTAAAGCGAAGACCACAGCCGCTAGCTCCAAATCGTGCGTCGGATAATTGACCTCATGTGGCCTCAGATGCCGAGAAGCGTAAGCCACAACCTTACCATCTTGCATCAGCACACAACCCAAGCCCGTATGTGATGCGTCGCAAAAGACTGTGAATTCCGTATCACCTCAAAGTTGAATTAAAGCGGAGCCTCAGTCAAAATCTTCTTTAACTTATCGAAGCTTTCCTGCTGTTTCTCAGTCCATGCAAACGGAACTTCTTTCCTCAGCAACTTGGTCATCGGCGCTGCTATCAACGAGAAACCCTCAACAAACCTTCGGTGAGTATCCGTGAAACCAGAAAACTCGAATCTCGACCCACCGACTTAGGCGGCTTCCAATCCAAAAGCGCCTCAATCTTACGAGGATCTACCGAATCCCCTCGGCCGACACTACATGACCCAAGAAAGTCACTTCTCTAAGCGAACTCGCACTTACCGAACTTAGCATAGAGTCGCTTTTCCTCAAAAATCGCAACACCACTCGCAAATGCTTATCATGCTCTTCCTCCGTCTTTGAGTACACCAAGATGTCATCTATGAAAACCACGACGAATCTGATCCAGTGCTTATTTGAAACACACATTTCATCATGTCCATAAACGCTGCGCGGTCGTTAGTCAACCCGACGGCATTACCGTAAATTCGTAGTGCCCATACCGAGTCCAAACTTATTTGTTTTATGGATATCGGCCTCCTTAACCTTCAATCGATGATACCGGATCTCAAGTCGATCTTGAAAATACCGCAGCCCCTTCGGTGATCAAACAAATCGTCTATCCGCGGGCAGCGGATACTTGTTTTTAATCGTCAACTTGTTCAATCTGGCGGTAGTCTATACACATCCGCATCGTGCCATCTTTCTTCTTGACAAAGAGTACCGCGCACTTACCGGCGAAACACTTGGCCTAATAAAACCTCGATCCAATAACTCCCGGATCTCGAGCCTTAAGCTCCACCAATTCCTTTGGCGCCATCCTATACGGAGCAATAGACACCGCGCAGATCCGGCAATGTGATCAATCCCGAACTCCACCTCGCGATCTGGCGGCAAACACCGAAGCTCCTCGGGAAAAACATCAAGCAAACTCCTTAACAGTGCGAACCTTCTCCACGCAGACTCCTTAGCCTCCAACGCATACACACATGAACTACATACGCCTCACACCTTTCCTAACCATCTTCTCTCGCTTCAAGGCGGATACCACATTTGATAAGTAATCTCTCCTATTACCTATCATAGCCACCTCTTCACCCTCGACCGCCTTAAGAACCAAGCGCTGGCCGCGCGCAATCCAACCTCCGCTGGTACTTGACCAACCAATCCATCCCAAGAATCAGATCGAACTCCCCAAACGGCGGTTCCATCAGATCGGCAGAGCAAACACTACCCCTGGGCGTTTTAAGGGTACCTCTCAAAAGCAGTTTATCTACTACTACTGAGTGACCTAGAGGGCTAATCACGGTCATCCGCCTAGAAGATATCTCAGAGTCTAAATCCATGGTCTCTACTATACCATCGGCAACATAAGAGTGCGTTGAACCCACATCAATCAAAGCGTATAAGGAGAACCAAAAATCAAAAACGTCTCGGTTATGACGTCCGGTGCGTCGCCTCCTCTCGGCGCCTCGCAAAGATACACTAACCCAGTGTCTAGCATCGGAACTACTCGCACCTCGCGCCTGGTGCTCCACGGCCCCGACGTAACCATTACCACCCTCGCCATTACCACGGCCCCTCCGTGGTGGCGGTCCATTACCTCTGAATCGATTACGGCCCGCTCTCGGGATCGAATCCTAGCCAACCCTACGCAGACAATCCCTCACACGATGCTCAGAGAACCACACTCGAAGCAACCTTTTCCTCCAGTCCAAGCAACCACCCCAATGAGATTTCCCACACCGATCACCGCTGCGGCGGTCCCGCCTAGCAAGCAACAAACCTAGCAGGTGGTTCGGCCCACTCGGTCTAGCTCTCTTCTGCGGATTACCCGACGATCCGTAAGACCCAAAGCTCCTCTCTTATGCCTATTTCGCCCATACCCCGCCTCACCGACTCCTTAACACCTCGGCTACCTTAGCCTTCTCAACTAAGACAAGCAAACTCGCGCTCCTCGCGAGGAGCAATCAGCGACCTCAAGTCGTCTCGCGGACCATCCTCGAAACGAACACACCTCTCATGCTCGGTGGCCACAATGCCCCGGCATACCTACTCTCGCCAGGAACTCGACCTCGTACTCGGCAACAGATTTACTCCCCGAACAAGCCTCGAAATGCCTTCACGGGAGTCAATATAACTAGCTCCGATGTACTTCTTTTGATATGCACCACGAAATAATCCCATGTTAGATCCCTCATCGCCACACCTTTGTCTCGAACCGTGAGCCACCACCGATATGACTCATCCCGGAGAAGCGATACGATGCCCTTGACTTCTCTTCACTGTCAAGTCCGGATCATCCATGATCCGCTCGGTTGCCTCCAACCAATATTCAAAGATCTTTGGGAGCAACACGAAACACCTCGGAAGAATTCGGCCCCATTTGCCCGAAGTCGCCAGAACCGATTTCCTAACTCCGAACCACCACCTACACCAGCTCTGTAACATCCCAAAATTGGGCCTAGGAGAATTGAGCCCAATGGGCCTTAGGCGTAGTAGCGTTTAAATTTTTGGAGAACAAGAGATCGGCTTAAATGCAAGTTGGACCTATTGGATAAGTGATTTTGGAAGGTTAGAAGGCTTCTATGAAGTCCCGGGATCAAATATTAGCTTTGGGGAAATTTTGGTTTTAGGTGAAAAAAAACCCTGGAAGTTGGCAGGTAGGCCTTAAGAATAAAATGTGGGGAAAAATGATACAAGTGGAGTGTGTGGTGTAGTGGCAAAGTGACGCCACATAAGAGACAAGGGAGTGACGCCACAAGGGAAGGAAGGAGGTTCAAGTCTTGGCTTTTGCATTTTGGTTTTCTTTTTACTTGGACCTCAGAATTTGGCTATAGATTTATATTTAGTTGCGCATGGTTTAAGACACAAGAGGAGCTTGTGGCTTGGTGGCAAGTGGTGTGTTGAACTATTGAAGGGAGCCTGGGTTCGAATCTCATGAGAAGCAAGGGAGTATTTATTTTTATGATGCCGGACGGGAAGAGAGTTTGATTGAATTTAAACTCTCATTGTGAAGGATCCCACATCGGAAAGATACAAAGAAGGAAGGTGAAGTGCTAGCTATATAAGGAGCATCCTAGGAGGAGAGTAAACACATCTTGGAGGGCGTTTGGGCACAAGAGTGATCGGAGCGCGGATTAACACCAGAGTCCTATCAGGTGTGTAACTCTCTCTACTCTAGTTGTAGAGCGGCAAATGCCAAAGTGCCGGCCACGGCAATAGTAGCCACACGAGCGTGCGAGCGCACGTGTGGGGCTTCGACGCGATAGTTGAGGCCATCAGTAGTATTCTCGTGGGTTGGGGCTGCTTGGGCCTCGATGGGCCGAAGTGGGCCCAATGGGCCCATGGGCCCATATGAGTAAATTGCATGATTGGTTAGTATATGTTGAACTAGACTAGGTGGAACTTATATACGTGGCTAGATTTGTGTTAGGTGGGCCACACGAGCGTGTGGGCCCGAATGGGCCGAAATTGGGCTTTAGGCCCAATAGTCCATTTCGACCGAGAATGGTAGTTGGGTCGCTCGGGCGACATTGGGCCTTTAGAAAGGCCATTCCGGTAACTGAAATTACCGATATACCCTTGGTGGGTAAATTACGAAAATGCCCTTGGTAGGTAAAATTACGATTATACCCTTAGAGGTTGATTAGCATGATTATGTTGTTTAGTTTTGGCCGATTGTAGGGGAAGGCTTGATCTCGCATATCTCGGGTTGTGGCTAGTGCTCGAAAAGTGTTAAGGAATGGGGATCTAGTGCGTTAGATCTTGATCTACTGGATTTGATAGTCGCATTAGTAACTGTGTGTGTAAACTAACATACTTCTTGCTTTGTATATGTTTGATAAAGCGATTGATTGGTAAAACCGAAAGCAGTATGGTTGAGTGATATGATACCCTATGGGGTATGTGCACGGATTCTGTAAGTCCGTTTCATTATGAGTCTTTGTTATTGATACATGATGTCATGATTTATGATGTATGTGCTATGAGATGCAACGTTAAACATGTTTGCATGATTTTGAATACTATACATGAGTTGGTATGATGATGGGTGATATGAGAGGAGGGGCGGTGATATTTTGTGCCGACGAGCACCAAGTGTTTTGGTAACACAACTTTGTGACTTTGGGTCACCAGAGGTTTGGCACCTCCGGAGGTTTGGCACCTCAGCCGCCTCGTCCCCGTGGTTTCGCACCACGGTGGGTTGGCCCCACAAGGCGGTATTGAGGATTGACGCCCGGTGATTTGGTATCACACGATGGGTTGGCCCCATCACTCGATTATTGTGACTACGGTCACCCGGTGGTTTGGTACCACATTTGTGTCTTTGGGACACCAGAGGTTTGGCACCTCATTGCGACTCGCCCCCGTGGTTAACACCACCGTGGGTTGGCCCCACTTGAGATATGGGATCGTCTGCGCTAGTGATTTGGTATCACACGATGGGTTGGCCCCATCATTGGATTTGTGACTTCGATCACCAGTGCTTTGGTAGCACAAACGTGTCTTTGGGACACCAGTGGTTTGGCACCACATTGACGGATATTGTGTCTTTGGGACACCAGTGTTTTGGTAACACATTGTGACTATATGTCACCAGTGGTTTGGCACCACCAGTGGTTTGGTACCACATGGGGTAGAAAAGGTGAATGGATGGTTAGGAGTGGGTGCATATTAATTGGATGCATGATGATTATGTTATGTTTGCATATGATGTTTTGCTAATCCGGGAAAAAGGGTTGCACACTTGAGTCTTGGTGACTCACCTTTTCCTTTAACCATTTCAGTATTGCATAAAGTTGGGACCGGGATCGGAGAGGACAAGGTGGCCCATGCCGAAGATGATGATTTAATATTTTATGCTTGGTTTTGATATAAGTACTTTATTTGAATTATTGGGTTGTAATAAAGGCCATTTTATTATTTTGGTATTACTTTAACCATGGTTTATCTAATTTGGATTTCTATGTGAAAATGGTTTTAATTCCGATTACCTATTTATAAAAGTATGTTTAATAAAGTATTTTTGGACAATTTGTAACTTCTAAAGTTTGCATATTGCTTTAAATGAACATGGTTTTCAAAAATTGAATTCTTTCATGCTTTATGCTAAGTTAATAAAGATTTTCATCCGACTTTCCCCAGTGACATAACCAGATTCGGTCGTAGCGAATGGGCCGGGTTTGGGGATGTTACAGTTTGGTATCAGAGCCAGGTTCAAAACTCGGCTTTGAGGGTTTTGGGCTCGAAACAGTTTTCAAAATGGGTTTTTGCAATATGGGTTTTTAAGAAACTTTTCAGTTATTCGCATGGCACTGTACCTCAGGCCCAAGTCCACAGGTAAGTACTTGCCGGACTCTCTTGAAGTGATCTGTTTGTATGAATTGATTTGGGCTTAGTTTGGGCTCAGATTAGAATACTAGGATCTGTTGAACCCTAGGACTAGTCTACTCAAACACATGCATAAGACTTAAGGCTACTAAACAAACTCCGTGAAGTAAGTCACCGAGTTAAGGTGTGGCAACCATCAGACGCATGTTGAGGATTGGTATTCAGTGAAGAGCTTGGTATTTAAGCATCCTAGCGACTCACCTCCTCTTTACTCGAATCCTACAGTGCGTAGCTACGGTTCACCTTAACCAAGAAGACTTGTTCATAGGCTAAACCAAGTATTAAAACCCGAAAGGGATTAGCCTTCTTGTTTTAAAACCCTTAGTTTTGAAATTTTCAAACTTACCCCTTTGGTTTGTAAACCCTAAATCTGATTTTGAAAGACGTTTTTTCGATTTACCAAAATTTCCAAAATACCCCTAGTGGCAAAATTACTAAAATGCCCTCGACTTTCAAGATTTCGGTTAAACTCCAATTTTAATAAAATTTCCTACTTTGCAAAAGTATACAAAAATGCTATTTTCAAGATACCCTGATTTGAAAATTTACAAAATTACCCTCGATGAACAAAATTACCAAAATGCCCTTGGTTTCAAAATTTTCATAATTTCCTCGATTTTTACTAAAATGTTCTTACATTATGAAAATATCAAAACTTCTATTTTACAAATATCGAGATATCCTGATTTGAGAAATTTACGAAAATGCCCTTAACGTCCCCAATCTACTGAAATAACCAGATTTCAAATTTTTACAACACATCCGGTTTGAAAAACAAATTTTTCAAGATGACCCTGAGATTTTGTAAACTTTGAAATATCTTTAATTTGAAAACTATTTTCAAATTGACCCTGAGTTATTACCGAAATACCCCTATAGGAAAATGACGAAATTACCCCTGGGTTGGGAATGCTCAAGAAAGTGACATGGATGAATGAATGTGTCTTTAGTGAAGTATGTGAATGTGTGAATTAGAACAGAAAACTTGAGATGAAACTTTGATTGCTCGAAAGAACGACTTCCAGAAACTTCTGTTCATAAAATCTGCTCGTGGATAAAACAGTGGAACAAAATTCCTAATGCATAAAACTTTTAATCAGATTAAATCGCGACGCTAGATATGAGTTCTAGGGGACGTGGTTGTCGCGGACGTGGTCAAGGTGGAATCACAGCTTTATTAAGATCAGAGTGCGCAGCAAGAGCGTAGTGTGGTAGGATGTGCGACTGTTAGTTAGTTGGAAATTTCGAGGACGAAATTTCTTTAAGGAGGGTAGATTTGTAACATCCCAAAATTGGGCCTAGGAGAATTGAGCCCAATGGGCCTTAGGCGTAGCAGCGTTTAAATTTTTGGAGAACAAGAGATCGGCTTAAATGGAAGTTGGACCTATTGGATAAGTGATTTTGGAAGGTTAGAAGGCTTCTATGAAGTCCCGGGATCAAATATTAGCTTTGGGGAAATTTTGGTTTTAGGTGAAAAAAACCTGGAAGTTGGCGGTGTAGGCCTTAAGAATAAAATGTGGGAAAAATGATACAAGTGGAGTGTGTGGTGTAGTGGCAAAGTGACGCCACATAAGAGACAAGGAGTGACGCCACAAGGGAAGGAAGGAGGTTCAAGTCTTGGCTTTTGCATTTTGGTTTTCTTTTTACTTGGACCTCGAGAATTTGGCTATAGATTTATATTTAGTTGCGCATGGTTTAAGACACAAGAGGAGCTTGTGGCTTGGTGGCAAGTGGTGTGTTGAACTATTGAAGGGAGCACAGGTTCGAATCTCATGAGAAGCAAAGGAGTATTTATTTTGCGGTGCTGGCGGGAAGAGTTTCATTGAATTTAAACTCTCTCTTGTGAAGGGATCCCACATCGGAAAGATACAAAGAAGGAAGGTGAAGTGCTAGCTATATAAGGAGCATCCTAGGAGGAGAGTAAACACATCTTGGAGGCGTTTGGGCACAAGAGTGATCGGAGCGGATTAACACCGCAGTCCTATCGGTGTGTAACTCTCTCTACTCTAGTTGTAGAGCGGCAAATGCCAAAGTGCCGGTCACGGCAATAGTAGCCACACGCGCGCGGCGCCGACGTGGGGCTTCGACGCGATAGTTGAGGCCATCATGTAGTATTCTCGTGGGTTGGGGCTGCTTGGGCCTCGATGGGTCGAAGTGGGCCCAATGGGCCCATGGGCCCATATGAGTAAATTGCATGATTGGTTAGTATATGTTGAACTAGACTAGGTGGAACTTATATACGTGGCTAGATTTGTGTTAGGTGGGCCACACGAGCGTGTGGGCAGAGATGGGCCGAAATTGGGCTTTAGGCCCAATAGTCCATTTCGACCAGAAATGGTAGTTGGGTCGCCGGGCGACATCGGGCCTTTAGAAAGGCCATTCCAGGTGAAATTACCGATATACCCTTGGTGGGTAAATTACGAAAATGCCCTTGGTAGGTAAAATTACGATTATACCCTTAGAGGTTGATTAGCATGATTATGTTGTTTAGTTTTGGCCGATTGTAGGGGAAGGCTTGATCTCGCATATCTCGGGTTGTGGCTAGTGCTCGAAAAGTGTTAAGGAAGGGGGATCTAGTGCGTTAGATCTTGATCTACTGGATTTGATAGTCGCATTAGTAACCGGTGTGTAAACTAACATACTTCTTGCTTTGTATATGTTTGATAAACTGATTGATTGGTAAAACCGAAACAGTATGGTTGAGTGATATGATACCCTATGGGGTATGTGCACGGATTCAGGTAAGTCCGTTTCATTATGAGTACTGTTATTGATACATGATGTCATGATTTATGATGTATGTGCTATGAGATGCAACGTTAAACATGTTTGCATGATTTTGAATACTATACATGAGTTGGTATGATGATGGGTGATATGAGAGGAGGGGGCAGTGATATTTTGTGCTGACGAGCACCAGTGTTTTGGTAACACAACTTTGTGACTTTGGGTCACCAGAGGTTTGGCACCTCCAGAGGTTTGGCACCTCAGCGTCTCGTCCCCGTGGTTTCGCACCACGATTGGGTTGGCCCCACAAGGCGGTATTGAGGATTGACGCGCGGTGATTTGGTATCACCACGATGGGTTGGCCCCATCACTCGATTATTGTGACTACGGTCACGGTGGTTTGGTACCACATTTGTGTCTTTGGGACACAGAGGTTTGGCACCTCATTGCGACTCGTCCCTGTGGTTAACACCACCGTGGGTTGGCCCCACTTGAGATATGGGATCGTCTGCTAGTGATTTGGTATCACACGATGGGTTGGCCCCATCATTGGATTTGTGACTTCGATCACCAGTGCTTTGGTAGCACAAACGTGTCTTTGGGACACCGGTGGGTTTGGCACCACATTGACGGATATTGTGTCTTTGGGACACCAGTGTTTTGGTAACACATTGTGACTATATGTCACCGGTGGTTTAGCACCACCGGTGGTTTGGTACCACATGGGGTAGAAAAGGTGAATGGATGGTTAGGAGTGGGTGCATATTAATTGGATGCATGATGATTATGTTATGTTTGCATATGATGTTTTGCTAATCCGGGAAAAAGGGTTGCACTGCTGAGTCTTGGTGACTCACCTTTTTCCTTTAACCATTTCGTATTGCATAAAGTGGACCGGGATCGGAGAGGACAAGGTGGCCCATGCCGAAGATGATGATTTAATATTTTATGCTTGGTTTTGATATAAGTACTTTATTTGAATTATTGGGTTGTAATAAAGGCCATTTTATTATTTTGGTATTACTTTAACCATGGTTTATCTAATTTGGATTTCTATGTGAAAATGGTTTTAATTCCGTACCCTATTTATAAAAGTATGTTTAATAAAGTATTTTCAGACAATTTGTAACTTCTAAAGTTTGCATATTGCTTTAAATGAACATGGTTTTCAAAAATTGAATTCTTTCATGCTTTATGCTAAGTTAATAAAGATTTTCATCCGACTTTCCCGGTGACATAACCAGATTCTGGTCGTAGCGAATGGGCGGGTTTGGGGATGTTACAACTACTCTTTCCAACACTCAAGATCGCTTTGTGACCGCTGCGTCGTCCCGATCGATCTTGGAACTCACCACCTCCGGTGGTGGCGATGCCGGTATCTCATTTCCTGAACCCTGACCAGATCCTATGGGCTCAGAAACCGTCATCCTACCACGACCTCGTCCATGACCACGTCCACCTCTAGCGCTCATGACTAATCTTCCTACGTATCTGATTAAGAATTTTTATGCATCAGTATTTATTCCACTTGTTTAAAAGCAAGTCTTATGAATATTTTAAGAGGATTTGTTCTCGCGAGTTCACAGAATCCTATCAGTTTCAATCTCTAAAGTAGTATACTATTGCTATTCATCAAATCATATCACATCCAATCAATCCACAAGCAATGGTAAGGGTACTTACCTGGGCGAACTGGTGCCGGAGACTCGGTGCCATGCCTTTCAAACCATACCTTAAGAATAAAACTAACAAAACAACCTTTTGAAAACATTTTTGGGCCTCGTGCCCACAGTACGAAAGCTTTTGAACTTAGCTCGATACCACAATTGTAACACCCCAAACTCGGACAAGACACCACGCCCGAACGGTATGTTACGGGGAAAACGGCTTTGAGTGATCAGATTTTTTTTTCGTTTAGAAGTGGGGTGAAAACAAAGTGAATTTGAGGAAAGTTTGAGTAGGCTTATCGATTAGATTTTGAAAACTTATCCAAGTATATAGTTAAAACGAGTTAATTTCATTTAGGACTTCCAATAGTTTCTTAGTGCCATTTTGAAACATTTTAGACTTAGTGGAAAAATCGAGTTTGATTTGGAAATCATTTGAGTTTATTGAATAGCAAAACATAGCGAGATACCCGATGGTATAGTTTAAAACACATTGCAATATAAGTTTGAAAACATTGTTTTTCCAAGTTTTAGTAAAATTTCATGCCAAGTTATTTGTTAAGCAGGCTGAGAATCTAATTAAAACATACCCATCATAAAACATAATTTAAAGGCCCTTTTACAAATCCAAATTAAAAACCCAAATAGCAGTAATTAAACTAAAGTACCCAAATGATAGAGTTGGAGTAAAACTTTATTAAGCATGGCATGAGCACCCCGAGTCCATCCGGCTCCATGTCCGCGTCACGAGTCACTGAAATGTCAAAGGGAGGGTGAGTCGAATGACTCGATGCATAAATCCCGCTCCCGATGAAACAACATGCTAACACACATCATACATAGCAACATAATTAATGCAACCCGATCCTAACCATCCGTATCTCCTTTTTCTACCCCGTGTGGTACCAAACCACCTTTGGTGGTGCCAAACCACCGGTGACATATAGTCACAATGTGTTACCAAAACACTGGTGTCCCAAAGACACAATGTGCTACCTAAGCACCGTGACCGTAGTCACGATAATCGAATGATGGGGCCAACCCATCGTGTGATACCCAATCACTAGCGACGATCCCATATCTCAAAGTGGGGCCAACCCACGGTGGTGTTAACCACAGGACAAGTCGCAATGAGGTGCCCAACCTCTGGTGTCCCAAAGACACAAATGTGCTACCAAAAAGCATGGTGACCGTAGTCACAATAATCGAATGATGGGGCCAACCCATCGTGTGATACCCAATCACTAGCGCAGACGATCCCATATCTCAAAGTGGGGCCAACCCACGGTGGTGTTAACCACGGGGACAAGTCGCAATGAGGTGCCCAACCTGCGGTGTCCCAAAGACACAAATGTGCTACCAAAGCTTTGGTGACCCAAAGTCACAAAGTGTGTTACCAAAACACTAGTGCTCGTCGGCACAAATCATCACCGCTTGCCCCCTCCACTCATATCACCCATCAACAAACCAACTCATGTAATCATGCATATCATACAAATTATGCATATCATGCTAATATGTTTGACTCATGCCCCATATCACATACATACATAGTCATGATACCATATAGATCATCAGTAATCTAGTAACAATATCTTGACTTACCGGATACGTACACATACCCCGTTTGGGTATCCAATAATCCATCATACTGTCATGATTTTAATAGGCAAACAGGTTTAATAACAATATCACTAAGTATGGGTGTGTTAGTTACACACCTGCTAAAGCGCAACCTCTAATCCTAAAAGAAACGATCTAAAGCTTCTTGTATACCTGCTCCTACAATCGGCCAAATAGGAGTTAGACATCTATAACATTCGGCCATCATCAATTAACCAAAGGGGTTAATACCGAACCCTTACCTTTTAAGATGATTTGGTTTCCTACCAAATCCGAATCAAACAATGATTCTCCTTTAGCAATCGGCTACACCATAAAAGATGAACAGTTAAACCTTAATAATCTTGACTCAATCGAAACCAAAAGATTGAACGATTAATGCCAATACCAATCACTTACCACCCCCACTGTTTACCAATCGGTTACTAGAGTAGAACTCCTCTTGGTTACTTTCACTATCCAAAGACCCTATATGAAAAGGTTAAACAAGTGATTAACTCACTTCCATCTACAACCATCATAGGCTTTGAACAAACCGCAATCAATATAATACTTGAGAATAGAGAGATGGCCATTCGGGCAACCACTTACCCCAACACCAACCACCAAGAATTCGCCACAAGAAACCCCTAGGAGAGAAGGGAAATTGGCTTCAACCACCCAAGAGAAAGAGGAAAAACGGCTAAAGTTTTGGAAGTAGAAACAGAGGAGATGCGATTCAAGAAGAGAAAGAATTCGGTAATAAAAGTTTAGAAGGAGAAAGGAAAGATTCGGTCTAACCCCAAGGAAGGAAAACACCAAAAAGAGATGGAAGGAAGAGGGTGATATTCGGCCTATGCTCAAAGAAAAAGGAAACAAAAGTTTTGGCTAAGAGAAAAAATGCAAATTCGGCACAAGGGTTGTAGAAATAAAGAAAATATGAGAAGAAAATGATGGCTAGTTTCGATTTACTCAAATGAACAAGAAGAGAGACATGTAAGGGACATTCGGCTTAACAAAGAATATTGAGAAAACAACACAAAAATTTGGCAAGCCTTAGAGAGGTTTTGATTTTCGGTTTACAAAGAAAGAAAAAACGAAAAAGAATACACTAGAGAATTCGGCTACCAATGTCAAAATGAGAAGACACTAGCTTGCTAAGCCTTGCCAGAAACAACCAAAATTCCAAAAATGAATTTCGGCACAACACCTCCAAACATCCCAATATTTTCGCCATATCCCCCCATTCACTCACAACCTCACACTTAAACCACCTTGACCAAGTCTTCCTCCTAAACTCACTCTCCACTCTCCATTTGAACGGTTTGACCAAGTCCAAAGAAGAATTTGAACTACATACAACCTCTTCCTTCCATGCCGTCAAAAGAGTGCAAAAAGTGGCCACTCATGACTTGAACACAAGACCTCTCCCCGCAGATGACGCCACACTCAAGCCCCCAAGTGACGCATGCCTTGCCACTCCACTAGCTTTTCTTTTGTGCTCAAGAACACCAAATAATACTCATATATCCCAGCTTCATCAACTCCTCTTACTTAAGCCTAAAAACAAAAAGTTTCCCACCTACTCAGACATACCCCTAGTCTACAATTAAGCCCCTAAGACACCAAAATAGCCACATAGCAAGCCAACACATGCAAGACATGCCATAATAAAAATAGCCCCTAACCCGGGATATTACAGAAAGAGTAAGCATAGTTGTACATTATATGTTAGTATAATGCTAATTGTTGTTTAGCTTATACTATGTTGCTTAATTGTTTATGTGTAAACTTACTAAGCTCAAAGCTTACTCTCTTTCTTTTCCCTTGTCTTATAGAGTAAAGTGCTGAATCGAGAGACGAGGATCAATTGGAAGATCGCCCACACTATTAGCACACTATGGTACATTAGACTCAATGTTTTGTATATGGCATGTATAAGGGCTAGACAAGTTAGTGAATTTTGTTGTATATGGCTATGATGAGTTAGCCTTTGAATGGGTAATCTATTTTATATTATGCAATAGTTGTTGGCTACTTTATTATATGAGAAGATGTAGTTATCTATGTGAGATTGTAAGAATTTGAGTTGATTATGGATGTGTTGTATGAGTGCATGATTGTGTATGCTAGATGGGTGAAAAGAACTTGGCAAATAGCTTTGTTCTCGTCCATGTGGGTAGACACACGGGCGTGTGTCTAGGCCATGTGTGACCCACGGTTAGTCCATGGGCGTGTGACTTGGCCGTGTGTCCCCTGCATGTTAGTATTTGAAGTCAGAATAGACCACGGACTAGTCACACGAGCGTGTGCCTAGGGCGTGTGGGATTAACCAGTGTTGACCACGGGCTAGCCACACAGGCGTGTGTCTAGACTCTAGGCCGTGTTAAGGTGGTCAGTGTGCACCACGGGCGGAGAGCACGGGCGTGTTCTCTAGCCGTGGGGCATTGGCAGAATGCTTGAGTTTTCTTGCACGGGTAGTGACCATGGGCGTGTGTGACATCCACAGGTGTGCCAAATCTTACACGGGCGTGTGAGCCCTGTATAGATGGAAAAATTTTAAGATCGTAAGAGTTTTCGATATGGTCTCGAGAGCCCTCGTGTGGTTGAGAGAGGCCTCGTAAGTCGGGTCTGAGGTTGCTGTGATGGCCAAAGAGAGTGGTCACGTGGTGCCTAAGTGGCGATCTTGAGGGTTTTATTACGGTAACACCTCGTGCCCGGTTCCGGCGTTGAATATGGGTAAGGGGTGTTACAAATGGTCTTATGAATGGTAAGCTTATTGATGAATTGATGCGTTAGTGAATTGGTGAAATTGTGGATGAATTACGCTTGGTTTTACATGTGATTTAGATGTGCTATTTGGCATACAAGTTGGCATATTTAGAAATGTGATTAAATGGAATGATAGGTTGAACATTTGACATGATTTTGGTTTCTAATTGTGTATGTGATATTGATTATTTGAGCTTGTAGGGATGACCCTTGTGTGGGTGGCAATTTGGCCTTAAAAATGGCCTATAATTGCCCACATGGTTGAGCACACGGGCGTGTGGCTCGACCGTGTCCCTCGTGGTTGAAATCCAAAACAAGTCAGGATCGACCACGGGCTGGACACACGGGCGTGTGACTGGCCGTGTGGTGAAGTCAGGATCGACCACGGGTGAGGCACACGGGCGTGTCCATGCCGTGTGGACAAGTCAGTGTGTATGCCCTGTTTTGACACGGCTTAAACACATGGGCGTGTCTGAGGCCGTGGGAGGCACACGGCCTGCCCACACAGGCGTGTGACCTCTGTAACTTAGAAAAAGTTTTAAATTTTCGAGAATTTTTGTATGTGTTCGGTTTAGTCTCGGCCCTATTCTAAAGCATGCTCAAGGTCTCGTTGACCTATTTAAGGGACACTTTGATCGCATTGGTTGAGTTATATTATGAAATGTCCGTAAAAGTCTCCGTTCGTCCGGTAACGCCTCTTAACCCTATTCCGGCGACGGATACGGGTTAGGGGTGTTACATGTATTGTTGTCTTTAAGATTTACATTTGATTAAGGTGTATTGTTGTCTTTTAATATTTTACATTTGAATTTATGTTAGTCTTTAAGATTTTATCTACCATTTGCCCTAGAAAAATTATAAATAACATCTAAGATAGTTTTCATGGTTTTAAAATAATTTTAAATATCATATAGGATTCCTCTTTAGAATCTTAAATTAATATGTAAATATTATTTAGGACTTTATTCAAGATTAAAACTAAATATTTTTGTAGGTGAATTGTAAATCATGAGTAGGTCTTTCTAAGTATTTTATTTTAGAAACTTTTTTTAAGAAATCTAATATATGTCATTTAAGATACATTATTTTAGGATTTTGAGGAATTTAAACCTTAGATCAAGAATATTAAAGTAAGATAAATCACAAACCCGACATAGGATACTTTCGTAAGATCTTGATAGGTTCAACTTTATTAATTAAATCTTTTAAAATAATAATAATAAAAGATCGAATAAGTTGTAGATGAATTTTAATTTTTATCTTAATTCATTGGTAATTTCTAGATTGTTTTTTTAGAATTCTAAGATAGAATTAATTTTAGGAATTGAAGGTATTTTACTAGAATTATTTAGGTATCCTTTAGGGTTCCCGTTAAAAGTAAAAATCTCTTATTTAAGTTTCAAATTAGATAAGTTTGATGAACACATCTTAGTCGAGTTACAAGTAAATCGAAGACATTTTCTTTAGAGTTTTTATTTAAGATTTCCATAATATTTTAGCCTAGATTAAGACATTAATATGCTTAAATAAATAAAAAAACCTAGCTCCTAATACCCCATAGGACTATCCCTGGATAGGCGGTGTGGGGGTGCTATAACCTTCCCCACACGTAACCGTACTCCTGAACCTGAAATTTGGTGATGAGATCGAGTCTAGACTTTTGGGATTTTTCGTAGTATTAATTCTAGACTTTTAGACGATAGGTGGCTAACCAACCTAGCCGTAATTGGTTAGTGGTGACTCTAAGCTAATTTAAGCCCTTCGTGTCTAGCTTTGCTTACTAGGCCTGTACCCTTATGTAGGCAATGTTATGAAAATCACCATGAATGAATCATATACTTGTATAATAAATTTTACATTAATTCAGTACTACACATATATATATATGTATTTACCACATTTTCCAAATGTAGCCCTTTGATCATATTTTTGTACCAATTTGTAAACAATTGTAAAATGGATTAAAATATTATAATTTTACACGCAAACCATAAATATTACATAAATATAATTAATTATATCGTATGAACTTATGTAACAGTATTTGTGCAAGTGTACATAGTCGTTCAAGTAATAAATAAGTAAAATGAGTTATCGTCTCCACAGGGACTGTGTATGTTAATCGATTAATTGCAAAATTATAAGTTCACAATCTGATATAAAAACTCAATAATTTGAATGGTGATGTTTAAACTAAGTGAAATTAACTAGATGCAAAGGTTGATCCCTAATGTATGAATGTATGAATGAATGGCTTTAGCAACAAAAATAGTCAACGTAAAATAAGCTAGGATAATTATATTAATCAACTCAATTCATTTTTATCATGCTTAATAGTGTTCGGAAAACATTACATGGCAACTCGATCTTTCATGAGTTTGCAAACCAAATGAAGTCCTCTCGGATCTTTTACTTAGTGAAATATGCATTTTACTGATCATGTTAAACTAAGGGTTTCTTAGTATTTATGCGTGGTCACAGGGACATTTACGTTTGCAGTAGTTTAATCACATAAACCAAAAAACTATGCAAGCTAATAAAGATAACTAAACATATTATGAACCTCTAATTTAGTCGGGTTTAATTATCTAAATTGAGCATCGCACTTTTCAATTATGCTCTACTAATCGCCGTTTACTTAGGATCGCTCAACTAATATGCACCAAATCACGTATGAATGAAATACATCTTGATTTTAATTGAAAACATGATCGACTGAGGCACAAACATGTTAAACACAAATCAAATAAATCTTATTGAATTAACATAATGATCCTAGAAAATAGGATTTAAAATATCATCATGATGTCAAAAAAAAAAACATATAGCAAACATAACTAAATTAAATGATAAGAGGAAAGACTAAACTCTAATTCAATTCAGCCTTTTGGATCTTTTCTAACTGATTTGTTCCTTCGTTCTACTCGATGCTCCTTTTGCTAAGGGTTTCCTAAGGTGGCCGGCCAAGGTAGTGTCTTGAAAAAGCTTTTGTTGGCTAAAGAATGGAAAGAAGATGGATGACTATGCAAGGGAAAAGAATAGGGAAATGGAAGAGAGAATGATGAATGGAAGAATGAATGAGAGATGAGTGTTGAGGGATGTGTTATGAAGGCAAGAATAAAGTTTGCTAAAAATAGGTATGTGGTATTTATAGGTGAAGGCAAGAGTAAAGTTTGCTAAAAATAGAATTCAAAATCGCTCTTTTTTCTCTCTTACATGGCCAGCCACAAATTATGGAAAAGGGGATTACTTGGTTGCTTGTTTTTTAATTCAAAACAATGCTATTAATAGCTATAAGGTGGACGGTTTCAAAGACCAAGTTGGTGGGCTGATTTCTGATATTTTCCAACTGCAAGGACCTTCAGTTAAATACCCCATAGCTTATTTTTTGGCAGCCATCTACTTATGCTGAAATTGGGCTTTCATTCCTCCTTGTTCGACAGTTTCTCAGTCCAATAATTAATCAGACGTGCCCATCTTTTAGCACATCTTTTAATAGGTCAAATTAACATCCTTATGACCCAATTTTGCATGGTCTTGCCGTCCAAATGAAGTGGATGTGTGCATTTCCATGCATCATTTATGTTAATCACATCTTCCATGGTCCTCTTGCATAGTGAAAATTCACATATTAATATTTAACATGAAATAATATAAAT
The DNA here is from genome assembly GCA_025698515.1 of Gossypium sturtianum. Taxonomy (NCBI): domain Eukaryota; kingdom Viridiplantae; phylum Streptophyta; class Magnoliopsida; order Malvales; family Malvaceae; genus Gossypium; species Gossypium sturtianum. The sequence continues at coordinate 44,237,543 of CM046948.1, forward strand.
TATGTACAAAAATCATGTAATTAAGAATAATTTCACATACTTTATAAATTCATGTCCAATATTAATAATTAAGTAAAATTCACTTATTTTAATAACAATTACTCAAGATTAACATATTTATTAAGTCAAAAGGTGCTAAAAATATTTAGAAAAATCCTATATAATTTCAAGTTTACAACTTACCAGGGGGAAACAACAAAAGCAGAAGCGTTAGGGACTAATCTGTAATTTTCCCTTTTCCTCTATTATCTTCTAGTTCTTGATCTATACAATAATTTATTTCCAATTATCAGTTCCAAACACTTTTAGTCATCTCATTTCATATATATGACATCTTTTATTCATTTTTCACACTTTCCTTAAAAGTTTTACTTTTTGTTTAATTTAGTCCCTAAAATAGAAACAAGCATATTTTTCATATTTAAACCCCCAAACTTTTCATCCAAATTTAAACTCATCATTATACGACCTTAAAGCATCTAAATTTATATGAATTTGATGTCAATTTCAACATATTATCATTTTAGTCCCTAAACTCAAAACTAGCCAAATTTACTTTACAAAATAGTCATATTTTTCATCAAAGATTCAAACTCAACCATTTAACATTCAAAAAGCTTCAAATACAACAATGGTAACTTTTAAAATCATTGACAGTTTTACAAGTTAGTACCTGTGTTAGCTAGATTAAGCTACAACGATCTCAAAAAACATAAAATTTACGAAAAACGAGCTTAATTTGCTTACCATACACCAAGGCTGAATGAACTTGAAGAATGGCTATAGCTTCCTTAGGTTTCTTTTTAGTTTTCGAATGGGGAAGAAAGAAAGAAAAATGGATGACACATTTTTTAAAATTTTAATATAACATAAAACTTAGTGTTTAATTATAATATAACATTTTTTTACTAGGAAATTCACACCAACCACCACTATCATTAAAAGGTGTTAAATTTCCATATTAGCACTTGCATTATTAAAGTTTAATCCATTTAGCTAGTTAATCAATAATAATTAATTTTTATGGTTTTTACGATTTAGTCCTTGTACCTTAATTCATCATCCAAGCACTAAAATTTTTGGGCCAAGATTAAATACACCTATATACACCTAAATTTTTTTATTTTAACAATTAAAGGACATTGTTATTTTTAATCTAGTCACTTGTTATATTCTTACCATTCTTGTATGCATTACTTTAACTAATTGATGGTATGTGTCTTTCTTTCTTAGTATATTCTAATGTTGCTTGTTGAGCTTGATGATGTAACATGATAAGGAGAACAAGAGAACGGATATTGCACACCTAAGGGGGAGTGAACTATATTTTCAAATGTTTGAGGATTCACATGTTGCTATAGAGTTTTCATTCTTTGAACACTTTCAGATTAAAAAGGGGAGATAAAAGCAACAAAGTATAATGCACCATGACATACTAAGATTGTATGAGTATTGATTATATGAGGCTTGTTCCTACATTTACAGTAGAAGATAAGTATATATATAGTTGCAAAGGTTTTTTGTGCTCAATTGTTATGGATAAAGTAGATGTTGAAAGACTTTGGAGTTGCTTCTCTATTTTCAACTTTATATTGTGACAACTCGAATGCAACCAATATTTCTATAAATTAAGTGGTGAACTCCCAAATCCGTAACACCTTAACCCGACCCGATCATCGATTCTAGTACCAAGTGGTATGATCGACCCGAGTTACAAATCCTCCTTCTAGATTTATCTTAATTATGAATTCAAACAACAAGAAATTTGAGGACCTACGTTTACTGTACAATTTATTTCAAATCCTAATTATTAGAATGTTTCAAAGATTAACATCAAGCAAAATTCCTATTCTACAAGTACTTAAAATTTTTACAATCAATTTGTTATACTAGGACGTAATATTACACTCATTATGAATTCAAACTTAATTCGCACCCATAAACTAGTCCAACCCCTGAGATGTAACCTTTAAGGGTGCCCCTGTATACACATGAAATAGCTTCAATGCCCAACGCGTAAATCTGGTAGAGTTTTCCTTGTCCCTTCGCATAAAGTCCTGGAAATCCTTGTTCCTACATGCAAGGCAGCACAATGATAAGTTCAGGATGAACTTAGTGAGTGTTCGTGCAACAGTGTATAATAAAAACTCTATATTTCAGGGAATAAGAATAAAGGCACAACATTTAAACTCCCTGTGTTTCGATGGGAATTCCACAATTTTTCTGGCATGGTCGATGCCTTGCCTATCCTGGTGCCCACCATTGGCTGACCTACCCTGTAACATCCGGGATTTAGGGGCTTTGCATTTACTTTGTATCTGTGTGTTGGGTATGCCTCGTATGTTGTTTGAGTGTGTTTGGGGTCCTCGGGAAGGCTCGGGGTTAAGTTGGAACCTTGGTCAAAATTTTCAATTTTAGGCATTTGAAGAGAGAAGTTGTCTGGGGCAGGACTTAAGGGTTTATGCTTGTGTTTGTTATCACAAGAAGGGCTTTAGTAAAGTGGCAAGGAGGCGCTACTTAGGAGGTAGGTGAGTGACGCCACAGGGAGCAGGGAAGGAGCAGGTTCGAGTCGCGCAGTTCACATTTTGGGAACTCTTTTTGGCGTCAAGAGGAGTAGTGATGGATTCAGCTAGGAGTCTTGTAGAGTGGGTGTTGAATTGGTCAAAATTTTTGAATGGTAGGCCAAGAGAGAAAGGTGGGATTTGAATGGTTCAAACTTTTTCAAATGGGTGAATGGGAGTGAATATAGGAGGCAATCAAGGAGTGGCGGCTTGTTGGGAACTTGTTGGCCAAATTCTGAAGGTTGGTAGGGGGAGAACTTCGGTTTTGGTGTTAGGGGGTGTGATTGCCGTTTGGTGCTAAAACTCTTGGGAGTTCTTTTCTTTTCTTTCTCTTTGAGTCCATATTCCTTGTATGTCAAACTTGTTAGCCAACTTCTATTCCTCTTTTCTTTTGCTCTTTAGCCGAATTAGAGAGACCTTTGGTGCACCTTTTCTTCACTTTCTCTTCTTCACCTAAGACTCTTAAGCTGAAATCTTTTTAGCCTCTACCGAATATCCCTTTCTCTCCACTCATACTCTTAAGCCTCACAATCGAAAGCACCACACCACTTCCTTCTTGACCATTTTCTAATTCTTTTCTTCTCTACTTTCTTTTTGAACCGAAGCCATCTTCCTCCCCTCATTTGCATCTAAAGCCGAACATTCCTTGTCTCATCGTTTTCCTTTCTAATCAGTAGTCGACTTGGCCAAAATTAAGCCCTTGCTACCGATCATTTTATTCGATTTTGATCTTCAATGATCTTTTGGTAAGTAGTTAATCGGTTTCTTATATTTTCTCTTTTCTCAAGGCCAAATCTCTGAATATTGTTTCCCTTTTCTTCTCTTAGAGATAGTATCTGTATTAGCCTAATACTGTGGAACAAGGTGGTAGGAATCTACTTCGAATCTCATCGTTTTGGTTGTTAAGGTAAGAGAGACTTTGTTATCAGTTCCTGTTCTTCTTTGGTAGCTAAAGCCGAATGGCTAATTGGCTTAGTGTTACGATTTAATTGACTTCTCTTCTTTTCTTCTATTATTGGGGGCGTTCATTTCGGGAAACATCGCTAGCCGACCATTTGGGTTCCAAGTCTGGGAACCAGTTGATCTTTGAACCCTATCTCTCTTTTCGGGATTGTAAGGTAAGGGATTCCTCCTTAGTTACTCTATTAGCCTATCTGTGAGTCGTTCGTTGCCTTAACCCAATTGAGTGGTTAAACAATTATTTCTTCCGTATAGCGATTTACTGAGTAAGACTTTTCATGGATGCAAGAAACGTGCAAGTTGGGGAAGGGAGTAAACCCTTGGTTTCTACTCCAAAGTTTAAGAAGCGAGCGGTATCGGCAGTTCGAGATTGGCCCCCGAGTTGTGGGCCGGCTTCAGAAAGGGATAAGCAGGTCGCTGTAATCCCTGTAAGTGAGGACGTTAGCGAGATCGATAGTTTAGTTCTTCAGGTTTATAGGTGTGTAATTATCACACTATTCCTTTTTGTTGTAATAATCTTATATGTGTTATGAAAGCTGGAAATCCCGGCAATGGTGATTGAGTTACCCCTGTTGGGTAAAACTGAAAAATTAGGTTAGTGTATCTTGGTTAAACCTTAACATTTTGATAGCATGATTGTGTGTGACATTACATATAACCTGTTTATTATACTATGTTGCATGTGCATGGGATATCAGGATGTTATGATATGAAGGGGAAGTGCTTATGGGTGACAATGTCACACCTATTGATGGTACATTATTGTATCGGTGATTGGGTCACATAGTGATCGGTGGCTAGGCCACGTGTTATTGTCTTTGAGTAGTGTGTCTGTCAGCATGACTGCCAAAGTGGAGTGTAGAGGATGGAGGGTTGATTGTAGAAATCCCCAGTTTTGTTGAGGTTGGACATATGAAGTGGAGTGTAGAGGATGGAAAAACTAGGCTGGGTTGGGCTAGCATGTTAATTATTTGTTTATGCTGTATGATTGGGCTTCGGCCGATGGTGATTTGGGGGCTTAGGCCCAATTGTGGAGTATGTGGACTAATTGCATACTGAGTCTTGTGACTCACTCTTTTGTTTAAACAATTGCAGGTAATTCTTAGCATGATGGACTGGGCTGGAGGGAACCCGAAGTGGCCACGCATGGGTTACTAGGAAACTTTATTTTATATATCGTTTATAACTTTTGGGTATTTTTGTTTGATTTGTAATAAGGCCACTACAAAACTTGGAATTTACTTTCGGGTTTTAATTTTAGACATGTTAATTATATTTGCTTTCGGTGGGGCGTTTTTAAAATTTCAAACTAAAGTTTTCTTATAACCTGCCCAATAACATTTCATAAAATAAAAGACATTTTCATTGAAAATCTGATAAACGAATAATTGGTAAGTGTTTTCAAATGTCACCTAATCGCAAGGGCTCGACTAACTGAATTTTTTTAAAGTTAACTAAACAACGGGTTGTCAACTGAACCACGAGATTCGAGATTTTAAAATGACTTAGAATTTTCCGAAACCTGTCAAACTTCCTAAACTTCTTTCTAGTGACATGCCAAATCCGGTCGTAGTGTTTGGGCCGAGTTTGGGGTGTTATAATTTGGTATCAGAGCCTGGTTTAAAAAGATCGGCCTTGGGTTTTGGGTTCAAAACGTTTTCCAAATTTCGTTTTAAAGAAAAAATATATGGATCTGTTTTTGAAGTGTGGCACCCGAGTCTTCAGCCCAAGTCTGCCAGGTAAGTTTTCTGATGGCTAAGTGATTGCATAAAGTTGATGTATTATGTGAATGTGTTGTTATGGATGATGGAATTAAGAAACTTTGCTGTAGAGATGAAAACCTTTAGGTATACACATGCTTGCGGAAAAACTACTTATAATCTTATATTCATAAAACTACTCAGTAATAAACAGTGGAAGAGATACTAATTCATAAAATTTGTAATTAGATAAGACGAAATGTTAGACATGAGTGCTAGACGTGGACGTGGCGCACGTGGCCGTGGTAGAGGCCGAGGTGTTGAAGCTGAGTTCTCGAAAGTAGGATATGAGCCTGAGGGTGAAGTGCCCGCATCACCTATGGCAGAAGCGGGACTGCAAGACAGAACTGGTGGAGATGATGCCCTGTCTCAGGCAATGCTGCGTGTGTTGGAACGGGTGTCCGGAGCAGGCAGTGGAGCAGCAACTCGAAAGTCCATTCCTGAGCGAATTTGAGCTAATGGAGCTGAAATGTTTAGAGGTATTTCTGGAGTAGCTCCAAACGTGGCTGAGTATTGGCTGGAGGCAGTCGAGAGAATTATGGATGATTTAGACTGCACGGCAGAGGAAAAGCTGAAGGGCACGGTGTCTCTACTTCAGGATGAGGTCTATCAGTGGTGGCTCACCGTGAGAGAGGGTACTCCGGCAGACCGAGTTGATTGGGATTTCTTTAAGATGACATTCCAAGGAAAGTACGTTGGGGCCAGTTACGTGGATGCTCAGAGGAAAGCATTCTTGAATTTAGTTCAATGGGGTAAGTCGGTAGCTGACTATGAGGCAGAATTCCTGCGGTTGAGCCGGTATACTCGAGGGACAGTTGCGACTGATCATGAGCGTTGCGTACGGTTTGAAGATGGGCTACGAGATGAGCTGCGAGTGTTGATAGCTCCACAGCGTGAGAGGGATTTCGCTATTCTGGTGGAAAAAGCTAAAATAGCCGAGGAGGTGACGCATACTGAAAGGCAAAACAAGGACAAGGATAAGGCCAGAAATAAGAGGAGCTATGGACCGTCAGGATCATCTGGGGGTTTCCAGAAGAGGCCTAGGGTTGATGGGCCGGGTCGCGTTGCAACGCCAGTTGCTGTTTTTCGACAGTGTGCTCAGTGTGGGAGGTCACATACTGGAGAGTGCTGGGGAAGAGATAGGGTATGTTTCAGGTGCGGGTCAAAGGATTATCTGATCAGGGACTGTTCGTTAGAAAGGACTAGGGCTCAAATGGTAGGTAAGGGATATCTGCAGCCAGGTAGAGGTGGACAGCAGATGCCGAGAGGTCGTGGTCTAAACAGAGGAGGGAATGGTTTTGGTAGGGGACGTGGAGCACCGGGCAGAGGTGCTGAGAGCACAGAGGTGAGACAGCCCGGGTTAGTCTATGCAGCCAGACGCCGAGAAGAGGGGGATGCACCAGATGTTATAACACGTACGTTCCTCATTTTTGGTTTACCCTTTACTGCATTAATTGATATTGGGTCGACGCATTCCTATGTTGCTAGTGGGGTGTCTGGAACCTTCAACATGAACTCTGAAACTGCTTCTAGGGAGATGACGGTACTTAGTCCTCTAGGGCAATCTGTAGTAGTAAATAAACTTTTTAGGAATGTGCCTCTAGAAGTGCAAGTGTTGGTTTTCCCGGCTGATTTGATGGAACTACCGTTCGGGGAGTTCGATTTGATCTTAGGCATGGATTGGTTGGTAAGATATCATGCAAACTTGGATTGTGCTGCTAAGCGCATGGTGTTAAGGACTCTTGAGGATGATGAAGTTTTGGTGATAGGCGAGAGGAGAGACTACCTGTTCAATGTAGTGTCTGCTCTTAAGGCGGAAAGAATGGTGAGAAAAGGGTGCATGGCTTTCTTAACTTTTGTCAGAGCCTTGGATGCAAAGGAAGTGACCGTGGATGGGGTTAGAATAGTAAAGGAATTTGTGGATGTCTTTCCGGAAGAGCTTCCAGGGTTGCCTCTGGATCGTGAGGTGGAGTTCGGAATTGAGCTATTTCCGGGAACGGCTACGATGTCTATCGCCCCTTACAGGATGGCGCCGAAGGAGCTGGTTAAACTTAAAGCTCAGATCCAAGAGTTGTTAGATCGTGGTTTTATCCGTCCCAGTGTGTAACACCCCTAACCCGTATCCGTCGTCGGACTAGGGTAAAGAGGCATTACCAAGTCAAACTCAGATCATCACAGTCATATATCACCATACATACATTTATCAAACCAAAATACATATTTAATTATCAGCAATACAAATTTCGAAACAAAGCCATAAATCAAAACCATTTTAAACCCTACACATACTTTTATATACCGAACCATTTCATCTTCAAATATATGCTTTTCAAATATTTAATACATATTCCAGTAAATACCATTCACTTTATTCACATATATTGAATATAACTATATTTATTACCTTCTTCACATGTCAACTTATCATTTCATATATTATGCATATTAAACATATAAACCATAGTACTTTATGGTATATTTATTCACATATGAGACATTAATATGTAATAACATAACCAAACATGCCCATGGTACTAACATAGTATGCGCATAATCCAAAAATAAAATCCACATTTGCGTTGCACATATTTAACCTTACAATGCATACCAAATTCGAATATAAATATTTGTTTACCTAATCTTTACAATTTTTCATATTAACTAACCAAATCGTTTCATTTACCACTTGGACATGCATTTGAAATAACCCTAAAACAAATTCCCTTCTTACCATTAGCATCCGTACCTTTATAATCACTTTTAAAAATTCATACCTCAATTTATAACTATAATTATCACACAAACAAAGTCATTTAAGCATAACACCATATTTCCATCTAAATACATCACACATACCTTACTACCTACTTTACTATCAATACATGTGGCCAAACTTAATAATCATTTGTAAAACATATTAGACCCAAAGCACATAGAATTATCTTAACCGCAAACATACCCTCTATAACATACATCGACCTAGATAAGCATGCAACAGGCCAAGGATAAAATTTTCTAAGAACCAAGCATATCAAGCATTCAACCATTCACACATATATCCAAACTTAACTTTAAAATCCAACCATTATGTCGATGAGTATAAAAACTTAAATTAACCAAAGGGAATAAGCCTTTTTCGCAAGGCTAGACTATACTTATATACAAGACCAAATTTCATTGATTTTACAACTTAGTCTAACCTATACATGCCTTAGATTCAAAAACCAAGTAAATAAGTACCAAAAAGGGATGATAGTGTGATTGACTTTTTTGACGATTTCCCGAGCCCGTGAATTTGATCAAAATCTATAAAAGTAACAATGAACACATACGAAGTAAGCTTACTAGCTTAGTAAGTCTCAAGCAAATGTTAATATAACAATCAAACACTTAAACCTTTTTAATCTTTAGGCTTATGGCATTGAATATATATACATTACAATATGTGAATTTAAATATGGCCGAATACTATCAAATTATTAACCTAAGTATTTGCACTTTATTACCATAAACATGTAACTTATCGAAACACAAAACTATATTACATGTAATCGCATACTCCAAGTCATATGAATACAACATTCATATAAACCTCATTAACTTATTTATACACATATACAATCACACTCCAAATCTTTTCACCCTTAACATTTCTACTTGTAGCTGAATCTCCAAAATAGTACATTTAAATTCAATTTCTATTATATAATGTTCATACACATCAATAGTAAGCTCAATAGCACATAACTAAATTCTTATCGTATTATCTTAACTCAAATAGTATTATACCAACTTACCTTACTCCTTGTAAATATAAAAGGGCTTATACTTACCTGAGCTTTTAGCTCGATACATTAACTATGTTTCACCTTGTATGATTCATGATTTCTCCAATTATAATACATCACCGGCATCAAGCCTGCTAGGCATCAAAGCCTGAAATATACACCGGCATTAAGCCTGCTAGACCAAAGGTCTGAAATTCAATCACCGGCATTTAGCCTACTAGGCAATAAGCCCGAAACATTTCACCGGCACAAGGCCTACTAGGCAATAAGCCCGATATTTATTTTACCAAACCAACTCATTCACATTACACAATAACAAGATCACAAATATCACATATAATTCACATCACTTCATTTAATGAACTCAAATAACTTCGATTACATATCATTGCTAAACTACTTCCACACATTCGGCTTAATCATATTTCAATCCACAAGTTCATAATTCAACATGTATACTAGGTTATAGTCGATACTGATGATATTAACTTGCTTAAAGACTTACCTCGACTATCGACGGACAGCGAAAACCGGCTATTCGTTAACCTTTGCTTTTCCCCGATCCAAATCCGTTTTTCTTTGTTCTTGATCTAAACACATTAAAATTTAGCTCATTCAAGCATATTTCATCTCAATTTAGTCCCAAAACACATAAACAGGAAAATTACCATTTTACCCCTAATGTTTCACATTTTTACAATTTTGTCCTATTTGCACAAAATACAAAATACACAAAATTTCTCTACATCACCTAAGGGTCGAATGTTCATAAGGACTATACAAGTCCATTTATTTCATTTATTTAGCATTTTAGCCCCTCAAAAATTTATTCTTTTTAATTTAGCCCAAAATACACAAATTCACTAAAATTTCCAACACAAAACATGCTCATCTTTAACATAACTTTAATATAAAATCATCAAGCATCAAAAAAACCACAAGAACATGACAATGGCTGAACATCAAGCATGCTCAAATTTAAAAATTTTAGCATGGGTCAACTAATATTTGAAACAACGTAAAAATCGACAAAAACCGAGCTAAAATTCATACCTAATTAAGCTTGAACAAGGCCGAATGTTTCGAAGCTTTTCTTTCTTCCTCCCTTGCTAACTTTCGGCCAAAAAGATGAACTATGGCTTCTTATTTTATTATAATTAACATATATATCAATATTTATCTAATTACATATTTGGCCATTATTAAAACATAACAAAATTTTATATTTTAAGGTTTGTTTTGTCCATGGCCGGCCACTAACTCTTAAAATGGGCTAATTGCCCTTTTAACACCTCATTTAAAGAAGCCATTATCAATTTAACACATTTCACTTTAATATACAACTTTTACAGTTTATGCGATTAAATCCTTTTTCTAAATTAAACATACAAATAATCAAATTTTCCTACGAAACTTTCACACACATTAATTCACATATAAAAAACACCAAAAATAATATTAAAAATTTTTCCGGACTCGGATTCGTGGTCCCGAAACCACTGTTTCAATTAGGGTCAAATTCAGACTGTTACAACTCCCCCCCTTAGGGATTTTCGTCCCCAAAAATCTTACAGTTAAACAAAGTTGGATATTGTTGCCTCATTGAATCCTCAGGCTCCCACGTAGCCTCTTCAATTCCGTGCCGATTCCATAGCACTTTCACTAAAGGAACTTTCTTGTTTCTCAACTCTTTCATTTCCCGAGCTAAAATACGGATCGGTTCTTCCTCATACGTCATATCGGATCAAATTTCAATCTCGGACGGAACGATCACATGTGACGGATCTGATCTATATCTACGAAGCATCGAAACGTGAAATACGTTGTGTATCTTTTCTAATTCAGAGGGCAACTTCAATCTATAAGCAACAGGCCCAATACGTTCGATGATCTCGTATGGTCTGATGAATCTCGGACTTAGTTTGCCTTTCCGACCAAATCGGAGTACTTTCTTCCACGGAGAAACTTTCAAGAATACTCGGTCTCCGACCTGAAACTCAATGTCTTTACGTTTCAAATCAGCATAGGACTTTTGACGGTCCGAGGCAGCTTTCAATCTATCTCTGATTATGGCCACTTTCTATTCCGTCTCTTTAATCAAATCAACCCGAATACCTGATGCTGAAACAACGTGACCCAAAAAGCTGACTTCCTTCATCCAAAATTCACACTTACTAAACTTTGCATACAACTGTTGATCTCGCAAAGTTTGTAGCACCAATCTCAAATGCTCGACATGTTCAGTTTCATCTCTAGAGTAGATCAAAATCTCATCTATAAACACTACCACAAACCGATCCAAATACTGTCTAAACACCCGATTCATCAAATCCATAAAAATAGCAGGTGCATTAGTAAGTCCAAAAGGCATGACTAGGAATTCAAAATGTCCGTACCTCATTCGGAATGCAGTCTTTGGCACATCGGAATCTCTGACTCGCAACTGATAATAACCCGATCTCAAATCTATCTTCGAAAACACTAAAGCCCCTTTCAACTGATCAAACAAGTCATCAATCCGAGGCAACGGGTATTTATTCTTTATAGTCACTTTATTCAGCTGCCGATAATCAATACGCATTCGCATAGTTCCACCTTTCTTTTTCACAAATAGAATTGGTGCACCCCAAGGAGAAAAGCTCGGTCGTGCAAAGCCCCTATCTGTCAACTCTTGCAACTGTGCTTTCAACTCTTTCAATTCAGTAGGTGCCATCCGATACGGAGCTATCGAAATCAGAGTCGTCCCCGGTACTAATTCAATACCAAACTCTATCTCTGAAACTGGCGGTAAACTCGGCAATTCTTCAGGGAACACCTCTGGGTATTCACATATAACTGGTACGGATTCAATCTGCTTTTCGGACACTTTATTATCCAACACATAAGCCAAGTAAGCTTCACATCCTTTTCTCACATACTTACGAGCTAACATCGAGGATATTACTTCCGGTAACCCATTCAAGTCATTAGATTCAATCCGGATGATCTCATCGTTCTGACATCTCAAATTAATAATCTTTCTTTTGCGATTCACCACTGCATCATGCAAAGTTAACCAGTCCATTCCCAAAATTATATCGAACTCGTCGAAAGGCAACAACATTAAATCAGTTGGAAAGCAGGAATCCCGAATCATCAACGGGCAACCTTTACACACTTTATCAACGAAAACATATCTACCCAAAGGGTTGGACACACAGATCACAAACTCAGTAGACTCAACAGGCAGAGTCTTACTAGATACTAGAGCTTCACACACATATGAATGAGTCGAACCGGGATCAATTAATGCAATCACGCGTGAGTATCATAAAAGTGTGAAAGTACAGAAGTAATGATATCCGGGAAGAAGCATCCTCTCGGCTCGTATAGTATAAGCTCTAGCTGGTGCTCGAGCCTCGATCGAGCTGCGCAGTGTCCTTCGTCCCTCTCTCGATCGCCACCTACATTTGCACGAATATCGGGTGGTCTCGCCTCGTCCGACGTGTTGCTCGCTTTAGTGTTGTTCTCAACCGTATTTTGGTCGGCTAGCATCGGGCACTCTCGAATAAAATGGTTCGACGATCCACATTTAAAGCGGGACCGATCATGGAACCTACAACTCCCGAATGCCATTTTCCATAATGCTTGCACTCACTCGGCCCGTTCACATTGAACATTACCAACACTAGCCATCAAGTGGCTCAGAACTCACCGAGGTCGATCTCGTCTAGATAGGTCTGAAGTAGCTTTATGTCGGCCGAAGTCAACTTTGAACTTCTTAAACGCTGAATGGAAAGTCTTACTCGATGATCTTTTTTGAGTGTCTCTAGCTTCTATTTCAGCCTTTCTTTTCTCTTTCCCAAGCTCTTCAGCTTTGCAAGCTCGTTCGACAAGTACTATGAACTCTTTGATCTCAAGAATGCCCACAAGTAACTTTATGTCTTCATTCAGACCGTCTTCAAATCTTTTGCACATAATGGCTTCAGTTGATACACACTCTCGGGCATATCGGCTCAATCTGACAAACTTCCACTCATATTCCGTCACAGTCATATGACCCTGTTTTAGTTCCAGAAATTCTTTTCGTTTCTGATCGATGAATCTCTGACTGATATATTTCTTACGAAACTCGATCTGGAAGAAATCCCAAGTCACTTTTTCTTTCGGAACCACTAATACTAGTGTATTCCACTAGTGATATGCAGTGTCCCGAAGTAGAGATATAGCACACTTCAGGCATTCATCAGGAGTACAGGATAGCTCATCAAGTACCCGAATAGTGTTATCGAGCCACATCTCAGCTCGTCCTGCGTCGTCATTATCATTAGCTTTGAATTCTTCGGCCCCATATTTCCTGATTTTATCAACAGGAGGCCTACTAGATCTCATCGGATCTAACATCAAAGGTCTTTGAAGGTACCGAGTTGGATTATTCGGGGTGGAGGTTGTTGTCTGATCGGGTTAGTCTGAATGAACTGGGTAAACCATTCATTCATCATCTGGTAGAAGGCTTGCTTAGCCCCCCTCATGGCTACCCGAGATAGGTCGAGAGTCTACCGGCATTGACCCGTGTGCGCGATTAGGTGCTACACTCTCTACATCATCAGCTACGGCTCTGTCAGGATCCATTTACTATATAAAACACAGTTTGAAATATCAGAAGTCACCACACTATCGTTTATATAAATAAGGCATGTATAGCTAGACTCACACGCGCTACGGTAGTCCTAGAATCGACTAAATCGTAGCTCTGATACCAATAAAATGTAACACCCCTAACCCGTATCCGTCGCCGGACTAGGGCAAAGAGGCATTACCAAGTCAAACTCAGATCATCACAGTCATATATCACCATACATACATTTATCAAACCAAAATACATATTTAATTATCAGCAATACAAATTTCGACACAAAGCCATAAATCAAAACCATTTTAAACCCTACTCATACTTTTATATACCGAAACATTTCATCTTCAAATATATGCTTTTCAAATATTTAATACATATTCCAGTAAATACCATTCACTTTATTCACATATATTAAATATAACTATATTTATTACCTTCTTCACATGTCAACTTACCATTTCATATATTATGCATATTAAACATATAAACCATAGTACTTTATGGTATATTTATTCACATATGAGACATTAATATGTAATAACATAACCAAACATGCCCATGGTACTAACATAGTATGCGCATAATTCCAAAAATAAAATCCACATTTGCGTTGCACATATTTAACCTTACAATGCATACCAAATTCGAATATAAATATTTGTTTACCTAATCTTTACAATTTTTCATATTAACTAACCAAATCGTTTCATTTACCACTTGGACATGCATTTGAAATAACCCTAAAATAAATTCCCTTCTTACCATTAGCATCCGTACCTTTATAATCACTTTTAAAAATTCATACCTCAATTTATAACTATAATTATCACACAAACAAAGCCATTTAAGCATAACACCATATTTCCATCTAAATACATCACACATACCTTACTACCTACTTTACTATCAATACATGTGACCAAACTTAATAATCATTTGTAAAACATATTAGACCAAAAGCACATAGAATTATCTTAACCGCAAACATACCCTCTATAACATACATCGACCTAGATAAGCATGTAACAGGCCAAGGATAAAATTTTCTAAGAACCAAGCATATCAAGCATTCAACCATTCACACATATATCCAAACTTAACTTTAAAATCCAACCATTATGTCGATGAGTATAAAAACTTAAGTTAACCAAAGGGAATAAGCCTTTTTCGCAAGGCTAGACTATACTTATATACAAGACCAAATTTCATTGATTTTACAACTTAGTTTAACCTATACATGCCTTAAATTCAAAAACCAAGTAAATAAGTACCAAAAAGGGATGATAGTGTGATTGACTTTGCTGACGATTTCCCCGAGCCCGTAACTTGATCAAAATTTATAAAACAGAACAATGAACACATACGGAGTAAGCTTACTAGCTTAGTAAGTCTCAAGCAAATGTTAATATAACAATCAAACACTTAAACCTTTTTAATCTTTAGGCTTATGGCATTGAATATATATACATTACAATATGTGAATTTAAATATGGTCGAATACTATCAAATTATTAACCTAAGTATTTGCACTTTATTACCATAAACATGTAACTCATCGAAACACAAAAATATATTACATGTAATCGCATACTCCAAGTCATATGAATACAACATTCATATAAACCTTATTAACTTATTTATACACATATACAATCACACTCCAAATCTTTTCACCCTTAACATTTCTACTTGTAGCCGAATCTCCAAAATAGTACATTTAAATTCAATTTCTATTATATAATGTTCATACACATCAATAGTAAGCTCAATAGCACATAACTAAATTCTTATCGTATTATCTTAACTCAAATAGTATTATACCAACTTACCTTACTCCTTGTAAATATAAAAGGGCTTATACTTACCTGAGCTTTTAGCTCGATACATTAACTATGTTTCACCTTGTATGATTCATGATTTCTCCAATTATAATACATCACCGGCATCAAGCTCCGCTAGGCATCAAAGCTCGAAATATACACCAAGCATTAAGCCTGCTACACCAAAGGTCTGAAATTCAATTACTGGCATTTAGCCTGCTAGGCAATAAGCCCGAAACATTTCACCGGCACAAGGACTGCTAGGCAATAAGCCCGATATTTATTTTACCAAGCCAACTCATTCACATTACACAATAACAAGATCACAAATATCACATATAATTCACATCACTTTATTTAATGAACTCAAATAACTTCGATTACATATCATTGCTAAACTACTTCCACACATTCGGCTTAATCATATTTCAATCCACAAGTTCATAATTCAACATGTATACTAGGTTATAGTCGATACTGATGATATTAACTTGCTTAAAGACTTACCTCGACTATCGACGGACAGCGAAAATCGGCTATTCGTTAACCTTTTCTTTTCCCCGATCCAAATCCATTTTTCTTTGTTCTTGATCTAAACACATTAAAATTTAGCTCATTCAAGCACATTTCATCTCAATTTAGTCCCAAAACACATAAACGGGCAAATTACCATTTTACCCCTAATGTTTCACATTTTTACAATTTTGTCCTATTTGCACAAAATACAAAATACACAAAATTTCTCTACATCACCTAAGGGCCGAATGTTCATAGGGACTATACAAGTCCATTTATTTCATTTATTTAGCATTTTAGCCCCTCAAAAATTGATTCTTTTTAATTTAGCCCAAAATACACAAATTCACTAAAATTTCCAACACAAAACTTGCTAATCTTTAACATAACTTTAATATAAAATCATCAAGCATCAAAAAAACCACAAGAACATGACAATGGCCGAACATCAAGCATGCTAAAATTTAAAAATTCTAGCATGGGTCAACTAATATTCGAAACAACGGTCTCAAAAACGTAAAAATCGACAAAAACCGAGCTAAAATTCATACCTAATTAAGCTTGAACAAGGCCGAATGTTTTGAAGCTTTTCTTTCTTCCTCCCTTGCTAACTTTCGGCCAAAAAGATTAACTATGGCTTCTTATTTTATTATAATTAACATATATATCAATATTTATCTAATTACATATTTGGCCATTATTAAAACATAACAAAATTTTATATTTTAAGGTTAGTTTTGTCCATGGTCGGCCACTAACTCTTAAAATGGGCTAATTGCCCTTTTAACACCTCATTTAAAGAAGCCATTATCAATTTAACACATTTCACTTTAATATACAACTTTTACAGTTTATGCGATTAAATCCTTTTTCTAAATTAAACACACAAACAATCAAATTTTCCTACGAAACTTTCACACACATTAATTCACATATAACAAACACCAAAAAAAATATTAAAAATTTTTTCGAACTCGGATTCGTGGTCCCGAAACCACCGTTCTGATTAGGGTCAAATTTAGACTGTTACATAGTGTATCTCCGTGGGGAGCGCCGATGTTGTTTGTGAAGAAGAAAGACGGGTCCATGCGAATGTGCATTGACTACCGCGAGTTGAACAAGTTAACTATCAAGAACAAGTACCCGCTGCCGAGGATAGATGACCTGTTTGATCAGCTTAATGGGGCCTCAGTCTTTTCAAAGATAGATTTGAGGTCGGGATATCATCAGCTTAAGGTCAAGGAAGCGGATATTTGCAAGATGGCTTTTTGGACTCGCTATGGTCACTTCGAGTTCCTGGTGATGCCATTTGGATTGACAAATGCACCAGCTGCGTTCATGGATATGATGAACCGGGTTTTTCAACCCTATCTGGATCGGTTCATTGTAGTGTTCATATATGACATTCTGGTGTATTCCAAGACTGAGGAGGAGCACGATTCGCATCTTCGGGTGGTTCTGCAGATTTTGAGAGAGAAGCAGCTGTACGCCAAGTTTAGCAAGTGTGAGTTTTGGTTGAAGGAAGTTACATTTCTGGGTCATGTGGTATCTGCAGAAGGGATTAGGGTAGATCCCCGAAAGATTGAAGCGGTGTTGGATTGGAAACTGCCTAAGTCTGTGGCAGAGATTCAGAGTTTCCTTGGTCTGGCTGGGTATTACCGAAGGTTCGTTGAAGGGTTCTCATTAATTGCGGCACTTTTAACCAAATTGTTGAGGAAAGGGGTACCTTTTGTTTGGGCTGACAAGCAACAGGAAAGTTTTGAGAAGCTGAAGAGGATTTTGACAGAGACTCTGGTGTTGATTCAGCTTGAGGCTGGAAAGGAGTTCGTGGTTTATTGTGATACTTCACAGACGGGATTAGGATGTGTGTTAATGCAGGATGGGACGGTTGTTGCTTATGCGTCTCGGCAGTTAAGACCGCATGAGATTAACTATACTGCTCATGATCTGGAGTTGGCTACAGTAGTTTTCGCTCTGAAGATCTAGAGACATTATTTGTATGGAGAGAAGTCTGTTATCTACACCGACCATAAGAGTTTGAAGTATCTTCTAACTTAGAAAGAGTTGAATTTAAGGCAGCGAAGGTGGATTGAGCTATTGAAAGATTATGACTGCGCGATTAAATATCATCCGGGTAAGGCTAACGTGGTAGCAGATGCGTTAAGTCGGAAGGTAATACTATATTTGAGAGCGATGTTCGCCCATCTTAGTTTGTATGATGATGGAAGTCTGTTAGCTGAACTTCAAGTGAAGCCGACATGGGTAGATCAGATTAAAGAGAAACAGTTGTCAAATGAGGTCTTGAGTGCTCGACTTCTGCAAGTACAGAATGGTGGGGTAGAAGATTATAATTTGAACAGTGATGGGGTTTTGTGCTTCCGTAGGAAGGCTTGCATGCTGAAGGATGTAGAGTTGAGGCAGATGATTCTTCAGGAAGCGCATAGTAGCCCTTACACTATGCATCCTGGAGGGAGTTAGATGTACCGGGATCTGCGTGAACAGTTCTGGTGGCCTAGATTGAAGCGGGAGGTTACAGAGTTTGTGGGAAAGTGTTTAACTTGTCAGCAGATTAAAGCAGAGCATCAGTTGCCTTCAGGGTTGTTGCAGCCGGTGAAGATTCCACAGTGGAAATGGGAGAGGATCACTATGGACTTTGTTAGTAGGCTACCTCTTACGCCTACTAAGAAAGATTCGGTATAGGTGATCGTGGATCGGTTGACAAAGTCTGCCCATTTCATACCCGTTCGTGTCGACTATTCTCTTCAGAGGTTGGCTAAGCTGTATGTGGCAGAAATTGTGAGGTTGTATGGGGTACCAGTATCGATCATATCAGATAGAAACCCTAGGTTTATGTCGCGGTTCTGGAGGGCACTGCATCAAGCATTGGGTACGAGACTGGACTTTAGGACAGCTTTTCATCCCTGCATCGATGGTCACCCGAGAGGGTAATTCAGATCTTGGAGGACATGTTGAGGGGTTGTGTCATTGACTTCAGGGGTAGGTGGGAGGAGTTTCTACCGTTGGCAGAATTCGCTTACAACAACAGCTTCCAATCTAGTATGCAGATGGTGCCCTATGAAGCGTTATATGGGCGGAGGTGTCGTACTCCTACCTGTTGGATAGAATTGGGTGAACGTCAGATTTTGGGTCCAGAATTAGTTGCAGAGACAGAGGAAAAAGGTTAAGTTAATTAGGACTCATTTGAAAGAAGTGTCCGATAGGCAGAAATCATATGCAGATCTGAAGCGAAAGGAGATAGAGTTTGCAGTGGGTGATCAGGTTTTCTTGAAAGTTTTACCTTGGAAGAAGGTAATGAGATTTGGACGAAAGGGCAAGCTAAGTCGTAGGTTCATCGGGCCTTATCAGATTTTGAAACGTGTGGGACCAGTGGCGTATCAATTGGAGTTACCTTCAGAATTGAAACAGATGCATGATGTGTTCCATGTTTCAATGTTAAGACGCTACCATTCGGATCCATCTCACGTCGTGCCAGTGGAGGAAATTGAAGTAAGACCAGACTTGTCCTATGAGGAGGAACCAATCCAGATCTTGGAACGAGACGTCAAGGTGCTAAGAAGGAAATCGGTCCCATTGGTTAAATTCTTATGGCGAAATCATGGAATAGAAGAGGCGACATGGGAGCCAGAGGATGCGATGCGTCTGCAGTAACCGCATCTCTTTTGACCAGGTAATTTTGAGGCCGAAATTTCATTAAGGGGGTAGAACTGTAACATCTGGGATTTAGGGGCTTTGCATTTACTTTGTATCTGTGTGTTTGGTATGCCTCGTATGTTGTTTGAGTGTGTTTGGGGTCCTCGGGAAGGATCGGGGTTAAGTTGGAACCTTGGTCAAAATTTTCAATTTTAGGCATTTGAAGAGAGAAGCTGTCTGGGGCAGGGCTTAAGGATTTATGCTTGTGTTTGTTATCATAAGAAGGGCTTTAGTAAAGTGGCAAGGAGGCGCCACTTAGGAGGCAGGTGACTGATGCCACAGGGAGCAAGGAAGGAGCAGGTTCGAGTCGCGCAGTTCATATTTTGAGAACTCTTTTTTGGCGTCAAGAGGAGTAGTGATGGATTCGGCTAGGAGCCTTGTAGAGTGGGTGTTGAATTGGTCAAAATTTTTGAATGGTAGGCCAAGAGAGAAAGGTGGGATTTGAATGGTTCAAACTTTTTCAAATGGGTGAATGGGAGTGAATATAGGAGGCAATCAAGGAGTGGCGGCTTGTTGGGAACTTGTTGGCCAAATTTTGAAGGTTGGTAGGGGGAGAACTTTGGTTTTGGAGTTAGGGGGTGTGATTGCCGTTTGGTGCTAAAGCTCTTGGGAGTTCTTTTCTTTTCTTTCTCTTTGATTCCATATTCCTTTTATGCCGAACTTGTTAGACAACTTCTATTCCTCTTTTCTTTTGCTCTTTAGCCGAATTGGAGAGACCTTTGGTGCACCTTTTCTTCGCTTTCTCTTCTTCACCTAAGACTCTTCTACCGAATATCCCTTTCTCTCCACTCATACTCTTAAGCCTCACAATCGAAAGCACCACACCACTTCCTTCTTGACCATTTTCTAATTCTTTTCTTCTCTACTTTCTTTTTGAACCGAAACCATCTTCCTCCCCTCATTTGCATCTAAAGCCGAACATTCCTTGTCTCATCATTTTCCTTTCTAATCAGTAGTCAACTTGGCCGAAATTAAGCCCTTGCTACCGATCATTTTCTTCGATTTTGATCTTCAAGGATCTTTTAGTAAGTAGTTAATCGGTTTCTTCTATTTTCTCTTTTGTCAAGGCTGAATCTCTGAATGTTGTTTCCCTTTTCTTCTCTTAGAGATAGTATCTGTATAAGCCTAATACTGTGGAACAAGGTGGTAGGAATCTGCTTTGGATCTCATCGTTTTGGTTGTTAAGGTAAGAGAGACTCTGTTTTCGGTTCATGTTCTTCTTTGGTAGCCAAAGCCGAATGGCTAATTGGCTTAGTGTTGCGATTTAATTGACTTCTCTTCTTTTCTTCTATTACTAGGGGCGTTCATTTCGAGAAACATCGCTAGCCGACTATTTGGGTTCCAAGTTTGGGAACCAGTTGATCTTTGAACCCTATCTCTCTTTTCAGGATTGTAAGGTAAGGGATTTCTCCTTAGTTACTCTATTAGCCTATCTGTGAGTCATTCGTTGCCTTAACCCAATTGAGTGGTTAAACAATTATTTCTTTCGTATAGCAATTTACTGAGCAAGAATTTTCATGGATGCAAGAAACGTGCAAGTTGGGGAAGGGAGTAAACCCTTGATTTCGACTCTAAAGTTTAAGTAGCGAGCGGTATCGACAGTTCGAGATTGGCCCCCGGGTTGTGGGCCGGCTTCAGAAAGGTATAAGCAGGTCGCTGTAATCCCTGCAAGTGAGGACGTTAGTGAGATCGATAGTTTCGTTCTTCAGGTTTACAAGTGTGTAATTATCACACTATTCCTTTTTGTTGTAATAATCGTGTATGTGTTATGAAAGCCGAAAATCCCGGCAATGGTGATTGAGTTACCCATGTTGGGGAAAACCGAAAAATCAGGTTTGTGTATCTTGGTTAAACCTTAACATTTTGATAGCATGATTGTGTGTGACATTACATATAACCTGTTTATTATACTATGTTGCATGTGCATGGGATATCGGGATGTTATGATATGAAGGGGAAGTGCTTATGGGTTACAATGTCACACCTATTGATGTTACATTATTGTATCGGTGATTTGGTCACATAGTGATCGGTGGCTAGGCCACGTGTTATCATCTTTGAGCAGTGTGTCTGTCAGCATGACTGCCAAAGTGGAGTGTAGAGGATGGAGGGTTGATTGTAGAAATCCCCATGTGTGTTGAGGTTGGACATATGAAGTGGAGTGTAGAGGATGGAAAAACTAAATTTGGGTTGGGCTAGCATGTTAATTATTTGTTTATCTTTGTATGATTGGGCTTCTACGATGGTTATTTGGGGGCTTAGGCCCAATTGTGGAGTATGTGGACTAATTGCACACCCGAGTCTTGTGACTCACTCTTTTGTTTAAACAATTGCGGGTAATTCTTAGCATGATGGATCAATGGAGGGAACCCGAGGTGGCCACGCATGGGTTACTAGTAAACTTTATTTTATATATCGTTTATAACTTTTGGGTATTTTTCTTTGATTTGTAATAAGGCCACTACAAAACTTGGAATTTACTTTCGGGTTTTAATTTTAGACATGTTAATTATAGATCGCTTGATTGGGGCGTTTTAAAATTTCAAACTAAAGTTTTCTTATAACCTGCCCAATAACGTTTCATAAAATAAAAGACATTTTCATTGAAAATCTGATAAACGAATAATTGGTAAGTGTTTTCAAATGTCACCTAATCGCAAGGGCTCGACTAACTGAATTTTTTAAAGTTAACTAAACAACGGGTTGTCAACTGAACCACGAGATTCGAGATTTTAAAATGACTTAGAATTTTCCGAAACCTGTCAAACTTCCTAAACTTCTTCCTAGTGACATGCCAAATTCGGTCGTAGTGTTTGGGCCGGGTTTGGGGTGTTACATACCCACGGTTTCAATTGCAAATGTGTTCTTCCAAATAAAAATTCCTTCTGGAACTTAACCCTGTCTTGCTTCATCCATATTTGGATTTTTACCTTTTTTATTGTCTCTTTAGAGATAACCATATAACCAATTATGCGGTTTGGTGACTACTATCGATGGATTATAAAAAAATCTCGTCATTCCTGCGGATTCTTACCTCATCCCCCTTCATTCTATATTGACTTAATATGAACTTAATGTACTACCCCGTCAATTACATTTATTAGGACTTAGCATGTTGAGTAGAAATTTCCCTTTAAGGAATCCTTTTAACAATACCCTCATTCACGACGTTAAATGTGAGGTTTGGATGATGGTTAAGCACTCATTCCTTACGGACTTGTACCTATCAAACAGTTCTATAGGACTTTTCCCATCTCAACTCGTTTACCAGAAAACCCCTGTTGACAGATCATTTCTGGTGGAGTACCTCTTTCCTAGATTATCCCTGGCGGACTCCCACTTTTGATAGTCCAATAGTGGAATTTCTCGTACTACATAGTCCTAACGGACATCCTCTTTCTTGGTAAATCCCTGGCGTACTTTCCACTAAGGATAGTTCATGGCGGACTTCCCTCTTAAGAGAACCATTGGTAGACTTTCTTGTTTCTGGTGACCTCCTTACCCAAGAACACTTAGAATTAAACTTGAAGAATCTTTTTGTTACGTCAACTACGGAGGACTCAAAATGATGGATACTAGATTTTCCAATACGTTGAAGGAATTACTCATTCCTCTCATATATACTCGCATTAAGATGCTTCTATCAGTTCCATTTACCATCAAATTTTGGCGGATCCTCTTATTATCTTGTTTGCCCGCATTCTCAGATGCGCCATGACCATCTGGTCATACTACTTGTCACACGATTCATACAGTGACTTCCCCTTTTTATGCCTTGGCAGCCTTCCTAGTTCACTGTCTTGGCGGATTCCATTTTTGCCATAACATATACCTATTCACCATTGGATCATGTCATGGCTAACCATGGACTTTCGATTATGTGGAATCAATAAACCTCTTTTGAGGTGTCACACTAAAGGACCTATATACCATTTACGTGGTGTCGCCTCTAAGGGCCAGTCGATAACCGTCATCACAATGTCACTCTATAGAGTCAATAAATCATCGTCACGATGTCGCTCCATAGAGCGAGTAGATAACCATTCCATGATGCCGCCATACTCCTTTGTATCCCATGACAATCCTCTTAATCTCCCATTACGCCAATTTTTCCTAACTTCGTCTACACCGTAAAAGAAACTCCCTCTGTACTTCGCATTTTAGAAACATGCTTTTCACATACACACAATTCACTTATTACTTTAACATGTAGCATGCCATATTTTAATACATCAATACAAAAACACATCGTGCATCCAAAAAGCATAATAACAATCATACACATTTGTCCATGACCTTTGCATGCATAGCTTGCCCATTCATCAAAATCTTATGCAACCATGGATTTCATACTGAAATCAGAAAAGACTCTCAGGTAGAAAATTTTAGCGGCACAACATCAAGAAGTAAGGTTTAGAAACTCACCTTAACTTGTTCAAACACCAGAGACTCCTTGTCCTGGAAGATAAGCATGACAACCAGATATACCGGTTAAACCAAAGGTATTCAAACCTTAAAACCTCAAATCCATTATTATACAGAAGCTTTTTAGGAATTCTTACTTCTCTTTCCTCTAATTCACGAGTACAAAAAGAATAGAGCCTAAAAGCTTACTGAATTCTCTACTTTACAGACTCTAATCCAACATTTATTATCCAATGAAAAGATTTCTTTAACTTTCTCTTCTTTGGAGCAACTGAAGAAGATGATGACGCAAATGAGAAATTATAAAAGGGATTGGTAAGAGTCTTCCTATACTTTATAAGGCTCCTTACCCACATATATAACTCTTCTTGCACAATCTCCAAGCCTCAATTAGCCATCCATAGGCAATCAATGTGTCTCCAATTATGGAACCAACTGATTCCTTTTTAACCAAACTTGAATTGAAACTCAACTATTTGGCAATCAGCCAATAAAATTTCCAAATTTCTTAGTTGATCCTGCTAACATATTGTTCTATTCAGTTAACTCTCAACTCTTCATAAATTTTGAGACTTAAGGAAAATCGGGTGTGACAAAATCAAACATATTTGATATTGGTCATCATTTCACAAAGGGTCTATTGAAGGTGGAACAATTGAATTGAAGCATGTTTGCACTAAAAATAAAATGATTGGCTTATTTACTAAAAACATTGATGCAACTAGGTTTGAGAAGTTGATGAATGATATTGGAGTATGCTAGGTTTAATTTTGGAGAAATTATTTTATGGACTCTTTCCACCACATCATCCATGGACCCTCTCAATTAAAATATGTAACACCCCAAACCCGGCCCAGACGTTATGGTCGAATCTGGCATGTCACATCAAAGCGTCATTCAAAAACTGAGTTTGTCGTTAAAAGTTCATTTCTATGTTTAAATCATTTTTCTCGAGTTTAGCAAATCATCTCATCAAAAACATTTACTTAATGTCTGGAATTGATGCTTTAGGTTATTCCAATCGTGGAAGCTCCTAAAGTTTGAAATATAAAAACGTCTGTTTTTAAGTGTTTTTGAAAATAGTTGTTAATTTTGAAAATTCGTGTTTAGCAGTTTTAAATAAGGAAATCTAAAGCCCATTTAAAAATTTAATCCCTCAAAGGCCTTATAACAGAATTAAAACCCAAAATATAAAATTCAAATAAAAAGTCTACAGCAGAGCATCAACGGTCGTGTGGCCACCTCTGAGTCTCTCGCGGCTCCAAATCGCCTAAAGGTCGGGATTATTACACATGAGTTAGAGATGAAGGGTGAGTTTGCGAAAACTCAATGTGTAATCCCTTATAATACAAACAGTCATATATACGGTATGCAGAAACAGACTGGGCCTGAGCCCATCACAGACGCAGTATCAAGTGGGCCTTAGCCCATTAATAGAACCAGGTGGACCTAAGCCCATTACAGAATCAGTATCAGATGCAGATATGCAGACAGAAGTCCAGCCTAATCCAACCAATACACCACCCGTACCAACCAACACACCATGTGGGGATAAAATCGACCCACCCAGCCAACACACCAAGCTTAGCACCAGTTGCGTCACTAAGTCAACAGAATGTCTCGGCGCCATAGACAGAACGGCTAAAAGCCATAAATATCGAAGAAAGGCTGGAAGCCTTGTACAGAACGGCAACGGGCCGTACACTTCCTTTGTAACAATGTCCCAACCCCATGCAATATGTCACGTATGTCATGCTCAATCATCACAGGTGTATGCAGAATGGTCATGCTCAGTAACAGTCATTTAAACATATATTAAAAGCATATCAGTCACACGACCACAGTCAAGTCAGTTGAAACGCAGTCATACGATCGCAATCAAATCAGTCAAATTCATAATCTAAGTCAGTCATTTACCCACAAGGGCAAAATAGTCCTTTTGTCCTACAAGGGTATTTCGATGATTTTAAAAATATTAGGGTCTCAGTACTTAATACGACCTCCTAGAGGGTCTATCGTCGCTTCGAGCGACTCAGGTAACCTACCTGGCCAGAACAGTGTAAATGGGCCCAAAACCCGCTATTGGGCCCAAGTGGGCCCATAGGCTCGTGTGGCCTATTTAGTCCAGATTCACATACGGCATCGCAAGCCTCATAAACCAACCTATCAATGATCACTTACCGAGGATTTTACCCGTCTGGGCCCACAAGCCCATTGGGCCCACGCGGCCCATTTTGACCCATCGAGGCCCATAACGACCCCAGTCCACGAAAACGCACGTGGTGGCCTCTGCAGTCTACTACCCACGATTTGGGGCTCGGTTCATCCCACGTGCGTTCGCACGCTCGTGAGGGCTCAAATGCCGAGGTTCTGACATTTCAGCTTATCGGCTTTTGCCGATTCACAGATTGACAGGGGTGTGAATACACGCCTTTATCCCGCGTTTGACAGTCACAAAATCGGGCGTACAATTACACACCTAATTGCGAAACGTACGAATCGTCCACGTGCTCCAAAGCCTATTTTCCATCAAATCATATTGTTAGTCTTCTAACATTAGGATTCCTAAACATACAATCCCAAACCAACCCTTTACCCTTACCCTGAATGAGCGAAAAAGGCTTTATTGCTCTTAACGCTAAGTAAGGATCGATCTTGATGATTATCTGCTCAGGCAACGAACCTTATTAGGCAAAACTATTTTCAAGAATATGGCTTAAAGTCCCAACATTAAGTCATAGAGTATTCGGCCGACACCACTTACCCCCAAAATGATTAAATGTCGAAAGAAGGATTTGAGCACACCAAATTAACTGATAGGAACGGTAGAACAATTGTAACACCCCTTAACCATATCCAATGCCAAAATAGGGTACAAGGCGTCACCGGACTTAAAATTCTTGAACATGTAAAACCACATCATAGGCGTATAACAACCATCAATATTGGCCATCTCCAAATAGCCTTAATCAAAATGAACATTTGTTAAATAAGGGCCAACATTTTAGGCCATAAGAAATATGACATATATGACAAAATGACCAAGCCTACTATACATGCCATAACCCAAAAATTAATGTATCTAGATATACCAAGTGTTCCAATTGATAGTGTGAGCAAATCTCCGACGTCCGCCGATCCCCGAGCTAACTTGGCGATACTACAAGGCAAGGGAAAAGAGAGGGGGAGTAAGCATAAATGCTTAGTAAGTTCATATGCAAATAATAAGAAATTAATAAACATGTATGGATAAATCCTCACAATAATTTCTTAAGATGATATAATCATTATATCACATGCTTACACCTTATTACTCATGTTCACATTAATCTGTCTACTTGAGTCACTGTCACTAAATTATTTATTTCTCGAGCTACAGAGCTCAAAATGAAGAACCGTCAATTTTCCATGAAACTAGACTCACATATCTTCATACCATAAAATTTATAAATTTTTTGGTATTTCCAATTAATACAGTTTATTCATTAAAATTTCTCTTGTTTCACTGTTCAACTATTCTGACCACTTTTCACTATGAATAAATTTTATCCTTGTACAGAATTCAAATGATGTTATAATCTGATTCATTTTAAACTAGACTCATTAAGGATTTCAAGAATATGAATTATACTCCATAATTATTTTTTTACAATTTTTAATGATTTTTCAAAGTTGGAATAGGGGGTTTCAAAACTCATTCTGACCCTGTCTCACTAAAATTTAAATATCTCATAAATCACCCTTCTTTTGCTTACATTGTTTCTTTTATAAAATAATAGACTCATTAAGCTTTAATTTCATATCTTATACAGCTTTAATTCAATTTCCACCATTTTTTCTAAGTTTTCAAAGTTATACTAATGCTACTGCCCACAACTGTTTTAATGTCAATTTCACTCATTCATTAATTATTTGTGTTCACTTTCATTTATACACACTGACACCAAAGCATATTATAACTTGGCTCATAACAACCAAGTGATCATAGACACATCTTACTCGTTTGATAAAACATTGCAATTAAACACATACAGTAAGATATCATAGCTTAGTAAGTTATAAGCAATTTCGTGATAACAATGCATTAAATCATTATATCATAACTTTAATAAAAATTTAATAGACAAAAATCCATCATCTATTCATTTACTTGTGCAACCACAAAACATTTCTTATCTTTCAAATTAAAGTCGAACCTAATGTGAATATTTGGTTCCCATGCATTATCAATATTTTCAAGTTCCAAACTATTTAAACATATATCATATACCAATTTCCACATATCCAAATCATATTTTGTAATTCATATAACAATCATTATGATTTTGTAAACTTTTGCACATATCAATTTATATCATCCAAACTATACATTTAAAAGAAACATTCCATCCAATCCACAAATAATCACTTTCTCTTGATTTCCGACAACAACATCTCATAGTATCAAAACTTACCGATTTCGATCTTTGAATTGAAAATTTACTTGCACACTTAGTACTTATTAACCGATTTCGCACACTTAGTGCTCGGTAATTAAATTCGCACACTTAGTGCTCACTGACCGATTTCGCACACTTAGTGCTTGGTAATTTAAATTCGCACACTTAGTTCATAATGACCGATTTCGCACACTTAGTGCTCGGTAATTCAATTCAACTCAATTGCTTATGAACTTACCTCGACGCGAATCGGTCATTTTGATTGACATTTCCCCGTACTTGGTCCAAATCTCGATTTCTTTGATCTAAAATGTCACATTTCACTTAATTATCACTCAAATTACTCATTTTAATACAAAAATCATACTATGAAAAATTTACAATTTTGCCCCTAAACTTTTTCATAATTATGATTTTGCCCCTAGGCTCGTAATATGATTTTTATTCTATTTCTATAAAATTCAAGGTCAGCCGAACCATTTTCTCCTCCAAAGCAACCTCAAATTCTTATTATTTCACACTTTTAGGAGCATTTACAACTTTTACTAATTAACCCGTTTTAACCATTTTCAACGAAAATCACTTAGAAAAAATTGTTCTCTTAACCTCGTGCACCCTTATTCTACCATTAAACATCAAAATGCACATATATCTAGTATGGGTCAATTTTTAAACTTCATTTTTCATGCAAATAAATGGTAAAAATAGAAAGGTTAAGCTTATAGGATCTCAAAAATACGAAGAACATTAAAAACGGGGCTCAAATGCACTTACAATTGAGCTTTGAAAAAGCTTGAAACCCTAGCCATGGCTTCTTGAGAAATTCGGCAGTATGGAGAAGAGAATGAGCAGATTTTTGGGTTTCAATTTTGTCTTTTATGCCTTAAAACACCCAAATGACAAAAAATGCCCGTTTTACTAAACCTTCAACTTTTACCCTTCCATGACTAGTTTTGTCCAAAACAAAATATGATGGTTTATTTTCCATTTAAAGACCTCTAGTTTAAACCCCCATTTAAAACAAGTACTTATGTTCTAGAACTCATATTTTACAATTAATGCAATTCGATCCCAATAATAAAATTGGGCACTTTATCGATAAAAATTACTTAACAAAATTTGCACACCATCACCCAACATATCATAGACTCTAAAACAATCATAAATTAAATATTTTTACTTCAGGTTTGTGGTCTCAAAACCACTATTCTTACTAGGCCCTATTTTGGGCTGTTACAACAATGAAGCAGTCGGCCGCTTGTCAAAGCGATTACCAGAGAAGAACCACTAAACCGAAACTAAGTGAAGAGGTAAGGAGGGGAGAATCCATCACAAAGGAGCAAGAGGAAAAAGAGTAGTGTGATTTGGCAAAAAGTAGAAGAAAGGAAGTTGAGAATAGGGATTTCGGCACTAAAATTTACACTAATCAAATCCCAAAAGAGCATGAAAGGTAACTTGTGGAATTGGAACTAGTGAGAAAAGAAGTCAGAATCGCCAAAAAGATCAAAAACCCCTAATGATAGAGAGGAAATTCGGAACCTATTCACTCACAAATTGCCAAAAATGCATACCCAAAGACCCCATTAGCCGAATTGCACAAACAAGTCTCTCAATCGGCTACAACACTTCCAAATTTGAATTCCTTAACTTTCTCCTAAAATCTCTCCCCTTATCCCTCCTTGATATCCTCCATAACACTCTCCAACACCCATTCAAACTCTCACCCAACAGAGTTCGAAACCACCTCAAACTCCTGTCGCCTCATGCTAGCAAAATAAATATCCTTTTTGCTTGCAATGGGATTCGAACCCAAGCCCCCCTCAATAGCTCAACACGCCACTTGCCTCCTTGCCACAATCTCTTTGTGTCACATTTTATCTTCAATTAATTAAAAGGTCTAAAGGCCAAAGTCCAGGTTCCTTTAAAAGAAAAAAAAACCAAAATAAATTGCAAGAGACAAGACTTGAACCCAGGCTCCCTTACGACCTTAATGACGCCACAACCACTAGACCACATGCTTCCTTGTGTCATTTTTTTAGCTCACATAAACTTTTATGCACAGTTTCCTAATCGTTCCCTTGCTCAAGGCCCAATACTTCTAGGCCAAAATTCTGGGGCGTTACAAAATAATTACCCTTAATTTTGATAGTTTGACTTTTGAAAAAAATCATAATATAGTATTTTTTTTGCTCTTTGTTATCATTATTTGTCTTCTATTACACCTCAACTACCAAAGCGTTAAGAAAACTTCTTAGAGTTGTTATTTATTGTCCACTTAAAAACCTTTTTCTCAAAGAATTTTTTTAAGTTTTTCACAAAGTTGCAACTATGGGTAGTGAAACAAACTAAAACACCAAGTCCCTATTCATCTTCTGAAATTTCTCAATCAATATTCCCTTATCCGTAACCATTGAAACAAAAATCCAAAGGAAAAAGGTCTATCGAGGAAAATCAAGAAGTGTCATCAAGTAAAAAACCAACGATTAATCTTGAAGCTAGTGAGAATCTTAGTAAACCTGCTCAAGTTGTAACTATTAGTACTGACTCCCCAAAAGTATGGTTAATCCCCCTCAAGAATCTTTAGTTAATAATTTTGTTGATCTTGAGTATTATTCATTTTCTAATATAATGATTACAAAAGAACATAATGTTTCTAACATAAGAGAGTAAGAAATTGCTTCTTGGGCACTTGATTCTTTAAAAGAGAAAACTTTGAAAATAATCTTGATAAATTATACTTATTGAAGAATGTAATTAAGTTAGATAATTGATAAGATCATTAAAGGATTGTCACAAGGGAATGCTCAAGAGACATGAGATATTCCTAATGTTAGAGAATCCCCTAAAGGTGATTTTGAATTGAATGTTCAATAAGAGAAAGTTTTAGTAGTCGAGTCTATTAAACGTTAAAAAAAACCTGAAGTAGTCATAACTTTAGTTGCAACTAAGTGTATGAATCGAGCATCAACAATAAAGGCACCAAAGAAAGCAACTGTTAAAGGGAAGCCAATACTCATTCCAGATGATGATGACAATGCTACTTTATCTTCATGATATATTGTTCCTCAAGCAAACAGTGAATCGAGAAACCAAATATGCCTTTTACTACTAAAGAACACAACAAAAGGTTGAAGAACATTGGCACGACCAACTTTAAAATTGACTGCTCCGATAAACCAAAGAAACTGAAGTTTCTTGATGATTCTTGCAAGAAGAGGATCAATATATGGAACAAAAAGGCTTTACCAATGAATAAAAAATTTATGAGAGAAGTTTTCCAAAAACATTGTCACACCTCAAATTTGGCATATCCGAGAAGAAGCCGTGTAGATGTGAAGTTACATGTTTGGCATAGTGTAGTATGCCAATTAACAGTCCTCTAGCAGATTGGAGTTTGGGGTAAAGTATTCGCCGTAGAAGTAATTAAATATTTTAGGTTATTTTTCTATTTAAGAAAATTGTATGACAAGCAAAGAGTAAGCCTGGTGAGAATTACCGTCAAATGTATAGTACGCCCAATTTGCTTGAGCACTGTGCTAATTGGGTTTTGTAACGTGATCTGGTTAGGAGCCAATTGAATTGATTGGTCAAATGACATTTGTACAGGATTCTTATTTATATTTCTTTCGGATTTTTTAGGTCATTTCTTAGGAAAAATTCTTGATACAATCAACACTTGTCAAGTTCCACTTTGGGAAACTAGGTGTATATTTATGGTGAGAAGGGTTCGCCTAGATGGTTTTTCTTCCTTCAATATTAACCTCTAATTATTTTTCTTAAACTTAAATGTTTTCTTCTCCTTTATTAAGCTAAAATCTAAGGTTTTTAAATTAATCAATGAATGTTCCACCTCCTGACAAGTCTAACAGCCCTGCATGTTCAGTTTTTGAAAGAATAAGGTTGTTAAGAAGCATATAAACAGTAAGTTAGGAGTAAGAGGCCCTGCATAGGGGTCATCTTTAGTTGAGATGTTAGCATTTTTTTTTTTGTAAATGAGTTTTTAATGATTGTTCTATGTTCTTTAAGCAATTTTTTTTTGCTGGTTTGGAAAAGATGTTTGAGTTTGGAACTCCAAGCTACGGTAAGTAAGTATCAGGTAAGTCTTTATCCTGGCTCCTGCATGTGAATTGTTCAAGTAGAGATGTATATAGGATAAATGATGATAACATCTCGGATAACTTGTAAATGTGTGAAGCATCGTAATGTGTTGCATGTTCACATTTGAGGTAAAAGAGTTACTGTATGAATAAAATATTGTGTGATGTAAATGCATATCAGTATCATGTATGGAAATGAGAATTCTGTTAAGATAAAATGAATAAGTCAGGTATGAAAATGAATCTGGGTAAGTGTATCTGTGTGGGATAAGCAAACATCCATTTGTGATGCCTCCGGTATGAAAGGTAGATTGCTAACCGAACTGACAGATCATGATGATAATGAGAATACTCATGGTGATGCCTTCAATGAGACGAAGACTGGACTGGCAGATCATGACATGAGGATATGTAAGTCCATGTGGTTGAGACCCATGTCATATGAGAATATTCATGGTGATGCCTTCGATGAGATGTAAACCAGATTGGCAGATCACAACATGAAGATAGGTGTAAGTTCACGAGGGAGAAATCCATGACACCTGTAACACCTCCAACCCGTATTCGTCGCCGGACGAGGGTTAGTAGGCATTACCAGACATATCGGAACATAACACAAATGTTTCATTAACATCAAACATTCACAACCATTCCACAATGAAACATACATATAGAGTCCTTTTAGAAGGTCTACGAGATCTTAAACATGCTTTAAAGAAGGTTCAGGACTAAATCGGTCTCATGCGGAAACTTTGAAAAACTAAAAAAAAATTCTTTCAAACAGGGCACACGCCCATGTGGCTAGGCCGTGTGCCTCACACGGCCGTGCCTTGGACCATGTCTCAGCCCATGAGCAAAACTAACTTGAATCACACGGCATGTCACACGCCCATGTGTCTAGCCCGTGTGCAACACTGACTTGAATCACACGGCCTATCACACGCCCGTGTGTCTGGCCCGTGTGCAAGTCTGACTTACTTCGAATTGGAACATTAAAGGACACGATCAGGACACACGTCCGTGTACTCAAACGTGTGGCCAATTATAGGCCATTTGCAAGGCCAAATTGCCACCCATTTTGGATCATACCTACAAGCATCAAAAAATCATCAATTCATATCCCAAAGGCAACCAAAAACATACCAATTCAAAATACCCACCTCACATCAAAAACATGTGATTCATACATCATATAAATCAATTTCAATTCATAGTATTTCTCATCATTTCAATTTCCAAAATCCACCATGAAACTTACCAAAATTGACCATCTCTTTTGGCCATTTATGAGCACATCAAAACATATAAACTTTTGCATCACCTAGCATGGACTAAATTCACCCAAAATCACATTCATTATCAAGCCATATCACATGGCTATATTTACATGTCCCAAAACATATCTTAACATTTCTAGCCTATACATGC
This sequence comes from Gossypium sturtianum, assembly GCA_025698515.1. Classification (NCBI taxonomy): domain Eukaryota; kingdom Viridiplantae; phylum Streptophyta; class Magnoliopsida; order Malvales; family Malvaceae; genus Gossypium; species Gossypium sturtianum. The sequence goes on from CM046948.1 coordinate 44,271,663, forward strand.
CATATTTCAATATGTACATTTTCAAAAGGTACCAAAATATAGTTCGATAGTGTGGTGATGATCCTTGACGATCCCCAAGCTTCCAGTAGCTTCGATAATCTATAAAACAAGGCAAACACACAGAAAGTAAGCTTTCAAAAGCTTAGTAAGCCATATACAAATAAACTTATCACATAGAACAATTATAAACCATTTCATATATATGGTTCATGACATAACACAATCACAAGTCATATTTCTCTTATATCTCAATTGATCATGTTCACTTGCTCATACAATGCCAACGTCCCAGACGTGGTCTTACATGTAATTAAATATCGATGCCTCTGTCCCAGACAGGGTCTTACACGAAATCATATACGATGCCAGTGTCCCAGACATGGTCTTACACGTAAATCTTAAATCGATGCCAATGTCCCAGACGTGGTCTTACACGATAACTCATATCGGAATCCTATGTCATGACATACGTATCCCAACTACTTCCTAAGGTTCGTACGGGGCTTTTTGGACGTCGTTACATTATCGAAAATTTTCTCGGATTTCACAAATTCTGCTCAAATTTCCATATATCACAATTCATTCACATATAAACAATAATAATTCAATTCAAACACATTTATTTGTATATAGACTTACCTCGTACGTAAAAGAGCGAAAATGAACGGCTATTCAACTACTTTCGATTTCCCCCAATCTAATTATATTTTCTTTGGTTCTTGATCTGTAACAGTCCGGTTTAGACTCTATTCAGAATAGTGGTTTTGGGACCACAAATCTGAGTTAGAAAAATATTTTAATATTATTTTCTGTGCCTATGATATGTGATTAAGCATGTGTGAAATTTCTGTGAATTAATTTGGTCATTTATATGCTTAATTTGAGAAAAGGATTAAATTGCATAAAAGGTAAAGTGGCTTTCTAATTGAATAAGTGCCGAATTGATATTGTTTTTATTATGAGAAGTCCTTAAGAGGTTATAATGCCTGTAACATCCTGAAATTTGGCCTAGTAGAATTGGGCCTATTGGGCCCCGAACGTAGAAGCATTTTAGAATTTTTGAGAATATGAGAATGACATAATTGTGAGTTGGACTTAATGGGTAAGTCAATTTGGAAGGTTAAGGGGATTCTATGAAGTCCCGGGGTCAAGTTAAGCCATTGGTAAATTTTTGTGTTTAAGCACTTTAAGGAGAGAAGGTAAGTGGCATCAAGACTTAAGGAAATAAGGGTGTATTTTGCTAGCACAAGGAGTCTATTTGTAAAAGTGGAAAGTGGCGTGTGGAGTGTACTAATGGTCTGAGGTTCAAATCCCATCTATTGCAAAATTTTGGATTTATTTTTGTGTTCCTATTCCAAGTGTCGGCCATGGCTCTAATTATGGTATGGGAGCCTTTTTATTTATGGAAAGATGGCTAAGAAATAAGGGAAGGAGGAAAACAAGGAAAAAGGAAGGAAAGAATTAAAGGAAAGGAGCAAGAAGGGGGATATGTTGGCCGATTTTGTGGAAGGTGTTTAGGAAAGAATATTTTTAGTCAACCATCATCTTTTGAGTGTTATGGGCACACGGTTTTGGGAGGGGGACTTGGTAGCCGAATTTCCTTTAGGCATTTGGCAAATTTTGGTGCATGAAAGGCTTGTTTCTTTTTAGAAATTTTTGGTGTTTCTTTTCCAATTCTTTCCCTTTGCTTGCCAAAATTCTAAAGCCATTTGTTCACCTCATTTTCTCTTGTTTTTGGCCGAAACACTCTAGCCATTGTTCATCTTGTTCCCTTGTTATGCCGTAACCCTCAATCCATCTTTGTTCAAACTTTTTCCTTTGTTGTCGAAACACATAATGACCAAAACACTCAATCCATTTTGGTTCATTTTCTTTTGGTGATAGCCGAACCTCTCTAATACTCATTTTTCCATCATTTCTTTTCTTTATTTTTATCATTTCCTCAACCATTCTCCTTTTCTATTAAAACTGACACTACTTTGTGGCCGAACCTTCTTTGTTTCTTTCTCTTCAATAGCCGAATCTTTATCATCATCTCTCTTCTCCATTTTGCGTGTTGGGCATTTCTTCTTTGGTTGAATCGGGTAAGTGGCTTCGTTGTTTTTCTTTCATTTTCTTTTCTTCCTAGCCGAATGTGTGTTCATCACTATTCTATTGTTTCACTTTGTTCTAAACCGAAATATTATTCCCTTCCAAACTCTCAAATCTTGATCATTTTCTTCTTATAGTATTCTAGTGGGTTGACTGAATATCACATCCTTGCCGATCCATCTCTAGTCTTAAGTCAATCAGTGGAAGTCGGATCTACTATCGTTAAGGTAAGGAGTTTCTTTATGGATTATTTCGATCTCTCAATACTTGGTTATTCCGTAAAAACAGAATGATAGATTTGACTAAACGATTATTATAGGGGTTAAATCACTCGTTTTCTCTACACGTTGGTTCTTCAGAAGTAGAGGTAAGCCGAATCCATCCCTAAACAAATACTTTCTCTCATAGTATTTTACTGACTGGGACTTTTCAATGGAGGCAAGTGGTAGCGATTTGAAAAGAAAAGCGATGGGAGAACACAAAAGGAGTGGATTTGCAATTCCTACTCCTAAGTTCAAACATAGGGCGGTATCGGCAGTTCGGAATTTTCCACCGGGTTGTGGACCATCATCTGGTGAAAATAGACAAATCGCGGTTGTTCACGATACTAAGGGTAAGCGTTTCATTAGATCGTCTGGTGTAGATATTAGATTAATAAAATCTCGTTTATTGGTTAATCGAGTGTAATGGTGATTTAGGTGCCGACGATCAAGAAGGTTTAGTCCTTACCGTAATCAGGTGTGTAATCTCACACAAAAATCCAAAGATTTGTGATTCGATGTCATGTTGGAAAATAGATCGTTATTATTTACAAGGCTAGAAATTGTAATATGGCATAGATCGAGTAACTTGCTTAAATTACATTATTTCTAAAATCTGTTAAAAACGGTACAAAATTTGTAAAATTACCAAAATGCCCCTATGGGCTGATTTACCAAAATGCCCTTATGGGTCGATTTACCAAAATGCCCATATGGGCCGGTTTACTAAAATGCCATATAGGCCGAATTACTAGAATGCATTAGTGGACCAAATTATTATTGCTTTAATGGGCCAATTCTCTGTAATAAATTACTAGATTAATGGTTGTTAATTATATGTGAACACTTTATTATGTATGTTGCATTTCCATATTTTGCATGGGATGGGAAAAATAGTATGGAGAGCAGTGTAGCCTGGTGGCATAGCCACAATATATTTTTATATATACATAATTATGACTCTGTTGGCTCTGCCACAAATACTATGAAAAGCAGCTTGACTGCAGCGATTGGTTTGAGCGGCGGGGTGGGTTGACTTGATCCCCACAGGTGTGATTGGCTGGTCGGGGGTGTGATGGATGGATGGGTTGGGTTGCATACATGTCATTTTAATTATTGCTATATAGGCTTAGGCCCAAGTTATTGCTATATGGATTCAGGCCCAGTGGATGACGGTAAAGGGATTATACACTGAGTTCTAGTAACTCACCCCCTTTTTCTTAATCCTTGCAGGTAATGCTCAGTGATATGGACTTGGGCCATGGATGACCCGGTGGAGGCCATACTTTAGAAATGGTGTTTTCGAACTTTAGCAAATTTTCATTTTCCGCTTTATTTCATTACTTTTATTATTTTGGGTTTAAAGTTGTAATAAGGCCTCTAGGATTTTTAATTCGATTTTATGTTTGACGTATTTAAATTTTCCATGAATTGTTTTAAACGAGGATTTTCTAAAATCATAAACAACAGTTTTTCTTCAAATTTATCAATAAACGGATTTCATAATAAATATGTACAAATAATTTAACTTAGATTTTTCCTGCAAAATATCAATAATATTTTCAGAAGTCACGGTTTTAAAAGATCACTAGTTAGATTATTGATTCTTCAATTAACCTCTCGAGATTAGTAGTATTTTTATCGAATATATCTTTTAATCAAACTGGTTTTCTTAATTATAACCAAATAATATCTACTTAGGTACGAGTTTCAAAGTTCTTAAAATGTTTTATTTATGTGACATGTCAGATCCGGTCGTAACGCATGGGCCGGGTTTGGGGTGTTACAATGCCATTAATATGTTAATGGACAATAATGACCAACCATTATATGTGTTATTATATGTTAATTAAAAAGGAGAAATAGGTAAATTGGTTTTTAGGTTATATTAAATAAAAACAAACATTAAAAGATGATGATTATCATCTTGTTTTGCCGTAAGTGAAGGAAGAAAGGCTAGGTCTTTGCATTTTCAATATTCGGCAGTCATTTAGCTTGATTCAAGATCAAGAACCGAAGAAAACAGACTTAGATCGTGGGAAATTGAAAGTAATTGAGTAGCCGAGTTCGTTTCCATTTATCCGAATCCAAGGTAAGTCTATATACAAATAAATGTATTTACATTGATATATGTATGTTCATTTGAAAATTTATAATGATGAATGTATAAGAGATGATGAGTACATGAAATCCGAGATAGTATCGACATGGTGTCAACATCCGAAAAAGTCCCGTACGAACCTAGGAATAGATAGGATTACATATGTCATGACATAGGTGTCCGATATGTGATATCGTGTAAGACCACGTCTGGGACGTTGGCATCGATTTGAGATTTACGTGTAAGACCATGTCTGGGACAGTGGCATCAATATCTGGTTACATGTAAGACCACGTCTGGGACGTTGGAATTGTATGACTATTCCGAGCAATCTGAGTATCCTATTTGATTCCAAATGGTTCAACGGGCAAATCCGAGAAACGAAAATCTACGTGAAATGTATAAACGAATCAGGTACGTTTGAATTGTACACTAAGCAAGTGTATGAAAGGTAAGTGTTTATATGAACTTACCTAGATGAGATATGTGAATAGATTTGATAAGGTATAATGTGTTATATGTGTGAATGAGCTATGATCTAAAGAAGTACATGGTGACAAATATGTTGGTAAGCAAATGGCTAGATAAATGAGCCAAGAAGAATCATGAATGTGCAAATGAGCTAGTAGTAAACTCATATTTGTTATGAATAATGAATGCCTATATGTTAAGTTTATTTGTATATGGCTTACTAAGCTTTTGGAAAGCATACTTTGTGTGTGTTTACTCTGTTTTATAGGTCGTCAAAGCTACGAAAGGCTCGTGGATCGTCGACGATCGTCATCAAACTACTCAATCCTATTTTTTTTGGTACCTTTTGAAAGTGTATATACTAAATATGGCATGTATAAGCTAGTTGTTTTTGGAACATGTTTGAGATATGTACATAGCCATGTGATATGGCTAGATAAATGGTTGTGTTATGAATTACTAGTCATGTCCTATGAGGCTTAGTTTTGGTATAGCTTGATAGCAAATGAAATGGTCATATGAACGGTAAGCTTATTGATGCATAGTTAGCATATTATTGATGGTAAGTTTGGGATGGATTATACTTTGATGTGCTTGTATTTTAGTTAAGCTAAATGGTATATAAGTTGGTATGTTTGAAGAGTACTTGAATGAGTTGAAAAGGATGACCATTTGGTATGTTTTTGGTTGCCAATTGTGTTTGGTATGATGCTTGTATGTGTTGTATGGATGACCCAAATTGTGGGTTGCATTTTGGCCTTGTAAATGGCCTATATTTGCCCACACGGTTGAGCACACGGGCGTGTGGCTTGACCGTGTCCCTCGTGGTTGTATTTCAAAACAAGTTAGACTCAACCACGGGCTGGACACAGGTGCGTGTGACTGGCCGTGTGGTGCAATTCAGGCTCGACCACAAGTGAGGCAAACGGACGTGTCTCAGGCCGTGTGGTCAAGTCAGTATGTATGCCCTGTTTTGACACGGCTTAGACACACGGGCGTGTCTGAGGCCGTGGGAGGCACACGGCCTGCCCACATGGGCGTGTGACCTTTGTAACTTTGAAAAAAAATTAAATTTCTTAGAATTTTTGTATGTGTTCAATTTAGTCCCGGCCCCTTTCTAAAGCATGATTAAGGTCTCGTAGACCTATTTAAGGGACAGTTTGATGTGGTTTGTCAAAATATGTTATGAAATGTCTGTAAAAGTTTTCGATTATCTGGAAATGCGTCTTAACCCTAAATCGGCGATGGTTACGGGTTAGGGGTGTTACATGATCTATACACATTCAAATTTAACTCTTTTATTCACCAAATCATTCAATCCAATCCATTTACACATATTTAGGAAATTTTACAAATTAACCCTTACATTTTCACATTTTGACATTTAAGTCCCTAATTCACAAAATCACAAAATATACAAAATTTCATTACACTATAACTTGGCCGAATATACACTTGGCTCAAATAAGCCCACATATTTCATTTATTTCACATTTTAGTCCTTCAATTTCTCATTTTCACAAATTAGTACATAATAATCAATTTCATCAAAAATCCTAATACAAAACATATTTATCTAACATCAAGCTTCCATATTTCACCATTTAACTTCACAAAGCTCACAACATCAACAATGGCGTAACTCAAAATCATCATCAATTTCATGAATTAAAGCATGGGCTTGATAGAACACAAAGTAACGATCACAAAAACGTAAAAATTATCGAAAACGAATCAAAAATCATACCTCAATTCAGGTTATCAATGGCCAAATGAAACTAAGCTTTAAACCCTTTCTTTTTCTTTCAAATTCGGTGAAAAGATGATGATAATGGCCATCAAATTGTTTTTATTTTAATTATATTAACATTGATTATCAAATACCAATTTTAACCTTGGTTTAAAACATTTATAAACATATAATGGATGGTCATAATTGTCCACTTTCAAGTTAATGGCATAATAACAACATAAGGACCCCTTAATTATAAAGACATATCAATTCATCACTTAATTAAATAGAAGGCTACTTTTTCATTTTCTGCAATTTAGTCCTTTTTGCAAATTAAGCACACAAACGATCAAATTAAATTGCAGAAATTTCACACATACCAATTCACATGCTGTAGACTCATAAAATAATATTAAAATATTTTTTTGACTCGGATTTGTGGTCTCGAAACCACTATTCTGACTAGGGTATAAACCGAGCTGTTACAATTCTCCCCCCTTAGGGATTTTTGTCCCCGAAAATCTTATCGTTGAACAAATTTGGATATTGCTCTCTCATAGCATCTTCAGGTTCCCACGTAGCTTATTCGACCCCGTGTCGATGCCATAATACTTTTATTAAAAAAATTTTCTTATTTCTCATTTCTTTAACCTCGAGAGTTAAGATACGGATCGGTTCTTCTTCATAAGTCATATCAGACCGAATCTCTATCTCAGACGGAGAAATCACATGCGAGGGATCAGATCTGTATCATCGAAGCATCGATACATGAAACACATTATGGATCTTTTCTAACTCAGATGGTAGCAATAGTCTATAAGCAACTGGCCCAATACGCTCGATAATCTCATACGGCCCGATGAATCTTGGACTCAATTTGCCTTTTCTGCCGAATCGGAGTATTTTCTTCCATGAAGAAACTTTCAAAAATACTTTATCATCGATCTCAAATTCAATATCTTTTCGTTTCAAATCTGCGTATGATTTTTGTCGATCAGACGCTGCTTTCAAACTATTTCGTATCACTTTTACTTTCTGTTCAATCTCTTTAATCAAATCAACCCCGTGAATTTTATTTTCACTAAGTTCGAACGATCTGAGAGGTGTTCGGCATTTCCTACCATGCAAAGCTTCATACGGTGCCATTTTAATACTAGATTGAAAACTATTATTATACGCGAATTCAATCAATGGCAAATACTGTTCCCACGTACCTTCAAACTCAAGAATGCAACATCTCAACATATCCTTGAGTATCTGAATAATCCGTTCGGATTGACCATCCGTCTGTGGATGAAAAGCAGTACTGAAGTGCAATTTTGCACCTAAAGCCTCTTGCAGTTTCTTCCAAAACCTCGAAGTAAACCTCGGATCTCTGTCAGACACAATATATAGTGGCACCCCGTGCAATCTCACAATATCAGAAATGTATAACTCAGCTAACTTATCAAGAGAATAATTCGTTCTCACCAAAATAAAATGAGCTATTTTTTGTCAATCTATCAACTATAACCCAAATTGCATCTTTCTTCCTTACATTTAAAGGCAAACCTGAAACAAAATCCATCGTCACTCTATCCCATTTCCACTTAGGAATCATAATCGGTTGTAACAAATCGGATGGTACCTGATGTTCAACTTTAACTTACTGACAGATCAAACATTTCGAAACAAAATTAGAGATATTTCTTTTCATTCCAAGCCACCAGTAAAGTTGTTTCAAATTATTATACATCTTTGTACTTCCTGGATGAACCGATAAGCGTTTGCTATGAGCTTCTTCCAAAATCAACTGAATCAACTCTGGATTTCTCGGAACACAAATCCGATATCGGAATCTCAGACAATCATCATCATCAACTTGAAATTCTGAATCAGATTTCAAATCCCACTGAGCTCGTTTCGCTAGCATTTCATTGTCAACTTTTTGGGCATCACAAATCTGCTGTAAGAACAACGGTCTCGCTTTCAATTCGGCTAAAACATAACCATCATCAGACAGAACTAAATGAGCATTCATCGCAAGTAAGGTAAACAACAATTTTCGACTCAAAGCATCAGCAACAACATTTGCTTTTCCCGGATGATAATCAATCACAAGCTCGTAGTCTTTTAACAATTCTAACCATCTTCTTTGTCGCAGATTCAAGTCTTTCTAAGTCATCAAATATTTCAGACTTTTATGACCTGAAAACACATGACATTTCTCACAAAAAAGATAGTGGCGCAAAATTTTTAGAGCAAACACGATCGCATCTAACTCAAGGTCGTGCGTCGGATAATTCTTTTCATGCGATTTCAATTGTCTCGAGGCATAAGCTATAAATTTGCCTGTAACACCTCTTACCCGTATTTGACGCTGGAATAGGGTACGAGGGGTTACCTAACTCAATCGCATACTAACATACATTTTCGGGTTATGAAATTCCGTTCAAATTTAAAACTTTTCAATCTCCATCTTAAAGTCCTTAATATGGGCCTACGAGGCCCAAATCATACTATCGAAACCATTTTTTAAGCTGTTGAAACCATTTTTTATTTGGAAAAACGGGGATCGACTTTAAAATGAAATATGGAGTCGCCACCAATCTTTTTTTGTTTTGGTGTGATTGGATCACCTTGTAAAAAATAATTTTGGTCTACGAAATAAAAAAATAGGTTCGGGAGTCGGTTACGTACGAGGAAGGATTAGCACCCTCGTACGCCCAAAACTGGTACCAAATTGATTAACTAATGTCCTTATGTTGAAAATTAGAAAAAAATAAAATGTAATTCCTTTTGAAAAATGTTTGATTAATTTAAGTTGGAATTTAAGATTTTCTCATTCAGGAGGAATAAAACACCATATCCAACACGTTAGGATATGACGTCTTAAACCTCGAAACCAAGATCATCTCATAATTTCCAAATCATGCAATTAAAAGGGTATTTAATTATTTGGTCAAATGAAGAACTGAAACCCACCACGTTTGGGCACAATTTCTCGAATTTCCAAACATCAAATATTGCCTTGTTTTAAAAACTTTTAAATAAGCGATTTTAAAATAGACTCAAAATGCTTTTATTGAATCACTATTCGATAATGAGAAACAAAAATATAATATCGAGCATGAAATAATAATATGTGAATACAACTTTGTACAAATGGATGACAAAAATAATAATATGAACATACAATTCAAAATATACAAAAACAATAATCTCAAAATTCCTATTTTGAAAATACCAACATTATTAATCAAGAAACAACGAAAGCTAAAAATATAGCTAATTTAAAAAACGAATTAAAATAAAATATGGCAAGTCTTCAAACGTAGATGAATAAAATAAAAATAATAATAATATAAACGACGGGAAACTTGGAGTCAATATGATATAAAAGCAATTTAAGAACTATTAAATACATGAAAATTTACAAATAAACAACACATGGTAGAGTTTGAAATAGATTAAAAAACAAAGATGGAAATTACTAATAGATGAAATAATAATATAAATGAATCTTAAAATAAATATTATATAAAAGGAAATTCAAAGTAAATAATGTACAAGATAATATATGTTAATCTACAAAAATTACATATATGAAATAAAAAAACCAATATAAATGATTTATATATAAAAATAATAATGTATAAAAGTTTTCGAAATAAACAAAATATATATAATAAAATAGGGACTTAAAAGGAAATAAATTATATAAATAAATAAATTTAAAAATATATATATATACATAAATAGATTTGAAAGAAAATACATTCATAAAATAATACAAAATCAATAATACATACATAAAAATAATTTAATATAAAATATATGTGTATATAAAAGAATATATAATTTTATAATTTAATATAATTTAATAGGAGTATTTAAATTAAATAGTATACGAATCTTTAAAACGGAGTAATATAAAAGAGAATTTGAAAATAAATTATAATAAAACTAATAAAATATACACAAATGGAAATATAAAAATAACAATATTAAAACAATATAAAATTAATAAAATATTTCAAAGTATTATATTAAAACTATTTTTTATTTAAAAAATGAATAAATTATAAGGAATAAAAAAACCTAAAATTAAAACAGACCCAATTGAAATAAAAACAAAATCGAAAGAATAATTTTTGAACCAATAAAAATATGAAAACAGAATCAAGGACCTAAATAAAATGCGCATAAATGAACGAGGATTAAAAATGCAATTGAGCCAAATCTTTGCGCACATCTTTAAACGCGGATCAATTTGAAATAACGCACAACTTACAGAGATTAATTAAAAAAACAAAGAAAATGTACAAAGGATCTAATTAAAAAGCGGCACAAAGAAAAGGACTAAACGCATAAATTTCCCTTCACCGCAGAAACACGCGGATCATGAGGCTATCGGGTCAGACTGAATTGGGTCGTGGCCTATACGACACGGTTTTAGAGCCACTGGAATAGGCCCTAAACGGTGCCATTTCATGTATCTTAATAAAACCTTAAAAAATAACCACAATCCCTAATCCATCCACTTAAAACTGAAAAGAAAAAAGAACCTAAACTCTCCTAATCATCTCCCTAATCGGCCGCCTCAAAAAGACCAAACGTCGAGGGCCATCCGACTACCATACGCTTCAGAAATCAGCGATGGCGTTGGATGAGGGCTGAAAATAGCCCATTCTGCACCTATACATGAAAGTATTACCCCATTCACACCCAAATCCCCATTCTAGCTTCGATTTCGACGAAGTGGATAGGAATCCGGCGACAGCAATAAACAGATAAGTATTTCTTTCCTTTATTTCTTTTGCATGCAATAGACAAAAATCAAAGGGCAAAAAATAAAGAAAAATGAAGCTTAATGAGTAAAAGAAAATCTGAGAATCACCTAAAAAATCGATTTCAAATTCTATTTAATATGCGTACGTAAAAAAAAGAGACCCTTTACAATTCTTTGGTTGCTCTTTTTATAACCGAAAAGAAAAAGAAAAATACAATATATTTTGTTTTTCTCTGCTTTGCTGTCATTCATCCTCTCTTTGTGCAGGTACTGAGGTATGGGGCTAGCTGTGACGTGGTTGTACGTGACACTCGTCATGGGGCGTATGGAGGCTTTTGGAGGTGAGGCTGGCGGCGCATGGTTGCTTGAGGCTAGGGTTTCCTATGAGCATCTCTTTGAAAGTTGGCTTAATTTTGGGCACAGGTTTAGAGTTTTAGTATTTGGGTTTTAGGTTTAAGATTAGCCCGTTTAGGTTAATGTATGTCTTTGATTGGTGTTTTGGGCCATTGGATATTGGGTTGTAATGGACATTTAATTTGGACAATTATTATTATTTTTGGTTTTTAAATTTAATGATTTTGGTTTATTCGGGCCCGGGCAAATTTGGGCTCTTACAGCTGCCCCTCTTTGCTCATTATCGTGTAATGGGAATGAAGCAAATACTTTAAAGAGGGCCAAATTTGCCTGGTCTTGTAAGATCTTGGCTTCTTCGCACTTGTTTTCTTCAAGTAGCCCCATTCCATCCCACTGCGTCTTCAGGGGTATAGGAAATAGTGCTTCTATCCACTCTGATGTAATTTTAGGGAGAAGAGATTTGTAACTTCAATCTACTCCACTGGAACTTCAAGGAGATAAGAATTGTGGCTCCTATGTAATTTCAGGGATAAGGGATTTGTAGCTTTGACCTACTTCATTGGAATTTCAATGAGATGAAACTTCAAGGAAATAAGGATTGATCCTCAATGTAATTTCAGGGAGGAGGGATTTGTAGCTTCAACCTACTCCGCTGGAATTTTGAGGAGATAAGAATTCAGGGAGAAGAGATTCGTAGCTTCAATCTTCTTTACTGAAACTTCAAGAAAATAAGGGTTGGTCCTCAATGTAATCTCAGGGAGGAGGGATTTGTAGCTTCAACCTACTCCGCTGGAATTTCGAGGAGATAAGAATTCAGGGAGAAGAGATTCGTAACTTCAATCTTCTCTACTGAAACTTCAAGGAAATAAGGATTGACCCTCAATGTAATCTCAGGGAGGAGGGATTTGTAGCTTCAACCTACTCCGCTGGAACTTTGAGAAAATAAGAATTCAGGGAGAAGAGATTCGTAGCTTCAATCATCACTACTGAAACTTCAAGGAAATAAGGATTGATCCTCAATGTAATCTCAGGGAGGAGGGATTTGTAGCTTCAACCTACTCTGCTGGAACTTTGAGGAAATAAGAATTCAGGGAGAAAAGATTCGTAACTTTGATCTTCTCTGCTGAAACTTCAAGGAAATAAAAATTGATCCTCAATGTAATTTCAGGGAGGAGGGATTTGTAGCCTCAACCTACTCCACTTAAACTTCGAGGAGATAAGAATTCAGGGAGAAGAGATTCGTAGCTTCGATCTTCTATGCTGAAACTTCAAGGAAATAAAAAATTGATCCTTAGTATACTTCACTGCTACTCTAGGGAGACAGGATTTGTGAATTCGCTGATGTCGCCATATCGTCCTCAGCGGACACAACCTGTAGAATCAGTTTTATGTGCTTATGTTTATGCAAGATGATTAGGATGCTATGATCAGAATAAATCAAATGCTCCTAACTGAATGTGTTATGAATGATATATGCAAAATGTCATGAGAATGATCCTTTTTAATATTTAGGGCCTCATTGCTCGTATCATGCTGTCTTTTTGCTTGGCTGGTATTTTGACCAAAATTCTGAAGAAACAATCATATTTTGCTAAACTGGTTTGCCCCCACTGTAACTTCAGGGTCCATTCCATTATACCTCGAGGGCATAAGGTTTGTATCATCTTTAAACCATCCCACTGCCACTCGGGTGTATAGGATATATATTATTTTCAAAATGATCTGCCTACACCATTCTCTAAGTGTCAAGCATGAACACAGAATTTCTTCTTTAAGAATGGTCTCCTTCTTATTGCTGGTTTATTGGAGCCTCATCTCTGCCGTAGTGTTTTGTTCAAAAATTCGAAGAGATCATCACTATTTAGACAACTTCTTCTCAGATATTTCCAAACCTTAGATCTAGTGAGTTTTAAATAATAGTCCTGTTTCAGGTTCTTGTACTATTTAGAAGCTTCCAAAGTAATATGCGAAACTCCTTTTATGAAAGTATTATTAGTCCACTAATCATTATTTCAATGCGAAATGCTTGAAAAAGATCATAACAATGGACAAAAAGGAAATTAATTAAGAGCATAGCTCGAAACAAATAAGTTAAGCAAAGATAGCAAATGCAATCAAGAAGGAAATTTATTGGTAGTTTATTTTGAAACGAATAAAATAAATAAAGATAGCAAATTTTGAATGGGTAAGATGGAAACTAGGTGCCCCATATATCGCAGCCTGAGCTTCTCTGTTCAAACTTCTTGAGGACCATTTTAAGCTCAATATGTGTTTAGGGGATCCGGGGTACTTTGTTGATGCCCCAAGACGTAACTTCCTCATTGTTAATCTAAGCGTAGCAAGATTACTGTATGCCCCACTTTCGATCAAAATTTGAGCCGCCCTTTTCGGGTGTTCAACTAAAATCCCCTTTGGTCTCAAAGCGCCATTTATGGGTTTTCGCCTTGGCCTCTCCTTTTTCTTTCTTCTTTTTTGATTTTTTTTAAGGTCTCAAGGCGGCCTTTGCGGGTTTTCGCTTTAGCCTCTACTTTTTTTTTGACTGAATCTGAATTCACCAGATTGAGCATATCTTCATCCATATCAATGCTCCTTCAGAACAGGCCTTCTTTACTACATAAGGTCTTTCCCAATTTGGCATCCACTTTCCTCTAAAGTCTCTTTTGCATGAGAAGGATCCTTTTTTACCATCCTGAGATTCTCTTGGGCGAACCTTTTTGTCATAAACTTGTATCATCCGTTTTTGGTGCATCTGACCATGATGAATACTTTCAATCAAGCTTACTGGAGATGTTCTGTTTCATCCAATTCTTAATTCAATCAAAGCTCGGAGAAAAGGAATCTCAACTTCCAAAAATTGCTTCCCTTCCATAAACCAATGAGAAAGATGTTGCTCCGACGAAGGTCCTGGCCAACATTCGAGAAGCATAGAGGGTAAATGGTAACTTCTCTATGCCAATCTTTACAAGTCTCAATCATCTTTCAAAATCTTTTTGGATGGTTTTTTGGCTACCTTTGCTACACTTATATGGTGTCTGATCTTTGAACAGACTGTAAATCTTTGACATTGTACAATTAAGCTAGACATGTTCCTTTATGGCATTATTTATTGCCACTTTTTGAATTTGAATTTGCACTTGAACTTAAATTTGAATTTGAATTTGAGCTTGAATTTGAATTTGAATTTGAACTTGAATTTGAATTTAGATTTGGATTTGAATTTGGATGTGGATTTGGATTTGGATTTGAAT
Source organism: Gossypium sturtianum (assembly GCA_025698515.1). NCBI lineage: Eukaryota > Viridiplantae > Streptophyta > Magnoliopsida > Malvales > Malvaceae > Gossypium > Gossypium sturtianum. The sequence continues at coordinate 44,286,691 of CM046948.1, forward strand.
TTGATGACTGCTGACTTTGTAACTTTGGCATATGAAGCGACCTTCACCCTCTTAGTGAAGTAATTGACAACCACGAAGATGAATTGGTGTCGGCTAGATGCTTTTGACGAGATCAACCCCATAACATCTATGCCCCACATATAGAAAAAAATGGAGGAGGCACATAAGTCTTGTCTTCCTCAATTTGGCATTTACAGCGTAACTGATGCAATTTCTCTTTCTTGGTAAACCAGTAGCCCGAACCTCTTGATTAGCCTGGCCATTGTAGAACCATTAACTTGGGTTCTTTAAACACCAACCTTAACAGCATACCAACGTTTTAGTAGCCTGGCATGCCTTGAAAACATCTTTGAATTCTTGAAAATAGCTCAATGATGTTTTGCCTTATTTCTGTGATGAGTTAGGCTTCGATCTTCACTTCTTTCCTAGACTTGAAATGTCCATTGACCCTTTGTAAGGTAGAGTCTATTTTCATCTTGTTCTACCATCTTTAACAAATCAAAAGATAGGCTACAATCTTTGTCATCTTTAAAATCCTTAGATCCCTTAGACCCATATCTCATTCAAAAAAGGAGTTAGTCTCATGTCATTGATATCTGGATACCTTATAACACCCCAAACCCGGCCTAGACGTTACGACCGGATCTGGCATGCCACATGAAAGGTTGTTTAAAGAAACTTCGCGATTGTTGAAAAATTCAAGTTTTGTTTTCATTTTGAAAATCAGATTCGTTTTTTGGGTTTTCTTGCAAAAAGTTATTAATATTACTAACACCGAAAACTTGTTTTATAACTAAAATTAGATTCAGTGGGTTTCGAAATTGTGACGTTTTGAAAATAGTGGTTGTAGTTTTAAGAAAATCCTGTTTTTAATTGTCAATAGTTCGTAAACCGTTCATTATAAATCATAAATGCGTTGAAAACAAAAAAAAAACCAAATTAAAATCCCAGTGGCCTTATTACAGAACATAATCCCAAATTAAAATAAATTTAAAGAAATGTAAAGAGGAGTTTACGAAAGAAACAGTGCATGGCCACCACAGAGTCCACATCGGCTCCAAATCCTCAAAGCTAGGGATTACCTGCAAAATTAAACAGAGGGGTGAGTTACGAGAACTCAGTGTGTAACCCCCAACACAAACATTAACTGGGCCGGAGCCCATACAGAAACGAACTGGGCCTGAGCCCTATTTAGCATGGTATAGCAGATAATGAATGCAATGCAACCCAGCCCAACCTAAATATCCATCCGCTACACACCACCCATTCCAGCCAAAACACACAGGGTGGGATTTCTACAATCAACCTCATCCGCTACACACCATCGATGGCGATCCACATTTGCTCATCGCGAAAATTGTGGCAATGCCACGAAATAATGTGAATGAGTCACCGAAATCTGAGATATGTGGAAGAGCCACGAAATACACTTCCCCGATCAATCAATATCCCTTTCCCATGCAACATGTCATAACGTCATAGTGTGATGGATGCAAACATATATCATAGTATGTCAGATAATCAAAACACACATCCATTCATGCTAATTTACCCACAATGGTATAGACATAAGTTTACTTACCTGGTATATCTCCAACAATACCCACTAGGATATTTCAACTGCATTCCAGTTACGGGTATTTCGGCTTTTAGCTGACATATGGTATAACACAAACCAAACGAAATAAAGGTGTGAGATTACACACCTGATTATGCGAAGAACTATACACTCTTGATTGCCGTCACTTTCACTAGCGAGAACAACAATGATTTGCCTATCCCAAACAGATGTCGGCTCTCTACCACAACCCGGCGGAAAATCTCGAACCGCTGACACCTTGCGCCGTTTGAACTTGGGTTCACGAGTCCACTCTCCTTAAACTGACTATCACTTGCCTCCATGAAGAAATCTCAATCAATAAATGAGAAATGAAGGTTATCTAACAAGGAGGTTCGGCTCTTACCACCACTTCCCGAAATCTGAATATTAATGAACAACGAAGAGAGTTGCCTACTCCTTAACACAATCGGCCTAAGCAGAGACGAATATTCGGTTATAGTAGAGAAAACGAATAGAGAAGAGACAAAAAGAATTAGAGAGAAACTCCCTACCTTGATCAATGAGGAACCGATCCAAAACAGGTTCGGCTTGCGATTACAGACAATTCGTAAGAGAAAGAGAGATTCGACCAAGCCTTCTAAAACCACCACAAAAGGAGAACACGAGAAGGAAGAATGAGAGGACCTGAAGTTTCGGTTTTAGTGATGGAAATAAACGAACAAACAAAAATAAAAGAAAAGGAGAAGGTTAAACATTCGGCTATGGAAGGGAGAAAATGGAAGGATGGGAAAGAACCATTACCTTGGTACTAAGAGAGAGCCTAATGGAATAGCAAAATTTCGGCACAAGCAGCAAGACCCAAAACTCTTGATTCGGCTATAGGTGCACAAAAAGAAGATGAGAAGGGTTCGGCTCTTAGCAAGAAATAGAAGAAAAGTCTTCAAACTTTAGAGAGGAGAAGGAGAGGATGGTTTCGGCTAGCAAACAAAGCAAAGAAAAATAGTGAAAGTAGAACCCAGAAAGCACAGATCATAAAAGTAAAAGGGACAGAGAAAGGAAACTAAGGTGCACAAAGAATTCGGTTTGCTATCTCATTTCCCAAAATGCCGAAATTCCCTTGCCAAAACACCCTATAGCCAAAATTCACCTCCCACAACTCCCACATTCGGCCAACTCTCATCCACCCTCTCAAAATCCCTTGATTTGCTCCACATTTCACTCCCCAACATCCTCACCATCATTCATTCAAACTAGTTGACCAATTCAAATCTTCACCTGGTAGAGTCCCACACCAACTCCACCTCTTCTCACCTTGAGCACAAAAATAAATCTCCTTGTTGCAGCAGATGGGATTCGAACACTCTCCCTCCCCCATGCTCCCTTGGGACGTCACCCACTAGGCCACAAGCTCCTCTTGTGTCAGCAAAACGCCAATAATTTCCTTTAAGCCTTGCCTCCTACCGCTCTCCTCCCTTAAGTGCCCAAAAACCAAAATTCCAAAAGGGCATGGGCTCAAACCCGAGCCTCTCTGGGACCCCCAAACACACCCGAATAATAAAATTATCACACACAACACACGCAATAATGCAATAATGCTAGACCCCTATTTTCAGGATGTTACAGTTCTACCCCCTTAAAGAAATTTTGGCCTCAAAATTTACCTGATTAAAAGAGATGAGGCTATTGATGTCGCATTGCCTCCTCCGGTTCCCACGTGGCTTCTTCTGAACCATGATTACGCCACAACACTTTGACCAGCAGAACGAACTTCCTCCTCAACACCTTAACCTCTCGATCCAAAATCTGCACGGGTTCCTCCTCAAAAGACATATCGGGACTCACCTTGATTTCCTCTACCGGCACTATATGAGATGGGTCAGAATGGTAGTGCCTCAACATCGAAACATGGAATACATTATGTATCCGATTCAACTCCGGGATAACTCAAGTTGATAGGCGACCGGTCCCACACGTTTAACTATCCGATAAGCCCCGATGAATCTGGGGCTCAACTTGCCCTTTCGTCCAAATCATAAAACTTTCTTCCAAGGTGAAACTTTCAGAAAGACCTTCTCACCCACCGAGAATTCTATTTCTTTATGCTTTAGATCTGCATACGATTTCTACCTATCAGAAGCTTTCTTCAATCGAGCCCGAATCAACTTAACCTTTTTCTCTATTTCTGAGATCGATTCCGGACCCAACAATTGTCGCTCACCCAACTCTGTCCAACAGGTTGGGGTACGACAGCTACGACCATACAACGCGTCGTAGGGTGCCATCTTAATGCTGGATTGATAACTGTTGTTGTATGCAAATTCTGCTATCAGTAGGTAATCCTCCCAATTACCTCTGAAGTCGATTACACAGCCCCTTAACATATCTTCCAGAATCTGAATTACCCTTTCCGATTGACCATCAGTCTGTGGGTGGAACGCTGTGCTAAAATCTAGCCTTGTACCCAGAGCTTCATGTAATGCTTTCCAAAACCGAGACGTAAACCTTGGGTCCCTGTCCGAGATAATAGACACTGGCACTCCATGTAATCTCACGATTTCTGCCACATACAGCTTAGCCAACTTCTGTAACGAAAAGTCAGTACGAACCGGTATGAAGTGTGCGGATTTCTTCAACCGATCGACAATCACCCACACTGAATCTTTCTTAGTAGGCGTTAGGGGTAGCCCACTAAAAAAATCCATCGTTATCCTCTCCAACTTCCAAAGTGGAATCTTCACCGAATGCGGCAATCCCAAAGGCAACTGGTGTTCCGCCTTCACTTGCTGACATGTCAAACACTTACTCACAAAGTCGATAACTTCCCGTTTCAGACCAGGCCACCAATACTGTTCATGCAGGTCTCGGTACATCTTACTTCCACCAGGATGCATAGCGTATGGGCTACTATGCGCTTCTCGCAGAATCATCTGTCTTAACTCAGAGTCCTTCGGCATACAAATTCTTCCACGAAAACATAATACCCCTTCACCGTTCAGACCAAAATCCCCTGTCTCTCCACCTTCCACTTGCTGAAGTCGAGAACTTAACGTTTCGTCTAACAATTACTTCTCTTTAATCTGACTTACCCACGTCGGTTTCACTTGAAGTTCGGCTAACAAGCTACCATCTTCATACAAACTGAGATGAGCAAACATTACCCTCAAATCCGTTATCACTTTACGACTCAATGCATCTGCTACTACGTTAGCCTTACCCGGGTGATATTCGATCGAGCAATCATAATCTTTCAGCAACTCAATCCACCTCCGTTGCCTTAAATTCAACTCCTTCTAGGTAAGGAGATACTTCAGGCTCTTATGGTCAGTATAGATAGTCGACTTTTCCCCATACAAGTAATGCCTCCAAATCTTTAGGGCTAACACTACTGCGGCCAATTCTAAGTCGTGAGTAGGATAGTTCACTTCATGTGGCCTTAGTTGCCGAGACGCATATGCCACTACCTTTCCTTCTTGCATCAACACACATCCCAAACCTGTGTGTGACGCATCACAATAAACAACGAACTCCTTCCCAACCTCAGGCTGAATCAACATTGGTGCCTCAGTCAGAATCTTCTTTAGCTTTTCAAAGCTTTCCTGTTGTTTAACAGTCCACACAAATGGCACTCCTTTACGCAGTAACTTAGTTAAGGGTGCAGCAATAACCAAAAACCCCTCCACGAACCTTCTATAATACCCATCAAAACCTATAAAACTTCAAATTTTAGCCACTGACTTCAGTTGCTTCCAATCCAACACAGCTTCAACCTTCCGAGGATCCACTCTAATCCCTTCGGCAGATACAACATACCCTAAAAAGGTCACTTCCTTCAGCCAAAATTCACACTTGCTGAATTTGGCATACATCTGCTTCTCTCTCAAAATCTGTAGAACTGTTCGAAGATGTGAATCATGCTCTTCCTCCGTTCTTGAGTACACTAGGATATCATCTATGAATACCACGACAAACCGGTCTAGGTAGGGTTGGAATACCCGGTTCATCATATCCATAAATGCGGTTTGGTGCATTCGTTAATCCAAAGCGGCATCACTAAAAACTCATAATGCCCATGCTAGCGTTCGGAAAGCGATCTTATGAATATCCGCTTCCTTGACCCTTAGGCGATGATACCCCGAGCCTTAAATCTATCTTTGAGAAAACCGAAGCTCCTCGTAGTGATCGAACAAATCGTCAATCCTTGGTAACGGGTATTTGTTCTTAATAGTCAACTTGTTCAACTGACGATAGTCAATGCACATACGCATCGACCCATCCTTTTTCTTCACGAACAAAACCGGTGCTCCCCACAGAGATACACTTGGTCGGATAAATCCACGATTCAACAGCTCTTGGATTTGAGCTTTAAGTTCCACCAGCTTCTTCGGCGCCATCCTATAAGGGGCGATGGACACCGGAGTCGTTCCCGGAAGTAGCTCAATGCCAAATTCCACCTCGCAATCTGGAGGCAACCCCGGAAGCTCTTCAAGAAAGACATCCGAGAACTCTTTCACCGTTCTAACATCCCCTACGTAAAATTCCTTAACATCCGATGTGCTGATGAAAGCTAGGAACGCCTCGCACCCTTTTCGCACAATCTTTTCGGCCTTAAGCGCCGAAATCACATGAGACAGATAATCCCTTCTTTCTCCTATCACAATCACCTCTTCATCCTCGGAAGTCTTCAATTTCATGCGCTTAGCAGCACAATCCAAATATTCACGATGCTTCACTAGCCAGTCCATGCCTAAAATCAGATCAAACTCGCCGAACGGCAGTTCCATCAAATCTGCCAGAAATACCACTCCCTGAACTTCTAGAGGCACATCCCTAAATAGTTTGTTTAATACCACAGCTTGTCCTAAAGGGCTAATCACAGACATTTCTCTAGAAGCAACCTCAGATTCTAAACCCAGAGTCCCAGACACAGTACAAGCAACATATGAATAGGTTGATCCAATATCAATCAAAGCGATGAAATGATTTATTAAATATAGGAAGCGTCTGCAGGTTATGGCGTGCAGTGCGTCACTATCCTCTCGGCGTTTAGCCGCATAAACCAATCCAGGCTGCCTTGCATCTGTATTCCCAGCACCTCTACCTGGTGCTCCACGACCTCGTCCAAATCCATCTCCTCCTCTGGCCCGACCACGACCCCTCGGCGGCTGTTGACCACCTCTCCTTGACTGTGCATGCAAATCTCGACCTATCGTCGCACCTAGCCACCTCTTGTGGGCGAGTTCTTTATCGAGATGATCCCTAGATCCACACTTGAAGCATCCTCGGTTCTTCTCCAACACTCCCGAATGTATTTTCCCTGCCCGAGCACACGCGGTCGCGGTGACCAATAGCAATAGGCATCCCCACTCGGTGGCCCATCCAACCTAGGTCTCTTTGGAAACCCCGGATGATCGACAACCCAAAACTTCTCTTATTTTTGCCCCTATCCTTATCCCGATTTTGCCTCCCAGAATGTTTCACTTCCTCGGCAATTTTTACTTTCTCGATCAAAATGGCAAAATCTCTTTCCATTGCGAGCTATCGGTACTCGCGACCGTCCCATGAACCATCCTCGAACCGTACACAGCGCTCATGTCGATTGCGACTATACCCTCAGCATAACGACTAAAATGCAAGAAACTCCGCCTCATATTTGGCCCCGGATTTACTCCCTTGACCGATTCGAAATGCTTTCCTCTGGGCATTCCACATAACTCGCCCCAACATATTTTCCCTGGAGCGTTGTCTTAAAGAAGTCCCAAATGTCGATCATTTGGAGTACCCTCCTCTCTTTGTGAGCCACCACTGGTATGCCTCATCTCATATGAGGGACACCGCTCCTTTTAATTTCTCCTCTGTTGTGCAGTCCAGATCGTCCATAATTCGTTCAACTGCTTCCAGCTAGTATTCAGCTACGTTTGGGGCTACACCAGAAATGCCCCTAAATATCTCAGCCCCATTTGTCCAGAGTCACTCAGGAATAGATTTCCGGGCTACCGATCCAGTGCTTACCCCAGTAACCCATTCCAGAACACGCAGCATAGCTTGGGACAAAGCATCGTCCCCTCTAGTTCGGTCCTGAGTCCCTGCTTCCGCCACGAGTGATGCTGGCACTTTACCGTCTGGCACATGTCTCGATTCTAAAGATCTCTCAGTATCTCGACCTCTACCACGGCCGCGTCCACGTCCTCTTGTACTCATGTTTGCAGAATCGAATTAATCTGATTACAAATTTTATGAATTAGTATATCGTTCCACTATTTATTAACGGATATTTTATGAGAACAGATATAAAGGTTATTTTTCGCGAATCGAGTTCCTAATGTCTCAATCTCTACGATCTTAGTTCTTATAACTATGATCTCAGTACACTATCACTAACCCTAGTAGTTTCTTTCTAAAATCATTTCATCATATTATCAAACAAGGTTAGAAGACTTACGGATTTGGTGCCGGAGACTCGGGTGCCATACTTCCAAAAAGACATGTATTTTTAAACCATGTTTCAAACCAATTTTTTGAAAACATTTTCGAACCCATTCCACAATCGAGTTTTGCAACTCGGGCTCTGATACCATAAAATGTAACAACCCGAACCCGGCCTAGACGTTACGACCGGATCTGGCATGCCACATGAAAGGTTGTTTAAAGAAACTTCGCGATTGTTGAAAAATTCGAGTTTTGTTTTCATTTTGAAAATCAGATTCGTTTTTAGGTTTTTCTTGCAAAACGTTATTAATATTACTAACACCAAAAACTTCTTTTATAACTAAAATCAGATTTAGTGGGTTTCAGAATTGTGACATTTTGAAAACAGTGGTTGTAGTTTTAGGAAAATCCTGTTTTTAATTGTCAATAGTTCGTGAATCGTTCATTATAAATCATAAATGCGTTGAAAACAAAAAAAACCAAATTAAAATCCCAGTGGCCTTATTACAGAACATAATCCCAAATTAAAATAAATTTAAAGTAATGTAAAGCGGAGTTTACGAAAGAAACAGTGCATGGCCACCACAGAGTCCACCTCGGCTCTAAATCCTCAAAGCTAGGGATTACTTGCAAAATTAAACAGAGGGGTGAGTTACGAGAACTCAGTGTGTAATCCCCTACACAAACATTAACTGCGCCCGAGCCCATTTAGATACCAACTGGGCCTTAGCCCTTACGAAATCAAATTGGGCGAAGCCCATACAGAAACGAACTGGGCCTAAGCCCTATTTAGCATGGTATAGCAGATAATGAATGCAATGCAACCCAGCCCAACCTAAATATCCATCCGCTACACACCACCCATTCCACCCAAAACACACCGGTGGGGATTTCTACAATCAACCCTCATCCGCTACACACCATCGATGGCAGTCATACTGCTCATCGCCAAAATTGTGGCAGTGCCACCGAAATAATGTAACGGAGTCACCGAAATACGAGATATGTGGCAGAGCCACCGAAATACACTTCCCCGATCAATCAATATCCTTTTCCCATGCAACATGTCATAACGTCATAGTGTGATGGATGCAAACATATATCATAGTATGTCAGATAATCAAAACACACATCCAATCATGCTAATTTACCCACAACAGTATAGACATAAGTTTACTTACCTGGTATATCTCCAACAATACCCACTAGGATATTTCAACTGCATTCCCGTTACGGGTATTTCGGCTTTTAGCCGACACATGGTATAACACAAACCAAACGAAATAAAGGTGTGAGATTACACAGCTGATTACGCGAAGAACTATACACTCCTGATTGCCGTCACTCTCACTAGCGAGAACAACAATGATTTGCCTATACCAAACAGATGTCGGCTCTCTACCATAACCCGGCGAAAAATCTTGAATCGCTGACACTTTACGCCGTTTTAACTTGGGAGCAGGGTTCACGAGTCCACTCTCCTTAGACTGACTATCACTTGCCTCCATGAAGAAATCTCAATCAATAAATGAGAAATGAAGGTTATCTAACAAGGAGGTTCGGCTCTTACCACCACTTCCCAAAATCCGAATGTTAATGAACAACGAAGAGAGTTGCCTACTCCTTAACACAATCGGCCTAAGTAGAGACGAATATTTGGTTATAGCAGAGAAAACGAACAGAGAAGAGACAAAAAAATTAGAGAGAAACTCCCTACCTTGATCAATGAGAAACTGATCCAAAACAGGTTCGGCTTGCGATTATAGACAATTCGTAAGAGAAAGAGAGATTCTGCCAAGCCTGCTAAAACCACCACAAAAGGAGAACACGAGAAGGAAGAATGAGAGGACCTGAAGTTTCAGTTTTAGTGATGGAAATAAACGAACAAACAAAAATAAAAGAAAAGGAGAAGGTTAAACATTCGGCTATGGAAGGGAGAAAATGGAAGGATGGGAAAGAATCATTACCTTGGTATTAAGAGAGAGCCGAATGGAGTAGCAAAATTTCAGCACAAGCAGCAAGACCTAAAACTCTTGATTCGGCTATAGGTGCACAAAAAGAAGATGAGAAGGGTTCGGCTCTTAGCAAGAAATAGAAGAAAAGTCTTCAAACTTTGGAGAGGAGAAGGAGAGGATGGTTTCGGCTAGCAAACAAAGCAAAGAAAAATGATGAAAGTAGAACCCAAAGCATGAGAGATGCATAAAAGTAAAAGGGGGAGAGAAAGGAAACTAAGATGCACAAAGAATTCGGGTTTGCTATCTCATTTCCCAAAATGCCGAAATTCCCTTGCCAAAACACCCTATAGCCGAAATTCACCTCCTACAACTCCACATTCGGCCAACTCTCATCCACCCTCTCAAAATCCCTTGATTTGCTCCACATTTCACTCCCCAACATCCTCACCATCATTCATTCAAACTAGTTGACCAATTCAAATCTTCACTGGTAGAGTCCCACACCAACTCCACCTCTTCTCACCTTGAGCACAAAAATAAGGCTCCTTGTTGCTGCCAGATGGGATTCGAACACTCTCCCTCTCCCATGCTCCTGGGACGTCACCCACTAGGCCACAAGCTCCTCTTGTGTCAGCAAAACGCCAATAATTTCCTTTAAGCCTTGCCTCCTACCGCTCTCCTCCCTTATGTGCCCAAAAACCAAAATTCCAACAGGGCTTAGGCTCGAACCCGAGCCTCTCTGGGACCCCCAAACACACTCGAATAATAAACTTATCACACACAACACACGCAATAATGCAATAATGCTAGACCCCTATTTTCAAGATGTTACATACCTATTGTAGGTAAGAAGGCAAATTCCAAAGAATAAATGATTCTAAGGATGATTATTTATATGGTATGATCATGAATGAAGAATGAAAGAATATTCCAAAGAACAAAAGAATGTATAGTATGAAAAAGAATGAAAAAAATATTTGCTCAAAAAAATGCATTTTATTGAAAATAAAAATTCTGGACACAAGCCTATTTCACAAAAGGATTCTTATTGCCTCTAGGCTTAAAGCAACAAGCGTGTTCTGAATATTGCTCTAAATTAGTTCTAAAAATACAAGTATTTCTTCCACAGTCCCGTTGTTCAAAACACTCCCAAGTACGTAAGGGATTGGAAACTTTTATTACCTGATTCCCTCTTCGAATATGTCGTTAATGCTTGGATTCCCCAACATTCCCACCGGGTCTTTGATCTCTTCAATTTATTATCCATCAGGCCTTGCACTAAGGCCCTGAGCTTGATGCATTCTTAGATCTCATGCCCCTATCTATCATGGAACTCACAATGTTTACCCCTTTAGCAGAAAGTTTGGGTAACAAATTTTCTGTACCAGAGGGATCATCGAATTTCACGATACCCAATCTGACGAGTCTTTCGATTATCTTTTTAAAAGCGACACAGTTCTCGATCGAATGCCCTATGATTCCCCCACGGTATTCGCATTGGGCATTTACATCGTACCATTTGGGGTATGAGGGGGCTATTGGTTCTATATAAAAAGAGGATACAACATGTGCGTCAAACAAAATTTGGTACAACTCCCTATACGTGATTGGGATGGGTGCGAACTGGGGTTTTTCTGAGTTCGGTCTTGGATTGGGTTCTTGCCTTGGGGAGACCTGATGGCTGGTAGTTACCGTCCTTGGCTGGCTTACTGTAATCGGCTCCAAATGGCCCTTCACTTCCTTTTCCTTCTTCTTCGGGGCCTTTAAAGTCCACTCTCCCCTTTCCTTTGTTTTTGCCAGAGCAACCGGTTTGGCTCGATCATCCTCTGGGTTAAAACCTGAGCCCATCAGGAAGTTTAAAAGAGCTGAGGTATCAGTCTGACATTTGGGTCCGATAATGACGGGTACCCCATGCGAATGCGTGTCTGGTTGGGTCGGGACACTTATTAGGGAAAAACCTGGGGAATAGATGATGTCTTCATTATCATCCCCACTGTTGACCATAGGGCCACTCCTTTTCTCAAGTCCTCCGGCTAGTAACTGGGTTAACTGGCCCATCATATTCCTTTGGAATTCTAGCATTTGTCCCCGCATTTCTTGTTGAATTTTGGTCAATTGCTCCTGCATCTATATTTGCATTTGCTATATTCTTTCCAACCTTCCGTCCATTGATTTTTTTCTTGCGCGAGTACCGTAATGACGCTCAGTTCAGTAAAATTTTATCGGTTTCCAGGTTACTGAAATAATTTTAATTAATTAGAGTCTTTCTACAAATTTTAATGCATATGATGTGATGTAATGAAAATGCATGAAATGCAATGCAAATGCATGGAATGAATGCAAAAAAGAAAGAGAGGCGTTGATTCTGAATTCAATTCCATTAGAAGAACTTTTCTAGAAAATAAATTTCTTTACATAAAACGGATTACATATGCGGCTTTGTCCTCTTAGTCCAAGTGAAGACACTAATCCTTTTCTTCGTATTCGGATGTTATGGTTGTGTCCCGTGAACTTTCTCAATAGATGCCTCTTCTAGCTCTTTGTTACTTGATCCAGGCTGTGACTCTTCACTCACTTATCCTCCACAATGCTCATAAGCTTCTTTAAGAAAATTGAGACGTGATGACTCTCGAATAATCCTTGTTGGCTTGAATCCCCGGGCAACGAGGCAAGGTCATATACTATCAACCTTTTCTCGTTGTGTTTACTTGGACTATATTTAGACGAACGTATTATAACCTACTTTATCAAGAAATCCATTTTCCTATGACAAACTCTTCTATTTAGTAATCGAATATGAATCAACACCTCCTTTCTATGACGATGAAATGCAATGTAGTTATAAAGAAAACACGTTAGTATCATATACAGATGGTAAAAATCAAATCAAATAGAAAATAATCAAACACCTATCCAGGTGAATGCTAGGGCTTAACATAGTTCTACCTAAAGTGGGCTCCTAGGTTCACTATATGTGGTTTGGTTCTAAAGAGAGGGTACCTGAACCAACAGATTCCTCAATCCTCACCCATTATAGGCTCATATAGATCGAGTTTGGTTCAGGGGAATACATTTCCCTATGGCCATGCGGAGATGAAAACCTCACGAAGACATAGGTACGGATGTATCCCGGAAGTAATCCACTAGCCCATGCGGAGGTGAAAACCTCACGAAGGCATAGTTTCTTACTCCAACTTAAAAGGTGTAACCACAACGGTCATGCAATGCAATGCCAAAATATTTTATGAGACTCAACATTATTGCAATCATAGCACCAACAAATGCATCAAAAAAACATGATTTTCCAAAACAATTTTCCAAAAGGACAAAAATTAATCAATCTTTGGCCTGACTCTCAAACAGTTTCCAGTGGAGTCGCCAAGCTGTCGAAACCATTTTTTAAGCTGTCGAAACCATTTTTTATTTGGAAAAACGGGGATCGACTTTAAAATGAAATATGGAGTCGCCACAAATCTTTTTTTTTTTTTGGTGTGATTGGATCACCTTGTAAAAAATAATTTTGGTCTACGAAATAAAAAAACAGGTTCGGGAGTCGGTTACGTACGAGGAAGGATTAGCACCCTCATCACGCCAAAATCGGTACCAAATTGATTAACTAATGTCCTTATGTTGAAAATTAGAAAAAATTAAAATGTAATTCCTTTTGAAAAATGTTTGATTAATTTAAGTTGGAATTTAAGATTTTCTCATTCCAGAGGAATGAAACACCATATCCAACACGTTAGGATATGACATCTTAAACCTCGAAACCAAGATCATCTCACAATTTCAAAATCATGCGATTAAAAGGGTATTTAATTATTTGGTCAAATGAAGAACTGAAACCCAACACGTTTGGGCACAATTCCTCGAATTTCCAAACATCAAATATTGCCTTGTTTTAAAAGCTTTTAAATAAGCGATTTTAAAATCGACTCAAAATGCTTTTATTGAATCACTATTCGATAATGAGAAACAAAAATATAATATCGAGCATGAAATAATAATATGTGAATACAACTTTATACAAATGGATGACAAGAATAATAATATGAACATACAATTCAAAATATACAAAAACAATAATCTCACAATTCCTATTTTGAAAATACCAACATTATTAATCAAGAAACAACGAAAGCTAAAAATATAGCTAATTTAAAAAATGAATTAAAATAAAATATGGTAAATCTTCAAACGTGGATGAATAAAATAAAAAAAAATTATATAAACGACAGAAAACTGGGAGTCAATATGATATAAAAGCAATTTAAGAACTATTAAATACATGAAAATTTACAAATAAACAACATATGGTAGAGTTTGAAATAGATTAAAAAACAAAGATGAAAATAACTAATACATGAAATAATAATATAAATGAATCTTAAAATAAATATCATATACAAAGAAATTTAAAGTAAATAATGTACAAGATAATATATGTTAATCTACAAAAATTACATATATGAAATAAAAAAACCAATATAAATGATTTATATATAAAAATAATAATGTATAAAAGTTTTCGAAATAAAAAAAATATAATAATAAAATAGTGACTTAAAAGGAAATAAATTATATAAATAAATAAATTTTAAAATATACATATATACATAAATAGATTTGAAAGAAAATACATTCATAAAATAATACAAAATCAATAATACATACATAAAAATAATTTAATATAAAATATATGTGTATATAAAAGGAATATATAAATTGATAATTTAATATAATTTAATAGGAGTATTTAAATTAAATATTATACGAATCTTTAAAACGGAGTAATAGAAAAGAGAATTTGAAAATAAATTATAATAAAACTAATAAAATATACACAAATGTAAATATAAAAATAACAATATTAAAACAATATAAAATTAATAAAATATTTAAAAGTATTATATTAAAACTATTTTTTATTTAAAAAAATGAATAAATTATAAGGAATAAAAAACCTAAAATTAAAACAGACCCAATTGAAATAAAAACAAAATCGAAAGAATAATTTTTGAACCAATAAAAATATGAAAACATAATCAATGACCTAAATAAAATGCGCATAAATGAACGAGGATTAAAAATGCAATTGAGCCAAATCTTTGCGCACATCGTTAAACACGGATCAATTTGAAATAACGCACAAATTACAGAGATTAGTTAAAAACAAAGAAAATGTACAAAGGATCTAATTAAAAAGCGGCACCAAGAAGAGGGCTAAACGCATAAATTTCCCTTCACAGCAGAACCACACGGATCATGAGGCTATCGAGTCAGACTGAATCGGGTCGTGGCCTATACGACACCGTTTTAGAGCCACTGAAACAGGCCCTGAACGGTGCCATTTCGTTTATCTTAATAAAACCTTAAAAAATAACCCCAATCCCTAATCCATCCACTTAAAACTGAAAAGAAAAAAAGAACCTAAACTCTCCTAATCATCTCCCTAATCGGCCGCCGCAAAAAGACCAAACGTCGAGGGCCATCCGACTACCATACGCTTCAGAAATCAGCGATGGAGTTGGATGAGGGCTGAAAATAGCCCCTTCTGCGCCTATACACGAAAGTATTACCCCATTCACACCCAAATCCCCATTCTAGCTTCGATTTCGACGAAGTGGATAGGAATCCGGCGACAGCAATAAACAGATAGGTATTTCTTTCCTTTATTTCTTTTGCATGCAATAGAAAAAAATCAAAAGGCAAAGAATAAAGAAAAAGGAAGCTTAATGAGTAAAATAAAATCTGAGAATCACCTAAAAAAACGATTTCGAATTCTCTTTAATATGCATGTGTCGAAAAAAAAGAGACCCTTTACAATTATTTGGTTGCTCTTTTTATAACCGAAAACAAAAAGAAAAATAAAATATATTTTTTTTCTCTGCTTTGCTGTCATTCGTCCTCTCTTTGTGCAGGTACGGAGGTATGGGGCTAGCTTTGACGTGGTTGTACGTGACACTCGGTGTGGGGCGTACGGAGGCGCGCTGGAGGCTGGGCTGCGGCGCATGGTTGTGGGGCTAGAGTTTCCTGTGAGCATCTGCTGAAAGTTAGCTTAATTTTGGGCCTGGGTTTAGAGTTTTAGTATTTGGGTTTTAGGTTTAAGATTAGGCCCGTTTAGGTTAATGGATGTGCTGATTTGTGTTTTGGGCCATTGGATATTGGGCTATAATGGACATTTAATTTGGACAATTATTATTATTTTTGGTTTTTCAATTTAATTATTTTGGTTTATTCGGGTCCGGGAAAATTTGGGCTCTTACACATACTTTAGAAATGGTTCGGCACTAATCCAGGCACATTAGAAAACTTTGGAAAATTTTACTAAAAACAGGGGCACACGCCCGTGTGGACAGGCCGTGCAGTCACACACACCCATATTACTAGCCTTGTGGATTTATTTTTCAAATTCGAACCTACAGGGCTTTTCACACGGCCTGGCACACGCTCGTGTCCATGGCCTGTGTCCCTCACATGGCCATGACTCGCCCGTGTCTCCACCCGTGTGGAAAAACCTTGACATTCTGTTTCTGACGTCATCAACTCAATAAGGTCACATGGCCAAGGCACACGCCCGTGTTCTTAGGCCGTGTGGCGAATTAAAATCCTAAATTCAAGTGCAGACTTCACATGGCCTGGGCACATGCCCATGTCCTATGGCCGTGTCTTCCACACGGTTGAGACACAGGATCGTGCCTCAGCCTGTGTGGTTACTACTGGGCATTCTGTTTAGCCAACTTAGGGTGCAGGAGGACACACGGCCAAACTACACGCCCATAGGGCAGACCTTGTGTCACACACGGCCTAGACACACTCCCGTGTGGAAAAAACAAGGCTATTTACCAAGCCCTTTTTCTACCCTTACTTGCACCAACATAAGCCACAATCCATGACTTACACACAACAAAGCTACTACACTCCTTTCACCTGCTAAACTTATCACATACTTTGTCAATCCAATCATGCAATTTACTCAATCATGAAAAGCATCATCATTTGGACATATCAATAACAAGTATTAGCCATTATCCATGGCCTTATACAAAATGAATTCATTTCCAAGACAAGCCAACACATTTGGCCAAATCAATATGACACTTGACAAAAGATCGAGATCCTATACATGTCATACTCAAAATAATAATTCTAACTATACCAAATGTTTAGATTGATAGTGTGATCAAGCCTCCGACGTCCTTTGATCCCCGAGCTAGCTTGGCAATACTATAAGAAAATGGAAAAGAGAGGGAGTAAGCACAAAGCTTAGTAAGTCACATGTAAATAATTAACAACAATTATCATGCATTATCATACACATATCATCTTATAAGCCTGCATAAAATCTTCAAATGATTAAAAGCATAACTTACTCATTTTCACCCTTACTAATCATACAACATAATTCGAGCTCATTTCTCATGAATTCTTATGTAGGTACCCGGATCACTTACAACATAGTCGTAACTTTTCTCACTTTTGAGACAAGCTCTGAATTACCCATGGAATGCCAAAGGATACCTGACAAGCCTTACACAAGAGCGTACAATGCCGATGCCATGTCCCACAAATGGTCTTACACTGGCTTACATTTTGAGGCCGATGCCATGTCCTAGACATGGTCTTACACTAGCTCTCATCTCAATGCTGACGCCATGTTCCAAACATGGTCTTACACTGGCTCTCATAATGTGGCCGATGCCATGTCCCAGATATGGTCTTACACTAGCACACATATCAACGCAGATGCCATGTCCCAAACATGGTCTTACACTGGCTGTCTATAATGTAGCCGATTCCATGTCCCAGACATGGTCTTACACTAGCGCACATATCGCTCAAATGTCATGGCTTGGACATCCAATTTATTCCTAAGGTTCAACTAGGAGTACATCACAACAACTTTCTTCATGCATATTCATAGCAATAATCAAACATTTTATGCAACATCAATTGTTTAAAGCATAAATTCCATAATGTTGTATTATTTACGTACTACTTACCTCGGTACACAAAAAGTGGGCGACTAGATTGAGTTAATCTACTAGCTTGGTTTTCCCCCGGTCTAGGTCTGGACTCCATTTTTCTTGATCTATATTGATAAAATTCACTCATTTAATCATCACATTAATCAAGACATTTCAAATCCTACTTTGGAAAAATTACCGTTTTGCCCCTAGACTTTCACAAAATTACGATTTTGCCCCCTAGGCTCGTAAATCAATTTTCATCAAATTTCCTCATTAACCAAGTCTAGCCGAACCTTAATTACTCTCATAGTTATTTCACACATTTACCACCTATTTTACAACATTTACAAAAAGGTCCCTTTTTTAGGTGTTTTCATGAAAATCACTTAACAAAAGTTGTTTATGTAACAACCAAGATTCATTTCTTCCATAAAATTTTAGAAATAAACATGAATACTCACATGGTAAAACCCTAGACTCTCAACCATTTTGCAAAATAGTCCCCTCATTAGCTAGATTAAGCTTTAGGGGTTCTAAAAGTACAAAAATTATAAAAAATGTCCATCAAAATCACTTACTTGCAAGGGTTTAAGTTGCTAAAAATTTTCAAGCTTTCCAAAGCCCCTTCTTGCTGAAAATTTAGGTGGTAGAGGAAAATGAAAAAGGATGATATCATTTTCCCTTAATTTTATTTTATTACATCAATTAAGTCACCTAATTCCACCAACTTTGACCAATTTGCATTTTCTTGTCCCCTATGGCTGGCCAACACTTTCCTAAGGGCCTAATTGCACATTAAGGACCTCCAACTTAAGGTTCTATAGTATTGGACACTTTTAGCTTGTAGAACAAAACTTTCGCACTTTATGCGATTTAGTCCTTTTTCAAAATTAAGCATGCAATCACTACAATTAATTCACCAAAATTTTAATGTACTCATATAATCATGCTATAACACATAAAATAATATTAAAAAATAATTTTCTCTGACCTCGAATTAGTGGTTCCGAAACCACTATTCTGACTAGCCCCTAAATTAGGCTGTTACAATTCTATCGCCTTAGGGATTTTCGTCCCCGAAAATCTTACCAGTGAAAAGGTTCGGGTATTGGTCTCTCATATTGTCCTCGGGCTCCCATGTGGCCTCTTCAACCCCATGTCTATACCATAATACTTTCATGAGTACTATACTTTTATTTCTCAATTGCTTGACCTCACGATCTAAAATCTTAACCGGCTCTTCACCATAGGTCATATCTGGTCGAATTTCAGCCTCTGATGGTGAAATCACATGTGATGGGTCAGAACGGTAACGGCGCATCATAGACACATGGAATACATCATGGATCTTTTCTAATTCGGATGGCAAGGCTAATCGGTATGCTACCGGTCTAATTCTCTCCGTCAGCTCATTTGGCCCAATAAAACGTGGACTTAATTTACCTTTCTTACCGAATATGAGGACTTTCTTCCACGGGGATAC
Source organism: Gossypium sturtianum (assembly GCA_025698515.1). Classification (NCBI taxonomy): domain Eukaryota; kingdom Viridiplantae; phylum Streptophyta; class Magnoliopsida; order Malvales; family Malvaceae; genus Gossypium; species Gossypium sturtianum. The sequence goes on from CM046948.1 coordinate 44,306,086, forward strand.
TTTCAAGAACACCTTATCATCGACTTGAAACTCAATTTCTTTTCGTTTCAAATTCGCGTAGGATTTCTGTATATCTGAAGCGGCCTTTAAACAGTCACGAATTACCTTTACTTTCTCTTTGGTCTCTTTAACTAAGTCAACCCCGTGAATCTAGTTTTCTTTGAGTTCGGTCCAATACAAGGGTGTTCGACACTTGCGCCCATACAAAGCCTCATAAGGCGCCATATTCAAACTCGACTAATAACTATTATTGTAGGCAAACTCTACCAACGGTAAGTTCCTTTCCCAACTGCCTTGAAACTCAAGAATACAACACCGCAACATATCTTCAAGAATCTGAATTACTCTTTCCGGCTGACCATCGGTTTATGGGTGGAAAGCAGTACTAAAATTCAGTTTCGTCCCTAACACTTCTTGCAACTTTTTCCAAAACCGTAATGTGAACCTCGAATCTCAATCCGAAATGATCGATAAAGGTACCCCGTGAAGTCTCACAATTTCAGAAACATACAAATCGGCCAGTTTCTCAAGTGGATAATCGATACGCACCTGTATAAAATGAGCCGACTTAGTTAGCCTATCGACCACAACCCATACAACATCTTTCTTCTTTGGCGTCAACGGTAATCCAGACACAAAATCCATGGTAATACGGTCCTATTTCCACTCGGGAACCATCACGGGTTGAAGTAAACCCGAAGGTACTTGGTGTTCGGCTTTCACTTGTTGAAAAATTAAACACTTAGAGACAAACTCTGAGATGTCTCTTTTCATTCCCGACCACCAATGCATTTTCTTCAAGTCATTATACATTTTCACACTCCCCGGATGAATAGACATACAACTGCTATGTGCCTCATGCAAAATTTTCCGAATAAGCTCATCGTCTTTTGGTACACAAATTCTGTCTCGAAACATTAAACAGCCATCTGAACCAATCCGAAAGTCTGATTCTATCCCGTCTCGCACTGAGTCATATTAGCTTGCAATTCTTTATCACCTTTCTGAGCTTCGTAGATCTCTTGCAAAAACATTGGTTTCGCTCTCATCTCGGCTAAAATCGAGCCATCATCGGTTACTAACAACTGAGTGTTCATAGCCCTCAAGGCAAACAATGACTTCCTACTCAAAGCATCGGTGACGTTCGCCTTCCCTGGGTGATAGTCGATTACTAGTTCGTAATCTTTTATGAGCTCTAGCCATCTCTGTTGGCGAAGGTTCAACTCCTTTTGAGTCATCAAATACTTTAGACTTTTATGGTCGGTGAATACTCGACATTTCTCGCCATACAAGTGGTCTCCAAATCTTTAGTGCAAACACTATGGCGGCTAACTCTAAGTCGCGAGTCGAATAGTTTTTCTCATGCTACTTCAGTTGTCTCAAGGTATAAGCTGTTACCTTGTCTTCTTGCATAAGCACACACCCTAATCCATTTAAGGATGCATCACTATACACCACAAATTCCTTTCCTTGTTTCGGTTGTACTAAAACTGGAGCTTCAGTCAACAATGCTTTTAGTTTCTCAAAACTCTTTTGGCACTTCTCTTTCCATTCGAACTTAACATCTTTCTGTAGCAACCTCGTCATCGGAGTAGCAATCATGGAGAATCCTTTAACAAATCGTCTTTAGTATCCCGCTAAGCCCAAAAAGCTTCTAATCTCTGACATATTCCTCGGTGGTTTCCAATTAAAGATAGCCGATATCTTACTCGGGTCAACTCTAATTCCATCACCCGATACGATGTGTCCTAAGAATTTGACCTCTCGAAGCCAAAACTCACTTTTGCTAAACTTAGCATACAATTGCTTATCTCTTAAAGTTTGTAAGACAATTCTCATGTAACATCCCAAAAATTAGGGGTTTGTCATGTTTGTGTAATTGCATGTTATGCTGGTTCTGTGTAGTGTTTAAGGGTGTTTAGGGGCCCTAGGGAGGCCTGGGGTCGAGTTGGAGCCTTGGTAAAATTTTGGTTTCTAGGCACTTAAGTGGGGAGAGCTAGTGGAGGCAGGATTTAAGTGTAATTGTGGGTGTTGTGATAACAAAAAGAGCAAGGTGGCCTAGTGGAGTTGACGTCACTTGTGTAGCTAGGGAAGGGGGGTTCGAATCCCATGGCTTACAATTGTGGCATTTATTTTTATGCTAAGGGAGAGGAAAAGGTGGAGTTGCAATGAGATTCTGCTAGGTGAAGGTTTAAAGTGGTCAAACCGTTTGAATGGGTGATGGAGAGTGGATTGTAGAGTAAGTGGGGGAGAGAATCGTGGGGTATGGTGGGGTAGAGGAGTTGGCCGAAAATTGGAGTGTGTATGGGGAGAGTTTCGGTCATGAGGGTTGTGTCATTTTGGAGAGTGTTTTCAGTTTGGTTGAGGGGTGTGCCGAATTTTCTTGTATGGTTTTGGGGAGTAAAACTTTTGCCAAGTGTGTTATAGTAACATTTCGGGTCTTTTCTTTCTTTGGTGGTCTTTCTTTCTTCCTTTCACAATTCTTTCCATCTTTCTTTCTTCTTGCCGAATCTCTCCTAGCTTTCTCTCATTCGTTTTGCCTTTTTGTGCATTGTTCTCCTTCATTGTTACCAAGTCACTTTTGGCCGAATCATCTTCCATAACCTCTCAATTCTTTTTCTTTCTCTACACCATAGCCGACTGCATAACCTCTTGTCTACATCTTTTTGTGGTAGACATCCAGCGAAGTTAGGTTTCTCTTTCTCATTTTCTACTCCACTTTCCATCTTTGGTTGCTATCCTGTGCTGCCGAACCTTTCTCTCTTATTTGGTTTTCTCAGTTGCAAGGTAACAGTTTCGTTTCCCTTTAATTTATTTACTTCCTCTACTTTTCTCTCTTAAGCCAAAACACTCAGGCTTACTTTTGACTGTTAGGCCGAATCTATCACTCTTCTCCAATTCAACTGCCGAAACTCTTTGGGAAGTAATTGTCATTTAGTGGTACTCTAGTAAAGGTAAGGATTTTGAAATGCGTTCTTATTTGATTCTAGTAGGGACTCTCGGGACTGCTTGGGTAAGAGTTCGGTTCCTCTTCTCTATATAGAAACTGAATGTTGGATGATTATCTAACGTTCTTCTGTTTATCAAACCATGGTAGGGTCTTGATTTCTGTATACAAGGGATAAGGCCAAAGGCTAGGTTCATCTAAGGAAATCATCTTGCGGTAAGAGGAGTAGTTTAATAAATGATTCTATTTACGTTTATCAAATTAGTGACTAAGCTGCTGTCAATAATCACCATAGGTGTTGGGGAGGCGTTTGGGGAAAAACAACTTGTACTCAGGTGTGTAATTTCACACCTTTATTCGTTTTGTTATGTATTATTCTGTGTGTCGGTTTAAAGCTGAAATACCCCCAATGGGCGAGCTAATAAGATACCCTAGTGGGTGAATTGGAAATAACCCAGGTGAGTAAATTATGATTATACCCTTACGGGTAGATTTGGCATGACTGTGTATTCTATTTAACTGCTATATTGGTACGTTCATGCACGCATTATATTATTATGTCATGGTATGTTGCATGGGATCGGGATATTGATGATCGGGGAAGTGTAATCCGATGGCTCTGCCACATATTCTGGTGACTCCGTCACATTTTGTCTGGTGGCTATGCCACGTATATTCTGTTATTCTGGTGGCTTTGCCATAATTTTTGCGATGAGCAGCGTGACTGCCATCGAGGTGTGTAGCGGATGGAGGGTTGATTATAGAAATCCCTACAGGTGTGTTGGGCTGGTACGAATGGTGTGTAGCGTATGGATTACTAGGCTGGGCTGGGTTGCATTGCATATATTATCTATATGACCACGCTGATAGGGCTAAGGCCCAGTTTGATTCTGAATGGGCCTCAGGCCAGTTTGTTTCCGTAAGGGGTAAGGCCCAGTTTGCATCTGATGGGCTCGGGCCCAGTTAATGTCTGATTAGGGGATTACACACTGAGTTCTCGTAACTCACCACCTCTGCTTAAATATTGCAGGTAAACCCCAGCATTCAGGATTTGGAGCCGAGGCGGACTCTGTGGTGGCCACACATCGTAACTTTTGTAATTTCTGTTTTACTTTATTTTAAGATTTATTTTTTAATTTGGGTTATGTTTTGTAATAAGGCCTTTGGGATTTTAATTTGGTTTTAGCTTTTAATTCGGTTGATATTTACTATAAAATGTTCAATACGGGATTTTCCTAAACATTAATAACTATTTTCCAAAATGTTAACGAACGGTTTACAAACTATAATTGATAAAATACTGGGTTCTCTTAAACGTCGAAAACAGTTTTCAAGATATCACAATTTCGCAAATCACTGAATCTGATTTCTGTTATAAACAAAGTTTCAAAATAAAAGAATTAACAACGTTTTTAGACATAACATAGCTCGAAGGCTTCAAAAAGAATACGAAGTTTGTAACGAACACTTAGTTTTTAAACAACTTATCCATGCGACATGCCAGATCCGGTCGTAACGTATTGGCCGGGTTTGGGGTGTTACATTTTATGGTATCAGAGCCCGGTTGCAAAACTCAGCTTGTGGAATGGGTTCGAAAATGATTTTCAAAATTCGTTTGAAATTTTTGTTTAGAAAAATATGTATTTATGGAAGTATGGCACCCGAGTCTCCGGCACCAAATCCGTAAGTTCTCTTACCCTATTTCTGATGTTATGTTAAAATGATTGTAGTAAGAAACTACTAGAGTTAGTGATAATATACTGAGACTGTTAGCTATAAGAGCTAAGACTGTAGAGACTGAGACATTAAGAAATTTGACCTGCGAAAACAACTCTTGTACTTGCTGTACATAAAACGTCTTTTAATGAACATTGGAATTATATACTAATTCATAAAATTTCTAATCAGATTAACTCAATTCAGCAACATGAGTACAAGAGGACGTGGACGTGGTACACGCGACCATGGTAGAGGCCGGGGTGCTGAGGCTGGATCCTCAGAATCAGGGCATGTGCCGGAAGGCGAAGTGCCAGCATCGCCAGTAGCGGAAGCAGTGTCTCAAGACCGAACTGGAGGGGACGATGCTTTGTCCCAAGCTATGCTACGAGTTTTGGAACGGGTTGCTGGAGCAAGTACTGGATCGATAGCCCAAAAATCTATTCCTGAGTGACTCCGGGCAAACGGGGCCGAGGTATTTAGGGGCATTTCTGGTGTAGCCCCAAACATAGCTGAATACTAGTTGGAGGCAGTTGAACGAATTATGGATGACCTGGACTGCACAGCAGAGGAAAAATTGAAAGGAGCAGTGTCTCTCCTTCGAGATGAGGCATACCAGTGGTGGCTCATAGTGAGGGAAGGTACTCAAGCGGATCGTATCACCTGGGACTTCTTTAAGACAGCATTTCAGGGAAAATATGTCGGGGCGAGTTATGTGGACGCCCAGAGGAAGGCATTTCTGAATTTGGTTCAAGGGAATAAATCCGTGGGAGAGTATGAGGCGGAGTTTCTGCGTTTAAGTCGTTACACTCGGGGTATAGTTGCAACTGATTATGAGCGTTGTGTTCTATTCGAGGATGGTCTACGGGACGAGCTGCGAGTATTGATAGCTTCGCAGCGGGAAAGAGATTTTGCCATTCTGATCGAAAAAGCAAAAATTGCCGAAGAAGTGAAACGTTCTGAGAGGCAAAACTGAGATAAGGATAGGGGCAAGAATAAGAGGGATTTTGGGACGTCAGGTTCTTCTTGGGGTTTCCAAAAGAGGCCTAGGTTAGATGGGCCAGTTCGAGCTGGGATGCCAGTTGTTATGGGTCAGTGGCGACCTTGTGTGTAGTGTGGGAAAACCCATCTGGGGGAATGTTGGAGAAGATCAGGCGGGCGTTTCAAATGTGGGTCTAGGGATCATCTGATTAAAGGCCCATCCACGGGGAGCCCGTTAGGGTGCGTGCGGCTCGCAGTCGGGGACTGTGCGACCAAGAGAGAGGTGGTCGGCGACCACCCGAGAGGTCGTGGTCCAGCCAGAGGGGGGAATGGTTTTGGTCGAGGCCGTGGAGCACCGGGCAGAGGTGCTGGAAATAGAGATGCAAGGCAGCTGGGGTTGGTTTATGCGGGTAGACGTCGAGAGGATAGCGACGCACCGGACGTCATAACTGGTACGTTTCTTATATTTGATGTGCCATTCACTGCTTTGATAGATATTGGATCAATATGTTGCTTGTACTGTGTCTGGGACTCTGGGTATAAAATCTGAGATTGTTGCTAGAGAAATGTCTGTGATTAGCCCTCTAGGACAATCTGTGGTAGTGAACAAGTTGTTTAGGAATGTGCCTTTAGAACTACAAGGGATTGTCTTCCCGGCAGACTTGATGGAACTGCCGTTCGGCGAGTTTGATCTGATCTTAGGCATGGACTGGTTAGTTAAGCACCGTGCAAACTTAGATTGCGCTGCTAAGCGCATGATATTGAAGACTCCAGAGGATGAAGAGGTGATGGTGGTAGGAGAAAGAAGGGATTATCTATCTCATGTGATTTTGGCATTAAAGGCCGAGAAGTTGGTGCGAAAGGGGTATGAGGCGTTTCTAGCTTTTTTCAGTGCATCTGGTGCTAAGGAATTATTGGTTGGGGATGTCAGAACGGTGAAGGAGTTTGAGGATGTTTTTTCTGAAGAGCTTCCGGGGTTGCCTCCGAATTGCGAGGTGGAATTTGGCATTGAGCTACTTCCGGGAGCGGCTCCAGTGTCCATTGCCCCTTATAGGATGGCGCCGAAGGAGCTGGTAGAACTAAAAGCTCAGATTCAAGAGTTGTTGGACCGTGGATTTATCCGACCAAGTGTATCTCTGTGGGGAGCGCCGGTATTGTTTGTGAAGAAGAAGGATGGGTCGATGCGTATGTGCATTGACTATCGTCAGTTGAACAAGTTAACTATTAAGAATAAATACCCGCTACTAAGGACTGACGATTTGTTCGATCAGCTGCGGGGAGCTTCAGTTTTCTCGAAGATCGATTTAAGATCGGGATATCATTAGCTAAGGGTCCAGGAGGCAGACATATACAAGACAGTTATCCGAACTCGTTTCGGGCATTACGAGTTTTTGGTTATGCCATTCAGATTAACGAACGCACCAGCCACTTTTATGGATATGATGAACCGGGTCTTTCAACCCTATCTAGATTGGTTCGTGGTGGTATTCATAGACGACATTTTGGTGTACTCGAGAACGGAGGAGGAGCATGATTCACATCTTCAAGTTGTGCTGCAGATAATGAGAGAGAAGCAACTTTACGCCAAATTCAGTAAGTGTGAGTTTTGGCTGAAGGAAATAACCTTTTTAGGGCATGTTGTGTCTGCCGAGGGGATTAGAGTTGATCCTCGGAAGGTTAAAGCTGTGTTGGACTTGAAGCCACTGAAGTTAGTGTCTGAAATTCGAAGTTTTCTGGGTTTGGCTGGGTACTACAAAAGGTTTGTGGAGGGGTTTTCATTGATTGCTGCACCCCTTACTAAGCTACTGCGTAAGGGAGTACCGTTTGTTTGGGCCGATAAACAGCAGGGAAGTTTTGAGAGGTTAAAGAAGATTCTGACTGAGGTGCCAGTGTTGATTCAACCTGAGGCTGGGAAGGAATTTGTCGTCTATTGTGATGCATCGCACACAGGTTTGGGTTCTGTGTTAATGCAAGAAGGGAAGGTAGTAGCATATGCATCTCGTCAACTAAGGCCGCATGAGATGAACTATCCCACTCATGACTTAGAGCTAGCTGCTGTGGTGTTCGCACTGAAGATATGGAGACACTACCTGTGTGGGGAAAAGTTGATTATTTATACTGATCACAAAAGTTTGAAATATCTCCTTACCCAAAAGGAGCTGAACTTAAGACAACGGATATGGATAGAGTTGCTGAAAGATTATGACTGCTCGATCGAGTATCACCCGGGTAAAGCCAATGTGGTGGCAGATGCGTTAAGTCATAGGGTGGTATCGGAGTTGAGAGCAATGTTTGCTCATCTCAGTCTTTATGAAGACGATAGCTTGTTAGCGGAACTTCAGGTGAAACTGACATGGGTAGGTTAGATTAAAGAGAAGCAATTGTTGGATGAATCGTTGGGTTCTCGGCTTCAGCAAGTGAAAAATGGTGAGACAGTAGATTTTGGGCTGAACAGTGAAGGGGTATTATCTTTCCGTGGAAGAGTTTGTATGCCGAAAGACTCTAAGTTGAGGCGGATGATTCTACGGGAGGTGCATAGTAGCCCATACACTATGTATCCCGGTGGAAACAAGATGTACCGAGACCTGCGTGAAGCTGCTGCGGTGGCGTGGTTGGCGGAAGTTACCGACTTTGTGAGCAAGTGTTTGACATGTCAGCAAGTAAAGGCGGAACATCAGCTGCCTTCGGGATTGTTGCAACCGGTGAAGATTCCACTTTGGAAGTGGGAGAGAATAACCATGGATTTTGTTAGTGGGCTACCCCTGACGCCTACTAAGAAATATTCAGTGTGGGTAATCGTTGACCGGTTGACTAAGTCCGCTCATTTCATAGCGGTTTGCACTGACTACTCGTTTCAGAAGTTAGCCAAGTTATAAGTGGCAGAAATCATGAGGCTTCATGGGGTACCAGTGTCTATCATATCAGACAGGGACCCTAGATTTACATCTCGATTCTGGAAGGCATTACATGAAGCTTTGGGTACAAGACTAGACTTCAACATACCGTTCCACCCACAGACTGACGGTCAGTCGGAGAGGGTAATTCAGATTCTGGAAGACATGTTAAGGGGCTGTGTGATTGACTTCAGGGGTAGTTGGGAAGATTATCTGCCGTTAGCGAAATTTGTGTACAACAATAGTTACCAATCCAGCATTCAGATGGCACCCTACGAGGCGTTGTACGGTCGTAGGTGTCGTACCCCTACTTGTTGGACAGAATTGGGTGAGCGACGGTTGTTGGGTCCAGAACTGATTTCAAAAACGGAGGAAAAGGTTAAGCTGATTCGGGACAGGTTAAAAGAAGCTTCTGATAGACAGAAGTCGTATGCAGATCTGAAGCGTAGGGAGATAGAATTTTCAGTGGGGGGTTATGTCTTCTTGAAGGTCTCACCTTGGAATAAGGTTTTAAGATTTGGACGAAAGGGCAAGTTGAACCCCAGATTCATCGGGCCTTATCGAGTGTTGAAACGTATGGGACCAGTTGCTTATCAGCTTGAGTTGCCCCCGGAGTTAAATTGGATACATGATATATTCCATGTTTCGATGCTGAGGCGCTACTGTTCAGATCCTTCTCATGTAGTGCCGGTGGAAGAAATTGAGGTTAGACCTGATCTGTCTTTTGAGGAGGAACCCGTGCAGATTTTGGATTGGGACATTAAAGTGTTGAGGAGGAAATCTGTTTCGTTGGTCAAAGTGTTGTGGCGGAATCATGGTTTAGAAGAAGCCACATGGGAGCCGGAAGAAGCAATGCGACAACAGTACCCTCATCTCTTTTGACTAGGTAAATTTCGAGGCCGAAATTTCTTTAAGGGGGTAGAATTCTAACATCCCAAAAATTAGAGGTTTGTCATGTTTGTGTAATTGCATGTTATGCTGGTTCTGTGTAGTGTTTAAGGGTGTTTAGGGGCCCTAGGGAGGCCTGGGGTCGAGTTGGAGCCTTGGTAAAATTTTGGTTTCTAGGCACTTAAGTGGGGAGAGCTAGTGGAGGCAGGATTTAAGTGTAATTGTGGGTGTTGTGATAACAAAAAGAGCAAGGTGGCCTAGTGGAGTTGACGTCAGTTGTGTAGCTAGGGAAGGGGGGTTCGAATCCCATGGCTTGCAATTATGGCATTTATTTTTATGCTAAGGGAGAGGAAAAGGTGGAGTTGCAATGAGATTCTGCTAGGTGAAGGTTTAAAGTCGTCAAACCGTTTGAATGGGTGATGGAGAGTGGATTGTAGAGTAAGTGGGGGAGAGAATCGTGGGGTATGGTGGGGTAGAGGAGTTGGCCGAAAATTGGAGTGTGTATGGGGAGAGTTTCGGTCATGAGGGTTGTGTCATTTTGGAGAGTGTTTTCAGTTTGGTTGAGGGGTGTGCCGAATTTTCTTGTATGGTTTTGAGGAGTAAAACTTTTGCCAAGTGTGTTATAGTAACATTTCGGGTCTTTTCTTTCTTTGGTGGTCTTTCTTTCTTCCTTTCTCAATTCTTTCCATCTTTCTTTATTCTTGCCGAATCTCTCCTAGCTTTCTCTCATTCGTTTTGCCTTTTTGTGCATTGTTCTCCTTCATTGTTACCAAGTCACTTTTGGCCGAATCATCTTCCATAACCTCTCAATTCTTTTTCTTTCTCTACACCATAGCCGACTACATAACCTCTTGTCAACATCTTTTTGTGGTAGACATCCAGCGAAGTTAGGTCTCTCTTTCTCATTTTCTACTCCACGTTCCATCTTTGGTTGCTATCCTGTGCTGCCGAACCTTCCTCTCTTATTTTGTTTTCTCAGTTGCAAGGTAACACTTTCATTTCCCTTTGATTTCTTTACTTCCTCTGCTTTTCTCTCTTAAGCCGAAACACTCAGGCTTACTTTTGACTGTTAGGCTGAATCTATCATTCTTCTCCAATTCAACTACCGAAACTCTTTGGGAAGCAATTGTCGTTTAGTGGTACTCTAGTAAAGGTAGGATTTTGAAATGCGTTCTTATTTGATTCTAGTAGGGACTCTCGGGACTGCTTGGGTAAGAGTTCGGTTCCTCTTCTCTATATGGAAACCGAATGTTGGATGATTATCCAACGTTCTTCTGTTTATCAAACCATGGAAGGGTCTTGATTTCTGTATAGAAGGGATAAGGCCAAAGGCTAGGTTCATCTAAGGAAATCGTCTTGTGGTAAGAGGAGTAGTTTAATAAATGATTCTATTTATGTTTATCAAGTTAGTGACTAAGCTGCTGTCAATAATCGCCATAGGTGTTGGGGAGGCATTTGGGGAAAAACAACTTGTACTCAGGTGTGTAATTTCACACCTTTATTCGTTTTGTTATGTATTATTCTGTTTGTCGGTTTAAAGCCGAAATACCCCTAATGAGCGAGCTAATAAGATACCTTAGAGGGCGAATTGGAAATAGCCCAAGTGAGTAAATTATGATTATACCCTTATGGGTAGATTTGGCATGACTGTGTATTCTGTTTATCTGCTATATTGGTACGTTCATGCACGCACTATATTATTATGTCATGGTATGTTGCATGGGGTCGGGATATTGATGATCGGGGATGTGTAATCCGGTGGCTCTGCCACATATTCTGGTGACTCCGTCACATTTTGTCTAGTGGCTATGCCACGTATATTCTGTTATTCGGGTGGCTTTGCCACAATTTTGGCGATGAGCAGCGTGACTGCCATCGAGGTGTGTAGCAGATGGAGGGTTAATTGTAGAAATCCCCACAGGTGTGTTGGGCTGGTACGAGTGGCGTGTAGCGGATGGATTACTAGGCTGGGCTGGGTTGCATTGCATATATTATCTGTATAACCATGCTGATAGGGCTAAGGCCCGATTTGATTACGAATGGGCCTCGGGCCGTTTGTTTTCGTAAGGGCTAAGGCCCGGTTGCATCTGATTGGGCTCGGGCCCAGTTAATGTCCGATTAGGGGATTACACACTGAGTTCTCGTAACTCACCCCCTCTGCTTAAATCTTGCAGGTAAACCCCAGCATTGAAGATTTGGAGCCGAGGCAGACTCTGTGGTGGCCACACATCGTAACTTTAGTAATTTCCGTTTTACTTTATTTTAAGATTTTTTTTTTAATTTGGGTTATGTTTTGTAATAAGGCCTTTGGGATTTTAATTTGGTTTTAGCTTTTAATTCGGTTGATATTTACTATAAAATGTTCAATACGGGATTTTCCTAAAACATTAATAACTATTTTCCAAAATGTTAATGAACGGTTTACAAACTATAATTGATAAAATACTGGGTTCTCTTAAACGTCGAAAACAATTTTCAAGATATCACAATTTTGCAAATCACTGAATCTGATTTCTGTTATAAACAAAGTTTCAAAATAAAAGAATTAACAATGTTTTTACACACAACATAGCTCGAAGGCTTTAAAAAGAATACGAAGTTTGTAACGAACACTTAGTTTTCAAGCAACTTATCCATGCGACATGCCAGATCCGGTCGTAACGTATAGGCTGGGTTTGGGGTACTACATCTCAAATGCTTCGCATGCTCACTTTCATCATAAGAATAAATTAATATGTCATCGATAAAAACAATGACAAACTTATCCAAATACGGTCAGAAAATATGATTCATTAAATCCATAAACACGGTAGGAGCATTTGTTAAGCCAAAGGGCATGACCAGGAACTCATATGGCCATACCTCGTCCGAAATGCTATTTTCGGCACATCCTATTCCTTAACTCTCAATTGATAGTAACCGAACCTCACGTCTATCTTAGAAAACACTGTGGCTCCCTTAAATTGCTCAAACAAATCGTCCATCCTTGGGAAAGGATACTTGTTCTTGACTGTAACCTGGTTGAGCTGTTGATAGTCTATACATAATCTCATCGACCCATCTTTCTTTTTCACAAAAATTACTGAGCACCCCACGAAGAATAACTCAGTCTCACAAAACCCCTATCTGTTAACTCTTGCGACTGGATTTTCAGCTCCTTTAACTCCATTGGAGCCATCCTATATGGGGCAATGGAAATAGGTGCCATGCTCGGGACCAACTCAATACCAAACTCAACTTCCCTAATTGGAGGCAATCTGAGCAATTCCTTCAAAAATACATCTGGATACCCACATACCACTGGCACTGACTCAATCTTTACTTCTGACTCTTGAGTATTCAACACAAACGCGAGATAAGAATCATACCCTTTTCTTATACATTTCCCAGCCGCAAAAGAAGAAATCACTACAGGAAAGCTATCTGATTCACCTGGTTCAACCTAAAGGATATCCCCATTTTCACATTTCAGTTCAATAAATTTTCTCCCACAATTTACTATCACATCATGAGCTGCTAGCCAGTCCATACCAAGAATCACATAAAAATTCATCAAACGGTAGCAGCATAAGATTAGCAGGAAAATAATGACCTCTAATTGTCAAATGATAATTTCTACACACTTGGTCAACTAGCACATGCTTGCCTAACGGTTTTGACACTTTTATGACAATTTATGTGGACTCAACAAGCATATTCATACTAGATACCAATTTCATACAAGCATACGAATGGGTAGACCCCGGATCAATCAAAGCAACAACAGAGATATCATGAAGAGAAAAAGTACCCGTAATCACATCAGGTGATGATGCCTCTTCACGAGCGCGAATGGCATAAGTCCTTGCAGGCGCTCAGCCCTCAGACCTCACAGCTGAATCTCTAGGCACACCTCTACTGCTAGCACCACTTCCCGGGTTCTTTTGTGGTCTATCTCTAGAAGGAGCATTACTCGCTCGCACTTCTTGCTTTTTGTCTTTCTCATCCATCTCAGGACAGTTTCAAATGAAGTGATCTAGTGAACCGCACTTGAAATAGCCTCTTTCGTTTCCTCAGCACTCACCGAAATGTCGTCTACCACACTGCGAACAATCCAGTTTATTTGGTCGAGCACTACCAACACTCGCAATAGAAGTGGTCTGAGCCTTAGAAATCGAGTACTGCTTACTCCTATTTCTACTCGAGAATCCCGCTGAAGCATTTGATCGAGTGGTGAACTCTTTCAACTTCTTGGATGAGGACTAAAATGATTTCGCCAACTGTCTTTTCTTTGAGTCACGGGACTCACTATTAGCTTTCTTTTTCTCTTTGGCCAATTCCTCGGCATTGTAAGCTCTCTCCACTAGTAAAACAAATTATTTCAATTCTAAAATACCAACAAACAATCGGATGTCCTCATTTAATCCATTCTTAAACCTCTTACACATGATGGCTTCGGTGGATACGCACTCCCGAGCGTATTTGCTTAGTCTTACGAACTCACGCTCATATTATGTTACTGTCATTCGGCCCTACTTCAATTCTAGAAATTCCTTCCTTTTCTGGTCTATAAACCTCTGGCTAATATGCTTTTTTACGGAGCTCTTCCTGAAAGAATTCCCAAGTTATCCTCTCCCTCGATACAACTAACATAAGTGTGTTCCACCATTGGTAGTCTGAGCCTCACAGGAGTGATACAACACACTTCATACACTCCTCAGGTGTGCAAGACAACTCATCAAATACCCTAATGGTATTTTCTAGCCAGAATTTTGTCCTCTCTGGGTCATCATGTATATTCGCTCTAAATTCCTCAGCCCTTTGCTTTCGAATTCTATCAACTGGAGGTTTTTCCCTTCTCAACATCTCCACCACTTGGGGAGCTATAGGGGCAAACTGGGGAATTGAAGGGGGTGGAGGAGGTGGAGCATTCGGGTTTGCACGAACAAACTCTGAATACAAAACATTCATCATATGGAGGATTGGTTGGTTGATTTTAGACTTTTGAATTGGTTATTTCATGGGGGTTTTGGTCATGTTATGATGCCTTGATTATGTGCACAAAATGATTTTAGGTGGTTGTATGAGTTGGTGTTGGAAATGGCTTGATTTTGGCAAATTTCATGTCCACACGCCCTGAGACACAGGCGTGTGACTCAGCTGTGTGTGACACACGGCCTGGTGACACGATCGTGTGTCCTTTATAGGTTTTATTGCATTAAATTCAAGCTGTTACACGGCTTAGCACACAGCCTGGCATACGGGCGTGTGGCTTGGCCGTGTGACCGAACTTAGAGAGTTACACAGGTGAGGCATGGGCTAGGACACGGTCGTGTGTTCCTATTTCAATTGTTACACGGCTTGAGACTCAGGTGTGTGTCTCATCCGTGTGAGGCACACGACTGTGTGACCCTTGCAGTCCAATTTTTCTAACTTTTTCTTATACTTTTTGATTGTTTCCAATTTGGTCCCGAATTATTTCTAAGGTATTTTTAGGGCCTCGAGGGCTCGATTAAGGGATGTTATATATGTGATTGAATGTAATAAGATTATGTTTTCAATTTTGTATGAAATGAATGCTTTAATGTTCCACTTGTACGGTAATTCTCATAACCCAATTCCAGCAATGGATACGGGTTAGGGGTGTTACATGTAGTGGTACCAGAGCTATAGTTTAGTCGGTTCTTGGACTGAACATAACATGTATGAGTCTAGAAATACATGCCATTATATAACCTGTGATAGTGTGATAACTCTGGACTCAAATTGAAATATGTTTTCATTCCGATTAAGTTGAAAGTAATGCACAAGCCTCCGTTCACGGCGCAGCGTCTAGTGGAAGTAGGCCCGTATTTGAGGGATGGGGAGGAGAGGCAAAGGAAGCCTTCTTTCAGATGATGTCAGAGTGGTTCTCTAAGTTCGTGCGAACAAACCCAATGGCTCAATGACCTCCACCCCCACTTGTACCTTAACCGATCCCCCTAGTTCCTTAAGGTTTGGAACTAGTATTAGCGAGCAAGCCTCTAGTTGATAAGATTCGTTAGTGTGGGGCTAAAGAGTTCTGAGGTAAAGCCAAGGATGATTCTGAAAGAGCTGAATTCTGGTTAGAAAATACGGTGAGAGTTTTCAATGAATTATCATGTACACCAATGGAATGCTTGAAATGTGTTGTATCATTGTTGAAAGATTTTGCTTATCAGTGGTGGAATACCTTAGTTGCGGTTGTGTCGAGGGATCTGGTAAATTGGGAATTCTTTCAGACTGAATGTTGAAAGAAATATGTGAGCTAGAGATTCTTAGAAAAGAAACGTAAAGAATTTCTTGAGTTGAAATAAGGTCGGATGACAGTATCTGAATATGAAAGAGAATTTGTTCGACTCAACAAGTATGCCTGAGAATGTATACCAACAGAGGTTGCTATGTGCACACGGTTTGAAGACGGGTTAAACGATCACATCAAGCTGTTAGTCGGGATCCTTGAGTTGAAAGAATTTGTAGTTCTACTTGACAAGGTGCAAAAAGCCGAGGAACTGAGAAAAGTCAATTCTGAGGCTCATGATTCAAGGAAGAGATCTATGGGAAAGTCATACCAATCACCGTCAAATATGTTGAATGAGTATCATGTTCGTTCATCAGCTTTGATGGGTTATTCTAGGAAAGACCAAGGAAAACAACATTTGAGCTTGAAACGTCAAGCTATGTGTTTAGCGAGTATGGGTAGTGTTAGAAACAACAAGCCCGAATATCAGCAATGTAATAGACGAGACTTCGGGGAATGCAGATTGAAAGACGGGTCTTATTTTAAATGTGGTTCGTATGAACTATCTCAAAGATTGCCTAGAAAGGTCAGATAAGGAAAAGGCTCAGATTACATGACCGAGTAATACAACTGCGAGAGGGAGACAACCCCGAAACACTTGTAATGCAGGTAATAGCCGTAGTGGGATGAAAGACTCTGCTGTGAGACCTGAGGCACGAGCGCCAGCTAGAGCTTATGCGATCTGTGCTCGAGAGAAAGCTTCAGCGCCTTATGTGATCACTGGTACATTTTCTATCTTTGATACTAATGTTAATGCTTTGATTGACCTGGGGTCAATGCACTCATGTATATGCACGACTTTAGTATCAAATAAGAAAGTACCTTTTGAATCTAATGAGTTTGTGCTTAAAGAAATGAACCCCCTAGGTCAATATGTGTTAGTTGACAAAGTGTGTAAAAATTGTCCTTTGATAATTTAGGGTTGAAACTTTTCAGCTGAGTTGATGTTACTACCCTTTGATGAGTTCGGTTTGATTTTGGGTATGGACTGGTTAACTCTGTGTGATGCTGTTGTGGATTGTAGACGAAAGCATATTGTGTTAAAATGTCAGAACGGTGAAAAGCTTCGAATTGAATCAGATAGATTGGATAGTGCATCTAATGTTATTTTGGCTATGTTGGCACAAAAATATATTAGAAAAGGTTGTGAATCGTATCTCGCTTATATATTTGATTCCAGAGTTTCAAAATTAAAGCTAGAATCAGTTTTAGTGGTATGTGAGTATACAGATGTGTTTCCAGAGGAGTTACCAGGGTTACCACCTATCAAAGAGGTGGAGTTTACTATTGAGTTAATGTCGGGAACATCACCGATATCGATAGCTCCTTATAGAATGGCATCTACAAAATTAAAAAAAAAGTTGAAAAATTAGTTGTAAGAGTTGCTCAGCCCAGTTTTTCTCCTTGGGGTGCTCTTGTCTTATTTGTTAAGAAAAAAGATGGGTCCATACGATTAAGTATCGACTATCGACAGCTCAACATGTAATATCCCGGGTTAGGGGCTATTTTGATTATTGCATTGTTTGCATGTATTTGGCCTGCAATGTTGTGTTTCAATTGTTTTGGGGCTTAGTTGTAAGCTTGGTGTAAGCCTGAGTGGTTGGGGAAACTTTAGTTTTAAGCTTTAGGTGAGGAGGCTGAATGAGTGGGGTTTATAAATATTTTTAGGAGAATGTTAGCACAAGAATTGAGCTAGTAGAGTGGCAAGTTAGGCGCCACTTGGAGCTTGGGTTTGGCGTCACTTGCAGGGAAGGAGGTCCTGTGTTCAAGCTACAGAAGTCTCATATTTTTGCTTCCATTTTGTGGCGAGGAGAAGAAGAAGTTGTGGGCAGTTCAAACTACGCCATAGACCAAGTCAAATTGTTCAAATGGTGGGTGGAGAGTAAATTGTGGAGGTTGACTAGTTCAAACTAGTTTGAATTAGTGGTTGGGAGTGTTTGGAGGTAGTGGCCGAATGTTGGGTGCTTCATGGGGGGAGTGGTCGGTTTTGGTAAGTGGGTAAGTGGAGAGGGCCGAAATTTTTTTGGCATTTTGGAGCATTTTCGGTCAAATTTGTGTAAGCCAAAATCCTTCTTTTGTCAAAAGCAAGCCGAAATTTCAAGTGAATTTCTACATTTTCTTCTTGAAACCGAAAGTCCAAGCACATACTTGCTTAGAAAATTGCTTGTTTCTCTTGATATTCTTTGATAGCCGAATGTTCTCTTCCATCTTTCTTTCTTTTTCATTTGTGTAAACCAGAAATTAGTACCCTATTCTTCTCATACTTTCTTCCTTTCTTCTCTTGAAACCTTGATGGCCAGAAAGTTATTCCCAAAACATTTTCTCCATTCCTTCTTCTTTTCAAAACCAGAAAGTACTTTCCTTCTTCTTCTTCTTTTCCCATTTCTGTTATTGGTCGAATATCAACCCCTTTCTTTTCATCTTTCTCTTGTGTTCTCCTTCTTTGTGTAAGGCCGAATCTTCTTCTCCTTTTTGTTTAAGTCTTGGCCGAATATTGGTGTGGTGTGATCTCTCTTGTGTGTGGTGTCCAATCGGGTTTAGAGCAAGGTAAGTGGTTGGCCGAATGTTCATTTCTCTTCTCCCTTGTTCTTTGTCGATTTTGGTTTGGTTAAGAGCCGATTTTGGCCTTTGTTGATAGGAGTTAATCTTTTGTGTTGGAATCGATTTTATCATAGGGCATCCAGGATTTTGGAAGCAAGCAAGAGGAGCCGTCTTCCTTTGTTAATCGATTGGTAAGTGGTGGTAATGGTTGGTTCTTTTAGTCCACTCTTTTAGTTTCGTTAAGTCAAAGTTTCAAAGGGTTAATCTTTCCTCTTAATAGGGTGGGCCGTGTGCATAAAGAAGAACCATCGTTTGGTTCGGGATTTGGTAGGAAACCAAATCAAGTGTAAGGTAAGGGTTCAAACGTTAACCCCTTTGGTTTAATGGTTTTGGCCGAATGGCCTAGGTGCTAATCTCATATGTGGCCGATTATAGGAGCAAGATAATCGAGGGTCTTAGATCGGTTCCTTGGGATTAAGGCTTGCGTTTTAACAGGTGTGTAAACTAACACACTCTTTGCTTAGTAACATGCTTAATAATCTAAATGTTTAATAAAGCCGAAACAGTATGGTTGATTGATATGATACCCGATTGGGTATGTGCACGGATTCGGGTAAGTCCGTTTCATTAAAGGTTCTATTGTTGATATACTTGAGATCGTGACCTATGATGTATGTGTTATGAGATGCAACATTAAACATGTAGCATGATTTGCATGATTTGCATACTTTACATGAGTCGGTATGATAATGGGTGATATGAGAGGAGGGAACATGATATCCGTGTCTTTGGGACACGGAGAGATTTGGCACCTCGGTGGTTTGGAACCACGTGATTATTTTGTGACTTTGGGTCACCAGAGGTTTGGCACCTCATAGCGTCTCGTCCCGGTGGCTTAGCACCACAATGGGTTGGCCCCACGATTGATAATACGGGATTGACGCCGGTGATTTGGTATCACACGATGGGTTGGCCCCATCACTTGATTCGTGACTTCGGTCACTAGTGATTTGGTATCACATCCGTGTCTTTGGGACACCAGAGGTTTGGTACCTCATAGCTACTCGTCCCTGTGGTTAACACCACCGTGGGTTGGCCCCACTTTTGAGATATGGGATAAATCGCGCGGTGATTTGGTATCACACGATGGGTTGGCCCCATCATTGGATTCTTCGTGACTTTGGGTCACCAGTGGTTTGGCACTACACTTATGGATATCGTGACTTTGGGTCAGCAGTGGTTTGGCACCACCAGTGGTTTGGTACCACATGGGGTAGAAAAGGTGTTGTGGATGGCTAGGATTGGGTGCATTAATGACATTGCTCTGTATTGTGTGTGTTAGTATGTTGTATTAATCGGGAGGGGGATTTATGCACTGAGTCTTGCGACTCACCTTCTCCCTTATCATTTCAGGTGACACTTAGATCGCGGACATGGAGCCGGGTGGACTCGAGGTGACCATGCCGTGAATAAAGTCGGTTTTGCACTGATTTAAGCACTTGGTACTTTATTTCATTTATTTTCGTTTGGTTTTGTTGGGATTGTAAATGGCCTTTTAAAATTATGCTTTGATTATTTACATGCTCAAAATTTGATTTCAATTGAGCCTTAATAAAATTACTGGGTTAATAATCCGATAAAATTGGAATGAAACGGTTTTCAAGACCACAAAGCGATATGTTTTAAACTTTACCAACGGGTATCACATTAAATCTTTAAATGAACGCAACTCAAATATTTTCTAAACCTGTGATCTTCTACACTAAGTTCAAAATGTTTTTAAGTAACTAAAAGGAATTTCTCGGCCTTCTAAAAGATAAAAACTCACTTTTCAACTAAGCTTTCAAATTCCCGGGTCTTCAAAATTTTCCCCGTAACATACCAGATTCGGTCGTGGTGTACTGACCGGGTTTGGGGTGTTACATTTTGTATCGAGCCAGAGTTGAAAAGTTTCTACTGTGGGCTCGAGGCCCAAAATGTGTTAAATATTGGCTTTTAAGTGTTTTGCTTAAAGTATATGGTTTGAAAGGCATGGCACCGAGTCTCCGGCACCAATCTGCCCAGGTAGGTACCTCTTACTATTTCTTGTTATTGATGGGTGTGATATGATTGAAAGACTAGCAATAGTGTATTACTTTAGAAACCGAAATTGATAGGACTCTGTGGACTTGCGAAACAAAACTTCTTTAATAAGAAATATTCATAAGACTTTGCTTTAAAAAGACAAAGTGGAAAAGGTACTCGATGCATGAAACTTCTAAATCGAGATAAGTCGAGATTTTAGTCATGAGCACTCGAGGTCGGGTCGTAATACACGTGGGCGGTCGGGGTAGGATGACGGTTTACGAACCTGTAGGGTCAGTCCGGGGTCGAGAGAATGAGATATCGGTACCACCACCAGTGGAGGTGGTGAGTTTCGAGGATCGACCGGGGATGATGTGATGTTGTCGAGCGATCTCGCGAGTCCGGAAAGGGTAGCTGGAGTAGGTGGAGGCGCAGTGTTGGAAATTTGTGGTCGGCGACTCGAGCAAATGGGGCGAAAGTATTTCGAGGTGTTTTGGTGTTGCTCCAGCACGGTGAGTATTGGCTGGAGGCGACGGAGCGGATCATGGATGGTGCGGACTTGACTACCGAGGAGAAGCTGAAAGGGGTAGTATCGCTTCTTCGGGATGAGTCATACCAGTGGTGGCTCATGGTTCGGGGCAGTGCTGTAGTAGAGGATCTTACTTGGGATTATTTCAAGGTTGCATATCAGAAAAAGTACATTGGATCTAGCTACATTGATGAGCAACGAAAAGCATTTCTGAGGCTGGTTCAGGGGAGCAAGTCCGTGTCGAGTATGCAGGCGAATTCTTGAGGCGAGCCGGTATGCTAGGGGCATTGTGGCTACTGAACACGAGAGGTGTGTTCGATTTGAGGATGGTCTGAGAGATGAATTAAGACTGCTGATTGCTCCACAGCAGGAGCGTGAGTTTGCCGTCCTAGTTGAGAAGGCTAAGGTAGCCGAAGGAGTGAAGGAGTCTGTGAGGCAAAACATGGATAGGAACAGACATAAGAGGAGTTTTGGATCTTCTGGGTCATCGGGTAATCCTCGAGAAAAAGGGCTAGATAGAGTGGGCTAAATCGATGCGAGTAGGTCTGTTGCCGCTAATCGAGGACCCGCCGCAGTGCAACCGTTGTGGGAAATCTCATTGGGGAGGATCTTTGGACCGGGTGAAAAGGATGTTTTGAGTGTGGCTCATTAGATCACCGTGAGAGACCGCCCGCGTAAGTTGGCTAGGATTAAGTCCAGAGGGTCGGGGCCGTACTCGGATTCGAATAATGGACCGCCACCGCGAAGGGGGTCGTGGTAATGGCAGAGGAGGCAATGGTTCAGTCGGGCCGCAGAGCACCCGGAGAGGTGCGGGTAGTAGTCGAGGCAAGACAACACTGGGTTGGTGTATGCGCGAGGCGCCGAGAGGAGGGCGACGCACCGGACGTCATAACCGGTCCGTTTTTGATCTTTGGTTCTCCTTATACTGCTTTGATTGATGTGGGTTCAACGCATTCATACGTTGCCAGTAGCATAGTAGAGACCATGGATTTAGACTCTGAGACTACTTCTAGGCGGTGTGATGAATTAGCCCTCTAGGTCACTCTGTAGTTGTAGATAAGCTATATAGAGACGTACCCCTAGAACTCCAAGGGGTAGTGTTTGTGGCTGATCTGATGGAACTGCCGTTTGGGGAGTTCGATCTGATTCTGGGGATGGACTGGTTGGTTAAGCACCAGGCGAGGTTGGACTGCACGGCTAAGCGCATGGTTCTAAAGACGGCTGAGGGTGATGAGGTGGTCGTGATAGGTAATAGAAGAGATTACTTATCCAACGTGGTATCTGCTCTGAAGGCTGAGAAGATGGTCAGGAAGGGCTGTGAAGCATATGTGGTTCATGTGTATGCCTTGGAGGCTAAGGAGTCTGCTGTAGAGGAGGTCCGAACGGTTAAGGAATTTGTTTATGTGTTTCCAGTGGAGCTTCCGGGTTTGCCACCGGATCGCGAGGTGGAGTTTGGGATAGATTTGCTACCCGGAACTGCGCCAGTGTCTATTACTCCGTATAGGATGGCGCCAAAGGAATTAGTGGAATTAAAGGCTCAGATCCAGGAGTTGTTGGATCGAGGTTTTATCAGGCCAAGTGTTTCACCTTGGGGAGCGCCAGTTTTCTTTGTCAAGAAGAAGGACGGTACGATGCGAATGTGCATAGATTACCGCCAATTGAATAAGCTGACGATAAAAAACAAGTATCCGTTGCCACGAATAGATGATTTGTTTGATCGGTTGAAGGGTGCTTGGTATTCTCGAAGATCGATTTAAGGTCCGGTATCACCAATTAAAGGTAAAGGAGGCGGATATCCACAAGACAATGTGTTTTCAGTACTCGGTATGGGCACTACGAATTTTTGGTAATGCCGTTTGGGTTGACTAACGCACCAGCAGCATTCATGGATATGATGAATAGGGTGTTCCAGCAGTATTTGGATCAGTTCGTTGTGGTTTTTATCGACGACATCCTGGTGTACTCAAGGTCAGAAGAGGAGCATGATGCGCATTTGCGAGTGGTGCCGCAGATTTTGAGGAGAAGCGACTTTATGCTAAGTTTAATAAGTGCGAGTTCGCTTAGGAGGTGACTTTCTTGGGTCATTTAGTGTCGGCCGAGGGATTAGGGTGGATCCTCGGAAGATTGAGCGATTTTGGATTGGAAGCCGCCTAAGTCAGTGGTTGAGATTCGGAGTTTTCTGGGTTTCGCAGGATACTACCAAAGATTTGTAGAAGGATTTTCGTTGATTACAGCACCGATGACTAAGCTGTTAAGGAAAGGAGTTCCGTTTGTTTTGACCGAGAAACAGAGGAGAGTTTCGACAAGTTAAAGAAGATTTTGACCGAGGCTCTGCATTCGATTCAACCCGAGGCAGAAAGGAATTCGCGAGTGTATTGCGATGCATCACATACGGGATTGGGTTGTGTCTTTGATGTAGGAAGGGAAGGTTGTGGCGTATGCATCTAGGCATTTGAGGCCACATGAGGTCAATTATCCGACGCACGACTTGGAGTTAGCGCAGGTAGTCTTCGCCTTGAAAATTTGGAGGCACTACTTGTACGGAGAGAGATCGATAGTCTACACAGATCATAAGAGTCTCAAGTACCTTTTGGCTCGTAAAGATTTGAATTTGAGGCGCGCAGATGGATTGAGTTGCTCAAGGACTACGACTATTCAATTGAATATCATCAGGGCAAGGCTAACGTGGTGGTGCACGCGCGTTGAGCCGTAAGGTTATATCGGACTTAAGAGCGATGTTTGCCCATTTGAGTTTGTATGACGAGCGGAAGTATTCGGAAGAGCCTGCGAGTTAAGCTTACTTGGGTTGCGCAGATCGTGGGCTTGATTAGTGGATGAGGTTCGAATGCGCGGAGGTTGCAAGTGCGGGATGGTGGTTTGGAGGGTTACAGATGTCTAGTGATGGGGTGCTTTGTGTTTTCAAGGGAGAGCTTGTATGCCGAAAGATATCGAGTTAAGGCAGAGGATTCTTCAGACACCCATAGCGGCCCGCGACGCTATGCATCCCGGAGGTAGCAAGATGTATAGGGATCTAAGAGAGCGATTTTGGTGGCTGTGTCCAAAGAGAGGTGACGAGTTTGTTGGAAAGTGTCGACATGTCAACAGTCAAGAAAGGTGAACATCGATTTGCCGTCGTGGTTGCTTCAGCCAAAGTGAAGATTCCCTGAGTGGAAATGGGAAAGGATAACTATGGATTTTGTCGGTGGATTACCTCTTAAGCCGAGTAAGAAGGACTCGATTTGGGTAATTGTGGATCGCCTGACTAAATCAGCTCATTTTATTCCGGTGAGGGTCGATTACTCCCTTCGGAGGTTGGGCGGTTGTATGTGTCGAGATAGTGAGGCTACACGGTGTGCGATGATCGATCATCTCGGATAGGGATCCCCAGATTTACATCAAGGTTCGGAAAGCGTTGCATCAGCTGCGGAGCACGCGGTTGGATTTCAAAGACGGCATTTCACCCACGATCGGCAGGCGATCAGAGAGGGTTATACAGATCTTAGAGGATATCTTTGAGAGGTCGTGTTTTGGACTTGAGGTAGTTGGGAGGAGTTTCTGCCATTAGCTGAGTTCGCCTACAACAATAGTTATCAAGCAAGTATCAAGATGGCACCATATGAGGCGTTGTATGGTAGGAAGTGTCGCTCACCTACATGTTGGACGGAGTTGGGTGAACGTCAGTTGTTGGGACCAGAGTTGGTTGCAGAGACTGAAGACAAGGTTAAGTTGATTCAGGCTCGGTTGAAGGAAGCTTTGGACAGGCAGAAGTCTTATGCCGATCTCAGGCGGAGAGATATAGAATTTGTTGTGGGAGATCAAGTTTTTTTGAAGGTCTCGCCATGGAAGAAAGTGTTGAGGTTCGGAAAGAAGGGCAAGTTAAGTCCGAGGTTTATTGGGCGTATAAGGTAATCGAGACGAGTGGGACGGTGGCTTATCACCTTGAGTTACCAGCAGAGCTAAGTCGATTCACGACGTATTTCACATTTCGATGCTTAGGTGCTATCGTTCAGATCCATCGCATGTCGTAGCGGTGGAGGAGATCGAGGTAAATCCAGATTTGACCATGGAAGAAGAACCAAAGGCGATTCTAGACCGAGATGTGAAGGTTCTGCGTAGAAAGTCGATTCCTTTGGTAAAGGTGCTATGGCGGAATCATGGCGTAGAAGAAGCTACGTGGGAACCAGAGGATATGATGAGGCGATAATACCCTCAACTCTTTCGACTGTAATTTCGAGGCCAAAATTATTTTTAAGGAGTAGAACCGTAATATCCGGGTTAGGGGCTATTTTGATTATTGCATTGTTTGCATGTATTTGGCCTGCAATGTTGTGTTTCAATTGTTTTGGGGCTTAGTTGTAAGCTTGGTGTAAGCTTTGAGTGGTTGGGGAAACTTTAGTTTTAAGCTTTAGGTGAGGGAGTGAATGAGTGGGGTTTATAAATATTTTTAGGAGAATGTTAGCACAAGAATTGAGCTAGTAGAGTGGCAAGTTAGGCGCCACTTGGAGCTTGGGTTTGGCATCACTTGCGGGGAAGGAGGTCCTGTGTTCAAGCTGCAGAAGTCTCATATTTTTGCTTCCATTTTGACTGGCAGGAGAAGAAGAAGTTGTGGGCGAGTTCAAACTCGCCATAGACCAAGTCAAATTGTTCAAATGGTGGGTGGAGAGTAAATTGTGGAGGTTGACTAGTTCAAACTAGTTTGAATTAGTGGTTGGGAGTGTTTGGAGGTAGTGGCCGAATGTTGGGTGCTTCATGGGGGAGTGGCAGTTTTGGTAAGTGGGTAAGTGGAGAGGGTCAGAAATTCTTTTTGGCATTTTGGAGCATTTTCGGTCAAATTTGTGTAAGCCAAAATCCTTCTTTTGTCAAAAGCAAGCCGAAATTTCAAGTGAATTTCTGCATTTTCTTCTTGAAACCGAAAGTCCAAGCACATACTTGCAGAAAATTGCTTGTTTCTCTTGATATTCTTTGATAGCCGAATGTTCTCTTCCATCTTTCTTTCTTTTTCATTTGTGTAAACCAAATTAGTACCCTATTCTTCTCATACTTTCTTCCTTTCTTCTCTTGAAACCTTGATAGTTAAAAGTTATTCCCAAAACATTTTCTCCATTCCTTCTTCTTTTCAAAACGAAAGAAAGTACGTTCCTTCTTCTTCTTCTTTTTCCCATTTTCATTATTGGCCGAATATCAACCCCTTTCTTTTCATCTTTCTCTTGTGTTCTCCTTCTTTGTGTAAGGCCGAATCTTCTTCTCCTTTTTGTTTAAGTCTTGGCCGAATATTGGTGTGGTGTGATCTCTCTTGTGTGTGGTGTCCAATTGGGTTTAGAGCAAGGTAAGTGGTTGGCCGAATGTTCATTTTTCTTCTCCCTTGTTCTTTGTCGATTTTGGTTTGGTTAAGAGCCGATTTTGGCCTTTGTTGATAGGAGTTAATCTTTTGTGTTGGAATCGATTTTATCATAGGGCATCCAGGATTTTGGAAGCAAGCAAGAGGAGCCGTCTTCCTCTGTTAATCGATTGGTAAGTGGTGGTAAGGGTTAGTTCTTTTAGTCCACTCTTTTAGTTTCGTTAAGTCAAAGTTTCAAAGGGTTAATCTTTCCTCTTAATAGGGTGGGCCGTGTGCATAAAGAAGAACCATCGTTTGGTTCGGGATTTGGTAGGAAACCAAATCAAGTGTAAGGTAAGGGTTCAAACGTTAACCCCTTTGGTTTAATGGTTTTGGCCGAATGGCCTAGGTGCTAATCTCATATGTGGCCGATTATAGGAGCAAGATAATCGAGGGTCTTAGATCGGTTCCTTGGGATTAAGGCTTGCGTTTTAACAGGTGTGTAAACTAACACACTCTTTGCTTAGTAACATGCTTAATAATCTAAATGTTTAATAAAGCCGAAATAGTATGGTTGATTGATATGATACCCGATTGGGTATGTGCACGGATTCGGGTAAGTCCGTTTCATTACAAGTTCTATTGTTGATATACTTGAGATCGTGACCTATGATGTATGTGTTATGAGATGCAACATTAAACATGTAGCATGATTTGCATGATTTGCATACTTTACATGAGTCGGTATGATAATGGGTGATATGAGAGGAGGGGGAACATGATATCCGTGTCTTTGGGACACCAGAGGTTTGGCACCTCCAGTGGTTTGGAACCACAGATTATTTTGTGACTTTGGGTCACCAGAGGTTTGGCACCTCATAGCGTCTTGTCCCAGTGGCTTAGCACCACTGGGTTGGCCCCACAGTTGATAATACGGGATTGACGCCAGTGATTTGGTATCACACGATGGGTTGGCCCCATCACTTGATTCGTGACTTCGGTCATCAGTGATTTGGTATCACATCCGTGTCTTTGGGACACCAGAGGTTTGGCACCTCATAGCGACTCGTCCCTGTGGTTAACACCACCGTGGGTTGGCCCCACTTTTGAGATATGGGATCATCGCCAGTGATTTGGTATCACACGATGGGTTGGCCCCATCATTGGATTCTTCGTGACTTTGGGTCACCAGTGGTTTGGCACCACACTTATGGATATCGTGACTTTGGGTCACCAGTGGTTTGGCACCACCAGTGGTTTGGTACCACACGGGGTAGAAAAGGTGTTGTGGATGGCTAGGATTGGGTGCATTAATGACATAGCTCTGTATTGTGTGTGTTAGTATGTTGTATTAATCGGGAGGGGATTTATGCACCGAGTCTTGTGACTCACCTTCTCCCTTATCATTTCAGTGACACTTAGATCGCGGACATGGAGCCGGGTGGACTCGAGGTGACCATGCCATGAATAAAGTCGGTTTTAATCGATTTAAGCACTTGGTACTTTATTTCATTTATTTTCGTTTGGTTTTGTTGGGATTGTAAATGGCCTTTTAAAATTATGCTTTGATTATTTACATGCTCAAAATTTGATTTCAATTGAGCCTTAATAAAATTATTGGGTTAATAATCCGATAAAATTGGAATGAAAACGGTTTTCAAGACCACAAAGCGATATGTTTTAAACTTTACCAACGGGTATCACATTAAATCTTTAAATGAACGCAACTCAAATATTTTCTAAACCTGTGATCTTCCACACTAAGTTCAAAATGTTTTTAAGTAACTAAAAGGAATTTCTCGGCCTTCTAAAAGATAAAAACTCACTTTTCAACTAAGCTTTCAAATTCCTGGGTCTTCAAAATTTTCCCCGTAACATACCAGATTCGGTCGTGGTGTACTGACCGGGTTTGGGGTGTTACACAACAAGGTCATGATCAAGAACAAGTATCCATTGCCATGTATTGATGATCTGTTTGACTAGTTAAAAGGTGCGACAGTATTTTCAAAGATCAGTCTTCATTTTGGTTATTATCAGTTACGGGTTAAAGACTCGGATTTGTCGGAAACTGCATTCGAAACCAGGTACAGACATTATGAGTTTCTTGTGATGCCATTTGGTTTGACTAATGCACCTGCTATATTTATGGACCTGATGAATAGAATATTCAGACCGTTTTTGGACAAATTTGTTGTTGTATCCATTGATGACATTCTAATCTATTCATGAGATAAGACAGAGCATGCTCAACATTTGAGAATTGTTTTGCAAACTTTACGCGAAAAACAATTGTTCGCTAAGTTCAGCTAATGTGAGTTCTGGCTCCAAGAAGTCAGATTTTTGGGACATGTGGTATCGGTAGAAGGCATTAGAGTTGATCCGAGCAAAATTTTAGCTGTGGTAGATTGGAAATCTCCGATACATGTATCTGAAGTAAGAAGTTTTCTGGATTTAGCTGGATATTACAAAATATTCATCAAGGGATTTTCGATGATTGCTACATCGTTGACGAGATTGTTGTAAAAAGATGTTAAATTTGAATGGTTTGAGAAATGTCAGCAGAGTTTTAATCAGTTGAAAGCATTATTAACCGAGGCACCTGTGTTGGTTCAGCCAGAGTCCAGTAAAGAATTTTTGATTTATAGCGATGCTTCATTAAATGGTTTGGGCTGTGTTTTAATGCAAGAAGGCAACATGATATTGTATGCTTCTCGACAGTTCAAACCGCACGAAAAGAATTATCCGACTCACGATTTACAGCTTGCAGCTATTGTTTTTGCTTTGAAAATTTGGCAACACCACTTGTACGGAGAAAAATGTCATATCTTCACTGATCATAAAAGTCTAAAGTATTTGATGTCGCAAAAAGATTTGAATTTGAGACAGCGTAGATGGCTCGAGTTATTGAAAGGTTATGACTTGATCATTGATTATCATCTGGGAAAGGGTAATGTTGTTGCTGATTCATTGAGTAGAAAATATTTATTTGCTTTGCGAGCTTTGAACACGCGGTTAACGTTGATTGATGATGGTTCGATTTTTTCTTAATTAAAAGCTAGACTGACATTTCTGCAACAGATTTGCGAAGCTCAGAAATGTGATGATGTTTTCATAGCTAAACGAAAATAGATTGAGACGACAACTGATTCGGATTTTCATGTTGCTTTCGATGATAGTTTGTACTTCAAAGGCAGAATTTGTGTTCCGAGAAATTCTAATCTCGTTCAGAAGATTTTATAGAAAGCTCATAGTAGTAGCTTTTCGATTCATCCTGGTAGTAATAAAATGTACGGTGATTTGAAACAGACGTATTAGTAGCCAGGTATGAAATGAGAGGCTTCAGAGTTCGTATCGAAATGTTTGGTTTGACAGAAAGTTAAAGCCAAGCATCAGGTACCTTCTGGTTTATTACAACCTGTAATGATTCCAGAGTTGAAATGAGAATGTGTCACAATGGATTTCGTATCAAGGTTGCATTTATCCCTAAGAAAGAAAGATGTTGTGTGGGTCATTGTAGATCGTTTGACGAAGTCCACACATTTCATTCCAGTGCGTATGGATTTTTCACTCGTGAGATTGGTAGAGTTATATGTTGTTGAGATCGTTAGATTGCACGGTGTGCTAGTTTCTATTAATTCTGCCAGAGTTTCGCGATTTACATCTCGATTATGGAATAAGTTACATGAAGCTCTAAGTACTCAACTGCATTTAGTACAATATTTCATCCTTAGAACGATGGTTTTTCTGAGCGACTAATTCATATACTCAAAAATATGCTTTGATGTTGTGTTTTAGAGTTTGAAGGTAATTAGGACAGATTCATACAGTTAGTTGAATTTGCATACAACAATAGTTATTAATCGAGCATTAAGATGGAACTGTACGAAGCTTTGTATGGTTGGAAGTGTCAAACTCTGTTATACTAGACGCAGCTGAGTGAGAAAAAGTTATTCGGCATTGATTTGATTGGAGAAACCGAAGAAAAGGTTAAAGTGATACGTGACAGTTTGAAAGTGGCTTTGGATCAAAAAAAATCTTACGTAGGTTTGAAAAGAACAGACATTGAATTTCAAGTCGACGATAGAGTCTTTTTGAAAGTACCGCCTTGGAAGAAAGTTCTTCAATTTGGCCGGAAAGGAAAACTTAATTCCCGATTTATCAAATAATATGAGATCATTGAGAGAATTGGGCCAGTAGCCTACATATTAGATTTGCCATCAGAGTAAAAAAATATTCATAATGTATTCCATGTATCGCTGTTACAACGGTATCGATCAGATCCTTCACACGTAATTACACCTGTTGATGCTGAGATACAGCCAGAAATAACGTACAGTGAGGAATCGATTAGAATTCTAGCTCAGGAAGTTAAAGAACTGAGAAATAAAAGTATAGCTTTAGTGGAAGTTCTCTAGAAATGTTATGGAATAGAATAGGCTACCTGGGAACCGAAGAAGCAATGATAGTGCCGTACCCGAACCTCTTTTCTCTAAAGATTTTTGGGGATAAAAATTCTTTTAGGTGGAGAGTTGTAACAGCCCATTTTTAGTGAAATTGGAATAGTGGTTTTGGGACCACAAATCCAACGAGTAGATTATTATTATTTTTACTATTTTAATGTCTATCAGATGTTAGTAAGGTCGTATTAAAATTTCGTTAAGAAATTTTGACGTTTGCATGCTTAATTATGTAAAAAGGACTAAATCAAAAAATGTGCAAAAGTAGAGTTCTAATTGTAACACCTCTAACCCGTATCCATCGCCAGAATAGGGTTACAAAGCATTACCGGACTAATCTCATAAATAAACATACAATTCAAATTACAATTTTCATATAAATTAAAAACCATACAAATGCAATCATATAGTCCCTAACACGAGCCCTCGAGGCCAAAAACAAACATTAAAAGTGGTTCGGGACTAAACCGACAACTCAGAAATTTTTTGGAAAAACATAGAAAATTTTTCAAAATACAGGGGACACACGCCCGTGTGGCCCGGCCGTGTATCTCACACGGCCAAACACAAGTCCATGTCGCAGGCCGTGTGGACATCCGAAATTGGACCACAAGGCCGTGTCCCAGCCCGTGTCTGACCTCGTGTAATTCTCTGACTTGAGTCACACGGCCAACCACACGCCCGTGTGCCAGGCCATGTGCTAGGTCATGCCAAAACTGTAGGGCATATTGACTTGGTTTCTAAATACACACCAGGGGACACACGGCCTTGTGTCACACACGACTGAGACACACGCCCGTGTGGACAAAACTTAGGCTATTTACCAAGCCATCATTCTCATCCAAACTTGCATTCACCTACATAAATCAAATGGCATATAACATGGCATAAATAGGCATTCAAACCAATCTCAACCAAGCCTAATTCATGCTAATTCTATACCATCAACCACAAGTCACACAAGTATCACAATAAGCCATTCAATTCATGCCAATTTCATATTCACAAATCACCTAAATGGTCACTTTCAATTATGAACTATTTTACCTAAAACCCCAAGCATATCAATCTCAAATTTCAACCATTTGACACTCAAGCTACCAATCCAAAAATCACCAATCACATTGAAATTTTAAACAACATTACGAAAGGGCATTTACACACATATATATACATAGCCAAATATTCCAAAATAAGCCAAATCACATGGCTATACACCTAATCAAAACATACTTCATTTACAAGCCAAATCAATTGGCTAAATCCATCATAAACATATACCATATTAACCACAACTTCTATACATGCCATATAACCAAATACATAAATTCAAAAGTACCAAAATGATAGCTAGATAGTGTGATGAGATCTCCGACGACTCCCAAATTCGAGCAAGCTTCGATATTCACTATAAAACACGAAAAAGTAAACAGAGTAAGCTATAAAGCTTAGTAAGCTCGAATAGTTAATAAGTTGAACTTACCATTCATTCACCATTCAAGTAATATAAACATAATATACTACAAAACCATTTAATCACAAAGTTAACGTTTATTCATTCACATAATTAATCATGAACTCACAATTTTATGGATTCAATGCTCATATGATTTCCGTACATACCTATACTGATACGTATCTATCTCTCACCATTTCATATCCTTGATATATGTAACGTGTAGGTTTGTGCAAGTGTACACAAACGCTATCTAGTAATAAGTAAGTATCGAGTTATCGTCTCCACAGGGATTGTATTTGTGCTAAGTCACTTAATTTGTAAAATTATATTAACAATTTGGTAAATGAAAACACAATATAGTCGAGAAGTGGTGATTAAAATATATTAAACTAAATGCAATGATCCCTAATGCAAATTATCCTAAGTATGCAAACTATATGAATGAAATAGATTTTAGTAAAATTAAACACAATTTGAAACAATTATAACATAAATAAACTAGGACAATTACTTTAATTAAACTTAATTTATTATCAACATGCTTAATAACATTCGGAAAAACATTCCATGGCGACTAGATCTTTCATGAGTTTGGAAACCACATTAGGTCCTTTTGGAATCCTTTACTTAGTAAATACGCATTTTACTGATCCTTATTTACTAAAGCTTTCTTAGCATTCGTGTGAGGTAACAGGGACGTGTCAGGTTTGAAACAGTTTAATCACACAAATCAAAACTATGCGTATAATGTGAGCTTGGTCAGAGTTGTTATGCAACCTACAATTTAATCGGGTCAGGATCTAAATTAAGCATGCACATTTGAATTATGTGTCCATTAGCCGTCGTCTGGTCAAGATCGCTCAGCTAATTCAGGTGCATTTAAATACAGACTTGATTTTAATTGAAAACATGATCGATTGAGGCACAAATATTATAAGCATGAATCAAATAAATATTATTTAATCAAAGCAATCATCCTAGCTTAAATAAAATTAAGCTAACATTCTTGTAAACAAGAACAAAGAACACATAGCAAACATCTTTAGATTAAATTAAAGAAAAGAAAGATTAAACCCAATTCAGAGTGGCTGTCACCCAAGACTCTGACTAACGAGGCTCCTTCGTTCCTTTGCTTTGCTCCTTTGCTGATGGCTCTTCAAGGTGGCCGACCAAGGGTTCTTTAAAAGGCTTAATTGCTAAAATCTCTATGAAGAGATGATGCTAGGCGTGGGAATGGAAAAGGCTAAGAGAAGTTGGAGAGAAGAGAGAATGATGAATGATGAGAATGAATGAGGAATGAATGCAGGATGATGAATGAGGGAATGAGAGGGTCTTATTTATAGGTAAGGAGAGGGGGATAGTTTGCTAAAAATAGTGGATGTTAACCTATTCAAATCTCTTCAATTTGTGGCCGGCCATGCTTAGTGGCTTTTGACTTGATTTTTAAGCAATTTTGGATGCCACACAACTCAGGACTGAGACTCGGTCAATCGTAAATCTTCGGGAAAATCTCTAATTTCTTCAGCAGTGCAAGGACCTTGTGTAATTAAACCAAAGAATGGTTTAAGTGAACAGCCATGTGTAGCCAAATATTGGGTTGACTTGGTCTCCAATTTGGACGGTTTTGTAATCCAGCAAAGGTATCAGACCTGTCCAGAATAAATCAACAAGTTAGAGGACCAAAGAATAAAATTTATCAAATTTAATTAATTAATTAAAACGCAAATTATTAATGAAATATTTTAAAATGAATTATTAAATATAATTTTATATTTTATTGTTTAATTTAATCATGCATGGCCCACTTTATGTCTTAAAAAATATAATATATTCAAATTAATATAAAATAAGCCATTTATTGTATGAAAACTATATAATAAAGCATAAAATCACATTTTAATAATTTCTATGTCCTAATTTCATATTTTAACATATTTTATTAATTTATTAAACAATTACTTAGTTTTAACAATGGATTTAAGTAAAAAGGTGATAAATTACATAGGAAAAATCCTATATATGTTTCCGTTTACACACCCCCAAACTTAAATCATTGCTCGTCCCGAGTAATGTTTATGCACAGCAAAAGGTCTTGCTAAGGCAAATTTGCTAATTGTGTAAGCAACATCAATCTTTGTCCCATAATCATGCATTAATAACTTCATGCTTATCGATCTTCTTTATTAACAAGTAATTCATATGCAAACATTCCTTAAGATTATAGTAAGCTTCAAAATATGCCAACATGAATCATAGTTTGCATGTATGTCACAGCCATAGATAACATTCTTCATTCAACATAATTTTCTATCAATCAAGCAAACAATCACAAGGCTTATTTATGATCTTCATATGTTGAACTCAGGACTTCCTCTACACTAATGTAGGTGATATAATTATCAAATCAATAGGTCTTTTATAAGGTTGTAATGGGGCTCGATTAAAGGTAGGGATTTTAAGAGATGGGACATTTTGGTTTTAAAAAATCTTAACCTTTAACTTTGTCTTGGTTTTCTCGTAATACAACCTTTTTCTTTAAGTGAACCTTTGGAACACCCCCAAACTTACTTTGAACTCAAGCTCGTACATTTTTCCTTTTTTTGGAGACTGAGCAAACTTTTCTTCGCTCTCTTCTTCTTTTTTTTAAGCATGAGCACATACATCTTTATGAAAATTTCCTCAAATGTTGATTCCCAAGACAACTTTAGTTAAGATAGGTGCACACAATTAGGATAACTTTAAAAATATGGTAATTGGCTTATAATGTAGGTTCATTGCAAAAAAAGGCCTTTAAGCTCAAAATTACAGTTTCAAGGGTCTAATATCATAGGGTTTGCTTGAAAAGGCTCAAACGGTCCAAAGAAATAGTGCCTATATCAGTTTAGATTTTTATGTCCCCTAGGATTTCGCCTCAAGGAAGTTACTAAGTCAATTCTAAAGATATAAACCTTCATGCATGTCTAATATCAAAAGAAACTAAGTTTTCATGGCAAACATTACTAAGGCTAAGATCATAAAAGTATTCCATTCTTCATGATAACATACTTTCACTTAGATTAAATCATCATTCATACTTGCATACAAACTATCTCAGTAATAAAAAAATATCTCTAAACATTCATTAACATACTTATGAAAGAAATCATTGAAATATACTTGAAAAATTTAAAAGTTTGAGCAATTTATTTTCCTTACACCCCCTTTAAAAAGAGGAAATGTCCTCATTGCAAGAACAAAGTAATGAATGAAAACTGAACACCAGGTAGGGTTGTAAAGAAAGAGAGGTGAGTCATTAAGACTGCTTAAATACCAAGTCTTCCCTAATAACCCAATCCTAGACATGTTCATTCCCATTACCACATCACTTAGTCTTATTCTTTCTAAAGAAGTGTTAAGTTTGTTCATGCTTGCTATGTCTTAATCTGCAGAAATTAAATCCTAATTACGAAAGAAATAAATTCCTAAGGACCTAAAAATAACTAAATAAATAACAAGACAAGAATCCCCCCTTTTATTTTTCTGACTCATTCCCATTGTCTTCTTTAGCTCCATCTCCGCTTGCATAATTAGTATCTTCCATCCATGTCTCAAAGATAGCATCTGGGAACTCAGGAACAAAAGTATTAGAGATATTCTTAAAAGTATTTCGAATTGAGTCATCTCTAATTTTTGAATATTTCCATTAAGTTTGTTGTTGATTGTGCATGAACTTGCACATATCCATCAAAATTGACAACTCCGATTTCCTTGAAGTACTTGCAGAAGTCGGCATGGAAGTTGTATATGCTGGTTCAACACTTAGCTTGACTAGTTCTTCTTCTGGCTCAACCCTTGGTTCAGGAATGTTCGGTTCCTTATCAGATTCTTCCTCTCAAGTGTCATCAGAATTAATTAGATTTGATTCCATCTATCTCCTCGGTATCCGGCTCAGTTGGCTCTTCTTGCTCCCCTTGATTCAGCTTATGCACCCTCTCTACTAATCTTTCAAGATCATAATTTGTAATGCATCCTTGAACATATCGCCCCTTCAGATTTGCTTGTGTTTATCGCCCCTTCAGATTTGCTTGTGTTTTAACACGGGCCTTTAAGCAAAGTGAAGTGATTAATGATGGGAAATAAGCACTTCCTGCCTTCTTTTTAGCACAATCGTGAATCTCCTTGAGGATAATTTTCCCAACATTAATGGACTTTTCTGTCAAAATTGCATATAACAAAAGCATCCGTTCCATCAAGATGGTGGAACTATGTGAGATAAGCATAAAACTGTAGCGAACGAAATAAAACCATACCTTTGCTACTGGTTTTAAGTATTCTCTTCGACAAGAATGGATCCCATAATTTCTCATAATCCATTGGGATCCCGAATTTGACACAACATCAAGCACTTGTTGAAGAAAATCCCAATTGATATTGTTCAACATAGGGTAGTACTCATCTTCTTCAACAACAGGTAAATTAAACAAATCATTGATGGACTTAGAAGTAAAAGGTACCTTTTTCTTTCGAACGATGACTTCAGTAGAATCTTGCGCAGTCAAACTAGCATAGAATTCTCGAACTAGTTCATCATCGGAAAGTGAACGAGCATCACAAAATCGTTCCCACTTGAGATCATTGATTTTCTTTCTAATCGGTATAGGAACAGCAATCAAATGATTACTCTTCAAGTCAAAACCTTTTTCCGGCATCATAGGTTGATGCTTGAAGATTGAATCAAATCTCTCTTTCACTTCTTCATCGATCAAAATCGGGTTTTCAGGAGTAGTCTTTGAAGATATGGTTCTTTTGCGAGACATGGTATCTTTTCCCTGAAATTCAGAAAAAGTTTCTGCACAAGAGAAAAGAGAAATTTGCAAAGTGGGTAGAACTTGCAATGGAAAAAATCTTGTGATGGCAAGGATGGTGCGGCAGCAACGACAACGTGCGACAACAACAGCGGGGTGTGGCAGTGACAACGTTATGCGACAGCAACAACGATGCTTCGACAATCTCTTTACGGTGGCAATAGGGAATTTTGGCAAAAAGGGAAAAGAACTAGGGTTTTTTTTAGGATTTGAGGTTGACGGCACAAAAGGGAGATTTAGGGATTTTTAGGGTGTAAGCAAATTGCTTTGAGGGATATGAAAATTAGTAGAATGGAGAGGGGTTTATATAGGGAAAAATTAGGGCAACATGTAGCAAAAATTTAGCTACATTAGGGTTACTTGGGCGGCGAGCAATGGGTGTGATGGCAAGGCATGGATTTTTCCCTCATTTTTGCTATCTTGGGCCTCAAACTCAGACTGTATCTTACTAAAAAAATGATTAGTACTTGGGCCAAATTTGACCCCCTTTATTAACATAAAAATTTAAAATTTAAACAAAACAAATGAAACTTAAATTTTTTAAATCTTAATTAGAAAATTTCTTCTTAACAAATTACATTAAATTAATTCTGAGGAAAGGTTGGAGGGGTCACAGCGGTCCCGCTTAAGTTCCAATCTCCTTAGACAGAATTAATTAAATGTAATAAGTTAAGAAAATAAGTTCTAATTGTTTATTTATTTAGAAAATGAGTTCATGAAAAATTAAGGGTCTGTTAATTTGAACGAGGATTCAACTCGCTCAACTTCACCATCCCAGTAGTGTTGGAGTCGTTGACCATTAACTTTAAACGTACCTCCGTAGTTGTTGTATAATTCAATAGCTCCATAAGAATAAACTCGGTAGATGGTATAAGGTCCTTTCCATCGGGATTTAAGCTTCCCAGGAAATTACTTCAACCTTGAATTAAACAAAAAAACCTTTTGACCTTCTTTAAACTCGCAAGGTTGTATATGACTATCATGCCATCTCTTTGATCTTTCTTTACACATTTTGGCATTCTCATAGGAAAACAACCTCAACTCTTCCAACTCATCAAGTTTTAACATCCTTCTCTCACCGGCTTGCTTAAGATCAAAGTTCAACTGCTTCAAAGCCCAATGAGCTTTATTCTCCAACTCTATTGGCAAATG
Source organism: Gossypium sturtianum (assembly GCA_025698515.1). Classification (NCBI taxonomy): domain Eukaryota; kingdom Viridiplantae; phylum Streptophyta; class Magnoliopsida; order Malvales; family Malvaceae; genus Gossypium; species Gossypium sturtianum. The sequence continues at coordinate 44,344,173 of CM046948.1, forward strand.
ACATGCCTTTTCAAAGACTAACTGATAAGGAGTCATTCCTAACGGTGTCTTAAATGTTGTTCGATAGGCCCATAATGCATCATCGAGCCTTCGAGACCAATCTTTTCTGCTAGGGTGTACTACCTTTTCAAGGATACCTTTGATTTCGCGATTCACTCTTTCAACTTGCCCATTAGCCTGGGGGTGATAGGCAGTAGCAATCTTGTGCTTCACATCATATTTGTCAAGCAACCACTTAAGCCATTTGTTCACAAAGTGAGAACCTTCATCACTAATAATAGCTCTTGGTGTCCCAAATCGTGTAAACACATGCTTATGTAGGAATCGCATGACTACCTTAGCATCATTTGTAGGGTATGCTTCAGCTTCAACCCACTTGGATACATAGTCCACAGCAACTAAGATGTATTTGTTTCCATACGAAGAAGGAAACGGGCCTAAGAAGTCAATGCCCCATACGTCGAACAATTTAATCTCCAAAATGTTTGTCAATGGTATCTCATTCCTCCATGATATATTTCCGGTCCTTTGGCATTTATCATAGTTCTTTACATAAGCATAAGCATATTTAAATAGTGTAGCCCAAAAGAAACCTGCTTGCAAAATCTTTGCTGCAGTACGTGAACCACCAAAGTGTCCCCCAATTGGAGATGAATGGCAATGATACAAGATTTCAGCAATCTCGCTTTCAGCTACACACTTTTGGATTATATTATCTGCACGTTGTTTAAACAAAAACGGATCCTCCCAAAGATAATACCGACTATCATAAAGGAATTTTTTCCTTTTTTGGTATGTCATTTCTCAAGGAATTATTCCACATGCAAGATAATTGGCAAAATCAGCAGACCAAGGTATTTCATGAATTCGATTTACCTCAAATAAGTGTTCATATGGGAAATTCTCGTTGATAGGCACATATGACAGAGTTACCTCATCTTGCTCCAACCTTGACAGGTGATCAGCTATTTGATTTTTGACACCTTTTCTATCTTGGAATTCAAGATCAAATTCTTGGAGTAAAAGTATCCAATGAATTAGCCTTGGTTTTGCATCTTTCTTCATGAGCAAGTATTTAATGGCCGCATGGTCAGTAAATACTGTAACTTTGGTACCTATAAGATATGAGCAGAATTTGTCAAAAGCAAAAACTATAACGGAGAGTTCCTTTTCGGTTAATGTATAATTGAGTTGGGCTCCCATCAAAGCTCTACTTGCATAGTAAATAGGGTGAAACACTTTGTTTCTTCTTTGACCCATCACAGTTCCAACGACATAGTCACTTGAATCGCACATCAACTCAACAGGTAAGTTCCGATCAGGGGCTGAGATTAACCACTTCTTTAGATCTTCAAAAGCTTCCAGACATGCTTTTTTGAAATCAAACAATGTATCTTTCTCTAACAACAAACACAACGGTTTAGAAATTTTCGAGAAATCTTTGATAAACCTTCAGAAAAAACTGGCATGGCCTAAGAAACTTCTGACTCCTTTAACATTCATTGGGGCCGATAATATTTCAATTACGTCCACCTTTTCTTTATCGACTTCAATTCCTTTCTGTGAGATTTTATGACCTAAGATAATCCCTTCCTTGACCATAAAATGGTATTTTTCCCAATTAAGGACAAGATTCGTCTCTTCGCATCTCTTCAGTACCTTAGCCAAATTACTCAAACATATATCATAAGTGTTACCAAAAATAGAAAAATCATCCATGAAAACCTCAACAAAAGTTTCAACCATATCAGTAAATATTGCCATCATGCATCGTTGAAAAGTTGCATGTGCATTGCATAAACCAAAAGGCATTCGCCTAAAAGCAAACGTGCTGTATGGACAAGTAAAGGTTGTTTTATGTTTGTCCTCTAGGGCTACAACTATTTGGTTATATCCCGAATAGCCATCTAAAAAACAATAGAATTCATTACCTGCCAGTCAATCTAACATCTGATCCATAAAAGGCAACGAAAAATGGTCCTTCCGAGTGGCTTTATTCAACTTTTTGTAATCAATACAGATTCTCCAACCGGTAACAGTTCTCGTTGGAATTAATTTGTTACGCTCATTTTCAACAATCGTGATTCCACCTTTCTTTGGCACACACTGCACTGGACTTACCCACGAACTATCTGAAATAGGATAGATGATTCCTACATCTAACCATTTGATCACTTCCTTTCTCACAACTTCTTTCATAATAGGATTGAGCCTCCTTTGCCCATCAATTCGAGCTCTTTCACCTTATTCTAAAATGATTTTATGCTTGCAAAAAGAAGGGCTTATACCTCGAATATCAACATGGTCCAACCAATTGCTTTCTTAAATTTCTTTAGAACAGTAATTAGTTGCTCCTCTTGATCTTTCGTCAGTTCCACTGAAATAATCACAGGCAAAGTAGAACAGTCACCTAAATAAATGTATTTCAAATGGGAAGGAAGTACCTTTAGTTCGAGTTTAGGTGGTTCTTTAATTGACAACTTGGGTTGCACAAATTCTCTGACTTCTAACTCTGACGGTTCAAACCGTGTGGATTGAATAAAATTTCTCAGATTGGCTTCCATCAACGCCATGTTTTCTTCACCTTCTTCATCCTCCAAAGGGTCATGATCTAAGGCTTTCTCCAATGGATCTTCTTCAAAATTGCTTTCCATAGAAACCAAGGTTTCTATCTCTTCCATAACTGAACACACTTCTGCCTAATCGAGAAATTTCATCGCTTTAAAAATGTTAAATGTTACCTAATCATCTTGAACTCGCATGGTGAGTTCACCTATCTGCACATCAATTAACGTTCTTCCCGTGGCTAAGAAAGGTCTGCCAAGAATAATCGGCACTTCTTTCTCTGCTTCAAAATCTAAGACAATGAAATCAGTAGGAAAAATAAATTTATCAACTCTTACCAAAGCATCCTCGATCTTTCCTTCGGGATATACTAAAGATTGATCCGCTAGCTGAAGCGTCACAGTTGTAGGTCTTACTTCACCTATCCCTAACATCTTGAAAATAGACTTAGGCATCAAGTTGATACTCGCTCCTAAGTCACACAAAGCTTTACCACAGTAATATTCACCAATGTTACATGGTATAGTAAAGCTTCCTGGGTCTTTCAATTTTGGTGGCAATTTGTTCTGCAGGAACGCACTGCACTCTTTTGTCAAGGCAACAGTCTCATACTCACTTAGTCGTTTCTTCTTGGATAGTATATCCTTCATAAACTTCACATAATTCGACATTTTTTCTAAAGCCTCCACCAACGGAATATTGATGTGCAACTGCTTCAGAACATCCAAAAACTTCTTGAATTGCACCACCTGTTTCTGCTTGTGTTGCTGCAATCTTTGCGGATATGGAGGTGATGGAACTTTTGGTTGAACCGGACAACTTTTCTGAGTAGGTAAATCTATATCCAAAGATGTTAAAATATCTGAATTCACTAAGTCAGGGTTTACCTTGTCAGATGATCATTGTATTTCAGAGTTTTAAATTTATAATAATCGATCTGGAACTAACTATAACAACGATTGAGGCAAGTGCACCTATCGAACAGTAGTATAGCTTAGGCAAGACCGGATTGTCGAACCCAAAGGAACTAAAAGTACTAATACTAACTTTCTTTCAATTATTTAGCCTAAAATAAGTGAAGTTGTTTATTAATCAAAATTAACTAATTACTAAGCTAAGACGCAAAGACAAAAAGAATGAATTCGGGAAATACTTGGGAAAAACTCAGTTGATTAAGACGATACCCTTAAGAAGAATCCACCTAGACTTCACTTGTTATCTAACACTGAACCAGATGATTTATTCACTTGACTTGATCCGTAGGACTCCCTAATTTATATTAAACCCTCTCTCGAGGCGAATAACGTCTAACCTTAAGTTGATTAATTGAAATATCTTTCTAATTAAAACCCCTAGAATAGCAGTAAATCGATCTATGGACTCCCATATTAGGTTTCACCCTAATCCAGCAAAATCTCGTCACCCTATCTCTAGGCTTGCGATCAACTCCGCTTAATTATGCTAGATCTACTCTTAAGCAGGGACTTTTGCTCCACCACCTAAGCACATTCAACTTGAATTAATATCCACGAAATATCAACACAAGAATTAAGCACACATAATCAAGAACAAATCAAGTATTTATCATATAGTTCAAAAAAAAATAACAAGATTCATCTAGGTTTCATCCCCCTTCAGGTATTTGAAGGGTTTTGTTCATAATAATAAAGCAAAACATCTCAGAAGAAAAGATAAAACAAAACATAAGGAATCCCTAAAACCCCCTAAAGGAATTGAAGAGGAGATCCTTCGTCTTGAGTATAATTCCGGCCTCTAGAGATGAATCAACTGGCTATCCCTTGAGAGTTTCCCACAAATCTGACCTTTTCGGCTCGGCTCCTTGGCCTAGCTAACCACCCTCCTTCTAGCTTATACTTAGGGTCTTTATATAGGCTTTTGAAATAGGTTTTTTTGCCCCTAAGTATCCTTTTCCGAGTGAAATTACTCTCCTCCACGGCAGGGGCACGGCCATGGCACACGCCCGTGTGAATTGTGGCCAGGTCGTGTTGGACTCCGTTAATGAGGCATGGTAGATCGACTTCATGCCGTGTTCTAGTATATTAAGGAGGCACGGTCGTGTGGGCTTTAGTCCAAGTTGTGTCGATTTCTTCTTTGGCCCATTTTGGTTAGTTTTGAGCCCGTTTCTCGTTCTTTTTATTCTTGGGTGCTTTCCTGAGTATAGGACATGAAAAGAAAGGATTAAGAGCACCTTTTTACATAAATCAAGGGATAAATCATCCAAAAGTATGCTAAATGTGGGATTAAAATATGTTACTATTTATGTTTATCAAATACCCCCAAACTTAAGCTTTTGCTTGTCCTCAAGCAAAATTCTCAACTTACAATTAAAACGAACTTTTTATAATTCATAATTCCTATCAACAATATCTTATCATAATTCATAGATAATTTATACATGGATAATTCAATTCAAAGAGTCCTAAGGATTTAAACAATCTAAGTCATAGATTTGTAGCTCAAAAATATAGGCGTCTCCCCTTATCTAAATAATTACCTTTAATTCAAAACCGACAAGGATTGACATCCTCACTAGAGATTCACTCAAATCACTCAAAGTGTTTAAGGTTTAGGAAAAAGTGCTCAAAAGTTGAACATGAAAAGTTAATCCCATAGGCTTGCCTGAAAATCAAATCTCCACCACTATAATATGAGATGATGCACAAATCAAAAGGTCTTTAATTAAGGTTGTAACGGGGCTAGGGTTAAGGTGTAGATAGAGGATGAATTAGAAGGTTAGAATCGAGATTAAATTGATAAAATACCAAACTAGAAACAATAAACTGAATAATTACATAATGGATTGAAACTTTAAACTAATAATACGAGCTCCTTCTTCAATATTTGGAATTCAAACGTATAAGCTCACTTAATCACAAAACTAGTAATGAATAACGACTATACTTCGATTTTTTTTATCAAGAACAAATCATAAATATATAACAAAGGATAAATTACTGAAAAAAACATAGTTAGGCTATTAATAAAATCAAATCTCGATATAAAGATAGTCAAAAGGAATGGGGATAACAAAAACAAAGGGTTTTGGGTTAATATTAGTGGTTATGTCAATAAAAAGGGTTGTTAAGATTAAAAGGGGTTCACTAGGGGTTAATTGTGAATGTAGGCTTTTAATGGAGTTAGTGGGTTAAAACCTAGGTGCCTTAATCATCTCTGTATATCAAATCATAGGTGTGGTCTCGATATGTATAAATAAGGCAAGTTCTAGAATAACAAATCAATGTTGACATACTCATAATCAATAAAGTGAGCATGAAAAAGAATATATGCTCTATAAGGCTCAAAAACTCACAAAAATTATGGGTATTTTTGACATCAACCTCGTAAATTTTAAACTTCAAAGTAATATTTAAACTCAGTTCGACAACCTAGCAAATTTTAATTGAAAAAAATGGACTTATCATGCTTGATTCTTTAGTATCTTAAAATTTAATTATCAATGCACAATTATCAATGACTTAATCTAAAACATATCAATAAAAATCATAAATCATCAGAAATTTCTTCTTAATTAGTAATATGAGGAAGTTACTTAAAAACAACACTAAATTTAGGATTTTGAGAATAATGAAAAAAAGTTTGGCACGTTTAAGATTTCACCCCCCACACTTAAGATGTACATTGCCCTCAATGTACAAAGATAGATAATATCAATATAATATTCAGATCAGAAGATATGGGGATAAGTGAAACTCCCTGAATTATAGATGAAATCCTTGAGTTGGATGAACGATATGTTGGAGGGGTCGTTATGGATAACGATCATGCGCTAGATGAAGAAATTGGGTAGCTCATGGAGGATTAGCCAGGGATTATTAAGACACAATAATTAAAACTATACTAATAAAATTAAATAAAAGCATGCTAAATTGAAATAAATTGAAAATTAAAATAAAATTAAAAGAAAAATTAATGGACCGTAGTGTCCTTATCATTGGATGGTTCGCGAGGTGGGTGTAACCTCTAAGGCTGTGGTGAGGTGGTGGTGGCGGTCGTGGTGTGATTCCCAAGCAGCCTTTAGAACTTGACACTAAGAAACTAAATTGAAATAACCTAAATTAAGCATAATATAGTCAAAGAGAAGGAAAATAAAGGAGAAGATAAAAGTAAAACTAAAGATAAATGGTCTCAAGGACCCTTGGCTTGTCGAGTGAATGAAGCGACCGGCATGAACTTATGTAGATCGGTCTCCGTGAGGGAGACAGTGCTTGGCTTCTTCCGCTTCTTTGCCATTGTTTTGGTGTAGCTCAAGGATATAGAGAAAAGGGGTAGGAAAAAAAATTGAAAAGTTAAAGGTTGAAAGTTAGTAGGAGAAGAGGGAAGAGAGGGGGGTTAAATAGATTTTTAAACCTGGTACCATCCCACGCCCGTGCTCCTTAGGCGTGTCGATTCACACGGCCACCTTGCACGGCCGTGTGTATAGGCGTGTTGGTTTACCCACGCCCGTTTTACTAATTGCCACGCCCATTGGTGATAAGTCAGTGTCGTCCACGGCCGCGTCGTACGGCCGTGGCATTCTGTCGGTGCCCGTGGGGCAGTGGTTGGAGTCTGTGACTTCAAAGATTTGATTCTCTCTGACTCGTACCACCTCTGCCATATCAGTACGGCAATCCAGGGCTTTCACACGGCCACAGCCACGGCCGTGTGCTAGGCCGTGTGGCCTGGAAATCTGCACTTTTTGGTTAGCTTAAAGCTAGATACTATAAAGAAAGGATAAAATAGAATAAATAAGAAAAAATAAAAATGTAAAAGTTAATGGGGTTAGTGCTCGGGTTGCCTCCCGAGAAGCGCTCGTTTATAGTCTTAAGCTAGACTTTCCTCTCGTTTGCATCATCAGGGTGGTTTGAGGAGTTGGAAGCCCTTCCTCATGCTATCAGTTTTATCCTCGTGAAAAAGTTTAAGTCGAGATGCGTTTATAGTAAATGTACCAAAAATAGGATTACTTACCTCGACTGTTCCGTATGGGAAAACACTGGTTACACTGGTAAATCTATATCCAAATAAGATGTTAAAATATCTGAATTCACTAAGTCAGGGTTTACCTTGTCAGATGATCGTTGTATTTCAGAGTTTTAAATTTATAATGATCGATCCTGGAACTAACTATAACAATGATTGAGGCAAGTGCACCTATCGAACAGTAGTATAGCTTAGGCAAGACTAGATTATCGAACCCAAAGGAACTAAAAGTACTAATACTAACTTTCTTTCTATTATTTAGCCTAAAATAAGTGAAGTTGTTTATTAATCTAAATTAACTAATTACTAAGCTAAGACGCAAAGACAAAAAGAATTAATTGGGGAAATACTTGGGAAAAACTCAGTTGATTAAGACGATACCCTTAGGAAGAATCCACCTAGACTTCACTTGTTATCTAACACTGAACCAGACGATTTATTCACTTGACTTGATCCGTAGGACTCCCTAATTTATATTAAACCCTCTCTCGTTGCGAATAATGTCTAACCCTAGGTTGATTAATTGAAATCTCTTTCTAATTAAAACCACTGGAATAGCAGTAAATCGATCTGTGGACTCTCATATTAGGTTTCACCCTAATCTGGCAAAATCTCGTCACCCTATCTCTAGGCGTGCGATCAACTCCACTTAATTATGCTAGATCTACTCTTAAGCAGGGACTTTTGCTCCACCACCTAAGCACATTAATCTTGAATTAATATCCGCGAAATATCAACACAATAATTAAGCACACATAAACAAGAACAAATCAAGTATTTATCATATAGTTCATAAAATAATAACAAGATTCATCTAGGTTTCATCCCCCTTCAGGTATCTGAAGGGTTTAGTTCATAACAATAAAGGAAAACATCTCAGAAGAAAAGATAAAAAAAAACATAAGAAATCCCTAAAACCCCCTGAATGAATTGAAGAGGAGATCCTCCGTCTTGAGTATAATTCCGGCTTCTAGAGATGAATCAACTGGCTATCCCTTGAGAGTTTCCCACAAATCTGACCTTTTCGGCTCGGCTCCTTGGCCTAGCTAACCGCCCCCCTTCTAGCTTATGCTTAGGGTCTTTATATAGGCTTTTGAAATAGGTTTCTTTGCCCTTAAGTATCCTTTTCCGAGTGAAATTACTCTCCTCCACGACAGGGGCACGGCCATGGCACACGCCCGTGTGAATCGTGGCCAGGTCGTGTTGGACTCCGTTAATGAGGCACGGCTGTGTAGATCGACTTCAGGCCGTGTTCTAGTATATTGAGGAGGCACGACCGTGTGGGCTTTAGTCCAGGCCGTGTCGATTTCTTCTTTAGCCCATTTTGGTCCGTTTTGAGCCTGTTTCTCGTTCTTTTTTATTCTTGGGTGCTTTCCTGAGTATAGGACATGAAAAGAAAGGATTAAAAGCACCTTTTTACATAAATCAAGGGATAAATCGACCAAAAGTATGCTAAATGTGGGATTAAAATATGTTACTATTTCGGTTTATCATCAGACCTTGCAGATTTTGATTCCTTTGGTGTAGGAATTTCAACAGCTGGTTGAGTCTTCTTAGCGGGCTTATCTTCGACATCAATCAATCGGGGTTCTAGAATTTTACCACTTCGCAACGCCACTGCCTTGATATGTTCTTCACCCAAATTTCTTGGATTCTCAGAATCGCTCGGCAAGGTTCCTTGTGGTCTATTACGAAGCTCCGTAACTAACTGACCCATTTGGTTTTCCAAATTTTTTAGCGTTGCTGCTTGGCTTTGGATCAAAGCGTCATTCTTTGCCATGTACGCTTTCAACAAGTTCTCTAAACTGTTTGATGCCTCAACTTGAGGTGGTTTAGGAAGTTTGCTGATTAAACCTTTGAGTTTGGTTGGGTCTTTGCTGCAATAAGTTATTGTTCAGTCCATTTCCTTGGTTGCTCCAAGAAAAGTTAGGATGATTACGCCATGAAGGATTGTAGAAGTTGGACTGGGGTCCTTGTCCACTCCTATTTTGATATTGGTTCCCCATATAGTACACTAACTCGGGATTTGATGGACAATTCTGAAAAGAATGACCTTCCCCACAGTACACACAAGAAACTACTTCAAACGGACTTGGTGGCTGGGCTGTAAAATTATTAGCACTATTAGCGGTAAATTGTTTTAACATAGATGAAATAGACGATACATGAGCTGATAACGAAGTGAGGGCATCAACTTCATGAACTCCGGCTACACATCTTCCTGAAGTTGTTCGATTTGTTGGCCATTGATAGTTATTACTCGCAATCCTCTCGATGATCTCATAAGCCTCATTACAAGACTTAGACAAAATTGCACCATTCGTAGAAGCATCTACCATCAATCTTGTATGTGCATTGAGACCATTATAGAATGTCTCCAACTGGATACAATGAGGAATCCCATGATGAGGACACTTACGAAGTAACTCCTTGAATCACTCCAAAGCCTCATACAAAGACTCGTCATCCAATTTTTGGAAAGTTGTGATCTCGTTCCTCAACTTAGCGTTTTTGCTAGGTGGGAAGTACTTAACCAAAAATCTCTCTACTAATTCTTGCCATGTAGATATTAAACCTGGTGGCAATGAATTGAGCCATGATCGTGCTCGATCTCGCAACGAGTATGGAAACAACTTTAACCTCAGTACGTCTTCAGTCACACCGGCTATCTTGAATGAATCACTCACCTCCATAAACAATCAAAGGTGGAGATGTGGATCTTCCATGGGCATACCACTAAATTGGCCCACCGTTTGTAGCATTTGAAACATCACAGGTTTCATTTCAAATTGAGTTGCCTCAATATCTGGCCTTCTAATTCCTGGATTTAACTCACTGAAAAGTGGCACAACATATTGTCTGATGCATCGATCCCTATCATCAGCAATGAGGATGTGATTTCATACATGATCGTCTTCATTACCTTGGTCTTGATTCTGATTTCCAAGGTTCATCTCGACTTGTCTTTGAGATGTTCTTTCATGTCTTCTTTGTCTGAAAGTTCGTTCAATTCCAGGGTTTACAGGGAGTAAATCGATAATTTGATCTATGCTCATAAACACCTGAAAAGAAAATCACAAAATAAAAAAGAGTAAGTGTAACAGTCCGATTTATACCCTAGTCAGAACAGTGGTTTCAGGACCACAAATCCGAGTCTGAATATTATTTTAATATTATTTTCTATGCCTATGATATGTGATTAAGCATGTGATAAATTTTTGTGAGTTAATTTGTCCGTCTGTGTGATTAATTGAGCAAAGGACTAAATCGCATAAATGGTAAAAGTAGCTTTCTATTTGATTGAGTGGCCTAATTGATGTGTCTTCTTATAAATGAGGCCTTATGTTGTAAATTGGCCATTTAGTAAGATGATGGACGGCATATTAAATTTATATGGTTTTTGTTTATTAATTATAAAAGTTGAAATAATATAAAACATGTTATATGTTATAATAATAAAAACAAATGAAATGGATAGTGGATTGTTCATCCATCCACCACTGAAAATAGAAAAAGAAAGAAGGTTTTAAGCTCTTCAAACATTCGGCTATCATAAGTCTCAATTCATGGTTAGTTTTGATTCGATTTTTGATAATTTCTACGTTTTTGCAATCGTTGCTTTGTATACTTCAAAGCCCATGTCTTAATTTTATGAATTGATGATGTTTGTGAGATGTTCCATTGATGAAATGGTAATATTTGTGATGATTTTTGATGTTAAATGAAAGATATGTATTTAATGAACATGTTTTGTTCTTGAATTTTTGATGAATTTAGCTAATTGGGGCTAAATTGAGAAAATAGTAATTTGAAGGACTAAATTGTGAATTTGATGAAATATATGGGCTTGTATGATATTCATAAGCATTCAGCTAAGCATGAGTATGTGATGATTTTGTGTATTTGATGTTTTGAGAAAAATGGACTAAATTGATAAATTATGCAAATGTGAGGGTTGAATTGCAAATTGCCCTAAATGTGTGTTCTTGGATTGAATTGAATGAATGGGTTAAATCTAAATATGTATAGATCAAGAACTGAAGAAATTGGACTTAGATCGCGGGAAAGCTAAAGTAACTGAGTAGCCGTTTCCGTTTCCGTTAAATCAAATCTGAGGTAAGTCATTATGCAAATAAACGCATTTGTATTGAATTGAGTATGTTCACATAATTATTGATAACGATGTATGTTTATGAGATGTTGTGTACGTGAATTTCGATATAAGAACGTCATAGTGGCAATGTTCGAGAAGTCCCGTACGAACCTAGGAATAGATAGGATTAGTTATGTCATGACATAGATGTCTGTTCTGAAATATCATGTAAGACTACGTCTGGGACGTCGGCATTGATATGAGATTTCGTGTAAGACCACGTCTGGGACATTGGCATCGATACAAGATTTACGTGTAAGACCATGTAAGGGACATTGGCATCGTATTGATTTGTGTAAGACCCTGTCTGGGACAGTGGCAACTATATCTGAGTACATGTAAGACCTCGTCTGGGACGTTGGCATTGTACGACTATTTCGAGGTTTCTGAACATCCTATTAGATTCCGAACGGTTCAACAGGCAAGTCTGTGATATGAAAGGTTACGTGGATTATAAATCTGTTTCAGGAACGTTTATTAAGTACACAAGGTGTGTATGAAAGGTAAGTATCTATATGAACTTACTAAAATGAATATGTGCAATGGAATGATGAGATGATATGTGAAATTATGCTGAGACGAACTATGTGTATGTGTAATGAGTTGAAGTATGTGACAAATTATGGCTAAACAATTTAGCCAAACTTTATGAGATATGTATATGCTATGTACATTTTAAGTTAAGTTTATTTGTATATGACTTACTAAGCTTTTAAAAAGCTTACTCTGTGTGTGCTTTCTCTGTTTTATAGATCGTCAAAGCTACTGAAGGCTCGGGGACCGTTGAGGATCATCATCACACTACTCAACTTGTTTTGGTACATTTTTGAAATGTATTTACCTAAATATGGCATGTATAGGCCAGTCATCTGTATAAGTTGAGAGATGAACTTAGCCATGTGATTTGGCAAGTTATGTGTGGGCAATATGTGTTAATGAATATGAAATATGATGTATGTTTTGGTATGTTTTGATAGCATATGAAATGGTTAAGTCTATGGTAAGTATATGGGTGAAATTTGTGCATATATGTTTGAACAAAAGGATGAATTCATGAAAGGTAAATATGGATGAATTATGCTTGTGTATACATGAGTTTTTGTTATGTAAATTGGTATGATTGAAACGGATTTGAATGTAGTGATTGGATGGTTGTTTTGATATTTTTTTGATGTCCAAATGTGCATGAGTTGCTTTGGTAATATGCTTGTAGGTTTAACCCTATGTGGGTGGCATTTTGGCCTTGCAAATGGCCTATTTTACCACACGGTTGTGGCACACGGGCGTGCCTGATGACCGTGGGAGTAAGTCAGTAGCGAGCTAAGGGCACACGGCCATGGCACACGGGTGTGCCTAGTAGCCGTGTGGTTTAGTCAGTATATGGCTTAAGAGTACACGACCATGGTACACGGGCGTGCCTAGTAGCCATGTGGAAAATTCAGTATACATGCCCTGTTTTGGCACGGCCAAGACCCATGGGGGTGTCTGGTGTCCGTGGGAGGCACACGACCAGCCCACATGGGCGTGTGTCCTGTAACACCCCTAACCCGAAGCCGTCGCCGAAATAGGGTTAAGAGGCGTTACCGATCAATCGAATCATTACACAACCATTTCACGACACTAAGTCATTCATCCATCAACTATACTCATTATCAACCATATGGTCCCTTATTGAGGTCTATAAGACCTTAAACACATGCTAGAATAGGGTCGGGACTAAACCGAACACTTACGAAAGTTTTCAAAATTTCAAATATTCACCAAGTCTGTTGAGGTCACACGCCCGTGTAACCAGGCCGTGTGCCCCACACGGTCACCAAACACCCCCATGTGTCTAAGCCGTGCCAAAACAGAGCAAGCATTCTGACTTCTCCACACGGCCACCAAGCACGCCCGTGTGCTCAGGCTGTGTGCCCTTAAGCCACATACAGACTTATTCACACGGCGACTAGGCACGTCCGTGTGCCATGGCCTTGTACAATTAAGCTAGCTACTGACTTTACCCCACGGTCATTAGACACGCCCGTGTGTCATAACCGTGTAGGCAAAACAGGCCATTTGCAAGGCCAATTTGACACCCACACAAGGGTCAAACCTATAAGCACACTTCCACACACAAATTGGCAACCAATTTTCATGTCAAGTGATCAACATATCATCTCATATAATCTCATTTCTAAACATGTCAACTTAGGAACTAAATTACACAACTTGAACACATTCAATACCGAACATGATTCATCCCCAAATTCACTAAATCATACTAGCATCATACCATCACTAAGGTTACCATTCATAAGACATTTTCTTTACCCACAAGCTATACCAAAATATGCATCATATATCAAAGGCATACATGTTTAAAGCCAACACACATCTAGCCACATCACAAGGCTATTTACACATCTCGAACTTATCTTACAAAACTAGCCTATACATGACATATTTCAACTATGTACATCTTTCCCAAAAGTACCAAAATAGATTGCCGATAGTGTGATTGAGATGCTGACGATTCGGATCGAGCAAGCTTTAATCGACCTTCGCAAAGCAAAGAAACAAATCACACAGTAAGCTTTCAAAGCTTAGTAAGTTCGTAACATAATACATTATAATAAAACAAATCATCACATAGATTATTTCACATATACATATATATCATGCCATCCAAAACTAAAATGCTCATTTAACATTTCAAAATATCATTCATAGATTCATCAACCACATAGGTTCCGAGCGTACCTTAGCCAACACCTAGTAGTCAATTACATTTGCTACTCAATACTCACTTTTCCCTTTTGATCAACTTCCGTCTCTTCTTTGATTCAATCGCACACTTAGTGCCCTGATATTTAGCCGAAGCTTAATTATCATCGCACACAGAGTGCATTTACATCAAACCGCTCTTCAATCGATATCGTACACACAGTGCAAACCACAAAGTCGAAGCTTATATTATTTTGCACACACAGTGCTGATCATCTCGATCACGTTTTTGAATACGCACACTTAGTGCCACATAACTCAAACTCAACTCTCACATAGCATCCACATTTCAATATCATTATAATATTCATTTCATAGCATTTAACATAACTAAATGTTCGTATTATGTCCGAACTTACCTCGGACGTTGAACTATCGAAACGGTCGGTCAATCGAGCACTTTACCTTTGCCTCGATCTCGATCCAGACCTCTCCTTTCTTGGTCTATACACATTCAAATTCAATCCATTCAATCACCAAATCATTCATTTTAGTCCAAACACACATATTTAGGGCATTTTACAAAATAGCCCTCACATTTTCACATTTCGTCACTTTAGTCCCTAATTCATAAAATCATCAAATTCACATAATTTCTCCTCACACAAGCCTAGCCAAATTTTCCTTGTGTTCATACAAGCCCACACATTTCATTTATTTCACATTTTAGTCCTTCAATTTATACCTTTCTCAATTTAACCCAAATTTCTCAATTTCATCAAAACTTCCAATACAAACTATGTTAACCCAACACTAAGCTTTCATTTTCCACCATCAAACATTCAATAACTCACATGTCCATCAATGGTACATTTGAAAGACATCATCAATTCATAAAGTTTAAACATGGGTTTGGAAGAGCACAAAGCAACGATTACGAAAATGTAGAAATTACCAAAAATCGATCAAAAATCATACCTCAATTGAGCTTAGCAAGTGCCGAAATTTCAAAAGCTTTTAAAACCCTTTTCTTTCTTCCACAATCGGTGTAAAAGATGAACAACTCCATGCATTTTCTCTTTATGTTTTATTATTATTAACATAATATACATTTTACTATTTTATCCTTTATTATTAACATAATATAACACATGATAGTTGGTTTATATTGTCCAACTACCATCCACTCACTATATAATGGCCAAATTGCTTTATAAGGCCATTTCATTTAAAAGCCATAACACATAGATACTTCAACAATCAAAGACATGACTTTTATACTTTATGCGATTAAGTCCTTTCTCACAATTTGACACACAGTCGATAAAATTATCACACAAAATTTTCACACAGGCTATTTCACATATAATCAACACCAAAAATAATATTAAAATATTTTTACGACCTCAAATTTGTGGTCCCAAAACCACTGTTTCGACTAGGGTCTAATTCGGGTTGTTACAACTCTCCCCCCTTTAAGGATTTTCGTCCCCGAAAATCTTACCGGTAAATAGCTGTGGATATTGCTCTCTCATAACATTTTCAGGCTCCCATGTAGCCTCTTCAATTCCGTGCTTGTGCCACAATACTTTCACTATAGAGATTTTCTTATTTCTCAACTCTTTGGTCTCTCGTGCCAAAATTCGGATCGATTCTTTACTATACGACAAGTCTGACTGGATCTCAACCTCAGTAGGAGCAATCACATGAGACGGGTCTGATCTGTACCGTCGAAGCATTGACACATGAAACACGTTATGAATCATTTCTAACTCAGGTGGAAACATCAATCTGTAAGCAACCGGGCCAACTCGTTCAATAATCTCATACTGTCCAATGAACCTCGGACTCAGCTTGCCCTTCCGGCCAAATCGAAGTATCTTCTTCCACGGAGATACTTTCAAAAACACTATATCACCCACCTCAAATTCAGTATCATTTCGTTTCAAATCTGCATAAGACTTTTGACGATCTGAAGCGGCTTTCAAACTGTCACGTATCACTTTCACTTTCTGCTCAGTCTCTTTTATAAGATCAACCCCGTTAATTTAATTCTCACTTAGCTCAGTCCAATACAATAGAGTTCGACATTTTCAACCATAAAGAGCCTCATACGGTGCCATTTTAATGCTAGATTGAAAACTGTTGTTGTACGCGAATTCAATCAATGGTAAATGTTTTTCCCACGTAGTCTCGAACTCAAGTATACAACATCTCAACATATCTTCAAGAATCTGAATGATTCGCTCGGACTGACCATCTGTTTGGGGATGAAACGCAGTACTGAAATGTAATTTTGTGCCTAAAGCCTCTTGCAATTTCTTTCAAAATCGTGAGGCAAATCTCGGATCTCTGTCCGACAGAATAGATAGTGGCACCCCGTGTCTCAGCAATATACAATTCAGCCAATTTATCAAGTGAATAATCTATTCTCGCCGGAACAAAATGAGCTGATTTCGTCAATTTTTCAACTATCACCCATATTGCATCTTTCTTTCCTCGAGATAAAGGCAATCCCGACACAAAGTCCATCGTGATCCTTTCCCATTTCCACTCAGGAATCATAATCGGTTGCAACAATCCAGACGGAACCTGATGTTTGGCTTTAACTTGCTGACAAATTAAACATTTCGACACAAAGTCAGAGATGTCTCGTTTCATACCATGCCACCAATAAAAGCTGCATTTGAGATCATTATACATTTTCGTACTCCCAGGATGTACAGTTAATCGACTATTATGAGCCTCTTTTAAAATCGCTTGAATCAACTCTGAATTTCTCGGAATAAAAATCCGATCTCTAAATCTCAAACAATCATCACTATCAACTTGAAATTCTGATTCAGCATTCGATTCACATTGAGTTTGTTTAGCCATCATTTCAACATCACTTTTCTGAGCATCACAAATTTGATGTACAAACATCAAATTTATTTTCAACTCGGCCATAACCACACTATCATCACGCAGATCTTTCTGAGCATTCATTGCTCGCAAAGCACATATGGACTTTCGGCTCAAAGCATCAGCTACAACATTAGCTTTACCCGGGTGGTAATCTATCACAAGTTCGTAATCTTTCAACAACTCTAACCATCTTTGCCTCGATCTCGATCCGAACCTCTCCTTTCTTGGTCTATAGACATTCAAATTTAATCCATTCAATCACCAAATCATTCATTTTAGTCCATACACACATATTTAGGGCATTTTACAAAATAGCCCTCACATTTTCACATTTCGACACTTTAGTCCTTAATTCATAAAATCATCAAATTCACATAATTTCTCCTCACATAAGCCTAGCCGAATTTTCCTTGTGTTCATACAAGCCCACACATTTCATTTATTTCACATTTTAGTCCTTCAATTTATACTTTTCTCAATTTAACCCAAATTTCTCAATTTCATCAAAACTTCCAATACAAACTATGTTAATCCAACACTAAGCTTTCATTTTCCACCATCAAACATTCAAGAACTCACATGTCCATCAATGGTACATTTCAAAGACATCATCAATTCACAAAATTTAAACATGGGTTTGGAAGAGCACAAAGTAACGATTACGAAAACGTAGAAATTATCAAAAATCGATCAAAAATCATACCTTAATTGAGCTTAGCAATTGCCGAAATTTCAAAAGCTTTTAAAACCCTTTTCTTTCTTCCACAATCGGTGTAAAAGATGAACAACTCCATGCATTTTCTCTTTATGTTTTATTATTATTAACATAATATACATTTTACTATTTTATCCTTTATTATTAACATAATATAACACATGATAGTTGGTTATAATTGTCCAACTACCATCCACT
The DNA here is from genome assembly GCA_025698515.1 of Gossypium sturtianum. Lineage (NCBI taxonomy): Eukaryota > Viridiplantae > Streptophyta > Magnoliopsida > Malvales > Malvaceae > Gossypium > Gossypium sturtianum. The sequence continues at coordinate 44,362,415 of CM046948.1, forward strand.
CACTATATAATGGCTAAATTGCTTTATAGGGCCATTTCATTTAAAAGCCATAACACATAGATACTTCAACAATCAGCACACAACTTTTACACTTTATGCGATTAAGTCCTTTCTCACAATTTGACACACAGTCGATAAAATTATCACACAAAATTTTCACACAGGCTATTTCACATACAATCAAAACCAAAAATAATATTAAAATATTTTTACGACCTCGGATTTGTGGTCCCGAAACCACTATTCCGACTAGGGTCTAATTCGGGCTGTTACATGTCCTGCATAACTTAGAAAAGTTTTAAATTTTTAAGAATATCTGTAAGAGTTCTGTATAGTCCCAGCTTTACTCTACAGCATGTTTAAGGTCTTGTTGATCTATAGATGGGACATGATGATGATTGAAATGATGATTTATATTACGATTTGTCTGAATAAGTTTCTGATCTGTCTGGTTTTACCTTTAATCCTAATTCGGCAACGGATACGGGTTAGGGGTGTTACAGTAAGTTAGTAATGTTAGAAATGAATCAAATTGAAAATAAATAATTTCACGAAAGAAATGACTATGGAAACAGTTGACAATCCCCGGCAACGGCGCCAAAAACTTGTAACGCGTAGGTTTGTGCAAGTGTACACAGTCAATTTCAAGTAATAAGTAAGTATCGAGTTATCTCCACAGGGATTGTATTTGTGCTAAGTCACTTAATTTGTAAAATTATATTAACAAATTGGTAAATAAAAACACAATATAGTTGAGAAGTGGTGATTAAAATATTTAAACTAAATGCAATGATCCATAATGCAAATTATCTTAAGTATGCAAACTATATGAATGAAATAGATTTTAGTAAAATTAAACACAATTTGCACAATTATAAGATAAATAAACTAGGACAATTACTTTAATTAAACTCAATTTATTATCAACATGCTTAATAACATTCGAAATAACATTCCATGGCAACTCGATCTTTCATGAGTTTGGAAACCACATTAGGTCCTTTTGGAATCCTTTACTTAGTAAATACGCATTTTCATCGATCCTTATTTACTAAGGGTTTCTTAGCATTCGTGTGAGGTAACAGGACGTGTCGGAGTTTGAAATAGTTTAATCACACAAATCTAAAAACTATGCAGATAATGAGCTTGGTCGAGTTGCTAAGCAACCTACAATTTAATCGGTCAGGATCTAAATTGAGCATGCACATTTCAATTATGTGTCCATTAGCCATCATCCGGTCGGGATCGCTCACTAATTGGTGCATTTCAATCACGTATGAACGAAATCTGAGACATGATTTTAATTTAAAACATGATCGATTGAGGCATAAACATTATAAGCATGAATCAAATAAATATTATTTAATCAAAGCAATCATCCTAGCTTAAATAAAATTAAGCTAACATTATTGTAAACAAGAACAAAGAACACATAGCAAACATCTTTAGATTAAATTAAAGAAAAGAAAGATTAAACCCAATTCAGAGTGGCTGTCACCCAAGACTCTGACTGACGAGGCTCCTTCGTTCCTTTGCTTTGCTCCTTTGTTGATGGCTCTCCAAGGTGGCCGACCAAGGGTTCTTTAAGAGGCTTAATTGCTAAAATCTCTATGAAGAGATGATGCTAGGCTTGGGAATGGAAAAGGCTAAGAGAATTTGGAGAGAAGAGAGAACGATGAATGATGAGAATGAATGAGGAATTATTGAGGGATGATGAATGAGGGTATGAGAGGGTCTTATTTATAGGTGAGGAGAGGGGGATAGTTTGCTAAAAATAGTGGATGTTAACCTCTTCAAATCTCCTCAAATTGTGGCCGGCCATGCTTAGTGGCTTTTGACTAGATTTTTGCTTGATTTTTAAGCAATTTTGGATGCCACACAACTCAGGACTGAGACTCGGTCAATCGTAAATCTTCGGAAAAATCTCTAATTTCTTCAACACTGCAAGAACCTTGTCTAATTAAACCAAATAATGGTTTAAGTGGACAGTCATGTGTAGCCAAATATTGGGTTGTCTTGGTCTCCAATTTGGACGGTTTTGTAATCCAGCAAAGCTATCAGACCTGTCCAGAATAAATCAACAAGTTAGAGGACCAAAGAATAAAATTTATCCAATTTAATTAATTAATTAAAACCCAAATTATTAATGAAATATTTTAAAATGAATTATTAAATATAATTTTATATTTTATTATATAATTTAATCATGCATGGCCCACTTTATGTCTTAAAAATATAATATATTCAAATTAATATAAAATAAGCCATTTATTGCATGAAAACTATATAATAAAGCATAAAAGCACATTTTAATAATTTCTATGTCCTAATTTCATATTTTCACAAATTTCATTAATTTATTAAACAATTACTTAGTTTTAACAACGGATTTAAGTAAAAAGGTGATAAATTACATAGGAAAATCCTATATATTTTTCCATTTACAATATACCTGTTGAACCATTTAGAATAACATCGGATACTAGGGAATCTCGCACCCTAAGTGCAAAAACATAGCCGAAGCTATCTTAATCTCGTATCTCATATAGTGCTCACTCTCGAGCTATCAACGGGTCTACTCACACAAGCTGACGGTCATGACGTAACTACACGGTGCTGTTCACACAAGCTGGCAAGGATCCGGAACACATGCTGAATAACTTAGCCACCGGTAGAACATATGGACCAGCACCCAAACACAATAACCCCTAATGATATGTCATTTGTATCCTATCTATTCCTAAGGTTCAACTGGGATTTAACATTGCCGAATCTTCGTCGAACATTTCTGTAAGATCATTTTCACAATTAATTCAATAATAAAGTGCGTAAAACACAATTATATTAATGCTTATTAACATAGGAACTTACCTCAATCACAAAAACGTCGGAATAGGACCAACTAGTCAAATACTTTATTTTTCCCCCGACCTAGATCTGAACTTCGCTTTTCTTGATCTATATAATCAAATTTAACTTATTTAATTATCATTCTAGTCAATTTAATTCAAATTTCATATTATGGAAAAATTACACTTTGGCCCATAATATTTTGACATATTTATAATTTAGTCCCTAGCTCATAAAAATATAAATTAATGCAATTAGGTCCCTACCCATGCTAGCCGAATTTCCCTTATTATCATAGCAGCCCATATTTTCCATCATTTCTCACATTTATCACATAATTTTCATTTTTCACAAATAAATCCCTAATTTGCAATTTCACCCAAAATCACTTAACAAATGTTGTTTATCTAACAACAAATACTCATTTTCTATCATCAAACATCAAGATACACACATATTCATCAATGGTAAAACCATAAACCTTTAACTATTTTACAAATTAGTCCCTGGGCTAGCTAGATTAAGCTACAACGACTCCAAAAACATAGAAATCATTAAAACCGAGATCAAAATCACTTACATGTACTTCCCCAAGCTTTCCGAAATCAAGAACCCAAAAAAATGGTTTTATTTCCTTCAAAATTCGATAGAAGAGAGCTTTGGAGAAGATGAGTACATTATTTCTCTTATTTGTTTTTAGTTTAATTTGCTAATTACTAAACTAACCTTTTAATTTATCAACAAAAATCACTAAAATGATGTCTATCTTTGTCTACTAACTATATTAATGGTCTAATTACCACTTAAGGACTCCACTTTAAGTTTCCATAGCTATTAGACACCTTTAGCTAATGAAACTTAACTTTTACACTTTACGCGATTTAGTCATTTTTATCGAATTGAACATTCAAACGATAAAATTTATTAACGAAATTTTCATACAATCATACTATCATGCTGTAGACCTAAAAATAATAATAAAATAAACATTTCAACCTCGTATTTATGGTTCCAAAACCACTGTTCTATTTAACTAAAAACGGGCTATTACAACTCTCTCCCTAAGGAATTTTCGTCCCCGAAAATCTTACCAAAAAATAAGTTAAGGTACTGTTTCCTCATAGCTTCCTCGGGTTTCCACGTAGCTTCTTCAACCCCGTGGCATTGCCAAAGAACTTTCACTAAAGTAATGCTCTTGTTTCTCAACTCTTTAACCTCTTGAGCTAAAATTCTGATTGGTTCTTCACTATACGTCATATCAGACCGAATTTGAATCTCCGTCGGAGAAATTACATGTGACAGATCTGACCTATATTTGCGTAACATTGACACATGAAATACATTGTGAATTTTTTCTAACTTTGATGGTAAAGCTAGTCGATATGCCAATGGCCCTATTCTTTCGATAATTTCATACGACTCGATAAATCACGGATTCAATTTTCCTTTGCGACTAAATTGAAGAATCTTCCTCCACAGTGATACTTTCAAAAATACTCTGTCGTTGATTTGAAATTCAATGTCTTTACGTTTCAAATCCGCATACGATTTCTGTCGATCTGAAGTTGCTGTTAAACTGTCGCGAATTACTTTCACTTTCTCTTCAGTCTCTCTAATCAAATCAACCCCATGAATCTTTTTCTCACTAAGCTCGGTCCAGTACAATGGAGTTTGGCATTTTCGACCATACAATGCTTCATACGGTGCCATCTTTATGCTCGACTGAAAACTATTGTTATACGCGAATTCAACTAACGGTAAATGTTTTTCCCAGTTGCCTTCAAACTTAAAACACAGCAACGAAGCATATCTTCGAGAATCTAAATCACTCTCTCAGACTGACCGTCAGTTTGAGGGTAGAAGGCAGTACTAAAATGCAATTGCGTATCCAAAGCTTCTTGTAATTTCTTCCAAAATCGCGACGTAAACCTCGGATCTCTATCTGAAATAATAGAAACTGGCACCCCGTGCAATCTAACAGTCTCAAAGACATACAATTCAGCTAATCTATCGAGCGAAAAGTCTATACGTACCGGAATAAAATATGAAGATTTCATTAGTCTATCAACAACAACTCAGATGACATCTTTCTTTTTCGGAGATAAGGGTAATCCCGATACGAAATCCATCGTAACTCTATCCCATTTCCACTCTGGTATCATCACTGGCTATAGTAGTCCTGAAGGCACTTGATGTTCGGCTTTAACTTGTTGACAAACAAAGCATCTCGACACAAATTAAGAAAAGTCTCGTTTCATCCCTGACCACCAGTACGACTGTTTCAAATCATTGTACATCATAGTACTTCCCGGATGAACAGATAAACAACCAATGTGTGCTTTGTGTAGAACTTTCTGAATGAGCTCAAAATTTCTCGGTACACAAATTCTACTTTGGAACAGCAAACAATCATCGGATTCGATCTAATATTCAGAACCAGTAGTTGACTCGCATTGTACTCTTCTAGCTTGCAATTCATTGTCACACTTCTGAGCTTCTAAAATTTGCTGAAGAAACACCGGTTTAGCTTTTAACTCAGCTAAAATCGAACCATCATCAAACAAGGTTAACTGTGTGTTCATTTCCGGCAAAGCAAATAAAGATTTTCTACTCAGATCATCCACGACTACATTTGCTTTCCTTGGGTGATAATCAATCACTAATTCATAGTCTTTCAACAACTCAAGCCATCTTCGTTGTCGCAAATTAAAATCTTTGTCAGGCATTAGTAATTTCAAGCTCTTTTGATCAGTAAAAATATGAGATTTTTCACCGTACAAATGATGTCGCCAAATTTTTAATGCGAAAACAATAGCTGTAACGACCCGATTTAGGGGCTAGTCGGAACAGTGGTCTTGGGACCACTAATTCGAGGTTGAAGAAAAATATTTTGATATTATTTTATGTGTTATAAAATGTTTATAAAGAGGCATGAGAATTTTGGTGCTTTAATTTTTGCGATTGAGGGCTTAAATGCGAAAAAGGACTAAATCGCATAAAGTGCGAAAGTTCTATTTTATTTGCTAGAAGTGCCAAATAGCTATAGAATGTAAATTGGAGGTCTTTAAAGTGCAAATATGCCTTCCTATAAGTGATGGACGGTCAAGGGGACAAGAAATGAAAAATTTGACAAGGGTTGGTGACATTAGTTGACTAAATGTATAAAATAAGATGAAATAAGTAAAAGTTATCATCTTTTCATTTTCTTTTCTTCTCCAACCTAAAATATCAGCAAAGGGAGGGTTTTGAAAGCTTGAAAATTTCAGCAGCTCATCTCCTCTTCAAGTAAGTGATTTTGATGACTTTCCTTGATAAAAATTGTATTTTTGGGGTCCCCAAAGCTTAAGCTTTCTAAAGAGGGGACTAGTTTGCAATATGGTGGAAAGTCTAGGGACTTACCATGATAGATTTTATGTTGTTTGATGAGTTTTATGGAAGAAAATGAATGATAGGATGATGAGAAACAACTCTTGTGAAAGGTGTTGTCATGAAAACACCTAATTGGGGCTAAAATGCAAAAGTTGTAATTTGTTCATTAAGGATTGAAATAGATTGAATTGTGGATAGTTGTAAGAAGATTAAATGTTCAGATAGGCTTTTTTAACAAGAAAATGTGATGAAAATTTATTTACGAGCCTAGGGCCGAAATTGTAATTTTGCCAAAGCTTAGGGGCAAAATAGTCATTTTTGCCTAGAGCATAGATTATGATATATTATGATTATTAAGTGATTAAATCGGTAAATTCCATTGTTCTAGATTAAAGAAATTGAGTTTCGGACCTAGAACGGGTGAAAAGAGAAAGGTGGGCAAAAGTCTATTTTCGGCCCTTTCGGCATCGAGGTAAGTTCATGCGCAAATGTTGTAATCACGTATGAGTTATTTTAATATTCCAATGTTGTATGGAATGTATAATTACACAATGAATGTATTAAATACTTTTCGATGGGTTGTTAAGAGAATTGAACCTAAGAATGGTAAGAAACGTAAATAGTATGAAATGATGATAGTTAAGGTTCAGTGTAAGACCATATTAGAATATGGATTCGGTGAGAGATATTAAATAAGACCATGTCAAAGACATGGCAACGATGTGATATTTAGTATAAGGCCTTGTCGGGGACATGGCATCGATATGATAATTCATGTATGATCCTATCAGGGGTATGATGTCAATGTGACAATATGTGTATGTGACCTAATAGTATTATTTAACAGTTGAGATGAATTCAGTGCATGATGAACCTTTAGTGGGATGAGTGTAATCAATACACCTTAGTGTATGAGAGAGATTTGTTAATGTATTGTGTGAACGCGAATGAGAATCGTAGAAAGTTAAGTAAGAATGATAGTGAGTGAGGATGTTTACAGATGAACGTTTGAATTAGAGAAAATGTATGTGAATAAGTATCTATGAATATATTACTATCGGTGGGCTGTGTGCGTTACCACCTGATATATTATTAATTGATGGGTTGTGTGCGATACCATCAACTATATTACTATCGGTGGGCTGTGTGCGTTACCACCTGATATATTATTAATTGATGGGTTGTGTGCGATACCATCAACTATATTACTATCGGTGGTCATGTATGCGTTACCACGATATATTATTAATTGATGGGTCGTATGCGATACCATCAACTATATATTATTATCGGTGAAATTGTGTGCGTTACACACGATAAATTAGTAATCGATGCGCTGTGTGCGATACCATCGCTTATAAATGATTGGTGAGCTAAGTGCGAAATCACCATAGGTATAAATGATTGGTGGGCTGTGTACGATACCACCCTATAAGAGATTCAATGGTGGGCTAGGAATGTATGCTAATGAGACGAGCATTTGGTTTATGGTATGGTAAGAATATGGTAAGATATAGAATGAGTAAGCTTTAAGGATGATTGAGTAAGTAACCATGAGTTCATGAGAAAAGCTCTTCATAATAAATTGCAGTCATGTATATTCAATGAATATCAGTGTTTATCAGTTGTGTGCAGATGAACTTACTAAGCAATTTTGCTTACTCCTTTTATTTCTCTCATCTCTTATAGGTAAATTTAGCTAGCTCGGATTGGAGATCGCCGGAGATGTTTTCACACTATCGAGCAGACACTTGGTATGATGTATCAAGTCCTTATAAGTTATGGCATGTATAGGGCTAGTACTTAAGGTTGATTGAGTCATTGTTGATGTAGCCAAATTATGTTGGCCCAAGAGAACTTATGTTGTTTGTGTATAGCCATAGATCATGGCCTAAGTTGTTTGTAATTATATGAGAATTAGTTCTCCCTAGTGTATGGGATAAAGACCTTATTCTTTTATAATCAAATGTCTTTAATTCAAGAGTAATGTTGATACTATGTGTAGTTATGTGATGAGGTATGTATGTATGCAAATGCCAAGGCCCTGTGAAGTCTGCACTTGACACTTAGAAATTTAATTGTCACACGGGCCAGGGCCAGGGCCACGGGCGTGTCCAGGCCGTGTGGATTTAGTCAGTGTCGACCACGGGTGGAAGGCACGGGCATGTCTTAATGGCACACGGGCGTGTCCCTATACCAACACGGGCGTGTGGCCCCTGTTTTAAAGAAAAGTTTCTTTTAACTTGTAAAATTTTTTGAACGCAAGTTTAAGGCCTCGTAAGCCCACAATATGAATGATTTGACTAAGAAAGAGAAGTTTTTAATTCAGAACAAAATTTTATAGCCCGTAAGTTCATGTTTAAGGAATTTTAAGCATAGTATTGTCTCGTATCCGGTTTTAGCCTCAGAATCGGGTATGGGGTGTTACAATAGCGGCCAACTCTAATTCCTGTGTTGGATAATTTTTTACATGTGGCTTCAATTGTCTGGAAGCATAAGCTATCTCTTTACCTTATTGCATCAAAACACATCCCAAACCGTTCAATGGCGCATCACTGAAAATTACAAACTCTTTACCCGACTCAGGCTGAACTAAAACTGGTGCTTCCGTTAACAGTGCTTTCTACTGTTCAAAACTCTGTTGGCATTTCTCAGACCATTCGAACTTCACATCTTTCTATAACAATTGAGTCATCGGTGTAGCAATCATTGAGAACCCTTTTACAAAACATCGATAGTAGCCAGCTAATCCCAAAAAACTTTTGACTTCAAATACATTTCTTGGTGGTTTCCAGTCCACAACTGCTGAAATCTTACTCGGATCAACTTGAATGCCTTCCGCTGAAACAATATGTCCCAAGAATCCAACTTCTCAGAGCCAAAACTCGTATTTACTGAATTTAGCAAACAGTTGCTTATCTCTCAATGTTTGTAACACAATCCTCAAATGTTCAACATGCTTAGATTCATTTCGAGAATAGATCAGAATGTCATCAATCAACATAACAACAAATCTATCCAAATACGGTCTAAAGATTCGATTCATTAAATCCATAAATATTGCAAGAGCATTAGTTAATCCGAATGGCATAACAAGAAATTCATAATGCTCCTACCTTGTTCTGAATGCTGTTTTTAGCACATCCGAATCTTTAACTCTCAACTGATAATAATCAGATCGTAAATGAATCTTTGAGAATATTGCTGCTCATTTCAACTAGTCAAACAAATCATCAATTCTCGGAAAAGGATACTTATTCTTAATTGTAACCTTGTTGACCTGACGATAGTCGATACACAGTGTCATCGATCCATCTTTCTTCTTTACAAACAGCACTAGTGCACCCCAGGGCGAAAAGCTAGGTCGCGCAAAAATTCTATCTTTTAACTCTTGCAACTGAGCTTTCAACTCTTTCAGTTGTGTAGGAGCCATTCTATAAGGAGCAATCGATATCGGTGGTGTTCCCGGTACTAATTCAATAGCAAACTCAACTTCTCTGATTGGTGGCAACCCAGGCAACTTTTTTGGAAACACATCCGGATATTCACAAACTACTGGCACTGATTCAATTTTTGATTCTGACGCTTTTGTATCTAGTACATATGCAGGATAAGCATCACAACCTTTTCTCACATATTTCTGAGCTAACATCGTCGATATTTGTAACAGTCCGGTTTAGACCCTAATCGAAACAGTGGTTTTGGGACAACAAATCCGAGTCAAGAAAATATTTTAATATTATTTTCTGTGTTTTCAGTATATGATTAAGCATGTGTTAAAGTTCCGTGAATTAATTTGTCCGTTTGTGTGCTTAATTTGAGAAAAGGATTAAATTGCATTAAAAGAAAAATTAGCATGATATTTGTAAAAGCACCTATGTGTTATGGCTTTTAAATGTTGTGGCCTTATGAGGCAATTAAGCCATTAATAAAGTTAGTGGATGGCAAAGGACAAGTATGCCCTTAATGTTTATATGTTCATATGTTTAGTAACAAGGTTAATTTAGTAAATAGATTAATAATATGCTAGTTAATAAAACAAATGAAAATGTTAGTGGATGTGTTCATCCATTTTGGCCGTATTTGAAGAAAAGAAAAGAAAGAATAATAAGCAAGGTTTCAGCTAGCTTTTGATTTGATTCAAGGTATGTTTTTAATCAGTTTTTGATAATTTCTACATTTTCGTAATCGTTGCTTCGAGTACTTTGAAACACATGCTTCAATTTTGTGCATTGATGACTATTTCGAAATATGTCATTGATGAACACATAATTTTGTGATGTTTGAAGATGAATTATGAAAGATATCTGATAAATTAACATAGTTTATCTTTGAATTTTTGATGAATTTGAATATTTTGGATGTAATTGAGAAAATAATATTTTGAGGGGCTAAATTGTGAAATAAATGAAATTTATGGACTTGTATGAGATATATGAACATAGGCTAAGAATGGGTTTATTGAGATTTTGTGTACTTTGTGATTTTGTGAAATAGGGACTAAAATGTCCAAATGTAAAAATGTGAGGGCTAATTTGTAAATTGCCCTAAATCTGTGTTTTTGGATTGAATTGAATGAACTATTGAATAAATGGATTAAATTTGAATATGCATAGATCAAGAACTGAAGAAAACAGACTTAGATCGCGGGAAATCAAAAGTTACTGAATAGTCGTTTATCTCCGTTCTTCCCGTTCGAGGTAAGTCGATATACAAATAAATGCATTTCAATTGAGTTAATTGTGCATATATGAAATTCAACTTATGTTGAACATGCTCGAGATGTTATATTCATGGAATCCGAGATAGTATCGACAATGTATCTATGTCCGAGAAGTCCCATATGAACCTAGGAATAGATAGGGTAACATATGACATGACATAGGTGTTCAATATGTGATATCATGTAAGACCACATCTGGGACGTTGGCATTGATTCGATATTTCGTGTAGGACCACGTCTGGGACGTTAGCATCGATATGAGATTTACGTGTAAGACCATGTCTGGAACATTGGTATCGTATTGGTTCGTGTAAGACCCTGTATGGGACAGTGGCATCGACCTTTGGTTACATGTAAGACCACGTCTGGGATGTTGGAATTTTATGACTATTCCGAGCATTTTGAGTATCCTATCTAGTTCCAAACAGTTCAACGAGAAAGTCTGAGAAATGAATGACTATGTGAGTTGTATATCCACTTCAGGTACGTTTGATGTATATGCCTTGAATAGGTATGAAAGGTGAGAAAATATGCATATAGATACAATGAGCTACAATTTGTGATATATGAATGAATGTGACATGAGTAAATGAGATAGGTGGAGATATGATATGTTGGCAAGCAATGGCAATCCTATTGAGCCAAAGAGAAACTTATGTGTATGGAATGATGATATATTTATGAATTTGATTTGCCATGCTTATAATAGATTTTATGTTAAGTTTATTTGTATATGGCTTACTAAGCTTTTGAAAGCTTACTTTGGGTGTGTTTATTCTGTTTAATAGATCGATAAAGCTACGAGAGGCTCGGGGATGTCGAGGATCATCACCACACTATCAAACTCAACTTTGGTACTTTGAAAGTGTATATAGTTAAATATGGCATGTATAGGCTAGTTGTTTTGGAATATGTTTGAGATATGTGGATAGCCATGTGATATGGCTAGTTAAATGGTTGTGTAATGAATGAAGAGTCATGCTATATGATGTTTGGCTTTGGTATGATTCCATGGTTGTGGAATGGTCAAGGTAATGGTAAGCATGTTGATGCAATTTGAGTATATATGTTTGAACAATGAAATGGTTATATGAATGGTAAGATGTAGATGATTTATGCTTGGTTTTACATGTGAATTAGTTGTGCAAATTGATATACAAGTTGGCATGTTTAGTACTGAGATTGTATGGGATGATATGTTGATCATTTGACATGTTTTTGGTTGTCAATTGTTTATGAAATGATGCTTGTAGGGATGACCCAAGTGTGGGTGGCATTTTGGCCTTGAAAATGGCCTATAATTGCCCACATGGTTGAGCACACGGGCGTGTGGCTTGACCGTGTCCCTCGTGGTTTCATTTTGAAACAAGTCAGGCTCGACCACGGACGTGTGACTGGCCGTGTGGTGCAAGTCAGGCTCGACCATGGGTGAGGCACACGGGCGTGTCCACGGCTGTGTGGACAGGTCAGTATGTATGCCCTGTTTTGACACGGCTTAGACACACGGGCGTGTCTAAGGCCGTGGGAGGCACACGGCCTGCCCACACGGGCGTGTGACCTCTATAACTTAAAAAAATTTAAATTTTCAAAAATTTCCGTATGTGTTCGGTTTAGTCCCGGCCCTATTCTTAAGCATGATTAACGTTTTGTAGACCTATTTAAGCGACACTTTGAAATGATTTATCAGATTATGATATGGGATGTCTGTAAAAGTTTCTATTTGGTTCGGTAATACCTTTAACCCTATTCCGGTGACGGTTAGGGGTTAGGGGTGTTGCATTTGGTTGGTATCAGAGCTACGGTTTAGTCAATTCTCAGACTAACGTAGCGTGTAACAGTCTAGCTATACATGCCATATATTTGAACTGTGATAGTGTGATGAATCTTGACGAGTAAAAATGTGTTTTCCGTATAGTAATGGATCCCGAAAGAGCCGTAGATGACGATGTTGAAAGCAATGTGCCTGCTTCTACTCAAAAGACAGCGCCATCTGATTCAAGATCGGCTACTAGCGATTAAGAGGGAGAAGCTAAACAAGCTTTCTTCCAAAGGATGAGTGAGTGGTTCACTCAGTTCATAAGAAATAATTCGACTGTTTCACAACCTCCACCCCCGCTTAATCCCCCTCAGACATCAGTTGTGCCTCCGATTATGAACTTGAATATATTGAACAAGCCTCCGGTCGACAAAATCTGTAAATATGGGGCTGAAGAGTTCAAGGCTACTAGTGATGACGGCGCCGAGAAAGTCAAGTTTTTGTTAGAGAACACAATCTGGGTATTTGATGAGATGTCGCTGAGCCCCGAAGAATGTATAAAATGTGTTGTTTCCTTGCTACAAGATGCAGCTTATCAGTGGTGGAAGACTTTGATCTCTGTGGTTCCAAAGGAACGAGTTACTTGGGAATTCTTCCAATCTAAATTTTGGAAGAAATACATCAGTCAGAGATTCATAAATCAGAAACGAAAAGAGTTTCTGGAATTAAAACAGGGTCGCATGTCTGTCACTGAGTATGAAAGAGAATTCCTGAGACTAATTCAGTATGCTCGTGAATGTGTATCGACTGAGGAAATAATGTGCAAAAGATTTGAAGATGGCCTTAATGAAGATATCCGTTTGCTTGTTGGGATTTTGGAAATAAAAGAGTTTGTTGTGCTTGTTGATCGAGCGTGAAAAGCTGAGGCACTCGGGATAGACAAAAGAAAAGCTAAATCTGAAGCTAGAGATGTGAAAAAGAGATTTCCGAACAAATCATTTCAGTCTGCTTCAAAGAAATTCAGAGATGAACAAAGCCATTCAAGATTTAATGTGGGATATTCGAATAGAGATCGAGCTAGATCACAGTTGAGCTCCAAAGCTCCAGCGATATCAATGGCCAGTGTTGGAAATGTCCGATCAGAGCGACCTGAATGTAAGCACTATAGTAAAAGACATCCGGGAAGTTGTAGACTGAATGACCGAGCTTGTTTCAGATGTGGATCGTTAGATCATTTCATTCGTGATTGCCCAGAGTCTGTTGAGCAAGAGATTGTTCAGAATCTGAGATCAGATAATGTTTTAACGAGAGGTAGAGCTTCCCAAAATACAAGAAATGTTAGTGGTAGTCAGAAAGCTATAAAAGACACAGTAGCAAGATCTGAAGCTAGAGCGCCTGCCAGAGCATATGCTATCCGAGCTAGTGAGGAAGCTTCATCTCCGGATGTTATAATGGGTACATTTACTCTTTATGATACTTCTGTGATTGCATTATTAGGTCTCGTAGACCTATTTAAGGGACACTTTGATATGATTTATCAGATTATGATATGATATGTCTGTAAAAGTTTCTATTTGGTCCGGTAATGCCTTTAACCCTATTTCGGCGACGGTTACGGGTTAGGGGTGTTACATTTGGTTGGTATCAGAGCTACGGTTTAGTCGATTTTCGGACTAACGTAGCGTGTAACTGTCTAGCTATACATGCCATATATTTGAACTGTGATAGTGTGATGAACCTTGACGAGTAAAAATGTGTTTTTCATATAGTAATGGATCCCAAAAGAGCCGTAGCTTATGATGTTAAAAGCAATGTGCCTGCTACTACTCAAGGGACAGTGCCATCTGATTCGAGACAGGCTACTAGCGGTTAAGAGGGAGAAGCTAAACAAGCTTTCTTCCAAATGATGAATGAGTGGTTCACTCAGTTCATAAGAAATAATCCGACTGTTTCACAACCTTCGCCCCCGCTTAATCCCCCTCAGACATCAGTTGTGCCTCCGGTTATGAACTTGAATCTGTTGAACAAGCCTCCGGTCGACAAAATCTTTAAATATGGGGCTGAAAAGTTCAAGGCTACTAGTGATGACGACGCCGAGAAAGTCAAGTTTTGGTTAGAGAACACAATCCCAGTATTTAATGAGATGTCGCTGAGCCCCGAAGAATGTATAAAATGTATTGTTTCCTTGCTACGAGATGCAGCTTATCAGTGGTGGAAGACTTTGATCTCTGTGGTTCCAAAGGAACGAGTTACTTGGGATTTCTTTCAGTCTGAATTTTGGAAGAAATACATCAGTCAGAGATTCATAGATCAGAAACGGAAAGAGTTTCTGGAATTAAAATAGGGTCGCATGTCTGTCACTGAGTATGAAAGAGAATTTGTGAGACTAAGTCAGTATGCTCGTGAATGTGTATCGACCGAGGAAATAATGTGCAAAAGATTTGAAGATGGCCTTAACAATGATATTCGTTTGCTTGTTGGAATTTTGAAAATAAAAGAGTTCGTTGTACTTGTTGATCGAGCGTGCAAAGCTGAGGCACTCGGGATAGACAAAAGAAAAGCTAAATCTGAAGCTAGAGATGTGAAAAAGAGATTTCCGAACAAATCATTTCAGTCTGCTTCAAAGAAATTCAGAGTTGAATAAAGTCGTTCAAGATTTAATGTGGGAAATTCGAATAGAGATCGAGCTAGATCACAGTTGAGCTCCAAAGCTCCAGCAATATCAATGGCCAGTGTTGGAAATGTCCGATCAGAGCGACCTGAATGTAAGCACTATAGTAAAAGACATCCGAGAAGTTGTAGACTGAATGACCGAGCTTGTTTCAGATGTGGATCGTTAGATCATTTCATTTGTGATTGCCCAGAGTCTGTTGAGCAAGAGATTATTCAGAATCTGAGATCAGATAATGTTTTAGCGAGAGGTAGACCTTCCCAAAATACAAGAAATGTTAGTGGTAGTCAGAAAGCTATAAAAAACTCAGTAGCAAGATCTGAAGCTAGAGCGCCTGCCAGAGCTATGCTATCCGAGCTAGTGAGGAAGCTTCATCTCCGGATGTTATAATGGGTACATTTACTCTTTATGATACCTCAGTGATTGCATTGATAGGTATCGTAGACCTATTTAAGGGACACTTTGATATGATTTATCAGATTATGATATGAGATGTCTATAAAAGTTTGTATTTGGTCCGATAATGCCTTTAACCTATTTCGACGACGGTTACGGGTTAGGGGTGTTACATTTGGTTGGTATCAGAGCTACGATTTAGTCGATTCTCAGACTAACATAGCGTGTAACAGTCTAGCTATACATGCCATATATTTGAAATGTGATAGTGTGATGAATCTTGATGAGTAAAAATGTGTTTTTCGTATAGTAATGGATCCCGAAAGAGCCGTAGCTGACGATGTGAAAAGCAATGTGCCTGCTTCTACTCAAGGGACAGTGCCATCTGATTCGAGACCGGCTACTAGCGGTTAAGAGGGAGAAGATAAACAAGCTTTCTTCTAAATGATGAGTGAGTGGTTCACTCAGTTCATAAGAAATAATCCGACAGTTTCACAACCTTCGCCCCCGCTTAATCCCCCTCAGACATCAGTTGTGCCTCTGGTTATGAACTTGAATCTGTTGAACAAGCCTCCAGTCGACAAAATCTTTAAAAATGGGGCTGAAAAGTTCAAGGCTAGTAGTGATGACGACGCCGAGAAAGTCAAGTTTTGGTTAGAGAACACAATCCGGGTATTTGATGAGATGTCGCTTAGCCCCGAAGAATGTATAAAATGTATTGTTTCCTTGCTACAAGATGCAGCTTATCAGTGGTGGAAGACTTTGATCTCTGTGGTTCCAAAGGAACGAGTTACTTGGGATTTCTTCCAGTCTGAATTTTGGAAGAAATACATCAGTCAGAGATTCATAGATCAGAAATGGAAAGAGTTTCTGGAATTAAAACAGGGTCGCATGTCTGTCACTGAGTATGAAAGAGAATTCGTGAGACTAAGTCAGTATGCTCGTGAATATGTATCAACCGAGGAAATAATGTGCAAAAGATTTGAAGATGGTCGTAACGAAGATATCAGTTTGCTTGTTGGGATTTTTGAAATTAAAGAGTTCATTGTGCTTGTTGATCGAGCGTGAAAAGCTGAGGCACTCGGGATAGACAAAAGAAAAGCTAAATCTGATGCTAGAGATGTGAAAAAGATATTTCCGAACAAATCATTTCAGTCTGCTTTAAAGAAATTCAGAGATGAACAAAGCCGTTCAAAATTTAATTTGGGACATTCGAATAGAGATCGAGCTAGATCACAGTTGAGCTCCAAAGCTCCAGCGATATCAATGGCCAGTGTTGGAAATGTCCGATCAGAGCGACCTGAATGTAAGCACTATGGTAAAAGACATCCGGGAAGTTGTAGATTGAATGACCAAGCTTGTTTTAGATGTGGATCGTTAGATCATTTCATTCGTGTTTGCCCAGAGTCTGTTGAGCAAGAGATTGTTCAGAATCTGAGATCAGATAATGTTTTAGTGAGAGGTAGACCTTCCCAAAATACAAGAAATATTAGTGGTAGTTAGAAAGCTATAAAAGACTCAGTAGCGAGATCTGAAGCTAGAGCGCCTGCCAGAGCATATGCTATCCGAGCTAGTGAGGAAGCTTCATCTCCGGATGTTATAATGGGTACATTTACTCTTTATGATACTTCTGTGATTGCATTGATTGGTCTCGTAGACCTATTTAAGGGACACTTTGATATGATTTATCAGATTATGATATGAGATGTTTGTAAAAGTTTCTATTTGGTCCGGTAATGCCTTTAACCCTATTTCGGTGACGGTTACGGGTTAGGGGTGTTACATTTGGTTGGTATCAGAGCTACGGTTTAGTCGATTCTCGGACTAACGTAGAGTGTAACAGTCTAGCTATACATGCCATATATTTGAACTGTGATAGTGTGATGAATCTTGACGAGTAAAAATGTGTTTTTCGTATAGTAATGGATCCCGAAAGAGCCGTAGCTGACGATGTTAAAATCAATGTGCCTGCTTCTGCTCAAGGGAGAGTGCCATCTGATTCGAGACCGGCTACTAGCGGTTAAGAGGGAGAAGCTAAACAAGCTTTCTTCTAAATGATGAGTGAGTGGTTCACTCAGTTCATAAAAAATAATCTGACTTTTTCACAACCTTCGCCCCTGCTTAATCCCCCTCAGACATCAATCTTTGCCTCCGATTATGAACTTGAATCTGTTGAACAAGCCTCCGATCGACAAAATCTTTAAATATGGGGCTGAAAAGTTCAAGGCTACTAGTGATGACGACGCCGAGAAAGTCAAGTTTTGGTTAGAGAACACAATCCGAGTATTTGATGAGATGTTGTTGAGCCCCGAAGAATGTATAAACTGTATCGTTTCCTTGCTACGAGATGCAACTTATCAGTGGTGGAAGACTTTGATCTCTGTGGTTCCAAAGGAACGAGTTACTTGGGATTTCTTCCAGTCTAAATTTTGGAAGAAATACATCAGTCAGAGATTCATAGATCAGAAACGGAAAGAGTTTCTGGAATTAAAATAGGGTCGCATGTCTGCCACTGAGTATGAAAGAGAATTCGTGAGACTAAGTCAGTATGCTCGTGAATGTGTATCGACCGAGGAAATAATGTGCAAAGGATTTGAAGATGGCCTTAACGAAGATATCCGTTTGCTTGTTGGGATTTTCGAAATAAAAGAGTTCGTTGTGCTTATTGATCGAGCGTGCAAAGCTGAGGCACTCGGGATAGACAAAAGAAAATCTAAATCTGAAGCTAGAGATGTGAAAAAGAGATTTCCAAACAAATCATTTCAGTCTGCTTCAAATAAATTCAGAGATGAACAAAGCCGTTCAAGATTTAATATAGGACATTCGAATAGAGATCGAGCTAGATCACAGTTGAGCTCCAAAGCTCCAGCGATATCAATGGCCATTGTTGGAAATGTCTGATCAGAGTGACCTGAATGTAAGCACTATAGTAAAAGACATCCGGGAAGTTGTAGACTGAATGACCGAGCTTGTTTCAGATGTGGATCGTTAGATCATTTCATTCGTGATTGCCCAGAGTCTGTTGAGCAAGAGATTGTTCAGAATCTGAGATCAGATAATGTTTTAGCGAGAGGTAGACCTTCCCAAAATACAAGAAATGTTAGTGGCAGTCAGAAAGCTATAAAAGACTCAGTAGCAAGATCTGAAGCTAGAGCGCCTGCCAGAGCATATGCTATCCGAGCTAGTGAGGAAGCTTCATCTCCAGATGTTATAATGGGTACATTTACTCTTTATGATACTTCTGTGATTGCATTGATAGGTCTCGTAGACCTATTTAAGGGACACTTTGATATGATTTATCAGGTTATGATATGAGATGTCTGTAAAAGTTTCTATTAGGTCCGGTAATGCCTTTAACCCTATTCCGGCGACGGTTATGGGTTAGGGGTGTTACATTTTGTTGGTATCAGAGCTATAGTTTAGTCGATTCTCGGACTAACGTAGCGTGTAACAGTCTAGCTATACATGCCATATATTTGAACTGTGATAGTGTGATGAATCTTGACGAGTAAAAATGTGTTTTCTATATAGTAATGGATCCCGAAAGAGCCGTAGGTGACGATGTTAAAAGCAATGTGCCTGCTTCTGCTCAAGGGAGAGTGCCATCTGATTCGAGACCAGCTACTAGTGGTTAAGAGGGAGAAGCTAAACAAGCTTTCTTCCAAATGATGAGTGAGTGGTTCACTCAGTTCATAAGAAATAATCCGACTGTTTCACAACCTTCGCCCTCGCTTAATCCCCCTCAAACATCAGTTGTGCCTCCGGTTATGAACTTGAATCTGTTGAACAAGCCTCCGGTCGACAAAATCTTTAAATATGGGGCTGAAAAGTTCAAGGCTACTAGTGATGACGACGTCGAGAAAGTCAAGTTTTGGTTAGCGAACACAATCCGAGTATTTGACGAGATGTCGCTGAGCCCCGAAGAATGTATAAAATGTATTTTTTCCTTGCTACGAGATGCAGCTTATCAGTGGTGGAAGACTTTGATCTCTATGGTTCTAAAGGAACGAGTTACTTGGGATTTCTTCCAGTCTGAATTTTAGAAGAAATACATCAGTCAGAGATTCATAGATCAGAAACGGAAAGAGTTTCTGGAATTAAAATAGGGTCGCATGTCTGTCACTGAGTATGAAAGAGAATTCGTGAGACTAAGTTAGTATGCTCGTGAATGTGTATCGACCGAGTAAATAATATGTAAAAGATTTGAAGATGGCCTTAACAAAGATATCCGTTTGCTTGTTGGTATTTTGGAAATAAAAGAGTTCGTTGTGCTTGTTGATCGAGCGTGCAAAGCTGAGGCACTCGGGATAGACAAAAGAAAAGCTAAATATGGAAAAAGAGATGTGAAAAAAAGATTTCCGAACAAATCATTTCAGTCTACTTCAAAGAAATTCAGAGATGAACAAAGCCGTTCAAGATTTAATATGGGACATTCGAATAGAGATCAAAGCTAGATCACAGTTGAGCTCTAAAGCTCCAGCGATATCAATGGCCAGTGTTGGAAATGTCTGATCAGAGCGACCTGAATGTAAGCACTGTAGTAAAAGACATCCGGGAAGTTGTAGACTGAATGACTGAGCTTGTTTCAGATTTGGATCGTTAGATCATTTCATTCGTGATTTCCCAGAGTCTGTTGAGCAAGAGATTGTTCAGAATCTAAGGTCAGATAATGTTTTACCGAGAGGTAGACCTTCCCAAAATACAAGAAATGTTAGTGGTAGTCAGTAAAGCTATAAAAGACTCAGTAGCAAGATCTGAAGCTAGAGCGCCTGCCAGAGCATATGCTATCCGAGCTAGTGAGAAAGCTTCATCTCCGGATGTTATAATGGGTACATTTACTCTTTATGATACTTCTGTGATTGCATTGATAGGTCTCGTAGACCTATTTAAGGGACACTTTGATATGATTTATCAGATTATGATATGAGATGTCTATAAAAGTTTCTATTTGGTCCGGTAATACCTTTAACCCTATTCTGGCGACAGTTATGGGTTAGGGGTGTTACATTTGGTTGGTATCAGAGCTACGGTTTAGTCGATTCTCAGACTAACGTAGCGTGTAACAGTCTAGCTATACATGCCATATATTTGAACTGTGATAGTGTGATGAATCTTGACGAGTAAAAATGTGTTCTCCGTATAGTAATGGATCCCAAAAGAGCCGTAGCTCACGATGTTAAAAGCAATGTGCCTGCTTCTGCTCAAGGGAGAGTGCCATCTGATTCGAGACTGGCTACTAGCGGTTAAGAGGGAGAAGCTAAATAAGCTTTCTTCCAAATGATGAGTGAGTGGTTCACTCAGTTCATAAGAAATAATCCGACTGTTTCACAACCTTCGCCCCTGCTTAGTCCCCCTCAGACATCAGTTGTGCCTCCGGTTATGAACTTGAATCTGTTGAACAAGCCTTCAGTCGACAAAATCTTTAAATATGAGGCTGAAAAGTTCAAGGCTACTAGTGATGACGACACCGAGAAAGTCAAGTTTTGGTTAGAGAACACAATCCGGGTATTTGATGAGATGTCGCTGAGCCCCGAAGAATGTATAAAATGTATTGTTTCCTTGCTACGAGATGCAGCTTATCAGTGGTGGAAGAATTTGATCTCTGTGGTTCCAAAGGAACGAGTTACTTGGGATTTCTTCCAGTCTAAATTTCGGAAGAAATACATCAGTCAGAGATTCATAGATCAGAAACGGAAAGAGTTTCTGGAATTAAAATAGGGTCGCATGTCTGTCACTAAGTATGAAAGAGAATTCGTGAGACTAAGTCAGTATGCTCGTAAATGTGTATCAACCGAGGAAATAATGTGCAAAAGATTTGAAGATGGCCTTAACGAAGATATCCGTTTGCTTGTTGGGATTTTGGAAATAAAAGAGTTCGTTGTACTTGTTGATCGAGCGTGCAAAACTGAGGCACTCGGGATAGACAAAAGAAAAGCTGAATCTGAAGCTAGAGATGTGAAAAAAAGATTTCCGAAAAAATCATTTCAGTCTGCTTCAAAGAAATTCAGAGATGAACAAAGCCGTTCAATATTTAATGTAGGACATTCGAATAGAGATCGAGCTAGATCACAGTTGAGCTCCAAAGCTCCAGCGATATAAATGGCCAGTGTTGGAAATGTCTGATCAGAGCGACCTGAATGTAAGCACTATGGGAAAAGACATCCGAGAAGTTGTAGATTGAATGACCGAGCTTGTTTCAGATGTGGATCATTAGATCATTTCATTCGTGACTGCCCAGAGTCTATTGAGCAAGAGATTGTTCAGAATCTGAGATCAGATAATGTTTCATCGAGAGGTAGACCTTTTCAAAATACAAGAAATGTCAGTGGTAGTCAGAGAGCTATAAAAGACTCAGTAGCGAGATCTGAAGTTAGAGCGCCTGCCAGAGCATATGCTATTCGAGCTAGTGAGGAAGCTTTATCTCCGGATGTTATAATGGGTACATTTACTCTTTATGATACTTCTGTGATTGCATTGATAGAACCATGTTCTACACATTCGTATATATGCATGAACTTAGTAACCAGTAAGACTTTGCATGTAGAGTCTACTGAATTTGTTATTAGAGTATCGAACCCCTTAGGTAAGAGTGTCCTAGTTGATAAAGTATGCAAGAACTGTCCGTTGATATTTAGATATGTTTGTTTTTCGGCTGATCTGATGCTATTACCATTTGATGAGTTTATATAATTTTGGGTATGGACTGGTTGACAATACATAATGCTGTTGTGAATTGCAAAAGAAAGACCATTGATTTGAGATGTCAGAATGATGAAATAGTTTGGGTTGAGTCTAATGATTTGAATGGGTTACCTGCTGTGATATCTGTGTTAAAAGCTCAGAACTATATGAAAAAGGGTTATGAAGCTTATTTTGCTTATGTTATTGACTCGATAGCAACTGAAAAGAAAGTTGAATCAGTTCTAGTAGTTTGCGAATTCCTTGATGTATTTCTTAAAGAACTGCCGCAATTACCTCCGATACGTAAAGTCGAATTTGGTATTGATTTGTTACCGGGAACGACTCCTATTTCGATAGCTCCGTATAGAATGGCACTAACAGAGTTGAAAGAATTGAAGTCACGGTTGCACGAATTGACTGACAGAGGGTTTGCAAGACTGAGTTTCTCACCTTGGGGTGCTCCTGTTCTGTTTGTGAAAAAGAAAGATGGCAGATGAGAATGTGTATTGACTATTGTCAGTTGAACAAAGTGACTATAAAGAACAAATATCCTCTGCCCAGAATTGATGATTTGTTCGATCAGCTTAAATGAGCCACTATGTTTTCAAAGATAGATCTGAGATCGGGATACTACCAGTTGAGAGTAAAAGATTCAGATATTCCGAAGACTGCTTTCAGAACAAGGTACAGGCATTATGAGTTTTTAGTTATGCCATTCGGACTAACCAATGCTCCTGCAATCTTTATGGATCTGATGAACAGAATTTTCAGACCGTACCTAGATCGATTTGTTGTTGTATTCATTAACGACATCTTGATTTATTGGCGAGATGAAATTAAACATGCTGAACATCTGACAATCGTGTTATAGACTCTGCGTGAAAAGCAATTATATGTGAAATTCAGTAAATGTGAATTATGGTTACGAGAAGTTGGTTTTCTGGGACATATTGTATCAGCATCTGGAATACGAGTTGATCCGAGTAAGATTTCTGCTATTTTGGAATGCAAACCTCCGAAGAAAGTGTCTGAAGTTCGCAGTTTTTTTGGACTTGCTGGTTATTATCGAAGGTTCGTAAAAGGCTTTTCGATGATTTCTACTCCGTTGACTAAATTGCTTCAGAAAGATGTGAGATTTGAATTGCTCGATAAATGTCTTAAAAGATTCGATCAGTTGAAAACTCTGTTAACTGAAGCTCCAGTTTTGATACAGCCAGAATCGGGCATAGAGTTCGTGATTTATAGTGATGCTTCATTAAATGGTCTAGGATGTGTTTTGATGCAGGAAGGCAAAGTTATAGATTATGCCTTGAGACAATTAAAGCCACATGAAAAGAACTATCCGACTCATGATCTTGAGTTAGTTGCGATTGTGTTTGCGCTAAAGATTCGACGTCATTATCTGTTTGGTGAAAAATGTCATGTGTTTTCGGATCATAAAAGTCTGAAATATTTAATGACTCAGAAAGACTTGAATCTGCGATAGAAAAGATGGTTAGAGCTGTTAAAAAAATATGAGCTTGTGATAGATTATCAACCGGGTAAAGCAAATGTTGTTGCTGATGCTTTAAGTTGAAAATCACTGTTTGCACTGCGTACTATGAATGCTCATTTAGATTAATCTGATGATAGTTCAGTTTTAGCTGAATTGAAAGTGAAACCGTTGTTTTTGCAACAGATATGTGATGCTCAGAAAGTTGATAATGAAATGATAGCGAAACGATCTCAGTGTGATTCAAACTTTGACTCTGAATTTTGAATTGATGTTGATGGTTGTTTGAGATTTTGAGATCGGATTTGTGTTCCGAGTAATCCAGAGTTGATACAGTTAATTTTGAATGAAGCTCATAATAGTCGCCTATCTGTTCATCCGGGTAGTACAAAAATGTATCATGATTTGAAGCAACACTATTGGTGGTCTGGTATGAAAAGAGATATCTTTGATTTTGTGTCAAAATGTTTAGTCTGTCAGCAAGTTAAAGCTGAACATCAGGTTCCATCTGGTTTGCGACAACCGATTCTGATTCCCGAGTGGAAATGGGATAGAGTGATGATGGACTTTGTTTCTGGATTGCCATTGACTCCGAGAAAGAAAGATGCAATTTGGGTCGTAGTTGATCGATTGACGAAATTTGCCCATTTTATTTTGGTACGATCTGATTATTCACATGATAAACTATCTGAGCTTTACATTTCTGATATTGTGAGGTTGCACGGATTGCCGTTGTCTATTGTGTCTGATAGAGATTTGAGATTTACGTCATGATTCCGAAAGAAACTGCAAGAAGCCCTAGGTACTAAATTGCATTTCAGTACAACATTTCACCCACAAACGGATGGTCAATCCGAGCGAATCATCCAAATACTCGAGGATATGTTGAGATGTTCCATCCTAGAGTTTGATGGTACGTGGGAACAGTACTTGCCATTGATTGAATTTGCATATAATAATAGCTTTCAGTCGAGTATCAAAATGGCACCTTACGAAGCTTTGTATGGACGTAAATTTCGAACGCCTATGTATTGGATTGAGCTCAGTGAAAATAAGATACACGGGGTCGATTTGATAAAAGACACTGAACAGAAAGTGAAAGTAATTCGTGACAGTCTGAAAGTAGCGCCTGATCGTCAGAAGTCCTATGCGGACTTAAAACGAAAAGATATTCAGTTTGATGTTGGTGACAAAGTGTTTTTGAAAGTTTCTCCGTGTAAGAAAGTACTCAGATTCAGACGTAAGGGCATGTTGAGTCCGAGGTTCATCGAGCCGTATAAAATTATCGAACGAATTAGGCCAGTTGCGTATAGATTATTGTTGCCACCTGAATTAGAAAGAATACATAATGTATTTCATGTGTCAATGCTTAGATGATACCGATCCGATCCATCACATGTAATCCCTCCGTCTAAGATTGAAATCTGACCTGATATGACTTATGAGGAAGAACCGATACGTATCTTAGCTAGTGAAGTGAAATAATTGTGGAATAAGAAAATTTCGTTAGTGAAAGTGTTGTGGCATTGACACGGAGTAGAAGAGGCTACGTGGGAGCCTGAAGATTCAATGAGACAACAATATTTGGATATGTTTAACGGTAAGATTTTCGGAGACAAAAATCTATAAGGGGGAGATTTGTAACAGTCTGGTTTAGACCCTAGTCGGAACAGTGGTTTTAGGACCACAAATCCGAGTCAGGAAAATATTTTAATATTATTTTATGTGTCTGCAGTATATGATTAAGCATGTGTTAAAGTTTCGTGAATTAATTTGTCCGTTTGTGTGCTTAATTTGAGAAAAGGATTAAATTGCATAAAATGAAAAATTAGCATGATGTTTGTAAAAGCACCTATGTGTTATGGCTTTTATGCTTCAATTTTGCGAATTGATGACTATTTTGAAATATGGCATTGATGAACACATAAGTTTTGTGATGTTTGAAGATGAATTATGAAATAGATGTGATAGATTAACATAGTTTGTCTTTGAATTTTTGATGAATTTGAGTATTTTAGATGTAATTGAGAAAATAATATTTTGAGGGACTAAATTGTGAAATAAATGAAATGTACGGACTTGTATGAGATATATGAACATTCGGCTAAGCATGGGTGTATTGAGATTTTGTGTATTTTGTGATTTTGTGAAATAGGGACTAAAATGTCCAAATGTGAAAATGTGAGGGCTAATTTGTAAATTGCCCTAAATATGTGTTTTTGGATTGAATTGAATGAACTATTGAATAAATGGATTAAATTTGAATATGTATAGATCAAGAACCGAAGAAAACTAACTTAGATCGCGAGAAATCAAAAGTTATTGAATAGTCGTTTATCTTCGTTTTTCCCGTTCGAGGTAAGTCGATATACAAATAAATGCATTTCAATTGAGTTAATTGTGCATATATGAAATTCAGCTTGTGTTGAACATGCTCGAGATGGTATGTTCATGGAATCCGAGATAGTATCGACAGTGTATCTATGTCTGAGAAGTCCCGTATGAACCTAGGAATAGATAGGGTAACATATGTCATGACATAGGTGTCTGATATGTGATATCATGTAAGACAACGTCTGGGACGTTGGCATTGATTCGATATTTCGTGTAAGACCACGTCTGGGACGTTGGCATCGATATGAGATTTACGTGTAAGACCACGTCTGGGACGTTGGCATCGATATGAGATTTACGTGTAGGACCATGTCTGGGACATTGGCATCGTATTGGTCCGTGTAAGACCCTGTCTGGGACAGTGGCATCGACCTTTGGTTACATGTAAGACCACATCTAGGACGTTGGCATTGTACGACTATTCTGAACATTCTGAGTATCCTATTTAGTTCCGAACAGTTCAACGGGCAAGTCCGAGAAATGAATGACTATGTGAGTTGTATATCCGCTTCAGGTACGTTTGATGTATATGCCTTGAATAGGTATGAAAGGTGAGAAAATATGCATATAGATACAATGAGCTAAAATGTGATATATGGATGAATGTGACATGAGTAAATGAGATAGGTGGAGATATGATATGTTTGCAAGCAATGGCAATCCTATTGAGCCAAAGAGAAACTTATGTGTATGGAATGATGATATATTTATGAATTTGATTTGCCATGCTTATAATTGATTTTATGTTAAGTTTATTTGTATATGGCTTACTAAGCTTTTGAAAGCTTACTTTGTGTGTGTTTATTCTGTTTAATAGATCGATAAAGCTACGAGAGGCTCGGGGATGTCGAGGATCATCACCATACTATCAAACTCAACTTTGGTACTTTGAAAGTGTATATAGTTAAATATGGCATGTATAGGCTAGTTGTTTTGGAATATGTTTGAGATATGTGGATAGCCATGTGATATGGCTAGTTAAATGGTTGTGTAATGAATGAAGAGTCATGCTATATGATGTTTGGCTTTGGTATAATTCCATGGTTGTGGAATGGTCAAGGTAATGGTAAGCATGTTGACGCAATTTGAGTATATATGTTTGAACAATTAAATGGTTATATTAATGGTAAGATGTAGATGATTTATGCTTGGTTTTACATGTGATTTAGTTGTGCAAATTGATATACAAGTTGGCAAGTTTAGTAACGAGATTGTATGGGATGATATGTTGATCATTTGACATGTTTTTGGTTGTCAATTGTTTATGAAATGATGCTTGTAGGGATGACCCAAGTGTGGGTGGCATTTTGGCCTTGAAAATGACCTATAATTGCCCACACGGTTGAGCACGCGGGCACGTGGCTTGACCGTTTCCCTTGTGGTTCCATTTTGAAACAAGTCAGGCTCGACCACGGGTGAGGCACACTGGCGTGTCCACGGCCGTGTGGACAAGTCAGTATGTATGCCCTGTTTTAACATGGCTTAGACACACGGGCGTGTCTATGGCCTTGGGAGGCACACGGCCTGCCCACACGGGCGTGTGACCTCTGTAACTTAAAAAAAAAATTAAATTTCTGAAAATTTCCTTATGTGTTCGGTTTAGTCCCGGCCCTATTCTTAAGCATGATTAAGGTCTCGTAGACCTATTTAAGGGACACTTTGATATGATTTTTCAGATTATGATATGAGATGTCTGTAAAAGTTTCTATTTGGTCCGGTAATGCCTTTAACCCTATTTCGACGATGGTTACGGGTTAGGGGTGTTACAATACCACTATAGGCAATCCACTCGACTCATCGGATTCAATTCGAAGAATTTCACTATTCTGACATTTCAATTCAATAATCTTTCGTCTACAATTCACAACAGCTTCATGCAGAGTCAACCAATCCATACCCAAAATCACATCAAATTCATCAAACGGTAAAAGTATCAAATTGCCGGAAAATAGTAACCCCGAGTCATCAAAGGACAATTCTTGCAAACTTTATCAACTAGGACATACTTGCCTAAGGGTTTCGATACTTTAATCACAAATTCAGTTGACTCAACAGGTAAACTCTTACTAGACACTAAATTCTTACAAACATACGAATGAGTTGATCCAGGATCAATCAAAGCAATTACATCAGTGTCAAAGAGAGAAAATGTACCGGTGATAACATTTGGTGATGACGCATCTTTGCGAGCACGAATAGCGTAAGCTCTGGCTGGTGCTCTAGCCTCGGATCTCAGAGCAAAATCCTTTGTTGTACCTTTGCTATTAGTCACATTTCCCGTATTTCTAAGTGGTCTCCCTCTAGTTGCTATGTTGCTTGGTCTTGTATGCAGAAATTTGTCTTTCTCGGGTAACCCATGACAATCCTGAATAAAATGATCTTGCAAGCCACATCTAATACAAGCTTTGTTATTCATCCAGCAATCTCCAAATTGATGTCTTCCACATTGCTGACACTTAGGTTTGCTGATTCTAACACTACCAACGCTCGATACTGAAGTGGCTTGAGCTTTAGGACTCATGTATTGCTTTCCATGATCTCTAATAGAATACCCCACTGAAGTTGTCAAACGATTATACGAATCCAGTGATTTCTATGAAGAAGAATGATAGGGTTTACTCATTGGCCTCTTTCTCAAATCTCTAGCCTCGAAACCAACTTTTCTCTTTTCTTTTCCAAGTTCTTCGGCTTCGCAAGCTCTGTCAACTAACACAACAAATTCTTTCAATTCCAAAATCCTGACTAGAAGCTTAAGGTCTTTGTTCAACCCGTCTTCAAATCGCTTAGACATAATTACCTCAGTGGAGACACATCCTCGAGCATATTTACTGAGTCTCACAAATTCTTTTTCGTACTCGGTCACAGACATGCGACCCTGTTTCAACTCCAGAATTTCTTTGCATTTTTGGTCGATAAATCGCTGGCTTATGTATTTCTTTCTGAACTCAGTCTGAATGAATTCCCACGTGACTCTTTCTCTCGGCACCACAGATATCAAAGTGTTCCACCACTAATATGTAGTATCTCCCAAAAGTGATACAGCACATTTGACACATTCTGCTGGCGTATAAGATAATTCATCAAATATCCGGATTGAATTTTCAAGCCAAAACTCAGCTATCTCTGGATAATCATCAACTATAGCTCTAAACTATTTAGCCCCGTACTTTTGAATTATATCAACAGGCGGCTTAATCAAACGTAAATATTCCAAAACTTGAGGAGCTACGGGAACCAGTTGGGGAACAGGTGGGGGTGGAGGTTGGTGAGCAGCCGGATTAGTTCGGGCAAACTCAGTGAACCATTTGTTCATCATTTGGAAGAAGGCTTCCTTGGCCTCTCCTCCCTGACTACCAGACATAGGTCTAGATTCAGACGGCGCTGCTCCGTGTACGGAGGCTAGCGCATTACTTTCAGCATTGTAAGCCAATGCTCGATTGGGATCCATAGCTATATGAAAACACGATTTAAAACTATCAGGAGATATCACACTATCACAAGTTATATATGGCATGTATAGCTAGACTCACATATGCTACGTTAGTCCTAGAATCGACTAAACCGTAGCTCTGATACCAATAAATGTAACACATCTAACCCGTATCCATCACCGGAATAGGGTTACGAAGCATTACCAGACTAATCTCAAAAACAAACATACAATTCGAATTACAATTTTCATATCAATTAAAAACCATACAAATACAATCATATAGTCCCTAACACGAGCCCTCGAGGCCAAAAATAAACATTAAAAGTGGTTCGGGATTAAACCGACAACTCAAGATTTTTTTGGAAAAATATAGAAAATTTTTCGAAATACAAGGGACACACGCCCGTGTGGCCCGGCCTTGTATCTCACACGGCCAAAGACACGCCCATGTCGTAGGCCGTGTGGACATTCGCAACGGGACCACATGGCCGTGTCCCAGCTCGTGTTCGACCCCGTGTAACTCTCTGACTTGAGTCACACAGCCAACCACATACCCGTGTGACCAGCTCACGTACCCTTCGAAATGGCCTCACACGCCCGTGTGCCAGGCCGTACCAAAACTGTAGGGTATACTGACTTATGCCACACGGTCAAGTCACATGCCCGTGTGCTTGGCCGTGTGGGGCATACTGACTTGGTTTCTAAATAAACACCAGGGGACACATGGCCGTGTCACCTGACTGTGTGTCACACACAGTTGAGACACACGCCCGTGTCTCTGCCTATGTGGACAGAAATTAGGCTATTTACCAAGCCATCATTCTCATCCAAACTTGCATTCAAATACATAAATCAAATGGCATATAACATGGCATAAATATGCATTCAAACCAATCTCAACCAAGCCTAATTCATGCTAATTCCATACCATCAACCACAAGTCACACAAGTATCACAATAAGCCATTCAATTCAGGCCAATTCCACATTCACAAATCACCTAAATGGTCAATTTCAATTATGCACTATTTTACCTAAAACCCCAAGCATATCAATCTCAAATTTCAACCATTTGACACTCAAGCTACCAATCCAAAAATCACCATTCACATTGAAATTTTAAACCACATCACAAAAGGGAATTTACACACATATATATACATAGCCAAATATTCCAAAATAAGCCAAATCACATGGCTATACACCAAATCAAAACATACTTCATTTACAAGCCAAATCAATTGGCTAAATCCATCATAAACATATACCATATTAACCACAACTTCTATACATGCCATATAACCAAATACATAAATTTAAAAGTACCAAAATGATAGCTTGATAGTGTGATGAGATCTCCGACGACTCCCAAATCCGAGCAAGCTTCGATATTCACTATAAAACACAGAAAAGTAAACAGAGTAAGCTATAAAGCTTAGTAAGCTCGAATAGTTAATAAGATGAACTTACCATTCATTCACCATTCAAGTAATATAAACATAATGTAACACCCCAAACTCGGCCTAAACGTTATGGCTGAATCTGGCGTGTCACATCGAAGTGTTTTTTGAAAACCATGTTTTCATTGAAAACCCTTCTTGAAATTTAAAACTTTGAAAACATGTAAAACTTGTACAAAACCTCAGTTCGCGTTTGTTCATTTTCAATCGTGGTTTATTAAAAAATTATTCCATTTTTACAATTTTATTACCTTTAAAACCTTATTTGTTACGGAAGCTTAAAAATCGTTGCGGAGACATAGTGTTTTGAAAACAGTTATCATTTTGGGAAAATCGCGTTCTACCTCTAACAAGTATAAATCATAATGATTAAAATCTCAGATCAAAAGCTATAAAATTGGAGAGGCCTTATTACAAATATAAAAACCAGCATTTAAAACTAATAGTAAATAAAAGCCAAGTAAACTAAAAAGCGATAAAGAGTGTGGCCACCTCCGAGTCCCTCGCTGCACCGAACCATCAATGCTGGGGATTACCTATACAGTTAGATAGAAGGGTGAGTTTGCAAAAACTCAGTGTGTACTCCCTTATAACACAAATAATCAGATATACGGTATGCAGAAATAGACTGGGCCTGAGCCCATCACAGACACAGTATCAGGTGGGCCTTAGCCAATAACAGAACTAGGTAGACCTAAGCCCATTACAGAATCAGTATCAGATGCAGATATGCAAACAGAAATCCAGCCCAATCCAACCAATACATCACCCGTACCAACCAACACACCATGTGGGGATAAAATTGACCCACCTAGCCAACACACCAAGCTTAGCACCGGTTGCGGCACTAAGTCAACAGAACGACTCGGCGCCATAGACAGAACGGATAAAAGCCATAAATATCGCAGAAAGGCTGAAAGCCTTGTACAGAACGACAATGGGCCGTACACTTCCTCCGTAACAATGTCCCAACCCCATGGAATATGTCGTGTATGTCATGCTCAATCATCACAGGTGTATGCAGAATGGCCATGCTTAGTAATAGTCATTTAAACATATATTAAAAGCAGATCAGTCACACGACCACAGTCAAGTCAGTTAAATTCATAGTCTAAGTCAGTCATTTACCCACAAGGGCAAAATAGTCATTTTGTCCTATAGGGGTATTACGGTCATTTTACCCTACAGGGGTATTACTGTCATTTTACCCTACAGGGGCATTAGGGTCATTTTACCCTATGGGGGCATTACGGTCATTTTATCCTACGGGGGCATTACGGTCATTTTGTCCAAGGGGGGATTACGGTCATTTTACCCTACGGGGGCATTACGGTCATTTTACCCTACGGGGGCATTACGGTCAGATAACGACCTCTCCAAAGGTATACAGTCGCCTCGAGCGACACATGTAATCCATTTGGTCAAAATAGTATAAATGGCTCAAAGCCCAATTTCGGCCCAAATGGGCCCACACGCTCGTGTAGCCCATTTGGCCCAAATTCAATCATGGCTTTGCAAACTTCATATCCCAATCTAGTTTCTGCTAATTTTCGTAAATTTTATCCGTGTGGGGCCCACGAGCCCATTGGGCCCACACGGCCCATTTCGGCCCAAGTGTACGAGAACCCTCATGGTGGCCTCTTCAGTCTACCGCCCACGGTTGTGGGCTTGGTTCACCACACGCACGATCACACATTCGTGTGGCATCATACGCCATATTTTCGGCTTTTCGACATTTTGTCGATCTACAGTCATAGCAATGTAAACAACACATACTTTCGGCTTTTCAGTCAACCATTAAATACCGCATACGAATACACACCTGAATGCAACAACGAATAGTGCTAATAATCTTGAGCACAAAACCTATAACCAACACAACACAAGATTAACGCATACTCTAAATCCATAAACTTTATTTACTAAACCACAAACACTCACCTTGCTAGAACTAACAGATACTAGCGCCTCACTGTTGATCAAGGGCGATTCCCCCCTCCTAACATGATTTGGCAGATCAAAAGTTATTAGAAAACAACCATAATTCGGCCCCCAAGAGAAAGAAAAGGGAAAACCAAAGCTTGTTAACAGAGCCTAAATAAATTTGACTAAGTACAAAATATGTAACACCCTAAACCCGGCCTAGAAGTTAGGCCCAAATCCGGCGTGTCACATTGAAGCGTTTTTGCGAAAAACCTTGTTTTCATTGAAAACCCTTCTTAGAGAATTTTGATTAAAAACCCAGGTCATAGTTTTCTTCCAAATCAAAGTGTATTGGGAAATCTGTCTTTTCGATTGTAAGTTAACAATTATTTAAAAATAAAACTTTTTACCAGCGGAAGCTTAATTTTGAATAAAACACTTGTTTTCAGAAAGGTTTGATATAAGTCTTAAAAGAAATAAAGTAAAACATTCAATGTAAAGTTAAACAGAGGGAATGCCTTATTACAATCCAATTTAAAATGATCAAAGTACTTAAAACTATAAAGAAAATCAAGTAAAACGAAACATCTTGCTAGCTGGCCACCTCTGAGTCCCTCCATTCGTCGAACCGTCTACTGAAGATTTCTTGAGAAAAATAAAAGAGGGGGGCTGAGTTTCGAAACACAGTGTGTACCACCCTCAGCAAACAAATAGCATACAAGCAATCAATTGGGCCTAAGCCCTTTTCATATTAATAGCAACATCATACATGCAATGCTGTGCAACCCTCCCCAAATAATCCATCCGGTACACATCATCTCCGTCCCCCGATACACATCATGTGAGGATGTCTACATCAACCCACCCATTCGGTACACATCAATGGTAGCCCATTTGTGGTACTACCTACGTTGCAGCAAAGCTGCTAATGGGCTTAAAAGCCATCAGTTGATCCACGGTCGTCAAGCAACCATGCGATCCTCATATACTTCCTCTGTTCCATAATCCCCACCCATATGCAACCTAGACAGTATATCATATGAATGCAGCGTGTAACATCCACAACTCCTAAGTTTAACACATATGGGTAATTTAGTCTTTTTCGCCCTCAGGGGCATTTCGGTCATTTTTAAGTATTATGGATTTAGTACTTACCTGGGTCTGTTGACAAATCCCTGTTGGCCAAAGTGAATAGGTACTATGCACCAGGTAAGACTCCAGAGAAGAGGAGGTGGGTCATTGAGACCGCTTAAGTACCAAGCTCTCCCTTGATCCAATCCTAGACATGCATATACCCATTACCACACTTCAACCTTGTGACTTGTCCACGGTTTCAATTAGTGTTTTAAGTTTTATGAAAGTTTAGCAGTTATCAGGTACTAAGCCCAATCCATATACAAAGCCCATTCTCAATCGTATGGCCCATTAGGACCAAATCACAATCGTATGGTCCATTAGGCCCAAATCTCTATCATGTGGCCCATTAAGCCCAAATCCAATTCAGATCATGTAACAAGCATGACTAACTCAATTCATATAACCAAATCAATCAATTTCACAAAACTTAGCCTCAGGGCCCACCGGGCCCATTTATCCACTTTCGGCTTTTTGGCTTTCTGGCATTGCCGATATCATGTGTGTGTAGTGTTTGTACACACCTAGTAATAACGCGTGCTGCGATTTCCTCTTAGTCACAAACCTACATTCGATATTACTTAACAATTAATCACAGGCTAAATACAAACTTTATCAAAAACCGAAGCCTCACCGTAACCTTACCGTGTGCGACAAGCCTTAATAGCTCCTTTCTTTAACACCAACCGCGATTAGACCCTAGATCTGTACCAACTTAATCATTAGAGCCTAAGTAATAGATGACTTGCATCCAACACAAGTCACCCTCACAACATATATGACCATTCAGCCAACCCTTAAACCGAAGTAAGTACACTTACCCCAAAACCCGAGACGCAACAAGAGTGAAATGGTAATGACCTTGGAGGGAAGAGATTGATGCTAAATCCCAAGAATCAATCGGCCAAAGCTGAAGAAAAAGCACAGAGAAGATTCGGTCAAGGTGTATTCAGCCTAAAAATCAGAGTGGTGCAAAGAGATATTCGGCACCTAAATGCAAGGTAAAAGGAAGAAGATGAACTCACAAAAATCAAAGAAGAACCTTGAGGGAGAATAGAGGCTATTCGGTTTGCCAAGAAAGAAGAGAAGAGTTAGCTCAGAAGAAAGAATAAAGGTTTAGAAGGTAGGAGAAGAGTGAAGAATTGGCAACAAGGCAAGGTATTTTTGGTTGTGGAAAAATAAGGTTTCGGCAAGGAAAAGAAAAAGAATGGAAAATTCGGTATTACCTAAGACCCCAGATTCGGCACACACACATTTATATAGCCTATAGCCGAAACTTAGCCACCTCTAAAGTCCAATTCGGTACCAATTCATCCACTTCTCATCTCCTAATTTTTCTCCATGATATCTCCCTTATCCTTCACCTAAATTCTCTCCACTGATCACTTCTCCTTAGAGTCCCTCTAGACGCCACTTCCAGCCTTCTAGAAGCCTAAAATTAAACTCCAAAATAAAACTAAGCTAGCACTCGAACCTCAGACCTCCCTGCATGCATATGTCGCCACCTCCCTACACCCTAGTGGCGTCACATAGCCACTTCACCACATGCTTCTTTGTGCCATTTTTCTCTTATTTTTATTTAAAAGCCCACTACCCACAAGCCTGATTCCTTAATTAATTAAATTAAGAATCCTCCACCACAAAACTCGAACCCGAAACTTCTCCAACACACCTAGACACTCCAAATTCATTAAACCCTTAAAGCCATCATGTCATTCTTCATTTTCTTGCTCACTTAAAAATTTTTATAAGGCCCAAAGCCCAATTCATCTAGGCCCAAAATTTGGGGCGTTACAAAATAATAAAGTGGTTGTAACACCCCCTTACCTATAAACAAACGTATTTCGACAAAATTCAGTCAAGAAGATTTGGCCCAAAACAAGAAGAACAAAGAGATTTGAGAGGGAGAGAGTATGAGAATTCGGCCTAACAGAGAAAGGAAAAATGAAATTTGAAAAGAAGTAGAGATGAAAGTAAAAGAGAGGGTCGGCTATAGCAGAAAATGATTAAAGAAGAGATGAGTAGGAAGTTTCAAGCAGAGAAGAAACAGTATTCGGTTTCTTTTAGAGAAAAAAAGCAAACCTAAAGATGAAAAGGAGAGACCAATCGGCAACATACATGTAACACCCCCAAACCCGGCCCACAAGTCCCGTCCGGATCTGGTTATGTCACTGCGGAATGACGGTTACAAATCTTTGTCTTTAGAGTAAAACTTGAAAACTTTGTTAACTTTCGGGAAGTAAGTCCATTAAAATTATTAAATAATATAAGCTTGGTTTGAATTAAAACTTTATTATAATTTATTATAATATAAATCCTTTGTTGAAATATTACTAAATACGATATAACCTTTATCAACTATAAATAGAGTACTTTAATCAAAAGTGGCCCTTATTACATCAAATAAATTAAACCAAGTACTTCAAATTAAAATGCTT
Source organism: Gossypium sturtianum (assembly GCA_025698515.1). Taxonomy (NCBI): domain Eukaryota; kingdom Viridiplantae; phylum Streptophyta; class Magnoliopsida; order Malvales; family Malvaceae; genus Gossypium; species Gossypium sturtianum. Next base: position 44,399,134 of record CM046948.1, read on the forward strand.
GAAATAAAAATATTCAAAACGTCTACTCGCATGAAAATCGTCGCATGGCCACCTTTGTATCTACTCCAACCCGGTCCATTAATCACGACTCACCTGCGATGTTTAATAAGTTGGGTGAGTCATACAGACTCAGTGTGTAATTAAACCACTGATATCCACCCACATGCTAGCCACAAATCAACCCAAATATCAAATGCAACATATAAATATAATCATTTAAACATTACCACAACTGGGCTTGGCCCACAATCAAATCATATCAAATCTTTGGGCTAGGCCCTTTTCTCATCAATCCATCGATCTGGGCTTGGCCCATTTCCACGTATGTTCTCAAAACATACAAATCCATTAAGTCATATTGGGCTTGGCCCATTTCCATATCAATTCATAACGAAACCATGCAATCATGATACCCAACCCAATCCTAAGGTCCATCCGCTACACACCCCTTATCCAAACCTACCACACACCTGGGGACTATCGAGTCACCCTCTCCTTTTCCCTCCATAAAGGCAACCAATGCCATCCTCGATGTAGCGTATAGCTAACATCAAACCACGATGGAGTACACAAACAATCCATCAAGCCACGATATGGCATAAAGCCCATATCATTCAAGGTAACCACGCGAACCAAATCGCAAAGATCCACAACGCGACCTCGATCGGCGCCAATCCACGATGTAGCACAAAGTCGACATCAACCACGCACTCGAAGTACACCCGCACCTTCTTTCAAAAACCCACCCATGCACATGTAACATAATATGATCTTTGAGATGATGCATGTACATGATATTCACAATCATAGGCATGCTCACATAGTTAAAATCAATTATCACATATTAGCCAATTTGCTACTAACACTGGTCGTCATCATACCCCCTTTAGGGTATCCATTACACATATGGCAATCGCATTCATTAGTAAACATATAACACAACAGATATCATACAAATCCCAGAAACAATGGTCTAACCACACACCTTATTACTTGGAGTTCTAGACTCTCGATCCTCGACGCTATCGTTTAGTGAGACTATGGCTATTTGCCTAACGTTTCCTGTTGTTGGCCCACACCCTGGTGGCCAATCTCGAACTGCCGAGACGGCTCTTTTCTTAAACTTCGGGACAGGGACTTTCCCTTGCTCACCTTGACTGGTATTCGCATCCATAACGATATCTAATCAAAACTTGGTTAATACAGATCTCAAACGAATAATCATAAACTACTCATCCTTACCGGATGAGTCTTGAAATCCCAAAGCTCCTTAATCACCGCTAAAACTCCTAAATGGTCAAGGTCGAATCGGTTACCACAAATGCCAAATATGGCTTGTAACAAAAATCTATGAAAAAAGAGGACCCTATGGCCGAATAGCACCTAACCCTTACCTTCCTTAAATCGAATGGAGAAGAACTAGGAGAGGTCGCCTTGCTAGAATTCGCCCAACCGCACTAGGATGCCAAGGATTTCAACAATGGTGCTTAGTATTAAAAGAGTTTCGGCTTAGTCTAATGATTAGAGAATCAAAGTTGAAGGAAATAAAAAGGTATGGAAATAAAGAGAGTAAAAGGAATTCGGCACTGAATTGGTTGACTACAATTTTCGGCAAAACTAAAAGAAAATAAAAGAATAGGGAAAGGGAGTAGAAGGATTCGGCAAAAGGGTCAAAAGAAATTCATAAAGGAGACTACCCTTTAAATAGGAAAATTCGGCACATGCTCCCCCCTTGAAGACTCCAAATTTCGGCTGCCACCTTCCTAGCCACTAATTCAATTTAATTTGAATTAGCCAACTAATTTATCCATATCATATTCAAGATAAAATTAAACCACCAGCACCCATTATCTCCATTTACTAAATAAAATAATCCTATGCTTATCAAAAATAAATAAATAAAACAACTACCCACCAGCCGAATTTAAAACAACTAAACACTAATCTAATAAGCTTCATTTATCCCAATCCTATATTCAAAATAATTAAAATAAAACCCCCCCATGTCCATTATCTCCTCATCAATAAAAAAACAAAGTAAGCTAATATTAATCCTCTCCCCAGCCGAATTCTAATTCAAAACAATTACCCAAGCTTATTCTTATCTTCTAATTTAAACTCCATGTGCCGTCCATTGCCTTTCAATTTGCTGCCAAAAATAACAAAAAAAATAAAACCCCAAACGCCACTCCCTTGGTTCGAACCTGGGAACAAAGGATTTATATTATAATAAATTATAATAAAGTTTTAATTCAAACCAAGCTTATATTATTTAATAATTTTAATGGACTTACTTCCCGAAAGTTAACAAAGTTTTCAAGTTTTACTCTAAAGACAAAGATTTGTAACCGTCATTCCGCAGTGACATAACCAGATCCGGACGGGACTTGTGGGCCGGGTTTGGGGGTGTTACAATACAAAAGAGCAAGCAAAGAAAACAACTCTGGCACTTCGGATATACCTAACAAAAGCCCCTAGCCGAATTTCTAAGAGCACAAAACCTATTTTGGCACAACTTCTCAAGCCTTCAAACTCCTTGAAAATATCCACAAATCACTCCCCTTATCCCTCTTTGATATCCTCCATAACAACCTCCAAGACCCATTCAAACTCTCACCCAACAGAGTTCGAAACCACCTCAAACTCCTGCCACCTCATGCTAGCAAAATAAATATCTTCTTTGCTTGCAATGGGATTCGAACCCACTCCCTCTTAAATGCCCATCACGCCACTAGCCACCACAACACAAGATCTCTTGTGTCACATTTAATCTTCAATTAACTAAAAGGTCTAAAGGCCAAAGTCCAGGTTCCTTTAAAAGAAAAACAAAAATAAATTGCAAGAGACAATACTTGAACCCAGGCTCTCTTGCAACCTTAATGACGCCACAACCACTAGACCACATGCTTCCTTGTTTCATTTTTTTAACACAATAATTTAAAAGGCCTACATCCAAGCATCTAGGGTTTTATCCACTTAAAACCAAAATTTTTGCTAAAGCCCAGGTTTGAACCCATGACTTTTCCAACTCCTCTCATGACCCTTAACCACTTGACCAGACATTTAATGTGTCATTTCCTAGCTCACATAAACTTTTATTCACAGTTTTCTAACCGTTCCTTTTCTCAAGGCCCAACAATTCTAGGCCCAAATTTCAGGGCGTTACACATAATATACTACAAAACCATTTAATCACAAAGTTAACGTTTATTCATTCACATAATTAATCATGAACTCAAAATTTTATGGATTAAATGCTCATATAATTTTCGTACATACCTGTACTGATACGTATCTATCTCTCACCATTTCATATCCTCGATATACTCATTGAACCATTTGTAATAATATCGAATACTCAGGAATCTCGCACCCTAAGTGCCAAATCATAGTCGAAGCTATCTCAATCTCATATCTCATATAATGCTCACTCTCGAGCTATCAACGGGTCTGCTCACACAAGCTTACGGCCAAGACATAACTACAAAGTGCTGCTCACACAAACTGACGAGGATCTGCAACACATACTGAATAACTCAGCCACCGGTACAACGTATGGACCAGCACACAAACACAATAACCTCTAATGACATGTCATTTGTATCCTATCTATTCCTAAGGTTCAATCGGGATTTAACATTGCTGAATCTTCGTCGAACATTTTCGTAAGATCATATTCATAATTAATTCAATAATAAAGTGCTTAAAATACAATTATATTAATGCTTATTAACATAGGAACTTACCTCGATCACAAAAATGTCGGAACAGGATCGACTAGTCCAATACATTAGTTTTCCCCCGATCTAGATTCGAACTTCGATTTTCTTGATCTATATAATCAAATTTAACTTATTTAATTATCATTCTAGTCAATTTAATCCAAATTTCATATTATGGAAAAATTACCCTTTTGCCCCTAATATTTCAACATCTTTACAATTTAGTCCCTAGCTCATAAAAATACAAATTCATGTAATTAGGTTCCTACCCATGCTAGTCGAATTTCCCTTATTATCATAGCAGCCCATATTTTTCATTATTTCTCACATTTACCACATAATTTTCATTTTTCACAAATAAATCCCTAATTTGCAATTTCACCCAAAATCACTTAACAAATGTTATTTATCTAACAACAACTATTCATTTTCTATCATTAAACATCAAGATACACACATATTCATCAATGGTAAAACCCTAAACCTTTAACAATTTTTCAAATTAGTCCCTGGGCTAGCTAGATTAAGCTACAACGACTCCAAAAACATAGAAATCATTAAAAACTGAGATCAAAATCAATTACATGTACTTCCCCAAGCTTTCTGAAATCAAGAACCCTAAAAAATGGTTTTATTTCCTTCAAAATTTGGTGGAAGAGAGCTTTGGAGAAGATGAGTACATTATTTCTGTTATTTGTTTTTAGTTTAATTTGCTATTTACTAAACTAACCTTTTAATTTCTCAACAAAAATCACTAAAATGATGTCTATCTTTGTCTACTAACTATATTAATGGTCTAATTACCACTTATGGACCTCCACTTTAAGGTTCCATAGCTATTAGACACCTTTAGCTAAAGGAACTTAGCTTTTAACTTTACGCGATTTAGTCATTTTTATTGAATTTAACATTAAAACAATAAAATATCTTAACAAAATTTTCAAACAATCATACTATCATGCTATAGACCACAAAATAATAATAAAATAAATATTTCAACCTCGGATTTGTGGTCCCAAAACCACTGTTCTGATTTGACTAAAAATGGGCTATTACACTAATAGTAAAAAGGGGCAAATGGCTATGAAACTTAAATGTAAGTGGACTTAGATGGGCATGAATTAGTTGTTCTATTTATTTAATTAATAATATTATTGATGTAATTTAATAATTAAATTAAGAAAAATAACATAAAATAAAAGTATCATCTTCTTTAGTTCATGTTTCCACCCAAACTAAACAAGGAAAACCTTAATTTTTCACCTTGATGGTTCGACTATGTTTAGGTATTGCATGTAAGTTATTTTTTAGCTTGTTTTTAATGATTTCTATGTTTTTGAAGCCGTTGTAGCTTAATTTAGCTAGCTCGAGGATCAATTTGTAAAATTGTTAAAGATTTAGGGTTTTTCCATGAATGTTCTTACATGATTCTTGATGTTTAATGAAATATTATGAGTCATTGTTGATAAATAAACGAGTTTTGTAAAGTGAATTTTGATGAAAAATGTGTTTAGGGACTTATTTGTAAAAATGGTATAAGTTCATGGTAAATATGTGAAATGATGGTTTGTATAAGTTGCTATAGGTCTCTATAGAAATCGGTTAGCTTGAGAAAAGGATGAAAACGCTTAGATTTCAATTTATGAGCTTAAGGACTAAATTGTGAAAAGTTAAAATGTTAGGGGCAAAATTAAAATTTTGCAAAAATATGAAATATGGGCTGAATTGAATAATAGAAGTACTAAATAGATTGAATTTGTCTATTTAGATCAAGATAGACCATGAACGGATTTAGATCGGGGAAAAGCTAAAGCCTAGGATTAGTCGGTTTCGTTTCTACGCTCTAATTGTCGAGGTAAGTTCGTATGAACTGTAATCACTTAAATGTTGTTTAAATTGAATTTTTATTTTGTTCTTTGATGTAAATGAATCATAACAATAAATTTATCAAAGCTATGATGAATTGACGGATATCGAGTCTCGGTTGAACCTTAAAAATTCTTAGGACATAAATGATATGTCATTAGGGATTTCTTGTTTCGAGTGCTGGTCTTGAATGTCCTACCGATAGCTAAGGTCTTGCATTTTTTTTTGCGGATACTCCACAGCTCGTGTGAGTAGCATCATGTAGCTTATATTCTGACCCACAGCTCGTGTGAGTAGGCCCATTTCACAACTTGTGTGAGCAACGATGTAAGGGAAAGGTTGCGGTTATATGTTTAAACACACTTCATGTGAGCTTTCCCGAGTAACCGATGATATTCTAAATGGTTCAATGGACATGAAAAGGAAAGGAATGGTAATTGTTCAAATGAACTACATTATGTATTCATGGAAAGGAAACGATGAATTCAAATGAAGTATGTTCATGTACAAATGGCTTACCTTATTTTTATTTCAAGTGAATTTTGTTTAAATGCACTAACTTGTGTTGGTGATGGTGCTTAGGCTTGTGCCAAGCTTGTGGTTGGATTGAATTATGCTCATACTTATGTTATTTAGTTTAAATGGTAAGTTATGTTTCATGTTTTATGAACTTACTAAGCATTATGTGCTTACGTAGTTTTCTTTCCTATGTTTTCTAGTTAATCGGAAGCTCGATCGGTTTGGAAGCTCGTCGGAGATCTATCACACTATCCAGCATAAATTTCGATAGGTTTTTGTATTTTTTCTAAGGTTATAATGGCATGTATAGGTGAACTTGTATTGGTATCTAGTTGATGATTTTTGCATGTATAAGTTGTTTGGTACCACTTTATGTTGGTTGAATTGTGTCATTTTGGTACTTTTGATGCATGAATGGTATGGCTCAAATGGTAAGTTTATGTTGAAGTACTAATGGTCAAGATATGTTATGTTTTGGGAAGGTATTGAACTAGATGTGTATGAATGAGATGTGGTCATGTATATATATAAGTTTAGGTAAGTTTGTATATTTGCATTTGAGGTACCTTGTATGGCATATTGGTTGAATGACTTTGGACTATTGAATTGGTTATTTCATGTTGGTTTTGGTCATGTGAAGATGCTTTGATTATGTGCACAAAATGCATTTAGGTGGTTGCATGAGTTGGTGTTGGAAATGGCTTGATTTTGGCTAATTTCATGTCCACACGGCCTGAGACACGGGCGTATGACTCAGTCGTGTATGACACACAGCCTGGCGACATGGCCGTGTGTCCCCTATAGGTTTTACTGTATGCAAGTCAGACGGTTACACGGCCTAGCACACGGCCTGACACACGGACGTGTATGGCTATTTTGTGAGTTACATGGCTTGGAACACGGGTGTGTGGCTCTGCCGTGTGGCCCAACTCAAAGAGTTACACAGGTGAGGACACGGGCTGAGACACGATCGTGTGTTCCTATTTCGATTGTTACACGGCATGAGACACGGGCGTGTGTCTCAGTCGTGTGACCCCTGCAGTCTAATTTTTCTAACTTTTTCTTATACTTTCTGATTGTTTCGAATTTGGTCTCGAATTGTTTCTAAGGAATTTCTAGGGTCTCTAGGGCTCGATTAAGGGACATTATGTATGTGATTGAATGTAATTAGATTATGTTTGCAATGATGTATGAAATGAATGTTTTCATGTTCTGTTTGTATGGTAATGCTCCATAACTCTATTCCGACGATGGATACGGGTTAGGGGTGTTACATGTAACATCTGGTTTAGACCCTAGTCGGAATAGTGGTTTCAGGACCACAAATCCGAGTCTGAAAAATATTTTAATATTATTTTTTCTGCTTGTAATACATGATTAAGCATGTGTGAAAGTTTCGTGATTTAATTTATTCGTTTGTGTGCTTAATTTGATATAAGGATCTAATCGCGTAAAATGCAAAATTAGCATGCCATGTGTTAAAAGTACCTATGTGCTATGTCTTTATAAATGTAAGATCCTTATTATGGAAATGGACCCTTAGTTGAGTAAGTGGTCATAAATGACCTTATAATGGATGAATATATATATGTTTTATAATAAGGTTATTTTAGTAAATAGATTATTAAATGATTTATAATAAAATAAATAAGAAAAGAAGCCATTATCATCCTTGTCTTTACCGAAAATTGAAAGAAAAAAAAAAAGAAAAAGAGATAGCTAGGTTCGGCCATGGTCTCTTTTTGATTAAGGTATGTTAGTTGTTCGGTTTTTGATGATTTCTACGTTTTTGTGATCGTTACTTAGTATATTATCAAGCCCATGCCTTAATTTTGGAATTTGATGATGATTTTAAAATGTGCCATTGATGAATGCTTGAGTTTTGCGATAGTTATGATGAAATATGAAATATATGTGTTAGATTAACATGTTTTGTCTTTGGATTTTTGATGAATTTGAGTAATTTGGACTAAGTTGTGAAAATAATATTTTTAGGGACTAAAATTTGAAATAAATGAAATGTGAGGACTTAGATGAAGCATGTGAATATTCGGCTAAGCATGGGTACAAAGAAATTATGTGTATTTTGTGATTTTGTGAAATAGGGACTTAAATGTCAAAATGTAAAAATGTGAAGGCTAATTTGTAAATTGCCCTAAATGTGTGTTTTTGGATTGAATTAAATGATTTGGTGAATAAAAGAGTTAAATTTGAGTATGTATAGATGAAGAACTAAAGAAAACAGATTTAGATCGAGGAAAGTCAAAAGTGATCGAGTAGTCGAATCTGTCCGTTTATATCCGTACGAGGTAAGTGTATATACAAATAAATGTATTTAAGTTGATTTTCATGTTCATATATTATTAAATTGTGATGAATGGCTTTGGAAGATATACATGTGCAAATCGAGAAAGTATCGATAATGTATCAAAGTTAGAAAAGTCTAGTACGAACCTTAGGAATAGTTAGGATACGTATGTCATGACATAGGTTTCTGATATGTGTTATCATGTAAGACCACGTCTGGGACGTTGGCGTCGATTTGAGAATTACGTGTAAGACCATGTCTGGGACATTGGCATCGTAAATGATTTCGTGTAAAACCCTGTCTGGGACAGTGGCATTGATATTTGATTACATGTAAGACCACGTCTAGGACGTTGGTGTTGTACGAGTATTCTGAGTTATCTGAGTATCCTATTTGATTCCAAATTGTTCAACGGGCAATTCCGAGAAATAAAAGACTATGTGAAATGTGAAACAGGTTCAGGTACGTTTGAAATGTACTTTATGATTGAGTTTGAAAGGTAAGTATATGTGCATTTGCAAAAGTGAGATATGTGCATAGAATTGTTGAGACAAATCGAGATATTGGAATGAATGTGCTATAATCTAATAAGATACATGAAGATGTGAATTGTTGTCAAACAAATGGTTAGATAATTTTGAGTTAAAGAAGAAATGTGAATATGCTATTGAGATATGCTAAAGTTATTGTAATTGAAATGGTTATAAATGTTATATATATTAAGTTTATTTGTATATGGCTTACTAAGCTTTTGAAAGCTTATTCTGTGTGTGTTTGTATTGTTTTATAGATTGTTAAAGCTACGAAAGGCTCGGGGATCATCGAGGATGATCACCACACTATCAAACTCTATTTTGGTACCTTTTAAATGTGTACATATTAAAGTATGGCATGTTTAGTCTAGTTGAATTGGATGATGTTTTGAGTTGTATATATAAGCTATGTGATATGGCTTGTAAATGGGATGTGAATATGGTAAATTTTAGTCTATGTTTTGAGATGCAGAGTTGGTATATTATTAATGAAAGGTTGTCAAATTGAATTGGTAAGTTTTTGGATGGATGATACTTAGAAATACTTGTGATGAGAATGAGATAAATGGTACATAAGTTGGCCTGTTTGATATGCTCTTGAATGGTTAGAAAAGATTGTCATTTTTGTTTGTTTTGGTTGCTTTTGGTGCTTGAAATGATGATTGTTTTTTGCATGTAGGTTTGACCCTAAAATGGGTGGCAAATTGGCCTTGAAAATGGCCTATATTTGCCCACACGATTGAGCACACGGGCGTGTGGCTCGACCATGTCATTTGAGTTTGTAATTAAAAATGAGTCAGTGTCGACCACGGGCTGGACACACGGGCGTGTGACTGGCCGTGTGAAGCAAGTCAGTGTCGACCACGGGTGAGGCAAATGGGCGTGTCCTCGACCTTGTGGAGAAGTCAGTATGTATGCCCTATTTTTCCACGGCTAAGACACACGGGTGTGTCTGAGGCCGTGTGAGGCACACGCCTGCCCACACGGGCGTGTGACGTCTGTAACTTTGAAAAATGTTTGAATTTCAAAAAATTTCGTATGTGTTTGGTTTAGTCCCGACCCCTTTCTAATGTATGTTTAAGGTCTTGTAGACCTCATTAAGGGACTATATGCTTGTGTTTTGCTATGGTATGACTATGATATACTTTATGATGTGAAATGTTCGTAAGAGTTTCTGATTTGTTTGGTAATGCCTCTTAACCCTAGACCGGCGATGGTTACGAGTTAGGGGTGTTGCATTTTAATTGGTATCAGAGCTACAATTTAGTCGATTCTAGGACTAACGTAGCGTGTGAGAGTCTAGCTATACATGCCATATATATGAACTGTGATAGTGTGATGAATCCTAACGTATAAAATGTGTTTTTCGTATAGTAAATGGATCCCGAAAGAGCTGTAGCTGATGATGTTGAAAGTAATGTGCCTGGTCCTGCTCAAGGGACAGCGCCATCTGATTCTAGACCGGCCACTAGTGGCCAGAAAGGAGACGCTAAACAATCCTTCTTCCAAATGATGAATGAGTGGTTCACTCAATATATTAGAATAAATTCGGCTGTTTCACAACCTCCGCCGCCGCCCAATCCTCCCCAAACTTCTATTGTACCTCCGGTTATGAATCTGAATCTGTTGAATAAGCCTCTAGTTGATAAAATTCGTAAATATGGAGCTGAAGAAGTCAGGCCTACTAGTGATGATGATGCTGAGAGAGCTGAGTTTTGGCTCGAGAATACAATTCGAGTGTTTGATGAAATGTCTTGTACTCCTGAGGAATGTGTGAAATGTGCGGTTTCTTTGCTAAGAGATGCAGCTTATCAGTGGTGGAAAACTTTAACTTCTGTTGTTCCAAAAGAACGAGTTACCTGGGATTTCTTTCAGTCTGAATTTCGGAAGAAATATATCAGTCAGAGATTTATAGGTCAAAAACAAAAAAAAATTCTTGAACTGAAACAGGGTCGTATGTCTGTCACAGAATACGAACGAGAATTCGTGAGATTAAGTCAATATGCACGGGAATGTGTTTCGACTGAAGCAATAATGTGTAAAAGATTTGAAGACGGCCTAAATGAAGATATCCATTTGCTAGTTGGAATTCTAGAAATTTAAGAATTTGTTGTGCTTGTTGATCGAGCGTGTAAAGCTGAGGCACTCGAGAAAGATAAAAGAAAAGCTGATTCAGAAGCTAAAGATGTGAAAAAGAGATTTTCAAGTAAAACATTTCAGTCTACATCAAAGAAATTCAAAGATGAGTATAGCCGTTCAAAGGCTAATGTGGGACATTCGAACAGAGATCGAGCTAGATCGCAGTCAAACTTTAAAGCTCCAGCTACATCAATAGCTAGTGTTGGAAATGTCCGATCTGAGCGACCTGAATGTGGACATTGTGGTAAAAGACATCCGGGTAATTGTAGATTGAATGATCGAGCTTGTTTTAGATGTGGATCATTAGACCATTTTATTCGAGATTGCCCCGAGTCTGTTGAACAAGAGATTGTACAGAATCTGAAGTCAGATAATGCTTCAGCTAGGGGTAGACCTTCTAGAAACACAAAAAATGCGAGTGGTAGCCAGAGAGCTACGAAAGATACAGTTGCGAGATCTGAAGCTAGAGCACCTGCCAGAGCTTACGCTATTCGAGCTCGTGAGGAAGCTTTGTCTCCAGATGTTATTACGGGTACATTTACTCTTTATGATACTTCTGTGATTGCATTGATAGATCCAGGGTCTACTCATTCGTATATATGCATGAACTTAGTATCCAGTAAGGCTTTGCCTGTAGAGTCCACTGAATTTGTTATTAGAGTATCAAACCCCTTAGGTAAATGTGTCTTGGTTGACAAAGTATGCAAGAATTGTCCGTGGATGTTTTGAGATGTTTGTTTTCCAGCTGATCTGATGCTATTACCTTTTGATGAGTTTGATATAATTTTGGGTATGGATTGGTTAACATTGCATGATGCTATTGTGAACTGTAAACGAAAGACTATTAATTTGAGATGTCAGAATGATGAAATAGTTTGGATTGAATCAAATGATTTAAATGGGTTACCGGCTGTGATATCAGTGATGAAAGCTCAGATGTATGTGAAAAAGGGGTATGAAGCTTATTTTGTCTATGTGATTGATTCGAGAGTGACTGAAAAGAAAGTTGAATCTGTGCCAATTTTTTGTGAGTTCTCTGATGTATTTCTTGAAGAATTACCGGGATTGCCTCCGATACGAGAAGTTGAGTTTGGTATTGATTTAGTGCCGGGGATGACTCCTATCTCAATAGCTCCGTATAGAATGGCACCAACAGAGTTGAAAGAATTAAAGTCTCAGTTGCAAGAGTTGACCGATAGAGGATTTGCACGACCGAGTTTCTCACCTTGGGGTGCTTCCGTTCTATTTGTGAAAAAGAAAGATGGCACGATGAGAATGTGCATTGATTACCATCAGTTAAACAAAGTGACTATTAAGAAAAAATATCCTCTGCCCAGAATTGATGATTTGTTTGATCAGCTGAAAGGAGCCACCATGTTTTCAAAGATAGATATGAGATTGGGGTATTATCAGTTGCAAGTAAAAGATTCAGACATTCTGAAAACTGCTTTCAGAACGAGGTATGGGCATTATGAGTTTTTAGTTATGCCTTTCGGACTAACAAATGCTCCTGCTATTTTTATGGATTTAATGAACAGAATTTTTAGACCGTATTTAGATCGATTTGTTGTTGTATTCATTGACGACATTTTGATTTATTCGCGTGAAGAAGTTGAGCATGCTGAACATTTGAGAATCGTGCGACAAACTCTGCAAGATAAGCAATTATATGCAAAGTTTAGTAAATGTGAATTCTAGTTGCGTGAATTTGGTTTTCTGGGGCATATTGTGTCAACATCTGGTATACGAGTTGATCCGAGCAAGATTTCAGCTATTTTAGAGTGGAAGCCTCCAAAAAATGTGTTTGAAGTTTGCAGTTTTCTGGGACTTGCTAGTTATTATCGACGGTTCGTAAAAGGTTTTTCGATGATTGCGACTCTGTTAACTAGATTGCTTCAGAAAGATGTGAAATTCGAATGGTCTAAAAAGTGCCAGAAAAGTTTCGATCAGTTGAAAGCCCTTTTGACTGAAGCTCTAGTTTTTGTACAGCCAGAATTAGGTAAAGAATTCGTGATTTATAGTGATGCCTCGTTGACCGGTCTGGGATGTGTTTTGATGCAGAATGGCAAAGTTATAGCTTATGCCTCGAGATAATTGAAACCACATGAAAAGAATTATCCGACACACGACCTTGAGTTAACTGCAATTGTGTTTGCATTGAAGATTTGGTGTCATTATCTTTTTGGTGAAAAATGCCATGTATTTTCATATCATAAAAGTCTGAAATATTTGATGACTCAGAAAGGTTTGAATCTGCGACAAAGAAGATGGTTAGAACTGTCAAAAGACTACGAATTTGTGATAGATTATCATCAGGGTAAAGTAAATGTTGTTGCTGATGCATTGAGTCGGAAATCACTGTTTGCATTACGTGTGGTGAATGCTCATTTAGACTTGTCTGATGATGTTTCAGTTTTAGCTGAGTTGAAAGTGAAACCGTTATTCTTACAGCAAATATGTGATGCTCAGAAAGTTGATAATGAAATGTTAACGAAACGAGCTCAGTGTGATTTGAACTCTGATTCTGAATTTTGGGTTGATGTTGATGATTGTTTGAGATTTCGAGATCGGATTTGTGTTACGAGAAACTCAGAGTTGATTCAGTTAATTTTGAATGAAGCACATAACAGTCGCCTATCTGTTCATCCAGGAAGTACAAAGATGTACCATGATTTGAAGCAACTTTATTGTTGGCCTAGTATGAAGCAGGATATCTCAGATTTTGTATCGAAATGTTTAATCTATCAACAAGTTAAAGCTAAACATCAAGTGCCATCCAGTTTATTACAACCAATTATGATTCCTGAATGGAAATGGGATAGAGTGACGATGGATTTTGTTTCAGGGTTGCTTTTGACTCTGAGAAAGAAAGATGCAATTTGGCTCGTAGTTGATAGATTGACGAAATCAGCCCTTTTTATTTCGGTACAATCTGATTACTCACTTGATAAATTAGCTAAGCTATAAATTTTCGACATTGTGAGGTTGCACGGGGTGCCACTATCTATTGTGTCTGACAGAGATTCGAGGTTTATTTTACGATTCTGGAAGAAATTGCATGAGGCTTTAGGTACTAAATTTCATTTCAGTACAACTTTTCACCCACAGACGGATGGTCAATCTGAGCGAATTATTCATATTCTCGAGGATATGTTGAGATGTTGCATTCTTGAGTTTAATGGTACGTGCGCACAATATTTGCCATTGATTGAGTTTGCGTACAATAATAGTTTTCAGTCGAGCACCACAATGGCACCTTATGAGGCTTTGTACGGACGCAAATGTCGAACACCTTTGTATTGGACTGAGCTAAGTGAAAATAAGATACACGGGGTCGATTTGATCAAAGAAACTGAATAGAAAGTGAAAGTGATTCGTGATAGTTTGAAAGTCGCGTCAGATCGACATAAATCGTGTGCAGATTTGAAACGAAAAGATATTGAGTCTGAGATCGGTGATAAAGTTTCCTTGAAAGTGTCTCCGTGGAAGAAAATACTTTGTTTTGGCAGAAAAGGCAAATTGAGTCCGAGGTTCATTGGGCCGTATGAAATTATCGAGCGTATTGGACCTGTTGCATACATATTGTTGTTGCCACCGGAACTAGAAAAGATTCATAATGTGTTTCACGTGTCAATGCTTAGACGATACAGATCTAATCCTTTGCATGTAATTTCTCCGTCTAAGATAGAAATTCAGTCTGACATGACTTATGAAGAAGAACCAATTCATATCTTAGCTCGCAAGGTTAAAGAATTGCGAAATAAGAAAATTTCGTTAGTAAAAGTATTGTGGCATCGATACGGGGTTGAAGAGGCTACGTGGGAACCCGAAGATGCTATAAGACAACAATATCTGAATCTGTTCAACGGTAAGATTTTCGGGGACGAAAATCCCTAAGGGGGAGAATTGTAACAGTCTGGTTTAGACCCTAGTCGGAATAGTTAGATTAACATATGTGTTAGATTAACATGTTTTGTTAGATTAACAAATTGAAATATATGTGTTAGATTAACATGTTTTGTCTTTGGATTTTTGATGAATTTGAGTAATTTAAACTAAGTTGTGAAAATAATATTGAGGGACTAAAATGTGAAATAAATTAAATGTGAGGACTTAGATGAAGCATGTGAATATTCGGCTAAGCATGGGTACAAAGAAATTATGTGCATTTTGTGATTTTGTGAAATAGGGACTTAAATGTCAAAATGTAAAAATGTGAGGGCTAATTTGTAAATTGCCTTAAGTGTGTGTTTTTGGATTGAATTGAATGATTTGGTGAATAAAAGAGTTAAATTTGAATATGTATAGATCAAGAACCAAAGAAAACGGGCGTGTCCTCGGCCGTGTGGACAAGTCAGTATGTATGCCCTATTTTGCCACGGCTAAGACAAACAGGTGTGTTTGAGGCCGTGTGAGGCACACGGCCTGCCCACACAGGTGTGTGACCTCTATAACATTGAAAAATGTTTAAATTTCAGAAAATTCTGTATGTGTTCGGTTTAGTCCTGAACCCTTTCTAATGTATCTTTAAGGTCTCGTAGACCTCATTAAGGGACTATATGCTTGTGTTTTGCTATGGTATGACTATGATATACTTTATGATGTGAAATGTTCATAGGAGTGTAACGCCCCAAAAATCTAAGTATTTATCTTTGCCTGTTTTTAGCAAACTACTTGTTTGCTTCAATGGTTAAGTGATTTGGGTGTGTTCGGGAGTGTCTGAGAAGTCCTGGGTTCAAGCCTGGGCTTGTGCAAAAAGTTTTATTTTTAGGGAATAAACCCTTGCCTATAGTTAGTAGGCTTTTAAATTATTGTGAGTAATGCAAGACATAAAAAGCCTGCTGGTCTAGGGGGTAAGTGGCGTGTTACCTATGCCAGAGGTCTAAGGTTCGAATCTTGCTGGAGGTAAGGGAGTATTTATTTTCTTCTTTGTGCCAAGGAGGTGTTGTAGTTTGGTGGAAGTATCATGAAGTGGTTGAGAAGAATTCAAATTGAGTAGTTGAGGGGAGGTGTGATCAGGTGGAGAGATTTGAGGAGGGATTTTAGGAGAAAATCAAGGGAAATGAGGGAAGAGGGAGAGTTATGCCGAAAATGGACTCTGGCACTCAAGAATTTCGGCCAGAGTGGTACTCCTCATTTTGGGTTTTCCGTATTGGTGTTTTTTCTCTCTTTTGCTTGAAGTCGAATGTGGGAGGGGTGTTTTCATATTCTTCTGTTACACTTTTGACAACCTTTTTCTTTGGCCGAATATACCTTTTCTCTTATTGTCATCTCTTCTTCTCTCTTTTTCCTGCTGTTGGCCGAATACACCCTCTTCATCTCCTTGCCTCTTCTTCGTTTCTTTTCCCAATTATTTTTGTCAATTACTGTTGTTTCTTCCTTACCGATTCTCTTCTCTTTTACCCTCATTATGCTGATTATGTTCTTACTGCTTCCTGCCGATTAGTGTTCCTGTGTTCTCTCTCTTGACTTCCCAGAATGCTACTCTTCTGAAAAAGGTGAGCAAATGTTTTCTTTTCCCTTTTTTCATCCTTCTCCTTTCATTTCTTTTTGGTGATCCATTTCTTTCCCTTGCAGTTGACTGCTTTCCCTTCTCTATTGTTTTGGTTATTATTCTCTATTTGCCGGTAAGTCTTACACTTCGTAGTGGGTACTCTTCTCGCGTTGTTGGTAAGTGAAGATGGTATAGTATTATCTTGTTGCTTGTTGAATAAGTGCTTACTCTTTTTCGGTTGGTGCCTAGGTGATAAACCGTAATAGTAACATTTTTTAAGCCCACTTTTAGTATGCTTTTGGATGATTTATCCCTTAAATTATGTAATTTGGTGCTCTTAATCCTTTGTTTTCATGTTTTATATTCAGGAGAGCATAGGAGGACGAAAAGAACAGAAAACGGGCTTAAAACGGCCCAAATGGGCCAGATCACGAAATCGACACGGCCTGGGCCCAAGACCACACGACCGTGCCTCATCAACGGACACCACACGGCCTGCCCACGATATACACGGGCGTGTGCCATGGCTGTGCCCCTGCCGTGACAAAGAGAAATTTCACTCGGATTAGGATACTTAGGGGCAAAGAAACACATTCCAAAGCCTATATAAACACCCTAAGTATGACCTAAAAGGGGGAGCCCGAGGCTGTTGTCAAGGGGCGTCTTGCTAGGCCAAAGGAAGCAGATTTGTGGAGGTTTACTTGAAGATAGCCAGTTGATCCATCTCAAGAAGTCGGAATCATACTCAAGACGGAGGATCTCACCTTCAATTCCTTCAGGGGGTTTTAGGGATTTCTTATGTTTTCTTTTATCTTTTCTTCTGAGATGTTTTCTTTTATTGTTATGAACTAAACCCTCAGATACCTGAGGGGGATGAAACCTAAGATGAATCTTGTTATCATTTGCTGAACTATATGATAAATATTTGACTTGTTCTTAATTATGTGTTCTTAATTCTTGTGTTGATATTTCCGGGATATTGATTCAAGTTTGATGTGCTTAGGTGGAGGAGCAAATGTCCCTGCCTAAGAGTAGATCTAGCATAGTTAAGCAGAGTCGATCGCGCGCCTAGGGATAGGGTGACGAGATTTTGCCGGATTAGGGTGAAACCTAATATGGGATTCCATAGATCGAGTTAATGCAATTCTAGGGGTTTTAATTAGAAAGAGATTTCAATTAATCAACCTAGGGTTAGACGTTATTCGCTTCAAGAGAGGGTTTAATATACATTAGGGAATCTTACAGATCAAGTCAAATGAATAAATCGTCTGGTTCAGAGTTAGATAACAAGTGAAGTCTAGGTGGATTCTTCCTTGGGTATTGTCTTTATCAATTGGCTTTTCCCACAAGTATTTTCCCCAAATTCATTCTTCTTTGTCTTAGAGTCTTTAGTTTAATAATTAGATAATTTAGATTAAACAACAAATTCCCTTTATTTTAGGCTATATAATAAAAAGAAAGTTAGTATTAGTACTTTTAGTTCCTTTAGGTTCGACATTTCGGTCTTGCCTTAACTATACTACTGTTCGATAGGTGCGCTTGCCTCAAATCATTGTCATAGTTAGTTTCCAGGTTCGATCATTCTCATTATAAATTTTAAGACTTTGACATCGCATAAACACAACGATCAAGTTTTTGGCGCCGTTGCCGGGGAACTAAAATATTAAGAAAGCTCAATTTTCATTACTCTAGCCATATTTTATTTTTGTAATTAAATTTTATTTTTATTTTGCTAATTTTTCTTTTATTTGCTTTTGACAGGTAATTTTAGTTTATAGAAGAGATGGCAATGAATAATTATCAGTGGCAAGTTAGGAGGACAAGGCCAACAAAAGTAGCCGGAGTTTACAACCTTGACGCAGTAACCATGCTATCAAATCAGGTAGAGATATTACATAAAAAATTTGATGGTGTATATGGTTCCTCGCAGGTACAACCAGTTATGCAGTGCGACACAAGTGGAGGCGTGGCGAATCCTGAGTACCCACCCTACAAACAGGGCATGGAGAGCGAACAAATGAACTATATGCGTAACAATTTCCGATCTTACAATAACCCTTATAGTAATACTTACAATCCAGGTTGGAAGAACCACCCCAATTTCTCATGGGGTGGTCAAGGGAATCAAAGGAAACAACCATCCCAAAATTTCCAACAACAGCCCTACCCACAGGAAAAGAAGCCAAACCTCGAGGAGATGCTGACAAAATTCATGGCAGCCACATAAACACATTTTCAGAATATGGAGATATCCTTTAAACATCAACTTGAAAAATTAACACAGGAGCTCAAGGATTAATTAGGTCAGCTTGCTAAGCTGATCTCAGAACAACCACAAGAAAGCTTGCCAAGCAACACTGAAACTAACCTAAAAGAGCAAATTCAAGCCGTAACAGCTTATGACAGTGAAAGGTTAGTGGACTCTGACTCGAGGCAAGAGCCTGTGGTAAGTAAAGGTAAGGTTGAGGTAAACCCGGTGATTATAGAGTACCAAGCTCGTGTGCCATACCCCAATGCAATAAAGAAAGACCGCACAGAGGAGCAATTCGGTAAATTTCTTAACCCTCCAAAGAAGTTACATATTAACTTGCCGTTTCTTGAAGCTCTTTCGCAGATGCCAGATCCTAGACCTCGTGTCAATAAAGAAGAAATTCATGAGGAACGAAAGCTTCAGATCGATGAACTAGACGAGTGGAAGATACACTTCAAAGAAATACATGAAGCAAAAATGAGGCAACTCCACGACGAACTTAATGATGGGACAACCCAGCTTAAAATAGGAGATCAGGTACTCAAAATCTTTCTAGATGGAACAGTCGAGGTAACTAGCCCTAAAATCAACACCTTTAAGGTAAACACTACTCGACTTAAACTTTATATCAATGACCGAATAGATCGCACGAGAAAGGATTTTCACCTCCTCAAACCACCCTGATTATGCGAATGAGAGGTAAGTATAGCTTAAGACTTTAAACAAGCGCTTCTCGGGAGGCAACCCAAGCACTAACCCTACTAATTAGTTTAGTTATATTTATTTCCATGTTTAGGCACAGATTTTCCATACTCACACGTGGCCGTGGCCGTGTGGGTACCATAGGTAGGTAAAAGGGGCGTGGCCATAGACGTGTGGCAATAGGACAAAATTTTTCCCAAAACACGGGCTGCATATCTATTTAAACCCCTCTTCTTCCTTTTTCTTTTTCAGTTGTCTTTCTTCTTTCATTTTCCATTATTTACTTTTATTTTTATTTTTTTATTTTCTTTATTATTATATTCTTATTCTTCATACCATTTAGATTTAGCTTAGGATAAAATAAAATCATGCCGGCTGCTTCGAGGATTCAAATTCAAACGGTTCGAGGCGCTTCACCATATTCACCTCCAATCCGGTTTCTTTTCATTGACTTCATCCAAAATTCAGGAGGTTTCACTTCTCTCCCTATCTTATGATTTTATTATTTTGCTATTATCTATCTTTGTACATTGAGGACAATGTACATCTTAAGTGTGGGGGCTGAATCTTAAAAGTGCCTAATTTTTTGCATTATTCTCAAATCCTAAATTATATCTAGTTTCATAAGTAAATTTTGTAATATTACAATTAGAATGAAATTTCCTTTGATTCATGATTTTTATTGATATGTTTTGAATTAAGTCATAGTTAATTGTGCATTGATGATTAAACTTTAAGATATTATAGATTCAAGCATGATAAGTCTATTTTTCAAAATTAAAAATTTTTCTAGGTTGTCTACCTGAATTTGAATATTACTTTGGAGTTTGAAATTTACAAGAATGACATCAAAATACCCATAATTTTTGTGAGATTTTGAGCCTTATAGAGCATATATTCTTTTTCTTGCTCACTTTATTGATTATGAGTGTGTCAACATTGATTTGTTATTCTAGAACTTGCAACGATTATACATGTCAAGACCACACCATTGATTTGATATACAGAGATGATGAAGGCACCTAGGTTTTAACCCACTTACTCCACTAAAAAAGCATACCTTCACAATTAACCCCTAGTGAACCCCTTTTAATCCTAACAACCCTTTTTATTGACTCACCCACTAATATTAACCCAAAACCCTTTGTATTTGTTATCACCTTTCCTTTTGAATACCCTTATATCGAAATTTGATTTGATCGGTTGCCTAATTATTTTAGTTTAATAATAGAATCCATCTTTTATTACTTGACTTGTTCTTAAAAAAAAAATCGAAGTGTGTTCATTATTAGTTTTGTGATTAAGTGAGCTTATACGTTTAAATTCTAATTACTGAAGAAGAAGCTCGTATTAGAGTATTACTAGTACAAGTTTTCAATTGATGTAATTATTTATCAGTTCATTTTTTCTAGTTAGGTAATTTGTCAATTCAATCTCGATTCTAACCCTCTAATTCAGCCTTTATCCACACCTTTAACCCAAGCCCCGTTACAACCCTGTTAAAGACCTTTTGATTTGTGTATCATCTCATATTATAGTGGTGTAGATTTGATTTTCATGCAAGCCTATGGGATTAACTCTTCATGTTTGACTTTTGAGTGCTTTTTCTTTAACCTTAAACACCTCGAGTGATTTGAGTGAATCTTTAGTGGGGATGTCAATCCTTGTCGATTTTGAATCAGAGGTAACCATTTAGATGAGGGGAAACACCTAGGTTTTATGCTACAAAGATATGACTTAGATTGTTTGAATCTTTAGGACTCTTTGAGTTGAATTATCCATGAATGAATTATCCTTGAATTATGATAAAACACTATCGATGAATATTATGAATTGAGGAAGTTTGTTTTAATTGTGAGTTGAGAATTTTGCTTGAGGACAAGCAAAAGCTTAAGTGTGGGGGTATTTGATAAACCGTAATAGTAAGATATTTTAAGCCCACATTTAGTATGCTTTTGGATGATTTATCCCTTAAATTATGTAATTTGGTGCTCTTAATCCTTTGCTTTCATGTTTTATATTCAAGAGAGCATAGGAGGATGAAAAGAACAAAAAATGGGCTTAAAACGGGCCAAATGGGCCAGATCATGAAATCGGCACGGCCTGGGCCCAAGACCACACGGCCGTGCCTCAATAACGGACTCCACACGGCCTACCCACGATTTACACGGGAGTGTGCCATGGCCGTTCCCCTGCCGTGACAAAGAGAAATTTCACTCAAATTAGGATACTTAGGGGCAAAAAAACACATTCCAAAGCCTATATAAACACCCTAAGTATGACCTAAAAGGGGGAGCCTGAGGCTGTTGTCGAAGGGCGTCTTGCTAGGCCATATGAGGCAAATTTGTGGAGGTTTACTTGAAGATAGCCAGTTGATCCATCTCAAGAAGCCAGAATCATACTCAAGACGGAGGATCTCTCCTTCAATTCCTTCAAGGGGTTTTAGGGATTTCTTATGTTTTGTTTTATCTTTTCTTTTGAGATGTTTTCTTTTATTGTTATGAACTAAACCCTCAGATACCTGAGGGGGACGAAACCTAAGATGAATCTTGTTATCATTTGCTGAACTATATGATAAATATTTGACTTGTTCTTAATTATGTGTTCTTAATTCTTGTGTTGATATTTCTGGGATATTGATTCAAGATTGATGTGCTTAGGTGAAGGAGCAAAATTCCCTGCCTAAGAGTAGATCTAGCATAGTTAAGCAGAGTCGATCCCGCGCCTAGAGATAGGGTGACGAGATTTTGCCGGATTAGGGTGAAACCTAATATGGGATTCCATAGATCGAGTTAATGCAATTCTAGGGGTTTTAATTAGAAAGAGATTTCAATTAATCAACTTAGGGTTAGACGTTATTCGCTTCGAGAGAGGGTTTAATATACATTAGGGAATCTTACGGATCAAGTCAAATGAATAAATCGTCTAGTTCAGAGTTAGATAACAAGTGAAGTCTAGGTGGATTCTTCCTTGGGTATTGTCTTTATCAATTGGCTTTTCCCACAAGTATTTTCCCCAAATTCATTCTTCTTTGTCTTAGAGTCTTTAGTTTAATAATTAGTTAATTTAGATTAAACAACAAATTCCCTTTATTTTAGGCTAGATAATAAAAAGAAAGTTAGTTTTAGTACTTTTAGTTCCTTTGGGTTCGTCATTCCGGTCTTGCCTTAACTATACTACTGTTCAATAGGTGCGCTTGCCTCAATTCGTTGTCATAGTTAGTTTCCAGGTTCGATCATTCTCATTATAAATTTTAAAACTTTGACATCGCATAAACACAACGATCACTAGGATCTTTTCGAAGGGGCTAAAGGTTTGTAATTAACGTTTGGGTAGGAAAAACTTCCCTCTTCACTCGATCAAAGGTAAGTTGTTGTGAGTATAACGATTAGGATAACTTACGCTTATTCGATTAAGTAACTGCTTATGTGAATAATTGAGAATTGTTGGTCAAGTGTAGGTTTCAAAGGTGTGGGTGGTTTCCTCAGCAAATAGAACCTGGTGTGTAACAGCACTCTAGAAACGATATCGGTGGAATGCCAAAAAGTGTGTGTAAGCACTGCCCAAATCGAAAATCTGCAAAAGTCGGAAAGTATGACAATTGACACTACACGAGCGTGCGCTCGCTCGTTTGGTAACCGAAACTCGTAAAACATGGGCGTTCGACTGTTGAGGCCATGAGGGATTTTATGGTCTTAGGCCATTTTGGGCCATGTTGGGCCGAAATGGGCCGTGTGGGCCCAACGGGCTTGGGGGCCCCACACGGGTAAACCACACGAACGTGTGGAGAATATTGGGCCAAGCTGTGTAAATTACATGGATGAGATCATTTCTGGGCTATGTGGGCCCATCTTCGCTATTTGACTGTTAAGGTTGCACGGGTCGCCCGAGACGATTGTGGACCTACTGATGGGTCGGTAAGTATACCTATACCCCAAACTGATAAAGTGACTTTTATGCCCCTATGATATTAATTGACTGTATGCCTTAGGTTATATATGACTGTATGTGAGCATGCCACGATATATATATGTTACATCCATGTATGATATGTTGCATGGGGATGGGATTATTATGATTGGAGGAAGTGTACGATGATCGCGACCTCTTGCAAATATCATTTAGTCGCGCAACCGGTGCTAATTTTTGGAGTGTAGGGATGGGTGGGTGATTTTATCCCCACATAGAGTGTTGGGCTGGATGGGTAGGATTTCTGATTGCATGCCTAAAGCGCATATCACATCCTTTGAAATGGGCTACGGCCCACACCGATCATCGATCATCGTCATTGTAATTGGCTAAGGCCCAACTAATCTAAACTGTTGTTGATTTGGGCTTAGGCCCAGTCTGTGCTTGCCTAAGGCATGATTGGCTATTTACATACCTTGGGTTTCACACTGAGTTTTCGTAAACTCACCCCTCTATTTATCTGTACAGGTAATCCCCAGTCTTAGGCGGATCGGTGCTGCGAGGGATTCGAAGGTGGCCACACAACCGCACCTATTTTTATAATTGAGTAATATTTCAAATAAATTTAATTTGGGTATTTGTTGTAATAAGGCCTCTTTAAATTTTAACTTTTAATATGAGGATTTTACTTATTTTTCCCATCTGAGGAGTAGTAGGACGCGGTTTTTCAAAAGATAATTGTTTTTCAAAATGCCACATTTTCGTAACACTCAATAAAAGCTTCCGCATCAAAACTAATATATAGCAACAAACTAATATGAT
The DNA here is from genome assembly GCA_025698515.1 of Gossypium sturtianum. NCBI lineage: Eukaryota > Viridiplantae > Streptophyta > Magnoliopsida > Malvales > Malvaceae > Gossypium > Gossypium sturtianum. The sequence continues at coordinate 44,423,399 of CM046948.1, forward strand.
CGACAAACTGCTAAAAACAACTTGAGTTTTAAATGGACAAAATACCCTTAAATGTCCGTTATGATCATAAACGAGAATTAATATAGAACGCGTTTTTCCAATGAAACTATGTTTTCGAAAAACACTTCAATGTGATATCGCCATATTCAGCCATAACTTTTAAGCCGGGTTTGGGGTTTACATTTAGTGGTATCAGAGCCAGGTTGCAAAACTCGGCTGTGTTTTTTGGGTTTCTTCTAAAAAATCATAATTTCCAAAAAGAACTGTTCCAAACGATTTGGAAGTATTTTAAATTATTTTTTTCGAATGTGTGGTACACCGAATCCCCGGCGCCGATCTGGTAAGTCCTCTGAGAGTTCTGTTTATTTAAAGTGAAATATTGAGACTACTATAGGTAGTAGACTGCACTGAAATATTCTGGTTAGGGAAACTAAAACTGTAGTAAGACTGCATTCTGCAAAAACAAACTCTCAAATACTGATATTGCTTTGCATAAGATATCTGTTAATAGACACTGGAACTATAAACTGATGCATGAAATTGTTAAAAAAAGATAATACGCAAATAGATAATGAGCACTAGAGGTACTCGTTGAAGGGGTACAAGAGGCCGTGGCAGAGGATGTAGAGGTGCTCAGGCTAGGTCCTCGTCATCGGGCCACATGCCTAACGCTGAAGCTAGAGAGGCACCGGCTTTACCTGTGACTGAGACTAGGTCTCACGATCGAGCGGCTAGGGACGACGTATTTCCCCAAGCTATGTTGCAAATTTTGGAGAGGGTCGCTGGGCCTAATACTGGTATTGTGGGCCGTGGGTCAGTCACAGAACGACTTCGGTCTAATGGGGCTGAGATTTTTAGGGGTATTGCTGGAGTTGCCCCTAACGTGGCTGAATATAGGATTGAGGCCACAGAGAGGATTATTGTAACATCCTGAAAATGGGCCTATGCATTTTTGATTTAATTATACGAAATGGCATGTCTTATGTGTTATGAATGTATAGTGAATATTTTTGGAAACTTGGAAATGTAAGGAAATGCTTTGGAAATGTTAAGTTTAAAAGAGGAAAGTGAACATTTTTGGGAACTTGGAAATGTAAGGAAATGTCTTAGAAAATGTTAAGTTTTAAAGTTTAAAAGAGGAAACTAAGGCAAGGTGGCCTTAAGAAAATTAATAGAGGAAATTTGACACAAGAACGGGCTTGGAAAAGTGGCTTGGAGGCGCCACTTAAGGCCTCTGGAAATGACGCCACCAGCATGTGTGCAGGGCCAAGGTTCGAGCTACAAGAGGAAGCGAAATAAAACTTTTATTTTCTTTGCAAGGATAAGCAAAGATGATGGGACGGCACGAGGGTATCGGTGGATGAGGTCTAATCCTTTTAAAATTCGGCTAGATAAGGGGATAAATGTTGGAATAATTAATTTGAATAAGGTGATAATTAAGAGATAAAGCTATCAAAATAGGGGAGTTGGCCGAATAAGGGTCTCTAGGTAGACTAATTTTGGCAGAAAGGGGAAAACAAGGCCATTATTCCTTTTCTCTTTGAAGCCTCTGCCGAATTCTCTCTACAACTATTCTCTTTTCTATTCAATTCTCCAAAAGCCGAAAATAGGATTCCCCTAGTCTTGCCGAATTTCCCTAAGTCCTATACCTTTCTTTTCTTTTATTGTTAAAAACCGAATCTTTCTAAGTGATCATCAAAAGCCGAAACTTGTGATCAACACTCAGTCTATAGCCGAATTCCACAGTGGTGTCAAGCAAGTGTGCAATCAACTACAGTATTAAGGGTAAGACCGATTGTTCTTTGTTTGTCAATCTCTCTTTTAAGCCGAAAGTTTAATCTAATCCCTCCTAATCATGTTGGCCGAAACATGGAAGGTGAATTTCGGGATTTCCATTGTAGCTGACTTCTAGGGAGACCATCCGGGATTTCAGATCTAAGGTATTTCAGTAACTTCATAAGCCAGAGACCACTTTCGGGATTTAAAAACGCAAGTGTTAGCCGATTACAAGGAGGAAGGACTACAATGTTTCAGGATTTGTGTAGTAACAAATCGGCAGCAAGGTAAGGTTTTGGTTGTAATAATCCTTCGGGATCTAATTGAATAGCCGAATAGGCTTTTGCTAAAATACAAGTGTTGGCTGGATATAGGAATTAGAGATCTAAAGCGATAGATCGGGTTTCGGGATTTCAGTAAAATCGATAAGTATATCAGGTGTGTACTCCACACTAAATCTTAGTAGATTACGGCTTTAAGTTAATGTATGTGTTATAATAGTATGAATGTGGCCAAAAGGTACCATGTTATGGTACAAAGTACTCAGGTACGTAACTTTAACTCTATGTTAATAAAATATATGCAATTTGGAATATGGCACATATGTGACTATTGATAAGAATGTGAAATAAGCTACAAGGGATGATTTTGTATGTGTTGTAATGTGCATGGGCATAAGGGTGATATTGAAAGGGGAAGTGATTGGTGGCTTTATACCGCAAAATATGAATGTGGTGACTTCGGTCACAATATATGAATGTGGTGACTTCAGTCACATAATTTTGCATGTGGTGACTTATGTCACAAAATATATTATGTGGTGGCTCTGCCACGAATTTATAAGAGGCGATGAGCACGTCGATCCGCAAATTGCCTTCGATGATGTGTAGCGGATGGAGGGTTGACTTAGTAGTCCCTACGGTGTGGACGGTTGGTGCGGGGTGATGTGTAGCGGATGGCATCTAGGTTTGGGTTGGGAATGCATCATTATTTGTAAATTGTAATATGTATATGTATGATTTGATATGCCAAAAATCATTAGGGCTTAGTGTGGTTGCTATACACTGAGTCTGTTTGACTCACCCCGTCGTGGGAATATTTTTTTCAGGTGACGCTCAGTGATGGATCGGGTCGGCAGGAGCTTAGTGGTGGCCATGCTCAGTTCGGGACTTTATTTTGGACTTGTTTCATTTTAAGTATTTTGGATTTAATTTGGGTTTAATTTTTGATGTAATAAGGCCGTTAATATGAACTATTTTATGCATGCTTTTTATTGGATTTTATTACTATACGATTAAGTTTAAATCAAGGTTAAATGGTTTACTAAAAAAAAAATATTGAGTGTTTTTGACCACCTAATTACAAATAAATTTCCAATCTTAATGAAAAAAAAATATACAAGGTTTTCAATTGAACCCAACACAAGCAAATTCTTCTTCAATACCACACAAATTTTTCCTAAGTAACAAACGGATTTTCAAATGTTTTCTCGAGGAACATACCAGATCCGGTCAAGGCTCGTGGGCCGGGTTTGGGGGTGTTTCAGTTTGGTATCAGAGCCCGGTTCAAAACTCGGCTCTGGAGTTTTTGGGCTCCAAAATGTTTTCTAAAAATGGGCTTTTTAAAGGATAACCGGACTGTTAGCTTAGCATGGCACCTGCGTCTCCGACCCAAGTCCACCAGGTAAGTACCCTAAACCATTGTGTGATATACATGTGGGCTTTATGGGCTTTATGGGACGTAGACTAGTTTAAGTAGACTCTGATGGACTATAGGCTTAGTTTAAACCAATTCTTAAGCTTTCATAAGACTTAAATTCACTAAACAAACCCGTTAACGAGCCACAAGACTAGGGTGTGGTAAGCCGTAAATGCGCATGTCTAGGATTGGATCCGGAAGAGTGAGTATTTAAGCGATCCTAGTGACTCACCTCCTCTTACTTGGAATCCTACCAGTGCGTAGTGTTGCTCACCTTAGTCAAGTTAGGGAGTGGCAATAGGCAAACGCATGCGTAGGGAGTGGATTCAGGAGGGCTTGGTATTTAAGCGATCCTAGCGACTCACCTCCTCTTGTTTGGAATCCTACAGTGCGTGGTGACTATTCACCCTAGTTATGAGGACTCGTTGATGGGCTAAACCCTATAATTAAAACCCGAAAGGGACCAGCCACCCTAGTTTGAAAAAGAAATTTACCGGAATACCCTTATTTCATAAAATCACCAAGGAACCCTGAATTGGAAAATTTACGAAATTACCCCTAATTTACAAATTTTTAAATTAACCCCGATTTATTACCAAAATACCCCTGTAGGTGAAATGACGAAAATACCCCTGGGATAGGAATAGGACGAAAATGTTTGAATGATGAATGCGTGTTGAATGACTGTGCTCCTTTAAATTAGGATAGAAGACTTGAAACTTTGATCGATCGAAAGAACTACTTCTAAACTTCTTTCATAAAATTTCTTCGCGAATAATCAGTGGAACAAAATAGTAATGCATAAAAATTTCTTAATCAGATTAAAGCGCGATCGTAGACACGAGTTTTAGGGGACGTGGTCGTAATGTGCGAGGACATGGTAGAGGCAGAATGGCCGTATCGGAACCCGTTAGGTCTGGACAAGGGTCCAAAAATGAGGTACCAGCACCACCACCACCCGGTTCTTTGGCGTTGAGCGCAAGATCGAAGATCGCGGGGATGAGGCGATGATCGCAGGTAATGCTGCGAGTTCTTAAAATGGTGGCTGGAGCAGGAGGAAATATGGGAGCTCGGAAATCTGTACCCGAGTGACTCCGAGCGAATGGGGCTGAGGTGTTCCGTGGTGTATCTGGTGTGGCACCCAGTATAGCTGAGTATTGGATGGAGGCAACCGAACGAATTATGGATGAGTTGGATCTGACCCCTGAGGAGAAACTGAAAGGGATGGTGGCATTACTCCACGACGAAGCCTATCAATGGTGGCTCGCAGTTCGGGATGGTGCCATAGCGGAGGATGTTACTTGGGAGTATGTCAAGACGGCGTATCAGAAGAAGTATGTTGGTACTCATTATGTTGATGCGCAGAGGAAAGCATTTTTGGGGCTGGTTCAAGGGAATAAGTCCGTAGCGGAGTACGAGGCTGAATTCTTAAGGCTGAGCCGATATGCTTGAGGAGTAGTGGCTACGAAACATGAACGGTGTGTCCAGTTTGAGGACGGATTGAGAGATGATTTGAGGTTATTGATAGCTCCGCAGCAAGAGCGGGAATTTGCTGCGTTGGTGGAGAAGGCTAAAGTGGCCGAAGGAGTTAAGGACTCTGTAAGGCAGAAATCTGATCGGAATAGGCAAAAGAGAGGATTCGGATCGTCTGGGTCGTTTGGAAATACTCACAAGAGGCCTAGAGTTGATGGGCTGCGAGGTCAGCAGGTTGCTACTGGAGGGCAGTATCGTACTTGTGATCAGTGTGGGAAGAGGCACCTATGAGAGTGTTGGAAAGAGACAGGAGGATGTTTCAAGTGTGGATCTAAGGATCATATGATTAAGGACTGTCCAATAATGATAGGCGGAGTCGACCAACAGTCAAGGTTCTAATCAGTGGAAGAGGGGACAACGACCTCGGCGAGGTCGTGGTCCGAATGGTAGGGGTAACGGTGTTGGAAGAGGACGTGGAACACCTGGCAAAGGTGTTGGTAATGCAGAGGCAAGACAGCCAGGTCTAGTGTATGCGGTTTGTCGAAGGGAAGACGGAAACGCACCGGACGTCATAACCGGTACGTTCCTTATATCTCGCAAGCCTTATTTTGCTTTGATTGATGTGGGCTCGACCCATTCTTATGTTGCTAGTAGTGTAGTTGAAACACTAGGCATAGACTCTGAACTTTCTAGTAAAGAGATGACTGTAGTGAGCCCACTAGGTCAAACTGTAGTGGTGAATAAGATCTTTCGGAGTGTACCTCTAGAGATTCAAGTAGTGATTTTCCCTGCCGACTTAATGGAACTACCCTTCGGAGAATTCGATCTCATACTTGGCATGGACTGGCTAGTAGAACACCGAGATATATTGGATTGTGCAGCTAAACGAATGGAGTTAAAGACGCCGGAGGATGAGGCAATAATTATGATAGGAGAAAGAAGAAACTACTTGTCTAACGTAGTCTCTGCCTTAAAGGCTGATAAAATGGTTCGGAAAGGGTGCAAGGCATTTCTGACTTTTGTTAGGGCGTTGGATGCCAAAGAAGGGGGAGTTAGTGAAGTTAGAACAGTAAAGGTGCTTGTGGATGTCTTTCCGGAGGAGTTACCTGGAATACTCCCGGATAGGGAGGTGGAGTTTAGAATTGACTTCTTTGCTCGAAGGCGGCGCGGTATCTATCGCTCCGTATAGAATGGCACCGAAGGAGTTGGTTGAGCTCAAGACTCAAATCCAAGAGTTGCTTGATCATGGGTTCATTCGACCCAGTGTGTCTCCATGGGGAGCACCGGTCTTGTTTGTGAAGAAGAAAGATGGGACTATGCGTATGTGCATAGATTATCGTCAGTTGAATAAGCTGACCATCAAGAACAAGTACCCTTTTCCAAGGATAGACGACTTGTTTGATCAGCTTAAAGCGGCAGCGGTATTCTCAAAGATAGACCTAAGGTCTGGATATCATCAGCTTAAGGTGAAGGAAATGGATATCCATAAGACGACTTTTCAGACTAGATACGGGCATTATGAGTTCGTAGTGATGCCGTTTGGGTTGACAAACGCCCCAGCCGCGTTCATGGATATGATTAATCGGGTTTTTCAACCCTACTTGGATCGATTCGTCGTTGTGTTCATTGATGATATCCTAGTATATTCCAAGTCTGAGGAAGAACATGACGAGCATCTCCGGAAAGTGTTGCAAGTGTTAAGGGAGAAGAAGCTATATGCCAAATTTAGCAAGTGCGAGTTTTGGCTTAAGGAGGTTGCATTCTTAGGGCATGTAGTGTCTGCAGAAGGGATAAGGGTGGATCCTAGGAAGATCGAAGCAGTGCTAGATTGGAAACCACCTAAGTCTGTGGCTGAGGTTCGCAGTTTCTTGGGATTGGCAGGCTACTACAGAAGGTTTATGGAAGGATTTTCTTCAATAGCCACACCTTTGACAAAGCTGTTGAGAAAGGAGGTACCTTTCGTTTGGACAGATAAGCAACAGGAGAGCTTTGAGAAGCTTAAGAGGGTTTTGACTGAAGCTCCGGTTTTGATTCAACCTGAGGCAGGAAAGGATTTCGTGGTGTATTGTGACGCTTCCCATACAGGCTTGGGTTGCGTACTGATGCAAGACGGGAAGGTGGTAGCTTATACATCTCGACAACTAAGGCCTCACGAGGTTAACTACCCGACGCATGACTTGGAACTGGCGGCAGTGGTTTTTGCTCTTAAGGTGTGGAGGCACTACTTTTATGGAGAAAAGTCAGTGATCTACACGGACCACAAGAGCCTTAAGTATCTGCTGACTCAGAAGGAGTTGAATTTGAGGCAGCGAAGGTGGGTGGAGTTACTGAAGGATTATGATTGTTCCATAGAGTATCATCCGGGCAAGGCAAATGTAGTGGCAGATGCCCTAAGTCGGAAAGTAGTGTCGGATCTGAGGGCAATGTTTGCACATCTTAGCTTGTATGATGATGGAAGTTTATTGGAAGAGTTGCAAGTCAAACCGACATGGTTGAATGAGGTGAAGGAAAGTCAGTTAATGGATGAGGACCTAAGTGCTAAGCTACGGAAAGTGCAGAGTGGAGAGTTGGAAGATTACGGTATTAATGACGCAGGAGTATTATGTTTCAAGGGCAAGGTGCGTATGCCAGAAGAATGAGGACTTAAGGCGAGAGAATTCTTCAGAATCGCATGGTAGCCCCTATGCTATGCATCCCGGAGGTACTAAATTGTCTGAGGATCTAAGGGAGCAGTTTTGGTGGCACAGGTCGAAGAAGGAAAGTTACGAATTTGTCGGCAAGTGCTTAACGTGTCGACAAGTTAAAATTTGAACACCAAATTCGTCAGGATTGCTTCACCGATAAAGTTTCATGATGGAAGTGGGAGAGAATCACCATGGACTTCGTTAGTGGGCTTCCCCTTACGCCTACTAAAAAGGACTCGGTATGGGTGATAGTGGACCGATTGACAAAGTCCGCGCACTTCATCCCAGTAAGAGTTGATTATTCTTTGTAGAAGTTGGAAAAGTTATATGTGGCAGAAATTGTGAGGTTGCATGGAGTGCCAGTGGCAATTATCTCAGATAGGGATCCAAGGTTTACGTCTCGGTTTTGGAAGGCTCTACATCAGACTTTGGGCACTAAATTGGATTTCACTATGGCCTTTCATCCACAGTCGGACGGGCAGTCTGAACGAGTAATCCAAGTGTTGGAAGATATGCTGAGAGGCTGTGTGATAGACTTCAGAGGAAGTTGGGAAGAATATTTGCCGGTAGCGGAATTTGCATACAACAACAGCTATCAAGCTGGTATTCAAACGGCACCGTATGAAGCGTTGTATGGACGGAAGTGTCGAACTCCTACGTGTTGGACTGAATTAGGAGAACGTCGAGTTTTGGGACCAGAGATTGTGGCAGAATCCGAGGAGAAGGTTGAGGTAATTCGGGCACGGTTGAAGGAAGCATCTGATAGGCGAAAGCCGTATGCAGATCTTAAACGGAAGGAGATAGAATTTGATGTGGGGGATCAAGTGTTTCTGAAGGTATCGCCTTGGAAGAAGGTGATGAGATTTGGTCGCAAAGGGAAGCTAAGTCCAAGGTTTATAGGACCATATCAGGTATTGAAGTGAGTTGGACCAGTGGCATACCAGTTAGAGTTGCCTTCGGAATTGAAGCAAATGCACGACGTATTCTATGTTTCTATGCTACGTCGTTATCGATCAGATCCATCTCATATAGTTCCGATTGAAGAGGTGGAGCTGAGGCCAGACTTATCCTACGAGGAAGAGCCGATTCAGATTTTGGAATGAGACGTGAAAGTGTTATGAAGGAAGTTAGTTCCTCTAGTCAAAGTGTTATGGCGCAACCACGGATCGGAGGAAGCTTCGTGGGAGCCAGAAGAGGCAATGCGACAGCAATACCCTCATTTATTTTAGCCAGGCAATTTCGAGGACGAAATTATTTTAAGGGGGTAGAACTGTAACATCCTGAAAATGGGCCAATGCATTTTTGATTTAATTATACGAAATGGCATGTCTTATGTGTTATGAATGTATAGTGAACATTTTTGGAAACTTGGAAATGTAAGGAACTGCTTTGGAAATGTTAAGTTTAAAAGAGGAAAGTGAACATTTTTGGGAACTTGGATGTAAGGAAATGTCTTAGAAAATGTTAAGTTTTAAAGTTTAAAAGAGGAAACTAAGGCAAGGTGGCCTTAAGAAAATTAATAGAGGAAATTTGACACAAGAACGGGCTTGGAAAAGTGGCTTGGAGACGCCACTTAAGGCCTCTGGAAATGACGCCACCAACATGTGTGCAGGGCCAAGGTTCGAGCTACAAGGGAAGCGAAATAAAACTTTTATTTTGCTGCAAGGATAAGCAGTGATGGACGGCACAGGGACTGTCAGTGGATGAGGTCTAATCCTTTTAAAATTCGGCTAGATAAGGGGATAAATGTTGGATTAATTAATTTGAATAAGGTGATAATTGAGAGATAAAGCTATCAGAATAGGGAGAGTTGGCCGAATAAGGGTCTCTAGGTAGACTAATTTCGGCAGAAAGGGGAAAACAAGGCCATTATTCTTTTTCTCTTTGGAGCCTCTGCCGAATTCTCTCTACAACTATTCTCTTTTCTTTTCAATTCTCCAAAAGCGAAAATAGGATTCCCTAGTCTTCTTTGAATTTCCTAAGTCCTATACCTTTCTTTTCTTTGTTTGTTAAAAACCGAATCTTTCTAAGTGATCATCAAAAGCCGAAACTTGTGATCAACACTCAGCCTATAGTCGAATTCCACAGTGGTGTCAAGCAAGTGTGCAATCAACTACAGTATTAAGGGTAAGACCGATTGTTCTTTGTTTGTCAATCTCTCTTTTAAGCCAAAAGTTTAATCTAATCCCTCCTAATCTTGTTGGCCGAAACATGGAAGGTGAATTTCGGGATTTCCATTGTAGCCGACTTCTAGGGAGACCATCCGGGATTTCAGATCTAAGGTATTTCGGCAACTTCATAAGCCAGAGACCACTTTCGGGATTTAAAAACGCAAGTGTTAGCCGATTACAATGAGGAAGGACTACAACATTTCGGGATTTGTGTAGTAACAATTCGGCAGCAAGGTAAGGTTTTGGTTGTAATAATCCTTCGGGATCTGATTGAATAGCCGAATAGGCTTTTGCTAAAATACAAGTGTTGGCTGGATATAGGAATTAAAGATCTAAAGCGATAGATCGGGTTTGGGATTTCAAGATAAACTCGATAAGTATATCAGGTGTGTACTCCACACTAAATCTTAGTAGATTACGGCTTTAAGTTAATGTATGTGTTATAATAGTATGAATGTGGCCAAAAGGTACCATGTTATGGTGCAAAGTACACAGGTACGTAACTTTAACTCTATGTTAATAAAATATATGCAATTTGAAATATGGCACATATGTGACTATTGATAAGAATGTGAAATAAGCTACAAGGGATGATTTTGTATGTGTTGTAATGTGCATGGGCATAAGGGTGATATTGAAAGGGGAAGTGATTGGTGGTTTTATACCCCAAAATATGAATGTGGTGACTTCGGTCACATAATTTGCATGTGGTGACTTATGTCACAAAATATATTATGTGGTGGCTCTGCCATGAATTTATAAGAGGCGATGAGCACGCGACCGCAGCTGATCGCCGATGATGTGTAGCGGATGGAGGGTTGACTTAGTAGTCCCCACGGTGTGACGGTTGGTACAGGGTGATGTGTAGCGGATGGCATCTAGGTTTGGGTTCGGGAATGCATCATTATTTGTAAATTGTAATATGTATATGTATGATTTGATATGCCAAAAATCATTAGGGCTTAGTGTGGTTGCTATACACTGAGTATGTTTGACTCACCCCATCGTGGGAATATTTTTTTCAGGTGACGCTCAGTGATGGACCGGGTCGGCAGGAGCTTAGTTGTGGCCATGCTCAGTTCGGGACTTTATTTTGGACTTGTTTCATTTTAAGTATTTTGGATTTAATTTGGGTTTAATTTTTGATGTAATAAGGCCGTTAATATGAACTGTTTTATGCATGCTTTTTATTGGATTTTATTACTATACGATTAAGTTTAAATCAAGGTTAAATGGTTTACTAAAAAAAAAATATTGAGTGTTTTTGACCACCTAATTACAAATAAATTTCCAGTCTTAATGAAAAAAAAATATACAAGGTTTTCAATTGAACCCAACACAAGCAAATTCTTCTTCAAAACCACACGAATTTTTCCTAAATAACAAACAGATTTTCAAATGTTTTCTCGAGGAACATACCAGATTCGGTCAAGGCTCGTGGGCCGGGTTTGGGGGTGTTTCAATTATGGATGACCTCAACTGCATCCCCGAACAGAAACTAAAAGGAGTCGTGTCATTGTTACGAGATGAAGCCTGTCAGTGGTGGCTTACAGTTAAAGAGGGTACTCAGGCTGACCGATTGACATAGGAATTCTTCAAAACTACTTTCCAAGGGAAGTATGTTGGCGCTAGTTACGTGAATGCCCGGAGGAGGGAATTTCTTAATCTGACTCAGGGGGATAAATCAGTGGCTGAATATGAGGCTGAATTTTTGCGTTTAAGCCGCTATGCACGTGGGATGGAGGCAACTGATTATGAGCAGTGTGTTCGTTTTGAGGATGGCCTTAGGGATAGTCTGAGAGTTTTGATAGCTCCACTGAGGGAGCAAGATTTTGCCACACTAGTAGATAAGGCAAAGATCACCGAGGAGGTGAAGCATACTGAGCGTCAGAATCGAGAAAAGGGTAGGAATAAGAGGGATTCGGAGCCTTCAAGTTCCGTTTAGAGGCCGAATAAAAAGGCCAGAGTGGATGGGCGATCCACGATTAGGGCCCCTATTGCACGCTCTTCGAACGCAACCATGTCGATCTGTGGTAGACGCTTATCGGGTGAGTCTTTGGAAAAGGATTGGGGCATGTTTGAGGTGCGGATCATTAGAGCACCGTATCATAGATTGTCCACGAAGGCCCGAGCAGATGCAAGCTACAGGTCGAGGTACTGTTCATCCACTGAGAGGTGTTCAGCAGCCACCGAGAGGCCGTGGTTAGGCCAGGGATGGAATGGTATGGGCCGTGGTCGTGGAGCACCGAGAAGATGTCTTTGGTCATCTTCGAGGCGAGGTAGCGGCTACCGTTTATGCTGCACGTCGTCGAGAGGACGGGGACGCCCCAGATGTTATTACTGGTACGTTCTTTATCTATAATGTACCTTATACTGCACTGATTGATGTTGGGTCTACGCATTTGTATATAGCATGCTCAGTGTCTGAGACTTTGGGTTTAATGGTTGAAACCACTGCGAGTGAGGTTATTGTATTGAGTCCTTTAGGGCAGTCAGTTTAAGTAAACAAATTTTTTAGAGATGTTCTTTTGGAGGTGCAAGGAACCATCGTTTTGGCAGACTTAATGGAACTTTCTTTTGGAGAATTCGACTTAATACCGGGAAAGGATTGGCTGGTTAAGCATAAAGTGAATTTGGATTATGCTACTAAGCGGGTAGTACTGAGAACTGTGGAGGGTGATGAGGTGGTAGTAATAGGGGAGCGTCGAAAATATCTATCCAATGTGATTTCTGCCTTGAGGGCCGAGAAGTTGGTTCGCAAGGGTTGTGAGGCGTATATAGCCTACATCAGTGGTGCTGATTCTGAGGTTCCGTCTATTAAAGATATCAGAACAGTCAAAGATTTTCCAGGTATTTTTCCCGACAAACTACCTAGACTACCTCAAAACTGTGAAGTTGAATTTGGGATTGAGCTCCTACCGTGTACAGCTCCGGTGTCCATCGCTCCTATAGAATGGCACCGAATGAGCTAGTGGAGCTTAATGCTCAGATTCAGGAGTTACTGGATCGAGAGTTCATCCGCCCTAGTGTGTCTCCATGGGGAGCACCGGTGTTATTTGTGAAAAAGAATGATGGATCCATGCGTATGTGCATCGACTACCGGTAACTGAATGAATTGACTATTAAGAATAAGTACCCCCTGCCGAGAATCGATGATCTATTCGACCAGTTTCAAGGAGCTCCGGTCTTCTCTAAGATTGATCTCCGATCGGGGTACCATCAACTGAGAGTCAAAGAGGCTGATGTTCACAAGATAGCGTTTAGGACCCGTTATGGTCATTATGAGTTCCTTGTGATGAAGTTTAGACTGACGAATGCACCAGCAGTTTTTTATGGATCTGGTCGTTGATTTTAGAGTTTTAAATTTATAATGATCGAACCTGGAACTAACTATAACAACGATTGAGGCAAGTGCACCTATCGAACAGTAGTATAGCTTAGGCAAGACCGGATTGTCGAACCCAAAGGAACCAAAAGTACTAATACTAACTTTCTTTTTATTATCTAGCCTAAAATAAGTGAAGTTGTTATTTAATCTAAATTTAACTAACTACTAAGCTAAAGACGCAAAGACAAAAAGAATGAATTGGGGAAATACTGTTGGAAAAACTCAGTTAATTAAGATGATACCCTTAGGAAGAATCCACCTAGACTTCACTTGTTATCTAACTCTGAACCAGACGATTTATTCACTTGACTTGATCCGTAAAACTCCCTAATGTATATTAAACCCTCTCTCGAAGTGAATAACATCTAACCCTAGGTTGATTAATTGAAATCTCATTCTAATTAAAACCCCTAGAATTGCATTAACTCGATCTATGGACTCCCATATTAGGTTTCACCCTAATCCGGCAAAATCTCGTCACCCTATCTCTAGGCGCGCGATCAACTCCGCTTAATTATGCTAGATCTACTCTTAAGCAGGGACTTTTTCTCCTCCACCTAAGCACATCAAACTTGAATCAATATCCCGAAAATTTCAACACAAGAATTAAGAACACATAATTAAGAACAAATCAAGTATTTATCATATAGTTTAGCAAATGATAACAAGATTCATCTAAGTTTCATCCCCTTCAGGTATCTGAAGGGTTTAGTTCATAACGATAAAAGAACACATCTCAGAAGAAAAGATCAAACAAAACATAAGAAATCCCTAAAACCCCCTGAAGGAATTGAAGGAGAGATCCACCGTCTTGAGTAGAATTCTGGCTTCTTGAGATGGATCAACTGGCTATCTTCGAGTGTTTCCCACAAATCTGACCTTTTCGGCTCGTCTCCTTGGCCTAGCTCACCGCCCTCTTCTAGGTTATACTTAGGGTGTTTATATAGGCTTTTGAAATAGGTTTCTTTGCCACTAAGTATCCTTTTCCGAGTGAAATTGCTCTTCTCCAAGACAGGGACACGACCATGGCACACGCCCGTGTGAATCGTCTTTAGGCCGTGTTCGGACTTTTAATGAAGTGACACACCCGTGTAAATCAAAATCAGGCCGTGTTCTAGTCTATCAAGGAGACACGGTCGTGTTGGCTCAAGTCCAGGCAGTGTCGATTTTCACTTTGGCCTAATTTGGTTTGTTTTGAGCCCATTTCTCGTTCTTTCCATCCTCCGGTGCTTTCCTGAGTATAAAACATGAAAAGAAAGGATTAAGAGCACCTTTTTACATTAATCAAGGGATAAATCATCCAAAAGTATGGTAAATGTGGGATTAAAATATGTTACTTTTACGGTTTATCACATACCCCCACACTTAAGCTTTTGCTTGTCCTCAAGCAAAATTCTCAACTTACAATTAAAACGAACTTTCCATGATTCAATATTCCTATCAACAATGTCTCATCATAATTCATAGATAATCTATACATGGATAATTTAACTCAAAGAGTCCTAAAGATTCAAACAATATAAGTCATACATTTGTAGCACAAAACATAGGTGTTTCTCTTCATCTAAATAATTACCTCTGATCCAAAACCTACAAGGATTGATATCCTCACAAAAGATTCACTCAAATCACTCGAAGTGTTTAAGGTTCAGAATTAAGAACTCAAATGTCAAACCTGAAAAGTTAATCCCATAGGCTTGCATGAAAATCAAATCTCCACCACTGTAATATGAGATGATGCACAAATCAAAAGGACTTTGAAAAGGTTGTAACGGGGCTTGGGTTAAGGTGTGGATAAAGGCTGAATTAGAGGGTTAGAATTGAGATCGACCTGAAAAATTACCTAACTAGAAACAATGAACTGAAAAATAAATAATTACATGAATTGAAACTTTGAAACTAATAATACGAGCTTCTTCTTCAATAAATAGACTTTAACTGTATAAGCTCGCTTTTCATCATACTAATACTGAATATACTTCGATGTTTTTTTTTAAGAACAAATCATAATAAAGAGCTTTAACAACTGAAATAAAGAACATAGTTAGGCAACTGGTCAAATCAAATCTCGACAAAAAGGGTAGTCAAGAAGAATGGTGATAACAAATACAAAGGGTTTTGGGTTAATATTAGTGGGTGAGTCAATAAACAGGGTTGTTAGGATCAAAGGGGTTCACTAGGGGTTAATTATGAAGGTAGGCTTTTTATGGAGTAAGTGGGTTAAATCCTAGGTACCTTTATCATTTCCGTATATCAAATCAAAGATGTGGTCTCAACATGTATAATCGAGGCAAGTTATAGAATAACAGTTCAATGTTGACACACTCATAATCAAAAAGTGAGCACGAAAAAGGATATATGCTCTTATAAGGCTCAAAATCTCACAAAAATTATGGGTATTTTGATATCAACCTCGTAAATTTCAAATTTCAAAGTAATATTCAAATTCAGGTTAACAACCTAAAAAAAAATTAATTCTGAAAAGTAGACTTATCATGCTTGATTCTCTAGTATCTTAGAATTTAATTATCAATGCACAATTATCAATGACTTAATCTAAAACATATCAATAAAAATCATAAATCATGGAAATTTCATTCTAATGATAATATGAGAAATTTATTTTAAGACAAGGCATAATTTAGGGATTTGAGAATAATGCAAAAAGTTTGGCACCTAATTTCAGGAATTTGAGAATAATGAAAAAAAGTTAGGCACCTTTTTAGGTTGTTCACCCCCCACACTTAAGATGTACATTGCCATCAATGTACAAAGATATATATAGACAATTAAGTATAAATTCAAAAGATATGGAGAGAGGTGAAACTCCTTGAATTATGGATGAAATCCTTGTGTTGGAGGTGAAAGATAAGTTGGAGGGGTCGTTCTTGATGACGATCTTGCGCTAGATGAAGAAATTGGGTAGCTCATGGAGGATTAGCCAGGATATAATAATAATTAAAACTATACTAATTAAATAATTAAAGAAAAGCAAGCTAAAGTGAAGGAAAATAAAAAATAGAATAAAATTAAAGGAAAAGATAAGATAAATGGATCGTAGAGTCCTTATTGTTGGATAGTTCATGAGGTGGGCGTGATTTCTAAGGCTGTGGATATGATGGTGGTCGTGGTGTGATTCCCAAGCAGCCTGAAGAACCTAAAACAAAAAAACTAAAATAAAATAAGTTAAATTAAGCAGAAGAGAAGTAAAGATAAGGAAATTGAAGCAAAAGAGAAAAACGAAATAAAAACTAAATGGCCTCAAATATCCTTGGCTTGTCGAATGATTAAAGCGGTCGGCATGAACTTATATAGATCGGTCTCCCTCTGGGAGACTATGCTTAATTTCTTCCGCTTCTTCGGCATTTGGTGTAGCTCAAGGGTTTTGGGAATGTATTGGGGAAGAAAAGTAGGGGGAGGTCTGAATAATGGGATAGAATGAAAGGGATGGGGAGTAGGAAAGTGAGTAAGGGAAGAGATGGGAAGGGTTTAAATAGATTTTCAGGCCTGGTGCAATCTCGCACCCGTGTACCATGGGCGTGTTGATTCACACGGCCGCCTCGCACGGCCGTGTTATGCATCGTATCGTTTCTCCCACGTCCATGTTCTGGTTGCCACGCCCATGTGTAAACTACCAGGGTCGACCACGGCCGCATCGCATGGCCGTGTTGGGTGTTGTTCATGTCTCCCATGCCCATTTTACAGATTGTCACGCTCGTTGGTGATAAGTTAGTGTCATCCACGACCGCGTCGCACGGCCGTGGTGTTTTGCCGATGCCCATGGGGTGGTGGTTGGAGTCCGTGACTTGAAGATTTGATTCTTTCTGGCTTGTACCTCTTCTGCCATTGTCAGTATGGAGATTCTGAACCTCTACACGGCCACGACCACGGCCGTGTGCAAGGCCGTGTGGGCTGGAAATCTGCACTTTTGGTTAGTTTAAAACTAGGTGTTTAAGACTAAGAGAAGAGAAGAAAATAAAATGAAAACAAATACGAAAATAATTAGGGTTAGTGCTCGGGTTGCCTCTCGAGAAGCGCTTGTTTAAAGTCTTAAGCTAGACTTTCCTCGTATTCACAAAAATCAGGGTGGTTTAAAAATTTGAATATCTTCCCTCATGCTATCAGTTCTATTTCCTTGATAAAGTTTAGGTCGAGAAGCGTTTATATTGAAGGTACCAAAAATAGGATTACTTACCTCGACTATTCCGTATGGGAAAATATTATGTACCTTAAGAGGAATTTCTTCGTTTGTGTTCAGGTCTGATGTGATGAGGCGAGGATCTGCTTCATCTAACAGTACCTGGTCTCCTATTTTGAAGTGGTTTGTTGTTCCTATGAGCTCTTCTGGGGGCTCCTTCGATTTTACTTCATGTGGTTCCGGTTCTTCTTTGAATTGTGTTTTCCACTCTTCTAATTTGTCGACCCTAAGGCTTCGTTCCTTATGTAATTCTTCTTTGTTGTCATGCAGTCCATGATTCGGCTCAGGTTTGTAACCTTGTAGTGTTTCCTGTGGTGAAAGTTGAACAACTTGGTTATCAACTGAATTTACTTTCTCACCTTCATCAATTGTTATCCTGGCTGAGTCAAGAGCTTGTAAACTGATCGATTCATCACCTACACAAAGTATGAGTTCTCCTGTACCAACATCAATTTTTGTTCTGGCAGTTGCTAAAAAGGGTCTTCCAAAAATTAAGGGAATCGAATTATCCTCATCCATGTCTAAGACAACAAAATCTACTGGGAAAATGAATTTGTCAATCTTTATGAGTACATCTTCGATTATACCCCTAGGAATTCTAACCGTTTTATCAGCTAATTGAATGCTCATCCTAGTTTGTTTGGGTTTCCCTAGACCTACTTGTTTAAAAAATTTATAAGGCATGACATTTATGCTTGCCCCTAAATCAGCTAACACATTATCAATAGGTAAACTACCAATTAAACATGGAATCGTAAAACTCCCTAGATCTTTTAATTTTTTGTGGTAGTTTATTTTGCAAGATTGCCGAGCATATTGCGTTTAGTTCCACGTGTGATGCCTCGTCTATCCTTCGCTTGTTCGTCAAAAGCTCTTTTAAAAATTTTCTAGAATCTGGCATCTGCGGGCTTCAAGTAGCGATAAGTTAATATGTAATTTCTTTAAAAGTTTAAGAAACTTACCGAACTGTTCCTCTGTATCCTCTCTCTTCATCACTTCGGGATAAGGAATGCGAGGTTGGTACTTTTTGATTACCAGTTTTGGCTTTTCTTGTGTTACCTCAACTTTACCTTTCTCTACCTCATTTTCTTGTATTGGATTGGGTTCATCTAACCCTATACTATCATGAGTTGTGATAGCTTGGATTTGCTCCTTTGGGTTAATCTCAGTGTTGCTGGGCAGACGCCCTTGCGGTTGTTCGAAAATTATCTTTGCAAGTTGTCCAACTGTCTTAGCAAGTTCCCCAACTTGACTTTCGATCCGCTTAATTGATGCATGTTGATTCTTAAGGGTGGTTTCAGTGTCTTGGAGACGGTTATCTGTAGCTGCCATGAATTTTGTCAGCATCTCTTCAAGGTTCGGCCACTTTTCCTGTGGATAGGGCTAATTTTGGAAATTTTGAGGAGGCTGTTGTCTTTGAAATCCTTGATTTCCTTGACCTCCCCGTGAAAAATTTGGGTGGTTCCTCCAACCTGGATTATAAGTATTGCTATAAGAATTATTATTAGATCTGAAATTATTACCTATATAGTTCATCTGCTCGCTTTTCGTGTGTGCCGGTTGGTAGGGTGGGTACTCAGATTTGCCACAGTTCCACTTGCGTCGCACTGCATTACTGGATGTACCTACGAAGAACACAAACTATCAAGCTTTTTATTCATCATCTCTACCTGTGTTGATAGCATGGTTACTGCTTCGAGATTGAAAACTCCGGCTGATTTTGTTGGTTTTGTCCTTTTAACCTTCCACTGATAGTTATTTAGTGACATCTCTTTAATAAACTCGTAGGCTGCTTCAGGAGTTCTGTTGTTCAGGGTTCCACCGACAGCTGAATCAATTAGTTGCCTTGTTGAGGGGTTTACACCGTTATAGAAAGTTTGGACTTGGAGCCACAAAGGTAAACCATGGTGCGGACACCTTCTCAAGAGATCCTTGTGTCTCTCCCATGCGTCGTATAATGTCTCTAAATCCATCTGCACAAAAGAAGAGATATCATTCCGTAATTTGGCCGTTTTGGCCGGTGGGAAATATTTTAATAAAAAAATTTTGATCATTTGATCCCATGTAGTGATTGACCCTCGTGGTAACGAGTTTATCCACTGTTTGGCTTTATTCCTTAATGAAAAGGGAAATAACCGAAGACGGATGGCATCATCAGAAACACAATTTATTTTGAAGGTATCACAGAACTCTAAAAAATTAGCTATATCAGTATTTGGGTCTTCGTCCTGTAAACCATCAAATTGAACAAATTGTTGAATCATTTGTATAGTGTTAGGCTTTAATTAAAATTTATTAGCAGCTATAGCAGGCCTAACAATACTTGATTCTGCTCCTGTTAAATGAGGTTTAGCATAATCATACATAGTACGCGGAGCATTATTTTCTGCCACATCTTGTGGTGGTGGATTATTCTCATCCATCCCTTCAGTAGGATTGGATCTGCCTTCTCGCTCTCTTTCTGTGTAAATTAGGACTCGCCTAATTTCTCTGCGATTCCTGCGAGCGGTAGCTTCAATATCACTGTCGTATACTAGTGGCCCTCTCGGGTTCCTTCTAGTCATAAACTAGAGGTACCCGCTAGGAAAAGAAAGAAAGAAAATATAGTAAAGTTAAAAACAAAACAAAAATAAAAAATAAAATTAAAAGTAAATTACGGAAAATAATGGCTAAAGTAATAAAAATAGAGCTTTCTTCATATTTTAGTTCCCCGGCAACGGCGCCAAAAACTTGATCGTTGATTTCAGAGTTTTAAATTTATAATGATCGAACCTAGAACTAACTATAACAATGATTGAGGCAAGTGCACCTCTCGAATAGTAGTATAGCTTAGGTAAGACCGGATTGTCGAACCCAAAGGAACCAAAAGTACTAATACTAACTTTCTTTTTATTATCTAGCCTAAAATAAGTGAAGTTGTTATTTAATCTAAATTTAACTAACTACTAAGCTAAAGACGCAAAGACAAAAAGAATGAATTGGGGAAATACTGTTGGAAAAACTCAGTTGATTAAGACGATACCCTTAGGAAGAATCCACCTAGACTTCACTTGTTATCTAACTCTGAACCAGACGATTTATTCACTTGACTTGATCCGTAAGACTCCCTAATGTATATTAAACCCTCTCTCGAAGCGAATAACGTCTAACCCTAGGTTGATTAATTGAAATCTCTTTCTAATTAAAACCCCTAGAATTGCATTAACTCGATCTATGAACTCCCATATTAGGTTTCACCCTAATTCGGCAAAATCTCGCCACCCTATCTCCAGGCCCGCGATCAACTCCGCTTAATCATGCTAGATCTACTCTTAAGTAGGGACTTTTGCTCCTCCACCTAAGCACATCAAACTTGAATCAATATCCCGGAAATATCAACACAAGAATTAAGAACACATAATTAAGAACAAATCATGTATTTATCATATAGTTCAGCAAACGATAACAAGATTCATCTAAGTTTCATCCCCTTCAGGTATCTGAAGGGTTTAGTTCATAACGATAAAAGAAAACATCTCAGAAGAAAAGATAAAACAAAACATAAGAAATCCCTAAAACCCCCTGAAAGAATTGAAGGAGAGATCCGCCGTCTTGAGTAGAATTCTAACTTCTTGAGATGGATCAACTGGCTATCTTCGAGTGTTTCCCACAAATCTGACCTTTTCGGCTTGGCTCCTTGGCCTAGCTCACCGCCCTCTTCTAGGTTATACTTAGGGTGTTTATATAGGCTTTTGAAATAGGTTTCTTTGCCCCTAAGTATCCTTTTCTAAGTGAAATTGCTCTTCTCCACGACAGGGACACGGCCATGGCACACACCCGTGTGAATCGTCTTTAGGTCGTGTTCGGACTTTTAATGAGGTGACACGCCCGTGTAAATCAGAATCAGGCCGTGTTCTAGTCTATCAAGGAGACACAACCGTGTTGGCTCAAGTCAAGGCCGTATCAATTTTCACTTTGGCCCAATTTGGTCCGTTTTGAGCCTGTTTCTCATTCTTTCCATCCTTCGGTGCTTTCCTGAGTATAAAACATGAAAAGAAAGGATTAAGAGCACATTTTTACATAAATGAAGGGATAAATCATCCAAAAGTATGCTAAATGTGGGATTAAAATATGTTACTTTTACGGTTTATCAGGATCTGATGAACTGAGTGTTCCAGCCTTATCTAGATCGGTTCATAGTGTTGATTATAGATGACATCTTGGTGTATTCGAGAACTGAGGTTGAACATGACCCACATCTCCGAGTTTTTCTACAGATTCTGAGGGAGAAACAATTATACGCTAAGTTCAGCAAGTGTGAATTCTGGCTACGGGAGGTAACATTTTTGGGCCATATGGTATCTACTGAAGGGATTAGAGTTGATCCTCGGAAAACTGAAGCTGTTTTGGATTGGAAGCAGCCTAAGACGGTATTTGAGATTCGAAGTTTTTTGGGTTTGGCAGGGTATTATAGACGTTTTGTTGAGGGGTTTTTTTTGATTGCTGCACCTCTGACTAAATTGTTGCGTAAAGGGGTACTGTTTGTCTGGACTGATAAGTAGTAAGAGAGTTTTGAGAAACTTAAGAAGGTTCTGACAGAGGCCCATATCATAATACAGCCAGAGTCTGGGAAAGAATTCACTATCTACAGCGATGCATCACATGTCGATTTGGGATGTGTGTTGATGCAAGAGGGTAAGGTAGTGGCATATGCGTCTCGCCAGCTTAAGTCTCATGAGGCAAATTATCTGACGCATGACTTGGAGTTGGTCGCGGTGGTATTCGCACTGAAAATCTGGAGGCATTACCTGTACGGTGAAAAGTGTATCATTTACACAGATCACAAGAGCCTCAAGTACCTCCTCACTCAGAAAGAGCTAAATCTTAGGCAGCGTAAATGGATTGAGCTGCTTAAGGATTATGACTGTTCGATTGAATACCATCCTGGTAAGGCCAATATGGTGGCTGACGCACTGAGCCGTAGGGCTATGACAGATCTAAGGGCGATGATTGCTCGTCTCATCTTGTTTGATGATGGTAGTTTCTTGGCTGAACTTCAAGTTAAACCGTCGTGGATTGAACAGATTAAGGGTAAAAAGTTGGAGGATGGGTCTTTGGGTCCTCGATTTCGACAGATTGAGAGTGGGGAAACTTCAGATTTTGGACTGAATAGCGAAGGGGTACTGTGTTTCCGTGGGAGGCAGTCTATACTACGAGAGGCGAATAGTAGTCCTTATGCTATGCATCCCAGCGGGAATAAAATGTACCGAGACCTTCGTGAGTTATATTGGTGGCTAGGTCTTAAGTGTGAAGTTACCGACTTTGTGAGTAAGTGTCTAACTTGCCAGCAAGTTAAGGCCGAACATCAGTTACCTTCAGGGTTGCTTCAGCCAGTTAAAATTCCAGTTTGGAAGTGGGAGAGGGTAACTATGGACTTTGTTAGTGGGCTGCCCCTAACGCCTATAAACAAGGATGCAGTATGGGCCATCGTGGATCGGTTGACCAAGTCAGCCCATTTCATACCAGTTTGAACTGATTACTCCTTGCAGAAGCCGACTAAACTATATGTGGCCGAGATAGTGAGACTGCATGGGGTACCGATTTCCATAATATCAAATAGATATCCTTGTTTCACGTCTCGATTTTGGAAGAGGTTTCACGAGGCTTTGGGTACAAGACTGGACTTCAGCATCGTGTTTCATCCTTAGTCAGATGGTAAATCAGAGAGGGTGATCCAAATACTGGAGGACATGTTAAAGAGTTGTGTAATAGATTTCTGAGACCTTATGCTATGCATCCCAGCGGGAATAAAATGTACCGAGACCTTCATGAGTTATATTGGTGGCTAGGTCTTAAGCGTGAAGTTACCGACTTTGTGAGTAAGTGTCTAACTTGCCAACAAGTTAAGGCCGAACATCAGTTACCTTCAGGGTTGCTTCAGCCAGCTAAAATTCCACTGTGGAAGTGGGAGAGGGTAACTATGGACTTTGTTAGTGGGCTGGCCCTAACGCCTACTAAGAAGGATGCAGTATGGGTCATCGTGGATCGGTTGACCAAGTCAGCCCATTTCATACCAGTTTGAACTGATTACTCCTTGTAAAAGCTGGCTAAACTGTATGTGGCCGAGATAGTGAGACTGTATGGGGTACCGATTTCCATAATATCAAATAGATATCCTCGTTTCACGTCCCGATTTTGGAAGAGGTTTCACGAGGCTTTGGGTACAAGATTGGACTTTAGCACCGCGTTTCATCCTTAGTCAGATGGTCAATCAGAGAGGGTGATCCAAATACTGGAGGACATGTTAAAGAGTTGTGTAATAGATTTCTGAGACCTTATGCGATGCATCCCAGTGGGAATAAAATGTACCGAGACCTTCGTGAGTTATATTGGTGGCTAGATCTTAAGCGTGAAGTTATCGACTTTGTGAGTAAGTGTCTAACTTGCCAGCAAGTTAAGGCCGAACATCAGTTACCTTTAGGGTTGCTTCAGCCAGTTAAAATTCCACTTTGGAAGTGGGAGAGGGTAACTATGGACTTTGTTAGTGGGCTGCCCCTAACGCCTACAAAGAAGGATGCAGTACGGGTCATCGTGGATCGGTTGACCAAGTCAGCCCATGTCATACCAGTTTGAACTGATTACTCCTTGTAGAAGCTGGCTAAACTGTATGTGGCCGAGACAGTGAGACTGCATGGGGTACCGATTTCCATAATATCAAATAGATATCCTCATTTCACGTCTCGATTTTGGAATAGGTTTCACGAGGCTTTGGGTACAAGATGGGACTTTAGCACTGCGTTTCATCCTCAGTCAGATGGTCAATCAGAGAGGGTGATCCAAATACTGGAGGACATGTTAAAGGGTTGTGTAATAGATTTCTGAGGCTGTTGGGAAGACTATTTGCCATTGGCAGAGTTTGCATATAAAAATAGCTACCAGTCTAGCATACAGATGGCACCTTACGAGGCATTATATGGCCGTAGGTGTCGTACTCTTTCGTGTTGGATTGAGTTGGGCAAGCGGCGTATTCTGGGCCCTGAATTGGTTTCTGATACCGAGGAAAAAGTTAGATTAATTCGAGATCAATTGAAGGCAGCATCAGACAGACAGAAGTCGTATGCGGATTTGAAGTGCAAGAAGATTGTGTATTTTGTGGGGGACGTCGTGTTTCTTAAGGTCTCGCCATGGAAGAAGGTACTGAGATTTGGACGGAAGGGTAAGTTGGCCTTATCGCATACTGAAACGTGTGAGACTGGTTGCCTATCAACTTGAGTTACCTCCAGAGTTGGATCAGATTTATGATGTGTTCCACATCTCTATGCTGAGGCGTTATCACTCTGATCCCACACACGTGATTTCGGCTGAGGAGATTGAGGTTAGACCGGACCTAACTTTTGAGGAAGAACCGGTTCAGATTTTTTATCGTGATGTGAAAGTTTTGAGGAATAAGTCTATCCCACTGGTTAAGGTACTTTGGCGCAACCACAGCTTAGAGGAGGCCACGTGGGAACCCGAAGAGGCGATGCGTCAACAATACCCTCATCTGTTTTGATCAGGTAAATTTCGAGGCCAAAATTTTCTTTTAAGGGGGTAGAGTTGTAACGCCTCAAAAATCTAAGTATTTATCTTTGCATGTTTTTAGCACAACTACATGTTTGCTTCAGTGGTTAAGTGATTTAGGTGTGTTTGGGAGTGTCTGAGAAGTCCTGGGTTCAAGCTTGGGCTTGTGTAAAAAGTTTTATTTTTAGGGAATAAACCCTCGCCTATAGTTAGTAGGCTTTTAAATTATTGTGAGTAAAGCAAGACATAAAAAGCCTACTGGTCTAGGGGGTAAGTGGCGTGTTACCTATGCCAGAGGTCTAAGGTTCGAATCTTGCTGGAGGCAAGGGAGTATTTATTTTGCTGATGTGCCGTGGGAGGTGTTGTAGTTTGACTGAAGTACTGAAGTGGTTGAGAAAAATTCAAATTGAGTGGTTGAGGGGAGGTGTGATCAGGTGGAGATATTTGAGGAGGGATTTTAAGAGAAAATCAAGGGAGATGAGGGGAGAAGGAGAGTTATGCCAAAAATGGACGCTGGCACTCAAGAATTTCGGCCAGAGAGGTACTTCTCATTTCGGGTTTTTTGTATTGGTGTTTTTTCTCTCTTTTGCTTGAAGCCGAATGTGGGAGGGGTGTTTGCATATTCTTCTGTTACACTTTTGACAACCTTTTCTTTGGCTGAATATACCTTTTCTCTTATTGTCATCTCTTCTTCTCTCTTTTTCCTGTTGTTGGCCGAATACACCCTCTTCATCTCCTTGCCTCTTCTTCATTTCATTTTCCAAATATTTCTGTCAATTTCTGTTGTTTCTTCCTTACCGATTCTCTTCTCTTTTACCCTCATTGTGCCGATTCTATTCTTACTGCTTTGATAAACCATAATGTACACATAATTTAACCCCATGCTTGGCTTAATTTTGGATGAATTTTCATTAGATTTGATGAATTTGATGCTCCTGATCTCTTAATTTCATGTTTTATACCCGAGAGAGCTTAGGAAATCAAAAAGAACGAGAAACGGGACAAAAAAAGGAAAAAATGGGCCTACATTAGAGACTCAGACGGCCTGAGCTATCACCCACGGCCTTGTGTTTCGAGCAACAACCGAGACACGACCTAGAGTATCAACCACGGGTAGATCACATGGCCGTGTGTGGCGAGCAGGATCGACCACGGCCAAGGGAGTCCACCACAGGCATATCACACGGGCGTGTCCCTGCCGAAATTAAGATGAGTTTCATTCGGAATAGGATACTTGTGTGCCAAGAAAGGCATCTCGAAGCCTATATAAACACCCTAGGGGGCAACCTAAAAAGGGAGCTCGACAGGACATCGAATAGACGCCGAGTAGAAAGAGAAAATACTCCAAGACAGCTATCAAGAACAGCTTAGGAGAAGGATCTCCATCAAGACTGAGGATCTCCCATCAAGTTCTTTAGAAGTTTTTGGGTTTTCTTATGTTTTGTTGTTTTTCCTCTTTTATGATGTTTCCATCTTTTACTATGAACTAAATCCCTTAAATACCTAAGGGGATGAAACCTAAGACAGATCTTATTATTATTTGATTTATGCGATAAATACTTGTGCTTATTCTTAATTGTGAGTTCTTATTCTTGTTTTGATAATCCAGGTTATTGATTCAAGTCGAATGTGCTTATTCAGTGGAGCAAAAGTCCCTGTCTAAGAGTAGATCAACACAATTAAGTGGAGTTTATCGCAACCCTAGAGATAGGGGCATTTAAAAATGCTTGGATTAGGGTCAAACCTAATAAGGGAATCCATAGATCGAGTTAATGCGACAATAGGGGTTTTAATTAGAAAGAGATTTCAATAAATCAACCTAGAGTCAGTTGTTAGTAGCCTCGAGAGAGGTATTAATATAATTTAGGGATTTCTACAGATTAAGCCAAGTGAATAAATCACATGAATGAAATGTAATACGTGAAGTCTAGGTGGATTCTTCCTTAGGTATTTTCTATCTCATATAAGTTGTCCAAAAGTATTTTCCCAATGTACTCTCTGTCGCGTTCATAGTTAGTTAAATTAGTTAGTTAATTTTAGATTAAAAATAAATCCCCTTAATTATTAGGCTAGATAATAAAAAGATAGTTAATACTAGTACTCTTGGTCCTTGAGGATACGATATTCCGGACTTACCACATCTATACTACTGTTCGATAGGTGCGCTTGCCTTTGTCGAAATAATAGTTAGTTTTGAGCTCCATCAAGTTTTTGGCGCCGTTGCCGGGGACTAAGATATTAGGGAAACTAATTTTTTATTACTTTAGCCATTTTATTTATTTGCAATTTATATTTATTTTATTTTTAACTTTGCTAATTTTTCTTTTATTTGCTTCTGGCAGGTAATTCTAGTTTATGACTAGGAGAAAACCGTCAGGACCCTTGATTTTTGACAGTGATATAGAAGGTACCGTTCGCAGAAATCGTGGGGAAATAAGGCGAAGCCTACAGTACATAAAAGAAGAGCAAGACGATGATACCAACACTACCGAAGAGATGGCTGATAATAATCTGCTACCTCCTGTGGTTGCCGCAAACTCGGTGAATCAAAATCCTGTTCCTCGAACTATGTATGATTATGCTAAACCTAATTTAACAAGAACCGGGTCGAGTATTGTTAGACCTGCTATTGCTGCAAATAATTTTGATCTTAAACCTAACACTATACAGATGATTCAACAGTTTGTTCAGTTTGATGGTTTGCAGGATGAGGATCCAAACAATCACTTGGCAAATTTTCTAGAGTTTTGCGACACTTTCAAGATTAATGGCATTTCTGATGATGCCATTTGCCTTCAGTTGTTTCCCTTTTCGTTAAGGAACAAAGCTAAACATTGGTTAAACTCGTTACCACGAGGATCAATCACTACATGGGAACAAATGACCGAAAAATATTTGTTAAAATATTTTCTGCCGGCTAAAACGGCTAAGTTGAGGAATGATATTTCTTCTTTTGTGCAGATGGATCTAGAAACACTCTACGATGCATGGGAGAGATATAAGGATCTACTAAGGAGGTGCCCTCACCATGGGTTACCCTTGTGGCAACAGGTTCAAACCTTTTACAACGGTGTGAACCCCTCAACTAGGCAGTTGATTGATTCAGCCGTCGGTGGAACCATAATAACAAAACCACTAAAGCGGCCTATGAGTTTATAGAGGAGATGTCACTGAATAACTATCAGTGGCAAGTTACAAGGACAAGGCGAACAAAAGCTGCCAGTGTTTTCAACCTCGACGCAGCAACCATGCTATCAAATCAGGTAGAACTTTTAAATAAAAAGATTGATGGTCTATATGGTTCTTCGCAGGCATATCCAGTGATGCAGTGCGATACAAATGGAGGAGGGACGAATAATACAGAATACCCACCCTACAACCCTAGCATAGAAAGCGAGCAGATGAACTATATGGGTAATAATTTTAGATCTCAAAATAACCCCTATAGTAACAATTACAATCCAGGTTGGAGGAACCACCCAAACTTCTCATGGGGTGGTCAAGGTAATCAGAGACAACAACCCTCTCCAGGCTTTCAACAGCGACCCTACCCGCAAGAAAAGAAGCTGAAACTAGAAGAGATGCTAACAAAGTTCATTGCAGTGTCAAAGACGTGTTTCCAAAACACCGAAACAACACTCAAAAATCAACAAGCATTGATTTAATGGATCGAAAACCAATTAGGACAACTTGCTAACATCATATCTGAATGACCACAAGGCAGCTTGCCGAGCAACACTAAAACTAACCCAAAGGAGCAAATTCATGCCGTCTCTGTTCACGACAGTGAGGGTTTAGACGAACCAGAACTGAGGCAAAAGAATGTGGTAGGGGAAGGTAAGGTTGAGGTGAACCATGATAAACCAAAACCGATAACTACAGAGTACCAACCTTGAGTGCCATACCCCAATGCGATGAAGAAAGACAACACAGATGAACGATTCGGTAAGTTTCTTAAACTTCTAAAGAAATTACATATTAACTTACCGTTCCTTGAAGCTCTTTCACAGATTCCAGATTCAAGGAAATTTTTAAAAGAGCTGTTGACGAACAAACGAAGATTATACGAGGCGTCACATGTGGAACTAAACGCAGTGTGCTCAGTAATTTTGCAAAATAAATTACCACAAAAATTAAAAGATCCAGGGAGTTTTACAATTCCTTGTTTAATTGGTAGTTTATATATTAATAATGCCTTAGCTAATTTAGGGGCAACCATCAATGTTATGCCTTATAAAATGTTTGAACAACTAGGTCTCGGGAAACCCAAACAAACTAGGATGAGCATTCAGTTAGCTGGTAAAACTATTAGAATTCCTAGGGGTATAATCGAAGATGTACTAGTAAAAATTGATAAATTCATATTCCCGGTAGACTTTGTCGTTTTAGACATGGATGAGGATAATGATGTTCCTTTAATTTTAGGAAGACCCTTTTTAGCAACTACCAGAACTAAAATTGATATTGATACAGGTGAACTCACACTTCGTGTAGGTAACGGAATGATCACTCTTCAGGATCTTGACTCGGCTAGGACATCGAGTAATCAAGGTGAAAACATAAATTCCATTAATAACCATTTGGTTCAACCTTCTTTACAGGAAACACCACGAAACTACACAACTGAGCTAGATCCTAGACCTCGGGCCAATAAAGAAATAACTCATGAGGAACAAAGGCTTCAAATCGATGAACTAGACGAGTGGAAGCCACGTTTCAAGGAGAAACCAAGAACACACGAAGTAAAACCGAGGAAACACCATGAGGCATACAAATTTTAGATCAGAGATCAGGTTTTGTTGGATAAGAAAGACCCTCGAATCGCCACTTCGGACCCTAATGCAAACGAAGAGATCCCTTTCACGGTACTGAATACCTTTCCATACGGAACAGTCGAGGTAACTAATCCTACATTCGGCACTTTTAAGGTAAACACAACTCGACTTAAACTATCTATCGATAACTGAATTGATAGCAAGAATGGGGAGCTTCAACTCTTCAAACCACCATGATTATATGAATTAGAGGTAAGTTTAGCTTAAGACTTTAAACTAGCGCTTCTTGGGAGGCAACCCGAGCACTAACCCCTTTTCATATCTTTGACTTTTAGCACCTAACTAAAAACTAACCAAGTTAAATAAAGCATAGGTTTCCGTACCACACGGCCTTGCACACGGGCGTGGTCGTGGCCGTGTGGACATCACGGATTTGCACACTGGCATGGCAGAGATCTTACGAACCAAGGACAAAAAATCCTCAAATCACAGACGGCTATAAAATGCCACGGCCGTGCAATACAGCCGTGGTCGACACTGAGAAAGTCACACGGGTATGAGACACGCTCGTGCTTTGAGGTTGTGGTCAACACTGAGAAAGATACACGGGCATGGAAACCTCTACACAAGCATGGGAGAAACGAACAAGCCACCACACAGCCGTGCGATATGGCCTTGTGACTTAACACGCCCACAGCACACGGGCGTGGGCAGCAACCAGGTCCCTGAGTCTTAATTAAAACCCCCCCTTCTTCTCACTTTCTCCCCAAATTCTTCTTCTCCCAACCCATAGCCACCACACCCCTTTCTCTTCTCACTATCTTCTCCCTTCATTTTCCTTTCCCCTTCCCCTCATTTTTTTTTCTTTCACCATCCTCACCACAATATCCATGTCGAAGAAGTGAAAGGACCCTAAGGACCCTAGCACAGTATCCTAGTGCAAGACCGATCTACATAAGTTCATGCCAGCCGCTTCATCGACCCGACAAGCCAAGGACATTTGAGTCCATTTATTTTTCCTATTTCTTTTCTCTTCTCCTTTATTTTCCATCTCTTTATCTTTCTTGTTCTAAATCTATATTATTATATTTTGATTTCTATAATTTAGGTTCTAAAGGTTGCTAGGGAATCACCACACCATGACCCCAGTATCCACCACCACCGGCATATCCTCTTCCAACTCGGCCCAAATTTCCCTCGTTTCTTTTCTTTTACTTCATCCAAACTTCAGAAAGTTTCACTTCTCTCCCTACCTTATGATTTTCTTACTATATTGTGAATATCTATTTTTGTACATTGAGGACAATGTACATCTTAAGTGTGGGGGGTGAATTTTAAAAGTTCTTAACTTTTTGCATTATTCTCAAAACCCTGAATTATGTCTTGTTCTTAAGTAATTTCCTCATATTACTAATTAGAATGAAACTCCTATTGATTTATAATTTCCATTGATATGTTTTGGATTAAGTCATAGAATTGTGCATTGATGATTTAAACTTTAAGATATTAGAGAATCAAGCATGATAAGTCTATTTTTTGTAATTAAAATTTCTAGGTTGTTCTCCTAAATTTAAATATTACTTTGAAGTTTGAAATTTGCAAGGTTGACATCAAAAGCCATAATTTTGTGAGATTTTGAGCCTTTTAGAGCATATACTTTTCTTGCTCACTTTATTAATTATGAGTGTGTCAACATTGATTTGTTATTCTAGAACTTGCTTCGATTATACATGTTGAGACCACACCTATGATTTGATATACTGAGATGATAAAGGCACCTAGGTTTTAACCCACTTATTCCACTAAAAAGCCTACCCGTTTAATTAACCCCTAGTGACCCCTTTGAAACCTAATAAACCATTTCTTGACTCACTCATTAATATTAACCCAAAACCCACTTTGTATTTGCTATCACCATTTCTCTTGACTACCCTTATATCGAGATTTGATTTGATCGGTTGCTTAACTATTTTCTTTATTTCAGTTGTTAAATTCTATCTTATTATTATTGTATGTGCTAAAAAAATGAATTATATTCATTATTAGTTCTATGTTATTTGAGCTTACGTTTAATTTTACATTTTGAAAAGAAGCTCGTGTTATTAGTGATGAATTCTTATTTGATGTAATTATTCAAGTTTAGTTTATTTTTCTAGTTAGGTAATTTGTCAATTCAATCTCAATTTTTAACCCTCTAATTCAGCCTTTATCCACACCTTAAACCCAAGCCCCGTTACAACCCTTGTTAAAGACCATTTGATTTGTGTATCATCTCATTTTATAGTGGTGGAGATTTGATTTTCATGCAAGCCTATGGGATTAACTTTTCATGTTTGACTTCTGAGTGCTTCATTTGAACCTTAAACACTTTGAGTGATTTGAGTGAATCCTTAGTGAGGATGTCAATCCTTGTCGATTTTGAATCAGAGGTAATTATTTAGATAAGGGGAGACACCTATATTTTCGAGCTATAAAATTTTATGACTTAGATAGTTTGAATCTCTAGGACTCTTCTAGTTAATTTATCAATGTATGAATTATCAATGAATTATGATGAGACATTATTAATGAGGATTAAGAATTGAGAAAGTTAATTCTAATTGTGAGTTGAGAATTTTGCTTGGGGACAAGCAAAAGCTTAAGTATGGGGGTATTTGATAAACCATATTTTACACATATTTTAACCCCATGCTTGGCTTAATTTTGGATGAATTTTCATTAGATTTGATGAATTCGATGCTCCTAATCTCTTAATTTCATGTTTTATACTTAGGAGAGCTTACAAAATCGAAAAGAACGAGAAACAAGCCAAAAAAGGGACAAAATGGGCCTACATTAGAGACTCACACGGCCTGAGCTATCACCCACGACCGTGTGTTTCGAGCAACAACCGAGACACGGCCTTGAGTATCGACCACGGGCAGATCACACGGCCGTGTGTGGCGAGCAGGATCGACCACGGCCAAAGGAGTCCACCACGGGCATGTCACACAGGCGTGTCCCTGCCGAAATCAAGATGAGTTTCATTTGGAATAGGATACTTGTGGGCCAAGAAAGGCATCTCGAAGCCTATATAAACACCCTAGGGGCAACCTAAAAGGGGAGCTCGACAGGATGTCGAATAGTCACCGAGTAGAAGGAGAAAATACTCCAAGATAGCCATCGAGAACAGCTTAGTAGAAGGATCTCCATCAAGACTGAGGATCTCCCATCAAGTTCTTTAGAAGTTTTTGGGTTTTCTTATGTTTTGTTGTTTTTCCTCTTTTATGATGTTTCCATCTTTTACTATGAACTAAATCCCTTAAATACCTAAGGGGATGAAACCTAAGACAGGTTTTATTATTATTTGATTTATGAGATAAATACTTGTGCTTAATCTTAATTGTGAGTTCTTATTCTTGTTTTGATAATTCATGTTATTGATTCAAGTCGAATGTGCTTATTCAGTGGAGCAAAAGTCCCTGTCTAAGAGTAGATCAACACAATTAAGCGGAGTTGATCGCAACCCTAGAGATAGGGCGACAAAAATCTGCCGGATTAGGGTCAAACCTAATAAGGGAATCCATAAATCGAGTTAATGCGACAATAGGGGTTTTAATTAGAAAGAGATTTCAATTAATCAACCTAGAGTCAGTTGTTAGTAGCCTCGAGAGAGGTATTAATATAATTTAGGGATTTCTATGGATTAAGCCATGTGAATAAATCGCATGAGTCAAAAGTAATACGTGAAGTCTAGGAGGATTCTTCCTTAGGTATTGTCTATCTCATATAAGTTGTCCAAAAGTATTTTCCCAATTTACTCTCTATCGCGTTCATAGTTAGTTAAATTAGTTGGTTAATTTTAGATTAAAAATAAATCCCCTTAATTATTAGGCTAGATAATAAAAAGATAGTTAATTCTAGTATTCTTGGTCCTTGAGAATACGATATTCCAGACTCACCACAGCTATCCTACTGTTCGATAGGTGCGCTAGCCTTTGTCGATATAATAGTTAGTTTCGAGCTCCATCATGCTTCCTGCCGATTAGAGTTCCTGTGTTCTGTGTATCGCCCCAAAAATTTAAGTCATTAATTTTTGAATGTTTTGACACGAATTGATTGTTTGCCTTAATGTCTAAGTGATTTGGGTGTGTATGAGAGTGTTTGAGAAGCCTGGGTTCAAGTCTTGGCTTTTGCAGAATTTTTTATTTTGCTCTTAAATGAATCTGGACACTGGCATATAGGCCTTATAAATAATAGTGCTTGTTTTATGACAAAAAGAGCTTATGGTCTAGTGGCAAGGTGGCGTGTTGTGTAACTGTGAGGTCTGAGGTTCAAGTCCTGGGTTGCGCAATGGAGTATTTATTTTACAGCTTGAGCTATCTAGGTAGTGGAGTTGGACTGAAACACAGCTAAGGGGAGTTTGAATAGAAGTTGAATGGAGTTGTTGGGGGAATTGAGAAGAAATCGGTGGAGTAATTCAAGGAGGGATAAGGGGAGAGATACGAGGAGAAAATCAAGGAGTTTGATGGAGAGGAAGTGTTTGTGCCGAATTTGGTCACTATGCACTCAGATAACCAGTTTTGGGGGGTTTTGGGTTGTTTTTTCTCTATATACTTCGGTTTCGGTCAGCATTGTTTTCACCTTTTGCTTTTGGTGCCGAATTTTGGCTAAGACTTCGAGTACCTCTCGGGTTTGTTCGTTTTATTTTTCTGCTCTTTCCTTTAATTATTTTTTTGTTTGGCCGAATAGCTCTTTGGTTCTCTCCTCTGCCGAATCCTCTTTTCTCTTCCCCTCTTCTCTTTGTTGTTTCTTTTCTCTCCTCTACTTTCCCAAACCTAGACCAAATAATGTTGAGTAGTTTCGTGTTGCATTTTTCTTCTGATTTGCTCTTCTTCCTCTACCCCTTTTTGGTCAACTGGTTGTCGAATATTGCTTTTCTCTCCCTCTTCATCTCTTCAATTTTTTTTCAGCTTGACAACTATTTTTCGACAGTTCAAATTGCTCGAGGAGTGAAAGAGTTTCAGGTGAGATTAAAGTCGTCGAAACCTTCCTCTCATCACTCGATCAAAGGTAAGTATGTAGGCTAGCACTCTAAAGTGTAGGCCGAATGCTTTCTGTGATTCTGTAAGTTATCATGTGTGGATTTAAACCACATGAATAAACAATCCTATTTAATAAAATCTGTTTGTAATGCAAATATCCGTCAAAGAGATTGTAGTCAACCTTCATCAGTGGTATAAGTGGGCTAAGCCACATTTGTCAATGGAGGCAAGTGTTAATTTTAGTTTTAGTTAAGGGTGTAAAAGAAGGGGATTAACCTTATTGTTCAGCGACTAATGGAAAGACGTGTATGAATGTAGGTTTTGGTGCTCGTGGATCTTGGTGCGTGTTCACAAGCAGGTGTGTAAACACCCCACTATAACTGTAGAACACCAAAAGCCGAAAAGCCAAAAATACGGCGTTGAAGACCACACGAGTGTGCGATTGCTCATGTGGTAAGCCAAACCCACAAATCATGGGCGATAGACTGTAGAGGCCCCCATGAGCATTTTCATGGGATTAGGCCGTAATGGGCCATGTTGGGCCGAAAGGGGCCGTCTGGGCCCAATGGGCCCATCGGCCCTACACGGATGAAATCCATGATTTGTGGCAAATACTGGACTGGGCTATGTAGGTCTCATAGCCGTGGCGAAATCGGGGCTGAATAGGTCGCACGAGCGTGTAAGCCCACTTGGGCCGAGTATTAGGCCTTGGGCCCATTTACACTGTTATGACCATTTAGGTTACCAGAGTCGCTCGAGCGACTGCAAACCTTTCCAGAGGTCGATATCTGCACTGAGATCCCAAAGTAGGTAAAATTACCAAAATACGCCTAAAGGGTGAAATGACTACTTTTACCCCTAGTAGATGGAAATGACCGTTATACCCCTATAGGTAGGTTGACTGATGTGTTCATGATTTGTAGATGACTGTTACTGAGTATGACATTCTGCATATGCGTATGATTTATGACGTGACATACTGCATGGGGTTGGGATACTGTTATGGAGGAAGTATACTATACTGGTAGCTTTACCACATATATCATTATCGCGCTTTCTTTGTGTGATCATGCATCGCGCTTTCTTCGCGATATTGGTGTGTTGGCTGGGTGGGTCGATTTTATCCCCACATGGTGTGTTGGTGGTACGGAGTGATGTGTTGGCTGCATTGGGGATGGGTTGCATTATTGCACTATACTGATATGGTATTAGACTAAGGCCCACACTGTTACTGTATTGGGCTAAGACCCACACTGCATTATTCTCGATTAAGGCTCGCAGACTCGCATTGTTATTGCATGTCGTGTACTGACTAGCTGATAGGGGATTACACACTGAGTTTTCATAAACTCACCCTTTCCTTTTAACTGTGCAGGTAATCCTCAGCCATAAACGATTTGGTCTTTGTGTGGGGGCTCGGAGGTGGCCACACAACTGCAATTCTTCTACTACTCGCTGTTTAAATTTAAAGTTTGTGTTGGGTTTTGTTTATGTAATAAGGCCATTTAAGTTTGGTTAAACTTTTAATTGGGCTTTTGCTTACATATTTTAAATTTCTAGTTTAGGAGAAGACGAATTTTAAAAATAATCATTATTTTCAAAGACATGAAATTTAAACGGGAGAGTTTTCAAAAGCTTCTGCAATTTTAAATCAACCTATTATAACAATAGCAGATAATAAGGCAAACGTTTTGACTAGATGACTTGTTAAATAATAATAAAGGGGTTTTAAACTTAGAAATGAGTTTTTACCAACAAGTCCAGTTTTCGAAAGACACTTCAATGTGACACACCAGATACATCCGTAACGTCTAGGCCGAGTTTGGGGTGTTACATTTAGTGGTATCAGAGCCAAGTTGCAAAACTCGACTGTGGAATGGGTTTTGAAAATATTTGGAATTTCTGGAAAACTACTCTTGAAGTGTTTTGGAAGGTTTACAAGTGTGGCACACCGAGTCTCCAGTGCTGAATTCGTAAGTTTTCTTTATACTGTAGACCGCTTGAACTGAAATACGCTGAGATACTACTATAGATAGTAGGATGATACTGAAACTCTTTAGTTAGAGTAAACTAAGACTGTAGGAAACTTGAAACTGGAAACTGTAAGGAGACCTTGATTTGCGAAAACAAAACTCTGATTACTACTTTTCATAAGACAGCTGTTAATAATTACTGGAATTACAAACTGATACATGAAACTTCTTAAACATAAAATATGTTATTTGATATGAGCACTAGAGGTACTCGCGGAAGGGGTACACGAGGCTGAGGTAGAGGCCGAGGAAGTGCTAGTGCTAGTTCTTTGGCATCACGCCACATGCCTAATGTTGAGGCTAGGGAGGCACCAGCTTCACCGGTGACTGAGACAGGATCATACGATCGAGCGGCTGGGGATGGTGCGCTATCCCAAGCTATGCTCCGCATTTTGGAAAGGGTCGCAGGGACCAGTACTGGTGCTGTGGTCCGTGGGTTGATTTTCAGAACGATTCCGGTCGAATGGAGCGGAAATCTTCAGGGGTATTTCTAGAGTAGCCCCTAATGTGGCTGAATACTAGTTGGAAGCCACAGAGAGAATAATGGACGACCTCGACTGCACTTCTGAGCAAAAACTAAAAGGTGCAGTGTCTTTACTACGAGACGAGGCCTATCAGTGGTGGCTTACCGTGAGAGAGGGTACTCAGGCCGACCGGTTAATGTGGGATTTCTTTAAGGCGACATTCCAAGGAAAGTATGTGGGTGCAAGTTATGTGGACGCCCAAAGAAGAAAATTTCTGAGCTTGACCCAGGGGAAAAAAACGGTGGCAGAATATGAGGCAGAATTCCTGCGACTGAGTCGCTATGATCGTGGAATAGTGGCGATGAATATGAACGCTGTGTGCAATTTGAGGACAGCCTCCTAGATGAGTTATGAGTCTTGATAACTCTGCAGAGGGAGGGAGATTTTGCTGCCCTAGTAGAAAAGGCAAAAATCACCGAGGACGTGAAGCGCTTAGAGCGCTAGAACTTTGAGAAGGATAGGGGTAGATATAAGAGGGATTCAGAGCCCTCAAGTTCTTCTAGAAGGCCTAAAAACAAGACCAGGTTTGATGGGCCAGTCTGAGCTTAGGTTCCTACTGCAAGACCACAACCTTGTGCTGATTGTGGGAGACATCACCTAGGTGAGTTCTGGAAGAAGATTGGGGCATGTTTCAGATGTGGGTCTATGGAGCATCAAGTCAATAATTGTCCTCAGTGGCCTATTCAGATGCAAGCTGCAGGTCAGGGTTATGTTCAGCCAACGAGAGGTGGTCAACAGCTACCAGAGGCTGTGGGAAGGCCAGGGGTGGAAATGGTGTGGGACGAGGTTGTGGAGCGCCAGGCAGAGGTGCTAGTAACATTGAGGTGAGGCATCCAACACTGGTCTATGCTGCTCGTTTCGAGATGATGGTGACGCTCCAGATGTTATAATCGGTACGTTTCTAATTCATAATGTACCTTACACTGCTCTGATTGATATAGGGTCTACGCATTCATACATTGCATGCACTGTGTCTGGCACCTTGGGTATCATGGGTGAGAGTATTGTTAATGAGATGATTGTGTTATGTCCACTGGGACAGTCAGTAAGAGTAGACAAGTTGTTCAGAGATGTGACCGTAGAGGTTCAAAGAGTTATATTTCTAGCGGATTTGATTAAGCTACCGTTTGGTGAATTCGACCTAATCTTGGGGATGGATTGGCTGGTAAAACACCGTGCAAGTTTGGATTGTGCTGCTAAGCGTATGGTGTTGAAGACTACGGATGATGAGGAGGTGGTTGTGATTGGGGAGCGAAGGGACTTTCTGTCTAATGTGATCTCTGCATTAAGGGCCGAAAAACTGGTTCGCAAGGGTTGTGAGGCGTTTCTAGCCTATATTGGTGTATCTAATTCTGAGGCTCCTTTTGTTGGAGATATCAAAACAGTTAATGATTTTTCTGATGTATTTCCTGATGAGCTCCCTGGGTTGCCTCCGAACCGCGAAGTTGAATTTGGTAATAAGCTACTGCCTGGAATAGCTCCAGTGTCCATCGCTCCTTATAGGATGGCACCGAAGGAGCTGGTGGAGTTAAAAGCTCAAATCCAAGAACTGTTGGATCGAGGATTCATTCGACCTAGTGTGTCTCCATGGGGAGCACCAGTGTTATTCGTAAATAAGAAGGATGGGTCCATGCGCATGTGCATCGACTATCGACAATTGAATAAACTGACTATCAAGAATAAGTATCCTTTGTCGAGGATAGATGATTTATTTGATCAGCTACGGGGAGCTTCAGTTTTCTCCAAAATAGATCTTCATTTTGGTACCATCAGCTGAGAGTTAAGGAGGCTGATGTGTATAAGACTGCGTTTAGGACTCGTTATGGTCATTACGAGTTCCTAGTGATGCCCTTTGGGCTGACGAATGCACCAGCTGCCTTTATGGACCTGATGAACCGAGTATTCCAGCATGATGCACATCTCTGAATTATTCGTGGTGGTATTTATAGACGATATCTTGGTGTCTTCGAGAACGGAGGGTGAACATGATGCACATCTCTGAATTATTCTGCAGATTTTAGGGGAGAAATAATTGTATGCTAAGTTCAGCAAGTGTGAGTTCTGGCTGCGAGAAGTGACATTTCTGGGTCACGTGGTATTTGCCGAGGGGATTAGGGTTGATCCTTGAAAAATTGAAGCCGTACTGGATTAGAAACCACCTAAGACCGTATCTGAGATTCGAAGTTTTCTGGGTCTGGCAGGGTATTACAGACGTTTTGTTGAGGGGTTTTTCTTGATTGCTGCACCTCTCACTAAGTTACTGCGTAAAGGGGTATCGTTTAACTGGACTAATAAGCAGCAAGAAAGTTTTACGGAACTGAAGAAAGTTCTCGAGTGGGCCCCTGTCTTAATCTGATCAGTGCGGGAAGGAATTCAGCTACGGTGATGCATCACACGTTGGTGCAGGTTGTGTGGCGATGCGGGAGGGTAAGGTGGTTGCTTATGCGTCTCGTCGACTTAAGCCTCACGAGGCGAACTACCCTACTCATGAATTGGAGTTAGCGCGGTGGTATTCGCACTAAAAATTTGGAGGCACTATTTATACGGTGAGAAGTGTATTATCTACACTGGATCACAAGAGCCTCAAGTACCTCCTTACTCGTAAAGAGTGAATCTTAGGCGGCGAAGATGGATAGAGTCGCTTAAGGATTATGATTGCATGATTGAGTACCACCACGGTAAGGCTAACGTGGTAGCGACGACCTTGTGAAATGTAGGTCGATTCGATTTTAGAGCAATGTTTGCTCATCTCGGCTTGTTTGATGATGGTAGCTTGTTGGTTGAAGTGCAAGTTAGACCGACATGGGTCGAAGCAGTTAAGGATAAGCAGTTGTTTGATGAGTCACCTTTGGTTCCTCGTTTTTGACAAAGTTGAGAATGGGGAAACTTGAATTTTGGGCTGAATAGTAAAGGAGTCGTGTGTTTCCGTGGGAGAGTGCGTGTCTGAGGGATTCAGTGCGAGGCGGTCTATCTTGTGAGGACGCCCATAGTATTCTATATGCTATGCATCCTAGCGGAAACAAGTTATCTTGAGATCTTCGTGATTTATCTTGGTGGCAGGTGGATCAAACACGGTTACCGATTTTGTGAGTAAGTGTTTGACGTATCAAAGAGTTAAAGAGTGAGCATCACCGCCTTGAGTTTCTGCGACCATTAAGATTCCACTTTGGAAGTGGGAGAGGGTAACCATGGATTTTTTGAGTGGGCTACCCTTAACGCCTACTAAGAAGGATTCGGTATGGGTTATTGCGCATCGATTGACTAAATCTACCCATTTTATACCAGTCCGTACTGATTACTCGTTGCAGAAGCTGGCAAAGTTGTATATGGATGAAATAGTGAGACTGCATGGGGTACCGATTTCCATCATATCCGACAGAGAACCACGATTCACATATCAGTTCTGGAAGAAATTACACGAGGCTTTGGGTACTGGGTTGAACTTGATCGTTGCGTTCCATCCTCGGTCGATGGTCGATCGAGAGAGGGTGATTCGAATCATTGGAGGACATGTTAATAAGTTGTGTAATTGATTTTCAAGGCAGCTGGGAAGACTATTTTCCGCTAGCAGAGTTCGCGTATAATAATAGCTACCAGTCCAGTATTCAAATGGCACCGTACGAGGCATTATATGGTCGTAGGTGTCGTACTCCTACCTATTGGACTGAACTGGGCGAGCGGCGAGTTCTGGGGCCAGAGTTAGTTTTTGATACCGAAAAGAAGGTAAAACTGATTCGAGATCGGTTGAAGGAAGCATCTGATAAGTAAAAGTCTTACGCGGATCTTAAACGCCGAGAGATTGAGTATTCTTGTGGGGGACTTCGTATTTCCCAAGGTTTTCCCATGGAAAAATATACTGAGGTTTGGGCGGAAGGGTAAGCTTAGCCCTAGGTTCATTGGGCCTTACCGTATACTGAAGCGTGTGGGACCGGTCGCCTATCAACTTGAGTTGCCTCCAGAATTAGACCAGATTCACGATGTGTTCCACGTCTCCATGATGAGGCATTATCACCATGATCCCACACATATAGTACCAGTTGAGGAGATCGAGGTTAGGCCAGATCTGACCTTTGAGGAGGAGCCAGTGCGGATATTGGACCGTGAGGTTAAAGCACTGAGGAAGAAATATCTTCCTCTAGTCAAGGTGCTTTGGCGTAATCACAGTTCAAAAGAAGCCACGTGGGAACCAGAGGAGGCGATGCGTCAGCAATACCCTCATCTATTCTGACTAGGTAAATTTCGAGGCTGAAATTTCGTTAAGGGGGTAGAGTTGTAACGCCCCAAAAATTTAAGTCTTTAATTTTTGCATGTCATGACATGAATTGCTTGTTTGCCTTAATGGCTAAGTGATTTGGGTATGTATGGGAGTGTTTGATAAGCCTGGGTTCAAGTCTTGGCTTTTGCAGAATTTTTAGTTTTGCTCTTAAATGAATATGGACACTGGCATATAGGCTTTATAAATAATAGTGCTTGTTTTATGACAAAAAAAGCTTGTGGTCTAGTGGCAAGGTGGCCTATTGTGTAACTGTGAGGTCTGAGGTTCAAGTCCTGGGTTGCGCAATGGAGTATTTATTTTGCTCCT
Source organism: Gossypium sturtianum (assembly GCA_025698515.1). Lineage (NCBI taxonomy): Eukaryota > Viridiplantae > Streptophyta > Magnoliopsida > Malvales > Malvaceae > Gossypium > Gossypium sturtianum. Next base: position 44,465,264 of record CM046948.1, read on the forward strand.
TGAGCTGTGTAGGTAGTGGAGTTGGACTGAAACACATCTAAGGAAAGTTTGAATAGAAGTTGAATGGAGTTGTTGGGGTAGTAGAGGAGAAATCGGTGGAGTAATTCAAGGAGGGATAATGGGAGAGATACAAGGAGAAAATCAAGGAGTTTGATGGCCAGGAAGTGTTTGTGCCGAATTTGGTCTCTAGGCACTCAGATAATCGGTTTTGGGGGTTTTGGGTTGTTTTTTCTCTATCTGCTTCGGCTTCAGTCAGCATTCTTTTCACCTTTTGCTTTTGGTGCCGAATTTTGGTTAAGACTTCGAGTACCTCTCGGGTTTGTTCGTTTTCTTTTTCTGCTCTTTCCTTTATTTCTTTTTGTTGTTTGGCCGAATAGCTCTTTGGTTCTCTCCTTTGCCAAATCCTATTTTCTCTTCCCCTCTTCTCTTTTTTGTTTCTTTTCTCTCCTCTACTTTCCCAAACCTAGACCGAATAGTGTTGAGTAGTTTCGTGTTTCATTTTTCTTCTGATTTGCTCTTCTTCCTTTACCCCTTTTTGGTCAACTGGTTGTCGAATATTGCTTTTCTCTCCCACTTCATCTCTTCAATTTTGTTTTCGGCTTGACAACTATTCTCTGACAATTCGAATTCCTCGAGGAGTGAAAGAGTTTCAGGTGAGATTAAAGTCGTTGAAACCTTCCTCTCATCACTCGAACAAAGGTAAGTATGTAGGCTAGCAATCTAAAGTGTAGGACGAATGCTTTCTGCGATTCTGTAAGTTATCATGTGTGGATTTAAACCACATGAATAAACAATCATGTTTAATAAAATCCGTTTGTAATGCAGATATCCGTCAAAGAGATTGTAGTCAACCTTCGTCAGTGGTATAAGTGGGCTAAGCCACATTTGTCAATTGGGGCAAGTGTTAATTTTAGTTTTAGTTAAGGGTGTAAAAGAAGGGGATTAACCTTACTGTTCAGTGACTAATGGAAATCCGTGTATGAATGTAGGTTTTGGTGCTCGTGGATCTTGGTGCGTGTTCACAAGTAGGTGTGTAAACACCCCACTGTAACTGTAGAACGGCAAAAGCCGAAAAGCTGAAAATACGGCCTGTGAGACCACACGAGCGTGCGATCGCTCGTGTGGTAAGCCAAACCCACGATTCATGGGCGATAGACTGTAGAGGCCCCCATGAGCATTTTCATGGGCTTAGGCCGTAATGGGCCACGTTGGCCCGAAAGGTGTCGTGTGGGCCCAATGGGCCCGTGGGCCCCACATGGATGAAACCCACGATTTGTGGCAAATACTGGACTGGGCTATGTAGGTCTCATAGCCGTGGCGAAATTGGGGCTGAACGGGCCGCACGAGCGTGTGGGCCCACTTGGGCCGAGTAATGGGCCTTTGGCCCATTTACACTGTTATGACCATTTAGGTTACCTGAGTCGCTCGAGGCGACTGCAAACCTTCCGAGAGGTCGATATCTGTACCGAGACCCCAAAGTAGGTAAAATGACCAAAATACCCCTAAAGGGTGAAATGACTACTTTACCCCTAATAGATGGAAATGACCGTTATACCCTAAAGGTAGGTTGGTGATGTGTTCATGATTTGTAGATGATCATTCATCGAGTATGACATTCTGCATATACGTATGATTTATGACATGACATACTGCATGGGGTTGGGATACTGTTATGGAGGAAGTATAATGTACTGGTGGCTTTGCCACATATACTGTTACTGGCAGCTTTGCTACGATATTGGTGTGTTGGCTGGGTGGGTCGATTTTATCCCCACATGGTGTGTTGGTGGTACGGAGTGGTGTGTTGGTGGATTTGGGATGGGTTGCATTATTGCACTGTACTAATATGGTATTGGGCTAAGGCCCACTGTAACACCCCTTACCCGAAACCGTCGCCGGAATAGGGTTAAGAGGCATTACCTGTAACAACCCTTACCCGAGACCGTTGCCGGAGTCGAGCATGAGGCGTTACTAGACTTAACTACTAATTCGGGGCATAAAAATTGAAACTGTCCATCTACGTTATGTTATCTAAATTGACTATAACTCGAGTTACAAAACTAAAAATTTAGATCAGTAAATTTTCCTTGAAACTAGACTCATATATCTTCTTACTATAATTTTTCCAGAATTTTTCATGTGGCCAATTAGTACAGTTTATTCATTAAAGTTTACCCTGTTTCACTGACCAACGGTTCTGACCTATCTTAACCTAAATTCAAATATCTCATTGTACAGTTTTCATATGATGTTCCCACTTGTTTCTATTCAAAATAGACTCACTAAGGAATCTAGAAATATAAAATATAACTCATAATTCATTTTGTAAAATATTTCATAATTTTTCCAAGACAGAACAGGGGATCACGAAGTCATTCAGAACCAGTCTAACTAAAATTATAATATCACAGAATATAAAATTCTTTTGCCTACTCTGTTTCTATCATATAAAAATAGGCACAATAAGATTTAATTCTATATCTTATTCACTTTCTAATTCCATTTCTCCTATTTTTGGTGATTTTTCAAAATCACGTCACTGCTGCTAACCAAAAACCATTTCATTGCAAAATATGGTTAACTAGTTTATAACATCTTTACTCCCTTTCATTTAAACTCTATACATTAACCATACTTATATATACCAAAAACAAATCAACCAAAACCACAACCAAACATAATCATCAAGCCAAAATATAAATTCCAAGATTAACAAGATGGACAAGCCATTTTCGCATGGCTTATACAAATATATACAACTTCAAAACCAGCAATATCAAAACTAGTCTATACATGCCACGTAACTAAATCTCCAAGCATTTATTTACCGAAGCGAAAATTGGATAGTGTGATGAGATCTCTTTCGACTTCCAACCTGAGCAAGTCTTTGAAACTCTATAAACATAAGAAAATTACACAAAGTAAGCTTTGAAAGCTTAGTAAGCCATAAGTAAATAATTCAGTATAGAAACATATATAATTCAATTCAAATAGGCCAAAATTTAGTTAATCACATACACATATACAACCACTTTTCTCATATAATCCATGTTCCTCGTCAAGTAACATCACTTACCTTATTTTTCATTTAACAAATAAACCTCATACGTACCTGAATCATTTAACTCGAATACACAGTCAGTCACCAATTCATTCATGAAAATATCATAATCATGCATATATTCCATCTCATAATTTATATCTAATTCACTTACTCATAATTTATATCACCATTCATAGCTTCAATACTTACCAAAATTAGGTCTTTGAATTGACCGATTTCGCACACTTAGTGCTTAATGACCGATTTCGCACACTTAGTGCTCGTTATTTTAAATTCGCACACTTAGTGCCTTTCTCAATCCTGTTACACATTTATATATCCAATCTCATAAAAATTAAACCTCCACTATAAATATACGAATTAGCTTAAATCAATCTCAATAATCAACATCCCATTCGGGTGTACCAACGGCACATATACATATCTCACATTCGGCTATACTATGCACATATATATATAGTTATCACAATCAGCTATATCAATAATATTAATACATACTTCCATTAAATTCACATATACCACTATAAGAAAAATCCCATTCAACTCAATTGCTTAAAAACTTACTTATTAGATCAAATACACATGATTTATTATTCCACCACATATGGCCGAATATACTAGTTTAATGCATTATCTTATATATAACTGAACATCCAAAGTTAATTAAATTATCACATGTACTCATATATTCGAATTTAATATAATATTACATATAACCACTTATATACAAATTCAATTCATCATCACATATACACATACCTTTGTGGCCGAACATATAAGGTTAATTAAATCAACTTACTTGTTCAATTTCCACATCCATATGAAGTCTTTAGACATAGACTTGAAAATAAATCACTAGTATTAAACACGCTAGGCGTATGCTCAGATCACACACCAAGCACTAGGCCCGCTAGACCCAAGGTCTGAAATTTATTCACCAGGCAATAAGCACTGCTAGGCACGAAGTCCGATTTAAGTTCACCAGCTCAAAGCTTGCTAGGCCCAAGGCCCGAAACATCACAAATACATAATCGATTTAAGGACATAAATCACATATACTAAGTCATAAGCTTTCATCTAAAATTTTTACTATCTTTCATATATCTAAACTTACTCAAGTAGTGTAACACCCTAGTTTTAGGGGTTAGGCATTTGGTGCTTAGCTCGAGTGTTGGCACACTTCAGTGTGTGGTTGGGTAAGTTTTAGGGGTCCTGAGAACCCTAGGTGGTGGTAGGTTGCCTTAGAAAATTTTTAGTTTTAGGGGCTAAAAAGGAGAACTTGGATAGAGGGGGTCTTAAGAGAATTTTTGGTAGAGTTTTTGGCATAAGGAGTGGCTTGGCAGAGTGGCAAGGAGGCGCCACTTAGAGCATGGAGAAGTGACGCCATTTGCAAGGGGGAAGGGGCTCAAGTTCGATTCGCAAGGGTAGCATTTTGGCCTTGTTTTTGCGTCAAGGAGGATAGAAGCTGGACGGTTTTTGGATGCTTGAAAGGTGGAGAAGACTTGGTCATTTTTTTTAAATTTTGCTAGGTAAAAGTTTGACTTATTCAAACTTTTAAAATGGATGGTAGGGAGGGGTTTTAGGAGAAATTTTAGGATTTGTTTTTGGGGGCTTGGGGCTTGGCCGAATATTATAAATAGGGGGGAGGGAGGTGCTTGTTTCATTCATCAATTGTTTCTCACCCTTACCAAAAGTTCTTTCCTTCGTTTGTATTTATTTTCCCTTGTCCATTCCGAAAGTTAGTCCAAGCAAACCCCTTTTTCATGCCATTTCTTTGTAGCCAGAAAGTAGCAGAGGGCTTAACCTTTTATGAACCTATATCCCTCTCCCTTCTCACCTTTTTCTTTTAAACCTTGCTTAAACCGTAACCATCCATAGAAAACTACCATTGCTAAATATCCCAAACACTATCTAAGAGCCTTGCCGAATCATCCATTCTCACATTCTCTTCACTTTGGTTACAAGTCCCTGAGCCGAACCTTACTTCCTTGGTGGTGGTCGTTTCTAGCTGGAGCAATAGGGAGTGGTTAGCAAGGTCGTTTAGTCAGCAGTTGCAGTGGCATAGAGTAGCGTTCGGAATTCAAGTTGAGTTGGTAAGAGATTTTTATTTAGATTAAATGCTTAAGTGGTGTTTTGGGGGTTAACCTGTTTACCTGATTGAGCTTTTCCATGGAGGCCACAACCAGTCAGAGTGGGCAAGGGAAGGCCCCTGTCCCAAAGTTCAAGAGAAGGCCGTCTCGGCGAAGACGTGATTGGCCACCGGGGTGTGGGGCGAAGAACAGAAGCGTTAAGCAAATAGTCGTAGTTTCGCTAGACGATAGCGTCGAGGATCGAGAGTCTAGAACTCCTAGTAATAAGGTGTGTAATTAACCATTGTTTCCGGGATTTGAGTATATCTGCTTATGTTGTATGATGCTAATAAGTGCGATTAAATGTGAAAATGGTACCATTAAGGGGTATGAAGATGATCAAAGTTAGTAGCAAAGTTTGTAATTATGTGAACACTAATTTTATTGTGTGAGTATGCCTATGATCGTGAATAGCATGCACATGCATCATCTACGCATTATATGTTACATGTGCATGGGTGGGTTTATGAAAAGAAGGTGCGGGTGTACTTCGAGCACGTGGTTGATGTCGACTTTGTGCTACATCGTGGATTGGCGCGGATCGAGGTCGGGTTGTGGATCTTTGCGATTTAGTTCGCGTGGTTACCTTGATTGATATCCGCTTATGCCATATCGTGGCTTGATGGATTGTTGTGTGCTCCATCGTGGTTTGATGTTAGCTATATGCTACATCGTGGATGGCATTGGTTGCCTTTTTGGAGGAAAAGGAGAGGGTGACTCGATAGTCCCCGGTGTGTGGTAGAAAGGTGGATAAGGGGGTGTGTAGCGGATGGACCCTAGGTTTGGGTGGGTTTCATGATTGCATTATTCCGTTTATGAAATAATATGAAAATGGGCCAAGCCAATGAATAGGTATGTTTTGGGGACATACGTGGGCATGGGTCAAACCAGTGATCTCGTGGACTAATGTGAAAAGGGCCTAGTCCAGCTTTTTTGTAATAATTTGAAGGTGGGCCAAGCCAGATTGTGGTAATGTCTAAATAATTATACTTGCATGTTGCATTTGATAATTGGGATGTTATGTGGTTTGCATGTGGGTGGATTTCGATGGTTTAGTTACACATCGAGTCATTGTGACTCACCCAATCTCTTATCCAACATCGCGGTGGAAGGATGATCGGACCGGGTTGGAGTGGATACAAGGTGGCCCATGCAAAGGACGTTTTAATATTTTCTTTATGCACTTTATTACCAAGTACTTGGAATTATTATGTTGTAATAAGAGCCTCTTAAGTTATTTGGTTTCTTTTGGTAACTTATGTCTAAAGAGATTTGGGAATAATGTTACTTTTATGAACTAAGCTTAAACCACTTGAGTCCGATGTTTTAAACGTTTTCCAACCTAAGCAAATTGACAACTAAGAGTTTTAAAGACGCGAAACCCGAGATTTCAAAGTAACCTAACGGTTTGCAAACAAACATGCCCAAGATTTCGCAAGTAAAACTACTCTAAAGGAGTTTAGACAAAAAGTTAAATGGCAACCTGTTTTTCGCTTAATAAGTTTTTCCCATAACATAACCGATTCTTGGTCGTAGTGAATGGGCCGGGTTTGGGGATGTTACGATTTGTATCGAGCCAAGTTCAAAACTCGGCTTTGAGGGTTTTGGGTCCAAAACCTTTTCAAAGTGGGCTTTTAAGAAATTCTTCAGATTATTCGGCATGGCACTGTACCTCTCCAATTCAAGTCCACTGTAAGTACTTCCGGACTTTTGAAGTGATTTGTTGGTATGAATTACTATGGGTTTATTTGGGCTCGTAGAATAGAATACTAGGATCTGTTGGACCCTAAGATTAGTCTACTCAAACACGTGCATAAGATTTAAAGTGCCTAATAAACAAACCTGTGAAGTAAGTCGCCGAGTTAAGGTGTGGTAACCTTGCAGTGCGCATGTCTAGGAGTGGATCAGGAAGAGCACGGTACTTAAGCGATCCTCGTGACTCACCTCCTCTTCACTGGAATCCTGCAGTGCGTAGCTACGGTTCACCTTAACCAAGAGGACTTGTTCATAGGCTAAACCAGTTATTAAAACCCGAAAGGGAATTAGCCTTGCTATTTTTTTTTTTTAAAAAAAAATTTTTTCCTATTTCAAAATTTTCAACTCTACTCCTTGGGTTTGTAAGCTCTAAATCTGTTTTTGAACGATGTCTTCTCGATTTGCAAAATTACCAAAAATACCTCTGTAGGAAAATGACGAAATTACCCCTGGGTAGGAAGGAAACTTTGATTGATCGAAAGAACTACACTTGGAACCTTCATTGCATAAAATTGCTCGTGAATAAAACAGTGAAACAATAATTTCTAATTCATAAAACTTTCTAAACAGATTAAGTCAAGCGCTAGAGATGAGTTCTAGGGGGGACGCGGTAGAGGAAGAATGATGCAACTTGGAACCGGTTGGGTCCGGCTATGGGTCGAAGCGAAGTGCCGCCAAAGAGTGGATGTAGAGGAACAAGATCCTAGTAGGTGAAGAGGACGCAGATGTCATGAGCTATGTTACGCGTGCTTCAAAGAAGTGGCAAGAGCTAGTAGGGGAAATGGAGCTCGGAAGTCGGTGCGAGAGGCTTAGGTCTAACGGGTGAAGTTTTTAGGGAGTATCGGGGTAGCTCGAACGTAGCGGAGTATTGGCTAGAAGGAGTCGAGAGAATTATGGACGACTTGGATTGTGCCCCCGGAGGAAAAGCTAAAAGGTCTTTGTTTCGCTTCTTCGGGATGAAGCTTATCGTTGGTGGCTCATGTCAAACAAGGTGTACCGCAGATCGATTGGATTGGGACTACTTTAAGGAAAAGTTTGAAGGAAAATACGTTGGAGCAAGCTACTTAGATGCGCAAAGGAAGGCGTTTCTAAAACCGGTGCAAGGAAATAAGTCGATAGCGAGAATCACGGCGAGTTTGTGCGGCTAAGTCGGTATGCTAAGGGAATTGTGGCCACCGACTATGAGAGGTGCGTCAGGTTTGAGGACGGATTGCGAGATGAGCTTGAGTCTTGACGCTCTCATGCAGAGGGAAAGAGACTTAGCGGTGCTAGTGGAGAAAGCTCGTATAGCCGAAGAAGTTAAGAGGACGGTAAGTGGGAAACCGAGAAAAGAAGAGGAACGAGAATAAGAGAAATATTGGACCGTCAAAGATCGTTTGGTAATGTCCGTAAAAGACCAAAGATCGAGAATCCTGTAAGTGTACTTGTACCAGTGGATCGGAATCGTTCTTGTGCTCGATGTGGAAGACCTCACACAGGAGAGTGCTGGGGGAATAGTAAAGAATGTTTTCGGTGTGGGTCTAAGGCACATTTGGTCAAGAATTGTCCTCAAGCGACAAGGGGTCGTGGTTCAAGTCATGGAAGGAATGGGTCTAGTCGGAGTCAACCAAGGATGTGATGCTAGGTAAGTTCCTTTGCTTCGGTACTTGCGTTAATTGCTTTGTTTGCTTATGAGTTAGCCTTTCCTGTGTTGCTAAGAGAGGCGTTTCGTGTTTTGAGCGCGAATTTGGGAGATTGTGTAGGTACGATAGCCTTAGTAAGATCAGAGTGCGCAGCATAAGCGTAGGGTGGTAAAATAGGTTGTATGGACATTTGTTAGTAAAGTAATTTCGAGGACGAAATTATTTTAAGGAGGGTAGTATTGTAACACCCTAGTTTTAGGGGTTAGGCATTTGGTGCTTAGCTCGAGTGTTGGCACACTTCAGTGTGTGGTTGGGTAAGTTTTAGGGGTCCTGAGAACCCTAGGTGGTGGTAGGTTGCCTTAGAAAATTTTTAGTTTTAGGGGCTAAAAAGGAGAACTTGGATAGAGGGGGTCTTAAGAGAATTTTTGGTAGAGTTTTTGGCATAAGGAGTGGCTTGGCAGAGTGGCAAGGAGGCGCCACTTAGAGCATGGAGAAGTGACGCCATTTGCAAGGGGAAGGGCTCAGTTCGATTCGCAAGGGTAGCATTTTGGCCTTGTTTTTGCGTCAAGGAGGATAGAAGCTGGACGGTTTTTGGATGCTTGAAAGGTGGAGAAGACTTGGTCATTTTTTTTAAATTTTGCTAGGTAAAAGTTTGACTTATTCAAACTTTTAAAATGGATGGTAGGGAGGGGTTTTAGGAGAAATTTTAGGATTTGTTTTTGGGGGCTTGGGGCTTGGCCGAATATTATAAATAGGGGGGAGGGAGGTGCTTGTTTCATTCATCAATTGTTTCTCACCCTTACCAAAAGTTCTTTCCTTCGTTTGTATTTATTTTCCCTTGTCCATTGCCGAAAGTTAGTCCAAGCAAACCCCTTTTTCATGCCATTTCTTTGTAGCCGAAAGTAGCAGAGGGCTTAACCTTTTATGAACCTATATCCCTCTCCCTTCTCACCTTTTTCTTTTTAAACCTTGCTTAAACCGTAACCATCCATAGAAAACTACCATTGCTAAATATCCCAAACACTATCTAAGAGCCTTGCCGAATCATCCATTCTCACATTCTCTTCACTTTGGTTACAAGTCCCTGAGCCGAACCTTACTTCCTTGGTGGTGGTCGTTTCTAGCTGGAGCAATAGGGAGTGGTTAGCAAGGTCGTTTAGTCAGCAGTTGCAGTGGCATAGAGTAGCGTTCGGAATTCAAGTTGAGTTGGTAAGAGATTTTTATTTAGATTAAATGCTTAAGTGGTGTTTTGGGGGTTAACCTGTTTACCTGATTGAGCTTTTCCATGGAGGCCACAACCAGTCAGAGTGGGCAAGGGAAGGCCCCTGTTCCAAAGTTCAAGAGAAGGGCCGTCTCGGCAGTACGTGATTGGCCACCGGGGTGTGGGCCAGCAACAGGAAGCGTTAAGCAAATAGCCGTAGTTTCGCTAGACGATAGCGTCGAGGATCGAGAGTCTAGAACTCCTAGTAATAAGGTGTGTAATTAACCATTGTTTCCGGGATTTGAGTATATCTGCTTATGTTGTATGATGCTAATAAGTGCAGTTAAATGTGAAAATGGTACCCTTAAGGGTATGAAGATGATCGAGTTAGTAGCAAAGTTTGTAATTATGTGAACACTGATTTTATTGTGTGAGTATGCCTATGATTGTGAATAGCATGCACATGCATCATCTACGCATTATATGTTACATGTGCATGGGTGGGTTTATGAAAAGAAGGTACGGGTGTACTTCGAGTACGTGGTTGATGTCAGCTTTGTGCTACATCGTGGATTGGCGCTGACTGAGGTCGCGTTGTGGATCTTTGCGATTTAGTTCGCGTGGTTACCTTGATTGATATCGGCTTATGCCATATCGTGGCTTGATGGATTGCTGTGTGCTCCATCGTGGTTTGATGTTAGCTATATGCTACATCGTGGATGGCATTGGTTGCCTTTTTGGAGGAAAAAGGAGAGGGTGACTCGATAGTCCCCTGGTGTGTGGTAGACTGGATAAGGGGGTGTGTAGCGGATGGACCCTAGGTTTGGGTGGGTTTCATGATTGCATTATTCCGTTTATGAAATAATATGAAAATGGGCCAAGCCAATGAATAGGTATGTTTTGGGGACATACGTGGGCATGGGTCAAACCCAGTGATCTGTGGACTAATGTGAAAAGGGCCTAGTCCAGTTTTTGTAATAATTTGAAGGTGGGCCAAGCCCAGATTGTGGTAATGTCTAAATAATTATACTTGCATGTTGCATTTGATAATTGGGATGTTATGTGGTTTGCATGTGGGTGGATTTCGATGGTTTAGTTACACACTGAGTCATTGTGACTCACCCAATCTCTTATCCAACATCGCAGGTGGAAGGATGATCGGACCGGGTTGGAGTGGATACAAGGTGGCCCATGCAAAGGACGTTTTAATATTTTCTTTATGCACTTTATTACCAAGTACTTGGAATTATTATGTTGTAATAAGAGCCTCTTAAGTTATTTGGTTTTCTTTTGGTAACTTATGTCTAAAGAGATTTGGGAATAATGTTACTTTTATGAACTAAGCTTAAACCACTTGAGTCTGATGTTTTAAACGTTTTCCAACCTAAGCAATTTGACAACTAAGAGTTTTAAAGACGAAACCCCGAGATTTCAAAGTAACCTAACGGTTTGCAAACAAACATGCCCAAGATTTCTGCAAGTAAAACTACTCTAAAGGAGTTTAGACAAAAAGTTAAATGGCAACCTGTTTTCGCCAATAAGTTTTTCCCATAACATAACCAGATTCGGTCGTAGTGAATGGGCCGGGTTTGGGGATGTTACAAGTAGTTCCTTGAACATATCAAATACCATCCCTCACATTCGACAATAGCAAATATAATTATAAACATTTCAATTCAGCATGAATAATTTACATTTAATTAAAATTAAGAACAACCATTTGCTTATAGACTTACCTCGGATATCGGCGAACGTAAAATCAACTATTCGGCTATTTTTGTCTTTCCCCGATTCAAATCCGACTTTCTCTTTTCTTGATCTAATTTGATATAAATTAAACTTATTTAATCAATATTCAATTAAATTCACTCAAAAACACATGAATAAGTAATTTGCACTTTTACCCCATACATTTTACATTTTTAGCTATTTAGTCCCTATTGCACAAAACACAAAATACACCAAATTTGAAAATACTCCTTTAGGGCCGAATGTTACCCATGCCCATACAAATCCATACAATCCATTTATTTTGCATTTTAGTCCCTCAAATATTTATTTTTGCAATTTAATCCAAATCACTCAATTTCATCAACAATTCAAGAACAATACTTGTTAATCTATCACATATAATTAATATTTCATCATCAAACAACAAGAATATCAAGCCTCCTTCAATGGCATCTCACGAAAAACACAACCAAATCAAAAATTTACACATGGGCTAGCTAAAACTCAAAGCAACGATCTTAAAAACGTAAAAATTATCAAAAACTAAAACCGAATCATACCTTAATTTTTGCTTCAAGCTAGCCAAAACCTAAGAGTTTTTCTTCTTTCTTTTTTTATTGTGATTTTCGGCACCAAGATGAGTGATAATGGCTTTCTCTTTTTGATGTTTTATTTTATTATTCTTATATTATAAAATGTAAACTTTAACATATATTTTATGTATATAAAAACATATTAATATAAAATTAAAGCCAAGTGTCGCCCACTAACATGGTAATTGGCTAATTTACAACTTAATTCCACATGCAAAAGAAGACAAATCAATTAAACACTCAATTAAATAAAAGGTTACTTTTACCACTTATGCGATTTAATCCTTTTTTCTTAAATTAAACACACAGACAGACAAATTAATTCACAAAATTTTAACACATGCTCAATCATAAATAATTAACACGAAATATAATATTAAAATATTTTTATTTTTTTAACTCGGATTCATGGTCCCGAAACCACCGTTCCGATTAGGGTCAAAATTGGGCTGTTACAACTCTCACCCTCTTAGGGATTTTCGTCCTCGAAAATCTTACCAGAAAGTAGATTAAGGATTTGCTTCCGCACAATACATTTCAAATTCACACATAGCTTCGGATTTCAAATCTCTTTAATCTCACAATTGAAATTCTGATCTGACTTTCACTGTACATCATCTCTAGCTGAGATTGCTTATGACTGTATTAAATAGTTTTCATTTTCTTCTTAATTTCTTTGACGATATTAATCCCGTGGATCATTTTCTCACAAAACTTGATCCTGTAATAACATAGTTCGGTAACTGCTTATAATAGCAACAGTCTTTCTTAGTTGCTTTGAAACTCTAAAAGACAGTGAAGAATAAATATTTTGAGAGTTTGAATTGCGTTTCCCGATTTCAATGCAATCTCATACTCACAGATTACTGTAACTTTCCTCAGAATCCCAATATGAGTTTCATATCTCAATTCGAAAAAATGATAATTGGTACCATGTGTATACTTATCATCTCAGGAACAAATAACTCTATAATCAACACTTTATTTCTATAATCAACAAAGTCAGAAATATCACAGTTCACACTCATTCATCAATATCATATCTCGGAATGTCGTGCATGTAACACCCCAAACCTAGCCCATGCGTTATGACCAGATCTGACATGTCACATGAGAAAAACGTGTTAAATCCCCTTTTGATTTGTATTAAAAAAGATGTTAATTTTGTTATAAACAAGAAAACAAATATTATTAGAAACATTTGATAAAATACTACTAATCCTTGAAAGTTAATTGAGATATCAAAAATTTGGACTAATGATCTTATAAAACCGTGTCTTTTAAAAATATCGTTTGAAAGTTCGAGTGAAAACTTCCGTGTTAAAATATTTATAAAAGTTTATTTTGAAATCCATTTGTTAATCGATTTTGGAAAACCTTAATTTAAGTTTTTAGAAAAATTCTCATTTTAAACAATTCAAGCAAAATACTAAGTATAACAACCATAAAGCAAATAATAAAATACTCCAGAGGCCTTATTACAACATAAAAAAAAACCCAAAATAGTAAAGTGAACGGAAATAGAAATTTACTAAAGTCTAAAAATAACACTCCAAAAGTATGGCCTCCACCGAGTCATCCATGGCCCCAAGTCCTAGTCACTAAGCATTACCTACAAGGGTTAAGAAAAGGGGGAGTGAGTTACAAGAACTCAGTGTGAAACCCCTTACCGTTGTCCACTGGGCCTGAAACCCATTGAGCAATATTTTGGGCCTAAGCCCCTTTTTACATAATAATGTATCAAATATATCATATGAATGTAATGCAAATCCCAAACCATCCTAATAATCCATCCGCTACACACCACCCGTACCAGCCCATCACACCTGTGGGGATCAAGTCAACCCACCCCGCCAAACACGCTAATCGCAGGCATTATGCCATTTATAACAAATTTTGATTGTGGCCGAGCCACTAGAATCACAATATCGTATTAACAAACATTTTTGTGGTAGTGCCATCGGAATCACTTCTCTTAAACATTTTCCCATCCCATGCAAATTATGTAAATGCATCATACATAGCAAATCATGATATTTACAAATACAAACAACAATAATTAATTCAGGGATTCATTACAATAATTTGGCCCATTGTAGCACTTGCAAATCAGCCCATTAAGACCATATATCAAAACGACCCCTTATGGCAAAATATCAAATCGACCTATTTAAGCAATACATCAAATCGGCCCATTTAAGCAATATAACAAATCGACCCATTACGGCAATATAACAAATCGGCCCATTACGGTAATGTATCAAATTGGTCTGTTAAGGCAATATAACAAATCGGCCCATTACGGCAATGTATCAAATCGGTCCGTTAAGGCAATATAACAAATCGGCCCATTACGGGCAATTTTGTAATTCGGCCCTTTAGGGCGTTCTCGTAATTCTCACAGTGCTAATACTGATTTTGTCAATTTTATAAAAAATAGTGTAATTTAGGCCACTTTTCCCGGTTTACTCCATTAAACGATTTTAATCGTAGCGATATATTTCCAATATGATATCAATCTTAAACTCACAGAAAACAGTGTAAGATTACACACCTGATTACGGTGTGAGATTACACACCTGATTACGGTAAGTACTAAGCTTTCTTGATCTTCGACACCTAAGATATCATAACGCTCGATTAGTCGACATACGCGATTTAATAATAAAACTCTTAAAATAAACGATCTAAAGTGTTTACCCTTGGAATCGTGAACGACCACGATTTGTTGATTCTCCCCGGATGACGGTCCACAACCCGGTGGAAAATCCCAAACTGCCGATGCTGGCCTTCGTTTGAATTTAGGAGTAGGGATCACTGATCTGCTCCTTTTGAGTTCTCCACTCGCCTTTCTTTTCAAATCGGCACCACAAGCCTCCATTCGATTAGATCTTAGTTAGATCGATATTATGTTGATATGAGATGGTTGACTAAGAAAAAGATTCGACTTACCTATAGAATCGTATGGTCACAAATCGATAAATCGAGCGATTTAATCCCTAAAATATAATCGGTTAATCATCACTATTCCGATAACATCTTAAACAAATAAAGAATGATTTTGTAAAATCCTTGAAGAACTCCTTACCTTAAAGATTTATAGGACCGATTCCCAACGATTGTACGGTGACTACGGAAGAATCAAAGTTTCGGCCTTCCACTATAATTCTACATTAGAAGGTGATCATATTGTAAAGAGTTATGAAAGGAAGATATTTTGGTTGAAAAAAAATGAATATTCGAATGTTGATAAACACACATTCTGCTAGGAGAAAGAAAAATAAGAATATAGAATAGAACTACTTACCGATTGATCAAAGGAGTGGGTGTTAATACGGATGAGAAGAAAAGAGAAAGAAGAGATGAAGGGTTCGGCTATAGAGGAAAATGGGCAATTATATTCGGATATAGAGGAAATGGATTAGAGAAGAAGATGAACAAGGGGTTTGAAGGGTTTCGGCCAACACCAAAAGAGATGTAAACCAAAGGAAAATGTGAGTATTTTGGCAACAAGAAAATTGGTAAAAGAGGGATTAAGATTTCGGCACAACAATGAAAAGAAAAGACCAAAACAAAGAAAAGATACTCTCTTTTTGGCTTTTGGGAGCTACGGTTAATAGGAAGGATTTGAGAAAGAAAGATGATGCAAAAACTAAAGAGAAACAACTTCTCAAGCACTAAAGTTGTCAGAAACTCCTAGCAAAATTCGGCTATACTCCCCCTTCACCGAAACCGTACATACCTTGGCAAAAAGGTCAAACATTTGCCAACCAAAACTTTCCAAAACACTTTCCTCTCTTTGTGCCAACATGTTCCCTACACTTTCCTTTTCTTTTGATTTCTTTCCCTACCCTCATCCTTTCCTTATTTCTTTAGCCACCTTGCCAAAATTTAAAAGTCCACCTTGCCTTATATATCATCTTGGCCGACACTTAGGGAAAGAATACAAAAAAAAAATAGTCAAAATTTGCACATTATGGGATTTGAACCTCCTCCCTCAAGGTACTTCATGTGGCGCCATATCCCCTTTACCATAAGCTCCTTTATGGTAGCACATTACTCATTTAATTCCATAAACATTGTGGTCACTTACTATATCTCCTTAAAGTGCTAAAACAGAAAATTTTTACTAAGGCCCAATTAAACCCCGAGCCTTCTTATGACCTTAAAACAATACACTATTAGTAATTTAACTAGCTTAACACAAGGAATAATGCAACACATAAAATTTCAAAATTTAGGATGTTACAATTCTACCCCCTTAAAGAAAATTTCGTCCTCAAAATTTACCTGATTAAAAGAGGTGAGGATATTGCTGCCGAATCACGTCCTCAGGCTCCCAAGTAGCTTCCTCCGATCTGTGATTACGCCATAATACTTTGACTAACGGCACTGACTTTCTTCTCAGCACCTTAACGTCCCAATCTAAAATCCGTACTGGCTCCACTTCAAAAGATAAGTCAGGTCTTATCTATACTTCCTCCACCGGTACTATATGAGACGGATCCGATCGATAACGCCTTAACATTGAGACATGAAAAACACTATGTATCTGACTCAACTCCGGAGTTAACTCAAGCTGATAAGCCACTGGCCCAACACGCTTCAATACACGGTATGGCCCGATGAACCTAGGGCTCAACTTGCCCTTCCTTCCAAATTTAAAGATCTTCTACCAAGGTGAGACCTTTAGAAAGACCTGTTCTCCCACCGAAAACTCAATATCCTTATGCTTCAGATCCGCATACGATTTTTGTCTATCCGAAGCTTCCTTTAACCGTGCCCGAATTACCTTTACTTTTTCCTCCGTCTCTGATATCAGCTCAGGACCCAATAACTGTCGCTCCCCCAGCTCAGTCCAACAAGTAGGAGTACAACACCTACGACCATACAACGCCTCGTAGGGTGCCATCTGGATGCTGGATTGATAATTGTTGTTGTATGCAAACTCTGCCAACGGTAGGAAATCCTCCCAACTACCCCTAAAGTCGATCACAAATTTCTTAGCATGTCTTCCAGAATTTGGATTACTCTCTCCGACTGACCATTTGTCTGAGGATGAAATGTCGTGCTGAAATTTAACCTTGTTCCCAAAGCTTCATGTAAAGCTTTCCAAAATCTTGATGTAAACCTAGGGTCCCTGTCCGATATAATAGACACTGGTACCCCATGTAACCTCACGATCTCTGCTACATACAACTTGGCCAACACGCAGTAGTAATTAGTAATCTGCATTTAACAGGTAGGAAATGAGCAGTCTTCGTCAACCGATCCACTATTACCCAAATGGAATCCTTCTTAGCAGGCATTAAAGGTAACCCACTAACAAAGTCCATCTTTATCCTTTCCCATTTCCATAATGTAATTTTCACCGGTTGTAGCAATCCCGACGGCAATTGATGTTCCGCCTTCACCTGCTGACATGTTAAGCACTTACTCACGAAATCTGTAACTTCCCGTTTCAACCCTGGCCACCAATACTACTCACGGAGATCTCAATACATTTTATTTCCCCCGAGGTGCATAGCATATGGGCTACTATGCGCCTCACGCAGAATCATTTGTCTCAATTCTGAATCTTTGGGCATACAAATTCTTCCGCGGAAACATAATACTCCATCACTATTCAATCCAAAATCCCCTATCACACCACCTTCCACTTGCTGAAGTAAGGAACCCAACCTTTCATCTAATAACTATTTTTCCTTAATCTGGTTTACCCACGCAGGCTTCACCTGAAGTTCGGCTTGCAGACTACCATCTTCATACAGGCTGAGATGAGCGAACATCGCTCTCAAATCTGATATCACCGTTCGACTAAACGCATCAGCCACCACATTAGCCTTTTTGGGATGATACTTGATTGAGAAGTCATAATCTTTCAACAGTTCTATCCACCTCTGCTGTCTTAAGTTCAGCTCCTTCTAGGTAAGGAGGTACTTTAGACTCTTATGATCCGTGTAGATAATCGACTTCTCACCGTACAGATAGTGTCTCCAAATCTTCAAAGCAAACACCACTGCAGCTAACTCCAAATCATGAGTGGGATAGTTCACCTCGTGCGGCCTTAATTGACGAGATGCATAAGCCACCACTTTTCCTCCTTGCATCAACACACATCCCAAGCCTGTGTGTGACACATCACAGTAAACAATAAACTCTTTTCCAGCCTCAGGTTGAATCAATACTGGCGCTTCTGTCAAAATTTTCTTCAATTTCTCAAAGCTCTCTTGTTGCTGATCTGACCACACAAATGGTACTCCCTTGCGCAACAGCTTAGTTAGGGGTGCAGCAATCAACAAAAACCCCTCAACGAAATGCCTGTAATAACCAGCCAACCCTAGGAAACTCTGAATTTTGGCCACTAACTTCGGTGGTTTCCAATCCAACATAGCCTCGACCTTCCGGGGATCAACTCTAATTCCTCCGGCAGACACAACATGCCCCAAAAAGGTTACTTCCTTCTGCCAAAATTCACACTTACTGAATTTGGCATAAAGTTGCTTCTCCCTTAATATCTGCAATACTACCCGCAGATGCGAATCATGCTCTTCTTCATTCTTCGATTACACCAAGATGTCATCTATGAACACCACCACAAACTGATCTAAATAGGGTTGGAAGACCCGGTTCATCATGTCCATAAATGCAGCTGGTGCATTAGTCAACCCAAATGGCATCACCAAGAACTCATAATGCCCATAACGATTTCGAAACACAGTCTTATGAGTATCTGCCTCCTTAACCTTAAGTTGGTGATAACCCGATCTCAAATCTATCTTCGAGAAAACCGAAGCTCCTCGCAGTTGATCAAACAGATCGTTCATTCTCGGCAACGGATACCTGTTCTTGATCGTCAACTTATTCAACTGTCTATAATTGATGCATATACGCATCGACCCATCCTTCTTCTTGACGAATAAAACCGGCGCTCCCCATGGTGACACACTCGGTCGAATGAATCCCCGATCCAACAACTCCTGAATTTGAGCTTTAAGCTCCGGTAACTCCTTCGATGCCATTCTATAGGGAGCAATGGACACCGGAGAGCAGTTCTCGGCAATAACTCAATGCCAAACTCTACCTCCCGATCCGAGGCGATCTGGAAGCTCCTCGAGAAAGACATCCGAAAACTCTTTCACTGTGTTCTAACACTTTCCACCGACAATTCCTTAGCATCCAAGGCACTAATGAAAGCTAGGAATGCTCCATACCCCTTTCTCACCAACTCTTCTCGCTTTAAGCGAGATACCTACATTTGATAGATAGTTCCTTCTTTCACCTATCATCATCACTTCCTTATCCTCCGAAGTTCTTAGTATCATCTGTTTTGCAGCAAAATCCAAGTTTGCATGGTGTTTCACCAACCAGTCTATGCCCAAAATAAGGTCGAACTCGCCGAATGGCAGTTCCATCAAATCCGCCAAAAATATTTCCCCCTGAATTTCTAAAGGCACATCCCTAAATGACTTATTTACTACCATCGATCGTCCTAGAGGGCTAATTGCGCTTGTTTCTCTAGCAGTATTCTCAGATCTAATGTTTAGATTTCGGATCTGGCCACAAGTAACATACGAATGGGTGGATATGATATCTATCAAAGTAGTAACAGATACATCAATTATGAAGAACGTACCGGTTATTACATCCGGTGCATCGCCATCCTCCCGACGTCTGACCGCATAGACCAACCCTGGCTATCTTGCCTCCACGTTACCCCTATTACTGGTACCTCTACCCGGTGCACCCTGACCTCGTCCTACGCCATTACCACCTCGACCTGGCCCACGGCCTCTCGGTGGTCTTTGGCGCCTCTGGCTGGGCAGGCATCATAGTTACGAACATCCTGAGTCTGAGCAGTCTGTTGAGGGCAATATCTAAGCTGATGGTCCTTAGATCCACATTTGAAACAACCACCGGTTCTCTTCCAGCATTCATCCGGGTGTCGTCTTCCGCAATCTGCACATGGCTGCAACTGATTGGTAGCAGCTGGTAATCTAGCTCGAGCTGGCTCCTCATTTCTGGGCCTCTTCTGAAATCCTCTAGCAGGATCTGAGTACTTAAAGTCTCTCTTGCTCCTGCCCCTATCCTTGTATCAGTTTTGCCACTCCGAGTGCTTAGCCTCTTCAGCTATCTTGGCTTTCTCCACTAGTGTGGAAAAATTCCTCTCTTTTTGTTGTGCTATCAGTAGCCGCAACTCATCACGCAACCCGTCCTCAAAATGTACACAGTGTTCGTAGTCAGTTGGCACTATTCCCCGGGCATACCGACTCAGACGTAGAAATTTCGCCTCGTAAGCTGCCACAGTCTTACCTCATTGGACCAGATTTAGGAATTTTTTTTCTTTCGGGCATCCACATAACTAGCCCCGACATACTTTCCCTGATATGCCGTCTTGAAGAAATCCCAGGTAATTCGATCGGCCTGAGTGCCTTCCCGAACAGTGAGCCACCATTGATACGCTTCGTCTCTCAGCAATGACACAGCTCCTTTCAGTTTCTGTTCGGCAGTGCAATCCAAATCATCCATGAACCGCTCCACTGCCTCAAGCCAATACTCCGCTACATTTGGGGCCACACCCGAGATACCCCTAAACACCACAGCACCATTCGATCTGAGTCTTTTCGAAATTTACCCACGAGCTGCCGGCCCAATTCTTGCCCCAGCAACCCTTTCCAAGACTCGCAACATTGCTTGGGACAGAGCGTCGTCCTCCCTCATACGATCATGTGACCCGGCTTGATCAACACAGTGAAACAAGCGTCCATTTCCGGCATATGTCCCAATGCCTCAGATACAACTCTAGCACCACGGCCTCTACCACGGCCACGTCTACCACGACCACGCCCTCTAGCGCTCATATTGGCTAATTCGATTTAATCGACACGAGTCTTATGAATCAAGATACTATTTTGGTGTTTATTAAACAATATTTTATGAAGTATAAGTAGTAAAGTCATTTTCGCAAAACGCATCCTATAGTCTTAATCTCTATAGTTTCAGCTTCCTAAAACTAAAGGTTCTAGAGTGTTTCTATAGTCATAACACATCAATCATAATCATAAAATGATAACATTTACTTACTTGACTTGGTGCCAGATACCCGTGGTGCCATACTTCCTTTAAAACATACATTTATAATTTTAAATTCAAACAGCTTTGAAAAACGCTTTTGAACCCAAACCACAGCCGAGTTTTGCAACCAGGATCTGATACCATAAAATGTAACACCCCAAACCCAGCCCATGCGTTATGACCGGATCTGACATGTCACATGAGAAAAACGTGTTAAATCCCCTTTTGATTTGTATTAAAACAGATGTTAATTTTGTTATAAACAAGAAAACAAATATTATTAGAAACACTTGATAATATACTACTAATCCTTGAAAGTTAATTGAGAAATCAAAAATTTGGACTAACGATCTTATAAAACCGTATCTTTTAAAAATATCATTTGAAAGTTCGAGTGAAAACTTCCGTGTTAAAATATTTACAAAAGTTTATTTTGGAATCCATTTGTTAGTCGATTTTGGAAAACCTTAATTTAAGTTTTTAGAAAAATTCTCATTTTAAACAATTCAAGCAAAATACTAATTATAACAACCATAAAGCAAATAATAAAATACTCCAGAGGCCTTATTACAACATAAAAAAAAACCAAAATAGTAAAGTGAACGGAAATAGAAATTTACTAAAGTCCAAAAATAACACACCAAAAGTATGGCCTCCACCGAGTCATCCATGGCCCCAAGTCCTCGTCACTGAGCATTACCTACAAGGGTTAAGAAAAGGGGGAGTGAGTTACAAGAACTCAGTGTGAAACCCCTTACCGTTGTCCACTGGGCCTGAAACCCATTTAGCAATATTTTGGGCCTAAGCCCCTTTTTACATAATAATGTATCAAATATATCATATGAATGTAATGCAAATCCCAAACCATCCTAATAATCCATCCGCTACACACCACCCGTACCAGCCCATCACACCTGTGGGGATCAAGTCAACCCACCTCGCCAAACACATCAATCGCAGGCATTATGCCATTTATAACAAATTTTGATTGTGGTCGAGCCACCAGAATCACAATATCGTATTAACAAACATTTTTGTGGCAGTGCCACCGGAATTCACTTCTCTTCAACACTTTCCCATCCCATGCAAATCATGTAAATGCATCATACATAGCAAATCATGATATTTACAAATACAAACAACAATAATTAATTCAGGGATTCATTACAATAATTCGGCCCATTGTAGCACTTGCAAATCAGCCCATTAAGACCATATATCAAAACGACCCCTTATGGCAAAATATCAAATCGGCCCATTTAAGCAATGCATCAAATCGGCCCATTTAAGCAATATAACAAATCGGCCCGTTACGGTAATATAACAAATCGGCCCATTACGGCAATGTATCAAATCGGTCCGTTAAGGCAATATAACAAATCGGCCCATTACGGCAATGAATCAAATCGGTCCGTTAAGGCAATATAACAAATCGGCCCATTACGGGCAATTTTGTAATTCGGCCCTTTAGGGCGTTTTCGTAATTCTCATAGTGTTAATACCGATTTTGTCAATTTTATCAAAAATAGTGTATTTTAGGCCACTTTTCCCGGTTTACTCCATTAAACAATTTTAATCGTAGCGATATATTTCCAATATGATATCAATCTTAAACTCACAAAAAACGGTGTGAGGTTACACACCTGATTACGATAAGTACTAAGCTTTCTTGATCTTCGACACCTAAGATATCATAACGCTCGATTAGTCGACATACGCGATTTAATAATCAAACTCTTAAAATAAACGATCTAAAGTGTTTACCCTTGGAATCGTGAACGACCACGATTTGTCGATTCTCCCCGGATGACGGTCCACAACCCGGTGGAAAATCCTGAACCGCCGATACTGCCCTTCGTTTGAATTTAGGAGTAGGGATCGCTGATACGCTCCTTTCGAGTTCTCCACTCGCCTTTCCTTTCAAATCGGCACTACAAGCCTCCATTCGATTAGATCTTAGTTAGATCGATATTACATTGATATGAGATGGTTGACTAAGAAAAAGGTTCGGCTTACCTATAGAATCGTATGGTCACAAATCGATAGATCGAGCGATTTAATCCCTAAAATAAAATCGGTTAATCATCACTATTCCGATAACATCTTAAACAAATAAAGAATGATTTTGTAAAATCCTTGAAGAACTCCTCACCTTAAAGATTTATAGGACCGATTCCCAACGATTGTACGGTGACTACGGAAGAATAAAAGTTTCGGCCTTCCACTATAATTCTACATTAGAAGGTGATCATATTGTAAAGAGTTATGAAAGGAAGATATTTTGGTTGAAACAAAATGAATAATCGAATGTTGATAAACACACATTCGTCTAGGAGAAAGAAAAATAAGAACATAGAATAGAACTACTTACCGATTGATTAAAGGAGTGGGTGTTAATATGGATGAGAAGAAAAGAGAAAGAAGAGATGAAGGGTTCGGCTATAGAGGAAAATGGGCAATGATATTCGAATATGGAGGAAATGGATTAGAGAAGAAGATGAACAAGGGGTTTGAAGGGTTTCGGCCAACACCAAAAGAGATGTAAACCAAAGGAAAATGTGAGTATTTTGGCAACAAGAAAATTGGTAAAAGATGGATTAAGATTTCGGCACAACAATGAAAAGAAAAGACCAAAACAAAGAAAAGATACTCTCTTTTTGGCTTTTTGGAGCTACGGTTAATAGGAAGGATTTGAGAAAGAAAGATGACACAAAAACTAAAGAGAAACAACTTCTCAAGCACTAAAGTTGTCAAAAACTCTTAGCAAAATTCGTCTATACTCCCCCTTCACCAAAACCGAACATACCTTTGCAAAAAGGTCAAACCTTTGCCAACCAAAACTTTCCAAAACACTTTCCTCTGTTTGTGCCAACATGTTCCCTATACTTTCCTTTTCATTTGATTTCTTTCCCTACCCTCATCATTTCCTTATTTCTTTAGCCACCTTGCCAAAATTAAAAAGTCCGCCTTGCCTTATATATAATCTTGGCCGACACTTAGGCAAAGAATAAATGAAAAAATAGTCAAAATTTGCACATTATGGGATTTGAACCTCCTCCCTCAAGGTACTTCATGTGGCGCCATATCCCCTTTACCATAAGCTCCTTTATGCTAGCACATTACTCATTTAATTCCATAAACATTGAGGTCACTTACTATATCTCCTTAAAGTGCTAAAACATAAAATTTTTACTAAGGCCCAATTAAACCCCGAGCCTTCTTAAGACCTTAAAACCATACACTATTAGTAATTTAACTAGCTTAACACAAGGAATAATGCAACACATAAAATTTCAAATTTTAGGATGTTACAGTGCATCATGTTACTCTTGTACGATGAAACTAACTGACACTGTGAGCTACCTATAACAATGGTTATACAGTCTCAGAGCTTCTCGGTATAGACACTTTATCTCGAAGCAACAAATAATCATCGATTCCACATCTAAAATTTTGAATCAGAAATCAATTTATACTGAACCCCCTTTTTAACATATAATTCACTGATACATTTCTGAATTTCACAACTTCACTAAATAAACATTTATTTAGCCTCTAATTCAGCTAACAACCGTTCATTACTTGATAAGATCAATCACATATTCATCGCTCAAAAAGCACACAAAAGCTTCCCATTCAAAACATCCGAAACTATAATCATTTCCTCGGATAAGAATCACTTACAGACTCAAAAGTTTTTCGACGATTCGGGCTAACTTTGCTGTGCCAAGTTCGGATCTTTATCTGACATTAAACATTTTAAACTCTTATAGTCATCATACATATCACATAACTCTTTTCATGCATCTTTAACTATATGAAATCACAAGATATCTCTGTACACTTTTTCATTAGAACACACTTCAAACCATTCATTAACATATGATGAAGATCATAAACTCTTTATTCAACTCGCATTTAAACTAGAATCGACATTTCGGTTGATAATGTCTTCGTGCAAAAGAAAGCTTCAACATTCGAACTAACTTTAATTTACCACAACATTTCTCAAATAGAATTGTTCCAATAGATATAATTTTGTATTAAATCTTCAAGAGTACAAATTCGTCTTCCATACTATCCTTCAATTCATACATGCACGTTCAAAATTTATTTCTAGTTCGTAGATTGATTCAAACACATATAACCCAATTAACTTTTCAATCAAATAATTCAAATCATACTAAACCATTGAATTGGTCTTTTCAAAGAAATCTTTTCTTCTCGTTAAAAGGATAACACCAAACATATCATTATACAAATTTATCTTGATGTTCTATCATTTTCACTTTTATCAATGTCGAACCTTCACAAGAACTAGAAAAGAGTTTATAATGAAGCTTTCTCTTATATTAATCATCGAAACTTTGAATTCTACTGAAATCACCTTAACCAAATAAAAATCATTGGACCTTACTAGGAACGATGTCTCAACCCTATAATAAATATTATCCCGACTGTTAAGGAAGCATTTGAACACTGAAAAGAATCAAATATGGTTTTAGTAGCAACCATTGCAGAGACACAACTTCTATAACTCTGAGGACGGTACCACTACACTCTCACATTTCAAGCCAGAAGTTATAATTATAATAAACATAGTCATCTCTGTCATATAGAGATCTCTTGCAGATAATCACATGGAATCATAAGAAAACTGAAATAGTGAAATTTCAACATATGGAGCTATATAGGATATCTGAAAATTACAACTCGTATAGAATGATATCAATTCCGATGCTATCCCAGAAAATGTCCGGAAAGAACAATGTCACTCATAAATACTGAAATCCCCAATAACAAAAGCAATATAATCTTCACGTATATTCAACAGAACAATAACCAGTAGAAAGAAAATATTAACTTCATACAGATTTTACCGTCAAATTTTATATCCACATAATGGAATAAATTATCAGAGGAAGACATAACAATGTCGAACATAACCCAAACAGATCAACGATGCTTTCGTCTATTAATATGTTTAGCTAATGTTCTCATACGATAAGACTTCCTTTTGAAATTAAATGATCACATATACTACGAGGAAAAATGTACACATAGAATGCCCGGAAGGAATCATAGTAACTACTCAATTATAACCATTGCATTCAACCATTAATACGATTCAATCATTATTCATCCGTCTAATTCTCGTCATCGAAGTTTTCACATTATCCCTTCACTAACGTAAATCAATTGTAAAAGCTTTGATTAATACTTGCTTTAAATAACATACGGATAGGTCATTTAATCGGAGTTAACTTCTTCTATAATAGTGACTTTGCATAATCTCGAATAGTCTTGAACTATCCAATATCTCTTTTAGTACTTGTCTTCATTTCTTTGATTTGTTCTCTTTTCTCGACCATATTACTAATCTTTCAAACACGGACTACAGTAACTCCACACTCATGAACTTATTCAATCCAAATCTTACAGTGTTTCATTATAACATTTTTCTTGATAAAGGGTAAGGGTAGTAACGCCTCAAATTTAATTTGCACATAAATGCACATAACACATACTATCACAAATAGCCAGTTTATTTCTAATTTCACATTCTCTAAACATTTAATAAACATTTTCTTATAATCACTTTTGTTCTTAACACATTGTTCATAAGCCAACTCAAATGACTAATTCACAATCAAAATTCTCATATAGCATCATAACTCAAATGTCATAACTCATATGCTCATATAATTATAACATTTATCAATAACAAAAATGTCATACACTTTGATTCATACCATTACGAGTGTCAACTCATCACCAATATATTTTCACTCAAACATTTGAGTACACATTCCATACTATCAGAATTTAGCTCGGTTGGAAAGCATATCTGTCTAATTAAAACAATTTTCGTCAGAGTCGGGAGATATCACACTATCGCAGGTTAAATATGGCATGCATAGCTAGACTCACATACACTATAGTAGTCCTAGAACCGACTAAATCATAGCTGTAATACCAATCAAATGTAACACCCCTTACCCGAGACCGTTGCCGGAGTCGAGCATGAGGTGTTACTAGACTTAACTACTAATTCAGGGCATAAAAATTGAAACTGTCCATCTGCGTCATGTTGTTAATTTATACAATCCATACTTAATCGAATGTTACCCATGCCCATACAAATCCATACAATCCATTTATTTTGCATTTTAGTCCCTCAAATATTTATTTTTGCAATTTAATCCAAATCACTCAAATCCAGCAAAAATTCAAGAACAATACTTGTTAATCTATCACATATAATTAATATTTCATCATCAAACAACAAGAATATCAAGCCTCCGTCAATGGCATCTCACGAAAAACACAACCAAATCAAAAATTTACACATGGGCTAGCTAAAACTCAAAGCAACGATCTAAAAAACGTAAAAATTATCAAAAACTAAAACTGAATCATACCTTAGTTTTTGCTTCAAGCTAGCAGAAACCTAAGAGTTTTTCTTCTTTCTTTTTTTTCTTGTGTTTTTCGGCACCAAGATGAGTGATAATGGCTTTCTCTTTTTGATGTTTTATTTTATTATTCTTATATTATAAATGTAAACTTTAACATATATTTTATGTATATAAAAACATATTAATATAAAATTAAAGCCAAGTGCCATCCACTGACATGGTAATTGGCTAATTTACAACTTAAGTCCACATGCAAAAGAAGACAAATCAATTAAACACTCAATTAAATAAAATGTTACTTTTACCACTTATGCGATTTAATCCTTTTTCTTAAATTAAACACACAAACGGACAAATTAATTCACGAAATTTTAACACATGCTCAATCATATATAATTAACATGAAAAATAATATTAAAATATTTTTATTTTTTTAACTCAGATTCGTGGTCCCGAAACCACCGTTCCGATTAGGGTTAAAATCGGGCTGTTACATTACCGATCAATAGGAACATTTCACATCCATTTCACAACACAAAGTCAATCATCAATCAAACATATTCAAATATAAACATATAGTCCCTTATTAAGGTTTACGAGACCTTAAACATGTGTTGGAAAGAGGTCGGGACTAAACCGAACACATACAAAAAATTTTGAAATTCAAACATTTTTCTAAGTTACAGAGGTCACACGCCCGTGTGGGTAGGCTGTGTGCCTCACACGGCCTTGGACACGCCCGTGCGTCCAAGCCGTGTCAAAACAGGGCATACATACTGACTTGCACCACACGACCAGTCACACGCGCTGTCCGGCCGTGGTTGCTACTGACTTGTTTCACTTGGCAAACTTAAACAACACGGTCGAGCCACACGCCCGTGTGCTCAACCGTGTGGGCAATTATAGGCCATATTCAAAGTCAAATTTGCCACCCACACTTCGGTACACCTACAAGCCTCAAAGAATTACCAATTCATGCCTCAAAATGCATCCAAACATACCATTTCATACACCAATTAACCACCAACTATACCATCTATAATTATACTCAATTTCATCTCACATTGGTTCAACCAAAGTATCAAAATTCACATCTCAAACATATAGACCAAACATCATATAAACCTTACCACCATTCACATCTAAACCAAAATTTTCATCAACCATTTAAGCATGAAACATACCATATTCATCATTTACAAAGTTCACACTTAAAACCTACATCATTCCACTTCCAAGCCAAATCACATGGCAAGGATTAAACATTCCAAAACATGCCATATCAACTAGCCTATACATGCCATATACCAACTATATACATATTTCAAAAGTACCAAATTAAATTGCCGATAGTGTGATAGAGATGCTGACGATCCTCGAATCCGAGCTAGCTTTCCAAACACTGTAAAACAGAGAAACAAATCACACAGTAAGCTTTCAAAAGCTTACTAAGTTTGTAATACAATACATGTAACTCAACAATTCAAGTCAATATACAAAATAAGCCATCACTTAGATTAATAGCTCAAATAGGAACATCATCAATCTCAACCATATACTCAAATATCTATTCATAAAACCGTTCACGATTTCATCAACCACATAGGTTTCATACGTACCTTAGACAATACTTAGATATTGATCACACATGCTACTCAAAACTCAATACTTCATTCGATCAAACTTCGTCAACTCTTCAATTCAATCGCACACTTAGTGCCAAATTATAGCCAAAGCTTAATTAACAACGCACACTTAGTTCCTAGATACAAAACCGAACTTAATTTGGCATCGCACACACAGTGCAAATCAATAAAGCCGAAGCTTCCATTACTTCGCACACACAATGCTATTCATCTTTGTCTCGATTTCAATTACGCACACTTAGTGCCACATTTCTCGATATCATATTTAACATTTCTAATTCAATAATTAAACATTCATTCAATTCTCATCACATAGACATAATTTAACAGCTAGTATTATATCCGAACTTACCTCGGATGTCGAAATACCGAAACGGTCGATTAATCGAGTACTTTGTCTTTACCTCGATCTCGATCAAAACCTCTCCTTTCTTGGTCTATACACATTTAAAATTAACTCATTCAATCACCAATTCATTCAATTTAATCCACACACACACATTTAGGGCATTTTGCAAAATAGCCCTCACATTTTCACATTTTGACACTTAAGTCCCTAATTCACAAAATCATCAAATTCATATAATTCCATCTCATACATGCCTAGCCAAATTTTTATTGTGCTCATACAAGCCCTCACACTTCATTTAGTTCACATTTTAGTCCCTCAATTTACACAAATTTACCAAAAATTCAAAGACAAAATATGTTAACCCAACATCAAACTTTCATATTTCACCAACTATCCACACAAAGCTCACATATGCATCAATGGCACATCTCAAAATCACAATCAATTTCTACAATTTAAGCATGGGTTTAGTAGAGCACAAAGCAACGATCATAAAACTGTAGAAATTATCAAAAACCGAACAAATTTTGTACCTCAATCAAGACCTCAAGTGTGCCGAAACCTAAAGCTCTCCCTTGTCTTTGTTTACTTTTGATACACGGTTGAGATGAAGAGAAATTAAAGATGAAAATGTTTTTATTTTATTTATTATACATTTATGCTTGTTTTACCATTTTACCCTTGATTAAAACATTATAAATTCACCTAATATATACCCATTTATGTCTGTCTCCACTGTCAATGGTCTAATTACAACATAAGAACTTCCCCTTTACAAAGCCATACCAAATGAGTACTTTAACAATCAGCACACAACTTTTACATTTTATGCGATTAAGTCCTTTTCACAAATTAAACACACAATCGATAAAATCTTCACACGAAACTTTCACACAGGCTAAATCACATATAATAAACACAGAAATTAATATTGAAATATTTTTTTGACCTCAAATTTGTGGTCTCAAAACCACTGTTCCGACTAGGGTCTAAACTGGGCTATTACACCTACACTGTTACTGTATTGGGCTAAGACCCACACTGCATCTTTTATCGATTAGGCTCGTGCCTGCATTCTATCGCATGTCGTGGTATCGATGGTGGTTGATAGGGGATTACACACTGAGTTTTCGTAAACTCACCCTTTCCTTTTAACTGTGCAGGTAATCCTCACCATAAACGATTTGGTGCCGTGTGTGGGGCTGGGAGGCCACACACAATGCAGCCTATTCTACACTCGCTCGTTTAAATTTAAAGTTTGTGTTGGGTTTTGTTTATGTAATAAGGCCATTTAAGTTTGGTTAAACTTTTAATTGGGCTTTTGCTTACTTATTTTAAACTGCTAGTTTAGGAGAAGACGAATTTTCAAAATAATTATTGTTTTCAAAGACACGAAATTTAAACGGTAGAGTTTTCAAAAGCTTCCGCAATTTTAAATCAACCTATTATAACAATGGCAGATAATAAGGTAAACGTTTTGACTAGATGACTTTTTAAATAATAATAAAAGGGTTTTAAACTTAGAAACGAATTTTTACCAACAAGTCCAATTTTCGAAAGACACTTCAATGTGACACGCCAGATTCGTCCGTAACGTCTAGGCCGGGTTTGGGGTGTTACATTCTCTCTCTTGACTTCCCAGAATGCTACTCTTCTGAAAAAGGTGAGCAAATGTTTTCTTTTCCCCTTGGCCGAATCTTCTCCCCTTTTTCATCCTTCCCCTTTCATTTCTTTTTGGTGATCCATTTATTTCCCTTACAGTCTGCAAGATAAGAAACTGTATGCAAATTTTAGTAAATGTGAATTCTAGTTGCGTGAAGTTGGTTTTCTGGGGCATATTGTGTCAGCATCTGGTATACGAGTTGATCCGAGCAAGATTTCAGCTATTTTAGAGTGGAAGCCTCCGAAAAATGTGTCTAAAGTTCACAGTTTTCTGGGACTTACTAGTTATTATCGACGGTTCGTAAAAGGTTTTTCGATGATTGCGACTCCGTTAACTAGATTGCTTCAGAAAGATGTGAAATTTAAATGGTCTGAAAAGTGCCAGAAAAGTTCCGATCAGTTGAAAGCCCTTTTAACTGAAGCTCTAGTTTTGGTACAGCCAAAATTGGGTAAAGAATTCGTGATTTATAGTGATGCCTCGTTGAACGGTCTGGGATGTGTTTTGATGTAGAATGGCAAAGTTATAGCTTATGCCTCGAGACAATTGAAACCACATGAAAAGAATTATCTGACACACGACCTTGAGTTAACTGCAATTGTGTTTGCATTGAAGATTTGGTGTCATTATCTTTTTGGTCAAATATGTCATGTGTTTTCATATCATAAAAGTCTGAAATATTTGATGACTCAGAAAGATTTGAATCTGCGACAAAGAAGATGGTTAGAACTGTCAAAAGACTACGAATTTGTGATAGATTATCATCCGGGTAAAGCAAATGTTGTTGCTGATGCATTGAGTCGGAAATCACTGTTTGTATTACGTGTGGTGAATGCTCATTTAGACTTGTCTGATGATGTTTCAGTTTTAGCTGAGTTGAAAGCGAAACCGTTGTTCTTACAGCAAATATGTGATGCTCAGAAAGTTGATAACGAAATGTTAACGAAACGAGCTCAGTGTGATTTGAACTCTGATTCTGAATTTTGGGTTGATGTTGATGATTGTTTGAGATTTCGAGATCGAATTTGTGTTACGAGAAATTCAGAGTTGATTCAGTTAATTTTGAATGAAGCACATAACAGTCGCCTATCTGTTCATCCGAAAAGTACAAAGATGTACCATGATTTGAAGCAACTTTATTGCTGGCCTGGTATGAAGCGGGATATCTCAGATTTTGTATCGAAATGTTTAATCTATCAGCAAGTTAAAGCTGAACATCAAGTGCCATCCAGTTTATTACAACCAATTATGATTCCTGAATGGAAATGGGATAGAGTGACGATGGATTTTGTTTTAGGGTTGCTTTTGACTCCGAGAAAGAAAGATGCAATTTGGCTCGTAGTTGACAGATTGATAAAATCAGCCCATTTTATTCCGGTACGATCTAATTACTCACTTGATAAATTAGCTAAGCTATATATTTTCGACATTGTGAGGTTACACGGGGTACCACTATCTATTGTGTCTGATAGAGATTCGAGGTTTATTTCACAATTCTGGAAGAAATTGCATGAGGCTTTAGGTACTAAATTGCATTTCAGTACAACTTTTCACCCACAGACGGATGGTCAATCTGAGCGAATTATTCATATTATCGAGGATATGTTGAGATGTTGCATTCTTGAGTTTAATGGTACGTGCGCACAATATTTTCCATTGATTGAGTTTGCGTATAATAATAGTTTTCAGTCGAGCATCAAAATGGCACCTTATGAGGCTTTGTACGGACGCAAATGTCGAACACCTTTGTTGTAACACCCCAAACCCGGTCAACACACCACGACCGAATCTGGCATGTCACAGAGGGAATTGTTTTGAAGAAAACAGGTTACCGGTTAATTTTTATAGTGAAAATTCTTTGTTGTTTTATGTTTGTAGAAAACAGGTGCATGATTAGTTAAAAACCGATATTTGGAAATCCTGGAATAAATCTTTAAAACTTAGTTGATGATTCATAGGCTTGAAAAAAATGTTTATGTCATTTTAAAACCCGATGTTCCTTCCATAACTATTTAGAAATCAATTAAGTTGAATGTGGAAAACTTAAGTTTGAAATCCATTTGAGTTGTTGTTGTTATCAATTGATTTGTTTACCCGATGGTAAACATTTGGAAACCATTTGCGTTCTTTAGTTTAGAAAATCTTGGGCTCAAAATTATTTAGTTAACCATGTAATTTATTTAGCCTTGATTAAAAACAAATCCAAAGCATAAAAATAATCCAAACATAATCAAAAGGCCTTATTACAAACCCATAATAAAAGTGAAACCGAATTGAAATAAAACAAAGTACCCAAACCAAAGTCCACGTAAAGACCGAGTTTATTTAATGCATGGCCACCTCGAGTCCGCCCCGGCTCCTCATCCGCGATCTATGAATCACACGAAAAGATAAGGAGAAGGTGAGTCACCAAGACTCGATGCATAATCCCCCTCCCGGTTAATGCAACATACTTACACAAATCGAACCAAGCAATATATATAATGCACCTGCATCTAGCCATCCATAACTCCGTTCCTACCCCGTGTGGTACCAAACCACTAGTGGTGCCAAACCACTGGTGACCCAAAGTCACGATATCCAATAATGTAGTGCCAAACCACTGGTGACTGAAAGTCACGAATAATCCATCTGTGGGGCCAACCCACGTGTGATACCAAATTATCGGCGTCAATCTCGATATATCAAGCGTGGGGCCAACCCATCGTGGTGCTAAGCCACGGGACGAGGCGTTATGAGGTACCAAACCTCTCGGTGACCCAAAGTCACGAAATAATCTGTGGTACCAAACCACCGGAGGTGCCAAACCTCACGTGACCCAAAGTCACGGATATCATCTTCCCCCTCCTCTCATATCACCCATACCAATGCATTACAAGTGCAAATCTCGCCATCATGCTTTAACGTGCAACATAAAGCAAATATATCATAAATCATATTATTATGCACCATACAGCAAAAATCATATCAAACGGACTTCCCGAATCCTTGCTCACACCCATAAGGCATCATATCAAGATCTCACGGTTTTGGCTTTTAATCAAGATTAGGTTATTAATATATTACCAAGTTATAAAGTGTGTAAGTTACACACATTACTAACGCAAGCACTAAATCCTCGAAGACCCGATCATCGCACTAGATCTCCTTGTCCTACATTCGGCCAACACTCAAAACCATTAACAAGGCCATTCGGCCACACCAATAAATCCCGAAAGATGAGGTAACGCATAACTAACACCATCCTTACCTTTCTGCCTTACGAATGCTAACCACAACACAAAGTATGCGAGACTGATCTACCCCCTACAATCGGCCACCAACACAACTTAGTCTCAATAGCCTTCGACTTTTCCAAATAACTTAAAGAATGATTAAACCGTGATGTATCCTTACCACAGACTTTAATGAATCGCTTGCCAGAGAAAAGATGGCTCAGATCTACTGCTTCCAAAGTCCCGAATATCCTATAAGAAATCGATTCCCATTAATAATTAACAATACTATCAACAAATGCCGGATTAGGCTTTTATCTATGTGTGTCGACAGAGAAGAAGAGAAAGTAAGAAGGGAGTTTCGGCCATGGACACTTACCTTCGTAAAACCGATTGAAGAAACAACCAAAAGGAGATCAAGGCTTGATTGAGATTCGGCTAAAATAAACAAAAAGAAAGAAGGAAGATTCGGCTATGGTTGATTAAAAACAACAATTAGGATTCGGCTAGAGTGGGAAAAAGAGAAAGGAAAAGAAAAATAAGAATAGAAGAGGGAAGATTCGGTAGGAGAAGAAGAAAGAAGAGAATGGAAAGAAGAAGAAAAGAAGAGAAAAAAAAAATAGAATGGGAGAGGGATACTTTCGGCTTTGAGCAACAATGGAAGAAAGAAAAAGATGAAGAGAAAAAAAAAGGTTCTTCTTGGCTACAAAGAAAATAAAAGATTAGAAGGAAGTTCAAGTGGAGATTCGGCCAAATGCCCAAGGGAGAAATCGACAACCACCTATGGTCTTTCGGCTTTTCCTCAATATGGTGCACTAGGGGAAATCGGCACACTCAAAAAAAGTTTGCTTTCGGCTTTGACACAAAACCAAAAGCTAGCCGAAAATGCACAACTAGGTGCCTAAGGAAATTCGGCACCCTCCTCTCCTCAGCTTTCCAAAACCGAACACTCCTCCTAAGAAGGAGTTCAAAATTCGGCCACTTCCTCAAATTCCTCCTTGCCACTAATTCAAATGAATTTGAATTCCACAAGTTCCTAAATTTTCTCCTTGCCACCCATTTAAATATTTTGACCTAGCCAAACTTATCTGACAGAGTTTGTCCTGAGCACAACTCCTTCTCCCCTTGGCGTCAAAATGCAAAGCAGAAAATGGGATTTCTGCTGCTCGAACCTGAGTTCTCCCACCTGCTTGTGGCGTCATTCTCAGGGCCCTAAGTGGCGCCTCCTTGCCACTTTGCCAAGCCAATTCTTGTGCTACAATACCCCACGAATTACACTTAAGCCCTAGCTCCTTCAGCTCCCCTTACTTACAACTTAAAAACAAAAAAAAATTCCTGCAACTCGGGCCCACTCTAAACTTATAACTAGGTCTTAAAACACTACAAATAATAACACAACAGTCCAACTCATGCAAAACAATTCAAGCCCAACTAACCCCTATTTTAGGATATTACAGTTCTACCCCCCTTAAAATAATTTCGGCCTCGAAATTACCTGGTCAAAAGAGTTGAGGGTATTGCTGTCTCATCACATCCTCTGGTTCCCACGTAGCTTCTTCCACGCCATGGTTTTGCCATACTACTTTCACCAATGGAACGGACTTCTTACGCAAGACTTTCACATCTCGATCCAGAATCTGCACTGGTTCCTCTTCCATGGTCATATCTGGACTCACCTCTATTTCTTCCACTGCTACAACATGCGATGGATCTGAACAATAACGCCTAAGCATGGAGACATGGAATACATCGTGAATCTAACTCAGCTCTGCTGGCAACTCGAGCTGATAGGCTACTGGTCCCACTCGTCTCAGTACCTCATACGGCCCAATAAACCTTGGACTTAATTTGCCTTTCCTTCTGAACCTCAATACCTTCTTCCACGGTGAGACCTTCAGAAAGACCTTGTCGCCCACGGCAAACTCTATATCCCTCCGCTTGAGATCGGTGTACGACTTCTGCCTATCCGAAGCTTCCTTCAACTGAGCCTGAATCAACTTAACTTTATCCTCAGTTTCTGCAACCAACTCTGGTCCCAACATCTGACGCTCACCCAGCTCCGTCAAGCATGTAGGTGTGCGACACTTCCTACCATACAACGCTTCATATGGTGCCATCTTAATGCTTGCCTGATAACTATTGTTGTACACAAACTCAGCTAATGGTAGAAACTCTTCCCAGCTACCTTTAAAGTCCAAAACACAACCCTTCAGCATATCCTCTAAGATCTGTATAACCCTTTACATTGTCCAGTCGGACTGTGGATGAAATGCCGTACTGAAATCCAACCGCGTACCCAAAGCCTGATGCAACGCTTTCCAAAACCTCGACGTAAATCTAGGATCCCTATCCGAGATGATCGATACTGGCACACCATGCAACCTCACTATCTCGACACACAAACTTTAACTAACTTCAGGCGAGTAATCAACCCTTACCAGGTATGAAGTGAGCGACTTAGCCGACGATCCACAATTACCTGGATCGAGTCCTTCTTACTAGGCGTAAGGGTAATCCAGCGACAAAATCCATAGTGATCCTCTCCCACTTCCATGTGGAATCTTCACCTGCCGTTGAAGCAAGCGGCGACTGCAACCGATGTTTAGCCTTGACTGGCGACACGTCCGACACTTTCTCACAAACTCCGTTACTTCTCGTTTTGGACACCGCCACTAAAAGCGCTCTCTTAAATCCTGTACATCTTACTACATCCGGGATGCATAGCGTATGGGCCGCTATGTGCGTCTGAAGAATCCTCTGCCTTAACTCGACATCCTTGGCATACAAGCTTTTCCTTGAAAACACGAGTACTCCATCACCGAACAAAGCGTAATCCTCTCGAACCACCATTATGAACTTGCAACCTCCACGCATTCAAACCCTCATCAACTAATTGTTTCTCCTTGATTTGCTCCACCCAGTCAAGCAACTCGCAATTCCGCCAAAAGACTCCCATCGTCCTACAAGCTAAGACGAGCAAACATCGCTCTTAAGTCTGGTACAACCTTATGGCTCAACGCGTCTGCCTCCACGTTAGCCTTGCCTGGATGATACTCGATTGAACAGTCGTAGTCCTTCAACAACTCAATCCATCTGCGCTGTCTCAAGTTCAAATCCTTACGAGTCAAAAGATACTTGGACTCTTATGATCTGTGTAGACTATTGACCTTTCTCCATATAAGTAATGCCTCCAAATCTTCAAGGCAAAAACCATCTTTGCTAGCTCCAAGTCGTAAGCGTCGGATAATTAACCTCATGCGGTCTTAGGTTTGCCGAGATGCATAAGCCACTACCTTCCCATCCTGCATCAGCACACATCCCAAGCCAGTATGTGATGCATCGCAATATACAATGAATTCCTTCCCTGCCTCCGGCTGAATCAAAACCAGAGCTTCAGTCAGAATTCTTTTCAACTTGTCAAAACTTTCCTGCTGTTTCTCAGACCACACAAATAGAACCCCTTTTCTCAACAACTTGGTTATCGGTCTTTGCGATCAAAGAAAATCCTCTATAAACCTCCGATAATACCTGCGGCTGAGAAAACTAAAACTCGACCGCAGAATCGACTTAGGCGGCTTCCAATCCAACATCGCCTCAATCTTTCGAGGATCCACTCTAATCCTCGGTGATACTCACGTGACCCAAGAAAGTCACCTCTCTAAGCCGAACTTCGCACTTACTAAATTTAGCAAATAACTGCTTTTCCCTTTGAGTCTGCAACACTACTCGCAAATGCGCATCATGATCATCCTCCGATTTCGAATACACCAATATGTCGTCTATAAACACCACGACAAACTGGTCCAAATACTGCTGAAACACCCGATTCATCATGTCCATGAATGCTGCCGGCGCGTTAGTCAACCCAAACGGCATCACCAGGAATTCGTAGTGCCCATACCGAGTGCGAAACGCCGTCTTGTGAATATCAGCCTCCTTCACCTTTAGCTAATGGTATCCTGACCTTAGATCAATCTTCGAGAACACCGATGCACCCTTAAGTTGATCAAACAAGTCATCTATCCTGGGCAACGGATACTTGTTCTTGATCGTCAGCTTATTCAATTGGCGGTAGTCTATACACATCCGCATCGTACCGTCCTTTTTCTTGACAAAGAGTACCGGTGCTCCCCAAGGCGAAACACTTGGCCGGATGAAACCCCGATCCAACAACTCCTGAATCTGAGCCTTTAGTTCCACCAATTCCTTCGGTGCCATCCTATACGGGGCAATAGACACTGGCGCAGTTCCGGGTGGCAAGTCTATGCCAAATTCAACCTCACGATCCGGAGGCAGTCCCGGAAGTTCCTTTGGAAATACGTCAGCAAATTCCTTTACTGTTCAGACATTCTCCACAGCAGACTCCTTAGCCTCCAAGGCACACACATGAACCATAAATGCTTTACAGCCCTTCCTGACCATCTTCTCAGCTTTCAAAGCAGATACCACGTTGGATAGATAATCTCTTCTATTACC
Source organism: Gossypium sturtianum (assembly GCA_025698515.1). Lineage (NCBI taxonomy): Eukaryota > Viridiplantae > Streptophyta > Magnoliopsida > Malvales > Malvaceae > Gossypium > Gossypium sturtianum. Next base: position 44,504,199 of record CM046948.1, read on the forward strand.
TATCATAACCACGTCTTCACCCTCAGTCGTCTTCAAAACCATGCGCTTAGCCGCGCAATCCAAACTTGCCTAGTACTTTACCACCGGATCCATCCCAAGAATCGATCGAACTCCCCAAACGGCGGTTCCATCGGATCGACTACAAACACTACCCCTTGGAATTTTAGGGGTACATCCCTATACAGCTTATTTACTTCTACAGAGTGACCTAGAGGGTTAATTACTGTCATCTCCCTAGAAGTAGTCTCACAGTCTAGGTTCATGGTCTCTACTATGCTACTAGCAACATACGAATGCGTCGAACCCACATTAATCAAAGCAGTATATGGTAATCCAAAGATCAAGAACATACCGGTTATGACGTCCGGTGCGTCGCCCTCCTCTCGACGCCACGTGATATACCAACCCAGGTGTCTTGCCTCGTTTTGCTGCACCTTCGCGCCGGTGCTCGCGGCCCCGACCAGAACCATTACCTCCTCTACCGTTACCACGACCCCTCTGCGGTGGCGGTCCCTCATTTCTAAACTGAGCACGACCCTGACCCTCAGACTGAATCCTGGCTTGCTTACGGGACAGTCCCTCACACGATGGTCCAACGAGCCACACTCAAAGTATCCTTTTCCACCGGTCCAACATCCTCCCAATGAGATTTCCACATCGGTTACATGCGGGTCTCGATTGGCGAAAGAATGACATTCCAGATCGATTCGGCCCACCATGTCTAGCCCTTTTGCGGGAATTATCACGACCCGGATGATCCAAAACCTCTCTTATGTCTATTCCTATCCATATTCTGCCTCACCGACTCCTTAACCCCTTCGGCTACCTTAGCCTTTTCCACCAGAACAGCAAACTCACGCTCCTGCTGTGGAGCAATCAGCAACCTCAGCTCATCTCTCAAACCGTCCTCAAACCTGACACACCGCTCATGTTCTGTAGCCACGATACCCCTAGCATACCGGCTCAACCTTAAGAATTTCGCCTCGTACTCCGATATGGACTTACTCCCCTGAACCAGTCTTAGAAACGCCTTTCGTTGTGCATCAATGTAGCTAGATCCAATATATTTCTTTTGATACGCTGCCTTAAAATATTCTCAAGTGAAATCATCCATTGCAAAGCACTATCCCGAACCGTGAGCCACCACCGGTATGACTCATCCCGGAGAAGCGACACTATCCCTTCGATTTCTCCTCGTGATCGGATCCAAATCATCCATGATTCGCTCTTTCGCCTCTAACCAATACTCACCGTCTTGGGAGCCACACGAAACACCTCGAAAAACCTCGGCTCCATTGGCTCGAGTCGCTCGGATCTGCACTTACGAGCTCCCGTGCCTCCACCTACTCGGCCACCCTCTCAAGAACTCGCAAGATCGCTGTCATCGCATCATCCCTGCTCGATCCTCGAAACTCGACACTAGCAGTTGGTGGTGGTGGCATCTCATTCTTCGACCCCACTGCGGACCCACTTTGGTTGATACACGATCATCCTACCCCGACCGCGTCCACGTGTAATACGACCACGACCTCGAGTGCTCATGTCTAATGTCTCGACCTATCTGATTTGCAGGTTTTATGCGTCAGTCTTTATTCCACTGTTATTAAAGCACAATCTTATGAATAGTTCTTATTAGAGAGTTTTGTTTTTTTTTTCGCGAGTTCATAGAATCCTATAAGTTTCAGTCTCTAGGGTAGTCCACCATCACTAGTAATTCATAGCATATCATCATAATCAAATGCAACCATCAGTTAGGGGTACTTACCTGGGGCGGACTGGTGCCGGAGACTCGGTGCCATGCGTTTCAACCCATGTATTTTGTTATCATTTGCTGAACTTGTGCCGGAGATACCTGAGGGGGACGAAACCTAAGATGAATCTTGTTATCATTTGCTGAACTATATGACAAATATTTGACTTGTTCTTAATTATGTGTTCTTAATTCTTGTGTTGATATTTCTGGGATATTGATTCAAGTTTGATGTGCTTAGGTGGAGGAGCAAAAGTCCCTGCCTAAGAGTAGATCTAGCATAGTTAAGTAGAGTCGATCGCGCGCCTAGAGATAGGGTGACGAGATTTTGCCGGATTAAGGTGAAACCTAATATGGGATTCCATAAATCGAGTTAATGCAATTCTAGGGGTTTTAATTAGAAAGAGATTTCAATTAATCAACCTAGGGTTAGACGTTATTCGCTTCAAGAGAGGGTTTAATATACATTAGGGAATCTTACGGATCAAGTCAGATGAATAAATCGTCTGGTTCAGAGTTAGATAACAAGTGAAGTCTAGGTGGATTCTTCCTTGGGTATTGTCTTTATCAATTGGCTTTTCCCACAAGTATTTTCCCCAAATTCATTCTTCTTTGTCTTAGAGTCTTTAGTTTAATAATTAGATAATTTAGATTAAACAACAAATTCCCTTTATTTTAGGCTAGATAATAAAAAGAAAGTTAGTATTAGTACTTTTAGTTCCTTTGGGTTCGACATTCCGGTCTTGCCTTAACTATACTACTGTTCGATAGGTGCGCTTGCCTCAAATCATTGTCATAGTTAGTTTCCAGGTTCGATCATTCTCATTATAAATTTTAAGACTTTGACATCACATAAACACAACGATCAAGTTTTTGGCGCCGTTGCCGGGGAACTAAAATATTAAGAAAGCTCAATTTTTATTACTCTAGCCATATTTAATTTTTGTAATTAAATTTTATTTATATTTTGCTAATTTTTCTTTAATTTCTTTTGACAGGTAATTTTAGTTTATAGATGAGATGGCACTGAATAATTATCAGTGGCAAGTTATGAGGACAAGGCCAACAAAAGCAGCCGGAGTTTACAACCTTGACGCAGTAACCATGCTATCAAATCAGGTAGAGATATTACATTAAAAATTTGATGGTGTATATGGTTCCTCACAGGTACAACCAGTTATGTAGTGCAAAACAAGTGGAGGCGTGGCGAATCCTGAGTACCCACCCTACAAACAGGGCATGGAGAGCGAACAAATGAACTATATGGGTAACAATTTCCGATCTAACAATAACCCTTATAGTAATACTTACAATCCAGGTTGGAAGAACCACCCCAATTTCTCATGGGGTGGTCAAGGGAATCAAAGGCAACAACCATCCCAAAATTTCCAACAACAGCCCTACCCACAGGGAAAGAAGCCAAACCTCGAGGAGATGCTGACAGAATTCATGGCAACCACAGAAACACGTTTTCAGAATACGGAGATATCCTTTAAACATCAACTTGAAAAATCGACACAAGAGCTCAAGGATCAATTAGGTTAGCTTGCTAAGCTGATCTCAGAACAACCACAAGAAAGCTTGCCAAGCAACACTGAAACTAACCCAAAAGTGCAAATTCAAGCCGTAACAGCTTATGACAGTGAAAGGTTAGTGGAATCTGACTCGAGGCAAGAGCCTGCGGTAAGTGAAGGTAAGGTTGAGGTAAAACTGGTGATTATAGAGTACCAAGCTCGTGTGCCATACCCTAATGCAATAAAGAAAGACCGCATAGAGGAGCAATTCGGTAAATTTCTTAACCCTCCAAATAAGGTACATATTAACTTGCCGTTTCTTGAAGCTCTTTTACAGATGCCAGATCCTAGACCTCGTGTCAATAAAGAAGAAATTCATGAGGAATGAAAGCTTCGGGTTGATGAACTAGACGAGTGGAAGATACACTTCAAAGAAATACACGAAGCAAAAACGAGGCAACTCCACGATGAACTTAATGATGGGACAACCCAGCTTAAAATAGGAGATCAAGTACTCAAAATCTTTCTAGATGGAAGAGTCGAGGTAACTAGTCCTAAAATCAACACCTTTAAGGTAAACACTACTCGACTTAAACTTTATATCAATAACCAAATAGATCGCATGAGAAAGGATTTTCACCTCCTCAAACCACCCTGATTATGCGAATGAGAGGTAAGTCTAGCTTAAGACTTTAAACAAGCGCTTCTCGGGAGGCAACCCGAGCACTAACCCTACTAATTAGTTTAGTTATATTTATTTCCATATTTAGGCACAGATTTTCCATACTCACACGGCCTTGCACACGGCCGTGGCCGTGGCCGTGTGGGTACCATAGGTAGGTAAAAGGGGCGTGGCCATATACGTGTGGCAACAGGACAAAATTTTTCCCAAAACACGGGCTACATATCTATTTAAACCCCCCTTCTTCCTTTTTTTTTTTTTAGTTGTCTTTCTTCTTTCATTTTCCATTATTTAATTTTAATTTTAATTTTAATTTTAATTTTATTTTCTTTATTATTATCTTCTTATTCTTCATACCATTTATATTTAGCTTAGGATACAATAAAATCATGCCGGTTGCTTCGAGGATTCAAATTCAAAGGGTTCGAGGCTCTCCCCCACGTTCACCTCCAATCCGGTTTCTTTTCATTGACTTCATCCAAAATTCAGGAAGTTTCACTTCTCTCCCTATCTTATGATTTTATTATTTTTCTATTATCTATCTTTGTACATTGAGGACAATGTACATCTTAAGTGTGGGGGGGTGAATCTTAAAAGTGCCTAATTTTTTGCATTATTCCCAAATCCTGAATTATATCTTGTTTCTTAAGTAAATTTTCTCATATTACAATTAGAATGAAATTTCCTTTGATTCATGATTTTTGTTGATATGTTTTGAATTAAGTCATAGTTAATTGTGCATTGATGATTAAACTTTAAGATATTAGAGATTCAAGCATGATAAGTCTATTTTTCAAAATTAAAAATTTTTCTAGGTTGTCTACCTGAATTTGAATATTACTTTGGAGTTTGAAATTTACAAGAATGACATCAAAATACCCATAATTTTTGTGAGATTTTGAGCCTTATAGAGCATATATTCTTTTTCTTGCTCACTTTATTGATTATGAGTTTGTCAACATTGATTTGTTATTCTAGAACTTGCATCGATTATACATGTCAAGATCACACCTTTGATTTGATATACAGAGATGATGAAGGCACCTAGGTTTTAACCCACTTACTGCACTAAAAAAGCCTACCTTCACAATTAACCCCTAGTGAACCCCTTTTAATCCTAACAACCCTTTTTATTGACTCACCCACTAATATTAACCCAAAACCCTTTGTATTTGTTATCACCTTTCCTTTTGAATACCCTTATATCGAGATTTGATTTGATCAGTTGACTAATTAATTTAGTTTAATAATAGAATCCATCTTTTATTACTTGACTTGTTCTTAAAAAAATCGAAGTGTGTTCATTATTAGTTTTGTGATTAAGTGAGCTTATACGTTTAAAATCCAATTACTGAAGAAGAAGCTCGTATTAGAGTATTATTAGTACAAGTTTTCAATTGATGTAATTATTTATCAGTTCATTTTTTCTAGTTAGGTAATTTATCAATTCAATCTCGATTCTAACCCTCTAATTCAACCTTTATACACACCTTTAACCCAAGCCCCGTTACAACCCTATTAAAGACCTTTTGATTTGTGTATCATCTCATATTATAGTGGTGGAGATTTGATTTTCATGCAAGCCTATGGGATTAACTCTTCATGTTTGACTTTTGAGTGCTTTTTCTTGAACATTAAACACCTCGAGTGATTTGAGTGAATCTTTAGTGAGGATGTCAATCCTTGTCGATTTTGAATTAGAGGTAACTATTTAGATGAGGGGAAACACCTAAGTTTTGTGCTACAAAGGTATGACTTAAATTGTTTGAATCTTTAGGACTCTTTGAGTTGAATTATCCATGAATGAATTATCCTTGAATTATGATAAAACACTATCGATGAATATTATGAATTGAGGAAGTTTGTTTTAATTGTGAGTTGAGAATTTTTCTTGAGGACAAGCAAAAGCTTAAGTGTGGGGGTATTTGATAAACCGTAATAGTAACATATTTTAAGCCCAAATTTAGTATGCTTTTGGATGATTTATCCTTTAAATTATGTAATTTGGTGCTCTTAATCCTTTGCTTTCATGTTTTATATTCAGGAGAGCATAGGAGGACGAAAAGAACAGAAAACGGGCTTAAAACGGGCCAAATGGGCCAGATCACGAAATCGACACGGCCTGGGCCCAAGACCACACGGTCGTACCTCATCAACGAACTCCACACAGCTTGCCCACGATTTACACGGGCGTGTGCCATGGCCGTGCCCCTACCGTGACAAAGAGAAATTTCACTCATATTAGGATACTTAGGGGCAAAGAAACACATTCCAAAGCCTATATAAACACCCTAAGTATGACCTAAAAGGGGGAGCCTGAGGCTATTGTCAAGGGGCGTCTTGCTAGGCCATAGGAGGCAGATTTGTGGAGGTTTACTTGAAGATAGCCAGTTGATCCATCTCAAAAAGCCGGAATCATACTCAAGACGGAGGATCTCTCCTTCAATTCCTTCAAGGGGTTTTAGGGATTTCTTATGTTTTGTTTTATCTTTTCTTCTTGAGATGTTTTCTTTTATTGTTATAACTAAACCCTCAGATACCTGAGGGGGATGAAACCTAAGATGAATCTTGTTATCATTTGCTGAACTATATGATAAATATTTGACTTGTTCTTAATTATGTGTTCTTAATTCTTGTGTTGATATTTCTGGGATATTGATTCAAGTTTGATGTGCTTAGGTGGAGGAGCAAAATTCCCTGCCTAAGAGTAGATCTAGCATAGTTAAGCAGAGTCGATCGCGCGCCTAGAGATAGGGTGATGAGATTTTGTCGGATTAGGGTGAAACCTAATATGGGATTCCATAGATCGAGATAATGCAATTCTAGGGGTTTTAATTAGAAAGAGATTTCAATTAATCAACCTAGGGTTAGACGTTATTCGCTTCGAGAGAGGGTTTAATATACATTAGGGAATCTTACAGATCAAGTCAAATGAATAAATCGTCTGGTTCAGAGTTAGATAACAAGTGAAGTCTAGGTGGATTCTTCCTTGGGTATTGTCTTTATCAATTGGCTTTTCCCACAAGTATTTTCCCCAAATTCATTCTTCTTTGTCTTAGAGTCTTTAGTTTAATAATTAGTTAATTTAGATTAAACAAAAAATTCCCTTTATTTTAGGCTAGATAATAAAAAGAAAGTTAGTATTAGTACTTTGAGTTCCTTTGGGTTCGACATTCCGGTCTTGCCTTAACTATACTACTGTTCGATAGGTGCGCTTGCCTCAAATCGTTGTCATAGTTAGTTTCCAGGTTCGATCATTCTCATTATAAATTTTAAGACTTTGATATCGTATAAACACAACGATCACTAGGATCTTTTCGAAGGGGCTGAAGGTTCGTAATTAACGTTTGGGTAGGCGAAACTTCCCTCTTCACTCGATCAAAGGTAAGTTGTTGTGAGTATAACGATTAGGATAACATACGCTTATTCGATTAAGTAACTGCTTAAGTGAATAATTGAGGATTGTTGGTCAAGTGTAGGTTTCAAAGGTGTGGGTGGTTTTCTCAACAAATAGAACCTGGTGTGTAACAGCACTCTAGAAACGATATCGGTGAAATGCCAAAAAGTGTGTATAAACACTACCCAAATCGGAAATCTGCAAAAGCTGAAAAGTATGACAATTGACACTACACGAGCGTGCCCTCGCTCGTGTGGTAACCGAAACGCGTAAAATGTGGGCGTTCAACTGTTGAGGCCACCATGAGCAATTTCATGGTCTTAGGCTATTTTGGGCCATGTTGGGCCGAAATGGGCTGTGTGGGCCCAACGGGCTTTGGGGCCCCACACGGGTAAACCACACGAACGTGTGGAGAATATTGGGCCAAGCTGTGTAAATTACATGGACGAGATCATTTCTGGGCTATGTGGGCCCATCTTCACTATATGACTGTTAAGGTTGCACGGGTCGCCCGAGACGATTGTGGACCTACTGATGGGTCGGTAAGTATACCTATACCCCAAACTGATAAAGTGACTGTTATACCCCTATGATATTAATTGACTGTATGCCTTAGGTTATATATGATTGTATATGAGCATGCCACGATATATATATGTTACATCCATGTATGATATGTTGCATGGGGATGGGATTATTATGATTGGAGGAAGTATGCGATCTTGGCGACCCTCTTTGCAAATATCATTTAGTGTCATGGCCTGGTGCTAATTTTTGGAGTGTAGGGATGGGTGGGTGATTTTATCCCCACATGGAGTGTTAAATTTGGATGGGTAGGATTTCGATTGCATGCCTAAAGCTGTTATCACATCTTTGAAATGGGCTCGGCCCATACCGTCATCGATCATCGATCATCAGTAATTGGCTAAGGCCCAACTGATCTAAACTGTTGTTGATTTGGGCTTAGGCCCAGTCTGTGCTTGCCTAAGGCATGATTGGCTATTTACTTACCTGGGGTTTCACACTGAGTTTTCGTAAACTCACCCCTCTGTTTATCTGTACAGGTAATCCCCAGTCTTAGGCGGATCGGTCTTTGCGAGGATTCGGAGGTGGCCACACAACCTCACCTATTTTTATAATTGAGTTATATTTCCAATAAATTTAATTTGGGTATTTGTTGTAATAAGGCCTCTTTAAATTTTAACTTTTAATATGAGGATTTTACTTAATTTCCCCATCTGAGTAGTAGTAGGACGTGTTTTTTCAAAAGATAATTGTTTTTCAAAACACCACGTTATCGTAACATTCGATGTAACACCCCTAATCTGTATCTGTCGCCGGATTAGGATTAGTGGCATTACCGATCAAACACAGCTTAGAACATACATTTATTTCTTATCATGCTTCGTAAATAACCACATTAAAAAATTTTTTCCTATTCAAATTTCGAAATTTAATACACCTATATTCATCTCATTTACATATTAAATAAATTACATTACATTACAAAACATATATCGAGCATATCTTAAACATCATAGTCATATGCGCTTTTTTACAAGATCAGAAATGAGCCTAATTAACTAACTCCTCAAGCATAATACATATATATATATATATATTTATTTGCCAAGTCAAACCAAGTCAAAATAACCAATCCACAAACAATTACATCATATGCATATACATTTAATTCACTAAAGGTTAACCATTATAAACATGCATTGTATAACCTAATTCTTTTCCCACGAAATGACTAAAACAATTACATATTCATAAGATATATACATTACCTAACTAATATATTACATGCCATGATTTAATCATGTATCCATCATTTACCCCATTGCTTATGCCGAATGATATACTATGCTTACCATTTCCTAATGCCGAATTCATATGGATTCAATACACTCCATCAAACCAATGTACACCCTAATAAATTTGCATGAACATAATCGAACCAAAATGATCATATAACTTATTCATTATTCAACATTCACCATCTTTCCAAATTAGCAAACCAATCGGCATATCATGTGCGCATACATTCCCTTTACAATTGAATCGAAACATCCAAAACAAAATTTAATCTATAATGTTCATTTTTATCCCATTAACTAAGTGAATTTATACCATACTCAAAGACAAAACCGTACTAATCATCAAGATCATCAAAAATACTCTAGTCATAAACTATCCACATCATTTCCAAATCAAGCCATATAAGCAATATATTATACCACATGTTATGTAATGTAGTTACCCAAAAGAGCTTATAACATGACCGAATATGTATATACCAAACTAGCACCATATTCAAGCCATTTTCGCATGGCTATATATATATATACAAGAACAAATTCATAGCTCAAAACATAGTCTAGCCTATACATGCCTTTAGTTCAAAAATCCAAACTCAAAAGTACCAAAATAGGTTGATAGTGTGGATGACTTCGTCGACAATCCCCTGAGCTCGTAGCTTGATCAAAATCTATAAAACAGAATGATAAGCACACAGAGTAAGCTAATTTAGCTTAGTAAGTCTTAAGCAATTAAAAGTGATTCAATTTAACACTCAAACACTTCAAATCATATACTTAATAACAATTAAACTTTAACAAACACATATGGTATCTTATTGCCGAACTTTAATACCTTATATTTAACACTGTTCCTTATCTTACCTTCCACAAATAAATCACTATCTCAGTTCAAGATTCAAATGGTAAATATTAATTTCCAATCATACACTCATTTCATATACACTTCATTCATTAGAACCACATACAGGAACATCTATATACATTTACACTTATCCATTACACATTTCATAACTCTAAGTATTCAATATCCACATAATGATAATATGATCACATAACTAAAAAAGGCGCATATACATATATAAATCATGAATCACATTCTTGTCCAATGAGCTCACATATATGCTTTCCTAATTGATCGTTCATAGAAACTCAATTAATTAGTTCATAGGCACTTACCACATGCGGTCAAGTAGATTAATTCACATAAATAAACTTTAGTTGGTTCTTTTGTCACCATAACTCCAGCATTTTATATGCATAAGGCGATATTAAAAATCACCAGGCATTAAGCTGTTAGACCGAGGTCCAAATTTTTAATCACCAACATTTAGCCTGCTAGGCGTAAAGCCCGATACATTTCACCGGCACAAGGCACGCTAGGCTCAAGCACGAATATTCATATTACCGAGCCAACTCATTCACATTACACATTAGCAATATCGCATATCTCACATATAATTCACATCGCTTTCGCATAGTGGAATCAATTAATTCAACTACATTTCATTTCTAAATTACCTCAACATATTTGGCTTTGTCATATTTCAATTCACAAACTCATAATTCAGCATGTATACTAAGTTATAATCGATAATTACGGTATTAACTTGCTTAAAGACTTACCTTGGATATCGTCGGACGATGAAGACCGGCTATTCGTGAATTTTCGCTTTTCCCCGATCCAAATATGATTTTCTTTGTTCTTGATCTAAACATATTTAAAATAAGCTCATTCAAGTACGTTTCATTTCAATTTAATCCAAAAACACCTAATTGGGCAAATTACCATTTTGCCCCTAATATTTCACTTTTTTACAAATTAGTCCTATTTGCACAAAACACAAAATACAAAAAATTTCATTACACAACCCAAGGGTCGAATATTCATAGGGACTATCCAAGTCCATTTCTTTCATTTATTTTGCATTTTAACCCCTCAAAAATTTATTTTCTCAATTTAGCCCTAATTACTCAATTTCACCAAAAAATTCAATACAAAACATATTAATCTAACATATATCTTTCATAATTCATCAACTATCATCATAAAACTCATGAGCTCATAAATGGCACATTTCAAAATATTCATCAAAATAAAAAATTCAAGCATGGATCTTGAAGTATTCGAAGCAACGATTGCAAAAACGTAGAAATTATCAAAAACTGAAAGCAATACTCACCTAAATTTTAGCTTGCAAGTGCCGAATGCCTAGCTAATTTTTCTTTCTTTTTCTTTTATGGTTTCGGTAAGAGAATGAATATTATGAAGCCACTAACCCATTTTCTTTTATTATAAACTAATAGATTATAAAATACATATAATATAAAATATAATATACATTATCATAAAAATATTAAACATTATTTTAACATATAAAACTCATTCCATTTATTAGCTTGCCGTCCACTAACCATAAAAATGGCTTAATTGCCATGCAAGGCCACAATTTTTAAAAGCCACAACACTTTGATACCTCAATAACTAGCATGAAACTTTCACATTCCATGCAATTTCATCCTTATATCAAATTAATACACACAGACGAACAATTTAACTTACGAGAATTTACCACACGCTTAATCACATATTTACGGCACAGAAAATAATATTATAATATTATTCAGACTCAGATTTGTGGTCCCGAAACTACCGTTCCGATTAGGGCCAAATTCGGACTATTACATTCGATAAAAGCTTCCGCATCAAACATTATTTTATATATAGCAACAAACTAATATGATCGACAAACTGCTAAAAACAACTTGAGTTTTAAATGGACAAAATACCCTTAAATGTACGTTATGATCATAAACGAGAATTAATATAGAACACAATTTTCCAATGAAACTATGTTTTCGAAAAACACTTCAATGTGATATCACCATATTCAGCCATAACTTCTAGGCCGGGTTTGGGGTGTTACATTTAGGGGTATCAGAGCCAGGTTGCAAAACTCGGCTGTTTTTTTGGGTTTCTTCTAAAAAATCATAATTTCCAAAAAGAACTGTTCCAAACGATTTGGAAGTATTTTGAAATATTTTTACCGAATGTGTGGTACACCGAATCCCCGACGCCAATCTGGTAAGTCCTCTGAGACTTCTGTTTGTTTAAAGTGAAATATTGAGACTACTATAGGTAGTAGACTACACTGAAATATTCTGGTTAGGGAAACTAAAACTGTAGTAAGACTGCGTTCTGCGAAAACAAACTCTCAAATACTGATATTGCTTTACATAAGATATCTATTAATCGACACTGGAACTGTAAATCGATGCATGAAATTGTTAAAAAAAGATAATACGCAAATAGAAAATGAGCACTAGAAGTACTCGTTGAAGGGGTACAAGAGGTCGTGGCAGAGGATGTAGAGGTGTTTGGGCTAGGTCTTCGTCATTGGGCCACATGCCTAACGCTAAATCTAGAGAGGCACCGGCTTCACCTGTGACTGAGACTAGGTCTCACGATCGAGCGGCTAGGGACGACGAATTGCCCCAAGCTATGTTGCAAATTCTGGAGAGGGTCGCTGGGCCCAATATTGGTACTGTGGGCCGTGGGTCGGTCACAGAACGACTTCGGTCTAATAGGGCTGAGATTTTTAAGGGTATTGCTGGACTTGCCCTTAACGTGGCTAAATATTGGATTGAGGCCACAGAGAGGATTATGGATGACCTCGACTGCACCCCCGAACAGAAACTAAAAGGAGTCGTGTCATTGTTACGAGATGAAGCCTGTCAGTGGTGGCTTACAGTTAAAGAGGGTACTCAGGATGACCGATTGACATGGGAATTCTTCAAGACTACTTTCCAAGGGAAGTATGTTGGCACTAGTTACGTGAATGCCCGGAGGTGGGAATTTCTAAATCTGACTCAGGGGGATAAATCAGTGGCTGAATATGAGGTTGAATTTTTGCGTTTAAGCCGCTATGCACGTGGGATGGTGGCAACTGATTATGAGCGGTGTGTTCGTTTCGAGGACGGCCTCAGGGATAGTCTGAGAGTTTTGATAGCTCCACAGAGGGAGCAAGATTTTTCCACACTGGTAGATAAGGCGAAGATCGCCGAGGAGTTAAAGCATACTGAGCGTCAGAACCGAGAAAAGGGTAGGAATAAGAGGGATTCAGAGCCCTCAAGTTCCGTTTAGAGGCCGAATAAAAAGGCCAGAGTGGATGGGCCGGTCAGAGTTAGGGCCCCTACTCCTCGCGCATCGAACCCGACCATGTCTGTTGGCTATGGTAGACGCTTATCGTGGTGAGTCTTTGGAAAAGGATTGGGGCATGTTTGAGGTGCGGATCATTAGAGCACCGTATCATAGATTGTCCACAGAGGCCCGAGCAGATGCAAGCTACAGTTCGAGGTACTGTTCAGCCACTGAGAGGTGTTCAGCAGCCGCCGAGAGGCCGTGGATAGGCTAGAGATGGAAATGGTATGGGCTGTGGTCGTGGAGCATCGAGAAGAGGTCTTTGGTCATCTTCGAGGCAAGGTAGCCACCGTTTTATCTTTGCACGTCGTCGAGAGGACGGGGACGCCCCAGATGTTATTACTGGTACGTTTTTTATCTATAATGTACCTTATACTCCACTGATTGATGTTGGGTCTACGCATTCGTATATAGCATGCTCAGTGTTTGAGACTTTGGGTTTAATGGTTTAAACCACTACGAGTGAGGTTACTATGTTGAGTCTTTTGGGGTAGTCAGTTTAAGTAAACAAATTGTTTAGAGATGTACCTTTGGAGGTGCACGGAACCATCTTTTTGGCGGACTTAATGGAACTTTGTTTTGGAGAATTCGACTTAATACTGGGCATGGATTATCTGGTTAAGCATAAAGTGAATTTGGATTGTGCTACTAAGCGGGTAGTACTGAGAACTGTGGAGGGTGATGAGGTGGTAGTAATAGGGGAGCATCAGAATTATCTATCCAATGTGATTTCTACCTTAAGGGTCGAGAAGTTGGTTCACAAGGGTTGTGAGGCGTATATAGCCTACATCAGTGGTGCTGGTTCTGAGGTTCCGTCTATTAAAGATATCAGAACAGTCAAAGATTTTCCAGATATTTTTCCCGACGAACTACCTAGACTACCTCAAAATCGTGAAGTTGAATTTGGGATTGAGCTCATACCATGTACAGCTCCGGTGTCCATCGCTCCTATAGAATGGCACCGAAGGAGCTAGTGGAGCTTAATGCTCAGATTCAGGAGTTACTAGATCGAGAGTTCATCCTCCCTAGTGTGTCTCTATGAGGAGCACCGATGTTATTTGTGAAAAAGAATGATGGATCCATGCGTATGTGCATCGACAACCGGCAACTGAATGAATTGACTATTAAGAATAAGTACCCCCTGCCAAGAATTGATGATCTATTCGACCAGTTTCAAGGAGCTCCGGTCTTCTCTAAGATTTATCTCCGACCGGGGTACCATCAACTGAGAGTCAAAGAGGCTGATGTTCACAAGACAGCGTTTAGGACTCGTTATGGTCGTTACGAGTTCCTTGTGATGCAGTTTGGACTGACGAATGCACCAGCAGTTTTTTATGGATCTGATCGTTGATTTCAGAGTTTTAAATTTATAATGATCGAACCTGGAACTAACTATAACAACGATTGAGGCAAGTGCTGTAACATCCCGAATTAATGGGCCTGTGCATTTTGATGTGTTATATGTTAATATGTTAATTTAAGAGTTAGGGGTTCAGGTTGAGCTCGGGTATAGGCTGAGGCCTTGGCTAAATTCTTGGGTAGACACTCTAGAGCATTTAAGATAGGTATCCGTGTTTAAAATATCAAAGTGGGATTGTGGCCCAGTGGAAAAATGGTGCCACTAAGAGGGAAGGGAGTTGGCGTCACTAAGGGTCCAAGTTTTGGCCACTTGGAGCCCAATTTTTGGGCCAAATTTGGCACCTAAGGAGGCTAGGGGGGACGGCAACAAGGCTAAAATATAGGGGATTTTTAATGTTTTAAAATATGTGATATTATTCAGATAAATGAGGGAGGAAATGGTGTGATGTAGGACACTTTTGGATGGGTGTTTGAGAAAGATAAGGGATAGGATGAGGATCTATCAAGGAGGCTAGTGTTGGCCTAAAATCAAACACAGGAGAGGGGGAAGAATCGGTTTAGTTTAGGCAAGGAGTGTGCCGAATTTTTCATTGTGTTTCCTGAGAATAGTCTCAAGTTTTCTCTCTTTTTCGGCAACTAGAATAATCTTTTCTTCTTTTTATTTTCTTTCTGTCAGAAACCGAAACCTCTGCAATTTACCTTCTCTTCTCTTTCAAACTCTTTGGCTGAATCTCTCTATCTACTTCCTTGCCCATCTTTTCAATTCCTAGTTCTTCCAAAAGCCGAAAATGCATTAGTATTCCTCTCGTTCATCTTTTCTGAGATTTTCTTAAAAGCCGAAATCCCTGGATCCCATCTTATGTGATTGCCGAATTCCTTCTGTGGTGTCTGCTTATCCCGAATCTTGAAGAAAACGAAAGGAGAGCTAATCGCTTAGGTTCCTAAAACAGTAGCACTTGAATCACCCTACTTTCGGGATCTAATCGATTAAGGTAAGTAGATTCGTTTATTTAAACATATAAATTCAGGTAAATAATAATCCTTGGCCGAATGTAGGGAAACTTTATCTTCGCATTCTTCCGGCTTTTGAGCAAGTTGTAGACAAAGAGCAGTAGATCCGATTAGCGAGGGTATCGACATAGAGAGTAGTACTATGTGTTATCAGGTGTGTAATTTCTCACACCATCTTTGTTGTCTGATATATATATGCATGAATCTGTCTATATTCTGTTAAATACCAAAATCCCAGCATGGTTGTTGAAAACCCGTGGAGGGTAAAGGCGAACCACTAGGTTAGTGATTTCTGTCATTCATAAGTGAATGTTTCTGTTGATATGATATGTTTTATATGTATGTCGATTTCTATGTATGCACGGGGTTGGGTGATTGATGAAAGGGGAAGTGTTCTGTTCTGGTGGCTTTGCCACGATCTGTTGTAGTGGCTCTGCCACGATTTGTTCTGGTGACTATGTCACAAATCTGACGATAAGCAGCTAACTGTAGCATGACTGCCATCGGTGGTGTGTAGCGGTGAGGGTGATTGTAGAAATCCCCATTTGGTGTGATTGGCAGGTAAGGGTGGTGTGTAGCGGATGGATCTAGGATTTGGGATGGGATTTGTTTATTCTGATATGCGATATTCTGTTATTCTGATTCTGTGGGGCTAAGGCCGAGTCTGATGGTGCACGAGGGATTGCACACTGAGTCTTGTGACTCACCCCGTTGTCTAACATTTTTCAGGTAACACTTAGTGCATCGGACCGGGCTAGAGAGGAGCGCAAGGTGGCCATACATGGATTAATTTTGGTTCAATAAAGGACGTTGTTTTAATTATTTTCCCTTAGTATTTTCAATTTGTCTGGTTTTATATTTTATTGTAATAAGGCCACTGGCTACTGTTTATTGGTTTTATGCTTCGGTTTTCGAGTTTCTATACATTTAGATTTTATGATTAATTGAAATTAAGGCATGTGTTTAAATACTAGAACTCAGAGGCAAAATTTTGATTTTATTCATTAAGGCATTAATTAAAATTTATTTCTTTTACTTAATTTTCAAATTATTAAGTTTTCCCGATAAACGTTTAAACTATGCTTTTAAAAAAAATAATAGATGCGACAAGTTTTTCTAAAATCTTCTTAGTGACATCTTAGGATCCTATTCGGGGTGTTTGGGTAGGGTTTGGGGTGTTACAAATTGGTATCGAGCCCGGTTCAAAACTCGGCTTGGGATTTTGGGCTCAAAACGTTTTCTAAAGATGGGTTTTGGAAACATGCATGTTTATAAATAACACAGGATGGTTTTCTCGGCATGGCACCTGCGTCTTCAGCCCAAGTCCGCCAGGTAAGTATTCAGAACTCACTGTGTGTTATATATGTATGTGGGCTTGATGGGCTTTAAGGGACGTAGATTATTCTAGTTAGAGCTTGATGGACCTTAGGCCAAGTTAAACAACTCTTCAATTCCATAAGACTTAATTCAACCGAACAAACCTGTAAACAAGTCACAAGATTAGGGTGTGGCAACAGGCATACGCATGTCTAGGATTGGATTCAAGGAGAGCGTGGTACTTAAGTAGTCCTAGTGACTCACCTCATCTTCGCTGGAATCCTACCTGGTGCATAGTGACTGTTCACCCTAGCCACGAGGATTTGTTGTCAGGCCAAAATTTATAACTAAAACCCGAAAGGGACCAGCCACTCTATTTTGTAAAACTACTAAATTACCCCTGATTTATAAATGACCAAAATATCCCTAATTTGTAAAATTACCAAAATACTCCCGAATTGTAAAATTACCGAGATACCCTTGGATTGCAAAATTACCAAAATACCATTCTTTCACAAAATCACCAAGGAACCCTATTTCCAAAAATTACAAAAATACCCCTGTAGGATAAATTACGAAAATACCCTTGGGTAGTGAAATGACTAAAATACCCTTTGTGTTGAATGTGGGTTCATGGATGTCGTCTGTATGTTGATGGTTAATGTGTGTGGTTCCTAGAACTAGGAGACAAACTTAAGACTGAAACTTGTAGATGTAATTCCGAATTCGAAAGAACTACTCTTAAACTACTGTTCATAAGACTGTTCGTGGTTAATCGGTGGAAGAAAACTATTAATTCATAAACTTTCTAACCAGATAAACGTCAATCGGAAGAATGAGTGCAAGGGGACGAGGATGCTCTAGATGCGAATACTGGTGCGTACTCTACCATAGTATACTAAGTGTTTCTTTTGACTTTAGAATTAGAGTGCGCAGCGAAAGCATAGTGGTGAGACTTGGGTAGTACGATTAATAGTTAGCAGGTAAATTTCGAGGCCGAAATTTATTTTAAGGGGGGTAGAACTGTAACATTCCGAATTAATGGTCCTGTGCATTTTGGTGTGTTATATGTTAATGTGTTAATTTAAGAGTTAGGGGTTCATATTGAGCTCGGGTATGGGATGAGGCCTTGGCTAAATTCTTGGGTAGACACTCTAGAGCATTTAAGATAGGTATCTGTGTTTAAAATATCAAAGTGGGCTTGTGGCCCAGTGGCAAAATGGTGCCACTAAGAGGGAAGGGAGTTGGCGTCACTAAGGGTCCAAGTTTTGGCCACTTGGAGCCCATGTTTTGGGCCGAATTCGGCACCTAAGGAGGCTAGGGGGGGGGACGGCAACAAGCCTAAAATATAGAGGATTTTTAATGTTTTAAAATATGTGATATTATTCAGATAAAGGAGGGAGGAAGTGGTGTGATGTAGGACACTTTTGGATGGGTGTTTGAGAAAGATAAGGGATAGGATGAGGATCTATCAAGGAGGCTAGTGTTGGCCGAAAATCAAACATAGGAGAGGGGGAAGAATCGATTTAGTTTAGGCAAGGAGTGTGCCCATCTTTTCAATTCTTAGTTCTTCCAAAAGCCAAAAACGCATCAGTATTCCTCTCGTTCATCTTTTCTGAGATTTTCTTAAAAGCTGAAATCCCTAGATCCCATCTTCTGTGATTGCCGAATTCCTTCTGTGGTGTCTGCTTATGCCGAATCTTGAAGAAAACAAAAGGAGAGCTAATCGCTTAGGTTCCTAAAACAGTAGCACTTGAATCACCCTACCTTCGGGATCTAATCGTTTTAGGTAAGGAGATTCGTTTATTTAAACATATAAATTCAGGTAAATAATAATCCTTGGCCGAATATAGGGGAAACTTTATCTTCACATTCTTCCGACTTTTGAGCAAGTTGTAGACAAAGAGCAGTAGATCCGATTAGCGAGGGTATCGACATAGAGAGTAGTACTACGTGTTATCAGGTGTGTAATTTCTCACACCATCTTTGTTGTTTGATATATATATGCATGAATGAAACACCCCAAACCCGGCCCACGAGTCCTGATCGGATCTGGTATGTTCCTTGAGAAAACATTGAAAAGTCCTTTTGTTACTTAGGAAAAATTCGTGTGGTTTGAAGATGGATTTGCTTGTGTTGGGTTCAATTGGAAACCTTGTATATATATATATTTTTTAAGAAAAACCATTTAACCTTGATTTAAACTTAATCGTATAGTAATAAAATCCAATAAAAAGCATGCATAAAACAGTTCATATTAACGGCCTTATTACATCAAAATAAAACCCAAAATTAAATTCAAAGTACTTAAAATAAAAAGTCCAAATAAAATAAATTCCTTCTTTGAGCATGGCCATCCCTAAGCTTCACACCCGGTGCATTCATCGATCGTCACCTAAAACATGATCCCACAACGGGGTGAGTCAATAGACTCAATGTGTACTACAACACTAAATCTTAACAACTTAGGCATACATAATCATATCACATATAAATTCTTATAACAGATCAAAATAATGATGCAATCCCAAACCCAAACCTATATGCCATCCGCTACACATCCCCGTACCACTCAACTCGACACCGTGGGGACTACTAAGTCGACCCTCCATCCACTACACACCATCAAGGCGATCATTGCGAGTCGACGTGCTCATCGCCCTTATAAATATTTGTGGTCTTAAGTCACCACATTCAGACATCGTGGTCTTAGGTCACCACATTCAAATATCGTGGTCTTAGGTCACCACATTCATATACCGTGGTCTTAGGTCACCACATTCAAATATCGTGGTCTTAGGTCACCACATTCACTTCCCCTTTTCAATAACCCATATGCCCCATATCATACTTATTATGCATTAATCATGCCAACTTTCACATTCTTATAACTTATCACATGTTAAATATAACATATTTCATAATCCTAGTAGGAGTAGGAAACGTACCTGAGTACTTTGTACCATAACATGGTACCTTAGCCATATTCTTGCACATTCTTATAATCACATATAGATTAATTATTGCCGTAACTATATTAAGAAATAGTGTAAGGTACACACCTGATATGCTTATCGAATTCCTTGAAATCCCGGAAACCGATCTACTGTTTTAGATCTTAAGTTCCTACATTTGATCAATCACTTACTATTTAGTAAAAGCTTATTCGGCCATAAGACTAAATCCCGAAGGATTATTGTAACCAAAACTTACCTTGTGCCGATTGGATTAAAAATCAAATCCCGAAAAGAGTCACTTGCTTAGGGAGTTGTCGAAATACCTATAGGCTTATATTAGATTCGATTTCATCCTTAAACATAATATATGGCCATTGGCCGAATATTCACATATCTTACCTTGAATCTTTAAATCCTGAAAAGTATTCTCTTCTTCCTGGTAGTCGACACTATACAAAATCCTGAAAGATCTGTTGCAGTTTCGGCCAAGAGATACAAATGGCATTAGAATCTTAATCTTGGGCTTGAAGAAAAGAAATATAAGGATAGATCCTTACCCTTACTACAGAAGTCGACCCACTCTTGCTTGAAGCTTCACAAAGATTCGGCTATGGAGACTAGATAGTGATCAAAGAGGTTTCGGCTTTTGATGGATTGGAAAGAAAAGAAATCGGCTATGGTGGTATCTTGAATTTTCGGGTTTAGCTAACAAAAAAGAAGAAGAATGAGGCTCTAGGGAATTTCGGCAGAGAGAGGAGAATTTGCTTAGGAAATTTGGCAAAGGAAGAGTGAATGAATGAATGGCCTCTTTTCCTCTAGTAGCCGAAATTTCTAGCTACAGTCCCTTACTTAGCCACCACTCTCCCTTATTTTGATAGCTTTATCTCTTTAATTTTTAAAAATTAAAGAATAAATCCTCATTTATCTCTCTTAAAAATAATCTAAAATAAATCCATTATTTATCCACCCTTAGCCGAAATTTAAAGAGAATAAAACTCCTCTTTTAAAAGCCTTGTTGCCGTCCAACTCCCTTGCTCCTTGCAGCAAAATAAAACTCTTTTATTTTGCTTCCCATGTGACTCGAACTCAAGACCCTTTTGCTCCTGCATGTGGCGTCACTTGCTAGGCCCTTAAGTGGTGCCTTGTAGCCATTTAACCAAGGCTATTTGTATGTCATATTTCCTCTATAAATTTTCTTAAGGCCACCTTGTCTTAGTTTCCCCTTTTTAAACTTTAAACTTAACACTTTCTATGAAATTTCCTTACATTTCCAAGTTTTCAAAAATGTTCGCTTTCCTCTTTTAAACTTAACATTTCTAAATCATTTCCTTGCATTTCCAAGTTTCCAAAAATGTTCACTTTCCTCTTTTAAACTTAAAATTTCCAAAGCATTTCCTTACATTTCCAAGTTTCTAAAAATGTTCACAATACATTCATAACACATAAGACATGCCATTTCGTATAATTAAATCAAAAATGCATAGGCCCATTTTCAGGATGTTACAGTTCTACCCCCCTTAAAATAATTTCGTCCTCGAAATTTCCTAGCTAAAATAATTGAGGGTATTGTTGTCGCATTGCCTCTTCTGGCTCCCACGAAGCTTCCTCCGATCCTTGGTTGCGCCATAACACTTTGACTAGAGGAACCGACTTCCTCCAGTAACATTTTCACGCCTCGCCCAAGATCCGAATTGGCTCTTCCTCGTAGGATAAGTCCGGCCTTAGCTCCACCTCTTCAACCGGTACTACACGTGAGATGGATCCGATCGATATCGACGTAGCATGGAAACATGGAATACGTCGTGCATCCGCTTCAACTCCGGTGGCAACTCTAACTGATACGCCACTGGTCCAACTCGCTTCATCATTAACACCATAATCCTCTAACTCTCCGTTCCGTGCACTTGTTGTTGTAACTTAACACTTAGATCCTCATCCACCAACCGACTTTCCTTTACCTCATTTAACCATGTTGGTTTGACTTGCAATTACGCCAATAGGTCGCCATCATCATCTGAGACTCAAGTGTGCGAACAACGCCTCAGATCCGACACACTACTTTTCGACTTAGAGCATCCGCCACTACATTTGCCTTGCCCGGATGATACTCTAATGAACAATCATAGTCCTTCAATAATTCTACCCACCTTTGCTGTCTCAAGTTTAACTCCTTCTGGGTCAACAAATACTTGAGGCTCTTGTGGTCCGTGTAGATCACTGACTTTTCTCCATAAAGGTAGTGCCTCCACACCTTAAGAGCAAAGACCACTGCCGCCAGTTCCAAGTCATGCGTCGGGTAGTTAACCTTGTGAGGCCTTAGTTGTCGAGACGCATAAGCTACCACCTTTCCATCTTGCATTAGAACACAGCCTAATCCCGTATGCGAAGTGTCACAGTACACCACAAAATCCTTTCCTGCCTCAGGCTGAATCAGAACTGGCGCCTCGGTTAAAACCCTCTTAAGCTTCTCGAAGCTCTCCTGTTGCTTATCCGTCCATACAAAGGGTACTTCTTTTCTTAACAACTTTGTCAAAGGCGCGGCTATTGATGAGAACCCTTCCACGAACCTTCCGTAATAGCTTTGCCAAACCTAAGAAACTACGAATCTCAACCCACAGCACCTAGGTGGTTTCCAATCCAACATCGCTTCGATCTTCCTAGGATCCACCCTTATTCCTTCCGGACACCACATGCCCTAAGAATGCAACCTCCTTAAGCCAAAACTCGCACTTGCTGAATTTAGCATATAGCTTCTTCTCCCTTAACACTTGCAACACTTTAGGAGATGCTCGTCATGTTCTTCCTCGGACTTGGAGTATACTAGGATATCGTCGATGAACACAACAACGAACCGATCTAAGTAGGGTTGAAAACCCAGTTCATCATATCCATGAACGCGTGGGGCGCGTTCACAACCCAAACGGCATTACCACAAACTCAAAATGGCCGTACCTTGTCCTAAAGGTCGTTTTATGGATATCTGCCTCCTTCACCTTCAACTGATGATATCCAGACCTTAGATCGATCTTTGAAAATATGGCGGCCCCCTTAAGCTGATCGAACAAGTCGTCTATCCGTGGCAAAGGATACTTGTTCTTGATGGTCATCTTATTTAACTGACGATAATCTATGCACATTCGCATAGTTCTGTCCTTCTTCTTCACAAACAGGACCGGTGCTCCCCACGGAGACACACTGGGTCGGATGAACCCACGATCCAGCAATTCTTGAATCTGAGCCTTGAGCTCCACCAACTCCTTTGGCGCCATTCGGTATGGAACGATTGACACCAGAGCTGTTCCCAGTAGCAAGTCTATTCCAAATTCCACCTCCCTATCTGGGGGTATTCCTGGTAGCTCCTCTGGAAACACATCCACGAAGTCCCTTACCGTTCTAACTCCATTAACTCCTTCCTCCTTTCCATCTAACGCACTTACGAAGGCTAAAAACGCCTTGCACCCTTTCCGAACCATCCTTTCAGCCTTTAGTGCCGAAACTACATTAGACAAATAGTTTTTTCTTTCTCCTATCATGATAATCACCTCACCCTCCGGGGTTCTTAGTTCCATTCGTTTAGCCGCACAATCCAACACGGCTCGGTGCTCTACTAACCAATCCATACCAAGTATGAGGTCAAATTCTCCGAAAGGTAACTCCATTAAGTCAGCCCGAAAGTTTACTCCCTGAATTTCTAGGGGTACACTCAGAAAGATCTTATCCACCACTATAGTTTGGCCTAATGGGCTTACTACGGTCATCTCCCTATCGAAAGTTCGAGTCTAGGCCTAGTGTTTCCACTACACTACATGCAACATAGGAGTGAGTCGAGCCCACATCAATCGAGCATAATAAGGTTTTCCAAATACAAGAACGTCATCGGTTATGACGTCCGGCGTGCGTCTCCATCCTCCTCCGTGACTGCATAAACCAAACCGGTTGCCTTGCCTCGATGATAGCGGCACCTCCGCTGGTGTTCCACGCCCTCCGCCACCACCATTACCTCTATTATTTAGACCACGACTCGGGCCGAGGTCGCTGTCCACCTCTAGAAGCTTGATTAACATTCCGAAAGCACGGCCGATTTCCATCTGGTTTCATAGGACAATCCTTGATCATATGGTCCTTAGACCCACACTTGAAACATCCTGCCCTCTTCCAACACTCTCCTAGGTGCCTCTTCCCACACTCATCACAAGTACGACATCGCCTCTGTGCGGTTCTTGACCTCGCGGCCCATCAACTCTAGGCCTTTTATTCCCAAATGATCCCGATAATCCAAAGCCTCTTTTTCTCGCTGCTCGGGTGAAGTTACGCTTTGTAGAGTCCTTAATCCCTTCAACTACCTTAGCTT
Organism: Gossypium sturtianum; assembly: GCA_025698515.1. Taxonomy (NCBI): domain Eukaryota; kingdom Viridiplantae; phylum Streptophyta; class Magnoliopsida; order Malvales; family Malvaceae; genus Gossypium; species Gossypium sturtianum. The sequence continues at coordinate 44,528,561 of CM046948.1, forward strand.
TCTCTACTAAAGCGTAAAACTCCATTCTCGATGCGGGGCTATCAACAACCTCGAGATCATCCCTTATTCCGTCCTCAAACCGAACACACCATTCATGCTCCGTAGCCACTACTCCCGAGCATATCGGCTCAACCTCGTAAACTCGACTTCATACTCCGCTACGAATTTGTTCCCTTAAACCAGCCCGAAACGCTTTCCTTTGCGCATCAATATAATCGGTACCAACATACTTCTTCCGATATGCCACCTTAACATATTCCCAAGTGAGATCCTCGGTTTGTGGCACCATCCCGAATCGTGAGCCACCATTGATGAAGCCGTCGCGAAGTAGTGCCACCATTCCTTTCGATTTCTCCTCGCAGATTAAATCGAGCTCGTCCATAATTCGCTCGGTTGCCTCCAACCAAGACTCACCATATACGGGTGCCACACCGGATACACCACGAAACACCTCGGCCCCATTGGCTCTCGAGTCGCCGGTGCTGATTTACGAGCTCCCATACCTCCACCGCTCCACCACCATCTCAAGCACTCGCAGCATTGCTCGCAACATCGCATCATCCCCGTCCGATCTTGCCGCTCAACACCAACAGTTGGTGGTGGGGGTAGTGGTACCTCATTTTCGGACCCTTGTCCGGACTCTAACGGGTTCGACACACGGTCATTACGCTCTACCACGTCCCCGCACATTACGACCACGTCCCCTAGAACTCATGTCTACGATCGCGCTTTAATCGATTAAGGAATTTTTATGCATTAGTATTTTGTTCCAATTGTTTATCCATGAAGAAATTTTATGAAAGAAGTTTAGAAGTAGTTCTTTCGATCGATCAAAGTTTCAAGTCTTCTATCCTAATTTAAAGTAGCACATTCATTCAACACACATTCATCATTCAAACATTTTTGTCTTATTCCTATCCTGTGGGTATTTTCGTCATTTCACCTACAGGGGTATTTTGGTAATAAATCGGGGTTAATTTAAAAATTTTGTAAATCAGGGGTAATTTCACAAATTTTTCAATTCAGGGTTCCTTGGTGATTTTATGAAATAAGGGTATTTCGGTAATTTTTAAATCTGGGGGTATTTCGATAAAATTCAAACTAGGGTGGCTGGTCCCTTTCGGGTTTTAATTATAGGGTTTAGCCCATCAACGAGTCCTCATAACTAGGGTGAATAGTCACCACGCACCATGTAGGATTCCAGCGAAGAGGAGGTGAGTCATCGCTAGGACCGCTTAAATACCAAGCTCTCCCCGAATCCACTCCTAAGCATGCGTTTGCCTATTGCCACACCCTAACTCGACTACGGTGAAGCAGTCCACTACGCACTGCAGGATTCCAGCAAGAGGAGGTGAGTCACTAGGACTCGCTTAAATACCAAGCTCTTAGGATCTAATCCTAGACATGCGTATGACTGTTACTACACACCCTAGTCTTGCGGCTCATTAACGGGTTTGTTTAGTGAAATTAAGTCTTATGAAAATTTAAGAAGTGGTTTAAACTAAGCCTATAGTCCATCAGAGTCTATTTAAACTAGTCTACGTCCCATAAAGCCCATAAAGCCCACATATATATCACACAATGGTTTAGGGTACTTACCTGGCGGACTTCGGGTCGAAGACTTAGGTGCCATGCTGAGCTAACAGACCTGTTATCCTTTAAAGAGCCCATTTCAGAAAACGTTTTGGAGCCCAAGAACCCCAGAGTCGAGTTTTAAACCTGGCTCTGATACCAAGCTGAAACACCCCAAACCCGGCCCACGAGTCCTGACCGGATCTGGTATGTTCCTTGAGAAAACATTTGAAAGTTTGTTTATTACTTAGGAAAAATTCGTGTGGTTTGAAGATGGATTTGCTTGTGTTGGGTTCAATTGGAAGCCTTGTATATATATTTTTTTTAAGAAAAACCATTTAACCTTGATTTAAACTTAATCGTATAGTAATAAAATCCAATAAAAAGCATGCATAAAACAGTTCATATTAACGGCCTTATTACATCAAAATAAAACCCAAAATTAAATTCAAAGTACTTAAAATAAAAAGTCCAAATAAAATAAATTCCTTCTTTGAGCATGGCCATCCCTAAGCTTCTGCCACCCGGTCAGATTCTTGATCACACCAAACATGATCCCACAACGGGGTGAGTCAACAGACTCAATGTGTACTACAACACTAAATCTTAACAACTTAGGCATACATAATCATATCACATATCAATTCTTATAACAGATCAAAATAATGATGCAATCCCAAACCCAAACCTATATGCCATCCGCTACACATCCCCGTACCAACCTGCACACCGTGGGGACTACTAAGTCGACCCTCCATCCGCTACACACCATCGAAGGCAGTCGCTGCAGTCGACGTGCTCATCGCCCTTATAAATATTTGTGGTCTTAGGTCACCACATTCAGACATCATGGTCTTAGGTCACCACATTCAGATATCGTGGTCTTAGGTCACCACATTCAAATACCGTGGTCTTAGGTCACCACATTCAAATATCGTGGTCTTAGGTCACCACATTCACTTCCCCTTTTCAATAACCCATATGCCCCATATCATACTTATTATGCATTAATCATGCCAACTTTCACATTCTTATAACTTATCACATGTTAAATATAACATATTTCATAATCCTAGTAGGAGTAGGAAACGTACCTGAGTACTTTGTACCATAACATGGTACCTTAGCCATATTCTTGCACATTGTTATAATCACATATAGATTAATTATTGCCATAACTATATTAAGAAATAGTGTGAGGTACACACCTGATATGCTTAACGAATTCCTTGAAATCCCGAAAACTGATCTACTGTTTTAGATCTTAAGTTCCTACATTTGATCAATCACTTACTATTTAGTAAAAGCTTATTCGGCCATAAGACTAAATCCCGAAGGATTATTGTAACCAAAACTTACCTTGTGCCAATTGGATTAAAAATCAAATCCCGAAAAGAATCACTTGCTTAGGGAGTTGTCGAAATACCTATAGGCTTATATTAGATTCGATTTCATCCTTAAACATAATAAATGGCCTTTGGCAGAATATTCACATATCTTACCTTGAATCTTTAAATCCCGAAAAGTAGTCTCTTCTTCCTGGTAGTCGACACTACACAAAATCCCGAAAGATCTGTTGTAGTTTCGGCCAAGAGATACAAATGGCATTAGAATCTTAATCTTGGGCTTGAAGAAAAGAAATATAAGGATAGATCCTTACCCTTACTACAGAAGTCGACCCACTCTTTCTTGAAGCTCCACAAAGATTCGGCTATGGAGACTAGATAGTGATCAAAGAGGTTTTGGCTTTTGATGGATTGGAAAGAAAAGAAATTGGCTATGGTGGTATCTTGAATTTTCGGCTTTGGCTAACAAAAAAGAAGAAGAACGAGGCTCTAGGGAATTTCGGCAGAGAGAGGAGAATTTGCTTAGGAAATTCGGCAAAGGAAGAGTGAATGAATGAATGGCCTCTTTTCCTCTAGTAGCCGAAATTACTAGCTAGAGTCCCTTACATGGCCACCACTCTCCCTTATTTTGATAGCTTTATCTCTTTAATTTTTAAAAATTAAAGAATAAATCCTCATTTATCTCTCTTAAAAATAATCTAAAATAAATCCATTATTTATCCACCCTTAGCCGAAATTTAAAGAGAATAAAACTCCTCTTTTAAAAGCCTTGTTGCCGTCCAACTCCCTTGCTCCTTGCAGCAAAACAAAACTCTTTTATTTTGCTTCCCATGTGACTCGAACTCAAGACCCTTTTGCTCCTGCATGTGGCGTCACTTGCTAGGCCCTTAAGTGGTGCCTTGTAGCCATTTTACCAAGGCAATTTGTATGTCATATTTCCTCTATAAATTTTCTTAAGGCCACCTTGTCTTAGTTTCCCCTTTTTAAACTTTAAACTTAACACTTTCTATGACATTTCCTTACATTTCCATGTTTCCAAAAATGTTCGCTTTCCTTTTTTAAACTTAACATTTCTAAATCATTTCCTTGCATTTCCAAGTTTCCAAAAATGTTCACTTTCCTCTTTTAAACTTAACATTTCCAAAGCATTTCCTTACATTTCCAAGTTTCCAAAAATGTTCACAATACATTCATAACACATAAGACATGCCATTTCGTATAATTAAATCAAAAATGCATAGGCCCATTTTCAGGATGTTACAATGAATCTATCTATATTCTGTTAAATGCTGAAATCTCGGCATGGTTGTTGAAAACCCGTGGAGGGTAAAGGCAAACCACCAGGTTAGTGATTTCTGTCATTCATAAGTGAATGTTTCTGTTGAGATGATATGTTTTATATGTATGCGAATTTCTATGTATGCACGGGGTTGGGTGGTTGATGAAAGGGGAAGTGTTCTGTTCTGGTGGCTCTACCACGATCTATTGTAGTGGCTCTGCCACGATCTGTTCTTTTGACTATGTCACAAATCTGACGATAAGCAGCTAACTATAGCACAACTGCCATCGGTGGTGTGTAGCGATGAGGGTGATTGTAGAAATCCCCATTTGGTGTGATTGGCAGGTAAGGGTGGTGTGTAGCGGATGGATCTAGGATTTGGGATGGGCTTTGTTTATTCTGATATGCGATATTCTATTATTCTGATTCTGTGGGGCTAAGGCTCAGTCTGATGGTGCACGAGGGATTGCACACTGAGTCTTGTGACTCACCCCGTTGTTTAACATTTTTCAGGTAACACTTAGTGCATCGAATCGGGCTGGAGAGGAGCGCAAGGTGGCCATGCTTGGATTTATTTTGGTTCAATAAAGGACGTTGTTTTAATTATTTTCCCTTAGTATTTTCAATTTGTCTGGTTTTATATTTTATTGTAATAAGGCCACTGGCTACTGTTTTATTGGTTTTATGCTTCGGTTTTCGGGTTTCCATACATTTAAATTTTATGATTAATTGAAATTAAGGCATGTGTTTAAATACTAGAACTCATAGGTAAAATTTTGGTTTTATTCATTAAGGCATTAATTAAAATTTATTTCTTTTACTTAATTTTCAAATTATTAAGTTTTCCCAATAAACGTTTAAACTATGCTTTTAAAAAAATAATAATAGATGCGACAAGTTTTTCTAAAATCTTCTTAGTGACATGCCGGATCCGGCCGGGGTGTTTGGGCCGGGTTTGGGGTGTTACAAGTGCACCTATCGAACAGTAGTATAGCTTAGGCAAGACCGGGTTGTCGAACCCAAAGGAACCAAAAGTACTAATACTAACTTTCTTTTTATTATCTATCCTAAAATAAGTGAAGTTGTTATTTAATATAAATTTAACTAACTACTAAGCTAAAGACGCAAAGACAAAAAGAATGAATTGGGGAAATACTGTTGGAAAAACTCAGTTGATTAAGACGATACCCTTAGGAAGAATCCACCTAGACTTCACTTGTTATCTAACTCGAACAGCACGATTTATTCACTTGACTTGATCCGTAAGACTCCCTAATGTATATTAAACCCTCTCTCGAAGCGAATAACGTCTAACCCTAGCTTGATTAATTGAAATCTCTTTCTAATTAAAACCCCTAGAATTGCATTAACTCGATCTATGGACTCACATATTAGGTTTCACCCTAATCCGGCAAAATCTCGTCACCCTATCTCTAGGCGCGCGATCAACTCCGCTGAATTATGCTAGATCTACTCTTAAGCATGGACTTTTGCTCCTCCACCTAAGCACATCAAACTTGAATCAATATCCCGGAAATATCAACACAAGAATTAAGAACACATAATTAAGAACAAATCAAGTATTTATCATATAGTTCAGCAAACGATAACAAGATTCATCTAGGTTTCATCCCCTTCAGGTATCTGAAGGGTTTAGTTCATAACGATAAAAGAAAACATCTCAGAAGAAAAGATAAAACAAAACATAAGAAGTCCCTAAAACCCCCTGAAGGAATTGAAGGAGAGATCCGCCGTCTTGAGTAGAATTTCGACTTCTTGAGATGGATCAACTGGCTATCTTCGAGTGTTTCCCACAAATCTGACCTTTTCGGCTCGGCTCCTTGGCCTAGCTCACCGCCCTCTTCTAGGTTATACGTAGAGTGTTTATATAGGCTTTTGAAATAAGTTTCTTTGCTTCTAAGTATCCTTTTCCGAGTGAAATTACTCTTCTCCACGACAGGGACACGACCATGGCACACACCCGTGTGAATCGTGGCCAGGCCGTGTTCAGACTTTTAATGAGGTGACACGCCCGTGTAAATCGAAATCAGGCCGTGTTCTAGTCTATCAAGGAGACACGGCCGTGTTGGCTCAAGTCCAGGCCGTGTCAATTTTCACTTTGGCCCAATTTGGTCCTTTTTGAGCCCGTTTCTCGTTCTTTCCATCCTCCGGTGCTTTCTTAAGTATAAAACATGAAAATAAAGGATTAAGAGCACCTTTTTACATAAATCAAGGGATAAATCATCCAAAAGTATGCTAAATGTGGGATTAAAATATGTTACTTTTACGATTTATCACATACCCCCACACTTAAGCTTTTGCTTGTCCTCAAGCAAAATTCTCAACTTACAATTAAAACGAACTTTCCATGATTCAATATTCCTATCAACAATGTCTCATCATAATTCATAGATAATCTATACATGGATAATTTAACTCAAAGAGTCCTAAAGATTCAAACAATATAAGTCATATATTTGTAGCACAAAACATAGGTGTTTGCCCTCATCTAAATAATTACCTCTGATCCAAAACCTACAAGGATTGACATCCTCACAAAAGATTCACTCAAATCACTCGAAGTGTTTAAGGTTCAGAATTAAGCACTCAAATGTCAAACCTGAAAAGTTAATCCCATAGGCTTGCATGAAAATCAAATCTCCACTATTGTAATATGAGATGATGCACAAATCAAAAGGTCTTTGAAAAGGTTGTAACGGGGCTTGGGTTAAGGTGTGGATAAAGGCTGAATTAGAGGGTTAGAATCGAGATCGACCTGAAAAATTACCTAACTAGAAACAACGAACTAAAAATGTAACACCCCTGGTTTAGGGGTTATGCGCTTGGAGCATAACTCGAGCAGTTAGTAGGCTTATGGTCATGTTGGAGGAATTTTTAGGGGTTTGGAGAACCCTAGAAGGCAAAAGAATGCTTTAGAAAATTTTTGGATTTTTAAGTAAAAAGGGAGCTTGGCGATGGGTGTCTTAAGAGAATTATTTGGGGAATTAGACATAAGAATTGAGCTAGTAAAGTGGCAAGGAGACGCCACTAAGAGCTTGGGGAAGTGGCGCCTCGGTGCAAGGGATGGGGCGGTGTTCGAGTGCGAAGGCGCACTTTGGCCTTTATTTTTGGCGTCGAGAGAGGTAAGAAGTTGGGTGGCTTTTGGAGGCTTAAAAGGTGGAGAAGACTTGGTCATTTTTTTAAATTTTTGCTAGGAAGAGGTTTGACTCATTCAAACTTTTGAATGAGTGTTGGGGAGGAATTGTAGGAGCAAATAATGGGATTTTTGTGGGAGGTTGGAGCTAGGCCGTATAGTATAAATAGGGGAGGGTAGAGTGCTAGTTATTCATCAAGTCTTTTGCCTCTCCCTCTTGGTGTGCCGATTTCTCCTTTGGCCTCTGTAGTCAATATTTCTTTTGTTTTCTTCTTTCCCTTCCTTATTTGCGCTTTGACCGAACTCCCATTCCTTTCTCAAACTCTTTTCAAAACTCCATAACAGCACCTTGTGTTGGCCGAATGCTCCAACTTCATTTGGTAGTGAAGCCGAAACCTTTTCTCTTTTATTTAGCCAAGCTTGGTGCCGAACCTGTGAGGAGTAGTGCTGTCGACATTTAGAGCTTGTAGCCAGCGCCAAGGAGTCTAAAGGAAGGTCTCGAATTGTTTGGACTCATCAAGGGGCAAATCGACAAAAGTACAGAGGAGCCTTTGAGATTTTAGATCGTTTCGGTAAGTGGTTAAATTGTAGTTGTTCGCTTGAGATTTTGTGTTATGACGTTTAACCAAAGGGTTCTAATTAAGTGATTACGATGGACGTGGATTCGAGTACCAGTCAAGGTGGGCAAGGGAAAGTCCCCATCCCAAAGTTCAAGAAGAGATCCGTTTCAGCTGCACGCGAGGCCCTGCCATAGGGGGTGTGGACGTGCAAGAAAGCGTTAAGCAAATAGCCGTAGTTTCGCTAGGCGATAGCGTCGAGGATCGAGAGTCTAGAACTCCTAGTAATAAGGTGTGTAACTAACCCCTTTGTTTCCGGGTTTTATGTGTTATATGTTTTACTAACAAGTGCGATTATAAGTGTGCCATATATACCCCTAAAGGGTATAGCGATGACCGAGTTAGTATCGGATCTATTGCGGTGTGATTATTTGTTTATGAGTATGTTTATGGACATTAATAAGCATGTGCATGCATGATCACGATTATATTTTATGTGGCATGTGCATGGGTGGGTTATGAAAAGAAGGTACGGGTGTACTTCGAGTGCGTGGTTGATGTCGACTTTGTGCTACATCGTGGATTGGCGCTGATCGAGGTCGCGTTGTGGATCTTTGCGATTTGGTTCGCGTTGTTACCTTGATTGATATCGGCTCTATGCCATATCTTGGCTTGATGGATTCTTTGTGTGCTCCATCGTGGTTTGATGTTAGCTATACGCTACATCGTGGATGGCATTGGTTGCCTTTTTGGAGGAAAAGGAGAGGGTGACTCGGCGGTCCTGGTGTGTGGTAAATTTGGATAAGGGGTGTGTAGCGGATGGACCCTAGGTTGGGTTGGGAATCATGTTGCATTATTTTTGTAATAATATGGAAATGGGCCAAGCCCAATATGACATGTGGATAGGTATGTTTTGGGAACATACGTGGACATGGGCCAAGCCAGTTGATATGTGGTTTATTGAGAAATGGGCCTAGCCCAAAGTATTTGAGTATGACTTGAATGTGGGCCAAGCCCAGATTATGTAAATGTTTAAAATGAATATATATATTACTTGTTGCATTTGATAATTGGGATATTATGTGGCTAGCATGTGGGTGGATTTCAAAGTGGTTAACTTACACACTGAAGTGCGTATGACTCACCCAACTTTTAATCATCGCAGGTGAGTCATGGTTAGTGGACGGGTTGGAGTGGATACAAGGTGGCCCATGCAGAAGGAGATTTTCATACAGAAGATGTTTTACTTTATTTAAGTATTTTATATGATCAGTATTTTGGAATTTTATTTGATGTAATAAGGGCCTCTTTGATTTAAAGGACTCTATTTATTAAGGTTGAAGTTTACTCTACACTTAGTAATATTTTCGCAAGAGATTCATATTATAGCAACTTACAATAACATTTTAATTCGGAAGTTTTTCAACAAGCTTATATTATTTATTAAATGTTAAATGGACATGATTTTCAGAGATAATAAGTTTTCAAAGTTTAATTCTAAAGTCAAAGATTTCCAACCGTCTTTCCCAGTGACATAACCAGATTCGGTCGTAGTGAATGGGCCGGGTTTGGGGGTGTTACAAAAAAATAAATAATTACATGAATTGAAACTTTGAAACTAATAATACGAGCTTCTTCTTCAATAAATAGACTTTAACTGTATAAGCTCGCTTTTGATCATACTAATACTGAATATACTTCGATTTTTTTTTTAAGAACAAATCATAATAAAGAGCTTTAACAACTGAAATAAAGAACATAGTTAGGCAACTAGTCAAATCAAATCTCGACAAAAAGGGTAGTCAAGAAGAATGGTGATAACAAATACAAAGGGTTTTGGGTTAATATTAGTGCGTGAGTCAATAAAAAGGGTTGTTAGGATCAAAGGGGTTCACTAGGGGTTAATTATGAAGGTAGGCTTTTTATGGAGTAAGTGGGTTAAATCCTAGGTGCCTTTATCATTTTTGTATATCAAATCAAAGATGTGGTCTCAACATGTATAATCGAGGCAAGTTCTAGAATAACAGTTCAATGTTGACACACTCATAACCAAAAAGTGAGCATGAAAAAGGATATATGCTCTTATAAGGCTCAAAATCTCACAAAAATTATGGGTATTTTGATATCAACCTCGTAAATTTCAAATTTCAAAGTAATATTCAAATTTAGGTTAACAACCTAAAGAAAATGTAATTCTGAAAAATAGACTTATCATGCTTGATTCTCTAGTATCTTAGAATTTAATTATCAATGCACAATTATCAACGACTTGATCTAAAACATATCAATAAAAATCATAAATCATCGAAATTTCATTCTAATGATAATATGAGAAATTTATTTTAAGACAAGGCGTAATTCAGGGATTTGAGAATAATGCAAAAAGTTTGGCACCTAATTTCAGGAATTTGAGAATAATGAAAAAAAGTTAGGCACCTTTTTAGGTTGTTCACCCCCCACACTTAAGATGTACATTGCCCTCAATGTACAAAGATATATATATAGACAATTAAGTATAAATTCAAAAGATATGGAGAGAGGTGAAACTCCCTGAATTATGGTTAAAATCCTTGCGTTGGAGGTGAAAGATAAGTTGGAGGGGTCGTTCTTGATGACGATCCTGCGCTAGATGAAGAAATTGGGTAGCTCATAGAGGATTAGCAAGGATATAATAATAATTAAAACTATACTAATTAAATAATTAAAGAAAAGCAAGCTAAAGTGAAGGAAAATAAAAAATAGAATAAAATTAAAGGAAAAGATAAGATAAATGAACCGTAGAGTCCTTATTGTTGGATGGTTCATGAGGTGGGCGTGATTTCTAAGGCTGTGGATATGGTGGTTGTCGTGGTGTGATTCCCAAGCAGCCTGAAGAACCTAAAACCAAAAAACTAAAATAAAATAAGTTAAATTAAGCAGAAGAGAAGTAAAGATAAGGAAATTGAAGCAAAATAGAAAAACGAAATAAAAACTAAATGGCCTCAAATATCCTTGGCTTGTCGAATGATTGAAGCGGCCGGCATGAACTTATATAGATCGGTCTCCCTCTGGGAGACTATGCTTAATTCCTTCCGCTTCTTCGGCATTTGGTGTAGCTCAAGGGTTTTGGGAATGTATTGGGGAAGAAAAGTAGGGGGAGGTCTGAATAATGGGATAGAATGAAGGGGATGGGGAGTAGGAAAGTGAGTAAGGGAAGAGATGGGAGGGGGTTTAAATAGATTTTCAGGCCTGGTGCAATCCCACGCCCGTGTACCACGGGCGTGTTAATTCACACGGCCGCCTCGCACGACCGTGTTATGCATCGTATCATTTCTCCCATGCCCATGTTCTGGTTGCCACGCCCGTGTGTAAACTACCAGGGTCGACCACGGCTGCATCGCACGACTTTGTTGGGTGTCGTTTATATCTCCCACGCCCATTTTACAGATTACCACACTCGTTCGTGATAAGTCAGTGTCATCCACGACTGCGTCGCACGGTCGTGGTGTTTTGTCGATGCCCGTGGGGTGGTGGTTGGAGTCCGTGACTTGAAGATTTGATTCTTTCTGACTTGTACCTCTTCTGCCATTGTCAATACGAAGATTCTGAACCTCCACACGGCCACGGCCACGGCCGTGTGCAAGGCCGTGTGGGCTGGAAATCTTCACTTTTGGTTAGTTTAAAACTAGGTGTTTAAGACTAAGAGAAGATGAGAAAATAAAATGAAAACAAATACAAAAGTAATTAGGGTTAGTGCTCGGGTTGCCTCCCGAGAAGCGCTCGTTTAAAGACTTAAGCTAGACTTTCCTCGTATTAGCAAAAATCAGGGTGGTTTAAAAATTTGAATATCTTCCCTCATGCTATCAGATCTATTTCCTTGATAAAGTTTAAGTCGAGAAGCGTTTATAATGAAGGTACCAAAAATAGGATTACCTACCTCGGCTGTTCCGTATGGGAAAATATTATGTACCTTAAGAGGAATTTCTTCGTTTGCGTTCAGGTTTGATATGATGAGACGAGGATCTGCTTTATCTAACAGTACATGGTCTCCTATTTTGAAGTGGTTTGTTGTTCCTATGAGCTCTTCTGGGGGCTCCTTCGATTTTACTTCATGTGGTTCCGATTCTTCTTTGAATTGTGTTTTCCACTCTTCTAATTTGTCGACCCTAAGGCTTCGTTCCTTATGTAATTCTTCTTTGTTGTCATGCGGTCCATGATTCGGCTCAGGTTTGTAACCTTGTGGTGTTTTTTGTGGTGAAAGTTGAACAACTTGGTTATCAACTGAATTTACTTTCTCACCTTCATCAATTGTTGTCCTGGCTGAGTCAAGAGCTTGTAAACTAATCGATTCGTCACCTACACGAAGTATGAGTTCTCCTGTACCAACATCAATTTTTGTTCTAGCAGTTGCTAAAAAGGGTCTTCCTAAAATTAAGGGAATCGAATTATCCTCATCCATGTCTAAGACAACAAAATCTACTGGGAAAACGAATTTGTCAATCCTTATGAGTACATCATCGATTATACCCCTAGGAATTCTAACTGTTTTATCAGCTAATTGAATGCTCATCCTAGTTTGTTTGGGTTTCCCTAGACCTAGTTGTTTAAACAATTTATAAGGCATGACATTTATGCTTGCCCCTAAATCAGCTAACGCATTATCAATAGGTAAACTACCAATTAAACATGGAATCGTAAAACTCCCTAGATCTTTTAATTTTCTGTGGTAGTTTATTTTGCAAGATTGCCGAGCACATTGCGTTTAGTTCCACGTGTGATGCCTCATCTATCCTTCGCTTGTTCGTCAAAAGCTCTTTTAAAAATTTTCTAGAATCTGGCATCTGCGAAAGGGCTTCAAGTAGCGATAAGTTAATATGTAATTTCTTTAAAAGTTTAAGAAACTTACCAAAATGTTCCTCTGTATCGTCTCTTTTCATCGCTTCAGGATAAGGAATGTGAGGTTGGTACTTTTTGATTACCGGTTTTGGCTTTTCTTGTGTTACCTCAACTTTACCTTTCTCTACCTCTTTTTCTTGTATTGGATTGGGTTCATCTAACCCTATACTATCATGAGCTGTGATAGCTTGGATTTTCTCCTTTGGGTTAATCTCAGTGTTACTGGGTAGACGCCCTTGCGGTCGTTCGGAAATTATCTTTGCAAGTTGTCCAACTGTCTTAGTAAGTTCCCCAACTTGACTTTCTATCCGCTTAATTAATACCTGTTGATTCTTAAGGGTGGTTTCAGTGTCTTGGAGACGGTTATCTGTAGCTGCCATGAATTTTGTCAGCATCTCTTCAAGGTTCGGCCTCTTTTCCTGTGGATAGGGCTGATTTTGGAAATTTTGAAAGGTTGTTGTCTTTGAATTCCTTGATTTCCTTGACCTCCCCATGAAAAATTTGGGTGGTTCCTCCAACCTGGATTATAAGTATTGCTATAAGAGTTATTACTAGATCTGAAATTATTACCTATATAGTTCATCTGTTCATTTTCTGTGCCCGGTTGGTAGGGTGGGTACTCAGGATTTGCCACAGTTCCACTTGCGTCGCACTGCATTACTGGATGTACCTGCGAAGAACACAAACTATCAAGCTTTTTATTCATCATCTCTACCTGTGTTGATAGCATGGTTACTGCTTCGAGATTGAAAACCCCGGCTGATTTTGTTGGTTTTGTCCTTGTAACCTGCTACTGATAGTTATTTAGTGACATCTCTTCAATAAACTCGTAGCCTGCTTCAGGAGTTCTATTGTTCAGGGTTCCACCGGTGGCTGAATCAATTAGTTGCCTCGTTGAGGGGTTTACACCGTTATAGAAAGTTTGGACTTGGAGCCACAAGGGTAAACCATGGTGCGGACACCTTCTCAAGAGATCCTTGTGTCTCTCCCATGCATCGTATAATGTCTCTAAATCCATCTGCACAAAAGAAGAGATATCATTCCGTAATTTGGCCGTTTTGGCTGGTGGGAAATATTTTAATAAAAAAATTTCGGTCATTTGATCCCATGTAGTGATTGACCCTCGTGGTAACGAGTTTATCCACTGTTTGGCTTTATTCCTTAATGAAAAGGGAAATAACCGAAGACGGATGGCATCATCGAAACACCATTTATTTTGAAGGTATCACGAGAACTCTAAAAATTAGCTATATGAGTATTTGGGTATTCGATCCTGTAAACCATCAAATTGAACAAATTGTTGAATCATTTGTATAGTGTTAGGCTTTAATTAAAAATTATTAGCGGCTATAGCGAGCTTAACAATACTTGATTCTCGCTCTGTTAAATGAGGTTTAGCATAATCATACATAGTACGCGAGCATTATTTTCGCCACATCTTGTGGTGGTGGATTATTCTCGTCCATCCCTTCAAAGAGGATTGGATCTACCTTCTCGCTCTTTTTACGTGTAAATTAGGACTCGCCTAATTTCTCTGCGATTCTATGGCGGTAGCTTCAATATCACTGTCGTATACTAGTGGTCCTCTCGGGTTCCTTCTAGTCATAAACTAGAGGTACCTGCTAGGAAAAGAAAGAAAGAAAATATAGCAAAGTTAAAAACAAAACAAAAATAAAAAATAAAAGTAAAAGTAAATTGCGGAAAATAATGGCTAAAGTAATAAAAATAGAGCTTCCTTAATAATTTAGTTCCCCGACAACGGCACCAAAAACTTGATCATTGATTTCAGAGTTTTAAATTTATAATGATCGAACCTGGAACTAACTATAACAACGATTTAGGCAAGTGCACCTCTCGAACAGTAGTATAGCTTAGGCAAGACCGGATTGTCGAACCCAAAGGAACCAAAAGTACTAATACTAACTTTCTTTTTATTATCTAGCCTAAAATAAGTGAAGTTGTTATTTAATCTAAATTTAACTAACTACTAAGCTAAAGACGCAAAGACAAAAAGAATGAATTGGGGAAATACTTGTTGGAAAAACTCGGTTGATTAAGACGATACCCTTAGGAAGAATCCACCTAGACTTCACTTGTTATCTAACTCGAACCAGACGATTTATTCACTTGACTTGAATCCGTAAGACCCCTAATGTATATTAAACCCTCTCTCGGAAGCGAATAACGTCTAACCCTAGGTTGATTAATTGAAATCTCTTTCTAATTAAAACCCCTAGAATTGCATTAACTCGATCTATAGACTCACATATTAGGTTTCACCCTAATCCGGCAAAATCTTGTCACCCTATATCTAGGCGCGCGATCAACTCCGCTGAATTATGCTAGATCTACTCTTTAGCAGGGACTTTTGCTCCTCCACCTAAGCACATCAAACTTGAATGAATATCCCAGAAATATCCACACAAGAATTAAGAACACATAATTAAGAACAAATCAAGTATTTATCATATAGTTCAGCAAACGATAACAAGATTCATCTAAGTTTCATCCCCTTCAGGTATCTGAAGGGTTTAGTTCATAACGATAAAAGAAAACATCTCAGAAGAAAAGATAAAACAAAACATAAGAAATTCCTAAAACCCCCTGAAAGAATTGAAGGAGAGATCCGCCGTCTTGAGTAGAATTTCGGCTTCTTAAGATGGATCAACTGGCTATCTTCGAGTGTTTCCCACAAATCTGACCTTTTCGGCTCGGCTCCTTGGCCTAGCTCACCGCCCTCTTCTAGGTTATACTCAGGGTGTTTATATAGGCTTTTGAAATAGGTTTCTTTGCCCCTAAGTATCCTTTTCCGAGTGAAATTGCTCTTCTCCACGACAGGGACACGGCCATGGCACACACCCGTGTGAATCATCTTTAGGTCGTGTTCAGACTTTTAATGAGGTGACACGCCCGTGTAAATCAGAATCAGGCCGTGTTCTAGTCTATCAACGAGACACAGCCGTGTTGGCTCAAGTCCAGGCCGTATCGATTTTTACTTTGGCCCAATTTGGTCCGTTTTGAGCCCGTTTCTCGTTCTTTCCATCCTTCGGTGCTTTCCTGAGTATAAAACCTGAAAAGAAAGGATTAAGAGCACATTTTTACATAAATCAAGGGATAAATCATCCAAAAGTATGCTAAATATGGGATTAAAATATGTTTCTTTTACGGTTTATCAGGATCTGATTAACTGAGTGTTCGAGCCTTATCTAGATCGGTTCATAGTGTTGATTATAGATGACATCTTGGTGTATTCGAGAACTGAGGATGAACATGACGCACATCTCTGAGTTGTTCTACAGATTCTGAGGGAGAAACAATTATACGCTAAGTTCCGCAAGTGTGAATTCTGGCTACGGGAGGTAACATTTCAGGGCCATGTGGTATCTACTGAAGGGATTAGAGTTGATCCTCGAAAAACTGAAGCTGTTTTAGATTGGAAGCAGCCTAAGACAGTATCTGAGATTCAAAGTTTTCTGGGTTTGGTAGGGTATTATAGACATTTTGTTGAGGGGTTTTTGTTGATTGCTGCACCTCTGACTAAATTGTTGCGTAAAGGGGTACCGTTTGTCTGGACTGATAAGCAGCAAGAGAGTTTTGAGAAACTTAAGAAGGTTCTGACAGAGGCCCTATCTTAATACAGCCAGAGTCTGGGAAAGTATTCACTATCTACAGTGATGCATCACATGTCGATTTGGGATGTGTGTTGATGCAAGAGGGTAAGGTAGTGGGATATGCGTCTCGCCAGCTTAAGTCTCATGAGGAAAAATATCTGACGCATGACTTGGAGTTGGCCGCAGTGGTATTCGCACTGAAAATCTGGAGGCATTACCTATACGGTGAAAAGTGTATCATTTACACAGATCACAAGAGCCTCAAGTACCTCCTCACTCAGAAAGAGCTAAATCTTAGGCAGCGTAGATGGATTGAGCTGCTTAAGGATTATGACTGCTCGATTGAATACCATCCTGGTAAGGCCAATGTGGTGGCTGACGCACCGAGCCGTAGGGCTATGACGGATCTAAGGGCGATGATTGCTCGTCTCATCTTGTTTGATGATGGTAGTTTGTTGGCCGAACTTCAAGTTAAACCATCGTGGATTGAACAGATTAAGGGTAAACAGTTGGAGGATGGGTCTTTGGCTCCTCGATTCCGATAGATTGAGAGTGGGGAAACTTAAGATTTTGGACTGAATAGCGAAGGGGTACTGTGTTTCCGTGGGAGGCAGTCTATACTACGAGAGGCGAATAGTAGTCCTTATGCTATGCATCCCAGCGGGAATAAAATGTACCGAGACCTTCGTGAGTTATATTGGTGGCTAGGTCTTAAGCGTAAAGTTACCGACTTTGTGAGTAAGTGTCTAACTTGCCAGCAAGTTAAGGCCGAACATCAGTTACCTTCAGGGTTGCTTCAGCCAGTTAAAATTCCACTTTGGAAGTGGGAGAGGGTAACTATGGACTTTGTTAGTGGGCTGCCCCTAACGCCTACTAAGAAGGATGCAGTATGGGTCATCGTGGATCGGTTGACCAAGTCAGCCCATTTCATACAAGTTTGAACTGATTACTCCCTGCAAAAGCTGGCTAAACTGTATGTGGCCGAGATAGTGAGACTGCATGGGGTACCAATTTCCATAATATCAAATAGATATCCTCGTTTCACGTCTTGATTTTGGAAGAGGTTTCACGAGGCTTTGGGTACAAGATTGGACTTTAGCACCGCGTTTCATCCTCACTCAGATGGTCAATCAGAGAGGGTGATCCAAATACTGGAGGACATGTTAAAGAGTTGTGTAATAGATTTCTGAGACCTTATGCTATGCATCCCAGCGGGAATAAAATGTACCGAGACCTTTGTGAGTTATATTGGTGGCTAGGTCTTAAGCGTGAAGTTACCGACTTTGTGAGTAAGTGTCTAACTTGCCAGCAAGTTAAGGCCGAACATCAGTTACCTTCAGGGTTGCTTCAGCCAGTTAAAATTCCACTTTGGAAGTGGGAGAGGGTAACTATGGACTTTGTTAGTGGGCTGCCCCTAACGCCTACTAAGAAGGATGCAGTATGGGTCATCGTGGATCGGTTGACCAAGTCGGCCCATTTCAGACCAGTTTGAACTGATTACTCCTTGCAAAAGCTGGCTAAACTGTATGTGGCCGAGATAGTGAGACTGCATGGGGTACTGATTTCCATAATATCAAATAGATATCCTCGTTTCACGTCTCGATTTTGGAAGAGGTTTCATGAGGCTTTGGGTACAAGATTGGACTTCAGCACCGCGTTTCATCCTCACTCAGATGGTCAATCAGAGAGCGTGATCCAAATACTGGAGGACATGTTAAAGAGTTGTGTAATAGATTTCTGAGACCTTATGCTATGCATCCCAGCGGGAATAAAATGTACCGAGACCTTCGTGAGTTATATTGGTGGCTAGGTCTTAAGCGTGAAGTTACCGACTTTGTGAGTAAGTGTCTAACTTGCCAGCAAGTTAAGGCCGAACATCAGTTACCTTCAGGGTTGCTTCAGCCAGTTGAAATTCCACTTTGGAAGTGGGAGAGGGTAACTATGGACTTTGTTAGTGGGCTGCCCCTAACGCCTACTAAGAAGGATGCAGTATGGGTCATCGTGGATCGGTTGACCAAGTCAGCCCATTTCATACCAGTTTGAACTGATTACTCCTTGCAGAAGCTGGCTAAATTGTATGTGGCCGAGATAGTGAGACTGCATGGGGTACCGATTTCCATAATATCAAATAGATATCCTTGTTTCACATCTTAATTTTGGAAGAGGTTTCACGAGGCTTTGGGTACAAGATTGGACTTCAGCACCGCGTTTCATCCTCAATCAGATGGTCAATCAGAGAGGGTGATCCAAATTCAGGAGGACATGTTAAAGAGTTGTGTAATAGATTTCTGAGGCTGTTGGGAAGACTATTTGCCACTGGCAGATTTTGCATATAAAAATAGCTACCAGTCTAGCATACTGATGGCACCTTACGAGGCATTATATGGTCGTAGGTGTCGTACTCATTCGTGTTGGACTGAGTTGGGCGAGCAGCGTGTTCTGGGCCCTGAATTGGTTTCTGATACCAAGGACAAAGTTAGATTAATTCGAGATCGATTGAAGGTAGCATCAGACAGACAGAAGTTGTATGCAGATTTGAAGTGCAAGAAGATTGAGTATTTTGTTAGGGACTTCGTGTTTCTTAAGGTCTCGCCATGGAAGAAGGTACCGAGATTTGGACAGAAGGGTAAGTTGGCCATATCGCATACTAAAACGTGTGGGACTGGTTGCCTATCAACTTGAGTTACCTCTAGAGTTGGATCAGATTTATGATGTGTTCCACATCTCTATGCTGATTCGTTATCACTCTGATCCCACACACGTGATTTTGGCTGAGGAGATTGAGGTTAGACCGGACCTGACTTTTGAGGAAGAACCGGTTCAGATTTTTGATCATGATGTGAAAGTTTTGAGGAATAAGTCTATCCCACTGGTTAAGGTACTTTGGCGCAATCACAGCTTAGAGGAGGCCATGTGGGAACCCGAAGAGGCGATGCGTCAACAATACCCTCATCTTTTTTGATCAGGTAAATTTCGAGGCCAAAATTTTCTTTTAAAGGTGTAGAGTTGTAACGCCTCAAAAATATAAGTATTTATCTTTGCATGTTTTTAGCACAACTACATATTTGCTTCAGTGGTTAAGTTATTTGGGTGTGTTTGGGAGTGTTTGAGAAGTCATGGGTTCAAGCTTGGGCTTGTGCAAAAAGTTTTATTTTTAGGGAATAAACCCTCGCATATAGTTAGTAGGCTTTTAAATTATTGTGAGTAAAGCAAGACATAAAAAGCCTACTGGTCTAGGGGGTAAGTGGCGTGTTACCTATGCCAGAGGTCTAAGGTTCGAATCTTGCTGGAGGAAAGGGAGTATTTATTTTACTGATGTGTCGTGGGAGGTGTTGTAGTTTGACTGAAGTACTGAAGTGGTTGAGAAGAATTCAAATTGAGTGGTTGAGGGGAGGTGTGATCAGGTGGAGATATTTGAGGAGGGATTTTAGGAGAAAATCAAGGGAGATGAGGGGAGAGGGAGAGTTATGCCGAAAATAGACACTGGCACTCAAGAATTTCGGATGTGGGAGGGGTGTTTGCATCTTCTTCTGTTACACTTTTGACAACCTTTTCTTTGGCTGAATATACCTTTTCTCTTATTGTCATCTCTTCTTCTCTCCTTTTCCTGTTGTTGGCCGAATACACCCTCTTCATCTCCTTGCCTCTTCTTCATTTCATTTTCCAAATATTTCTATCAATTGTTGTTGTTTCTTCCTTGGCAATTCTCTTCTCTTTTACCCTCATTGTGCCGATTCTATTCTTACTGCTTTGATAAACCATAATGTACACATATTTTAACCCCATGCTTGGCTTAATTTTGGATGAATTTTCATTAGATTTGATGAATTTGATGCTCCTAATCTCTTAATTTCATGTTTTATACTCGAGAGAGCTTAGGAAATCGAAAAGAACGAGAAACGAGCCAAAAAAATGATAAAATGGGCCTACATTAGAGACTCACACGGCCTGAGCTATCACCCACGGCCGTGTGTTTCGAGCAACAACCGAGACACGGCCTTGAGTATCGACCATGGGTAGATCACACGGCCGTGTGTGGCGAGCAGGATCGACCACGGCCAAAGGAGTCCACCACGGGCATGTCACACGGGCGTGTCCCTGTCGATATCAAGATGAGTTTCATTCGGAATAGGATACTTGTGGGCCAAGAAAGGCATCTCGAAGCCTATATAAACACCCTAGGGGCAACCTAAAAGGGGAGCTCGACAGGACGTCGAATAGACGCCGAGTAGAAGGAGAAAATACTCCAAGACAGCCATCGGGAACAACTTAGGAGAAGGATCTCCATCAAGACTGAGGATCTCCCATCAAGTTCTTTAGAAGTTTTTGGGTTTTCTTATGTTTTGTTGTTTTTCCTCTTTTATGATGTTTCCATCTTTCACTATGAACTAAATCCCTTAAATACCTAAGGGGATGAAACCTAAGACAGATCTTATTATTATTTGATTTATGAGATAAATACTTGTGCTTATTCTTAATTGTGAGTTCTTATTCTTGTTTTGATAATTCAGGTTATTGATTCAAGTCGAATATGCTTATTCAGTGGAGCAAAAGTCCCTGTCTAAGAGTAGATAAACACAATTAAGCGGAGTTGATCGCACCCCTAGAGATAAGGTGACAAAAATCTACCAGATTAGGGTCAAACCTAATAAGGGAATCCATAAATCGAGTTAATGCGACAATAGGGGTTTTAATTAGAAAGAGATTTCAATTAATCAACCTAGAGTCAGTTGTTAGTAGCCTCGAGAGAGGTATTAATATAATTTAGGGATTTCTACGGATTAAGCCAAGTGAATAAATCGCATGAGTCAAAAGTAATACGTGAAGTCTAGGAGGATTCTTCCTTAGGTATTGTCTATCTCATATAAGTTGTCCAAAAGTATTTTCCCAATTTACTCTCTGTCGCGTTCATAGTTAGTTAAATTAGTTAGTTAATTTTAGATTAAAAATAAATCCCCTTAATTATTAGGCTAGATAATAAAAAGATAGTTAATACTAGTACTCTTGGTCCTTGAGAATATGATATTTCAGACTCACCACAGTTATCCTACTGTTCGATAGGTGCGCTAGCCTTTGTCGAAATAATAGTTAGTTTCGAGCTCCATCATGCTTCCTGCCGATTAGAGTTCCTGTGTTCTCTGTATCGCCCCAAAAATTTAAGTATTTAATTTTTGCATGTTTTGACACGAATTGCTTGTTTGCCTTAATGTCTAAGTGATTTGGGTGTGTATGGGAGTATTTGAGAAGCCTGGGTTCAAGTTTTGGCTTTTGCAGAATTTTTAGTTTTGCTCTTAAATGAATTTGGACACTGGCATATAGGCCTTATAAATAATAGTGCTTGTTTTATGACAAAAAGAGCTTGTGGTCTAGTGACAAGGTGGCATGTTGTGTAACTGTGAGGTCTGAGGTTCAAGTCCTGGGTTGCGCAATGGAGTATTAATTTTGCTGCTTGAGCTGTGTAGGTAGTGGAATTGGACTGAAACACAGCTAAGGGGAGTTTGAATAGAAGTTGAATGGAGTTGTTGGGGAAGTTGAGGAGAAATCGGTGGAGTAATTCAAGGAGGGATAAGGGGAGTGATACGAGGAGAAAATCATGGAGTTTGATGGAGAGGAAGTGTTTGTGCCGAATTTGGTCTCCATGCACTCAGATAACCAGTTTTAGGGGGTTTTGGGTTGTTTTTTCTCTATCTACTTTGGTTTCGGTCAGCATTCTTTTCACCTTTTGCTTTTGGTGCCAAATTTTTGCTATGACTTCGAGTACCTCTCGGGTTTGTTCGTTTTATTTTTCTGCTCTTTCCTTTAATTCTTTTTTTTGGCCGAATAGCTCTTTGGTTCTCTCCTCTGCCGAATCCTCTTTTCTCTTCCCCCTTCTCTTTGTTGTTTCTTTTCTCTCCTCTACTTTCCCAAACCTAGACCAAATAGTGTTGAATAGTTTCGTGTTGCATTTTTCTTCTGATTTGCTCTTCTTCCTCTACCCCTTTTTGGTCAACTGGTTGTCGAATATTGCTTTTCTCTCCCTCTTCATCTCTTCAATTTTGTTTTCAACTTGACAACTATTCTCTGACAGTTCAAATTACTCGAGGAGTGAAAGAGTTTCACGTGAGATTAAAGTCGTCGAAACCTTCCTCTCATCACTCGATCAAAGGTAAGTGTGTAGGCTAGCATTCTAAAGTGTAGGCTGAATGCTTTCAGCAATTCTGTAAGTTATCATGTGTGGATTTAAACCACATGAATAAACAATCCTGTTTAATAAAATTTGTTTGTAATGCAGATATCCGTCAAAGAGATTGTAGTCAACCTTCATCAGTGGTATAAGTGGGCTAAGCCACATTTGTCAATCGAGGCAAGTGTTAATTTTAGTTTTAGTTAAGGGTGTAAAAGAAGGGGATTAACCTTATTTTTCAGTGACTAATGGAAAGACGTGTATGAATGTAGGTTTTGGTGCTCGTGGATCTTGGTGCGTGTTCACAAGCAGGTGTGTAAACACCCCACTATAACTGTAGAACAGCAAAAGCCGAAAAGCCAAAAATACGGCGTTTAAGACCACACGAGCATGCGATCGGTCATGTGGTAAGCCAAACCCATGAATCATGGGCAATAGACTATAGAGGCCCCCATGAGCATTTTCATGGGCTTAGGCCATAATGGGCCATGTTGGGCCGAAAGGGGCCGTGTGGGCCCAATGGGCCCGTCGACCCCACACGGATGAAATCCACGATTTATGGCAAATACTGGACTAGGCTATGTAGGTCTCATAGCCGTGGTGAAATTAGGGCTGAACAGGTCGCACGAGCGTGTAAGCCCACTTGGGCCGAGTATTGGGCCTTGGGCCCATTTACACTGTTATGACCATTTAGGTTACCGGAGTCGCTCGAGGCGACTGCAAACCTTTCCAAAGGTCGATATCTGCATCGAGATCCCAAAGTAGGTAAAATTACCAAAATACCCCTAATGGGTGAAATGACTACTTTTACCCCTAATAGATGGAAATGACCGTTATACCCCTATAGGTAGGTTGACTGATGTGTTCATGATTTGTAGATGACTGTTACTGAGTATGACATTCTGCATATGCGTATGATTTATGACGTGACATACTGCATGGGGTTGGGATACTATTAGTGAGGAAGTATACTATACTGGTGGCTTTGCCACATATACTATTACTGCCAGCTTTGGTGCAATACTATTACTGGCAGCTTTGCTGCGATACTGTTACTGGCAGCTTTGGTGCGATATTGGTGTGTTGGCTGAGTGGGTCGATTTTATCCCCACATGGTGTGTTGGTGGTACGAAGTGATGTGTTGGCTGCATTGGGGATGGGTTGCATTATTGCACTATACTGATATGGTATTGGGCTAAGGCCCACACTGTTACTGTATTGGGCTAAGACCCACACTGTACTGTTACTGATTAGGGCTCAAGCCCAGACTGTTACTGCATGTCGTGTACTAACTGGCTGATAGGGGATTACACACTAATTTTTTGTAAACTCACCCTTTCCTTTTAACTGTGCAGGTAATCCTCAGCCATAAACGATTTGGTGCTGTGTGGGGCTCGGAGGTGGCCACACAACTGTAGCTGTTCTACACTCGCTTTCGTTTAAATTTAAGGTTTGTGTTGGGTTTTGTTTATGTAAAATGGCCATTTAAGTTTGGTTAAACTTTTAATTGGGCTTTTGCTTACATATTTTAAATTTCTAGTTTAGGAGAAGACGAATTTTAAAAATAATCACTGTTTTCAAAGACACAAAATTTAAACGGTAGAATTTTCAAAAGCTTCTGCGATTTTAAATCAACCTATTATAACAATAGCAGATAATAAGGCAAACGTTTTGACTAGATGACTTGTTAAATAATAATAAAGGGGTTTTAAACTTAGAAACGAGTTTTTACCAACAAGTCCAATTTTCGAAAGACACTTCAATGTGACATGCTAGATTCGTCTGTAAAGTCTAGGCCGAGTTTGGGGTGTTACATTTAGTGGTATCAGAGCCAAGTTGCAAAACTCGACTGTGGAATGGGTTTTGAAAATATTTGGAATTTCTGGAAAACTATTCTTGAAGTGTTTTGGAATGTTTACAAGTGTGGCACACCGAGTCTCCAGCGCCGAATTCGTAAATTTTCTTTATACTGTAGACTGCTTGAACTGAAATACATTGAGATACTACTATAGATAGTAGGACGGTACTGAAACTCTTTAGTTAGAGTAAACTAAGACTGTAGGAAACTGGAAACTGTAAGGAGACCTTGATTTGCGAAAACAAAACTCTGATTACTACTTTTCATAAGACAGTTGTTAATAATTACTGGAATTACAAACTGATACATAAAACTTCTTAAACAGAAAATACGTTATTTGATATGAGCACTAGAGGTACTCGCGGAAGGGGTACACGAGGCTGAGGTAGAGGCCGAGGAAGTGCTAGCGGTAGTTCTTCGGCATCAGGCCACATACCTAATGTTGAGGCTAGAGAGGCACCAGCTTCACCGGTGACTGAGACGGGATCATACGATCAAGCGGCTGGGGATGGTGCACTATCCCAAGCTATGCGCCGCATTTTGGAATGGGTCGGAGGGACTAGTACTGGTGCTGTGGGCCGTGGGTTGATTTCAGAATGACTCCGGTTGAATGGAGCGGAAATCTTCAGGGGTATTTCTGGAGTAGCCCCTAATGTGGCTGAATACTGGTTGGAAGCCACAGAGAGAATAATGGACGACCTCGACTGTACTTCTGAGCAAAAACTAAAAGGTGCAGTGTCTTTACTGCGAGACGAGGCCTATCAGTGGTGGCTTACTGTGAGAGAGGGTACTCAGGCCGACCGATTAACATGGGATTTCTTTAAGGCGGCATTCCAAGGAAAGTATGTGGGCGCAAGTTATGTGGATGCCCGAAGAATAAAATTTTTGAGCTTGACACAGGGAAAAAAACTGTGGCAGAATATGAGGCAGAATTCCTGCGACTGAGTCGCTATGATCATGGAATAGTGGCGATGAATATGAATGCTGTGTGCGATTCGAGGACGGCCTCCTAGATGAGTTATTAGTCTTGATAACTCTGCAGAGGGAGGAAGATTTTGCTGCCCTAGTAGAAAAGGCAAAAATTGCCGAGGACGTGAAGCGCTCAGAGCGCCAGAACTTTGAGAAGGGTAGGGGCAGATATAAGAGGGATTCGGAGCCCTCAAGTTCTTCTGGAAGGCCTAAAAACATGACCAGGTTTGATGGGCCAGTCCGAGCTTAGGTTCCTGCTGCAAGACCACAGCCTTGTGCTGATTGTGGGAGACATCACCTAGGTGAGTGCTGGAAAAAGATTGGGGCATGTTTTAGATGTGGGTCTATGGAGCATCAAGTCAATAATTGTCCTCAGTGTCCTGTTCAGATGCAAGCTGCAGGTCAGGGTTATGTTCAGCCAGGGAGAGGTGGTCAGCAGCTATCAGAGGCTGTGGGAAGGCCAGGGGTGGAAATGGTGTGGGACGAGGTTGTGGAGTGCCAGGCATAGGTGCTAGTAACATTGAGGCGAGGCAGCCAACACTGGTCTATGCTGCTCGTTCCGAGATGATGGTGACGCTTCAGACGTTATAACCGGTACGTTTCTACTTCATAATGTACATTACACTGCTCTGATTGATATAGGGTCTACGCATTCATACATTGCATGCACTGTGTCTAGCACTTTGGGTATCATGGGTGAGAGTACTGTTAATGAGATGACTGTGTTATGTCCACTGGGACAGTCAGTAAGAGTAGACAAGTTGTTCAGAGATGTGACCGTAGAGGTTCTGTAACATCCTTAAATCGGGGTCTTTGCATTTATGTGTGTTTGCATGTGATGGTATGGTTGTTGAGCTAGTTTAGGGTGTTTTGGGGTCCAGGCGTGAGCCAGGGGTAGGCCTGAGTCATAGCAAAAAAAATTGTTTTGGGCTTCTAAGAAGGGGGAGCTGAGTGAGTTAGGTGTTAAAGGAAATTGATGGTATGTTTTGACACAACAATCCCAGTGGTAAAGTGGCAAGGGAGGCGCCACTTAAGCACAAGGGGAGTGACGCCTCATGCAAGCTGGAGGGCCTTGGTTCGAGCTACAAGAATTCCCTTGCTGCTTATTATTTTTGACGCCAAGGCTAGGGAGGAGTTGTGTTCAGGATGGACTGTGGTGGATATGTGTTGAAGGAGTCAACACATTTGAATTGGTGGAGAAGAGAAAATGTAGGAATTTTGAAGTATTCAAACTTGTTTGAATAGGTGGTCAGGAGAAAATCAAGGAGAGAAAAGGGGGATTGAATGGGAGGTGTGTTAGCCGAATTTCAAGGAGCTAGAAGGGGGTTAAGCATTCGGTTCTTGGGTGTTTAGGGGTGTGCCAAAACTTGGGTGTGGGTTCTTCCATTGTCGGTTTTGAGTGCTAGTGAGGTAGGTGGCCGAATTTGGTATTGGCCTAGGTGAAGTGTGTGTATTCGGTTAGTTAAGGGGGGAACATTTAGAACTCCTTTCTCCCATTTTCTTTTGTGCCGATCTCTCATTTTCGTTCCTCTCAAAAAGCCATAGCCGAATTCTTCTACTCTTTTCTCATCTCTTGACCATAGCCGAACCTAGAAGACCATTTATCTCTTCTCTTCTCTTCAATCTTCAAAACCAAAAAACTCCTCCTAAACCTCTGTCCATTTCTTTTCTTTCTGCTTCTTTTGTGTTTGGCCGAACCTATCTTGCTCTCCACTCACCATTTGTGATTCATTTTCTTGCCATATCTTTAAGAACCGAAATCTCATCTACCATTCCTTCTCTTCATCCTTTTCACTTTTATTTTGCTATTAGCTGAAACCTCTGCTACTCTTCTCTTCTCTTTTTTAACACTTTGGCCGAATATCAACTGTTAGGGATCGCCCTTCTTCTTATTTTCTCTGTGCGTAGTGGGGTAAACTTCGGCATTTGGGGATCGTCATTACCTATTCTCCTCCACTCCTAATCGATTTTGCTAGTGGTGTTGTAAGTGTTTCTGCCATTTCAAATACATCTCTTATTGCGTTAAATGCCGAAGGCAGTAACTAAATCTTGTAAATCTTGGCCGATTGAATGGGGGTTAAGGAAGGCTTGGTGTTAGCCGCCTGGGTACTCGATCGGTGCTTTAGTGTGAGTCGCTGAATCTCTGGGTTTTATCAACCTAGGTAAGGGATCTATTCATTCGGGTTATCTCTCTAATTTTCGTTATTCAGTGTGTTAATCTGATTTAGTGACTAAAGGTATTCATGGACTCTAATGCCAGCCAAGCGTTAGGAGGGCTTAGATCTGAGACCCCAGCCCCTAAGTTCAAGAAGAGGGTGGTGTCAGCTGTTCGCGATTGGCCACCTGGGTGTGGGCCGGCATCTGAGCAAAGTAGTAGGCAGATAGCGGTAGTGTCGGTTAACGACAGTGTCGATGTAGAGAGTGCCGTATTGCGAGTAATCAGGTGTGTAACTCTTACACACATCATTAGTTAATATGTTTATCATGTATATTTTCAAAAGCTGGAATAACTGTTGAAATGGGTATGTTACCCTTGTGGGTAAAAGCGAGGACTTCGGGTAAGTCCACTTGATTGGCTAACGTTAAATGCCTATGTAAATCTGTATATGCCATGCCATGTGATTTTTATATGTTAAGCATGATTATTATGCCATTAAAAGCATGTTCATAAAAATGGGTATGATGAGAGGAGGGAGAAGGCATGATTCTAGACTGTCACCAGTGGTTTTGACCACACAGTGGGTTGGCCCCGCTTTCTATATTATTATTGTGACTAGTCTCAGTGGTTTTGACCACCAGTGGTTTTGACCACATATTTCCATCTTTGTGACTTGTCCCAGTGGTTTGGTACCACAGTGGGTTGGCCCCACAATACGATATACGGGATTGTCACCAGTGGTTTTGACCACATATGTATTATTTGTGACTACGGTCACCAGTGGTTTTGACCACCAGTGGTTTGGTACAACACGGGGTAGATTCAGGAGTTTCGGATGGTTAGGTTTTGAGGTTGCATGACATGCATGTTGGCTTATGAAACTGTGTAAGGGCATTAACATTTTCAGGTTGGGGAATTATACACTGAGTCTCGGTGACTCACCCCTTCCTTTATATATTGTAGATGATTCGTAGATCGCGGATGTAGAGCCGGGGCGGACTCGAGGTGGCCATGCGTATTCTCTTTCGGGTTTTGTTTTAAATTACTATTTTGGTTTACTTTACTTTAAATTTGGTTTTCGGGTTGTAATAAGGCCACTAACTTTCATTTTGGGGTTTATTTATCTGCTTTATTTCTCACAGAAATTTGTATATGTTAAACGAAACGGCATGCCTAAATAACCTATAAAAATAATGTTTTCCAAACTTTCACAACTCGTCGGGTTTTTCTAAAACTTTACCATCGGGTAACGGCAAACAAGTAGTAACAACAAGTTAACTGAGTTTTTCTTTAAGACCAAATTTGGACAGTTTTAGCAATATTACTTAAACTAATTCGGCTTTTCATAAAAATCAAAGGTTTTCTTAAAATAAGAGATGGCAACTTGTTTTCAATAACGATTATTTACAAAATTAAAACAACCTCCAGTCTTCTTTAAAATTGTTTTTCCCTGTGACATGCTGGATTCGGTCGTAGCGTGTTGACCGGGTTTGGGGTGTTACAAGTTCAAGGAGTTATATTTCCAGCGGATTTGATGGAGCTACCATTTGGTGAATTTGACCTAATCTTGGGGATGGATTGGCTGGTAAAACACCGTGCAAGTTTGGATTGTGCTGCTAAGTGTATGGTGTTGAAGACTATGGATGATGAGGAGGTGGTTGTGATTGGGGAGCGAAGGGACTTTTTGTCTAATGTGATCTCTGCATTAAGGGCCGAAAAACTGGTTCGCAAGGGTTGTGAGGCGTTTCTAGCCTATATTGGTGTATCTGATTTTGAGGTCCTTACATTTGGAGATCGTAAGGCAGTTAAGGATTTTTCTGATGTATTTCGTGATGAGCTCCCTTGGCTGCCTCCGAACCGCGAAGTTGAATTTGGTATTGAGCTACTGCCTGGAACAGCTCCAGTGTCCATCGCTCCTTATAGGATGGCACCGAAGGAGCTGGTGGAGTTAAAAGCTCAAATCCAAGAACTGTTGGATCGAGGATTCATTCGACCTAGTGTGTCTCCATGGGGAGCACCAGTGTTGTTCGTAAAGAAGAAGGATGGGTCCATGCGCATGTGCATCGACTATCGACAATTGAATAAACTGACTATCAAGAATAAGTATCCTTTGTCGAGGATAGATGATTTATTTGATCAGCTGCGGGGAGCTTCAGTTTTCTCCAAAATAGATCTTCATTTTGGTACCATCAGCTGAGAGTTAAGGAGGCTGATGTGTATAAGACTGCGTTTAGGACTCGTTATGGTCATTACGAGTTCCTAGTGATGCCGTTTGGGTTGACGAATGCACCAGCTGCCTTCATGGACCTGATGAACCGAGTATTCTAGCCCTACCTGGATCGATTCGTGGTGGTATTTATAGACGATATCTTGGTGTCTTCAAGAACCGAGGGTGAACATGATGCACATCTCTGAATTGTTCTGCAGATTTTAAGGGAGAAACAACTGTACACTAAGTTTAGCAAGTGTGAGTTCTGGCTACGAGAAGTGACATTTCTGGGTCACGTGGTATCTGCCGAGGGGATTAGGGTTGATCCTCAAAAAATTGAAGCTGTACTGGATTGGAAACCACCTAAGACCGTATCTGAGATTCGAAGTTTTTTGGGTCTGGCAGGGTATGACAGACGTTTTGTTGAGGGGTTTTTCTTGATTGCTGCACCTCTGACTAAGTTACTGCGTAAAGAGGTATCGTTTAACTGGACTGATAAGCAGCAAGAAAGTTTTGAGGAACTGAAGAAAGTTCTGACTGGGGCCCCTGTCTTGATACTGATGTCAGTGCGGGAAGGAATTCATCGCCTCACTGGTGATGCATCACACGTTGGTCTGGGTTATGTGCTGATGCAGGAGGGTAAGGTGGTTGCTTATGCGTCTCGTCAGCTTAAGCCTCACGAGGCGAACTACCCTACTCATGAATTGGAGTTAGCCGCAGTGGTATTCGCACTAAAAACTTGGAGGCACTATTTATACGGTGAGAAGTGTATTATCTACACAGATCACAAGAGCCTCAAATACCTCCTTACTCAGAAGGAGCTGAATCTTAGGCAGCGAAGATGGATAGAGCTGTTTAAGGATTATGATTGCTCGATTGAGTACCACCCTGGTTAGGCTAACGTGGTAGCTGACGCACTGAGCCGTGGGCTGTATTTGATTAGAGAGCAATGTTTGCTCGTCTTAGCTTGTTTGATGATGGTAGCTTGTTGGCTGAGCTGCAAGTTAGACCGACATGGACTAAACAAATTAAGGATAAACAGTTGTTTGATGAGTCACTGGTTCCTCGTTTCTGACAGGTTGAGAATGGGGAAACTTTGAATTTTGGGCTGAATAGTAAAGGAGTACTGTGTTTCCGTGGGAGAGTCTGTGTACCGAGGGATTTTGGTCTGAGGTGGTCTACACTGTAGGACGCCCATAGTATTCTATATGCTATGCATCCTGACGGAAACAAGTTATACCGAGATATTCGTGAGCTGTACTGGTGGCCAGGACTGAAACGCAAAGTTACTGATTTTGTGAGTAAGTGTTTGACGTACCAGCAGGTTAAGGCTGAGCATCAGCTGCCTTCAGGGTTACTGCAGCCAGTTAAGATTCCACTTTGGAAGTGGAAGAGGGTAACCATAGATTTTTTGAGTGGGCTACCCTTAGCGCCTACTAAGAAGGATTCGGTATGGGTTATCGCAGACCGATTGACTAAATCTACCCATTTTATACCAGTCCGTACTAATTACTCATTGCAGAAGCTGGCAAAGTTGTATGTGGCTGAAATAGTGAGACTGCATGGGGTACCGGTTTCCATCATATCCGACAGAGAACCTTGATTCACATATCGGTTCTGGAAGAAATTACACGAGGCTTTGGGTACTGGGTTGAAATTCAGTACTGCGTTTCATCCTCAGACAGATGGACAGTTAGAGAGGGTGATTCAGATACTGGAGGACATGTTAAGAAGTTGTGTAATTGATTTTCAAGGCAGCTGGGAAGACTATTTGCCGCTAGTAGAGTTCGCGTATAATAATAGCTACCAGTCCAGTATTCAAATGGCACCGTACGAGGCGTTATATGGTCGTAGGTGTCATACTCCTACCTATTGGACTGAGCTGGGCGAGCGGCGAGTTCTGGGGCCAGAGTTAGTTTTTGATACCGAAAAGAAGGTAAAACTGATTCGAGACCGGTTGAAGGAAGCATCTGATAGGCAGAAGTCTTATGCGGATCTTAAACGCCAAGAGATTGAGTATTCTTGTGGAGGACTTCGTATTTCCCAAGGTTTTCCCATGGAAAAAGATACTAAGGTTTGGGCGGAAGGGTAAGCTTAGCCCTAGGTTCATTGGGCCTTACCATATACTGAAATCGGTCGCCTATCAACTTGAGTTGCCTCCAGAATTAGACCGGATTCACGATGTGTTCCACGTCTCCATGCTGAGGCATTATCACTCTGATCCCACACATATAGTACCAGTCGAGGAGATCGAGGTTAGGCCAGATCTGACATTCGAGGAGGAGCCAGTGCAGATATTGGACCGTGAGGTTAAAGTACTGAGGAAGAAATATCTTCCTCTAGCCAAGGTGCTTTGGCGTACTCACAGTTCAAAAGATGCCACGTGGGAACCTGAGGAGGCGATGCGTCGGCAATACCCTCATCTATTCTGACCAGGTAAATTTCGAGGCTGAAATTTCGTTAAGGGGGTAGAGTTGTAACGCCCCAAAAATTTAAGTCTTTATTTTTGCATGTTATGACATGAATTGCTTGTTTGCCTTAATGGCTAAGTGATTTGGGTATGTATGGGAGTGTTTGATAAGCCTGGGTTCAAGTCTTGGCTTTTGCAGAATTTTTAGTTTTGCTCTTAAATGAATATGGACACTGGCATATAGGCTTTATAAATAATTGTGCTTGTTTTATGACAAAAAGAGCTTGTGGTCTAGTGGCAAGGTGGCCTATTGTGTAACTGTGAGGTCTGAGGTTCAAGTCCTGGGTTGCGCAATGGAGTATTTATTTTGCTGCTTAAGCTGTGTAGGTAGTGGAGTTAGACTGAAACACAGCTAAGGAAAGTTTGAATAGAAGTTGAATGGAGTTGTTGGGGTAGTAGAGGAGAAATCGATGGAGTAATTCAAGGAGGGATAATGGGAGAGATACGAGGAGAAAATCAAGGAGTTTGATGGAGAGAAAGTGTTTGTGCCGAATTTGGGCTCTAGGCACTCAGATAATCGATTTTGGGGGTTTTGGGTTGTTTTTTTCTCTATCTGCTTCAGTTTCGGTCAGCATTCTTTTCACCTTTTGCTTTTGGTGCCGAATTTTGGTTAAGACTTTGTGTACCTCTCGGGTTTGTTCGTTTTCTTTTTCTGCTCTTTCCTTTATTTCTTTTTTTTGTTTGGCCAAATAGCTCTTTGGTTCTCTCCTCTGCCGAATCCTATTTTCTCTTCCCCTCTTCTCTTTTTTGTTTCTTTTCTCTCCTCTACTTTCCCAAACCTAGACCGAATAGTGTTGGGTAGTTTCGTGTTTCATTTTTCTTCTGATTTGCTCTTCTTCCTCTACCCCTTTTTGGTCAACT
The DNA here is from genome assembly GCA_025698515.1 of Gossypium sturtianum. Lineage (NCBI taxonomy): Eukaryota > Viridiplantae > Streptophyta > Magnoliopsida > Malvales > Malvaceae > Gossypium > Gossypium sturtianum. The sequence goes on from CM046948.1 coordinate 44,561,643, forward strand.
GGTTGTCGAATATTGCTTTTCTCTCCCACTTCATCTCTTCAATTTTGTTTTCGACTTGACAACTATTCTCTGACAGTTCGAATTCCTCGAGGAGTGAAAGAGTTTCAAGTGAGATTAAAGTCGTCGAAACCTTCCTATCCTCACTCGATCAAAGGTAAGTATGTAGGCTAGCACTCTAAAGTGTAGGACGAATGCTTTCTACGATTCTGTAAGTTATCACGTGTGGATTTAAACCACATGAATAAACAATCATGTTTAATATAATCCGTTTGTAATGCAGATATCCGTCAAAGAGATTGTAGTCAAACTTCGTCAGTGGTATAAGTGGGCTAAGCCACATTTGTCAATTGAGACAAGTGTTAATTTTAGTTTTAGTTAAGGGTGTAAAAGAAGGGGATTAAGCTTACTGTTCAGCGACTAATGGAAATCCGTGTATGAATGTAGGTTTTGGTGCTCGTGGATCTTGGTGCGTGTTCACAAGTAGGTGTGTAAACACCCCACTGTAACTGTAGAACGGCAAAAGCCGAAAAGCTAAAAATACAGCCTGTGAGACTACACGAGCGTGCGATCGCTTGTGTGGTAAGCCAAACCCACGAATCATGGGCGATAGACTGTAGAGGCCCCCATGAGCATTTTCATGGGCTTAGGCCGCAATGGGCCACGTTGGGCCGAAAGGTGTCGTGTGGGTCCAATGGGCCTATGGGCCCCACACGGATGAAATCCACAATTTGTGGCAAATACTGGACTGGGCTATGTAGGTCTCATAGCCGTGGCGAAATTGGGGCTGAACGGGCCGCACGAGCATGTGGGCCCACTTGGGCCGAGTAATGGGCCTTGGGCCCATTTACACTGTTATGACCATTTAGGTTACCGGAGTCGCTCGAGGCAATTGCGAACCTTCCGAGAGCTCGATATCTGTATCGAGACCCCAAAATAGTTAAAATTACCAAAATACCCCTAAAGGGTGAAATGACTACTTTTACCCCTAATAGATGGAAATGACCGTTATACCCCTAAAGGTAGGTTGAGTGATGTGTTCATGATTTGTAGATGATCATTCATCGAGTATGACATTCTCGCATATACGTATGATTTATGACATGACATACTGCATGGGGTTGGGATACTGTTATGGAGGAAGTATACTGTACTGGTGGCTTTGCCACATATATCTATTCTTGGCGACTTTCTTTGCGATATTGGTGTGTTGGTGGGTGGATCGATTTTATCCCACATGGTGTGTTGGTGGTACGGAGTGGTGTGTTGGTGGATCTGGGATGGGTTGCATTATTGCACTGTACTGATATGGTATTGGGCTAAGGCCCACTGTAACACCCCTTACCCAAAATCGTCGCCAGAATAGGGTTAAGAGGCATTACCTGTAACACCCCTTACCCGAGACCATTGCCGGAGTCGAGCATGAGGCGTTACTAGACTTAACTACTAATTCGAGGCATAAAAATTGAAACTGTCCATCTGCGTCATGTTGTCTAAATTAACTATAACTCAAGTTACAAAACTCAAATTTTAGATCCGTAGAAACTAGACTTATATATCTTCTTACTATAATTTTTCCAGAATTTTTCATGTGGCCAATTAGTACAGTTTATTCATTAAAGTTTCCCCTGCTTCACTGACAAACGGTTCTGACCTATCTTAACCTAAATTCAAATATCTCATTGTACAATTTTCATATTATGTCCCACTTGTTTCTATTGAAAATAGACTCACTAAGGAATCTAGATATATAAAATATAACTCATAATTCATTTTGTACAATATTTGATAATTTTTCCAATACCGAACAAGGGATCACGAAGTCATTCAGAACTAGTCTAACTAAAATTTAAATATCACAGAATATAAAATTCCTTCGCCTACTCTGTTTCTATCATATAAAAATAGACACAATAATCTTTAATTCTATATCTTATTCACTTTCTAATTCCATTTCTCCTATTTTTGGTGATTTTTCAAAATCACGTCACTGTTGCTAACCAAAAACTGTTTCATTGCAAAATATGGTTAACTAGTTTATAACATCTTGACTCCCTTTCATTTAAACTCTATACATTAACCATACTTATATATACCAAAAACAAATCAACCAAAACCACAACAAAACATAATCATCAAGCCAAAATATAAATTCCAAGATTAACAAGATGGACAAGCCATTTTCGCATGGCTTATACAAATATATACAACTTCAAAACCAGCAATATCAAACCTAGTCTATACATGCCACGTAACAAAATCGCCAAGCATTTATTTACCGAAGCGAAAATTGGATAGTGTGATGAGATCTCCTTCGACTTCCAACCTGAGCAAGTCTTCGAAACTCTATAAACATAAGAAAATTACACAAAGTAAGCTTTGAAAGCTTAGTAAGCCATAAGCAAATAATTCACTATAGAAACATATATAATTCAATTCAAATTGGCCAAAATTTAGTTAATCACATACACATATACAACCACTTTTCTCATATAATCCATGTTCCTCGTTAAGTAACATCACTTACATTATTTTTCATTTAACAAATAAACCTCATACGTACCTGAATCATTTAACTCGAATACACAGTCAGTCACCAATTCATTCATGGAAATATCATAATCATGCATATATTCCATCTCATAATTTATATCTAATTCACTTACTCATAATTTATATCACCATTCGTAGCTTCAATACTTACCAAAATTAGGTCTTTGAATTGAAAATTTACTCATGTTCTTAGTACTCGTTGACCGATTTCGTACACTTAGTGCTCGGTAATTCAATTCGCACCCTTAGTGCATAGTGACCGATTTCGCACACTTAGTGCTCAGTATTTTAAATTCGCACACTTAGTGCATAATGACCGATTTCGCACACTTAGTGCTCGGTATTTTAAATTCGCACACTTAGTGCCTTTCTCAATCCTGTTACACATTTATATATCCAATCTCATAAAAATTAAACCTCCACTATAAATATACGAATTAGCTTAAATCAATCTCATTAATCAACATCCCATTCGGGTGCACCAACGGCACATATACATATCTCACATTCGGCTATACTATGCACATATATATAGTTATCACAATCAGCTATATCAATAATATTTATACATACTTCCATTAAATTCACATATACCACTATAAGAAAAATCCAATTCAACTCAATTGCTTAAAAACTTACTTATTAGATCAAATACACATGATTTATTATTCCACCACATATGGCCGAATATACTAGTTTAATGCATTATCTTATATATAACTGAACATCCAAAGTTAATTAAATTATCACATGTACTCATAGATTCAAATTTAATATAATATTACATATAACCACTTATATACAAATTCAGTTCATCATCACATATACACATACCTTTGTGGCCGAACATATAAGGTTAATTAAATCAACTTACTTGTTCAATTTCCACATCCATATGAAGTCTTTAGACATAGACTTGAAAATAAATCACCGGTATTAAACCTGCTAGGCGTATGCCTGAATCACACACCGGCACTAGGCCTGCTAGACCCAAGGTCTGAAATTTATTCACCGGCAATAAGCCTGCTAGGCACGAAGCCCGATTTAAGTTCACTAGCTCAAAGCTTGCTAGGCCCAAGGCCCGAAACATCACAAATACATAATCGATTTAAGGACATAAATCACATATACTAAGTCATAAGCTTTCATCAAAAATTTATACTATCTTTCATATATCTAAACTTACTCAAGTAGTTCCTTGAACATATCAAATACCATCCCTCACATTCGGCAATAGCTAATATAATTATAAACATTTCAATTCAGCATGAATAATTTACATTTAATTAAAATTAAGAACAACCATTTTCTTATAGACTTACCTCGGATATCGGTGAACGTAAAATCAACTATTCGGCTATTTTTGTCTTTCCCCGATTCAAATCCGACTTTCTCTTTTCTTGATCTAATTTGATATAAATTAAACTTATTTAATATATATTCAATTAAATTCACTCAAAAACACATGAATAAGTAATTTGCACTTTTACCCCATACATTTTACATTATTAGCTATTTAGTCCCTATTGCACAAAACACAAAATACACCAAATTTGAAAATACTCCTTTATGGCCGAATGTTACCCATGCCCATACAAATCCATACAATCCATTTATTTTTCATTTTTGTCCCTCAAATATTTATTTTTGCAATTTAATCCAAATCACTCAATTTCATCAACAATTCAAGAACAATACTTGTTAATCTATCACATATAATTAATATTTCATCATCAAACAACAAGAATATCAAGCCTCCTTCAATGGCATCTCACGAAAAACACAACCAAATAAAAAATTTACACATGGGCTAGCTAAAACTCAAAGCAACGATCTTAAAAATGTAAAAATTATCAAAAACTAAAACCGAATCATACCTTAATTTTTACTTCAAGCTAGCCGAAACCTAAGAGTTTTTCTTCTTTCTTTTTTTTATTGTGTTTTTCGGCACCAAGATGAGTGATAATGGCTTTCTCTTTTTGATGTTTTATTTTATTATTCTTATATTATAAAATGTAAACTTTAACATATATTTTATGTATATAAAAACATATTAATATAAAATTAAAGCCAAGTGCCGCCCACTAACATGGTAATTGGCTAATTTACAACTTAAGTCCACATGCAAAAGAAGACAAATCAATTAAACACTCAATTAAATAAAAGGTTACTTTTACCACTTATGCGATTTAATCCTTTTTCTTAAATTAAACACACAAACGGACAAATTAATTCACGAAATTTTAACACATGCTCAATCATATATAATTAACACGAAAAATAATATTAAAATATTTTTATTTTTTTAACTCAGATTCGTGGTCCCGAAACCACCATTCCGATTAGGGTCAAAATCGGGCTGTTATAACTCTCCCCCTTAGGGATTTTCGTCCTCGAAAATCTTACCAGAAAGTAGATTAAGGATTTGCTTCTGCACAATACATTTCAAATTCACACATAGCTTCAATTTCAAATCTCTTTAATCTCACAATTGAAATTACGATCGACTTTCATCAGACATCATCTCTAGCTGAGACTGCTTATGACTGTATTAAATTGTTTTCATTTTCTGCTCAATTTCTTTGACGATATTAATCCCGTGGATCATTTTCTCACAAAACTCGATCCTATAATAACAGAGTTCGGTAACTTCTTATAATAGCAACAGTCTTTCTTAGTTGCTTTGAAACTCTAAAAGACAGTGACAAATAAATATTTCGAGAGTTTGAATTGCGTTTCCCGATTTCAATGCAATCTCATACTCACAAATTACTGTAACTTTCCTCAGAATCCCAATATGAGTTTCAGATCTCAATTCGAAACAATGATAATTGGTACCATGTGTATACTTATCATCTCAGGAATAGATAACTCTATAATCAACACTTTATTTCTATAATCAACAAAGTCAGAAATATCACAGTTCACACTCATTCATCAATATCATATCTCGGAATGTCGTGCATGTAACACCCCAAACCCGGCCCATGCGTTATGACCGGATATGACATGTCACATGAGAAAAACGTGTTAAATCCCCTTTTGATTTGTATTAAAACAGATGTTAATTTTGTTATAAACAAGAAAACAAATATTATTAGAAACATTTGATAAAATACTACTAATCTTTGAAAGTTAATTGAGAAATCGAAAATTTGGACAAATGATCTTATAAAACCGTGTCTTTTAAAAATATCGTTTGAAAGTTCGAGTGAAAACTTCCGTGTTAAAATATTTATAAAAGTTTATTTTGAAATCCATTTGTTAATCGATTTTGGAAAACCTTAATTTAAGTTTTTAGAAAAATTCTCATTTTAAACAATTCAAGCAAAATACTAAGTATAACAACCATAAAGCAAATAATAAACTACTCCAGAGGCCTTATTACAACATAAAAAAAACCAAAATAGTAAAGTGAACGGAAATAGAAATTTACTAAATTCTGAAAATAACACTCCAAAAGTATGGCCTCCACCGAGTCATCCATGGCCTCAAGTCCTCGTCACTGAGCATTACCTACAAGGGTTAAGAAAAGGGGGAGTGAGTTACAAGAACTCAGTGTGAAACCCCTTACCGTTGTCCACTGGGCCTGAAACCCATTTAGCAATATTTTGGGCCTAAGCCCCTTTTTACATAATAATGTTTCAAATATATCATATGAATGTAATGCAAATCCCAAACCATCCTAATAATCCATCCGCTACACACCACCTGTACCAGCCCATTACACCTATGGGGATCAAGTCAACCCACCCCGCCAAACACACCAATCGCAGGCATTATGCCATTTATAACAAATTTTGATTGTGGCCGAGCCACCAAAATCACAATATCATATTAACAAACATTTTTGTGGCAGTGCCACCGGAATCACTTCTCTTCAACATTTTCCCATCCCATGCAAATTATGTAAATGCATCATACATAGCAAATCATGATATTTACAAATACAAACAACAATAATTAATTCAGGGATTCATTACAATAATTCAGCCCATTGTAGCACTTGCAAATCAGCCCATTAAGACCATATATCAAAACGACCCCTTATGGAAAAATATCAAATCGACCCATTTAAGCAATACATCAAATCGACCCATTTAAGCAATATAACAAATCGGCCCATTACGATAATATAACAAATCGGCCAATTACGGCAATGTATCAAATCGGTTCGTTAAGGCAATATAACAAATCGCCCATTACGGTAATGTATCATATCGGTCCGTTAAGGCAATATAACAAATCGCCCATTACGGGCAAATTCGTATCGACCCTTTTAGGCGCCGTAATTCTCACAGTGTTAATACCGATTTTGTCAATTTTACCAAAAATAGTGTAATTTAGGCCACTTTTCCCGATTTACTCCATTAAACGATTTTAATCGTAGCTATATATTTCCAATATGATATCAATCTTAAACTCACGGAAAATGGTGTGAGATTACACACCTGATTACGGTAAGTACTAAGCTTTCTTGATCTTCGACACCTAAGATATCATAACGCTCGATTAGTCGACATACGCGATTTAATAATCAAACTCTTAAAATAAACGATCTAATGTGTTTACCCTTGGAATCGTGAACGACCACAATTTGTCGTTCTCCCCGGATGACGATCCACAACCCGGTGGAAAATCCCGAACCGCCTATACTGCCTTTCGTTTGAATTTAGGAGTAGGGATCACTGATCTGCTCCTTTTGAGTTCTCCACTCGCCTTTCCTTTCAAATCGGCACCACAAGCCTCCATTCGATTAGATCTTAGTTAGATCGATATTACGTTGATATGAGATGGTTGACTAAGAAAAAGATTCGGCTTACCTATAGAATCGTATGGTCACAAATCGATAGATCGAGCGATTTAATCCCTAAAATATAATCAGTTAATCATCACTATTCCGATAACATCTTAAACAAATAAAGAATGATTTTGTAAAATCCTTGAAGAACTCCTTACCTTAAAGAGTTATAGGACCGATTCCCAACGATTGTACGGTGACTACGGAAGAATCAAAGTTTCGGCCTTCCACTATAATTTTACATTAGAAGGTGATCATATTGTAAAGAGTTATGAAAGGAAGATATTTTGGTTGAAACAAAATGAATATTCGAATGTTGATAAACACACATTCGGCTAGGAGAACGAAAAAGAAGAATATAGAATAGAACTACTTACCGATTGATCAAAGGAGTGGGTGTTAATACGGATGAGAAGAAAAGAGAAAGAAGAGATGAAGGGTTCGACTATAGAGGAAAATGGGCAATGATATTCGGATATGGAGGAAATGGATTAGAGAAGAAGATGAACAAGGGGTTTGAAGGGTTTCGGCCAACACCAAAAGAGATGTAAACCAAAGGAAAATGTGAGTATTTTGGCAACAAGAAAATTGGTAAAAGATGGATTAAGATTTCGGCACAACAATGAAAAGAAAAGACCAAAACAAAGAAAAGATACTCTCTTTTTGGATTTTGGGAGCTACGGTTAATAGGAAAGATTTGAGAAAGAAATATGACACAAAAACTAAAGAGAAACAACTTCTCAAGCACTAAAGTTGTCAAAAACTCCTAGCAAAATTCGGCTATACTCCCGCTTCACCAAAACCGTACATACCTTGGCAAAAAGGTCAAACATTTGCCAACCAAAACTTTCCAAAACACTTTCCTCTCTTTGTGCCAACATGTTCCCTATACTTTCCTTTTCTTTTGATTTCTTTCCCTACCCTCATCCTTTCCTTATTTCTTTAGCCACCTTGCCAAAATTAAAAAGTCCACCTTGCCTTATATATCATCTTGGCCGACACTTAGGGAAAGAATACAAAAACAATAGTCAAAATTTGCACATTATGGGATTTGAACCTCCTCCCTCAAGGTACTTCATGTGGCGCCATATCCCCTTTACCATAAGCTCCTTTATGCTAGCACATTACTCATTTAATTCCATAAACATTGAGGTCACTTACTATATCTCCTTAAAGTGCTAAAACATAAAATTTTTACTAAGGCCCAATTAAACCCCGAGCCTTCTTAAGACCTTAAAACAATACACTATTAGTAATTTAACTAGCTTAACACAAGGAATAATGCAACACATAAAATTCAAATTTTAGGATGTTACAATTCTACCCCCTTAAAGAAAATTTCGTCCTCGAAATTTACCTGATTAAAAGAGGTGAGGATATTGCTGCCGAATTGCGTCCTCAGGCTCCCATGTAGCTTCCTCCGATCCGTGATTACGCCATAATACTTTGAGTAACGGCACTGACTTCCTTCTCAACACCTTAACGTCCCGATCTAAAATCCGTACTGGCTCCTCTTCAAAAGATAAGTCAGGTCTTATCTCAACTTCCTCCACCGGTACTGTATAAGACGGGTCCGATCGATAACGCCTTAACATTGAGACATGAAAAACACTATGTATCTGACTCAACTCCGGAGGTAACTCAAGCTGATAAGCCACTAGCCCAACACGCTTCATTACACGGTATGGCCCGATGAACCTAGGGCTCAACTTGCCCTTCTTTCCAAATCTAAAGATCTTCTTCCAATGTGAGACCTTTAGAAAGACCTGATCTCCCACCGCAAACTCAATATCCTTACGCTTCAGATCCGCATACAATTTTTATCTATCCGAAGCTTCCTTTAACCGTGCCCGAATTACCTTTACTTTTTCCTCCATCTCTGATATCAGCTCAGGACCCAATAACTGTCGCTCCCCCAGCTCAGTACAACAAGTAGGAGTACAACACCTACGACCATACAACGCCTCGTACGGTGCCATCTGGATGCTGGATTGATAACTGTTGTTGTATGCAAACTCTGCCAACGGTAGGAAATCCTCCCAACTACCCCTGAAGTCGATCACACAGCCCCTTAGCATGTCTTCCAGAATTTGGATTACTCTCTCCGACTGACCATTTGTCTGAGGATGAAATGTCGTGCTGAAATTTAACCTTCTTCCCAAAGCTTCATGTAAAGCTTTCCAAAATCTTGATGTAAACCTAGGGTTCCTGTCCGATATAATAGACACTGGTACCCCATGTAACCTCACGATCTCTGCTACATACAACTTGGCCAACTTCTGCAATTAGTAATCTGTACGAACAGGTAGGAAATGAGCAGTCTTCGTCAACCGATCCACTATTACCCAAACGGAGTCCTTCTTAGTAGGCGTTAAAGGTAACCCACTAACAAAGTCCATCTTTATCCTTTCCCATTTCCATAATAGAATTTTCACCGATTGTAGCAATCCCGACGGTAATTGATGTTCCGCCTTCACCTGCTGACATGTTAAGCACTTACTCACGAAATCTGTAACTTCCCGTTTCAACCCTGGCCACCAATACTGCTCACGGAGATCTCGATACATTTTATTTCCCCCGGGGTACATAGCAAATGGGCTACTATGCACCTCACGCAGAATCATTTATCTCAATTCTGAATCTTTGGGCATGCAAATTCTTCCGCGGAAACACATTACTCCATCACTATTCAATCCAAAATCCCCTATCACACCACCTTCCACTTGCTGAAGTAAGGAACCCAACCTTTCATCTAATAACTATTTTTCCTTAATCTGGTTCACCCACGCAGGCATCACCTGAAGTTCGGCTAGCAGACTACCATCTTCATACAGGCTGAGATGAGCAAACATCGCTCTCAAATCCGATATCACCTTTCGACTGAACGCATCAGCCACCACGTTAGCCTTTCCTGGATGATACTCGATTGAGAAGTCATAATCTTTCAACAGTTCTACCCACCTCCGCTGTCTTAAGTTCAGCTCCTTTTGGGTAAGGAGGTACTTTAGACTCTTATGATCCGTGTAGATAATCAACTTCTCACCGTACAGATAGTGTCTCCAAATCTTCAAAGCAAACACCACTGCAGCTAACTCCAAATCATGAGTGGGATAGTTCACCTCGTGCGGCCTTAATTGACGAGATGCATAAGCCACCACTTTTCCTCCTTGCATCAACACACATCCCAAGCTTGTGTGTGACACATCACAGTAAATAATAAACTCTTTTCCAGCCTCAGGTTGAATCAATACTGGCGCTTCTGTCAAAATTTTCTTCAATTTCTCAAAGCTCTCTTGTTGTTGATCTGACCACACAAATGGTACTCCCTTGCGCAACAGCTTAGTTAGGGGTGCAGCAATCAACGAAAACCCCTCAATGAAATGCCTGTAATAACCAGCCAACCCTAGGAAACTCTGAATTTCGGCCACTGACTTTGGTGGTTTCCAATCCAACATAGCCTCGACCTTCCGGGGATCAACTCTAATTCCTTCGACAGACACAACATGCCCCAAAAAGGTTACTTCCTTCAGCCAAAATTCACACTTACTGAATTTGGCATAAAGTTGCTTCTCCCTTAATATCTGCAATACTACCCGCAGATATGAATCATGCTCTTCTTCATTCTTTGAGTACACCAAGATGTCATCTATGAACACCACCACAAACTGATCTAAATAGGGTTGGAAGACCCGGTTCATCATGTCCATAAATGCATCTGGTGCATTAGTCAACCCAAATGGCATCACCAAGAACTCATAATGCCCATAGCGAGTTCGAAACACAGTCTTATGAGTATCCGACTCCTTAACCTTAAGTTGGTGATACCCCGACCTTAAATATATCTTCGAAAAAACTGAAGCTCCTCGCAGTTGATCAAATAGATCGTCGATTCTCGGCAACGGATACCTGTTCTTCATCGTAAACTTATTCAACTGTCTATAATCGATGCACATACGCATCGACCCATCCTTCTTCTTGACGAACAAAACTGACGCTCCCCACGGTGACACACTCGGTCGAATGAATCCCCAATCCAACAACTCCTGAATTTGAGCTTTAAGCTCCGCTAACTCCTTCGGTGCCATTCTATAGGGAGTAATGGACACCGGAGCAGTTCCAGGCAATAACTCAATGCCAAACTCTACCTCCCGATCTGGAGGCAGTCCTGGAAGCTCCTCTAGAAAGACATCCGAAAACTCTTTCACCTTTCTAACACTTTCCACCGACAATTCCTTTGCTTCCAAGGCACTAATGAAAGCTAAGAATGCTCCATACCCCTTTCTCACCAACTCTTCTGCCTTTAAAGCAGATACCACATTTGATAGATAGTTCCTTCTTTCACCTATCATTATCACTTTCTTATCCTCTGAAGTTCTTAGTATCATCTGTTTTGCAGCACAATCCAAGTTTGCATGGTGTTTCACCAACCAGTCTATGCCCAAAATAAGGTCGAACTCGCCGAATGGCAGTTCCATCAAATCTGCCAAAAATTTTCCCCCTGAATTTCTAAAGGCACATCCCTAAACAGCTTATTTACTACCACCGACTGTCCTAGAGGGCTAATTACAATTGTTTCTCTAGCAGTATTCTCAGATCTAATGTTCAGATTTCCAGATACAGCACAAGCAACATAAAATGGGTGGATCTGATATCTATCAAAGCAGTAACAGATACATCAGTTATAAAGAACGTACCGATTATGACATCCAGTGCATCGCCATCCTCCCGACGTCTAACCGCATAGACCAACCCTGGCTGTCTTGCCTCCGCGTTACCCCTATTACCGGTACCTCTACCCGGTGCATCCTGACCTCGTCCTACGCCATTACTACCTCGACCTGGCCCACGGCCTCTCGGTGGCTGCTGAGTGCCTCTAGCTGGCTGTGCATCATAGTTACAAACATCCTGAGTCTGAGCAGTCTGTCGAGGGCAATCTCTAAGCCGATGGTCCTTAGATCCACATTTCAAACAACCACCGGTTCTCTTCCAGCATTCACCCGGGTGTCGTCTTCCGCAATCCGCACATGGCTGCAACTAATTTGTAGTAACTGGTAATCTAGCTCGAGCTGGCTACTCATTTCTGGGCCTCTTCTGAAATCCTCTAGCAGGATCTGAGTACCTAAAGTCTTTCTTGCTCCTGCCACTATCCTTGTCTCGGTTTTGCCACTCCGAGTGCTTAGCCTCTTCAGCTATCTTGGCTTTCTCCACTAGTGTGGCAAAATTCCTCTCTTTTTGTGGGGCTATCAGTACCCGCAACTCATCACGCAACCCGTCCTCAAAACGCACACAGTGTTCGTAGTCAGTTGGCACTATTCCCCAGGCATATCGACTCAGACGCAGAAATTTCGCCTCGTAAGCTGCCACAGTCTTACCTCATTGGACCAGATTTAGGAATTCTTTCCTTCGGGCATCCACATAACTAGCCCCGACATACTTTCCCTGATATGCCGTCTTGAAGAAATCCTAGGTAATACGATCGGCCTGAGTGCCTTCCCGAACAGTGAGCCACCATTGATACGCTTCGTCTCTCAGCAATGCAACAACTCCTTTCAGTTTCTGTTCGGCAGTGCAATTCAAATCGTCCATGATCCGCTCCACTGCCTCAAGCCAATACTCTGCTACATTTGGGGCCACACCCGAGATACCCCTAAAAACCACAGCACCATTCGATCTGAGTCTTTCTGAAATTGACCCACGAGCTGCCAGCCCAGTTCTTGCCCCAGCAACCCTTTCCAAGACTCGCAACATTGCTTGGGACAGAGCGTCGTCCTCCCTCAAATGATCATGTGACCCAGCTTCAGTCACAGGTGAAGCAGGTGCGTCCATTTCCGGCATATGTCCCGATGCCTCAGATACAACTCTAGCGCCACGGCCTCTACCATGGCTACGTCTACCACGACCACGTCCTCTAGCACTCATATTGGCTAATTCGATTTAATTTGATTACGAGTCTTATGAATCAGTATACTATTTCAGTGTTTATTAAACAATATTTTGTGAAGCATAAGTAGTAAAGTCGTTTTCGCAAAACGCATCCTATAGTCTCAATCTCTATAGTTTTAGCTTCCTAAAACTAAAGGTTCTAGAGTGTTTCTATAGTCATAACACATCAATCATAATCATAAAATGATAACATTTACTTACTTGACTTGGTGCCGGATACCCGTGGTGCCATACTTCATTTAAAACATACATTTATAATTTTAAATTTAAACAGCTTTGAAAAACGCTTTTGAACCCAAACCACAGCCGAGTTTTGCAACTGGGCTCTGATACCATAAAATGTAACACCCCAAACCCAGCCCATGCGTTATGACCGGATCTGACATGTCACATGAGAAAAACGTGTTAAATCCCCTTTTGATTTGTATTAAAACAGATGTTAATCTTGTTATAAACAAGAAAACAAATATTATTAGAAACATTTGATAAAATACTACTAATCCTTGAAAGTTAATTGAGAAATCAAAAATTTGGACTAATGATCTTATAAAACCGTGTCTTTTAAAAATATCGTTTGAAAGTTCGAGTGAAAACTTCCGTGTTAAAATATTTATAAAAGTTTATTTTGAAATCCATTTGTTAGTCGATTTTGGAAAACCATAATTTAAGTTTTTAGAAAAATTCTCATTTTAAACAATTCAAGCAAAATACTAAGTATAACAACCATAAAGCAAATAATAAAATACTCCATAGGCCTTATTACAACATAAAAAAAAACCCAAAATAGTAAAGTGAACGGAAATAGAAACTTACTAAAGTCCGAAAATAACACTCCAAAAGTATGGCCTCCACCGAGTCATCCATGGCCCCAAGTCCTCGTCACTGAGCATTACCTACAAGGGTTAAGAAAAGGAGGAGTGAGTTACAAGAACTCAGTGTGAAACCCCATACCGTTGTCCACTGGGCCTGAAACCCATTTAGCAATATTTTGGGCCTAAGCCCCTTTTTACATAATAATGTATCAAATATATCATATGAATGTAATGCAAATCCCAAACCATCCTAATAATCCATCCGCTACACACCACCCGTATTTCAGCCCATCACACTGTGGGGATCAAGTCAACCCACCCCGCCAAACACACCAATCGCAGGGCATTATGCCATTTATAACAAATTTTGATTGTGGCCGAGCCATCAGAATCACAATATCGTATTAACAAACATTTTTGTGGCAAGTGCACCGAATCACTTCTCTTCAACATTTTCCCATCCCATGCAAATCATGTAAATGCATCATACATAGCAAATCATGATATTTACAAATACAAACAACAATAATTAATTCAGGGATTCATTACAATAATTCGGCCCATTGTAGCACTTGCAAATCAGCCCATTAAGACCATATATCAAAACGACCCCTTATGGAAAAATATCAAATCGACCCATTTAAGCAATACATCAAATCGACCCATTTAAGCAATATAACAAATCGGCCCATTACGATAATATAACAAATCGGCCAATTACGGCAATGTATCAAATCGGTTCGTTAAGGCAATATAACAAATCGGCCCATTACGGTAATGTATCATATCGGTCCGTTAAGGCAATATAACAAATCGGCCCATTACGGGCAAATTCGTAATTCGACCCTTTAGGGCGTTTTCGTAATTCTCACAGTGTTAATACCGATTTTGTCAATTTTACCAAAAATAGTGTAATTTAGGCCACTTTTCCCGATTTACTCCATTAAACGATTTTAATCGTAGCGATATATTTCCAATATGATATCAATCTTAAACTCACAGAAAACGGTGTGAGATTACACACCTGATTACGGTAAGTACTAAGCTTTCTTGATCTTCGACACCTAAGATATCATAACGCTCGATTAGTCGACATACGTGATTTAATAATCAAACTCTTAAAATAAACGATCTAAAGTGTTTACCCTTGGAATCGTGAACGACCACAATTTGTCAATTTTCCCCGGATGACGGTCCACAACCCGGTGGAAAATCCCAAACCGCCGATACTGCCCTTGGTTTGAATTTAGGAGTAGGGATCGCTAATCCGCTCCTTTTGAGTTCTCCACTTGCCTTTCCTTTCAAATCGGCACCACAAGCCTCCATTCAATTAGATCTTAGTTAGATCGATATTACATTGATATGAGATGGTTGACTAAGAAAAAGATTCGGCTTACCTATAGAATCGTATGGTCACAAATCGATAGATCGAGCGATTTAATCCCTAAAATATAATCGGTTAATCATCACTATTCCGATAACATCTTAAACAAATAAAGAATGATTTTGTAAAATCCTTGAAGAACTCCTTACCTTAAAGATTTATAGGACCGATTCCCAACGATTGTACGGTGACTACGGAAGAATCAAAGTTTCGGCCTTCCACTATAATTTTACATTAGAAGGTGATCATATTGTAAAGAGTTATGAAAGGAAGATATTTTGATTGAAACAAAATGAATATTCGAATGTTGATAAACACACATTCGGCTAGAAAAAAGAAAAATAAGAATATAGAATAGAACTACTTATCGATTGATTAAAGGAGTGGGTGTTAATACGGATGAGAAGAAAAGAGAAAGAAGAGATGAAGGGTTCGGCTATAGAGGAAAATGGGCAATGATATTCGGATATGGAGGAAATGGATTAGAGAAGAAGATGAACAAGGGGTTTGAAGGGTTTCGGCCAACACCAAAAGAGATGTAAACCAAAGGAAAATGTGAGTATTTTGGCAACAAGAAAATTGGTAAAAGATGGATTAAGATTTCGGCACAACAATGAAAAGAAAAGACCAAAACAAAGAAAAGATACTCTCTTTTTGGCTTTTTGGAGCTACGGTTAATAGGAAGGATTTGAGAAAAAAAGATGACACAAAAACTAAAGAGAAACAACTTCTCAAGCACTAAAGTTGTCAAAAACTCCTAGCAAAATTCGGCTATACTCCCCCTTCACCAAAACCGTACATGCCTTGGCAAAAAGGTCAAACATTTGCCAACCAAAACTTTCCAAAACACTTTCCTCTCTTTGTGCCAACATGTTCCCTATACTTTTATTTTCTTTTGATTTCTTTCCCTACCCTCATCCTTTCCTTATTTCTTTAGCCACCTTGCCAAAATTAAAAGTCCACCTTGCCTTATATATCATCTTGTCCGACACTTAGGGAAAGAATAAATGAAAAAATAGTCAAAATTTGCACATTATGGGATTTGAACCTCCTCCCTCAATGTACTTCATGTGGCGCCATATCCCCTTTACCATAAGCTCCTTTATGCTAGCACATTACTCATTTAATTCCATAAACATTGAGGTCACTTACTATATCTCCTTAATGTGCTAAAACATAAAATTTTTACTAAGGCCCAATTAAACCCCGAGCCTTCTTAAGACCTTAAAACCATACACTATTAGTAATTTAACTAGCTTAACACAAGGAATAATGCAACACATAAAATTTCAAATTTTAGGATGTTACACTGCATCATGTTACTCTCGTACGATCAAACTAACTGACACTGTGAGCCACCTATAACAATGGTTATATAGTCTCAGAGCTTCTCGGTATAGACACTTTATCTCGAAGCAACAAATAATCATCGATTCCAAATCTAAAATTCTGAATCAGAAATCAATTTATGCTGAACCCCTTTTTTAACTTATAATTCACTGACACATTTCTGAATTTCACAACATCACTAAATAAACATTTATTTAGCCTCTAATTCAGCTAACAACCATTCATTACTTGATAAGATTAATCACATATTCATCGCTCAAAAAGCACACAAAAGCCTCCCATTCAAAACATCCGAAACTATAATCATTTCCTCGGATAAGAATCACTTATAGACTCAAAAGTTTTTCGACGATTCAGGCTAACTTTGCTGTGCCAAGTTCGGATCTTTCTCTGACATTAAACATTTTAAACTCTTATAGTCATCATATATATCACATAACTATTTTCATGCATCTTTAACTATATGAAATCACAAGATATCTCTGTACACTTTTTCATTAGAACACACTTCAAACCATTCATTAACATATGACTGAAGATCATAAACTCTTTATTCAACTCAGACGAAACTAGAACTGACATTTCGGTTGATAATGTCTTCGTGCAAAAGAAAGCTTCAACATTCGAACTAACTTTAATTTACCACAACATTTCTCAAATAGAATTGTTCCAATAGGTATAATTCTGTATTAAATCTTCAAGAGTACAAATTCTTCTTCCATACTATTCTTCAATTCATACATGTACGTTCAAAATTTATTTCTAGTTCGTAGATAGATTCAAACACATATAACCCAATTAACTTTTCAATCAAATAATTTAGATCATACTAAACCACTGAATTGGTCTTTTCGAAGAAATCTTTTCTTCTTGTTAAAAGGATAACCCCAAACATATCATTATACAAATTTATCTTGATCTTCTATCATTTTCACTTTTATCAATGTCGAACCTTCACAAGAACTAGAAAAGAGTTTATAATGTAGCTGTCTCTTATATTAATCATCGAAACTTTGAATTCTACTGAAATCACCTTAACCAAATAGAAATCATTGGACCTTACTAGGAACGATGTCTCAACCCTATAATAAATATTATCCCGACTGTTAAGGAAGCATTTGAACACTGAAAAGAATCAAATATGGTTTTAGTAGCAACCATTGCAGAGACACAACTTCTATAACTCTGAGGACGGTACCACTGCACTCTCACATTTCAAGCCAGAAGTTATAATCATAATAAACATAGTCATCTCTGTCATATAGAGATCTCTTGCAGATAATCACATGGAATCATAAGAAAACTGAAATAGTGAAATTTCAACATATGGAGCTATACAGGATATCTAAAAATTACAACTCGTATATAATGATATCAATTCCGATGCTATCCCAGAAAATGTCTGGAAAGAACAATGTCACTCATAAATACTGAAATCCCCAGTAACAGAAGCAATATAATCTTCACGTATATTCAACAGAACAATAACCAGTAGAAACAGAATATTAACTTCATACAGATTTTACCGTCGACTTTTATATCCACATAATGGAATAAATTATCAGAGAAAGACATAACAATGTCAAACATAACCCAAACAGATCAACGATGCTTTCGTCTATTAATATGTTTAGCTAATGTTCTCATACGATAAGACTTCCTTTTTGAAATTAAACAGTCATATATACTTTTGAGGAAAAATGTACACATAGAATGCCCAAAAGGAATCATAGTAACTACTCAATTATAACCATTGCATTCAACCATTAATACGATTCAATCATTATTCATCTGTCTAATTCTGTCATCAGAAGTTTTCACATTATCCCTTCACTAACAGAAATCAATTCAGAAAAGCTTTCAGTTAATACTTTCTTTAAATAACATACCTGGATTGGTCATTTAATCGGAGTTAACTTCTTCTATAATAGTGACTTTGCATAATTTGAATAGTCTTCGGAACTATCCAATATCTCTTTTAGAACTGTCTTCATTTGCTGATTTGTTTACTAATCTTTCAAACACGGACTTCTATAACTCCACACTCATGAACTTATTCAATCCAAATCTTACAGGTTTCATTATAACATTTTTACTGATAAGGGGGTAAGGGTAGTAACGCCTCAAATTTAATTCGCACATAAATGCACATAACACATACTATCACAAATAGCCAGTTTATTTCTAATTTCACATTCTCTAAACATTTAATAAACATTTGCTTATAATCACTTTTGTTCTTAACACATATTTCATAAGCCAACTCAAATCACTAATTCACAATCGAAATTCTCATATAGCATCATAACTCAAATGTCATAACTCATATGCTCATATAATTATAACATTTATCAATAACAAAAATGTCATACACTTTGATTCATACCTTTACGAGTGTCAACTCATCACCAATATGTTTTCACTCAAACATTTGAGTACACATTCCATACTATCGGAATTTAGCTCGGTTGGAAAGCATATCTGTCTAATTAAAACAATTTTCATCAGAGTCGGGAGATATCATACTATCACAGGTTAAATATGGCATGCATAGCTAGACTCGCATACACTATAGTAGTCCTAGAACCGACTAAATCATAGCTCTGATACCAATCAAATGTAACACCCCTTACCCGAGACCGTTGCCGGAGTCGAGCATGAGGCGTTACTAGACTTAACTACTAATTCGGGGCATAAAAATTGAAACTGTCTATCTGCGTCATGTTGTCTAAATTTACTATAAATCGAGTTACGAAACTCGATTTTAGATCCGTAAATTTTCCTTGAAACTAGACTCATATATCTTCTTAAAATAATTTTTCCAGAATTTTTCATGTTTCCAATTAGTACAGTTTAATCATTAAACTTTCCCCTGTTTCAATGACCAACGGTTCTGACCTCTCTTAACCTAAATTCAAATATCTCATTGTACAGTTTTTATATGATGTTCCCAATTGTTTATATTGAAAATAGACTCACTAGGAATCTAGAAATATAAAATATAACTCATAATTCATTTTTTACAATTTTTTATAATTTTTCTAAGACAGAATAGGGGATCACGAAGTCATTCAGAACCAGTCTCACTAAAATTTAAATATCACAGAATATAAAATTCCTTTCCCTACTCTATTTCTTTCATATAAAAATAGACACAATAAGATTTAATTATATATCTTATTCACTTTCTAATTAAATTTCTCCTATTTTTGGTGATATTTCAAAATCACGTCACTGCTGCTAACCAAAAACTGTTTCATTGCAAAATATGGTTAACTAGTTTATAACATCTTTACTCCCTTTCATTTAAACTCTATACATTAACCATACTTATATATACCAAAAACAAATCAACCAAAACCACAACCAAACATAATCATCAAGCCAAAATATAGATTCCAAGAGTAACAAGATGGACAAGCCATTTTCGCATGGCTTATACAAATATATACAACTTCAAAACCAGCAATATCAAAACTAGGCTATACATGCCACGTAACCAAATCTCCAAGCATTTATTTACCGAAGTGAAAATTGGATAGTGTGATGAGATCTCCTTCGACTTCCAACCCGAGCAAGTCTTCGAAACTCTATAAACATAAGAAAATTACACAAAGTAAGCTTTGAAAGCTTAGTAAGCCATAAGCAAATAATTCACTATAGAAACATATATAATTCAATTCAAATAGGCCAAAATTTAGTTAATCACATTAACATATACAACCACTTTTCTCATATAATCCATGTTCCTCGTTAAGTAACATCACTTACCTTATTTTTTATTTAACAAATAAACCTCATACGTACCTGAATCATTTAACTCGAATACACAGTCAGTCACCAATTCATTCATGGAAATATCATAATCATGCATATATTCCATCTCATAATTTATATCTAATTCACTTACTCATAATTTATATCACCATTCGTAGCTTCAATACTTACCAAAATTAGGTCTTTGAATTGAAAATTTACTCGTGTCCTTAATACTCGTTGACCGATTTTGCACACTTAGTGCTCGGTATTTTAAATTCGCACACTTAGTGCATAATGACCGATTTCGCACACTTAGTGCTCGGTATTTTAAATTCGCACACTTTGTGCCTTTCTCAATCCTGTTACACATTTATATATCCAATCTCATAAAAATTAAACCTCCACTATAAATATACGAATTAGCTTAAATCAATCTCAATAATCAACATCCCATTCGGGTGTACCAACAGCACATATACATATCTCACATTCGGCTATACTATGCACATATATATAGTTATCACAATCAGCTATATCAATAATATTTATACATACTTCCATTAAATTCACATATACCACTATAAGAAAAATCCAATTCAACTCAATTGCTTAAAAACTTACTTATTAGATCAAATACACATGATTTATTATTCCACCACATATGGCCGAATATACTAGTTTAATGCATTATCTTATATATAACTGTACATCCAAAGTTAATTAAATTATCACATGTACTCATATATTCGAATTTAATATAATATTACATATAACCACTTATATACAAATTCAATTCATCATCACATATACACATACCTTTGTGGCCGAACATATAAGGTTAATTAAATCAACTTACTTGTTCAATTTCCACATCCATATGAAGTCTTTAGACATAGACTTGAAAATAAATCACCGGTATTAAACCTGCTAGGCGTATGCCTGAATCACACACCGGCACTAGGCCTGCTAGACCCAAGGTCTGAAATTTATTCACCGGCAATAAGCCTGCTAGGCACGAAGCCCGATTTAAGTTCACCAGCTCAAAGCTTGCTAGGCCCAAGGCCCGAAACATCACAAATACATAATCGATTTAAGGACATAAATCACATATACTAAGTCATAAGCTTTCATCAAAAATTTATACTATCTTTCATATATCTAAACTTACTCAAGTAGTTCCTTGAACATATCAAATACCATCCCTCACATTCGGCAATAGCAAATATAATTATAAACATTTCAATTCAGCATGAATAATTTACATTTAATTAAAATTAAGAACAACCATTTGCTTATAGACTTACCTCGGATATCGGCGAACGTAAAATCAACTATTCGGCTATTTTTGTCTTTCCCCGATTCAAATCCAACTTTCTCTTTTCTTGATCTAATTTGATATAAATTAAACTTATTTAATCAATATTCAATTAAATTCACTCAAAAACACACGAATAAGTAATTTGCACTTTTACCCCATACATTTTACATTTTTAGCTATTTAGTCCCTATTGCACAAAACACAAAATACACCAAATTTGAAAATACTCCTTTAGGGCCGAATGTTACCCATGCCCATACAAATCCATACAATCCATTTATTTTTCATTTTAGTCCCTCAAATATTTATTTTTGCAATTTAATCCAAATCACTCAAATTCATCAAAAATTCAAGAACAATACTTGTTAATCTATCACATATAATTAATATTTCATCATCAAACAACAAGAATATCAAGCCTTTTTCAATGGCATCTCACAAAAAACACAACCAAATCAAAAAGTTACACATGGGCTAGCTAAAACTCAAAGCAACGATCTTAAAAACGTAAAAATTATCAAAAACTAAAACCGAATCATACCTTAGTTTTTGCTTCAAGCTAGCCGAAACCTAAGAGTTTTTCTTCTTTCTTTTTTTTCTTGTGTTTTTCGGCACCAAGATGAGTGATAATGGCTTTCTCTTTTTGATGTTTTATTTTATTATTCTTATATTATAAAATGTAAACTTTAACATATATTTTATGTATATAAAAACATATTAATATAAAATTAAAGCCAAGTGTCGTCGACTAACATGGTAATTGGCTAATTTACAACTTAAGTCCACATGCAAAAGAAGACAAATCAATTAAACACTCAATTAAATAAAAGGTTACTTTTACCACTTATGCGATTTAATCCTTTTTCTTAAATTAAACACACAAACAGACAAATTAATTCACGAAATTTTAACACATGCTCAATCATATATAATTAACACGAAAAATAATATTAAAATATTTTTATTTTTTAACTCGGATTCGTGGTCCCGATACCACCGTTCCGATTAAGGTCAAAATCGGGCTGTTACATTACCGATCAATAGGAACATTTCACATCCATTTCACAACACAAAGTCAATCATCAATCAAACATATTCAAATATAAACATATAGTCCCTTATTAGGTTTACGAGACCTTAAACATGTGTTAGAAAGAGGTCGGGACTAAACCGAACACATACAAAAATTTCCGAAATTTAAACATTTTCTAAGTTACAGAGGTCACACGCCCGTGTGGGTAGGCCCTGTGCCTCACATGGCCTCGGACATGCCCGTGCGTCCAAGCCGTGTCAAAACAGGGCATACATACTGACTTGCACCACACGGCTAGTCACACGCCCGCCTGTCTAGCCCGTGGTCGCTACTGACTTGTTTCACTTGGCAAACTTAAACAACACGGTCGAGCCACACGCCCGTGTGCTCAACCGTGTGGGAAATTATAGGCCATATTCAAAGCCAAACTTGCCACCCACACTTAGGTACACCTACAAGCTTCAAAGCATTACCAATTCATGCCTCAAAATGCATCCAAACATACCATTTCATACACCAATTAACCACCAACTATACCATCTATAATTATACTCAATTTCATCTCACATTGGTTCAACCAAGGTATCAAAATTCACATCTCAAACATATAGACCAAACATCATATAAACCTTACCACCATTCACATTTAAACCAAAATTTTCATCAACCATTTAAGCATGAAACATACCATATTCATCATTTACAAAGTTCACACTTAAAACCTACATCATTCCATTTCCAAGCCAAATCACATGGCAAGGATTAAACAATCCAAAACATGCCATATCAACTAGCCTATACATGACATATACAAACTATATACATCTTTCAAAAGTACCAAATTAAATTGCCGATAGTGTGATAGAGATGCTGACGATCCCCGGATCCGAGCTAGCTTTCCTAACACTGTAAAACAGAGAAACAAATCACACAGTAAGCTTTCAAAAGCTTTGTAAGTTCGTAATACAATACATGTAACTCAACAATTCAAGTCAATATACAAAATAAGCCATCACTTAGATTAATAGCTCAAATAGGAACATCATCAATCTCAACCATATGCTCAAATATCTATTCATAAAACCGTTCACGATTTCATCAACCACATAGGTTCCGTACGTACCTTAGACAACACTTAGATATTGATCACACATGCTACTCAAAACTCAATACTTCATTCGATCAAACTTCGTCAACTCTTCAATTCAATCGCACACTTAGTGCCCAATTATAGCCGAAGCTTAATTAACAACGCACGCTTAGTGCCTAGATACAAAACTGAACTTAATTCAGCATCGCACACACAGTGTCAATCAATAAAGCCGAAGCTTCCATTACTTTGCACACACAATGCTATTCATCTTTGTCTCGATTTTAATTATGCACACTTAGTGCCACATTTCTCGATCTCATATTTAACATTTCTAATTCAATAATTAAACATTCATTCAATTCTCATCACATAGACATAATTTAACAGCTAGTATTATATCCGAACTTACCTCGGATGTCGAAATACCGAAACGGTCGATTAATCGAGTACTTTGTCTTTACCTCGATCTCGATCCAAACCTCTCCTTTCTTGGTCTACACACATTTAAAATTAACTCATTCAATCATCAATTCATTCAATTTAGTCCACACACACACATTTAGGGCATTTTGCAAAATAGCCCTCACATTTTCACATTTCGACACTTAAGTCCCTAATTCACAAAATCATCAAATTCATATAATTCCATCTCATACATGCCTAGCCAAATTTTTATTGTGCTCATACAAGCCCTCACACTTCATTTAGTTCACATTTTACTCCCTCAATTTACACAAATTTACCAAAAATTCAAAGACAAAATATGTTAACCCAACATCAAACTTTCATATTTCACCAACTATCCACACAAAGCTCACATATGCATCAATGGCACATCTCAAAATCAGAATCAATTTCTACAATTTAAGCATGGGTTTAGTAGAGCACAAAGCAACGATCACAAAAATGTAGAAATTATCAAAAATCAAACAAATTTCGTACCTCAATCAAGACCTCAAGTGTGCCGAAACCTAAAGCTCTCCCTTGTCTTTGTTTTCTTTTGATACTCGGTTGAGATGAAGAGAAATTAAAGATGAAAATGCTTATATTTTATTTATTATACATTTATGCTTGTTTTACCATTTTACCCTTGATTAAAACATTATAAATTCACCTAATATATACCCATTTATGTCTGTCTCCACTGTCAATGGTCTAATTACAACATAAGAACTTCCCCTTTATAAAGCCATACCAAATGAGTACTTTAACAATCAGCACACAGCTTTTACATTTTATGCGATTAAGTCCTTTTCACAAATTAAACACACAATCGATAAAATCTTCACACGAAACTTTCATACAGGCTAAATCACATATAATAAACACAAAAATTAATATTAAAATATTTTTCTGACCTCAGATTTGTGGTCTCAAAACCACTGTTCCGACTAGGGTCTAAACCGGGCTGTTACACCCACACTGTTACTGTATTGGGCTAAGACCCACACTTTGTCTCGTTCTGATTAGGGCTCGGGCCCACGATCATTCTTGCATGTCGTGTCTTGATGGTTGATAGGGGATTACACACTGAGTTTTCGTAAACTCACCCTTTCCTTTTAACTGTGCAGGTAATCCTCAGCCATAAACGATTTGGTGTTGTGTGGGGCTCGGAGGTGGCCACACAACTGCAGCTGTTCTACACTCACTTTCGTTTAAATTTAAAGTTTGTGTTGGGTTTTGTTTATGTAATAAGGCCATTTAAGTTTGGTTAAACTTTTAATTTGGCTTTTCCTTACTTATTTTAAGCTGCTAGTTTAGGAGAAGATGAATTTTCAAAATAATCATTATTTTCAAAGACACAAAATTTAAACGGTAGAGTTTTCAAAAGCTTCCGCGATTTTAAATCAACCTATTATAACAATGGCAGATAATAAGGCAAACGTTTTGACTAGATGACTTTTTAAATAATAATAAAAGGGTTTTAAACTTAGAAATGAGTTTTTACCAACAAGTCCAGTTTTCGAAAGACACTTCAATGTGACACGCCAGATTCGTCCGTAACGTCTAGGCCGGGTTTGGGGTGTTACATTCTCTCTCTATTAACTTCCCAGAATGCTACTCTTCTAAAAAAGGTGAGCAAATGTTTTCTTTTCCCCTTGGCCGAATCTTCTCCCCTTTTTCATCCTTCCCCTTTCATGTCTTTTTGGTGATCCATTTCTTTCCCTTGCAGTCTGCAAGATAAGCAATTGTATGCAAAGTTTAGTAAATGTGAATTCTAGTTGCGTGAAGTTGGTTTTCTGGGGCATATTGTGTCAGCATCTGGTATATAAGTTGACCCGAGCAAGATTTTAGCTATTTTAGAGTGGAAGCCTCCGAAAAATGTGTCTGAAGTTCATAGTTTTCTGGGACTTGCTAATTATTATCGACGATTCGTAAAAGGTTTTTCGATGATTGCGACTCCGTTAACTAGATTGCTTCAGAAAGATATGAAATTCGAATGGTCTGAAAAGTGCAAGAAAAGTTTCGATCAGTTGAAAGCCCTTTTGACTGAAGCTCTAGTTTTGGTACAGCCAAAATTGGGTAAAGAATTCGTGATTTATAGTGATGCCTCGTTGAACGGTCTGGGATGTGTTTTGATGTAGAATGGCAAAGTTATAGCTTATGCCTCAAGACAATTGAAACCACATGAAAAGAATTATCCGACACACGACCTTGAGTTAACTGCAATTGTGTTTGCATTGAAGATTTGGTGTCATTATCTTTTAGGTGAAAAATGCCATGTGTTTTCATATCATAAAAGTCTTAAATATTTGATGACTCAGAAAGATTTGAATATGCGACAAAGAAGATGGTTAGAAATGTCAAAAGACTACAAATTTGTGATAGATTATCATCCGGGTAAAGCAAATGTTGTTGCTGATGCATTGAGTCAGAAATCACTGTTTGCATTACGTGTGGTGAATGCTCATTTAGACTTGTCTGATGATGTTTCAGTTTTAGCTGAGTTGAAAGCGAAATTGTTGTTCTTACAGCAAATATGTGATGCTTAGAAAGTTGATAATGAAATGTTAACGAAACGAGCTCAGTGTGATTTGAACTCTGATTCTGAATTTTGGGTTGATGTTGATGATTGTTTGAGATTTCGAGATCGGATTTGTGTTACGAGAAATTCAGAGTTGATTCAGTTAATTTTGAATGAAGCACATAACAGTCGCCTATCTGTTCATCTGAAAAGTACAAAGATGTACCATGATTTGAAGCAACTTTATTGCTGGCCTGGTATGAAGCGGGATATCTCTGATTTTGTATCAAAATGTTTAATCTATCTGCAAGTTAAAGCTGAACATCAAGTGCCATCCAGTTTATTACAACCAATTATGATTCCTGAATGGAAATGGGATAGAGTGACGATGGATTTTGTTTCAGGGTTGCTTTTGACTCCAAGAAAGAAAGATGCAATTTGGCTCATAGTTGACAGATTGACGAAATTAGCCAATTTTATTCCGGTACGATCTGATTACTCACTTGATAAATTAGCTAAGCTATATATTTTCGACATTGTGAGGTTGCACGGGGTGCCACTATCTATTGTGTTTGACAGAGATTCGAGGTTTATTTCACGATTCTGGAAAAAATTGCATGAGGCTTTAGGTACTAAATTGCATTTCAGTACAACTTTTCACCCACAGACGGATGGTCAATCTGAGCGACTTATTCATATTCTCGAGGATATGTTGAGATGTTGCATTCTTGAGTTTAATGGTACGTGCGCACAATATTTTCCATTGATTGAGTTTGCGTACAATAATAGTTTTCAGTCGAGCATCAAAATGGCACCTTATGAGGCTTTGTATGGACACAAATGTCGAACACCTTTGTATTGGACTGAGCTAAGTGAAAATAAGATACACGGGGTCGATTTGATCAAAGAAACTGAATAGAAAGTGAAAGTGATTCGTGATAGTTTGAAAGTCGCGCCAGATCGACATAAATCGTATGCAGATTTGAAACGAAAAGATATTGAGTTTGAGATCGGTGATAAAGTTTTCTTGAAAGTGTCTCCGTGGAAGAAAATACTTTGTTTTAGCAGAAAAGGAAAATTGAGTCCGAGGTTCATCGGGTCGTATGAAATTATCGAGCGTATTGGACCTGTTGCATACAGATTATTGTTGCCACCGGAACTAGAAAACATTCATAATGTGTTTTACGTGTCAATGCTTAGACGATACAGATCTAATCCTTTGCATGTAATTTCTCCGTTTAAGATAGAAATTCAGTCTGACATGACTTATGAAGAAGAACCAATTCGTATCTTAGCTCACAAGGTTAAAGAATTGTGAAATAAGAAAATTTCATTAGTAAAAGTATTGTGGCATCGACACGGGGTTGAAGAGGCTACGTGGGAACCCAAAGATGCTATAAGACAACAATATCCGAATCTGTTCAACGGTAAGATTTTCGGGGACGGAAATCCCTAAAGAGGAGAATTGTAACAGTCTGGTTTAGACCCTAGTCGGAATAGTTAGATTAACATATGTGTTAGATTAACATATGTGTTAGATTAACATGTTTTGTTCGATTAACAAATTGAAATATATGTGTTAGATTAACATGTTTTGTCTTTGGATTTTTGATGAATTTGAGTAATTTAAACTAAGTTGTGAAAATAATATTGAGGGACTAAAATGTGAAATAAATGAAATGTGAGGACTTAGATGAAGCATGTGAATATTCGGCTAAGCATGGGTACAAAGAAATTATGTGCATTTTGTGATTTTATGAAATAGGGACTTAAATGTCAAAATGTAAAAATGTGAGGGCTAATTTGTAAATTACCTTAAATGTGTGTTTTTGGATTGAATTGAATGATTTGGTGAATAAAAGAGTTAAATTTGAATATGTATAGATCAAGAACCAAAGAAAACGGACGTGTCCTCGGCCCTGTGGACAAGTCAGTATGTATGCCCTATTTTGCCATGGCTAAGACACACGGGTGTGTCTGAGGCCGTGTGAGGCACACGGCCTACCCACACGTGTGTGTGACCTCTATAACTTTGAAAAATGTTTGAATTTTAGAAAATTCTGTATGTGTTCAGTTTAGTCCTGACCCCTTTCTAATGTATGTTTAAGGTCTCGTAGACCTCATTAAGGGACTATATGCTTGTGTTTTGCTATGGTATGACTATGATATACTTTATGATGTGAAATGTTTGTAGGAGTGTAACGCCCCGAAAATCTAAGTATTTATCTTTGCATGTTTTTAGCACAACTACTTGTTTGCTTCAGTGGTTAAGTGATTTGGGTGTGTTCAGGAGTGTCTGAGAAGTCTTGGGTTCAAGCCTGGGCTTGTGCAAAAAGTTTTATTTTTAGGGAATAAACCCTTGCCTATAGTTAGTAGGCTTTTAAATTATTGTGAGTAAAGCAAGACATAAAAAGCCTGCTGGTCTAGGGGGTATGTGGCGTGTTACCTGTGCCAGAGGTCTAAGGTTTGAATCTTGCTGGAGGTAAGGGAGTATTTATTTTGCTGCTGTGCCATGGGAGGTGTTGTAGTTTGACTGAAGTACTGAAGTGGTTGAGAAGAATTCAAATTGAGTGGTTGAGGGGAGGTGTGATCAGGTGGAGAGATTTGATGAGGGATTTTAGGAGAAAATCAAGGGAAATGAGGGGAGAGGGAGAGTTATGCCGAAAATGGTTCTGGCACTCAAGAATTTTGGCCAGAGTGGTACTCCTCATTTTGGGTTTTTCGTATTGGTGTTTTTTCTCTCTTTTGCTTGAATTCGAATGTGGGAGGGGTGTTTTCATATTCTTCTGTTACACTTTTGACAACCTTTTCTATGGCCGAATATACCTTTTCTCTTATTGTCATCTCTTCTTCTCTCTTTTTCCTGCTATTGGCCGAATACACCCTCTTCATCTCCTTGCCTCTTCTTC
Source organism: Gossypium sturtianum (assembly GCA_025698515.1). NCBI lineage: Eukaryota > Viridiplantae > Streptophyta > Magnoliopsida > Malvales > Malvaceae > Gossypium > Gossypium sturtianum. The sequence continues at coordinate 44,591,560 of CM046948.1, forward strand.
GTTTCTTTTCCCAAATATTTCTGTCAATTACTGTTGTTTCTTCCTTACCGATTCTATTCTCTTTTACCCTCTTTGTGCTAATTCTGTTCTTACTGCTTCCTGCCGATTAGTGTTCCTGTGTTCTCTCTCTTGACTTCCCATAATGCTACTCTTCTGAAAAAGGTGAGCAAATGTTTTCTTTTCCCTTTTTTCATCCTTCCCCTTTCATTTCTTTTTGGTGATCCATTTCTCTCCCTTGCAGTTGACTGCTTTCCCTTCTCTATTGTTTTGGTTATCATTCTCTATTTGCCGATAAGTCTTACACTTCGTAGTGGGTATTCTTCTCGCGTTGTTGGTAAGCGAAGATGGTATAGTATTATCTTGTTGCTTGTTGAATAAGTGCTTACTCTTTTTCGATTGGTGCCTAGGTGATAAACCGTAATAGTAACATATTTTAAGCCCACATTTAGTATGCTTTTGGATGATTTATCCCTTAAATTATGTAATTTGGTGCTCTTAATCCTTTGTTTTCATGTTTAATATTCAGGAGAGCATAAGAAGACGAAAAGAATAGAAAACGGGCTTAAAACGGGCCAAATGGGCCAGATCACGAAATCGACACGGCCTGGGCCCAAGACCACACGGCCGTGCCTCATCAACAGACTCCACACGGCCTGCCCACAGTTTACACGGGTGTGTGCCACGGCGGTGCCCCTGCCGTGACAAAGAGATATTTCACTCGGATTAGGATACTTAGGGGCAAAGAAACACATTCCAAAGCCTATATAAACACCCTAAGTATGACCTAAAAGGGGGAACCCGTGGCTGTTGTCAAGGGGCGTCTTGCTAGGCCAAAGGAGGCAGATTTGTGGAGGTTTACTTGAAGATAACCAGTTGATCCATCTCAAGAAGCCGGAATCATACTCAAGACAGAGGATCTCTCCTTCAATTCCTTCAGGGGGTTTTAGGGATTTCTTATGTTTTGTTTTATCTTTTCTTCTGAGATGTTTTCTTTTATTGTTATGAACTAAACCCTCATATACCTGAGGGGGATGAAACCTAAGATGAATCTTTTTATCATTTGCTGAACTATATGATAAATATTGGACTTGTTCTTAATTATGTGTTCTTAATTCTTGTGTTGATATTTCCGGGATATTGATTCAAGTTTGATGTGCTTAGGTGGAGGAGCAAAAGTCCCTGCCTAAGAGTAGATCTAGCATAGTTAAGCAGAGTCGATCGCGCGCCTAGAGATAGGGTGACGAGATTTTTCCGGATTAGGGTGAAACCTAATATGGGATTCCATAGATCGAGTTAATGCAATTCTAGGGGTTTTAATTAGAAAGAGATTTCAATTAATCAACCTAGGGTTAGACGTTATTCGCCGAGAGAGGGTTTAATATACATTAGGGAATCTTACGGATCAAGTCAAATGAATAAATAAATGCAGTTCAGAGTTAGATAACAAGTGAAGTCTAGGTGGATTCTTCCTTGGGTATTGTCTTTATCAATTGGCTTTTTCCACAAGTATTTTCCCCAAATTCATTCTTCTTTGTCTTAGAGTCTTTAGTTTAATAATTAGATAATTTAGATTAAACAACAAATTCCCTTTATTTTAGGCTAGATAATAAAAAGAAAGTTAGTATTAGTACTTTTAGTTCCTTTGGGTTTGACATTCCGGTCTTGCCTTAACTATACTCATCTGTTCGATAGGTGCGCTTGCCTCAAATCGTTGTCATAGTTAGTTTCGTGTTCGATCATTCTCATTATAAATTTTAAGACTTTGACATCGCATAAACACAACGATCAAGTTCTTGGCGCCGTTGCCGGGGAACTAAAATATTAAGAAAGCTCAATTTTTATTAGTCTAGCCATATTTTATTTTTGTAATTAAAATTTTCTTTTATTTGCTTTTGACAGGTAATTTTAGTTTATAGAAGAGATGGCACTAAATAATTATCAGTGGCAAGTTATGAGGACAAGGCCAACAAAAGCAGTCGGAGTTTACAACCTTGACGCAGTAACCATGCTATCAAATCAGGTAGAGATATTACATAAAAAATTGATGGTGTATATGGTTCCTCGCAGGTACAACCGGTTATGCGATGCGACACAAGTGGAGGCGCATGATCCACGAGTACCCACCCTACAAGCAGGGGAGAGCGAACAAATGAACTATATGGGTAACAATTTCCGATCTAACAATAACCCTTACAGTAATACTTACAATCCAGGTTGGAAGAACCACCCCAATTTCTCATGGGGTGGTCAAGGGAATCAAAGGCAACAACCATCCCAAAATTTCAAACAACAGCCCTACCCACAGGATAAGAAGCCAAACCTCGAGGAGATGCTGACAAAATTCATGGCAGCCACAGAAACACGTTTTCAGAATACGGAGATATCCTTTAAACATCAACTTGAAAAATCAACACAGTAGCTCAAGGATCAATTAGGTCAGCTTGCTAAGCTGATCTCAGAACAACCGCAAGAAAGCTTGCCAAGCAGCACTAAAACTAACCCAAAAGAGCAAATTCAAGCCGTAACAGCTTATGACAGTGAAAGGTTAGTGGAATCTGACTCGAGGCAAGAGCCTGTGGTAAGTGAAGGTAAGGTTGAGGTAAACTCAATGATTATAGAGTACCAAGCTCGTGTGCCATACCCCAATGCAATAAAGAAAGACCGCACAGAGGAGCAATTCGGTAAATTTCTTAACCCTCCAAAGAAGTTACATATTAACTTGTAGTTTCTTGAAGCTCTTTCGCAGATGCCAGATCCTAGACCTCTTGTCAATAAAGAAGAAATTCATGAGGAACGAAAGCTTCGGATCGATGAACTAGACGAGTGGAAGATACACTTCAAAGAAATACACGAAGCAAAAACGAGGCAACTCCACGACGAACTTAATGATGGGACAACCCAGCTTAAAATAGGAGATCAGGTACTCAAAATCTTTCTAGATGGAACAGTCGAGGTAACTAGTCCTAAAATCAACACCTTTAAGGTAAACACTACTCGACTTAAACTTTATATCAATAACCGAATAGATCGCATGAGAAAGGATTTTCACCTCCTCAACCACCCTGATTATGCGAATGAGAGGTAAGTCTAGCTTAAGACTTTAAACAAGCGCTTCTCGGGAGGCAACCCGAGCACTAACCCTACTAATTAGTTTAGTTATATTTATTTCCATGTTTAGGCACAGATTTTCTATACTCACATGGCCTTGCACATGGCCGTGGCCGTGGCCGTGTGGGTACCATAGGTAGGTAAAAGGGGCGTGGCCATAGACGTGTGGCAACAGAACAAATTTTTTTCCCAAAACACGGGCTGCATATCTATTTAAACCCCCCTTCTTCCTTTTTCTTTTTCAGTTGTCTTTCTTCTTTCATTTTCCATTATTTACTTTTATTTTTATTTTTATTTTTATTTTCTTTATTATTATCTTCTTATTCTTCATACCATTTAGATTTAGCTTAGGATACAATAAAATCATGCCGGCTACTTCGAGGATTCAAATTCAAACGGTTCGAGGCGCTCCCCCATGTTAACCTCCAATCCGGTTTCTTTTCATTGACTTCATCCAAAATTCAGAAAGTTTCACTTCTCTCCCTATCTTATGATTTTATTATTTTTCTATTATCTATCTTTGTACATTGAGGACAATGTACATCTTAAGTGTGGGGGGTGAATCTTAAAAGTGCCTAATTTTTTGCATTATTCTCAAATCCTGAATTATATCTTATTTCATAAGTAAATTTTCTCATATTACAATTAGAATGAAATTTCCTTTGATTCATGATTTTTGTTGATATGTTTTGAATTAAGTCATAGTTAATTGTGCATTGATGATTAAACTTTAAGATATTAGAGATTCAAGCATGATAAGTCTATTTTTCAAAATTAAAAATTTTTCTAGGTTGTCGACCTGAATTTGAATATTACTTTGGATTTTGAAATTTATAAGAATGACATCAAAATACCCATAATTTTTGTGAGATTTTGAGCCTTATAGAGCATATATTCTTTTTTTTTGCTCACTTTATTGATTATGAGTGTGTCAACATTGATTTGTTATTCTAGAACTTGCATCGATTATATATGTCAAGACCACACCTTTGATTTGATATACAGAGATGATGAAGGCACCTAGGTTTTAACCCACTTAATCCACTAAAAAAGCCTACCTTCACAATTAACCCATAGTGAACCCCTTTTAATCCTAACAACCTTTTTTATTGACTCACCCACTAATATTAACCCAAAACCCTTTGTATTTGTTATCACCTTTCCTTTTGAATACCCTTATATCGAGATTTGATTTGATCGGTTGCCTAATTATTTTAGTTTAATAATAGAATCCATCTTTTATTACTTGACTTGTTCTTAAAAAAAATCGAAGTGTGTTCATTATTAGTTTTGTGATTAAGTGAGCTTATACGTTTAAATTCCAATTACTGAAGAAGAAGCTCGTATTAGAGTATTATTAGTACAAGTTTTCAATTGATGTAATTATTTATCAGTTCATTTTTTCTAGTTAGGTAATTTGTCAATTCAATCTCAATTCTAACCCTCTAATTTAGCCTTTATCCACACCTTTAACCCAAGCCCTGTTACAACCCTGTTAAAGACCTTTTGATTTGTGTATCATCTCATATTATAGTGGTGGAGATTTGATTTTCATGCAAGCCTATGGGATTAACTCTTCATGTTTGACTTTTGAGTGCTTTTTCTTGAACCTTAAAAACCTCGAGTGATTTGAGTGAATCTTTAGTGACGATGTCAATCCTTGTCGATTTTGAATCAGAGGTAACTATTTAGATGAGGGGAAACACCTAGGTTTTGTGCTACAAAGGTATGACTTAGATTGTTTGAATCTTTAGGACTCTTTGAGTTGAATTATCCATGAATGAATTATCCTTGAATTATGATAAAACACTATCGATGAATATTATGAATTGAGGAAGTTTGTTTTAATTGTGAGTTGAGAATTTTGCTTGAGGACAAGCAAAAGCTTAAGTGTCGGGGTATTTGATAAACCGTAATAGTAACATATTTTAAGCCCACATTTAGTATGCTTTTGGATGATTTATCCCTTAAATTATGTAATTTGGTGCTCTTAATCCTTTTCTTTCATGTTTTATATTCAGGAGAGCATAGGAGGATGAAAAGAACAGAAAACGGGCTTAAAATGGGCCAAATGGGCCAGATCACAAAATCGACACGGCTTGGGCCCAAGACCACACGGCCGTGCCTCATCAACGGACTCCACACGACCTACCCACGATTTACACGGGCGTGTGCCATGGCCGTGCCCCTACCGTGACAAAGAGAAATTTCACTCGGATTAGGATACTTAGGGGAAAAGAAACACATTCCAAAGCCTATATAAACACCCTAAGTATGACCTAAAAGGGGGAGCCTGAGGCTGTTGTCAAGGGGCGTCTTGCTAGGCCATAGGAGGCAGATTTGTGGAGGTTTACTTGAAGATAGCCAGTTGATCCATCTCAAGAAGCCGGAATCATACTCAAGACGGAGGATCTCTCCTTCAATTCCTTAAAGGGGTTTTAGAGATTTCTTATGTTTTGTTTTATCTTTTCTTCTGAGATGTTTTCTTTTATTGTTATGAACTAAACCCTCAGATACCTGAGGGGGATGAAACCTAAGATGAATCTTGTTATCATCTGCTGAACTATATGATAAATATTTGACTTGTTCTTAATTATGTGTTCTTAATTATTGTGTTGATATTTCTGGGATATTGATTCAAGTTTGATGTGCTTAGGTGGAGGAGCAAAAGTCCCTGCCTAAGAGTAGATCTAGCATAGTTAAGAAGAGTCGATCGCGCGCCTAGAGATAGGGTGACGAGATTTTTTCGGATTAGGGTGAAACCTAATATGGGATTCCATAGATCGAGTTAATGCAATTCTAGGGGTTTTAATTAGAAAGAGATTTCAATTAATCAACCTAGGGTTAGACGTTATTCACTTGAGAGAGGGATTAATATACCTTAGGGAATTTTACGGATCAAGTCAAATAAATAAATAAATGCAGTTGAGTTAGATAACAAGTGAAGTCTAGGTGGATTCTTCCTTGGGTATTGTCTTTATCAATTGGCTATTCCCACAAGTATTTTCCCCAAATTCATTCTTCTTTGTCTTAGAGTCTTTAGTTTAATAATTAGTTAATTTAGATTAAACAAAAAATTCCCTTTATTTTAGGCTAGATAATAAAAAGAAAGTTAGTATTAGTACTTTTAGTTCCTTTGGGTTCGACATTCCGGTCTTGCCTTAACTATACTACTGTTCAATAGGTGCGCTTGCGTCAAATTGTTGTCATAGTTAGTTTCCAGGTTCGATCATTCTCATTATAAATTTTAAGACTTTGACATCGCATAAACACAACGATCACTAGGATCTTTTAGAAGGGGCTGAAGGTTCGTAATTAACGTTTGGGTCGGTGAAACTTCCCTCTTCACTCGATCAAAGGTAAGTTGTTGTGAGTATAACGATTGGGATAACTTACGCTTATTCGATTAAGTAACTACTTAAATGAATAATTGAGGATTATTGGTCAAGTGTAGGTTTCAAAGGTGTGGGTGGTTTTCTCAGCAAATAGAACCTGGTGTGTAACAGCACTCTAGAAACGATATCGGTGAAATGCCAAAAAGTGTGTGTAAACACTGCCCAAATCAGAAATCTACAAAAGCTGAAAAGTATGACAATTGACACTACACGAGCGTGCGCTCGCTCGTGTGGTAACCGAAATGCGTAAAACGTGGGTGTTCGACTCTTGAGGCCAGCATGAGAGATTTCATGGTCTTAGGCCGTTTTGAGCCATGTTGGGTCGAAATGGGCCGTGTGGGCCCAACAGGCTTGGGGGCCCCACACTAGTAAACCACACGAACGTGTGGAGAATATTGGGCCAAGCTGTGTAAATTACATGGACAAGATCATTTCTGGGCTATGTGGGCCCATCTTCACTGTTTGACTGTTAAGGTTGCACGGGTCGCCCGAGACGATTGTGGACCTACTGATGGGTCGGTAAGTATACCTATACCCCAATCTGATAAAGTGACTGTTATGCCCCTATGATATTAATTGACTGTATGCCTTAGGTTATATATGACTGTATATGACCATGCCGCAATATATATATGTTACATCAATGTATGATATGTTGCATGGGGATGGGATTATTATGATTGGAGGAAGTGTACAGTACTGGCAGCCCTACTGCAAATACTGTTTAGTGCCGCAACCGGTGCTAATTTTTGCAGTGTAGGGATGGGTGGGTGATTTTATCCCCACATGGAGTGTTGGGCTGGATGGGTAGGATTTTTGATTGCATGCCTAAACTGTTACTGCCACTGAAATGGGCTACGGCCCACATTGATACTGATACTGATACTGTAATTGGCTAAGGCCCAACTGATCTAAACTGTTGTTGATTTGGGCTTAGGCCCAGTCTGTGCTTGCTTAAGGCATGATTGGCTATTTACTTACCTGGGGTTTCACACTGAGTTTTCGTAAACTCACCCCTCTGTTTATCTGTACAGGTAATCCCCAGTCTTAGGCGGATCGGTGCTGCGAGGGATTCGGAGGTGGCCACACAACCGCACCTATTTTTATAATTGAGTTATATTTCAAATAAATTTAATTTGGGTATTTGTTGTAATAAGGCCTCTTTAAATTTTAACTTTTAATATGAGGATTTTACTTATTTTTCCCATCTGAGTAGTAGTAGGACGCGGTTTTTCAAAAGATAATTGTTTTTCAAAACACCACGTTTTCGTAAAATTCGATAAAAGCTTCTGCATCAAACATTATTTTATATATAGCAACAAAATAATATGACCGACAAACTACTAAAAATAACTTGAGTTTTAAATGGACAAAATACCCTTAAATGTCTGTTATGATCATAAACGAGAATTAATATAGAACACGTTTTTCCAATGAAACTATGTTTTTGAAAAACACTTCAATGTGATATCGCCATATTCAGCCATAACTTCAAGGTAGGGTTTGGGGTGTTATATTTAGTGGTATCAGAGCCAGGTTGCAAAACTCGACTGTGTTTTTTGGGTTTCTTCTAAAAATTCATAATTTCCAAAAAGAACTGTTCCAAATGATTTGGAAGTATTTTGAAATATTTTTACCGAATGTGTGGTACACCGAATCCCCGGCGTCGATCTGGTAAGTCCTCTGAGACTTCTGTTTATTTAAAGTGAAATATTGAGACTACTATAGGTAGTAGACTTCACTGAAATATTCTGGTTAGGGAAACTAAAACTGTAGTAAGACTTCGTTCTGCGAAAACAAACTCTCAAATACTGATATTACTTTGCATAAGATATCTGTTAATTGACACTGGAACTGTAAACTGATGCATGAAATTGTTAAAAAAAGATAATACGCAAATAGATAATAAGCACTAGATGTACTCGTTGAAGGGGTACAAGAGGCCGTGGCAGAGGATGTAGAGCTGCTCGGGCTGGGTCTTCGTCATCGGGCCACATGCCTAACGCTGAAGCTAGAGAGGCACTGGCTTCACCTGTGACTGAGACTAGGTCTCACGATCGAGTGGCTAGGGACGACGCATTGCCCCAAGCTATGTTGCAAATTCTGGAGAGGGTCGCTGGGCCCAATACTGGTATTGTGGGCCGTGGGTCGGTCACAGAACGACTTCGGTCTAATGGGGCTGAGATTTTTAGGGGTATTGCTGGAGTTGCCCCTAACGTGGCTGAATATTGGATTGAGGCCACAGAGAGGATTATGGATGACCTCGACTGCACCCCCGAACAGAAACTAAAAGGAGTTGTGTCATTGTTATGAGATGAAGCCTGTTAGTGGTGGCTTACAGTTAAAGAGGGTACTCAGGCTGACCGATTGACATGGGAATTCTTCAAGACTGCTTTCCAAGGGAAGTATGTTGGCGCTAGTTACGTGAATGCCCGGAGGAGGGAATTTCTAAATATGACTCAGGGGGATAAATCAGTGGCTGAATATGAGGCTAAATTTTTGCGTTTAAGCCACTATGCACGTGGGATGGTGGCAACTGATTATGAGCGGTGTGTTCGTTTCGAGGACGGCCTCAGGGATAGTCTGAGAGTTTTGATAGCTCCACAGAGGGAGCAATATTTTTCCACACTGGTAGATAAGGCGAAGATCGCTGAGGAGGTGAAGCGTACTGAGCGTCAGAACCGAGAAAAGGGTAGGAATAAGAGGGATTCGGAGCCCTCAAGTTCCGTTTAGAGGCCGAATAAAAAGGCCAGAGTGGATGGGCCGGTCAGAGTTAGGGCCCCTATTGCTGCTACTGGAACGCAGCCATGTGCTGACTGTGGTAGACGCTATCAAGGTGAGTACTGGAAAAGGATTGGGGCATGTTTGAGGTGCGGATCATTAGAGCACCGTATCATAGATTGTCCACGGAGGCCCGAGCAGATGCAAGCTACAGGTCGAGGTACTGTTTAGCCACCGAGAGGTGTTCAGCAGCTGCCGAGAGGTCGTGGTTAGGCCAGAGATGGAAATGGTATGGTCCGTGGTCGTGGAGCACCGAGAAGAGGTGCTGGTCATACTGAGGCGAGGTAGCCAGCTCTGGTTTATGCTGCACGTCGTCGAGAGGACGGGGATGCCCCAGATGTTATTACTGGTATGTTCTTTATCTATAATGTACCTTATACTGCACTAATTGATGTTGGGTCTACGCATTCGTATATAGCATGCTCAGTTTCTGAGACTTTGGGTTTAATGGTTGAAACCACTGCGAGTGAGGTTACTGTGTTGAGTCCTTTAGGGCAGTCAGTTTAAGTAAACAAATTGTTTAGAGATGTACCTTTGGAGGTGCAAGGAACCATCTTTTTTGCGGACTTAATGGAACTTTCTTTTGGAGAATTCGACTTAATACTGGGCATGGATTGGCTGGTTAAACATAAAGTGAATTTGGATTGTGCTACTAAACGGGTAGTACTGAGAACTGTGGAGGGTGATGAGGTGGTAGTAATAGGGGAGCGTCGGAATTATCTACCCAATGTGATTTCTGCCTTGAGGGCCGAGAAGTTGGTTCGCAAGGGTTGTGAGGCGTATATAGCCTACATCAGTGGTGCTAATTCTGAGGTTCCGTCTATTAAAGATATCAGAACAGTCAAAGATTTTCCAGATATTTTTCCCGACAAACTACCTAAACTACCTCAAAACAGTGAAGTTGAATTTGGGATTGAGCTCCTACCGTGTACAGCTCTGGTGTCCATCGCTCCTATAGAATGGCACAGAAGGAGCTAGTGGAGCTTAATGCTCAGATTCAGGAGTTACTGGATCGAGAGTTCATCCGCCCTAGTGTGTCTCCATGGGGAGCACCGGTGTTTTTTGTGAAAAAGAATGATAGATCCATGCGTATGTGCATCGACTACCGATAACTGAATGAATTGACTACTAAGAATAAGTACCCCCTACCGAGAATTGAATATCTATTCGACCAGTTTCAAGGAGCTCCGGTGTTCTCTAAGATTGATCTCTGATCGGTGTACCATCAACTGAGAGTCAAAGAGGCTGATGTTTACAAGACAGCGTTTAGGACTTGTTATGGTCATTACGAGTTCCTTGTGATGCAGTTTGGACTGACGAATACACCAGTAGTTTTTTACGGATCTGATCGTTGATTTCAGAGTTTTAAATTCATAATGATCGAACCTGGAACTAATTGTAACAACGATTGAGGCAAGTGCACCTATCGAACAGTAGTATAGCTTAGGCAAGACCGGATTGTCGAACCCAAAGGGTACTAATACTAACTTTCTTTTTATTATCTAGCCTAAAATAAGTGAAGTTGTTATTTAATCTAAATTTAACTAACTACTAAGCTAAAGACGCTTAAAGACAAAAAGAATGAATTGGGGAAATCTTGTTGGAAAAACTCGGTTGATTAAGACAATACCCTTAGGAAGAATCCACCTAGACTTCACTTGTTATCTAACTCGAACTGACGATTTATTCACTTGACTTGATCTCGTAAGACTCCTAATGTATATTAAACCCTCTCTCAAAGCGAATAACGTCTAACCCTAGGTTGATTAATTGAATTCTCTTTCTAATTAAAACCTCTAGAATTGCATTAACTCGATCTATGGACTCCCATATTAGGTTTCACCCCGATCCGGCAAAATCTCGTCACCCTATCTCTAGCGCGCGATCAACTCCGCTTAATTATGCTAGATCTACTCTTAGCGAGGACTTTTGCTCCTCCACCTAAGCACATCAAACTTGAATCAATATCCCGGAAATATCAATACAAGAATTAAGAACACATAATTAAGAACAAATCAAGTATTTATCATATAGTTCAGCAAACGATAACAAGATTCATCTAAGTTTCATCCCCTTCAGGTATCTGAAGGGTTTAGTTCATAAGGATAAAAGAAAACATCTCAGAAGAAAAGATAAAACAAAACATAAGAAATCCCTAAAACCCCCTGAAGGAATTGAAGGAGAGATCCGCTGTCTTGAGTAGAATTTCGGCTTATTGAGATGGATCAACTGGCTATCTTCGAGTGTTTCCCACAAATCTGACCTTTTTGGGTCGTCTCCTTGGCCTAGCTCACCGCCCTCTTCTAGGTTATACTTAGGGTGTTTATATAGGCTTTTGAAATAGGTTTCTTTGCCCCTAAGTATCCTTTTCTAAGTGAAATTGCTCTTCTCCACGACAGGGACACGGCCATGGCACACACCCGTGTAAATCATCTTTAGATCGTGTTCGGACTTTTAATGAGTTGACACGCCCGTGTAAATCAGAATCAGGCCGTGTTCTAGTCTATCAAGGAGACTTATCATGCTTGATTCTCTAGTATTCTTTGAATTCAATCATCAATGCACAATTATCAATGACTTAATCTAAAACATATCAATAAAAATCATAAATCATGGAAATTTCATCCTAATTAGTAATATGAGAAAATTACTTAAAAACAAGACTAAATTCAGGGATTTCAGAATAATGTAAAAAGTTTGGCACCTAATTTCAGGAATTTGAGAATAATGAAAAAACGTTTGGCACCTTTTTAGGTTTTTCACGCCCCCACACTTAAGATGTACATTGCCCTCAATGTACAAAGATATATATATAGACAATTAAGTATAAATTCAAAAGATATGGAGAGAAGTGAAACCCCCTGAATAATGGATGAAACCCTTGTGTTGGAGGTAAAAGATAAGTTGGAGGGTTCGTTCTTTATGATGATCCTGCGCTAGATGAAGAAATTGGGTAGCTCATGGAGGATTAGCCAGGATATAATAATAATTAAAACCATACTAATTAAATAATTAAAGAAAAGCAAGCTAAAATGAAGGAAAATAGAAAATAGAATAAAATTAAAGGAAAATATAAGATAAATGGACCGTAGAGTCCTTATTGTTGGATGGTTCATGAGGTGGGCGTTATTTCTAAGGCTGTGGATATGGTGGTGGTCGTGGTGTGACTCTCAAGCAGCCTGAAGAACCTAAAACCAAAAAACTAAAATAAAATAAGTTAAATTAAGCAGAAGAGAAGTAAAGATAAGAAAATTGAAGCAAAAGAGAAAAATGAAATAAAAACTAAATGGCCTCAAATATCCTTGGCTTGTCGAATGATTGAAGCGGCCGGCATGAACTTATATAGATCGGTCTCCCTCTGGGAGACTATACTTAATTCCTTCCACTTTTTCGGCATTTGGTGTAGCTCAAGGGTTTTGGGAATGTATTGGGGAAGAAAAATAGGGGGAGGTCTGAATAATGGGATACAATGAAGGGGATGGGGAGTAGGAAAGTGAGTAAAGGAAGAGATGGAAGGGGGTTTAAATAGATTTTCAGGCCTGGTGCAATCCCACACCCATGTACCATGGGCGTGTTGATTCACACGGCTGCCTCGCACGGCCGTGTTATGCATCGTATCGTTTCTCCCACGCCCATGTTCTGGTTGCCATGCCCGTGTGTAAACTACCAGGGTCAACCACAGCCGCATCGCACGGCCGTGTTGGGTGTCTTTCATGTCTCCCACGCCCATTTTACAGATTGCCATGCTCGTTGGTGATAAGTCAGTGTCATCCACGACCGCGTCGCACGGCCGTGGTGTTTTGTCGATGCCCGTGGGGTGGTGGTTGAAGTTCGTGACTTGAAGATTTGATTCTTTCTGACTTGTACCTCTTCTACCATTGTCAGTACGGAGATTCTGAACCTCCACACGGCCACGGCCACGGCCACGGCCGTGTGTGTAACATCCCCAAACCCGGCCTATTCACTACGACCGAATCTGGTTATGTTAGTGAAAATATGTTTTTTTACTTAGAATTTAAAACATGAAAATTTATTATCTTTGGAAAATTATGTCCACAAAAATTTAATACACAATATAAGTTTGTTGAAAATTTCTGAATTAAAACATTGTTATAAATTACTATAATATGAACCTTTTTAATAAAAATATTTACGAATATAATGTAAACTTCAACAAAATTAAATAGAAATAATTGTAATCATAGTGGCCCTTATTACATCAAATAAATTGAAACCAAGTAATTAAAATGCTTGAAATAAAAATATTCAAAACGTCAACTACGCATGAAAATCGCATCGCATGGGCCACCTTGTATCCACTCCAACCCGTCCACTAATCACGACTCACTGCGATGATGGATAAATAATTGGGTGAGTCACAATGACTCAGTGTGTAAGTTAACCACTGAAATCCACCCACATGCTAGCCACATAATATCCCAATTATCAAATGCAACAAGTAATATATATATATCATTTTAACAATTACTACAACTGGGCTTGGCCCACATTCAAATCACATCACATCTCGGGCTTGGCCCATTTCTCAATAAACCACATATCATCAGGCTTGGCCCATTTCCACGTATGTTCCCAAAACATACCTATCCACATGTCATATTGGGCTTGGCCCATTTCCATATTATTACAAAAATAATGCAACATGATTCCCAACCCAACCTAGGGTCCATCCGCTACACACCCCCTTATCCAGCCTACCACACACCAGGGGACTATCGAGTCACCTCTCCTTTTCCCTCCAAAAAGGCAACCAATGCCATCCACGATGTAGCGTATAGCTAACATCAAACCACGATGGAGCACACAGCAATCCATCAAGCCACGATATGGCATAAAGCCCATATCAATCAAGGTAACCACGCGAACCAAATCGCAAAGATCCACAACGCGACCTCAGTCAGCGCCAATCCACGATGTAGCACAAAGCTGGCATCAACCACGTACTCAAGTACACACGTACCTTCTTTCAAAAACCCACCCATGCACATGTAACGTGATATAATAACAAGGTGATGCATGAGCATGTCTTTCACACAAATATAGGCATACAATCATATTTAAATCAGTGATCACATAGTAACAAGTTTGCCACTAACCTGGTCATCGTCATACCCCTTAAGGGTACCATTTTCATATTTAACTGCACTTGTTAGCAAACATATAAAATAGGCAAATATCACGCAAATCCCGGAAACAATGGCTAACTACACACCTTATTACTAGGAGTTCTAGACTCTCGATCCTCGATGCTATCGTCTAGCGAAACTACGGCTAATTTGCTTAACGTTTTCTGTTGCACGTCCACACCCGGTGGCCAATCTCGTACAGCAGAAACGGATCTCTTCTTGAACTTTGGGATGGGGACTTTCCCTTGCCCACCTTGACTGGTACTCGAATCCACGTCCATCGTAATCACTTAATTAGAACCCTTTGGTTAAACGTCATAATACAAAATCTCAAGCGAACAACTACAATTTAACTTACTTACCGAAACGATCTAAAATCTCAAAGGCTCCTCTGTACTTTGTCGATTTGCCCCTTAGATGATCGAATCCAAGAGACTTCCTCAATGCTTCCTTCTTTCGGCTACACACAAGAGATTATACTTAATGGCACTATGACATTCGGCCATGCCAAAACTAAGGCCAACCATTCGGTTTTGGCCACTACAACAAGGAATTCATAAATCGATTACTAAGGGCGCGAACATACTTACCACTCTTGCTTAAGGTTGGCCAACCACACTAGGACACCAAGGGAGATTCGGCTTCACGCAACAAAGAAACACCTAACACTTTGGCCAAGGTGACAACTAAATAGGGAAGGGAATTTCGGCACACCAAGAGGGAGAGGCAAAAGACTTGATGAAGAATTAGCACTCTACCCTCCCCTATTTATAGCATTCGGCCAACCCCCCTTAAAGACTCCAAGATTTGGCCAACACCTTCCTAGCCACTAATTCAATTCCATTTGAATACTCTACTAATAATCCAATAATAATTCTTTTAATCTTCATAATATCCTTGATTATCTCCTATAATAATCCTAAAAAAAAAACTCATATTATCCTTAATATTAACCAAATAAAAATCCAATAAAAATGCTCATATTATCCCATTATCATTAAAAAAACAAATAAATAATAATTATCCCACTTAATTTAATTAATAATAATAATAATCCTATACTTAAACTAACTAAGTAGATAAATAAAATACTAATAGAACTTTATCCAATATCACCACTTTAAACAAAGCAAAAGACCACCCCAACTACCTTTGGCCGCCACCAACTCCTCCTTACTTCTAATCCACATTTCTCTCCTAATTAAACTCATATCTTATCACCTATCCTTATTAAAAAAACAATCCAATAGCAGCCAATGTCTCTAATTTCTAATTTAAAACTAACTAGAATAAGTCTATATTTATCTAAAATAATAAACTAACAAAAGCTATCCATATGCCGCATTCAAAAATGATTAAACCACCTTAGTTAAGTCCTTATCTAATGCTGACTTCCTTGTAAAATCCAACACCTTCAAATTGCTGCCCAAAATAACAAAAAAACTAAAACTCCAATTGCCATTCTCGAGTTCGAACACAGGACCAATCGCCGCACACCTTGCCCCCCAACGCCGAGCCACTCGGCCACTTCGAATTTCATGCTAGAAACCCGCAACAATTATTTTTAACCCCTTCTTACTTCCGCCCATCACCAAATAACAAAATAAAACGCCCAAATGCGGCTCCGGCCCCTCGAACCCGCGCTCTCTCCTCCCTCCGGCGCCTAAGTGGACGCACGCTAGCCACTTGACCAACGAGTTCTTTGTGTCTTAAAGTCGCCCTTGACTCTTTTTAAAGCCTCCCCATTTGTAACGCCACACCCAAAAATTAAAACCAGATTGTTGCCTTCTTGGATCGAACATGAGACCCTTAGCACCTTGAGGCGTCACCTTCCTAAAGCCCCAAGTAGCGCCTCCATGCCACTCCACCAAAGCAATTCTTGTGTCTTAACCTTCCAAGTATTTCTTTTAAGACCTCTAAAGCCAAGCTCCCTTCTTACACTAAAATTCAAAAATTTCCTAAGTCATCCCTTGCCTTCTAGGGTTCTCAAACCCCTCAAAATTCCTCCAACATGACCCTAAGCCTACTAAACACTCGGGTTATGCCCCAAACGCATAACCCCTAAATCGAGGTGTTACAATTCTATCCTCCTTAAAAATAATTTCGTCCTCGAAATTACTTTACTAACAAACGTCCATACAACCTATCTTACCACCTTACGCTTATCTCTGCGACTCTGATCTTACTAAGGCTATCGTACCTACACAATCTCTAAGTTCATGCTAAAAAAATTCGAAACACCTCTCTTAGCAACACAGAAAAGGCTAAATCGTAATCAAACAAAGTAATTAAAGCATGTACCAAAGCAAAGGAGCTTACCTAATATCACATCCTTGGTTGACTCGACTAGAACCATTCCTTCCATGACTTGAACCACGACCCCCTCGCCGCTTGAGGACAATTCTTAACTAAATGTGCCTTAGATCCGCACCGGAAAGCATTCTTTACTATTTCCCCAACACTCTCTGTGTGAGGTCTTCCACATCGAACACAAGAACGATTCCGATCCATTGGTACAAGTACACTTACGAGGTTCTCGGTCCTTGGTCTTTTACGGACATTACCAAGCGATCTTGACGGTCCAATATTTCTCTTATTCTCGCTCCTATTCTTTTCTCGGTTTTCTCTTATAGTCTTCTTAACCTCTGGGGCCGATCCGAGCTTTCTCTACTAGCACCGCGAAGTCTCTCTCCCTCTGCGGAGCAATCACCATTCGAAGTTCATCTCGCAATCCGTCTTCAAACCGGACGCACCTCTCATAATCAGTGGCCACAATTCCCTTAGCATACTGACTAAGTCGCACAAATTCGCCAGACTCACTATCGACTTACTTCCTTGTACTAGATTTAGAAACGCTTTCCTTTGCGAGTCCAAATAACTGGCTCCTACGTACTTTCCTTCAAACTTAACCTTAAAGAAGTCCCAATCCTGTCGATCTGCCGGTACACTTTGCTTGACAGTGAGCCACCAACGATAAGCTTCGTCGCGAAGCAACGAAACAGCACCCTTCAGCTTTTCTTCATTGGTGCAGTCCAAATCGTCCATGATTCTTTCGACTGCTTCTAGCCAATACTCCGCTACGTTCGGAGCTACTCCAGACACTCCTCTAAAGATCTCGGCTCCATTCGATCTAAGCCTTTCCGATCTCGACTTAGAGTTCCATTTCCCTACTAACTCCCCGCTACTCGTTCTAGCACTCGTAACATGGCCCGCGATACGCGTCATCTTCACTTATCCGATCTTGCTCCTCTACGCCCACTCTTTGGCGGCACTTCACTTTCGACCCATGGCGGACCCTATCGATTCCGATGCGGCCATTCTACCTCTACCGCGCGTCCCCTAGAACTCATCTCTATCGTCGCGATTTAATCTGCTTAAAAAGTTTTATGCATTAGAAATTATTGTTTCACTATTTTATCCACGAGCAATTTTATGCAATGAAGTTTCCGAGAGTAGTTCTTTCGAGCAATCAAGTTTCCTTCCCTACCCGGTGGGTAATTTCGTCATTTTCCTGAGGGTATTTTTTTAGAATTTTAAAACTAAGGGTTTTAAAGCAGTGAGGCAAATCCCTTTCGGGTTTTAATAATTGGTTTAGCCTATGAACAAGTCCTCTTGGTTAAGGTGAACCGTAGCTACGCACGCAGGTAGGATTCCAGTGAAGAGGAGGTGAGTCACGAGGATCGCTTAAGTACTGTGCTCTTAGGATCCACTCCTAGACATGCGCACAATGGTTGCCACACCTTAACTCGTGACTTAATCACGAGTTTGTTTAGTAGCTTTAAGTTTTATGCATATGTTTGAGTAGACTAGTCCTAGGGTTCAGCAGATCCTAGTTCACTAATCTACGAGCCCAACTAAGCCCATAACAGTTCATAATAGTAAAGCACTTCAAAAGTCCGAAGTACTTACCTGGTGGACTCGGGTTGAAGGTACAGGTGCCATGCCAGAATAACCTGAAAATATTTCCTAAAAATCCATATATATATATATATATATATTTTTAAAAGCTCATTTTGAAACGTTTTTGGGCCCAAAACCCTCAAAGCCGAGTTTTGAACCGGGCTCTGATACCAATTGGGAATCATGTTGCATTATTTTTGTAATAATATGGAAATGGGCCAAGCCCAATATGACATGTGGATAGGTATGTTTTGGGAACATACGTGGAAATGGGCCAAGCCCAGATGATATGTGGTTTATTGAGAAATGGGCCAAGCCCAGTATGTGATGTGATTTGAATGTGGGCCAAGCCCAGTTGTGGTAATTGTTAAAATGATATATATATATTACTTGTTGCATTTGATAATTGGGATATTATGTGGCTAGCATGTGGGTGGATTTCAGTGGTTAACTTACACCATTGAGTCATTGTGACTCACCCAATTATTTATCCATCATCGCGGTGAGTCGTGATTAGTGGACGGGTTGGAGTGGATACAAGGTGGCCCATGCGTAAGCGATTTTCATGCGAAGTTGGACGTTTTGAATATTTTTATTTCAAGCATTTTAATTACTTGGTTTCAATTTATTTGATGTAATAAGGGCCACTATGATTACTGATTACTCTATTTAATTTTGTTGAAGTTTACATTATATTGAAATATTTTTATTAAAAAGGTTCATATTATAGTAATTTATAACAATGTTTTAATTCAGAAATTTTCAACAAACTTATATTGTGTATTAAATTTTTGTGGACATAATTTTCCAAAGATAATAAATTTTCATGTTTTAAATTCTAAGTAAAAAACATATTTTCACTAACATAACCAGATTCGATTCGTAGTGAATAGGTAGGGTTTGGGGATGTTCTGATGTGCAAGGTGTGTGAAATTTGGAAATCTGCACTTTTGGTTAGTTTAAAATTAGGTGTTTAAGACTAAGAGAAGAGAAGAAAATAAAATGAAAACAAATACGAAAGTAATTAGGGTTAGTGTTCGGGTTGCCTCCCGAGAAGCGCTCGTTTAAAGTCTTAAGCTAGACTTTCCTCGTATTCGCAAAAATCAGGGTGGTTTAAAATTTTGAATATCTTCCTCATGCTATCAGTTCTATTTCCTTGATAAAGTTTAAGTCGAGAAGCGTTTATATTGAAGGTACCAAAAATAGGATTACTTACCTCGACTGTTCCGTATGGGAAAATATTATGTACCTTAAGAGGAATTTCTTCGTTTGTGTTCGTGTCGATGTGATGAGGCGAGGATCTCGCTTTATCTAACGATGCACTGGTCTCCTATTTTGAAGTGGTTTGTTGTTCCTATGAGCTCTTAGGGGCTCCCTTGGTTTTACTTCATGTGGTTACGGTTCTTCTTTGAATTGTGTTTTCCACTCTTCTAATTTGTCGACCCTAAGGCTTCGTTCCTTATGTAATTCTTCTTTGTTGTCATGCGGTCCATGATTCGGCTCAGGTTTGTAACCTTGTGGTGTTTCCTGTGGTGAAAGTTGAACAACTTGGTTATCAACTGAATTTACTTTCTCACCTTAATCAATTGTTGTCCTAGTTGAATCAAGAGCTTGTAAACTGATCGATTCGTCACCTAAACGAAGTATGAGTTCTCATGTACCAACATCAATTTTTGTTCCGGCAGTTGCTAAAAAGGGTCTTCCTAAAATTAAGGGAATCGAATTATCCTCATCCATGTCTAAGACAACAAAATCTACTGGGAAAACGAATTTTTCAATCTTCATGAGTACATCTTCGATTATACCCCTAGGAATTCTAACCGTTTTATCAGCTAATTGAATGCTCATCCTAGTTTGTTTGGGTTTCCCTAGACCTAGTTGCTTAAACAATTTATAAGGCATGACATTTATGCTTGCCCCTAAATCAGCTAACGCATTATTAATAGGTAAACTACCAATTAAACATGGAATTGTAAAACTCCCTAGATCTTTTAATTTTCTGTGGTAGTTTATTTTGCAAGATTGCCGAGTACATTGCGTTTAGTTCCACGTGTGATGCCTCGTCTATCCTTCGCTTGTTCGTCAAAAGCTCTTTTAAAAATTTTCTAGAATCTGGCATCTGCGAAAGGGCTTCAAGTAGCAATAAGTTAATATGTAATTTCTTTAAAAGTTTAAGAAACTTACCGAACTGTTCCTCTGTATCGTCTCTCTTCATTGCTTCGGGATAAGGAATACGAGGTTGGTACTTTTTGATTATCGGTTTTGGCTTTTCTTGTGTTACCTCAACTTTACCTTTCTCTACCTCGTTTTCTTGTATTGGATTGGGTTCATCTAACCCTATACTATCATGAGTTGTGATAGCTTGGATTTGCTCCTTTGGGTTAATCTCGGTGTTCTTTGGGTAGGCGCCCTCATGATCGTTCAGAAATTATCTTTGCAAGTTGTCCAACTGTCTTCGTAAGTTCCCCAACTTGACTTTCGATCCGCTTAATTGATGCCTGTTGATTCTTAAGGGTGGTTTCAGTGTCTTGGAGACGGTTATCTGTAGCTGCCATGAATTTTGTCAGCATCTCTTCAAGGTTTGACCTCTTTTCCTATGGATAGGGCTGATTTTTGAAATTTTGAGGAGGTTGTTGTCTTTGAATTCCTTGATTTCCTTGACCTCCCCATGAAAAATTTGGGTGGTTCCTCCAACCTGGATTATAAGTATTGCTATAAGAGTTATTATTAGTTCTGAAATTATTACCTATATAGTTCATCTGTTCATTTTCTGTGCCCGGTTGGTAGGGTGGGTACTCAGGATTTGCCACAGTTCCACTTGCGTCGCACTGCATTACTGGATGTACCTGCGAAGAACACAAACTATCAAGCTTTTTATTCATCATCTCTACCTGTGTTGATAGCATGGTTACTGCTTCGAGATTGAAAACTCCGGCTGATTTTGTTGGTTTTGTCCTTGTAACCTACCACTGATAGTTATTTAGTGACATCTCTTCAATAAACTCGTAGGATACTTCAGGAGTTCTGTTGTTTAGGGTTCCACCGGCGGCTGAATCAATTAGTTGCCTCGTTGAGGGGTTTACACCGTTATAGAAAGTTTGGACTTGGAGCCACAAGGGTAAACCATGGTGTGGACACCTTCTCAAGAGATCCTTGTATCTCTCCCATGCGTCGTATAATGTCTCTAAATCCATCTGCACAAAAGAAGAGATATCATTACGTAATTTGGTCGTTTTGGCCGGTGGGAAATATTTTAATAAAAAAATTTTGGTCATTTGATCCCATGTAGTGATTGACCCTCGTGGTAACGAGTTTATCCACTGTTTGGCTTTATTCCTTAATGAAAAGGGAAATAACTGAAGACGGATGGCATCATCAGAAACACCATTTATTTTGAAGGTATCACAGAACTCTAAAAAATTAGCTAGATGAGTATTTGGGTCTTCGTCCTGTAAACCATCAAATTGAACAAATTGTTGAATCATTTGTATAGTGTTAGGCTTTAATTAAAAATTATTAGTAGCTATAGCAAGCCTAACAATACTTGATTCTTCTCCTGTTAAATGAGGTTTAGCATAATCATACATAGTACGCGGAGCATTATTTTCTGCCACATCTTGTGGTGGTGGATTATTCTCGTCCATCCCTTCAGTAGGATTGGATCTGCCTTCTCGCTCTTTTTCTGTGTAAATTAGGACTCGCCTAATTTCTCTGCGATTCCTGTGAGCGATAGCTTCAATATCACCGTCGTATACTAGTGGTCCTCTCGGGTTCCTTCTAGTCATAAACTAGAGGTACCTGCTAGGAAAAGAAAGAAAGAAAATATAGCAAAGTTTAAAACAAAACAAAAATAAAAAATAAAAATAAAAGTAAATTGCGGAAAATAATGGCTAAAGTAATAAAAATAGAGCTTTCTTAATATTTTAGTTCCCAAACAACGGTGCAAAAAACTTGATCGTTGATTTGAGTTTTAAATTTATAATGATCGAACTGGAACTAACTATAACAACGATTGAGGCAAGTGCACCTCTCAAACAATAGTATAGCTTAGGCAACACCAGATTGTCGAACCCAAAGGAACCAAAAGTACTAATACTAACTTTCTTTTTATTATCTAGCCTAAAATAAGTGAAGTTGTTATTTAATCTAAATTTAACTAACTACTAAGCTAAAGACGCAAAGACAAAAAGAATGAATTGGGGAAATCTTTGTTGGAAAAACTCGGTTGATTAAGGCGATACCCTTAGGTAGAATCCACCTAGACTTCACTTTTATCTAACTCTGAACAGACGATTTATTCACTTGACTTGATCCATAAGGCTCCTAATGTATATTAAACCCTCTCTCTCGGCGAATAACGTCTAACCCTAGGTTGATTAATTGAAATCTCTTTCTAATTAAAACCCCTAGAATTGTATTAACTCGATCTATGGACTCTCATATTAGGTTTCACCCTAATCTAAGCAAAATCTCGTCACCTTATCTCTAGCGCGCGATCAACTTCGCTTAATTATGCTAGATCTACTCTTAGCGGGGACTTTTGCTCTTCCACCTAAGCACATCAAACTTGAATCAATATCCCGGAAATATCAACACAAGAATTAAGAACACATAATTAAGAACAAATCAAGTATTTATCATATAGTTCAAAGAAGCGATAACAAGATTCATCTAAGTTTCATCCCCTTCAGTGTATCTCGAAGGGTTTAGTTCATAACGATAAAAGAAAACATCTCAGAAGAAAAGATAAAACAAAACATAAGAAATCCCTAAAACCCCCTGAAAGAATTGAAGGAGAGATCCGCCGTCTTGAGTAGAATTCCAGCTTTTTGAGATGGATCAACTGGCTATCTTCAAGTGTTTCCCACAAATCTGACCTTTTCGGCTCGGCTCTTTGGCCTAGCTCACCGCCCTCTTCTAGGTTATACTTAGGGTGTTTATATAGGCTTTTGAAATAGGTTTCTTTGCCCCTAAGTATCCTTTTTCGAGTGAAATTGCTCTTCTCCACGACAGGGACACGGCCATGGCACACACCCGTGTGAATCGTCTTTAGGTCGTGTTCATACTTTTAATGAGGTGACACGCCTGTGTAAATCGGAATCAGGTCGTGTTCTAGTCTATCAAGGAGACATAGCCGTGTTGGCTCAAGTCCAGGCCGTATCGATTTTCACTTTGGCCCAATTTGGTCCGTTTTGAGCCCGTTTCTCGTTCTTTCCATCCTTCGGTGCTTTCCTGAGTATAAAACATGAGAAGAAAGGATTAAGAGCACATTTTTACATAAATCAAGGGATAAATCGTCCAAAAGTATGCTAAATGTGGGATTAAAATATGTTACTTTTACGGTTTATCAGGATCTGATGAACTGAGTGTTCCAGCCTTATCTAGATCGATTCATAGTGTTGATTATAGATGACCTCTTGGTGTATTCGAGAACTGAGGATGAACATGATGCACATCTCTGAGTTGTTCTACAGATTCTGAGGGAGAAACAATTATACGCTAAGTTCAGCAAGTGTGAATTCTGGCAACGAGAGGTAACATTTCTGGGCCATGTGGTATCTACTGAAGGGATTAGAGTTGATCCTCGAAAAATTGAAGCTATTTTGGATTGGAAGCAGCCTAAGACGGTATCAGAGATTTGAAGTTTTCTGGGTTTGGCAGGGTATTATAGATGTTTTGTTGAGGGGTTTTTGTTGATTGCTGCACCTCTGACTAAATTGTTGCGTAAAGGGGTATCATTTGTCTGGGCTGATAAGCAGCAAGAGAGTTTGGAGAAACTTAAAAAGGTTCTGACAGAGGCCCCTGTCTTAATACAGCCAGATTCTGGGAAAGAATTCACTATCTACAGCGATGCATCACATGTCAGTTTGGGATGTGTGTTGATGCAAGAGGGTAAGGTAGTGGCATATGGGTCTCGCCAGCTTAAGTCTCATGAGGCAAATTATCTGACGCATGACTTGGAGTTGGTCGCGGTGGTATTCGCACTGAAAATCTGGAGGCATTACCTATACGGTGAAAAGTGTTAGTCGAACTTCAAGTTTGATTGCTCATCTCATCTTGTTTGATGATGGTAGTTTGTTAGTCGAACTTCAAGTTAAACCGTCGTGGATTGAATAGATTAAGGGTAAACAGTTGGAGGATGGGTCTTTGGGTCCTCGATTCCGACAAATTAAGAGTGGGGAAACTTCAGATTTTGGACTGAATAGCGAAGGGGTACTGTGTTTCTGTGGGAGGCCGTCTATACTACGAGAGGCAAATAGTAGTCCTTATGCTATGCATCCCAGCGGGAATAAAATGTACTGAGTCCTTCGTGAGTTATATTGGTGGCTAGGTCTTAAGCGTGAAGTTACCGACTTTGTGAGTAAGTGTCTAACTTGCCAGCAAGTTAAGGCCGAAGATCAGTTACCTTTAGGGTTGCTTTAGCCAGTTAAAATTCCACTTTGGAAGTGAAAGAGGGTAACTATGGACTTTGTTAGTGGGCTGCCCCTAACGCCTACTAAGAAGGATGCAGTATGGGTCATCGTGGATCGGTTGACCAAGTCAGCCCATTTCATACCAGTTTGAACTGATTACTCCTTGCAGAAGCTGGCTAAACTGTATGTGGTCGAGATAGTGAGACTGCATGGGGTACCGATTTCCATAATATCAAATAGATATCCTCGTTTCACGTCTCGATTTTGGAAGAGGTTTCACGAGGCTTTGGGTACAAGATTGGACTTCAGCACCGCGTTTCATCCTCAGTCGGATGGTCAATCAGAGAGGGTGATCCAAATACTGGAGGACATGTTAAAGAGTTGTGTAATAGATTTCTAAGACCTTATGCTATGCATCCCAGCGGGAATAAAATGTACCGAGACCTTCGTGAGTTATATTGGTGGCTAGGTCTTAAGCGTGAAGTTACCGATTTTGTGAGTAAGTGTCTAACTTGCCAGCAAGTTAAGGCCTAACATCAGTTACCTTCAGGGTTGCTTCAGCCAGTTAAAATTCCACTTTGGAAGTGGGAGAGGGAAACTATGGACTTTGTTAGTGGGCTGCCCCTAACGCCTACTAAGAAGGATGCAGTATGGGTCATCGTGGATTAGTTGACCAAGTCAGCCCATTTCATACCAGTTTGAACTGATTACTCCTTGCAGAAGCTGGCTAAACTGTATGTGGCCGAGATAGTGAGACTGCATGGGGTACCGATTTCCATAATATCAAATAGATATCCTCATTTCACGTCTCGAATTTGGAAGAGGTTTCACGAGGCTTTGGGTACAAGATTTGACTTCAGCACCGCATTTCATCCTCAGTCAGATGGTCAATCAGAGAGGGTGATCCAAATTGTAATACCCTAAAAATTCGAGTCTTGATATATTGCATGTTTGGTGATTAGTTTATAAAGGAAAAATTTTCTTATTACTTTTCGTGCCTATGATAGTCCTGAAGAAGAGTATAGAATTATTCGGGTATGGAATAATTTTTAGTTTGAGAATTTATTGAAGTGGAGCAAGTGGCATTGACACTTAAGTTAAATTAAGTGTTAAAAAGTAGCATAAGATGAGTAATGGCAAGGTGGTGTTGGCGCATGGGTTATAGCATGAGGGGAGTGGTTCGAATCCCTTGGATGGCATTTTGACAACTTTTATTTTTGCACTTGTATGGTAAGTGTCGGCCAAGCTTATTTATGGTAAGTGTTGACCTTGTTATTTTTGGTTAGTATATCAAAGGAATAAGGTAAGAGTGAATTTATGGTAGGGAATCAAGAAAATATGGAAAGATATGGAGACATAGGGCAAGTATCAAGGAAAGTGTTTTGGAAACAAATTCATGGTCATTTGACTAATGAATTTGGACGGCAATATGGCTAGGGGGAAGGTTGGCCGAATTTTGCTAGTAGCTTGGTAAGGTTTAGGAGTTTGCTTTTGGTCATTTTAGTTTTTGTGCAAAATTTTGCATTCCTCTTCTCAACTTTTCCCTTTGGCCGAAATTGATCTTTTGGTAAGCCTTGATTATTTTGACCATTTGGTCATTTTTGCTTTTCACTTTAGTGTTCAATTTTGTGCCTTTCTCATAGTGCCGATTCTACCAACACCAAAAAGCCATTCTTTACTTTTCTTCTCCCCATTCTTTGAATATACATTGCTCCCAAAACTCATCTCTTTCTTTCTTTCTCTTTTATTCTCTTTGAAAACCGAAACATCATCATCATCTCTTCTCTTATATTTTATTTCTTTTCACTCATACCTTCTCCATTAATTTTCTCATGGCCGAATGTTAGTGAGCCATAGCCGAACCATTTTCTCTTTTCTTTGGTTAATCATAGCCGAATCTTTCTCTATTCATAAACATCTTTCTCAATCGTCTCTTTTCAACCGTGGACAATAGGTAAGAATTCTTTTTAGTTCATGTTAGTTAATAGTTGTCATGGCCGAATCTTGATAGGGGTATAAAGGCTTTCTTAGATCGAAATAAACGTTCATTCTATTAACGTTTTTATTTATTATACTTTAGTGCGATAACGAAAGATCAAAAATCAAGTGTTCGTAAGTAACATAGAACGTTGGAATCAATTTAAGGTGTTAAGGGAACGTTTTGGTTAACTCTCATTTTTGGAACAAGGATCTTTGTGGTAAGCAAATTTCACCCTTAAACCCTTAGTCATATTTCGATGTAATATTAGATTGGATTAACGATCTTTTGTCTTTGAAGACAATCAAAATAGGGAAGAAAAGGGCGGTGAATAGTGTTCGGAAGAGGGGTGGTTCCGTTATTCCCCCTAAGTTTAAGCGAAGGACTGTTTCAGCAATCCGGGATTTCCCACCAGGTTGCGGACGTTCATCCGAGGAGAATCAACTATTCGAAGTCGTTCATACTCCCGAACCATTATTTGTTCGTGGATTTGATTCGGTTAACGAACCATCAATCGGGGAGAAACCGCAAGTAGAAGTAGTTCGAAAACCCGAGGGTAAAATTTTATATCGTTATTTTTAGATCGGTTTCATTAATAAATTATAGTGTTCTAATAATCGTGATACGTATAGGTGTTGACGAGCAGGAAAGTCTAGTTCTCACTATAACCAGGTGTGTAACTTCATACTTATCTTTCGGGTTAGATACTAAACCGTAAGAAATTTGATAAATCGTAAAAATGGCCAAATCGAAAATGTTGTAGTAATTAGTACTTTTGTGTAAATGCATGAAAACTGGTAGATCGATAAATTGGGCCATAAAACTGCTAGATCGATAAATTGGGCCATAAAACTGCTAGATCGATAAATATGGGCCAAAGTTTGCTAGATCGCTAATGGGCCAAAAACCCTATAGTTCGAGATATGGGCCAAAGTTTAATACTATATTGTTAATAGGCCCAAATGAAAGGTTTTATTAAAGACTCATTTGTGTTATGGGTTACTTGATAAAAATTTTATGATTTAAAGTTTGTTATTCATACATAAATGCATGGGATGGGATTTGATGAAGAGAAGAAAGGCCTGTGGCCACGTATCTAGTTCGGTGGCTCTGCCACAAATTTTGGCTTAATGCCTCTAGTTCGGTGACTATGTCACAATCTAGTTCGGTAGTGCACTACAATATTTTTAAAAGGCTAAATGCCTACGATTGGTGTGTTTGGCGGGGTGGGTTGACTTGATCCCCACAGGTGTCTTTGGTTAGTACGGGGTGTGTAGCGGATGGAAATCGGGCTTGGTTGGGAAATTCATTTTACATGCATTTTATATATTTTATTTCATTTTATATTGTTAAAATTTGTAATTGGGCTCAAGCCCAAATTAATGCCTTGATGGTCTGGCCCAATAATGGTGGTAAGTGAGTTACACACTGAGTTCTTTGTAACTCACCCCGCTTTATTACCCATTTCGGGTAATGGAAATTGATGTGGACTTGGTAGGGGATGACTTGGTGGAGGCCATACTACGAGCATGGGTTTTTATAAACTATGAACTTTATTTAAGTTATTCATTTTATTTACTATTTTGGGTATGATGAAATAAGGCCTCTAATTATGTTTTTATGGATTTTTATGTGTGGATGGAATTTAATTTTGTTTAAGACTCTCATTATGGGCTTATGCTAAATTTTTAAAGTTTTCTTAAACATTGCGTTTTATAACATTTTGAAACACCTAAATTACTCTTTTAAATTCTTTCAAGTACTTTTAAAATTACTTAAAGGTTTTGACAAATATATTTTAAATAATAAGATTTTCAAACGAGTAATTTCTTAAATCATCAATTTTGAATTATCGTACTAAATTTTTGTTAACCTCTATTTCCAAAAGGTTTTGGTAGTAATGTTTTACTTTAATCACTAGAGAATTAAATGAATATTCGATTGGTGTGACTAACCGAATCTCGTCTAAACGCATAGACCTGGTTTGGGGTGTTACATTTAATGGTATCAAAGCCAGTTTCAAAACTCGGCTGTGGTTTGGGTTCAACAAAGATATTTGTTTGAGAAACAACTCAAATTTCTAAATTTTTTTTTATTTAAAGGTAGTATGGCACCATGAGCATCCCGCGCCAAGTCAAGTAAGTATCTGTATATTGATTGTTTATTATCATTGTGATATGATCATAAGAAACACTCTAGAACTTCTAGTTTTAGGTGTTGAAACTGTATAGATTGAGACAATAGGATATGATTGCGGAAACAACTCTATCTCTTTTATATCATAAAACATCGTTAATAAACACTGAAATAGTATTCTGATTCATAAAACTCTTAATCAGATTAAATCGAATTAGTCATTATGAGCACTAGAGGACGTGGTCGTGGATGCGGTAGACGTGGCCGTGGTAGAGGACGAGGTGTTAGAGGCACAACTGAAGCGCCGGATCATATGCCGGAAATGGATGCACCTGCGTCACTTGAAAGTGAGACAGGATCACATGATCATATGGAAGAAGATAATGCGGTGACGCGAGCAATGCTGCGAGTCCTTGAAAGGGTCTGGAACTAGAATCGCCAACACCGTGGGTCGATATCGAAACGATTGAAATCAAGTGGTGTTGAGGTTTTCAAAGGTGTCTCAGGTGTAGCTCCAAATGTCGCTGAATATTGGCTTGAGGCAGTGGAGCGAATTATGGACGATCTTGAGTGCACGGTGGAACAAAAACTAAGGAGGCGGTGTCCTTGTTAAGGGACGAAGCATACCAATGGTGGCTTCTTGTCGAGAAGGCAATCGAAGCCGCATTAGTTAATTGGGAATTCTTTAAAGTTTCCTTCCAAGGGAAATATGTAGGAACGAGTTATGTTGATGCCGGAGGAAGGAATTCACGAATCTGGTCCAAGGGAATAAGGCGAGCAAAGCATATGAAGTCGAGTTTTTTGCGCTTGAGTCGCTATGCTCGAACAATAGTGGCAACGGATCATGAGCGTTGTGTACGCTTTGAGGATGGCTTGAACGATGAATTGCGGGTTTTGATAGCCCCACAACAAGTTAGAACTTTTGCCACGCTTGTGGAAAAGGCCAAGATAGCCGAAGAGGCTAAGAACTCGGAACGTCAGAATCGGGAATGAGCTAGAGGCAAGAGAGATATGAAGTATTCGGGTTCTTCAAAAAGGTTTCTGAAGAGGCCTCGGAATGAAGAACCAGCTCAAGGTAGAACACTTGTAACTGTGAATCAGAGTCGAGATTGTGCTGATTGTGGGAAAAGGCATTCTGGAGAGTGCTGGAAGAAAACGGGTGCTTGCTATAAATGCGGGTCGATGGATCATCAATATAGGAATTGCCCTCGTCGAATGGATACAACTTAGGAAGCTCGTAATACTGATGCACCACCGGTAAGAGGAATTCAGCAACCACCGAGAGGTCGTGGACCAGGTTGTGGTGGTAATGGGGCTGGACGTGGTCAAGGTGCAGCGGGTCGAGGCAATGGTCCTAGAGGCAACATAGATGCAAGACAGCCAGGATTGGTATATGCAGTTAGACGCCGTGAGGATGGCAATGCACCTGATGTGATAACTGGTACGTTCTTCATCTTTGATGTACCTGTTATTGCTTTGATAGATATTGGTTCTACCCATTCGTATGTTGCTAGCACCATTTCTAGAAACTTGAATTTAGACTCTAAAATTTCCGATAGTGAGATGAAGGTAATTAGTCCTTTAGGACAGTCGGTGTTGGTAAATAAACTGTTTAGAGATGTGCCCTTAGAAATTCAAGGAGAAATATTTTTGGCGAATTTGATGGAATTGCCTTTAGCGAGCGAGTTTGATATCATTTTGGGCATGGATTGGTTGGTTAAGCACCGGCGAATTTGGATTGTCTTTGAAAAGCGGATGTCAATAAGGACGGTGGAGGATAAAGAAATAATTATGATAGGCGGCGAAGGAATTACTTGACAAATGTGGTATCTGCACTTAAGGCAGAAAAGTTGGTGCGAAAAGGGTATGGAGCATTTTTAACATTTGTTAGTGCTTTAGATGCCAAAGAGTTGTCAGTGGAAGATGTGAGAACAGTGAAGGAATATCCAGATGTATTTCTGAAGAACTTGCAGCATACCTCGGATCGGAAGTGGAATTTGGTATTGAGCTCTTGCCGGAGCGACTCCAGTGTCCATTGCTCCTTATAGAATGGCACCGAAGGAGTTTGCGGAGCTTAAAGCTCAAATTCAAGAATTGTTGGATCGGGGTTTTATTCGACCGAGTGTGTCTTCGTGGGGAGCACCGGTTTTGTTTGTTAAGAAGAAAGATGGGTCAATGCGTCTGTGTATTGACTACAGACAATTAAATAAATTGACGATCAAGAATAGGTACCCTCCGCCAAGAATTGATGACTGTTTGATCAAATGAAGGAGCTTACATTTTCTCCAAAATTGATTTGAGATCGGGTTATCACCGGCTTAAGGTGAAAGAAGCGGATATTCACAAGACGACTTTTCGAACTCGTTATGGACATTATGAGTTTTTGGTGATGCCGTTTGGGTTGACCAATGCACCAAATTTGCATTTATGGATATGATGAACAAGGTCTTTCAACCATATTTAGACCGGTTTGTGGTGGTATTCATAGATGACATTACGGTATATTCAAGGAATGAAGAGGAGCATGACTCGCATTTGCGAATTGTATTGCGATTACTTTGAAATAATCAGCTGTTTGCCAAATTCATGAAATGTGAATTACAGTTAAGGGAAGTGACTTTCTTGGGTCATGTGGTATCGATCGAAGGAATAAGGGTGGATCCTCGGAAGATTGAGGTTGTATTGGATTGGAAACCACCAAAGTCGATGAGTGAGATCGGAGTTTCTTGGGTTGGCTGGTTACTATAGACGCTTTATTGAGGGGTTTTCGTTGATTGCTGCACCCCTAACTAAGCTATTGCGGAAGGGAGTACCATATATATGGACCGATAAACAGCAATAAGGTTTCGAGAAATTGAAGAAGATTTTAACAAGCGCCAAGATCTTGATTCAACTTCGAGGTGGAAAGGAGTTTATAGTTTACTGCGATGCGTCACACACGGGCTTAGGATGTGTATTGATGCAAAGTGGGAAAGTAGTGGCTTATGCTTCTCGTCAGCTGAGACCGCACGAAGTAAACTACCCTACTCATGACTTGGAGTTAGCTGCAGTAGTGTTTGCTCTAAAGATTTGGAGGCATTACCTCTACGGTGAAAAGTCTATCATCTATACGGATCACAAGAGTCTTAAGTATCTTCTTACTCAGAAGGAATTAAACTTGAGACAACGAAGATGGGTAGAGCTGTTAAAGGACTATGATTTCTCAATCGAGTATCATCCTGGAAAAGCTAATGTGGTAGCAGACGCGTTAAGTCGTAAGGTGGTATCTGATTTGAGAATAATGTTTGCCCATTTGAGTTTGTACAAGGATGGTAGTCTGATAGCGAAACTTCAGGTGAAGCTTCTGTGGTTAGAGCAAATCAAGGAAAAACAGATATCAGATAAGAAATTGGGACTGTTAATTCAACAAGTTGAAAATGGTTGAATAGAGGATTTTAGCATAAACGCGGAAGGTGTGTTATGTTTTCGTGGGAGAGTTTGTATGCCTAAGGACTCGAGATTCGAGACAAATGATTCTACCTGAGGCGCATAGTAGCCCTTATGCTATGCACCCCGGAGGAAATAAGATGTATCAGGATCTTCGTGAACAATATTGGTGGCCAGGGTTGAAGCGTGAGATTTCTGAATTTGTGGGAAAATGTTTAACTTGTCAGCAAGTGAAGGTGGAGCATCAATTGCCGTCAGGATTATTACAACCGGTAAAGATTCCTCTTTGGAAATGGGAGCGGATAACAATGGATTTTGTTAGTGGGTTACCTTTAACACCCACTAAGAAAAACTCCGTTTGGGTAATTGTTGATCGTTTGACGAAGACTGCTCATTTTCTACCGGTTAAATGCAGATTACTCGTTACAGAAGTTGGCTAAGCTGTACGTATCCGAAATCGTGAGGTTGCATGGGGTACCTGTGTCTATTATATCAGATAGGGATCCTAGGATTACGTCACGGTTTTGGAAAGCTTTGCATGAAGCTTTGGGAACAAAGCTAAACTTCAGTACGGCTTTTCATCCTCAGTTAGATGGTCAATCAGAAAGAGTAATTCAGATTCTGGAAGACATGTTGAGGGGATGTATAATCGACTTCAAAGGTAGTTGGGAGGATTTTCTACCATTGGCAGAATTTGCTTACAACAATAGCTATCAGTCTAGCATTCAGATGGCACCCTACGAGGCATTATATGGTCGTAGGTGTCGTTCTCCTAGTTGTTGGACTGAATTGGGCGAACGGCAGATGTTAGGTCCTGAGCTGATCTCTGAAACGGAAGAAAAAGTAAAAGCTATTCGAGCACGGTTAAAGGAAGCTTCGGATAGACAAAAGTCGTATGCAGATTTGAAGCGTAGAAGTATCGAGTATGCTGTGGGGGATCAAGTTTTCTTGAAGGTCTCACTTTGGAAGAAGATTTTCAGGTTTGGGAAGAAGGGCAAGTTGAGTCCTAGATACATTGGACCATATCGTGTGGTGAAGCGTATTGGTCCAGTGGCCTATCAGATCGAATTACCTTCGGAGTTGAGTCAGATACATAATGTTTTTCATGTTTCCATGCTGAGGCGCTATAGATCGGATCCTTCGCACATAGTACCGGTAGAAGAAGAGGAGTTGAATTCAAACTTGTCTTTTGAGGAGGAACCAGTGGAAATCTTAGACCGAGATGCTAAGGTGATAAGAAAGAAAACCGTGCCGTTGGTCAAGGTTTTATGGCGTAATCACAGAGTGGAGGAAGCTACGTGGGAGCCTGAAGATGCAATTCGGCAACAATACCCTCACTTTTTTTCAACCAGGTAAATTTCGAGGACGAAATTTTCTTTAAGGAGGGTAGAGTTGTAACACCCTAAAAATCCGAGTCTTGATATATTGCATGTTTGGTGATTAGTTTATAAAGGAAAAATTTTCTTATTACTTTTCGTGCCTATGATAGTCCTGAAGAAGAGTATAGAATTATTCGGGTATGGAATAATTTTTAGTTTGAGAATTTATTGAAGTGGAGCAAGTGGCATTGACACTTAAGTTAAATTAAGTGTTAAAAAGTAGCATAAGATGAGTAATGGCAAGGTGGTGTTGGCGCATGGGTTATAGCATGAGGGGAGTGGTTGAATCCCTTGGATGGCATTTTGACAACTTTTATTTTTGCACTTGTATGGTAAGTGTCGCCAAGCTTATTTATGGTAAGTGTTGACCTTGTTATTTTTGGTTAGTATATCAAAGGAATAAGGTAAGAGTGAATTTATGGTAGGGAATCAAGAAAATATGGAAAGATATGGAGTCATAGGGCAAGTATCAAGGAAAGTGTTTTGGAAACAAATTCATGGTCATTTGACTAATGAATTTGGACAGACAATATGGCTAGGGGAAGGTTGGCGAATTTTGCTAGTAGCTTGGTAAGGTTTAGGAGTTTGCTTTTGGTCATTTTAGTTTTTGTACAAAATTTTGCATTCCTCTTCTCAACTTTTCCCTTTGGCCGAAATTGATCTTTTGGTAAGCCTTGATTATTTTGACCATTTGGTCATTTTTGCTTTTCACTTTAGTGTTCAATTTTGTGCCTTTCTCATAGTGCCGGTTCTACCAACACCAAAAAGCCATTCTTTACTTTTCTTCTCCCCATTGCTGAATATACATTGCTCCCAAAACTCATCTCTTTCTTTCTTTCTCTTTTATTCTCTTTGAAAACTGAAACATCATCATCATCTCTTCTCTTATATTTTATTTCTTTTCACTCATACCTTCTCCATTAATTTTTCTCATGGCCGAATGTTAATGAGCCATAGCCGAACCATTTTCTCTTTTCTTCGGTTAATCATAGCCGAATCTTTCTCTATTCATAAACATCTTTCTCAATCGTCTCTTTTCAACTGTGGACAATAGGTAAGAATTCTTTTTAGTTCATGTTAGTTAATAGTTGTCATGGCCGAATCTTGATAGGGGTATTAAGGCTTTCTTAGATCGAAATAAACGTTCATTCTATTAACGTTTTTATTTGTTATACTTTAGTGCGATAACGGAAGATCAGAAATCAAGTGTTCGTAAGTAACATAGAACGTTGGAATCGATTTAAGGTGTTAAGGGAACGTTTTGGTTGACTCTCATTTTTGGAACAAGGATCTTTGTGGTAAGCAAATTTCACCCTTAAACCCTTAGTCATATTTCGATGTAATATTAGATTGGATTAACGATCTTTTGTCTTTGAAGACAATCAAAATAGGGAAGAAAAGGGCGGTGAATAGTGTTCGGAAGAGGGGTGGTTCCGTTATTCCCCCTAAGTTTAAGCGAAGGACTGTTTTAGCAATCCGGGATTTCCCACCGGGTTGCGGACGTTCATCCGAGGAGAATCAACTGTTCGAAGTCGTTCGTACTCCTGAACAATTATTTGTTCGTGGATTTGATTCGGTTAACGAACCATCAATCGGGAGAAACCGCAAGTAGAAGTAGTTCAAAACCCGAGGTAAAATTTTAGATCGTTATTTTTAGATCGGTTTCATTAATAAATTATAGTGTTCTAATTATCGTGATACGTATAGGTGTTGACGAGCGGGAAAGTCTAGTTCTCACTATAACCAGGTGTGTAACTTCATACTTATCTTTCGGGTTAGATACTAAACCGTAAGAAATTTGATAAATCGTGAAAATGGCCAAATCGAAAATGTTGTAGTAATTAGTACTTTTGTGTAAATGCATGAAAAGCGCTAGATCGATAAATTGGGCCATAAAGCGCTAGATCGATAAATTGGGCCATAAAAGCGCTAGATCGATAAATTGGGCCATAAACTGCTAGATCGATAAATATGGGCCAAAGTTTGCTAGATCGCTAATGGGCCAAAAACCCTCTAGTTCGAGATATGGGCCAAAGTTTAATACTATATTGTTAATAGGCCCAAATGAAAGGTTTTATTAAAGACTCATTTGTGTTATGGGTTACTTGATAAAATTTTTATGATTTAAAGTTTGTTATTCATACATAAATGCATGGGATGGGATTTGATGAAGAGAAGAAAGGCCTGTGGCCACGTATCTAGTTCGGTGGCTCTGCCACAAATTTTGGCTTAATGCCTCTAGTTTGGTGACTATGTCACAATCTAGTTCGGAAGTGCACTACAATATTTTTAAAAGGCTAAATGCCTACGATTGGTGTGTTTGGCGGGGTGGGTTGACTTGATCCCCACGGGTGTCTTTGGTTGGTACGGGGTGTGTAAGCGGATGGAAATTAGGCTTGGTTGGGAAATTCATTTTACATGCATTTTATATATTTTATTTCATTTTATATTGTTAAAATTTGTAATTGGGCTCAAGCCCAAATTAATGCCTTGATGGTCCGGCCCAATAATGGTGGTAAGTGAGTTACACATCTTGAGTTCTTTGTAACTCACCCGTTTTATTACCCATTTCGAGTAATGGAAATTGATGTGGACTTGGGTAGGGGATGACTTGGTGGAGGCCATACTACGAGCATGGGTTTTTATAAACTATGAACTTTATTTAAGTTATTCATTTTATTTACTATTTTGGGTATGATGTAATAAGGCCTCTAATTATGTTTTTATGGATTTTTATGTGTGGATGGATTTAATTTTGTTTAAGACTCTTATTATGGGCTTATGCTAAATTTTTAAAGTTTTCTTAAACATTGCGTTTTATAACATTTTGAAACACCTAAATTACTCTTTTAAATTCTTTCAAGTACTTTTAAAATTACTTAAAGGTTTTGACAAATATATTTTAAATAATAAGATTTTCAAACGAGTAATTTCTTAAATCATCAATTTTGAATTATCGTACTAAATTTTTGTTAACCTCTATTTCCAAAAGGTTTTGGTAGTAATGTTTTACTTTAATCACTAGAGAATTAAATGAATATTCGATTGGTGTGACTAACCGAATCTCGTCTAAACGCATAGACCTGGTTTGGGGTGTTACACAAATACTGGAGGACATGTTAAAGAGTTGTGTAATAGATTTTTGAGGCTGTTGGGAAGACTATTTGCCACTGGCAGAGTTTGTATTTAATAATAGCTACCAATCTAGCATACAGATGGCACGTTACGAGGCATTATATGGCCGTAGGTGTCGTACTCCTTCGTGTTGGACTGAGTTGGGCGAGCGACGTGTTCTGGGCCCTGAATTAGTTTCTGATACCGAGGACAAAGTTAGATTAATTCGAGATCGATTGAAGGTAGCATCAGACAGACAGAAGTCGTATGCGGATTTGAAGTGCAAGAAGATTGAGTTTTTTTTGGGGGACTTCGTGTTTCTTAAGGTCTTGCCATGGAAGAAGGTACTGAGATTTGGATAGAAGGGTAAGTTGGCCTTATCGCATACTGAAACGTGTGGGACTGGTTGCCTATCAACTTGAGTTACCTCCAGAGTTGGATCGGATTTATGATGTGTTCCACATCTCTATGCTGAGGCGTTATCGCTCTCATCCCACACACGTGATTTCAGCTGAGGAGATTGAGGTTAGACCGGACCTGACTTTTGAGGAAGAACCGGTTCAGATTTTTGATCGTGATGTGAAAGTTTTGAGGAATAAGTCTATCCCACTGGTTAAGGTACTTTGGCGCAATCACAGCTCAGAGGAGGCGACGTGGGAACCCGAAGAGGCGATGCGTCAACAATACCCTCATCTATTTTGATCAGGTAAATTTCGAGGCCAAAATTTTCTTTTAAGGGGGTAGAGTTGTAACGCCTCAAAAATCTTTGCATGTTTTTAGCACAACTACATGTTTGCTTCAGTGGTTAAGTGATTTAGGTGTGTTTGGGAGTGTCTGAGAAGTCCTGGGTTCAAGCTTGGGCTTGTGTAAAAAGTTTTATTTTTAGGGAATAAACCCTCGCCTATAGTTAGTAGGCTTTTAAATTTGTAATTTATATTTATTTTATTTTTAACTTTGCTATTTTTTCTTTTATTTGCTTCTGGCAGGTAATTCTAGTTTATGACTAGGAGGAACCCGTCAGGACCCTTGATTTTTGTGGTGATATAGAAAGTGCACTGTTCGCAAAAATTGTAGGGAAATAAGGCGAAGCCTACAGTACATAGAAGAAGAGCAAGAGGACGATACCAACACTACTAAAGAGATGGCTGATAATAATCCGCTACCTTCCCATACGGAACAGTCGAGGTAACTAATCCTACATTCGGCACTTTTAAGGTAAACACAACTCGACTTAAACTATATATCGATAACCGAATTGATAGCAAGAATGAGGAGCTTCAACTCTTCAAACCACCATGATTATATGAATTAGAGGTAAGTTTAGCTTAAGACTTTAAACTAGCGCTTCTCGGGAGGCAACCCGAGCACTAACCCCTTTTCATATCTTTGACTTTTAGCACCTAACTAAAAACTAACCAAGTTAAATAAAGCGTAGATTTCCGTACCACACGGCCTTGCACACGGGCGTGGTCGTGGCCGTGTGGACATCACGGATTTGCACACTGGCATGGCAGAGATCGTACGAACCAAGGACAAAAAATCTCCAAATCACGGAAGGGCTATAAAATGCCACGGCCGTGCAATACGGCCGTGGTCAACACTGAG
Organism: Gossypium sturtianum; assembly: GCA_025698515.1. NCBI lineage: Eukaryota > Viridiplantae > Streptophyta > Magnoliopsida > Malvales > Malvaceae > Gossypium > Gossypium sturtianum. Next base: position 44,629,942 of record CM046948.1, read on the forward strand.
AAAGTCACACGGGTATGAGACACGCCCGTGCTTTGAGGCCGTGGTCGACATTGAGAAAGATACACGGACGTGGAAAACTCTACACAAGCGTGGGAGAAACGATCAAGCCACCACATAGCCGTGCAATATGGCCGTGTGACTTAACACGCCCATAGCACATGGGCGTGGGCAGCAACCAGGTCCCTGACTCTTATTTAAAACCCCCCTTCTTCTCACTTTCTCCCCAAATTCTTCTTCTCCGAACCCATAGCCACCACACCCCTTTCTCTTCTCACTATCTTCTCCCTTCATTTTCCTTTCCCCTTCCCCTCATTTTTTTTCTTTCACCATCCTCACCACCATCTCCATGTCGAAGAAGCAAAAGGACCCTAAGGACCCTAGCACGGTATCCCCGTGCAAGACCGATCTACATAAGTTCATGACAGTCGCTTCATCGACCCGACAAGCCAAGGACATTTGAGTCCATTTGTTTTTCCTATTTCTTTTCTCTTCTCCTTTATTTTCCTTCTCTTTATCTTTCTTGCGCTAAATCTATATTATTATATTTTGATTTCTATAATTTAGGTTCTAAAGGTTGCTAGGGAATCACCACACCACGACCCCAGTATCCACCACCACCGGCATATCCTCTTCCAACTCGGCCCAAATTTCCCCCGTTTCTTTTCTTTTACTTCATCCAAACTTCAGGAAGTTTCACTTCTCTCCCTACCTTATGATTTTCTTACTATATTGTGAATATCTATTTTTGTACATTGAGGACAATGTACATCTTAAGTGTGGGGGGTGAATTTTAAAAGTTCCTAATTTTTGCATTATTCTCAAAACCCTGAATTATGTCTTGTTCTTAAGTAATTTTCTCATATTACTAATTAGAATGAAACTCCTATTGATTTATAATTTCCATTGATATGTTTTGGATTAAGTCATAGAATTGTGCATTGATGATTTAAACTTTAAGATACTAGATAATCAAGCATGATAAGTCTATTTTCCGTAATTAAAATTTCTAGGTTGTTTTCCTAAATTTAAATATTACTTTGAAGTTTGAAATTTGCAAGGTTGACATCAAAAGCCATAATTTTGTGAGATTTTGAGCCTTTTAGAGCATATACTTTTCTTGCTCACTTTATTAATTATGAGTGTGTCAACATTGATTTGTTATTCTAGAACTTGATTCGATTATACATGTCGAGACCAGACCTATGATTTGATATACTGAGATGATAAAGGCACCTAGGTTTTAACCCACTTATTCCACTAAAAAGCCTACCCGTTTAATTAACCCCTAGTGACCCCTTTGAAACCTAATAAACCATTTCTTGACTCACCCATTAATATTAACCCAAAACCCACTTTGTATTTGCTCTCACCATTTCTCTTGACTACCCTTATATCGAGATTTGATTTGATCGGTTGCTTAACTATTTTCTTTATTTCAGTTGTTAAATTCTATCTTATTATTATTGTATGTGCTAAAAAAAATGAATTATATTCATTATTAGTTCTATGTTATTTGAGCTTACGTTTAATTTTACATTTTGAGAAGAAGCTCGTGTTATTAGTGATGAATTCTTAATTGATGTAATTATTCAAGTTTAGTTTATTTTTCTAGTTAGGTAATTTGTCAATTCAATCTCAATTTTTAACCCTCTAATTTAGCCTTTATCCACAACTTAAACCCAAGCCCCGTTACAACCCTTGTTAAAGACCTTTTGATTTGTGTATCATCTCATTTTATAGTGTTGGAGATTTGATTTTCATGCAAGCCTATGGGATTAACTTTTCATGTTTGACTTCTGAGTGCTTCATTTGAACCTTAAACACTTTGAGTGATTTGAGTGAATCCTTAGTGAGGATGTCAATCCTTGTCGATTTTGAATCAGAGGTAATTATTTAGATAAGGGGAGACACCTATATTTTCGTGCTATAAAATTTTATGACTTAGATAGTTTGAATCTCTAGGACTCTTCTAGTTAATTTATCAATGTATGAATTATCAATGAATTATGATGAGACATTATTGATGAGGATTATGAATTGAGAAAGTTAATTCTAATTGTGAGTTGAGAATTTTGCTTGAGGACAAGCAAAAGCTTAAGTGTGGGGATATTTGATAAACCATAATTTACACATATTTTAACCCCATGCTTGGCTTAATTTTGGATGAATTTTCATTAGATTTGATGAATTTGATGCTCCTAATCTCTTAATTTCATGTTTTATACTTAGGAGAGCTTAGGAAATCAAAAAGAATGAGAAACGAACCAAAAAAGGGACAAAATGGGCCTACATTAGAGACTCACACGGCCTGAGCTATCACCCACGACCGTGTGTTTCAAGCAACAACCGAGACACGACCTTGAGTATCGACCATGGGCAGATCACACGGTCGTGTGTTGCAAGCAGGATCGACCACGGCTAAAGGAGTCCACCACGGGCATGTCACACGGGTGTGTCCCTGCCGAAATCAAGATGAGTTTCATTCGGAATAGGATACTTGTGGGCCAAGAAAGGCATCTCGAAGCCTATATAAACAGCCTAGGGGCAACCTAAAAGGGGAGCTCGACAGGGCGTCGAATAGACGCCGAGTAGAAGGAGAAAATACTCCAAGACAGCCATCGGGAACAGCTTAGGAGAAGGATCTCCATCAAGACTGAGGATCTCCCATCAAGTTCTTTAGAAGTTTTTGGGTTTTCTTATGTTTTGTTGTTTTTCCTCTTTTATGATGTTTCCATATTTTACAATGAACTAAATCCCTTGAATACCTAAGGGGATGAAACCTAAGACAGATCTTATTATTATTTGATTTATGAGATAAATACTTGTGCTTATTCTTAATTGTGAGTTCTTATTCTTGTTTTGATAATTCAGGTTATTGATTCAAGTCGAATGTACTTATTCAGTGGAGCAAAAGTCCCTGTCTAAGAGTAGATCAACACAATTAAGCGGAGTTGATCGCAGCCCTAGAGATAGGGCGACAAAAATCTACCGGATTAGGGTCAAACCTAATAAAGGAATCCATAAATCGAGTTAATGCGACAATAGGGGTTTTAATTAGAAAGAGATTTCAATTAATCAACCTAGAGTCAATTGTTAGTAGCCACGAGAGAGGTATTAATATAATTTAGGGATTTCTACGGATTAAGCCAAGTGAATAAATCGCATGAGTCAAAAGTAATACGTGAAGTCTAGGAGGATTCTTCCTTAGGTATTGTTTATCTCATATAAGTTGTCCAAAAGTATTTTCCCAATTTACTCTCTGTCGCGTTCATAGTTAGTTAAATTAGTTAGTTAATTTTAGATTAAAAATAAATCCCCTTAATTATTAGGCTAGATAATAAAAAGATAGTTAATACTAGTACTCTTGGTCCTTGAGAATACGATATTCCGGACTCACCACAGCTATCCTACTGTTTGATAGGTGCGCTAGCCTTTGTCGAAATAATAGTTAGTTTCGAGCTCCATCACGCTTCCTGCCGATTAGAGTTCCTGTGTTCTCTGTATCGCCCCAAAAATTTAAATCTTTAATTTTTGCATGTTTTGACACAAATTTTGCTTGTTTGCCTTAATGTCTAAGTGATTTGGGTGTGTATGGGAGTGTTTGAGAAGCTTGGGTTCAAGTCTTGGCTTTTGCAGAATTTTTAGTTTTGCTCTTAAATGAATCTGGACTCTGGCATATAGGCCTTATAAATAATAGTGCTTGTTTTATGACAAAAAGAGCTTGTGGTCTAGTGGCAAGGTGGCCTGCTGTGTAACTGTGAGGTCAAAGGTTCAAGTCCTGGGTTGCACAATAGAGTATTTATTTTCTTTGCTTGATTTGTGTAGGTAGTGGAGTGGGTGAAACATGACTAAGGGAGTTTGAATAGAAGTTGAATGGAGTTGTTGGGGAGTTGAGGAGAAATCGGTGGAGTAATTCAAGGAGGGATAAGGGGAGAGATACGAGGAGAAAATGAAGGAGTTTGATAGAGAGGAAGTGTTTGTGCCGAATTTGGTCTCTATGCACTCAGATAACCAGTTTTGGGGGGTTTTGGGTTGTTTTTTCTCTATCTACTTCGGTTTCGGTAAGCATTCTTTTCACCTTTTGCTTTTGGTGCCAAATTTTGGCTAAGCCTTCGAGTACCTCTCGGGTTTGTTCGTTTTATTTTTCTGCTCTTTCCTTTAATTCTTTTTTTTTGTTTGGCCGAATAGCTCTTTGGTTCTCTCCTCTGCCGAATCCTCTTTTCTCTTCCCCTCTTCTCTTTGTTGTTTCTTTTCTCTCCTCTACTTTCTCAAACCTAGACCAAATAGTGTTGAGTAGTTTCGTGTTGCATTTTTCTTCTGATTTGCTCTTCTTCCTCTACCCCTTTTTGGTCAACTGGTTGTCGAATATTGCTTTTCTCTCCCTCTTCATCTCTTCAATTTTGTTTTCGGCTTGACAACTATTCTCTGACAGTTCAAATTGCTTGAGGAGTGAAAGAGTTTCAGGTGAGATTAAAGTCGTCAAAACCTTCCTCTCTTCACTCGATCAAAGGTAAGTATGTAGGCTAGCACTCTAAAGTGTAGGCCGAATGCTTTCTGTGATTCTGTAAGTTATCATGTATGGATTTAAACCACATGAATAAACAATCTTGTTTAATAAAATCCGTTTGTAATGCAGATATCCATCAAAGAGATTGTAGTCAACCTTCATCAGTGGTATAAGTGGGCTAAGCCACATTTGTCAATCGAGGCAAGTGTTAATTTTAGTTTTAGTTAAGGGTGTAAAAGAAGGGGATTAACCTTATTGTTCATCGACTAATGGAATGACGTGTATGAATGTAGGTTTTGGTGCTCGTGGATCTTGGTGCGTGTTCACAAGCAGGTGTGTAAACACCCCACTATAACTGTAGAACAGCAAAAGTCGAAAAGCTAAAAATACGACATTTAAGACCACACGAGCGTGCGACCGCTCATGTGGTAAGCCAAACCCACGAATCATGGGCGATAGACTGTAGAGGCCCCCATGAGCATTTTTATGGGCTTAGGCCGTAATGGGCCATGTTGGGCCGTAATGGGCCATGTTGGGCCGAAAGGGGTCGTGTGGGCCCAATGAGCCTGTGGGCCCCACACGGATGAAATCCACGATTTATGGCAAATACTGGACTGGGCTATATAGGTCTCATAGCCGTGGCAAAATCGGGGCTGAACAGCCGCACGAGCGTGTAGGCCCACTTGGGTCGAGTATTGGGCCTTGGGCCCATTTACACTATTATGACCATTTAGGTTACTGGAGTCGCTCGAGGTGACTACAAACCTTTCGAGAGGTCGATATCTGCACCGAGATCCCAAAGTAGGTAAAATTACCAAAATACCCCTAAAGGGTGAAATGACTACTTTTACCCCTAATAGATGGAAATGACCGTTATACCCCTAAAGGTAGGTTGACTGATGTGTTCATGATTTGTAGATGACTGTTAGTGAGTATGACATTCTGCATATGCGTATGATTTATGACGTGACATACTGCATGGGGTTGGGATACTGTTATGGAGGAAGTATACTATACTGGTGGCTTTGCCACATATATTGTTACTGGCAGCTTTGCTGCAATACTATTACTGGCAGCTTTGCTGCGATACTGTTACTCGCAGCTTTGCTACGATATTGGTGTGTTGGTTGGGTGGGTCGATTTTATCCCCACATGGTGTGTTGGTGGTACGGAGTGATGTGTTGGCTGCATTGGGGATGGGTTGTATTATTGCACTATACTGATATGGTATTGGGCTAAGGCCCACACTGTTACTGTATTGGGCTAAGACCCACACTATCTTTATTCTTGATTAGGGCTCGAGGCCCGGACTATTCTTGCATGTCGTGTCTTCGACCGGGGTGATAGGGGATTACACACTGAGTTTTCGTAAACTCACCCTTTCCTTTTAACTGTGCAGGTAATCCTCAGCCATAAACGATTTGGTGCTGTGTGGGGCTCGAAGGTGGCCACACAACTGCAGCTGTTCTACACTCGATTTCATTTAAATTTAAAGTTTGTGTTGGGTTTTGTTTATGTAATAAGGCCATTTAAGTTTGGTTAAACTTTTAATTGGGCTTTTGCTTACATATTTTAAATTTCTAGTTTAGGAGAAGACGAATTTTAAAAATAATCATTGTTTTCAAAGACACGAAATTTAAACGGTAGAGTTTTCAAAAGCTTCCGCGATTTTAAATCAACCTATTATAACAATAGCAGATAATAAGGCAAACGTTTTGACTAGATGACTTGTTAAATAATAATAAAGGGGTTTTAAACTTAGAAACGAGTTTTTACCAACAAGTCCAGTTTTTGAAAGACACTTCAATGTGACACGCCAGATTCGTCCGTAACGTCTAGGCTGAGTTTGGGGTGTTACATTTAGTGGTATCAGAGCCAAGTTGCAAAACTCTACTGTGGAATGGGTTTTGAAAATATTTGGAATTTTTGGAAAACTATTCTTGAAGTGTTTTGGAAGGTTTACAAGTGTGGCACACTGAGTCTCCAGCACCGAATTCGTAAGTTTTCTTTATACTGTAGACTGCTTGAACTGAAATACACTGAGATACTACTATAGATAGTAGGACGGTACTGAAACTCTTTAGTTAGAGTAAACTAAGACTGTAGAAAATTGGAAACTGTAAGGAGACCTTGATTTGCGAAAATAAAACTTTGATTACTACTTTTCATAAGACAGCTGTTAATAATTACTGGAATTACAAACTGATACCTAAAACTTCTTAAACAGAAAATACGTTATTTGATATGAGCACTAGAGGTACTCGCGGAAGGGGTACACGAGGCTGAGGTAGAGGCCGAGGAAGTGCTAGCGCTAGTTCTTCGGCATCAGGCCACATGCCTAATGTTGAGGCTAGGAGGCACCAGTTTCACCGGTGACTGAGACAGGATCTTACGATCGAGCGGCTAGGGATGGTGCACTATCCCAAGCTATGCTCCGCATTTTGGAAAGGGTCGCAGGACCGATCGATCGTGCGTGGGCCGTGGGTTGATTTCGAGCGACTCGGTCGAATGGAGCAAAAATCTTGAGGGTAATGCGAGTAGCCCCTAATGTGGTGAACATCTGGTTGGAAGCCACAGAGAGAATAATGGACGACCTCGACTGCACTTCTGAGCATAAACTAAAAGGTGCAGTGTCTTTACTGCGAGACGAGGCCTATCAGTGGTGGCTTACCGTGAGAGAGGGTACTCAGGTCGACCGGTTAACGTGGGATTTCTTTAAGGCGGCATTCCAAGGAAAGTATGTGGGCGCAATTTATGTGGACGCCCGAAGAAGAAAATTTTTGAGCTTGACCCAGGGAAAAAAACTGTGGCAGAATATGAGGCAGAATTCCTACGTCTGAGTCGCTATGGTCGTGGAATAGTGGCGATGACTATGAACGCTGTGTGTAATTTGAGGACGGCCTCCTAGATGAGTTATGAGTCTTGATAACTCTGTAGAGGGAGGGAGATTTTGCTACCCTAGTAGAAAAGGCGAAAATCGCCGAGGACATGAAGCGCTCAGAGCGCCAGAACTTTGAGAAGGATAGGGGCAGATATAAGAGGGATTCAGAGCCCTCAAGTTCTTCTGGAAGGCCTAAAAACAAGACCAAGTTTGATGGGCCAGTCCGAGCTTAGGTTCCTGCTGCAAGACCACAGCCTTGTGCTGATTGTGGGAGACATCACCTAGGTGAGTGCTGGAAGAAGATTGGGGCATGTTTCAGATGTGGGTCTATGGATCATCAAGTCAAGAATTGTCCTCAGTGGCCTGTTCAGATGCAAGCTGCAGGTCAGGGTTAGGTTCAGCCAGCGAGAGGTGGTCAGCAGCTACCAGAGGCTGTGGGAAGGCCAGGGGTGGAAATGGTGTGGGACGAGGTTGTGGAGCGCCAGGCAGAGGTACTAGTAACATTAAGGTGAGGCAGCCAACACTGGTCTATACTGCTCGTTCCGAGATGATGGTGACACTCTAGACATTATAACCGGTACATTTCTAATTCATAATGTACCTTACACTGCTCTGATTGATATAGGGTCTACGCATTCATACATTGCATGCACTGTGTCTGCCACCTTGGGTATCATGGGTGAGAGTACTGTTAATGAGATGACTGTGTTATGTCCACTGGGACAGTCAGTAAGAGTAGACAAGTTATTCAGAGATGTGACCGTAGAGGTTCAAAGAGTTATATTTCCAGCGGATTTGATGGAGCTACCGTTTGGTGAATTCGACCTAATCTTTGGGATGGATTGGCAGGTAAAACACCGTGCAAGGCTAAGTGTATGGTGTTGAAGACTACGTATGATGAGGAGGTGGTTGTGATTGGGGAGCGAAGGGACTTTCTGTCTAATGTGAACTCTGCATTAAGGGCCGAAAAACTGGTTCGCAAGGGTTGTGAGGCATTTCTAGCCTATATTGGTGTATCGATTCGAGGGTCCTTACATTGGAGATATCGGCGCTTAAGGATTTTTCCGATGTATTTCCGATGAGCTCCTAGGTTGCCTCCGAACCGCATGAAGTTGAATTTGGTATTGAGCTACTGCTCGAAGAGCAGCAAAGTGTCCATCACTCCTTATAGGATGGCAATCGAAGGAGCTGGTGGAGTTAAAAGCTCAAATCCAAGAACTGTTGGATCGAGGATTCATTCGACCTAGTGTGTCTCCATGGGGAGCACCAGTGTTGTTCGTAAAGAAGAAGGATGGGTCCATGCGCATGTGCATCGACTATCGACAATTGAATAAACTGACTATCAAGAATAAGTATCCTTTGTCGAGGATAGATGATTTATTTGATCAGCTGTGGGGAGCTTCGATTTTCTCCGAAATAGATCTTCGTTTTAGTACCATCAGCTGAGAGTTAAGGAGGCTGATGTGTATAAGACTGCGTTTAGGACTCGTTATGGTCATTACGAGTTCCTAGTAATGCCTTTTGGGCTGACGAATGCACCAGCTGCCTTCATGGACCTGATGAACCGAGTATTCCAGCCCTACCTGGATCGATTCGTAGTGGTATTTATAGACGATATCTTGGTGTCTTCGAGAATTGAGGGTGAACATGATGCACAGCTCCGAATTGTTCTGCAGATTTTAAGGGAGAAACAACTATACGCTAAGTTCAGCAAGTGTGAGTTCTGGCTGCGAGAAGTGACATTTCTGGGTCACGTGGTATCTGCCGAGGGGATTAGGGTTGATCCTCGAAAAATTGAAGCCGTACTAGATTGGAAACCACCTAAGACCGTATCTGAGATTCAAAGTTTTCTGGGTCTGGCAGGGTATTACAGACGTTTTGTTCAGGGATTTTTCTTGATTGCTGCACCTCTGACTAAGTTACTGCGTAAAGGGGTATCGTTTAACTAGACTGATAAGCAGCAAGAAAGTTTTGAGGAACTGAAGAAAGTTCTGACTGTGGCCCCTGTCTTGATCTGATCAGAGTGCAGGAAGGAATTCATCGTCTCTGTGATGCATCACACGTTGGTGCAGGTTGTGTCTTGATGATGCAGGAGGGTAAGGTGGTTGTTTATGTGTCTCGTCAGCTTAAGCCTCACGAGGCGAACTACCCTACTCATGAATTTGAGTTAGTCGCAGTGGTATTCGCACTAAAAATTTAGAGGCACTATTTAAACAGTGAGAAGTGTATTATCTACACAGACCACAAGAGCCTCAAGTACCTTCTTACTCAGAAGGAGCTGAATCTTAGGCAGCAAAGATGGATAGAGCTGCTTAAGGATTATGATTGCTCGATTGAGTACCACCCTGGTAAGGCTAACGTGGTAGCTGATGCACTGAGCCGTAGGCTGTATCTGATTTGAGAGCAATGTTTGCTCGTCTCAGCTTGTTTGATGATGGTAACTTGTTGGCTGAGCTGCAAGTTAGACCGACATGGACTGAACAGATTAAGGATAAACAGTTGTTTGATGAGTCACTGGTTCCTCGTTTCTGACAGGTTGAGAATGGGGAAAATTCGAATTTTGGGCTGAATAGTAAAGGAGTACTGTGTTTTCGTGGGAGAGTCTGTGTACCGAGGGATTCTGGTCTGAGGTAGTCTATACTGTAGGACGCCCATAGTATTCTATATGCTATGCATCCTGGCGGAAACAAGTTATACCGAGATCTCCGTGAGCTGTACTGGTGGCCAGGACTGAAACGTGAAGTTACTGATTTTGTGAGTAAGTGTTTGACGTATCAAAGAGTTTAACGTGAGCATCACCGCCTTGAGGTTACTACTGACCGATTAAGATTTCGCTTTTGAAGTGGGAAAGGGTAACCATGGATTTTTTGAGTGGGCTACCCTTAACGCCTACTAAGAATGATTCAGTATGGGTTATTGCAGACCGATTGACTAAATCTACCCATTTTTTACTAGTCCGTACTGATTACTCATTGCAGAAGCTGGCAAAGTTGTATGTGGCTGAAATAGTGAGACTGCATGGGGTACTGGTTTCTATCATATCCAACAGAGACCCACGATTCACATATCGGTTCTGGAAGAAATTACACGAGGCTTTGGGTACTGGGTTAAACTTCAGTACTGCGTTCCATCCTCAGACAGATGGTCAGTCAGAGAGGGTGATTCAGATAATGGAGGACATGTTAAGAAGTTGTGTAATTGATTTTCAAGGCAGCTGGGAAGACTATTTACCGGTAGTAGAGTTTGCGTATAATAATAGCTACCAGTCCAGTATTAAAATGGCACCGTATGAGGCGTTATATGGTCGTAGGTGTCGTACTCCTACCTCTTGGACTGAGCTGGGCGAGCGGCAAGTTCTGGGGCCAGAGTTAGTTTTTGATACCGAAAAGAAGGTAAAACTTATTCGAGACTGGTTGAAGGAAGCATCTGATAGGCAGAAGTCTTACGCGGATCTTAAATGCCGAGAGATTGAGTATTCTGTGGGGGACTTCATATTTCCCAAGGTTTTCCCATGAAAAAAGATACTGAGGTGGAAGGGTAAGCTTAGCCCTAGGTTCATTGGGCCTTACTGTATACTGAAGCGTGTGGGACCGGTCACCTATCAACTTGAGTTGCCTCCAGAATTAGACCGGATTCACGATGCGTTCCACGTCTCCATGCTGAGGCATTATCACTCTGATCCCACACATATAGTACCAGTCGAGGAGATCGAGGTTAGGCCAGATCTGACCTTCAAGGAGGAGCCAGTGCAGATATTGGACCGTGAGGTTTAAGTACTGAGGAAGAAATATCTTCCTCTAGTCAAGGTGCTTTGGCGTAACCACAGTTCAAAAGAAGCCACGTGGGAACCAGAGGAGGCGATGCATCGGTAATACCCTCATCTATTCTGACCAGGTAAATTTCGAGGCTGAAATTTCGTTAAGGGGGTAGAGTAGTAATGCCCCAAAAATTGAAGTCTTTAATTTTTGCATGTTATGACATGAATTGCTTGTTTGCCTTAATGGCTAAGTGATTTGGGTATGTATGGGACTGTTTGATAAGCCTGGGTTCAAGTCTTGGCTTTTGCAGAATTTTTAGTTTTGCTCTTAAATGAATATGGACACTGGCATATAGGCTTTATAAATAATAGTGCTTGTTTTATGACAAAAAGAGCTTGTGGTCTAGTGGCAAGGTGGCCTATTGTGTAACTGTGAGGTCTGAGGTTCAAGTCCTGGGTTGCGCAATGGAGTATTTATTTTGCTACTTGAGCTGTGTAGGTAGTTTAGTTGGACTGAAATACAGCTAAGGAAAGTTTGAGTAGAAGTTGAATGGAGTTGTTGGGGTAGTAGAGGAGAAATCGGTGGAGTAATTCAAGGAGGGATAATGGGAGAGATACGAGGAGAAAATCAAAGAGTTTGATGGAGAGGAAGTGTTTGTGCCGAATTTGGTCTCTAGGCACTCAGATAACTGGTTTTGGGGGTTTTGGGTTGTTTTGTTCTCTATCTGCTTCGGTTTCGGTCAGCATTCTTTTCGACTTTTGCTTTTGGTGCCGAATTTTGGCTAAGACTTCGACTACCTCTCGGGTTTGTTCGTTTTCTTTTTCTGCTCTTTCCTTTATTTCTTTTTTTTTTGTTTGGCCAAATAGCTCTTTTGTTCTCTCCTCTTCCGAATCATATTTTCTCTTCCCCTCTTCTCTTTTTTGTTTCTTTTCTCTCCTCTTCTTTCCCAAACCTAGACCGAATAGTGTTGAGTAGTTTCGTGTTTCATTTTTCTTCTGATTTGCTCTTCTTCCTCTACCCCTTTTTGGTCAACTGGTTGTCGAATATTGCTTTTCTCTCCCACTTCATCTCTTCAATTTTTTTCGGCTTGACAACTATTCTCTGACAGTTCGAATTCCTTAAGGAGTGAAAGAGTTTCAGGTGAGATTAAAGTCGTCGAAACCTTCCTCATATCACTCGATCAAAGGTAAGTATGTAGGCTAGCACTCTAAAGTGTAGGACGAATGCTTTCTGCGATTCTGTAAGTTATCATGTGTGGATTTAAACCACATGAATAAACAATCATGTTTAATAAAATCCGTTTGTAATGCAGATATCCGTCAAAGAGATTGTAGTCAACCTTCGTCAGTGGTATAAGTGGGCTAAGCCACATTTGTCAATTAAGGCAAGTGTTAATTTTAGTTTTAGTTAAGGGTGTAAAAGAAGGGGATTAACCTTACTATTCAGCGACTAATGGAAATCCGTGTATGAATGTAGGTTTTGGTGCTCCTGGATCTTGGTGCGTGTTCACAAGTAGGTGTGTAAACACCCTCCTGTAACTGTAGAACGGCAAAAGCCGAAAAGCCAAAAATACGGCCTGTGAGACCACACGAGCGTGCGATCACTCGTGTGGTAAGCCAAACCCACGAATCATGGGCGATAGACTGTAGAGGCCCCCAGGAGCATTTTTATGGGCTTAGGCCGTAATTGGCCACGTTGGGTGTGGGCCCAATGGGCCCGTGGGCCCTACATGGATGAAATCCACGATTTGTGGCAAATACTGGACTGGGCTATGTAGGTCTCATAGCCGTGGCGAAATTGGGGCTGAACGGGCTGCACGAGCGTGTGGGCCCACTTGGGCCGAGTAATGGGCCTTGGGCCCATTTACACTGTTATGACCATTTAGGTTACTGGAGTCGCTCGAGGCGACTGCGAACCTTCCGAGAGCTCGATATCTGTACCGAGACCCCAAAGTAGGTAAAATGACCAAAATACCCCTAAAGGGTGAAATGACTACTGTTACCCCTAATAGATAGAAATGACCGTTATACCCCTAAAGGTAGGTTGACTGATGTGTTCATGATTTGTAGATGATCATTCATCGAGTATGACATTTCTCGCATATACGTATGATTTATGACATGACATACCGCATGGGGTTGGGATATTGTTATAGAGGAAGAAGTATATCAGATGGTGGCTTTGCCACATATATCGGCATCGCGCACTTTGTCGCGATATTGGTGTGTTACCGGGTGGATCGATTTTATCCCCACATGGTGTGTTGGTGGTACTGAGTGGTGTGTTGGTGGATTTGGGATGGGTTGCATTATTGCTTTGCATCGATATGGTATTGGGCTAAGGCCCATTGTAACACCCCTTACCCAAAATCGTCGCCAGAATAGGGTTAAGAGGCATTACCTGTAACACCCCTTACCCGAGACCATTGCCGGAGTCGAGCATGAGGCGTTACTAGACTTAACTACTAATTCGAGGCATAAAAATTTAAACTGTCCATCTGCGTTATGTTGTCTAAATTGACTATAACTTGAGTTACAAAACTCAAAATTTATATCCGTAAATTTTCCTTGAAACTAGACTCATATATCGTCTTACTATAATTTTTCCAGAATTTTTCATGTGGCCAATTAGTACAGTTTATTCATTAAAATTTTCCTGTTTCACTGACCAATGGTTCTGACCTATCTTAACCTAAATTCAAATATCTAATTGTACAGTTTTCATATGATGTTCCTACTTATTTCTATTGAAAATAGACTCACTAAGGAATCTATACATATAAAAATATAACTCGTAATTAATTTTGTACTATTTGTGATAATTTTTCCAAGACAGAACAGGGGATCACGAAGTCATTCAGAACCAGTCTAACTAAAATTTAAATATCACAGAATATAAAATTCCTTTGCCTACTCTGTTCCTATCATATAAAAATAGACACAATAATATTTAATTATATATCTTATTCACTTTATAATTCCATTTCTCCTATTTTTGGTGATTTTTCAAAATCACGTCACTGCTGCTAACCAAAAACTGTTTCATTGCAAAATATGGTTAACTTGTTTATAACATATTTACTCCCTTTCATTTAAACTCTATACATTAACCATACTTATATATACCAAAAACAAATCAACCAAAACCACAACCAAACATAATCATCAAGCCAAAATATAAATTCCAAGATTAACAAGATGGACAAGCCATTTTCGCATGGCTTATACAAATATATACAACTTCAAAACGAGCAATATCAAAACTAGTCTATACATGCCACGTAACCAAATCTCCAAGCATTTATTTACCGAAGCGAAAATTGGATCGTGTGATGAGATCTCCTTCGACTTCCAACCTGAGCAAGTCTTCGGAACTCTATAAACATAAGAAAATTACACAAAGTAAGCTTTCAAAGCTTAGTAAGCCATAAGCAAATAATTCACTATAGAAACATATATAATTCAATTCAAATAGGCCAAAATTTAGTTAATCACATACACATATACAACCAATTTTCTCATATAATACATGTTCCTCGTTAAGTAACATCACTTACCTTATTTTTCATTTAACAAATAAACCTCATACGTACCTGAATCATTTAACTCGAATACACAATACCACCAATTCATTCATGGAAATATCATAATCATGCATATATTCTATCTCATAATTTATATCTAATTCACTTACTCATAATTTATATCACCATTCGTAGCTTCAATACTTACCAAAATTAGGTCTTTGAATTGAAAATTTACTCGTGTCCTTAATACTCGTTGACTGATTTCGCACACTTAGTGCTCGGTAATTCAATTCGCACCCTTAGTGCATAGTGACCGATTTTGCACACTTAGTGCTCGGTATTTTAAATTCGCACACTTAGTGCATAATGACCGATTTCGCACACTTAGTGCTCGGTATTTTAAATTCGCAAACTTAGTGCATAATGATCGATTTCGCACACTTAGTGCTCGGTATTTTAAATTCGCACACTTAGTCCTTTCTCAATCATGTTACACATTTATATATCCAATCTCATAAAAATTAAACCTCCACTATAAATATACGAATTAGCTTAAATCAATCTCAATAATCAACATCCTATTCGGGTGTACCAACGGCACATATACATATCTCACATTCGGCTATACTATGCACATATATATAGTTATCACAATCAGCTATATCAATAATATTTATACATACTTCGATTAAATTCACATATACCACTATAAGAAAAATTCAATTCAACTCAATTGCTTAAAACTTACTTATTAAATCAAATACACATGATTTATTATTCCACCACATATGGCCGAATATACTAGTTTAATGCATTATCTTATATATAACTGAACATCCAAAGTTAATTAAATTATCACTTGTACTCATATATTCGAATTTAATATAATATTACATATAACCACTTATATACAAATTCAATTCATCATCACATATACACATACCTTTGTGGCCGAACATATAAGGTTAATTAAATAAACTTACTTGTTCAATTTCCACATCCATATGAAGTCTTTAGACATAGACTTGAAAATAAATCACCGGTATTAAACCTGCTAGGCGTATGCCTGAATCACACACCGGCACTAGGCCTGCTAGACCCAAGGTCAGAAATTTATTCACCGGCAATAAGCCTGCTAGGCACGAAGCCAGATTTAAGTTTACCAGCTCAAAGCTTGCTAGGCCCAAGGCCCGAAACATCACAAATACATAATCGATTTAAGGACATAAATCACATATACTAAGTCATAAGCTTTCATCAAAAAATTATACTATCTTTCATATATCTAAACTTACTCAAGTAGTTCCTTGAACATATCAAATACCATCCCTCACATTCGGCAATAGCAAATATAATTATAAACATTTCAATTCAGCATGAATAATTTACATTTAATTAAAATTAAGAACAACCATTTGCTTATAGACTTACCTCGGATATCGGCAAACGTAAAATCAACTATTCGGATATTTTTGTCTTTCCCCGATTCAAATTCGACTTTCTCTTTTCTTGATATAATTTGATATAAATTAAACTTATTTAATCAATATTCAATTAAAGTCACTCAAAAACACATGAATAAGTAATTTGCACTTTTACCCCAATCATTTTACATTTTTAGCTATTTAGTCCCTATTGCACAAAACACAAAATACACCAAATTTGAAAATACTCCTTTAGGGCCGAATGTTACCCATGCCCATACAAATCCATACAATCCATTTATTTTGCATTTTAGTCCCTCAAATATTTATTTTTGCAATTTAATCCAAATCACTCAATTTCATCAAAAATTCAAGAACAATACTTGTTAATCTATCACATATAATTAATATTTCATCATCAAACAACAAGAATATCAAGCCTCCTTCAATGGCATCTCACGAAAATCACAACGAAATAAAAAATTTACACATGGGCTAGCTAAAACTCAAAGCAACGATCTTAAAAACGTAAAAATTATCAAAAACTAAAACCGAATCATACCTTAATTTTTGTTTCAAGCTAGCCGAAACCTAAGAGTTTTTCTTCTTTCTTTTTTTTCTTGTGTTTTTCGGCACCAAGATGAGTGATAATGGCTTTCTCTTTTTGATGTTTTATTTTATTATTCTTATATTATAAAATGTAAACTTTAACATATATTTTATGTATATAAAAACATATTAATATAAAATTAAAGCCAAGTGCCGCCCACTAACATGGTAATTGGCTAATTTACAACTTAAGTCCACATGCAAAAGAAGACAAATCAATTAAACACTCAATTAAATAAAAGGTTACTTTTACCACTTATGCGATTTATTCCTTTTTCTTAAATTAAACACACAAACGGATAAATTAATTCACGAAATTTTAACACATGCTCAATCATGTATAATTAACACGAAAAATAATATTAAAATATTTTTATTTTTTTTAGCTCGAATTCGTGGTCCCGAAACCACCGTTCTGATTAGGGTCAAAATCGGGCTGTTACAACTCTCCCCCCTTAGGGATTTTCATCCTCGAAAATCTTACCAGAAAGTAGATTAAGGATTTGCTTCCGCACAATACATTTCAAATTCACACATAGATTCAGATTTCAAATCTCTTTAATCTCACAATTGAAATTCTGATCTGACTTTCACTGTACATCATCTCTAGCTGAGACTGCTTTTGACTGTATTAAATTGTTTTCGTTTTTTGCTCAATTTCTTTGACGATATTAATCCCGTGGATCATTTTCTCACAAAACTCGATCCTGTAATAACAGAGTTCGGTAACTGCTTATAATAGCAAAAGTCTTTCTTAGTTGCTTTGAAACTCTAAAAGACAGTGACAAATAAATATTTCGAGAGTTTGAATTGCGTTTCTCGATTTCAATGCAATCTCATACTCATAGATTACTGTAACTTTCCTCAAAATCCCAATATGAGTTTCAGATCTCAATTCGAAACAATGATAATTGGTACCATGTGTAAACTTATCATCTCAGGAACAGATAACTCTATAATCAACACTTTATTTCTATAATCAACAAAGTCAGAAATATCACAGTTCACACTCATTCATCAATATCATATCTCGAAATGTCGTGCATGTAACACCCCAAATCTAGCCCATACGTTATGACCAGATCTGACATGTCACATGAGAAAAACGTGTTAAATTCCCTTTTGATTTGTATTAAAACAGATGTTAATTTTGTTATAAACAAGAAAACAAATATTATTAGAAACATTTTATAAAATACAACTAATCCTTGAAAGTTAATTGAGAAATAAAAAATTTGGACTAATGATCTTATAAAACTGTGTCTTTTAAAAATATCGTTTGAAAGTTCGAGTGAAAACTTCCGTGTTAAAATATTTATTAAAGTTTATTTTGAAATCCATTTGTTAATCGATTTTGGAAAACCTTAATTTAAGTTTTTAGAAAAATTCTCATTTTAAACAATTCAAGCAAAATACTAAGTATAACAACCATAAAGCAAATAATAAAATACTCTAGAGGCCTTATTACAACATAAAAAAAACCCAAAATAGTAAAGTGAACAGAAATAGAAATTTACTAAAGTCCAAAAATAACATTCCAAAAGTATGGCCTCCACCGAGTCATCCATGGCCCCAAGTCCTCGTCACTGAGCATTACCTACAAGGGTTAAGAAAAGGGTGAGTGAGTTACACGAACTCAGTGTGAAACCCCTTACCGTTGTCCACTGGGCCTGAAACCCATTTAGCAATTTTTTGGGCCTAAGCCCCATTTTTACATAATAATGTATCAAATATATCATATGAATGTAATGCAAATCCAAAACCATCCTAATAATCCATCCGCTACACACCACCCGTACCAGCCCATTACACTTGTGGGGATCAAGTCAACCCACCCCGCCAAACACACCAATCGCAGGCATTATGCCATTTATAACAAATTTTGATTGTGGCCGAGCCACCAGAATCACAATATCGTATTAACAAACATCTTTGTGGCAGTGCCACTGGAATCACTTCTCTTCAACATTTTCCCATCCCATGCAAATTATGTAAATGCATCATACATAGCAAATCATGATTTTTACAAATACAAACAACAATAATTAATTCAGGGATTCATTACAATAATTCGACCCATTGTAGCACTTGCAAATCAGCCCATTAAGACCATATATCAAAACGACCCCTTATGGCAAAATATCAAATCGGCCCATTTAAGCAATACATCAAATCGGCCCATTTAAGCAATATAACAAATCGGCCCATTACGACAATATAACAAATCGACCCATTACAGCAATGTATCAAATCGGTCCGTTAAGGCAATATAACAAATCGGCCCATTACGGCAATGTATCAAATCGGTCCGTTAAGGCAATATATCAAATCGGCCCATTACGGGCAATTTCGTAATTCGGCCCTTTAGGGCGTTTTCGCAATTCTCACAGTGTTAATACCGATTTTGTCAATTTTATCAAAAATAGTGTAATTTAGGCCACTTTTCCCTGTTTACTCCATTAAACGATTTTAATCGTAGCGATATATTCCCAATATGATATCAATCTTAAACTCACGGAAAACGGTGTGAGATTACACACCTGATTATGGTAAGTACTAAGCTTTCTTGATCTTCGACACCTAAGATATCATAACGCTCGGTTAGTCGACATACGCGATTTAATAATCAAACTCTTAAAATAAACGATCTAAAGTGTTTACCCTTGGAATCGTGAACGACCACGATTTGTCGATTCTCCCCGGATGATGGTCAAAAACCCGGTGGAAAATCCCGAACCGCCGAGCATCGCTCTTCGCTTGAATTTAGGAGTAGGGATCGTTGATCCGCTCCTTTTGAGTTCTCCACTCGCCTTTCCTTTCAAATCGGCACCACAAGCCTCCATTCGATTAGATCTTAGTTAGATCGATATTACGTTGATATGAGATGGTTGACTAAGAAAAAAATTCGGCTTACCTATAGAATTGTATGGTCACAAATCGATAGATCGAGCGATTTAATACCTAAAATATAATCGGTTAATCATCACTATTCCGATAACATCTTAAACAAATAAAGAATGATTTTGTAAAATCCTTGAAGAACTCCTTACCTTAAAGATTTATAGGACCGATTCCCAACGATTGTACAGTGACTACGAAAGAATCAAAGTTTTGGCCTTCCACTATAATTCTACATTAGAAGGTCATCATATTGTAAAGAGTTATGAAAGGAAGATATTTTGGTTGAAACAAAATGAATATTCGAATGTTGATAAACACACATTCGGCTAGGAGAAAGAAAAATAAGAATATAGAATAGAACTACTTACCGATTGATCAAAGGAGTGGGTGTTAATACGGATGAGAAGAAAAGAGAAAGAAGAGATGAAGGGTTCGGCTATAGAGGAAAATGGGCAATGATATTCGGATATGGATTAGAGAAGAAGATGAACAAGGGGTTTGAAGGGTTTCGGCCAACACCAAAAGAGATGTAAACCAAAGAAAAATGTGAGTATTTTGGCAACAAGAAAATTGGTAAAAGATGGATTAAGATTTCGGCACAACAATGAAAAGAAAAGACCAAAACAAAGAAAAGATACTCTCTTTTTGGATTTTGAGAGCTACGGTTAATAGGAAGGATTTGAGAAAGAAAGATGACACAAAAACTAAAGAGAAACAACTTCTTAAGCACTAAAGTTGTCAAAAACCCCTAGCAAAATTCGGCTATACTCCCCCTTCACCAAAACCGTACATACCTTTGCAAAAAGGTCAAACATTTGCCAACCAAAACTTTCCAAAACACTTTCCTCTCTTTGTGCCAACATGTTCCCTATACTTTCCTTTTCTTTTGATTTCTTTCCCTACCCTCATCCTTTCCTTATTTCTTTAGCCACCTTGCCAAAATTAAAAAGTCCACCTTGCCTTATATATCATCTTGGCCGACACTTAGGGAAAGAATAAATGAAAAAATAGTAAAAATTTGCACATTATGGGATTTGAACCTCCTCCCTCAAGGTACTTCATGTGGCGCCATATCCCCTTTACCATAAGCTCCTTTATGCTAGCACATTACTCATTTAATTCCATAAACATTAAGGTCACTTACTATATCTCCTTAAAGTGCTAAAACATAAAATTTTTACTAAGGCCCAATTAAACCCCGAGCCTTCTTAAGACCTTAAAACCATACACTATTAGTAATTTAACTAGCTTAACACAAGGAATAATGCAACACATAAAATTTCAAATTTTAGGATGTTACAGTGCATCATGTTACTCTCGTACGATCAAACTAACTGACACTGTGAGCCACCTATAACAATAGTTATACAGTCTCAGAGCTTCTCGGTATAGACACTTTATCTCGAAGCAACAAATAATCATCGATTCCACATCTAAAATTCTGAATCAGAAATCAATTTATGCTGAACCCCCTTTTTAACTTATAATTCACTGACACATTTCTGAATTTCACAACTTCACTAAATAAACATTTATTTAGCCTCTAATTTAGCTAACAACCGTTCATTACTTGATAAGATCAATCACATATTCATCGCTCAAAAAGCACACAAAAGCTTCCCATTCAAAACGTCCAAACTATAATCATTTCCTTGGATAAGAATCACTTACAGACTCAAAAGTTTTTCGACGATTGGGCTAACTTCTTTGTGCCAAGTTCGGATCTTTCTCTCGACATTAAACATTTTAAACTCTTATAGTCATCATATATATCACATAACTCTTTTCATGGATCTTTAACTATATGAAATCACAAGATATCTCTGTACACTTTTTCATTAGAACACACTTCAAACCATTCATTAACCTATGGTGAAGATCATAAACTTTTATTCAACTCAGATTTAAACTAGAACCGACATTTCGGTTGATAATGTCTTCGTGCAAAAGAAAGCTTCAACATTCGAACTAACTTTAATTTACCACAACATTTCTCAGATAGAATTGTTCCAATAGATATAATTCTGTTTTAAATCTTCAAGAGTACAAATTCTTCTTCCATACTATCCTTCAATTCATACATGTACGTTCAAAATTTATTTCTAGTTCGTAGATAGATTCAAACACATATAACCCAATTAACTTTTCAATCAAATAATTCAGATCATACTAAACCACTGAATTGGTCTTTTCGAAGAAATCTTTTCTTCTCGTTAAAAAGATAACCCCAAACATATCATTATACAAATTTATCTTGATCTTCTATCATTTTCACTTTTATCAATGTCGAACCTTCACAAGAACTAGAAAAGAGTTTATAATGAAGCTGTCTCATATATTAATCATCTAAACTTTGAATTCTCATCGAAATCACCTTAACCAAATAGAAATCATTGGACCTTACTAGGAACGATGTCTCAACCCTATAATAAATATTATCCCGACTGTTAAGGAAGCATTTGAACACTGAAAAGAATCAAATATGGTTTTAGTAGCAACCATTGCAGAGACACAACTTCTATAACTCTAAGGACGGTACCACTGCACTCTCACATTTCAAGCCAGAAGTTATAATCATAATAAACATAGTCATCTCTGTCATATAGAGATCTCTTGCAGATAATCACATGGAATCATAAGAAAACTGAAATAGTGAAATTTCAACATATGGATCTATACAGGATATCTGAAAATTACAACTCGTATAGAATGATATTGATAAACCGTAAAAGTAACATATTCTAAGCCCACATTTAGTATGCTTTTGGATGATTTAAGCCCTAATTTGTGTAAAAAGGTGCTCTTAATCCTTTCTTTTCATGTCTTATACTCAGGAAAGCACCCGATGACAAAAAGAACGAGAAATGGGCTTAAAACGGACGTTGTTGGGCCAAGCCAGGAAATCAGCACGGCCTGGACTTCAAGCCACACGGCCGTGCCACCATTCCTACTAGAACACGGCCTTACCACGACTTACACGACCATGCCTCATTCAACAGTTTCAAACACGGCCTGGCCACGATTTACACGGGCGTGTGCCATGGCCGTGCCTCTGCCGTGGAGAAGAGAAATTCCATTCGGGAAAGGATACTTAGGGAGAAAGAAACGTGTTTCAAAAGCCTATAAATACACCCTAGGTACCAAAGCTAGGCTAAAAAGCCAAGCCGGAAAGGTCAGGTTTGTGGGAATCACTCGAAGATAGCCAGTTGATCCATCTCAAGAAGCAGAAATTCTACTCAAAACGGAGGATCTCCTCTTCAATTCCTTCAGGGGGTTTTAGGGATTTCTTATGTTTTGTGTTATCTTTTCTCTTGAGATGTTTTCCTTTATTATTATGAACTAAACCTTCGGATACCCGAAGGGGATGAAACCTATGATGAATCTTGTTATTTGATTTTTGAATTATATGATAATACCTTAGTTTGTTCTTAATTGTGTGAACTTAATCCAAATCTAATGTGCTTAGGTGGAGGAGGAATAGACCCTGCCTAAGAGTAGATCCAACATAATTAAGCGGAGTTGATCGCACGCCTAGAGATAGGGTGACGAGATTTTGTCGGATTAGGGTGAAACCTAATATGGGAGTCCACAGATCGATTTACTGCTATTCTAGGGGTTATTATGTTTAATGAGATTTCCACTAATTAACCTAGGGTTAGATGTTATTCGCCTCGAGAGAGGGTTTAATATACGTTAGGGAGTCTCACGGATCAAACTAAGTAAATAAATCATATGGTTCAAGGTTAGATAACAAGTGAAGTCTAGGTTGATTTTTCCTAAGGGTATCGCTTGAGTCAACTGAGTTTTTCCAAAAGTTATTTCCCGAATTCATTCTTTTTGTCTTTGCATCTTAGCTTAGTAAGTAGATTAGTCTTAGTTTAACAACCATCACTTTATATTAAGGCTAAATAATAAAAAGACGGTGAGTATTGGTACTTTTAGTTCCTTTGGGTTCGATAATCCGTTCTTGCCTAAGCTATACTACTGTTCGATAGGTGCACTTGCCTCAATCGTTGTCAGAGTTAGTTTTCAGGTTCGATCATTCTTTTATAAATTTTAAAACTCGATTTACAAATGATCAAGTTTTTTCGCCGCTTCTTGGGAACTAAAATATTAAGAAAACTTTATTTTTATTACTTTAGCCACTATTTTTATTTTTTCGCAATTTATTTTTATTTTTTGTTTTAATTTTAAATTTGCTAAATTTTCTTTCTTTATTTTCCTAGCAGGTACCTCTAGTTTATGACTAGAAGGAACCCGAGAGGACATTTAGAATACGACAGTGATATTGAAGCTACCGCTCGAAGAAATCGCAGAGAAATTAGGTGAGCCCTAAATTACCAAGGAGAGCGAGAAGACCGATCCAATCCTACTGAAGGGATGGACGAAAATAATCCACCACCACAAAATGATGTGGCGCATCAGAATGCACCTCGTACTATGTATGATTATGCTAAACCTCATTTAACAGGGGCAGAATCGAGTATTGTTAGGCCTGCTATAGCTGCTAATAATTTTGAATTAAAGCCTAACACTATTCAAATGATTCAACAGTTTGTTCAATTTGATGGTTTGCAGGATGAAGATCCAAACACTCATATAGCTAACTTTTTAGAAGTGCGATACCTTCAAAATAAATGGCATTTTCGATGATGCCATACGTCTTAAGTTATTTCCCTTTTCACTAAGAAATAAAGCTAAACAAATGGTTAAACTCATTGCCACGAGGGTCAATCACTACATGGTAACAAATGACCTAAAAATTTCTATTAAAATATTTCCCACCGCCAAAACGCCAAGTTACGTAATGATATATCTTCTTTTGTGCAGATGGATTTAGAGACATTATACGACGCATGGGAGAGATACAAAGATCTCTTGAGGAGATGCCCACACCACGGATTACCATTGTGGCTCCAAGTCCAAACTTTTACAACGGTGTGAATCCTTCAACGAGGCAATTAATTGATTCAAACCACGGTGGAACCCGAATAATAAAACTCCGAGGCAACCTACGAGTTTATTGAAGAGATGTCATTTGAATAACTATCGCTGGCAAGTTACAAGAACAAGGCCAACAAAAATAGTCGGAGTTTAGAACCTCGACGCAGTAACCATTCTATCAAACCAGGTAGAGTTGATGAATAAGAAGATTGATAGTTTGTGTTCTTCGCAGGTAAATCCAGTGATGCAGTGCGACGCAAGTGGAACTGTGTCAAATTTTGAGTACCCACCCTACCAACCAGAAAGCGAACATATGAACTATATAGGTAACAATTTCAGTTCCAATAATAACCCATATAGTAATAATTATAATCCAGGTTGGAGGAACCACCCAAATTTTTCGTGGGGAGGACAAGGAAATCAAGGAAATCAAAGACAACAACCTCCTCAAAATTTCCAAAATCAGCCCTATCCACAGGAAAAGAAGCCGAGTCTTGAAGAGACGCTGAACAAATTCATAGCATTAGCAGAGGCCCGCTTCTAAAAGACTGAGACAACAGTAGATAATCAACAAACAATGATCAAAACGATCGAGAGTCAAGTTGGGGACTATATTCAGTCAATTAAACAACTTACTGAGATGGTTTCCGAAATTCGATCAGCGGTTTTATCTAAAGAAACAGAACAGGTAAAGCCAGTTACACTAAGAAGCGGAAAGGAGCTAGTCGAACCAGAGAAAAGAATGCCACCCGTAGATGACAAAACACAGGATATGAAAATTGAGGATGTAATTCCAGTACATAAAGAAAGTAAACCACCGATCCCATATCCAGCAAAGTTGAAGAAAGAACAATTAGACTCCCAATATGGTAAGTTTCTCGAACTTTTTAAACAAATACATATTAACTTACCTTTTGTTGAAGTTATTTCACAGATGCCGACGTACGCGAAATTCTTGAAAGAACTCCTGACGAATAAAAGGAAGCTTGAAGAAATATCAATGGTGGAGCTTAGTGAATAATGTTCGACCATCCTCCAAAATAAGCTACGAACCAAATTAAAAGACCCAGGAAGTTTTACTATTCCTTGTTTAATTGGCAGTTTAAATGTTAAGAAAGCATTAGCTGATCTAGGTGCCAGTATTAATTTAATGCCTTATAAAATGTTTAAAAGACTACATCTCGGGGAACCAAAACCCACTAGGATGAGTATTCAGTTAGCCGATAGATCTATTAAATATCCTAGGGGAGTTATCGAAGACATCTTGGTAAAAAAATGATAAATTTATTTTTCCCGTTGATTTTGTTGTGCTTGACATGGATGAAGACATTGAGGTCCCCTTAATTCTAGGATGCCCTTTTTAGCTACTGCTAGGGCTGTTATTGATGTAGGTGATGGTAAACTTGCATTAAGGATAGGTGATGAAGAAATTAGTTTTCAAATTTATGATGCCATGAAATATTCCAGAGAACAAGATGATTCATGTTATTTTGTTGATACCAATGACCATCTTGTTCAAAACTCTTTACAGGAAATCATGCACGCTGACACGATGGAACTGTGTCTCACTCAAGAAGAGGGGGAAGAAGATGAAGCTTCTGAGCTAAAATTACCATTAAAACAAACGGAGAAAGAGAGCGTCGAATTTGATGACGATTTCAAACAAAAACCCTCTGTTGATGAACCACCCAATTTAGAATTAAAGCAACTGCCAAAGCACCTAGAGTACGCATTCCTTGGGGAAAACTCTACGTTACCAGTAATTATCTCTTCAGAATTAGAACCCAAGGAAAAAGAGGAGTTGATACAGGTACTGAGAGAGCATAAAAAAGCCATAGCTTGGAAAATCTCTGACATTAAGGGAACAAGCCCAACATTTTGTGCCCACAAAATTTTAATGGAGGATGAGTACAAGCCATGTGTGCAACCACAAAGACGTCTAAATCCCAACGTAAAAGAAGTCGTGAAAGCCGAGGTAATTAAACTTCTAGATGCTGGAATAATTTATCCTATTTCTCGACAAAGAAGTGGGTGAGTCCTGCAAAGTTGTCCCAAAGAAAGGAGGTATGACCGTGGTAGCTAACAAAAAGAATGAACTAATTCCTACCAGGACAGTCACAGGTTGGAGAGTTTGCATAGATTACAGGAAACTAAATGACGCCACTAGAAAAGATCACTTTCCCCTACCCTTTATTGATCAAATGCTAGAAAGGTTATCAGGATACATGTACTATTGCTTCCTAGATGGACTCTCTGGGCTATTTCCAAATCCCAATAGCACTGAAGATCAAGAGAAGACAACGTTCACATGCCCATACGGTACGTTTGCTTATCGTAGAATGCCTTTTGGATTATGTAATGCTCCTGCTACTTTTTAGCGTTGCATGCTAGCAATCTTTGATGAACTCGTAGAACATATCATGGAGGTATTTATGGATGATTTCTCAGTTTACGGTAATTCTTTCCATCTTTGGCTTAAAAATTTAAAACGAGTCCTAATGAGATGTGAGGAAACAAACCTTATTTTAAATTGGGAAAAATGTCACTTCATGGTACAAGAGGGAATAGTATTAGGACATAAAATTTCTAGTTAAGGGATCGAGGTAGATAAAGCAATGATTGAAACCGTAGAAAGATTACCTCCTGATTCGCTTAAGGCCATTAGAAGCTTTTTAGGACATGCAGATTTTATAGAAGATTCATTAAGGATTTTTCTAAAATAGCTAAGCCTTTAACAAAATTACTAGAAAAAGATGTTCCTTTCAATTTTGATTAGGAATGTTTAGATGCATTTAATATCCTTAAGGATAAACTAATAAATGCTCCAATTATAATTGCACTGATTGGAATCTACCCTTTGAACTAATGTGTGATGCAAGTGACTTCAGATAGATGCGTTCTCGGGACAACGAAGAGGCAAGCATTTTCAGCCAATTTACTACGCTAGCAGAACACTAACACCCGCACAAGAAAATTATACCACCACAGAGAAATAATTGCTCGCTGTAGTCTTTGCTTTTGATAAATTTAGACAGTATCTAATATTGTCTAAAGTTGTCGTTTTCACTGACCATTCAGCTCTTCGTTATCTTTTAAACAAACCTGATGCAAAACCATGACTCATACGATGGATTCTACTCTTACAGGAATTCGACTTAGAAATACAAGATAAGAAGGGAGCCGAGAATCTTGCAGTAGATCACCTTTCTAGACTTAAAAATCCACACACCAAAGAAATCGATGAAGGTGAAATAAATGATTCGTTTCCCGAAGAACAACTCTTTTCTATAATACATTCTGAGGTACCATGGTTTGCTAATATTGCGAATTATTTAGCAGCTAACATCTTGCCAAGGAAATTAACACATCACCAAAAGAAGCGATTCTTTGCTGATGTGAAAAATTATTTTTGGGAAGATCCCTTTCTTTTTCGCATATGTGTAGATCAGATAATTCGAAGATGTGTTACAAAGACAGAAGCGAGCAAAATTTTGGAGCATTGCCATTCAGGACCATCAGGAGGACACTACAGTGGTATTAAGACAGCACACAAAATACTCGAATTAGGTTTTTATTGGCCCACTCTATTTAAAGATGCCAATAGGTATGTTACCTCGTGTGATAGATGCCAAAGAATAGGTAATATTTCTAAACGTGATGAAATGCCTCAAACATATATGTTATCATGTGAAATATTCGATGTGTGGGGTATTGATTTCATGGGACCATTCCCTAGTTCGTTTGGAAACAAGTACATCCTAGTGGCAGTTGATTACATGTCAAAATGGGTAGAAGCGGAAGCTTTACCTACCAATGATGCTAGGGTAGTAGTCAAGTTTCTCAAGAAACTATTTTCCCGATTTGGCACACCGAGAGCCATCATTAGCGATAGGTGTACTCATTTCTGTAATACTCAATTTGCAAAAGTTCTAAAAAAATATGGAGTATACCACGGGACAGCCACCCCATATCATCCTCAAACCAGCGGGCAAGTTGAGGTAGCGAACCGAGAACTTAAGCGGATTCTAGAAAAAACGGTTGAATCAAATAGAAATGATTGGGCAGTTAAAATAGATGATGCTTTATGGGCATATAGAACAGCATTTAAAACACCCCTAGGGACATCCCCATACAAACTTGTATACGGGAAAAGTTGTCATCTACCTTTCGAATTAGAATACAAAGCTTTTTGGGCAATAAAATTTTTGAATTCTGACCTCAAAATTGCAGGAAAAAGAAGAATGATGCAGATGAACGAGCTGGACGAGTGGAGAATAGAAGCTTACGAGAACTCAAAACTGTACAAGGAAGCAACAAAGCGACGCCACGATGCTCGTCTCAAGAGGTCAAAGCAATTTGAAGTAGGAGACCTGGTCCTACTATACAACTCAAGGCTTAAACTATTTCCAGGAAAGCTAAAATAAAGATGGTCAGGCCCATTCATGATCAAAACAATTTTTCCATATGGCACCATCGAGGTAACTCATCCCACTAAAGGCATATTCAAGGTAAATGGTCACCAACTTAAAATTTATAATGGTGCAGGTTTCGAAGATATGAGAGAGGAGCTTATGCTCCTTGAGCCTTCTTTTAGAAATGAAAACAGGGAAAGTCTAGCTTAAGACTATAAACAAGCGCTTCTCGAGAGGCAACCCGAGCACTAATTCACTAACATTTGATTTTCAATTTTTTATTTTTATTTCTTTTACTCAGTATCTAACTCCATACTAACTTAGACTAATAAAAGCGCAGGTTTTAAACCACACGGCTTTTGACACGGGCGTGCTAATGACCGTGTGGAAGACAGGGGATAAAACACGAGCGTGCCAGTAGCCGTGCACAAACAGGGATGAACGATTTTCCCCACACGGGCTGCAACATCAGACCACGCCCGTGCCAACCTTCCGTGCGAGGCTACTAACTTATTAAGCACGGGCTAAACACGCCCGTGGCTTACAATCGTGCGAGGCTACTGACTTATCGAGCACGGGCTAAACACGCCATTATCTTACAATCGTGCGAGGCTACTGACTTATCGAACACGGGTAACACACGCCCGTGCGACCTCACCGTGCCAACATACTGTCAATTAAAACACGGGCGTGCTAGTTTACCCACGACCGTGTCAAGAACCCTGAAACGCGCCTAGATTTTGGAAATCACGAAAAGCACAGGAATTTTCAAATAAACACGGGCGTGGCACTGGACCGTGCCACCCCCTATATAAAATCCAACCGTCTTTCTCCCCAAAACCTAACCCTAGAATTAGTTTTAAACACCCTTTTCTCCCAAATCCGGCCGCAAATACATTCTCCCCCATCCAAAACATCCTCCCCTTGCCTTTTCTCTCCAAAAACCATCCAAAAACCGCTCGCACGCCCGCACAATAGCCGTGCTACCGAACGCCACGCCCCTGCCACCGTCGTGTTCGTCCTGTAAAACCCGCCCAACCGCCGTGCTCCGCCCGTGCTTGATCGCATCCCACCATCACAACCCCTGGTTCCCTTCACTACCTTAATTTCTTGACTAAAAACTTGATAAATATTATGCCATTTTGCTTTATTCCTTTTGTTTAATATTAAGCATGATTTATATTTAGAGATTTCTCTCAAAAACCCATGAGTACTTAGTAAAAATCTCTGATGAATTGGTTGCTGATTGGTTTCATTTTAGGAATAAACTTTTTGCATTTGTTTTGATATACTTCTTTGTTTGAAAGAATCATTACTGTCAATATCCACTAATTACCATTTGGCTTGATTTAGTACGAAATACTTTGGCTATATTATTGTTATGGAACTTGCTTTATATTTGATTATTTTTTCAGGTACAAATGTCGTCACCACGACCAAAGCGATCCACGGCCACCCCAAGCAAGAAAAGAAAGGGGCCCGGATTGTCTTCCACGAGTGCTTCTTCCGAGGTTAGGCATCCATTCCTCTGATTCTCTCAGAACACTCAGGAAAAGTGTTACAAAGCACTCCGGGATAGACCCCTCGGCACCGGTAGGTGCATCGATTGGGCCGCATTGGAACACGTCGGGCTCGCAACCGATATTCGAGCCTTTATTTCAACCAATCCGTGGGAGCAGTTCTTTTCCATCATCGAGCCCACATAAATGGAGCTTACCCTCGAGTTTTGCACCACCTTCACTTTACAAACTGTGATGGCATATTTTGATGATCCAGGCACGGTACAGTTCCGTCTAGGGGTAAGTGCGATGCGTTGATCGAGCATACCATAATTCGCACATGCTCAGGATCTGTATACACCGAAATTCATAGAAGAAAACCCACTCGACGATTTAAACCGTGAGCTCCACTGCACTCCAATCGAATGCTGGTGAAACCTACACCCCACTACAAGCATCTACGATCCCAGCCGCTCTAAGGCGACGGCACTTTCCCCAACTCTAAGGTATATTCACGCCATTCTCGTGCACACCATCACAGGTCGCAGAGAAAGCACCGGCGTCGTAAACAAGCAAGACGTTTACTTCCTATCATGCATGTCTGAAGGACATGTTTTCGACTTAGCATATTTTATCGCATGCGCGATTCTACATCAGACAGAGCAACATAGGAAGGGGATTTTGTCAATGGGGCCATACATTACGAGGTTGGCTCGGCACTTGAACCTCCTCGAAACTGAAGCTCAGATCACCTCCCTCACACTAATCGGCAACATGGTACCTCAAGGCATCCAGACAATGCTACACATGAGGATGATTAAACACCGACGAGGGATTGAACCCCGTCAATACCGATTAGTGACCGCGACAGATGAGGGGGAGCCCGAGGACATTACTGATGATGTCCCACCACCACCACAGGAGGTACCGGTTCCAAGCCAGCGACCGTCCTGTACAGAACTATCATTAGCAGACATCTCTGCACGGCTTGACCAGTTCGAGCTGTATTTTACTGAAAACACTCGGCGTTTTGACGGGTTAGAGGCCACCCTTCAACAAATATGCCAGCACCTTCATATCTCACCACCAGGACCACCACAGGACCCGACCGAAAATGAGGACTTTTGAGTCCTTTAATCTAGTTTTATTTTACTTTTAAGTTTTTTTTTATTTATTGTCTAGTTATTTTCATTTAATTTCGATTCATCTTAAAGTTTGAACATTTTAATCATACATTTGATAACTTTTATCATGATTATCATTAACTCCTAACCTTCGAGTATTCCTAACATTTATTTAATTACACCCCAAAAGAATTCTAACTAATGACTTAGCAGTTTCAATGAGCAATAAACCAATACTCAAGTCATCAGCCAACACCAACACCATCCCGACGCCTCGCCGTGTTTTCCACATAAGAGTTCATCCATCCAATTCAGGGAGTGTCACTCTCTCCCCTCTCTTTTGATTTTACATATTAATTGTCATTATATATCTTTGTACATTGAGGGTAATGTACTTCTTAAGTGTGGGGGGTGAACAACCTAAGAAGATACCTAACGAAAACCCTAAATTTAGTCTTGTTTGAAAGTAAATTACTCACATTACTAATTAGGATGAAATTTCTGATGATTTATGATTTTTATTGATATATTTCAGATTAAGTCATTGATAATTGTGCATTGATAATTAAATTCTAAGAATACTAGAGAATCAAGCATGATAAGTCTATTTTTCAGAAAAAAAATTGCTAGGTTGTCAAACTGAGTTTAAATATTACCTTGAAGTTTGGAATTTACGAGGTTGACATCAAAATACCCATAATTTTTGTGAGTTTTTTAGCCTTATAGAGCATATATTCTTTTTCTTGCTCACTTTATTGATTATGAGTATGTCAACACTGATTTGTTATTCTAGAACTTGCATCGATTATACATGTCGAGACCATATGTTTTGATTTGAAACACAGAGATGATAAAGGCACCTAGGATCTAACCCACTTACTCCATAAAAAGCCTACCTTCACAATTAACCCCTAGTGAACCCCTTTTAACCCTAACAACCCTATTTATTGACTCACCCACTGATGTTAACCCAGAACCCCTTTGTTTTTGTTATCACCACTTCTTTTGACTACCCTTATATCGATATTTGATTTGATTAATAGCCTAACTATGTTTTCTATTTCAGTTATGTATTTTTAGTTTATTCTTAAAAAAAATTCAAAAGTATATTCATTATTCATTATTAGTTGTGATTAAATGAGCTTAGACGCTTGAATCCCAGATATCGAAGAAGAAGCTCGTAGTGTTAGCATTATTAGTTTTCAATTGATGCAGTAATTATTATTAGTTCGTTAGTTCTTAGTTAGGTAATTTGTTGATTTAATCTCGATTCTAACCCTCTAATTCAGCCTTACTCCACACCTTAAACCTAGCCCCTTTACAACCCTAACAAAGACCTTTTGATTTGTGTTTCATCTCATATTTCAGTGGTGGAGATTTGATTTTCATGCAAGCCTATGGGATTAACTCTTCATGTTTGACTTTTGAGCGCCTAAATTTTGAACCTTAAACACTTTGAGTGATTTGAGCGAATCTTTTGTGAGGATGTCAATCCTTGTCGATTCCGAATCAGAGGTAATTATTTAGATGAAGGGAAACGCCTATGTTTTGTGCTACAGAATCTATGACTTATACTGTTTGAATTTTTAGGACACTTTGAATTGAATTATCCATGTATAAATCATCTATGAATTATGATAAGACACTATCAATAGGAATTATGAATTACAGGAAGTTCGTTTTAATTGTAAGTTGAGAATTTTGCTTGAGGACAAGCAAAAGCTTAAGTGTGGGGGTATTTGATAAACCGTAAAAGTAACATATTCTAAGCCCACATTTAGTATGCTTTTGGATGATTTAAGCCCTAATTTGTGTAAAAAGGTGCTCTTAATCCTTTCTTTTCATGTCTTATACTAAGGAAAGCACCCGATGACGAAAAGAACGAGAAACGGGCTTAAAACGGACAAAGTTGGGCCAAGCCACAAAATCAGCACGGCCTGGACTTCAAGCCACACGGTCGTGCCACCATTCCTACTAGAACACGGCCTTACCACGACTTACACGGTCGTGCCTCATTCAACAGTTTTGAACACGGCCTGGCCACGATTTACACGGGCGTGTGCCATGGCCGTGCCTCTACCGTGGAGAAGAGAAATTCTATTCAGGAAAGGATACTTAGGGAGAAAGAAACGTGTTTCAAAAGCCTATAAATACACCCTAGGTACTAGCTGAAAGGGGGGCAAAAAGCTAGGCTAAAAAGCCAAGTTAGAAAGGTCAGATTTGTGGGAATCACTCGAAGATAGCCAGTTGATCCATCTCAAGAAGCCGAAATTCTACTCAAAACGGAGGATCTCCTCTTCAATTCCTTTAGGGGGTTTTAGGGATTTCTTATGTTTTGTGTTATCTTTTCTCTTGAGATGTCTTCCTTTATTGTTATGAACTAAACCTTCGGATACCCAAGGGATGAAACCTATGATGAATCTTGTTATTTGATTTTTGAATTATATGATAATAACTTAGTTTGTTCTTAATTGTGTGAACTTAATCCAAATCTAATGTGCTTATGTGGAGGAAGAATAGACCCTGCCTAAGAGTAGATCCAACATAATTAAGCGGAGTTGATTGCACGCCTAGAGATAGGGTGACGAGATTTTGCCGGATTAGGTGAAACCTAATATGGGGGTCCACAGATCGATTTCATCGCTATTCTAGGGGTTATTATGTTTAACGAGAGTTCCACTAATTAACCTAGGGTTAGACGTTATTCGCCTCGAGAGAGGGTTTAATATACGTTAGGGAGTCTCACGGATCTAACTAAGTAAATAAATCATATGGTTCAAGGTTAGATAACAAGTGAAGTCTAGGTGGATTTTTCCTAAGGGTATCGCTTGAGTCAACTGAGTTTTTCCAAAAGTTATTTCTCGAATTCATTCTTTTTGTCTTTGCGTCTTAGCTTAGTAAGTAGATTAGTTTTAGTTTAACAACCATCACTTTATATTAAGGCTAAATAATAAAAAGATGGTGAGTATTGGTACTTTTAGTTCCTTTGGGTTCGATAATCCGGTCTTCCCTAAGCTATACTATTGTTCTATAGGTGCACTTGCCTCAATCATTGTTAGAGTTAGTTTTCAGGTTCGGTCATTCTTTTATAAATTTTAAAACTCTGATTTACAGCGATCAGATATCAATTCCGATGCTATCCCAGAAAATATCCGGAAAGAACAATGTCACTCATAAATATTGAAATCCCCAGTAACAGAAGCAATATAATCTTCACGTATATTCAATAGAATAATAACCAGTAGAAACAGAATATTAACTTCATACAGATTTTACCGCGACTTTTATATCCACATAATGGAATAAATTATCAGAGAAAGACATAACAATGTCGAACATAACCCAAACAGATCAACGATGCTTTCGTCTATTAGTATGTTTAGCTAATGTTCTCATACGATAAGACTTCCTTTTTGAAATTAAACAGTCACATATACTTCTGAGGAAAAATGTACACATAGAATGCCCAGAAGTAATCATAGTAACTACTCAATTATAACCATTGCATTCAACCATTAATACGATTCAATCATTATTCATCTGTCTAATTCGGTCATCAGAAGTTTTCACATTATCCCTTCACTAACACAAATCAATTCAGAAAAGCTTTCAGTTAATAATTTCTTTAAATAACATACCTGGATAGGTCATTTAATCGGAGTTAACTTCTTCTATAATAGGG
Organism: Gossypium sturtianum; assembly: GCA_025698515.1. NCBI lineage: Eukaryota > Viridiplantae > Streptophyta > Magnoliopsida > Malvales > Malvaceae > Gossypium > Gossypium sturtianum. The sequence goes on from CM046948.1 coordinate 44,665,209, forward strand.
ACTTTGCATAATCTGAATAGTCTTCGGAACTATCCAATATCTCTTTTAGTACTGTCTTCATTTGCTGATTTGTTCTCTTTTCTAACCACATCACTAATATTTCAAACACGGACTTCTGTAACTCCACACTCATGAACTTTTTCAATCCAAATCTTACAGGTTTCATTATAACATTTTTACTGATAAGGGGGTAAGGGTAGTAACGCCTCAAATTTAATTCGCACATAAATGCACATAACACATACTATCACAAATAGCCAGTTTATTTCTAATTTCACATTCTCTAAACATTTAATAAACATTTACTTATAATCACTTTTGTTCTTAACACATATTTCATAAGCCAACTCAAATCACTAATTCACAATTGAAATTCTCATATAGCATCATAACTCAAATGTCATAACTCATATGCTCATATAATTATAACATTTATCAATAACAAAAATGTCATACACTTTGATTCATACCTTTACGAGTGTCAACTCATCACCAATATATTTTCACTCAAACATTTGAGTACACATTCCATACTATCGGAATTTAGCTCGGTTGGAAAGCATATTTGTCTAATTAAAACAATTTTCGTCAGAGTCGGGAGATATCACACTATCGCAGGTTAAATATGGCATGCATAGCTAGACTCGCATACACTATGGTAGTCATAGAACCGACTAAATCATAGCTCTGATACCAATCAAATGTAACACCCCTTACCCGAGACCGTTGTCGGAGTCGAGCATGAGGCGTTACTAGATGGTTAACTAGTTTATAACATCTTTACTCCCTTTCATTTAAACTCTATACATTAACCATACTTATATATACCAAAAAAAAATCAACCAAAACCACAACCAAACATAATCATCAAGCCAAAATATAGATTCCAAGATTAACAAGATGGACAAGCCATTTTCGCATGGCTTATACAAATATATACAACTTCAAAACCAAAGAATATCAAAACTAGTCTATACATGCCACGTAACCAAATCTCCAAGCATTTATTTACCGGAAGTTTAAAATTGATAGTGTGATGAGATCTCCTTCGACTTCCAACCCGAGCAAGTCTTCAAACTCTATAAACATAAGAAAATTACACAAAGTAAGCTTTGAAAGCTTAGTAAGCCATAAGCAAATAATTCACTATAAAAACATATATAATTCAATTCAAATAGGCCAAAATTTAGTTAATCACATACACATATACAACCACTTTTCTCATATAATCCATGTTCCTCGTTAAGTAACATCACTTACCTTATTTTTCATTTAACAAATAAACCTCATACGTACCTAAATCATTTAACTCGAATACACAGTCAGTCACCAATTCATTCATGGAAATATCATAATCATGCATATATTCCATCTCATAATTTATATCTAATTCACTTACTCATAATTTATATCACCATTCGTAGCTTCAATACTTACCAAAATTAGGTCTTTGAATTGAAAATTTACTCGTGTCCTTAATACTCGTTGACTGATTTCGCACACTTAGTGCTCGGTAATTCAATTCGCACCCTTAGTGCATAGTGACCGATTTCGCACACTTAGTGCTCGGTATTTTTGTAATATCCCGGGTTGGGGGGCTATTTTGTTGTTGCATGATATTGCATGTGTTGGTGTGCTATGTTGCTGTTTTGGTGTCTTGGGGGCTTAATTGTAGGCTAGGACTATGCCCTGAAAGGGTAGGAAAATTTTAGTTTTAAGCCTTAGATGAGAGGAGCTGAAGGAGCTGGGTCATTTGTATTTTATATGGCGTTTTGAGCACAAGTGAGGAGCTGGCAAAGTGGCAAGGCATGCGCTACTTGGGAGCTAGGTGTGGCGCCAATCGCATGAGGTGGAGGTCTTGTGTTCAAGCCGCAAAGACTCACATTTTGGCTTCCATTTTGTGGCATGGAAGGAAGAGTTTGTAGGCGCTCAAACTCTCGCTTGGACTTGGTCTACCCATTTGAAGGGTGGGTGGAGAGGGATTTTAGGAGGAAGATTTGGTAAACACATTTGAAATGTGTGGTTGGGAGCTATTGGGGGATTATGGCCGAATTTGAGGGAGTTTGGAGTGGGGAGTGGACGGCTTGGTAGTGTGGGTGTGGGGTAGTGCCGAAATCCATTTTGAGTTTTGGTGTTTTTTGGTCAAAATCTTTAGAAGCAAATTTTTCTTTTGCCATACCAAAATCGAAAGTGTAAGCTCTCAATTGCCGAACCTGTGTTGCCTTTTGAGAAGGTGCAATAAATTCATCTTGGTATTTTTGGGCATTTTTATTCGGTCACTTTGTTTCAAAACAAAGTTCTTTCTTTTGTCAAGAGCCTAAGCCGAATTTCCTCCAAGTAAGTCTCTCTTTCCTTTTCAAAACCGAAAGCTTTAAGCAACTTCATCCTTGCCGAATTTGGTTTTGTGATTTCTCTCAAAATCCCTTGTTAAGCCGTAATCTAGCACCCCACTTCCATTTCTTTTCTCTTTGAAACCTTGTGTCGAAACTCCACATCTCCAAAACACCTTTTCCATCTTTATTCCCTTCTTTTCCCTAAACCCAATTGCCGATTCCTCCATTTCTTTCCACCTCTATTTCTTCTTTCCTTTTACATTCAAAGCCGAAAGTGGGAGTGTTAAACACCTAGGGCCGAATATTGGTGTAGTGTTGGTGTTCATCCCTGTGTTGGGCAATCGGTTAGTGAAGGTGAGTATTTGGCCGAAAGGCTATCTCTTCTCCCCTACTTCTCTAACGATTTTGGTAAGGCAAAAGGATGATTTTTTGGCTTCTGTTAGAAGAGAACTAATCTCTTGTGTAACCAATTTCTTTTAGGGCCTTCGAGATTTGAAGCGACTTCAACAAGGCCGTTATCTGAAACTCGATTGATTGGTAAGTGATGGTGAGAGGTTGTTCATGGTTTATTCGCTTAGTTCTATTAAGCCAAGTTATTAAAGGTGTGATGTTGTGGTTATAGGAGTTGACCATCGCTTGGTTCGAGATTTGGTAGGAAACCAAATCAAGTAATAGGAGCAGTAATCAAGGGCCTTAGATCGATTCTTTTGGTACTAAAGATCGCGTTTTAACAGTGTGTAAACTAACACACTGCTTGGTAATATGATGGATAACCTAATTACATATTAAAGTGAAACAATATGATTGATGGATTTGGTACCGATGGGGTATAAGCACGGATACGGGTAAGTCCGTTTCATTACGAGATCTCAGTAGTGATATATGTGATAACATGTTTTATGATGTAAATACCATGAGATGTCATTTGAGCATGATAGCATGATTGCATGTTTTATATCATTGGCATTAGTATGACATGTGTGGGTGATATGAGAGGAGGGGGAATATGATATCCGTGTCTTTGGGACACTGTGTCTTTGGGACACTGTGAGGTTTGGCACCTCCAAAGTGGTTTGGTACCACAGCTTGATTTTGTGACTTCGGTCACGGTGATTTGGTATCACATTTGTGTCTTTGGGACACTGAGGTTTGGCACCTCATAGCGCTAGCCTCGCCCCAGTGGCTTAGCACCACAAAGTGGGTTGGCCCCACGATTGATTATACGGGATTGACGCCAGTGATTTGGTATCACACGATGGGTTAGCCCCATCATCGGATTTGTGACTGCGGTCACCGGTGATTTGGTATCACACTGTGTCTTTGGGACACCGTGAGGTTTGGCACCTCATTGCGACTCATCCCCGTGGTTAACACCACCGGGTTGACCCCACTTTGAGATATGGGATCATCTCGCTAGTGATTTGGTATCACACAATGGGTTGGCCCCATCATTGGATTATTCGTGACTTTGGGTCACCAGTGGTTTGGCACCACAATTATGGATATCGTGACTTTGGGTCACCAGTGGTTTGGCACCACCAGTGGTTTGGTACCACACGGGGTAGAGAAAGGTGATATGGATGGTTAGGATCGGGGTGCATTGATAATGTTGCTATGATATGATGTGTGTTAGCATGTTGTTTTATCGGGAGTGGGATTTATGCACTGAGTCTTGCGACTCACCCTCTCCTTTGACATTTCAGGTGACACTTAGACGCGGACATGGAGCCGGGATGGACTCGAGGTGCTCATGCCATGCTTTAATAAAGATTTGCTCAGACTTTACAAAATTTGGTACTTTAGCGTATTTATTACTATTTGGTTTTATTTTGGGTTGTAAATGGCCTTTAAATTAGGTTTTACTATGTTTATGCTTAAAGTAGCTTTCTAATATGCTTTAACAAATTAATTGAGTTAAAATTGCTAAAAACTTGGAAGGTCAACGGTTTCAAAACTATAACGCAATGTGTTTTAAACTTTACCATCGTATCATTCTAAAACATTAAAATATGACAAAGCAATCATGCCAAGATTTCAAAAGTATAAAATATGACAAGGAGTTTCTCATCGAATCTTTAACCGTAAACCTAACCCTTCAAATGCGATTTTCCCGTGAACATGCCGATTCGGTCGTGGTGTATTGACCGGGTTTGGGGTGTTACAATTGTGGTATCGTGAGCCAAGTTCAAAGGTTTTCGGCTATGGGCCCGAGGCCCAAAATGTTTTCAAAAGTCCATTTTAAGTGTTCGTTGAAATAAATGGTTTGAAAGGCATGACACCGAAGTCTCGGCACCACCCGCCTGTAAGTACCCCTTACTATTTCTTGTGATTTATTGATGTGATTGGATGATTGCAGTGAGTGGATTACTTTAGAAATCAAACCGATAAGATTCGTGAACTCGCGAAAACAAAGCTTCTTTACTATTCATAAGACTTTGCTTTAAAACAAGTGGAATAAATATCGATGCATAAAACTCCTAAATCGGACACGTAGAGAATTTAGTCATGAGCACTAGAGGTGGACGTGGTCGTGGACGAGGTCGTGGTAGGATGACGGTTTCGAACCCGTAGGGTCCGGGTCGTGGGTCGAAAATGAGATACCGGCATCGCCACCACCGGAGGTGGTGAGTTTCAAGATCGACCGATGACGCAGTGGTCACGAGCGATGCCGCGAGTGTTGGAAAGGGTAGTTGGAGTAGGTGGTGGTGCGGGAGCTAGGAAATCGGTGCTCGAGCGACTTCGGGCAAATGGGGCTGAATTCTTTCGAGGTGTTTCGGTGTTGCTCCCAAAGATCGCCGAGTATTGGCTGGAGGCAACGGAGCGGATCATGGATGATCCGGACTTGATCACGAGGAGAAGTCAAGAGCATAGTATCGCTTCTTGGGACGAGTCATACCAGTGGTGGCTCACGGTTCGGGAGATGATGTGGCAGCAGAGGATCTCGACATGGGATTATTTCAGTGGTGCATTTCAGAAAAAGTACATTGGAGCTAGCTACATCGACGCATTCTTACGTGGCCAGTAGTATAGTAGAGACCATGGACTTAGACTCTGAGATATCTTCTAGGCAGATGACTGTAATTAGCCCTTTAGGTCACTCTGTGGTAGTAGATAAGCTGTTTAGAGATGTACCCCTAGAACTCCAAGGGGTAGTGTTTATCACGATCCGATGGAACCGCCATTTGGGAGTTCGATTTGATTCTTGGGATGGACTGGTTGGTTAAGTACCAGGCGAAGTTGGATTGCGCGGCTAAGCGCATGGTTCTAAGGACGACTGAGGGTGATGAAGTGGCTATGATAGGTAATAGGAGGGATTACTTATCTAATGTGGTGTCTGCTCTAAAGGCAGAGAAGATGGTGAGAAAGGGCTGTGAAGCGTATGTGGTTCATGTGTATGCCTTGGAGGCTAAAGAGTCTGCTGTAGAAAAGTCCGAACAGCTTAAGGAATTTGCTAATGTGTTTCAGAAGAACTTCCGGTTTGCCGGATCGTGAGGTAGAGTTTGGGATAGATCACATTACCCGAGCTGCGCGCGATGTCTGTTGTTCGTATAGGATGGCGCCAAAGGAATTGGTGGAGCTTAAGGCTCGGATCCAAGAGTTGTTGGACCGAGGTTTTATCAGGCCAAGTGTTTCACCGTAGGTGCGCTGGTACTCTTTGTTAAGAAGAAAGATGGTACAATGCGGATGTGCATAGATTACCACCAGCTGAATAAGCTGACGATCAAAAACAAGTATCCGTTACCACGGATAGATGACTTGTTTGATCGGTGAAAGGTGTAGCGGTATTTTCTAAGATTGACTCGAGGTTTGGGTATCACCGATTAAAGGTGAAAGAAGCGGATATTCACAAGACAAACGTTTGGACCGGTATGGGCACTATGAATTTCTCGTAATGCCGCTCGGGTTGACTAACGCGGCAAAGCATTCATGGATATGATGAATAGGGTGTTTCAAAGAGATCTGGACCAGTTCGTGGTAGTTTTTATTGACGACATCCTGGTGTATTCAAGAACAGAAGAAGAGCATGATGCGCATTTGCGTGTGGTACTGCAGATTTTGAGGGAGAAGCAGCTTTACGCTAAGTTCAGTAAGTGCGAGTTCGCTTAGAGAAGTGACTTTCTTGGGACATGTAGTGTCACCGAGGGGATTAGAGTGGATCCTCGGAAAATTGAGGCGATTTTGGATTGGAAACCGCCTAAGTCGATGGTCGAGATTCGAGTTTTACGGGTTTGGCAGGATACTACCGAAGGTTTGTAGAGGGTTTCTCGTTGATTGCAGCACCAATGACCCAGCTTGTTAAGGAAAGAGGTTCCGTTTGTCCGGACCGAGAAACGACAGGAGAGTTTCAACAAGCTTAAGAAGATTCTAACGAAGCTCCGCTTTGATTCAACCCGAGGTCGGTAAGGAATTCACGGCCTCATCGCGATGCATCACATACGGGTTGGGTTGTGCCGATGCAGAAGGTAAGGTTGTGGCTTACGATCTCGGCAATTGAGGCCACATGAGGTCAACTATCCGACGCACGATCCGGAGTTAGCGGTCTGTAGTCTTTGCGTTGAAGATTTGGAGGCACTACTTGTATGGAGAGAGATCAATAGTCTACACCGATCATAAGAGTCCAAGTACCTCTTGACTCGGAAGGATTTTAATTTGAGGCAACAGATGGGTTGAGTTGCTTAAGGATTACGATTGTTCGATTGAGTATCATCAGGGCAAGGCTAACGTGGTGGTAGACGCGTTGAGCCGCAAGGTTGTTTCGGACTTAAGATCGATGTTTGCCCGCTTGAGGTCAGTATGACGACGGAGTATTTCGCAGAGTTGCGATTAAGCCTACTTGGGTTGAGCAGATCGTAGAGAAACGATTAGAGGATGAGGTTCCGAGTGCGCGGAGGTTGCAGTACAGAGTGGTGGTTGGAAGGTTACAACTTGTCTAGTGATGGGGTGCTTTGTGTTTTCAAGGTAAAGCTTGTATGCCCAAGGATGTTGAGTCGAGGCAGAGGATTCTTCAGACGCGCATAGAAGCCCTTATGCTATGCATCCCGGAGGTAGTAAGATGTATAGGGATCTCGAGAGCGATTTTGATGGCCCGTCTCAAGAAAGAAGTGACAGAGTTTGTTGGGAAGTGTCGACATGTCAGCAGTCAAGGCTGAACATCGCTGCACGTCGTGGTTGCTTCACCGTGAAGATTCCTCGCTGGAAGTGGGAAAGGATAACCATGGATTTCGCGTGCAAGGTTACCGCTTACGCCAAGCAAGAAGGATTCAGTTTGGGTAATTGTGGATCGACTGACTAAATCCGCTCATTTCATTCCGGTGAGGGTTGACTACTCACTTCAGAGGTTGGCAAAGCTGTATGTTTCAGAGATAGTGAGGTTACACGGTGTGCCAGTATCGATCATCACGGATAGGGATCCCAGATTTACGTCAAGGTTCTGGAAAGCGTTGCATCAGGCTCTGGGTACGCGGTTGGATTTCAGCACGGCTTTTCACCCGCAGTCTGACGGACAATCGGAAAGGGTTATTCAGATCTTGGAGGATATGCTGAGGGGTTGTGTTCTGGATTTCAGAGGTAGTTGGGAGGAGTTTCTACCATTAGCTGAGTTTGCCTACAATAACAGTTACCAAGCGAGCATCAAGATGGCACCATATGAGGCGTTGTATGGTAGGAAGTGTCGATCACCTACGTGTTGGACGGAATTAGGTGAACGCCAGTTGTTGGGACCCGAGTTGGTTGCTGAGACCGAAGACAAGGTTAAGTTGATTCAGGCTCGGTTGAAGGAAGCTTCGGACCGCGTAAGTCTTATGCCGATCTTAAGCGGAGAGACATAGAGTTTTCTCGTGGGGATCAAGTTTTTTCAAGGTCTCGCCATGGAAGAAGGTTTTGAGGTTCGGAAAGAAAGGCAAGCTAAGTCCGAGGTTTATTGGGCCGTATAAGGTTTTGAGGACGAGTGGGACCCGATGGGCGTATCAATCTGGAGTTGCCGCAGAGCTTAGTCGATTCACGACGATTTCACGCTTTCGATGCTTCGACGTTATCGTTCGGATCCGTCGCATGTGGTAGCGAGTGGAAGAGATCGAGGTAAATCTAGATTTGACTTTGGAAGAAGAACTCGTGCGCATTCTTGATCGGGATGTGAAGGTTCTCGCGTGAGAGGAAGTCTGTGCCTTTGGTTAAGGTTCTTTGGCGGAATCATGGCGTGGAAGAAGCCACGTGGGAACCCGAGGATATGATGAGACAAAGAAGACCGCAACTCTTTTGATCGAGGTAATTTCGAGGCCGAAATTATTTTAAGGGGGTAGAACCGTAATATCTCGGGTTGGGGGCTATTTTGTTGTTGCATGATATTGCATGTGTTGGTGTGCTATGTTGTTGTTTTGGTGTCTTGGGGCTTAATTGTAGGCTAGGACTATGCTCGAAAGCAGTAGGAAAATTTTAGTTTTTAAGCCTTAGATGAGAGGAGTGAAGGAGCCGGGTCATTTGTATTTTATATGGCGTTTTTGAGCACAAGTGAGGAGTCGGCAAAGTGGCAAGGCATGCGCTACTTGGGAGCTAGGTGTGGCGTCAACTGCATGAGGTGGAGGTCTTGTGTTCAAGCCGCAAAGACCTCACATTTTGGCTTCCATTTTGACGGCATGGAAGGAAGAGTTTGTAGGCAGTTCAAACTCTGCCTTGGACTTGGTCTACCCATTTGAATGGTGGGTGGAGAGGATTTTAGGAGGAAGACTTGGTAAACACATTTGAAATGTGTGGTTGGGAGCTATTGGGGGGGATTATGGCCGAATTTGAGGGAGTTTAGAGTGGGGGAGTGGACGGCTTGGTAGTGTGGGTGTGGGGTAGTGCCGAAATCCATTTTGAGTTTTGGTGTTTTTCGGTCAAAATCTTTAGAAGCAAATTTTCTCTTTTTGCCATACCAAAACCGAAAGTGTAAGCTCTCAATTGCCGAACCTGTGTTGCCTTTTGAGAAGGTGTTAGCCGAAATTCATCTTGGTATTTTTGGGCATTTTTATTCGGTCACTTTGTTTCAAAACAAAGTTCTTTCTTTTGTCAAGAGCCTAAGCCGAATTTCCTCCAAGTAAGTCTCTCTTTTCCCTTTTCAAAACCGAAAGCTTTAAGCAACTTCATCCTTGCCGAATTTGGTTTTGTGTTTTCTCTCAAAATCCCTTGTTAAGCCGAATCTAGCACCCCACTTCCATTTCTTTTCTCTTTTGAAACCTTGTAAGCCGAAACTCCACCTCTCCAAAACACCTTTTCCATCTTTATTCCCCTTCTTTTCCCTAAACCCAATTGCCGATTCCTCCATTTCTTTCCACCTCTATTTCTTCTTTCCTTTTACATTCAAAGCCGAAAGTGGGAGTGTTAAACACCTAGGGCCGAATATTGGTGTAGTGTTGGTGTTCATCCTGTGTTGGGCAATCGGTTAGTGAAGGTGAGTATTTGGCCGAAAGGCTATCTCTTCTCCCCCTACTTCTCTAACGATTTTGGTAAGGCAAAAGGATGATTTTCGGCTTCTGTTAGAAGAGAACTAATCTCTTGTGTAACCAATTTCTTTTTAGGGCCTTCTGGATTCAAGCGCCAACAAGGTACATTATCCGAACTCGATTGATTGGTAAGTGATGGTGAGAGGTTGTTCATGGTTTATTCGTTTAGTTCTATTAAGCCAAGTTATTAAAGGTGTGACTGTTGTGGTTATAGGAGTTGACCACTGCTTGGTTCGAGATTTGGTAGGAAACCAAATCAAGTAATAGGAGCAGGTAATCAAGGGCCTTAGATCGATTCTTTTGGTACTAAAGATGCGTTTTAACAGTGTGTAAACTAACACACTTCGCTTGGTAATATGATGGATAACCTAATTACTTATTAAAGTGAAACAATATGATTGATGGATTTGGTACCGATGGGGTATAAGCACGGATACGGGTAAGTCCGCTTTCATTACGAGATCTGTAGTGATATATGTGATAACATGTTTTATGATGTAAATACCATGAGATGTCATTTGAGCATGATAGCATGATTGCATGTTTTATATCATTGGCATTAGTATGACATGTGTGGGTGATATGAGAGGAGGGGGAATATGATATCCGTGTCTTTGGGACACTGTGTCTTTGGGACACCAAAGGTTTGGCACCTCCAGTGGTTTGGTACCACAGTTGATTTTGTGACTTCGGTCACCAGTGATTTGGTATCACATTTGTGTCTTTGGGACACCAGAGGTTTGGCACCTCATAGCGTCTCGTCCCAGTGGCTTAGCACCACAGTGGGTTGGCCCCACAGTTGATTATACGGGATTGACGCCAGTGATTTGGTATCACACGATGGGTTGGCCCCATCATCGGATTTGTGACTGCGGTCACCAGTGATTTGGTATCACACTGTGTCTTTGGGACACCAGAGGTTTGGCACCTCATTGCGACTCGTCCCTGTGGTTAACACCACCGTGGGTTGGCCCCACTTTGAGATATGGGATCGTCTGCTAGTGATTTGGTATCACACGATGGGTTGGCCCCATCATTGGATTATTCGTGACTTTGGGTCACCAGTGGTTTGGCACCACCAGTGGTTTGGTACCACACGGGGTAGAGAAAGGTGATATGGATGGTTAGGATCGGGGTGCATTGATAATGTTGCTATGATATGATGTGTGTTAGCATGTTGTTTTATCGGGAGTGGGATTTATGCACTGAGTCTTGCGACTCACCCTCTCCTTTGACATTTCAGGTGACACTTAGACGCGGACATGGAGCCGGGATGGACTCGAGGTGCTCATGCCATGCTTTAATAAAGATTTGCTCAGACTTTACAAAATTTGGTACTTTAGCGTATTTATTACTATTTGGTTTTATTTTGGGTTGTAAATGGCCTTTAAATTAGGTTTTACTATGTTTATGCTTAAAGTAGCTTTCTAATATGCTTTAACAAATTAATTGAGTTAAAATTGCTAAAAACTTGGAAGGTCAACGGTTTCAAAACTATAACGCAATGTGTTTTAAACTTTACCATTGGGTATCACTCTAAAACATTAAAATATGACAAAGCAATCATGCCAAGATTTCGAAAAGTATAAAATATGACAAGGAGTTTCTCATCGAATCTTTAACCAGAAACCTAACCCTTCAAATGCGATTTTCCCCGTAACATGCCAGATTCGGTCGTGGTGTATTGACCGGGTTTGGGGTGTTACAATTTTAAATTCGCACACTTAGTGCATAATGACCGATTTCGCACACTTAGTTCTCGGTATTTTAAATTTGCACACTTAGTGCCTTTCTCAATCCTGTTACACATTTATATATCCAATCTCATAAAAATTAAACCTCCACTATAAATATACGAATTAGCTTAAATCAATCTCAATAATCAACATCCCATTCGGGTGTACCAAGGCACATATACATATCTCACATTCGGCTATACTATGCACATATATATAGTTATCACAATCAGCTATATCAATAATATTTATACATACTTCCATTAAATTCACATATACCACTATAAGAAAAATCCAATTCAACTCAATTGCTTAAAAACTTACTTATTAGATCAAATACACATGATTTATTATTCCACCACATATGGCTGAATATACTAGTTTAATGCATTATCTTATATATAACTGAACATCCAAAGTTAATTAAATTATCACATGTACTCATATATTCGAATTTAATATAATATTACATATAACCACTTATATACAAATTCAATTCATCATCACATATACACATACCTTTGTGGCCGAACATATAAGGTTAATTAAATCAACTTACTTGTTCAATTTCCACATCCATATGAAGTCTTTAGACATAGACTTGAAAATAAATCAAAAGTATTAAACCTGCTAGGCGTATGCCTGAATCACACACCGGCACTAGGCTTGCTAGACCCAAGGTCTGAAATTTATTCACCGGCAGTTAGCCTGCTAGGCACAAAGCCCGATTTAAGTTCACCAGCTCAAAGCTTGCTAGGCCCAAGGCCCGAAACATCACAAATACATAATCGATTTAAGGACATAAATCACATATACTAAGTCATAAGCTTTCATCAAAAATTTATACTATCTTTCATATATCTAAACTTACTCAAGTAGTTCCTTGAACATATCAAATACCATCCCTCACATTCGGCAATAGCAAATATAATTATAAACATTTCAATTCAGCATGAATAATTTAAATTTAATTAAAATTAAGAACAACCATTTGCTTATAGACTTACCTCGGATATCGGCGAACGTAAAATCAACTATTCGGCTATTTTTGTCTTTCCACGATTCAAATCCGACTTTCTCTTTTCTTGATCTAATTTGATATAAATTAAACTTATTTAATCAATATTCAATTAAATTCACTCAAAAACACATGAATAAGTAATTTGCACTTTTACCCCATACATTTTACATTTTTAGCTATTTAGTCCCTATTGCACAAAACACAAACTACACCAAATTTGAAAATACTCCTTTAGGGCCGAATGTTACCCATGCCCATACAAATCCATACAATCCATTTATTTTGCATTTTAGTCCCTCAAATATTTATTTTTGCAATTTAATCCAAATCACTGAAATTCATCAAAAATTCAAGAACAATACTTGTTAATCTATCACATATAATTAATATTTCATCATCAAACAACAAGAATATCAAGCCTCCTTCAATGGCATCTCACGAAAAACACAACCAAATCAAAAATTTACACATGGGCTAGCTAAAACTCAAAGCAACGATCTTAAAAACGTAAAAATTATCAAAAACTAAAACCGAATCATACCTTAGTTTTTGCTTCAAGCTAGCCGAAACCTAAGAGTTTTTCTTCTTTCTTTTTTTTCTTGTGTTTTTCGGCACCAAGATGAGTGATAACGGCTTTCTCTTTTTGATGTTTTATTTTATTATTCATATATTATAAAATGTAAACTTTAACATATATTTTTTGTATATAAAAACATATTAATATAAAATTAAAGCCAAGTGACGTCCACTAACATGGTAATTGGCTAATTTACAACTTAAGTCCACATGCAAAAGAAGACAAATCAATTAAACACTCAATTAAATAAAAGGTTACTTTTACCACTTATGCGGTTTAATCCTTTTTTCTTAAATTAAACACACAAACGGACAAATTAATTCACGAAATTTTAACACATGCTCAATCATATATAATAAACACGAAAAATAATATTAAAATATTTTTATTTTTTTTAACTCGGATTCGTGGTCCCGAAACCACCGTTCTGATTAGGGTCAAAATCGGGCTGTTACATTACCAATCAATAGGAACATTTCAACATCCATTTCACAACACAAAGTCAATCATCAATCAAACATATTCAAATATAAACATATAGTCCCTTATTGAGGTTTACGAGACCTTAAACATGTGTTAGAAAGAGGTCGGGACTAAACCGAACACATACGAAAATTTCTGAAATTCAAACATTTTTCTAAGTTACAGAGGTCACACGCCCGTGTGGGTAGGCCGTGTGCCTCACATGGCCTCGGACACGCCTGTGCGTCCAAGCCGTGTCAAAACAGGGCATACATACTGACTTGCACCACACGGCCAGTCACACGCTCGCCTGTCCAGCCCGTGGTCGCTACTGACTTGTTTCACTTGGCAAACTTAAACAACACGGTCGAGCCACACGCCCGTGTGCTCAACTGTGTGGGCAATTATAGGCCATATTCAAAGCCAAACTTGCCACCCACACTTAGGTACACCTACAAGCTTCAAAGAATTACCAATTCATGCCTCAAAATACATCCAAGCATACCATTTCATACACCAATTAACCACCAACTATACCATCTATAATTATACTCAATTTCCTCTCACATCGGTTCAACCAAAGTATCAGAATTCACATCTCAAACATATAGACCAAACATCATATAAACCTTACCACCATTCACATTTAAACCAAAATTTTCATCAACCATTTAAGCATGAAACATACCATATTCATCATTTACAAAGTTCACACTTAAAACCTACATCATTCCACTTCCAAGCCAAATCACATGGCAAGGATTAAACATTCCAAAATATGCCATATCAACTAGCCTATACATGCCATTTACCAACTATATACATCTTTCAAAAGTACCGAATTAAATTGCCGATAGTGTGATAGAGATGCTGACGATCCCCGGATCCGAGCTAGCTTTCCTAACATTGTAAAATAGAGAAACAAATCACACAGTAAGCTTTCAAAAGCTTAGTAAGTTCGTAATACAATACATGTAACTCAACAATTCAAGTCAATATACAAAATAAGCCATCACTTAGATTAATAGCTCAAATAGGAACATCATCAATCTCAACCATATGCTCAAATATCTATTCATAAAACCATTCACGATTTCATCAACCACATAGGTTCCGTACGTACCTTAGACAACACTTAGATATTGATCAGACATGCTACTCAAAACTCAATACTTCATTCGATCAAAGTTCTTCAACTCTTCAATTCAATCGCACACTTAGTGCCCAATTATAGCCGAAGCTTAATTAACAACGCACATTTAGTGCCTAGATACAAAACCGAACTTAATTCGGCATCGCACATATAGTTCCAATCAATAAAGCCAAAGCTTCCATTACTTCGCACACACAATGCTATTCATCTTTATCTCGATTTCAATTACGCACACTTAGTGCCACATTTCTCAATCTCATATATAAAATTTCTAATTCAATAATTAAACATTCATTCAATTCTCATCACATAGACATAATTTAACAGCTAGTATTATATCCGAACTTACCTCGGACGTCGAAATACCGAAACGGTCGATTAATCGAGTACTTTGTCTTTACCTCGATCTCCATCCAAACCTCTCATTTCTTGGTCTATACACATTTAAAATTAACTAATTCAATCACCAATTCATTCAATTTAGTCCACACACACATATTTAGGGCATTTTGCAAAATAGCCCTCACATTTTCACATTTCGACACTTAAGTCCCTAATTCACAAAATCATCAAATTCATATAATTCCATCTCATACATGCCTACCCGAATTTTTATTGTGCTCATACAAGCCCTCACACTTGATTTAGTTCACATTTTAGCCCCTAAATTTACACAAATTTACCAAAAATTCAAAGACAAAATATGTTAACCCAACATCAAACTTTCATATTTCACCAACTATCCACACAAAGCTCACATATGCATCAATGGCACATCTCAAAATCACAATCAATTTCTACAATTTAAGCATGGGTTTAGTAGAGCACAAAGTAACGATTCACAAAAATGTAGAAATTATCAAAAACCGAACAAATTTCGTACCTCAATCAAGACCTCAAGTGTGCCGAAACCTAAAACTCTCCCTTGTCTTTGTTTTCTTTTGATACTCAGTTGAGATGAAGAGAAATTAAAGATGAAAATGCTTTTATTTTATTTATTATACATTTATGCTTGTTTTACCATTTTACCCTTGATTAAAACATTATAAATTCACCTAATATATACCCATTTATGTCCGTGTCCACTGTCAAGGGTCTAATTACAACATAAGAACTTCCCCTTTATAAAGCCATACCAAATCAGTACTTTAACAATCAGCACACAACTTTTACATTTTATGCGATTAAGTCCTTTTCACAAATTAAACACACAATCGATAAAATCTTCACACGAAACTTTCACACAGGCTAAATCACATATAATAAACACAGAAATTAATATTAAAATATTTTTTCGACCTCGGATTTGTGGTCTCAAAACCACTGTTCCGACTAGGGTCTAAATCGGGCTGTTACACCCACACTGTTACTGTATTGGGCTAAGACCCACACTGTACTCTTACTGATTAGGGCTCAGGCCCAGACTGTTACTGCATGTCGTGTACTGACTGGTTGATAGGGGATTACACACTGACTTTTCGTAAACTCACCCTTTCCTTTTAACTATGCAGGTAATCCTCAGCCATAAACGATTTGGTGCTGTGTGGGGCTCGGAGGTGGCCACACAACTGCAGCTGTTCTACACCCACTTTCGTTTAAATTTAAAGTTTGTGTTGGGTTTTGTTTATGTAATAAGGCCATTTAAGTTTGGTTAAACTTTTAATTGGGCTTTTGCTTACTTATTTTAAACTGCTAGTTTAGGAGAAGACGAATTTTCAAAATAATCATTATTTTCAAAGACACGAAATTTAAACGGTAGAGTTTTCAAAAGCTTTCGCGATTTTAAATCAACCTATTATAACAATGGCAGATAATAAGGCAATCGCTTTGACTAGATGACTTTTTAAATAATAATAAAAGGGTTTTAAACTTAGAAACGAGTTTTTACCAACAAGTCAAGTTTTTGAAAGACACTTCAATGTGACACGCCAGATTCGTCCGTAATGTCTAGGCCGGGTTTGGGGTGTTACATTCTCTCTCTTGACTTCCCAGAATGCTACTCTTCTGAAAAAGGTGAGCAAATGTTTTCTTTTCCCCTTGGCCGAATCTTCCCCCATTTTTCATCCTTCCCCTTTCATTTCTTTTTGGTGATCCATTTCTTTCCCTTGTACTTGACTGACTTCCCTTCTCTATTGTTCTGGTTATCATTCTCTGTTTTCCAGTAAGTCTTACACTTCGTAGTGGGTACTCTTCTCGCGTTGTTGGTATGTGAATATGGTATTGTATTATCTTGTTGCTTGTTGAATAAGTGCTTACTCTTTTTCAGTTGGTGCCTAGGATCTTTTCGAAGGGTTTGAAGGTTCATAATTAACGTTTGGGTAGGCGAAACTTCCCTCTTCACTCGATCAAAGGTAAGTTGTTGTGAGTATAACGATTGGGATAACTTACGCTTATTGAATTAAGTAACTACTTAAGTGAATAATTGAGGATTCTTGGTCAAGTGTAGGTTTCAAAGGCGTGGGCGGTTTTCTCAGCAAATAGAACCAGGTGTGTAACAGCACTCTAGAAACGATATCGGTGAAATGCCGAAAAGTGTGTGTAAACACTGCCCAAAACGGAAATCGACAAAAGCCAGAAAGGATGACAATTGACACTACACAAGCGTGCGCTCGCTCGTGTGGTAACCGGAACGCGTAAAACGTGGGCGTTCGACTGTGGAGGCCACCATGAGTGATTTCATGGTCTTAGGCATTTTTGGGCCTTGTTGGGTCGTAATGGGCCGTGTGGGCCCAACGGGCTTGGGGCCCTGCACGGGTAAACCACACGAACGTGTGGAGAATATTGGGCCAAGCAATGTAAATTACATGACCGAGATCATTTTTGGGCTATGTGGGCCACACGAGTGTGTGGGCCCATATGGGCCAGCATTATGGGCTTTGGGCCCATCTTTACTGTTTGACTGTTAAGGTTGCACGGGTCGCCCGGGATGACTGTGGACCTACTGATGGGTCGGTAAGTATACCTAGACCCCAAACTGATAAAATGATTGTTATGCCCCTATGATATTAATTGATTGTATGCCTTAGGTTATATATGACTGTATATGAGCATGCCACGATATATATATGTTACATCCATGTATGATATGTTGCATGGGGATGGGATTATTATGATTGGAGGAAGTGTACTGTACTAGCAGCCCTGCTGCAAATACTGTTTAGTGCCACAACCGGTGCTAATTTTTGGAGTGTAGGGATGGGTGGGTGATTTTATCCCCACATGGAGTGTTGGGTTGGACGGAGTGGAGTGTAGAGGCTGGATGGATAGGATTTCTGATTGCATGCCTAAACTGTTACTGTCACTGAAATGGGCTAAGGCCCAACTGATCTGAATTGTTGTTGATTTGGGCTTAGGCCCAGTCTGTGCTTGCCTAAGGCATGATTGGCTATTTACTTACCTGGGGTTTCACACTGAGTTTTCGTAAACTCACCCCTATGTTTATCTGTACAGGTAATCCTAGTCTTAGGCAGATCGGTGCTGCAAGGGATTCGGAGGTGGCCACACAACAGCACCTGTTTTTATAATTGAGTTATATTTCCAATAAATTTAATTTGGTATTTATTGTAATAAGGCCTCTTTAAATTTTAACTTTTAATTTGGGGATTTTACTTATTTTTCACATCTGAGTAGTAGTAGGACGCGGTTTTTCAAAAGATAATTATTTTTCAAAACACCACGTTTTCGTAACATTCGATAAAAGTTTCCGCATCAAACATTGTTTTAAATATAGCAACAAACTAATATGATCGACAAACTACTAAAAACAACTTGAGTTTTAAATGGACAAAATACCCTTAAATGTCTGTTATGATCATAAATGAGAATTAATATAGAACGAGTTTTTCCAATGAAAGTATGTTTTTGAAAAACACTTCAATGTGATATCGCCAGATTTGGCCATAATGTCTAGGCCGGGTTTGGGGTGTTACAAAGAGTTTCTGATTTGTATGGTAATGCCTCTTAACCCTAGACCGGCGATGGTTACAGGTTAGGGGTGTTACATTACAAGAGTTGTAATCCAAGATCTTCAAGATGAGGAACTTAACTAGAAAGACTCCAAGGTATTCTGTGTTAAAACTCCCTAAGTTCGCGTGAATTTACAAAGTGTTTGTTCATGTTTCAGGTCCTGCTATGAGTGTGAGTACGCTAGGAAGGACCAAGCCAGGAATGCGCCAGGGAAAACAACAAGTGTCAATATTATGCGTACAGAGGACACCTTAGGAGTATGGTGCATAGTGTATTATGCCAACAAAAGTCTATCTTTAACGAGCTTTTGTGTTGTAATGTCTTATATTATTTTTAAGAGCTTATTGTATTCTTAGATGTTTTCTTTATCTTTTTATGTTTAGAAAACATTTAATAAAATAAGAAGAAGTTTATTGAAAAGGATTGTATGCAAATTGTTTAAAATTTATGCTAAGTGTTTGTATGTCGTAACATCTAATATCTGGACTCGGTGATTCAGGTCGGGTAGAGGGTGTTACGGACATGGCATCGACACAATTCTTCAACATTAAAATATGTATTTTACTAATAGTCTATCAAGGATAAAGACTCAAAGTTTTAAATAAAGCCATATATTCATGGTAATTACTTTGCATTCAATCCTACTAGAATCAACAAGGTTATGAAGCAGACAAGTCATGAGATGCCATTTGAAGCTAATTATGACAAGCGTTCTGGGATTTTCATTGATGGTTTTAGAAAGACTTGGCTTGAAGGACAAGAATTCAAAACTACTTAGTAGAGCACAAAGTATGCATCCTTGCAAAGTATAATCGCCAAGAATTGGTTGCCTTCAAATTATTGCATGTCATTGAGCAAGAAGATGAGACTTTTTCTTCATAAGGTAACTACTGCGGTCTCTTTTGATTTAGGAACTCTTATATTTGATCAAATTTTGAAGCACGTCGTGATTAAAAACAAGTGAAAGAAGCTACCTTTCCGTCCTTCAAATACTATTGGAGTAGAAAAAATTATTTTGAGGATGATTTTTTTAAGAAGTTGAGCAATCTAAGATTAAGTTCTCTTGTAAGTAGAAGAGAGGATAAAATAGTTTAATATAAATGAATCCAACCTAGTAGAAGGCTCTAATTCTGGATTTTGTCTAGAAGTTGTTCCTCTGACTACAACTGTTGATATGACTTCTTCAGCACAACAGACTTCTCAAGCATCTCGATGGTGAAATAAACTACATTGACAAGCATGTTAAACATCTCAAAAGAAATACATATTTAAAGAGATTTGATATTGGACTGATCTTCAAGCTATAAAAATCCAATTCTCTTTTCTTCTTTTTTTCCAAAATCTTAATTCCTGAACATGCATACTTTTCTTCTCATTTCTAATACAAATATTTATCAACATATATATTTAAAAAAAAAAAACCAACTCAACCCTTAACTTCATCTCTTATAGTTTTTCCTTTCATTTCTCTTTTTTCATATATTTTGTACATTTCACTTATTAAAAAAATAAAAATAAAAAATAAATATAAGCCTTTTTTCATAAACATCTTACTTATCCTCTTTCATCCACACTCGTTGCAAGAGAATATACAAATCCTCTTTTTATTCTTGTAAATCACACACCTGATTAAATTTTTTATTAAATAATAATTAAAATTGTGAAAGCACATGTATTAAGAATCATATTTTTTTCACAAACATGAGTTTTTTATTTATATTATTCATAAAATAACCAAATACAAATAAGTATTGTTAA
This sequence comes from Gossypium sturtianum, assembly GCA_025698515.1. NCBI lineage: Eukaryota > Viridiplantae > Streptophyta > Magnoliopsida > Malvales > Malvaceae > Gossypium > Gossypium sturtianum. The sequence continues at coordinate 44,685,693 of CM046948.1, forward strand.
GTATGACTCCTACTTTCAGTCAAATTTGAGAATTAATCTTCTAGTTAAACTCTGTTTATTTGTTTCAATCAAACACTGATTAGTTAGATTATTTTATTATTATTTGACCTATGAATTTAGCCTATAAATAGGCTCTTTTACAACCTTAGAAAATACACCAATTAGATATTAGAACTCATAACACATTTAGAGAATTTTTTTTTTACGTTTTGAGGGTTCTTTGTTTTCGGGTTTTCGGGGTTTAGTTTTTATCTCCATCTTTTGTACTCTTCGTTTTGTTGCCATTATAGTAAAATTTTCTTTGCCCGTGGTTTTTTATCCTCTTTGGAGGGGTTTTTTCCACGTTTAATTTCTGTGTGTTCAATTTCTCAATTTATTCTGCTATTTTTTCTTGTTTCTTAATCGGGTCGATCCTAACAATTGGTATCAGAGCTAGTTCAATTTTCATAGATCAGCCCATTCAGATATGGCAGCAACAAGGTTTGAAATTGAGAAGTTCGATGGTGAGACAAATTTCAATCTGTGGGCAAGTTTGGATGATGACAATTCTAGTTCAAACCGGCTTGAAAAGGTTGTTACCGGGAAAAAGCACGAGAATCTAAATCAAAGCAGAATGGGAAGATCTTGATGAAAGCGCACATCTCGTAATCGATTGTGCCTTGCGAATACGGTATTGCGGGGAGGTATTGATGGAGAAGACCTCATCTGCCTTGTGGAAAAGGTTAGAAACTCTTTATGGGTGTAACACCCCAAACCCGGACAAGACACCACGTCCGAATCTGGTATGCTACGGGGAGATCATTTTTGAAAAGTTAGAGTTTCCGTTTAAAAGCCTAGTGAAAACACGGTGTATTTTGAAGACAATTTGAGTAGACTTGTTTGAAAGCGGTTGATATATTTGAAATCAGGAGATTTTGAAAACTTAGCGAGAATGTGTAGTTAAAGCGAGTTATTACCATTTAAAACCTCATTAGTTTCTTAGTGATACATAAAACACTTTTAACTTAGAAGAATTACAAGTTTGAATTGGAAACCGGTTGTATTTGTTTAGCATGAAAACTCGAGGTGTGATACCCGATGGCATAGTTTAAAACCCAAAGTGCGTTATAATTTTGAAATCATTATCTTTCCAAGTTTTAGTAAAGCTTATTCCAAGTTACGTTGTTAAGGCATGTCAAAAATCAACTTAAAGCGTAAACAACATAAAACATAACTTTAAAGGCCTTTTACAAATCCAAATAAAACCCAATTAAAAGTAGACAAACTAAAGTACCCAAAAAGTAGAGTCTGTGTAATACTTTATTAAAGCATGGCATGTGCACCCCGAGTCCATACTGGCTCCATGTCCGCGTCACGAGTCACTGAAATGTCAAAGGAGAGGGTGAGTCGAGTGACTCGATGTGCAAATCCCGCTCCCGATAAAACCACATGCTAACACACATCATACATAGCAACATAATTAATGCAACCCAATCCTAACCATCCATATCGCCTTTTCTACCCCGTGTGGTACCAAACCCACTGGTGGTGCCAAACCACTTTGGTGACATATAGTCACAATGTGTTACCAAAACACTGGTGTCCCAAAGACACAATATCCGTCATTGTGGTACCAAAACCTTTGGTGTCCCAAAGACACAATGTGCTACCAAAGCCTTTGGTGACCGAAGTCACAAATCCAATGATGATGGGGCCAACCCATCGTGTGATACCAAATCACTAGCAGACGATCCCATATCTCAAGTGGGGCCAACCCACGGTGGTCAAACCACGGGGACAAGTCGCAATGAGGTGCCAAACCTCACGGTGTCCCAAAGACACAATGTGCTACCAAAGCACCGGTGACCGTAGTCACAAAATGCGGTGATGGGGCCAACCCATCGTGTGTTACCAAAACATGGCGTCAATCCCGTATAATCATCTCGGGGGGCCAACCTTGGTATCTTGAGCCACGGGACGAGACGGCTGAGGTACCAAACCTCTGGAGGTGCCAAACCTCTGGTGACCCAAAGTCACAAAGTTGTGCTACTAAAGCACGGTGCTCGTCAAAGACAATATACCATCTGCTCCCTCCTCCTCTCGTATCACCCATACATATCAACTCATGGGATTATGCCTCTCATACAAGCCATGCATATCATGCCAACATATCAAGCATTACAACTCATAACATGCATAACATAAATCATGATATCATGTATTATCATTAATACTCATCAATAGAACAGACTTACCCGAATCGTACACATACCCCTTTTTGGGTATCCAATTATCCTTCACATTGTTTCAATCTTAATAAGCAATCAAGTTTATTAACAACATTACTAAGTAGAGAGGGTGTGTTAGTTACACACCGTATACTCGAGTTTAACAATCGACAAAAGCGCTCTAAGCCCCTTCGGTTTACTAGCTCCTACAACAATCGGCCAACATAGGATTAGGCACTAAGACCATTCGGCCAAAGACACTCAACCAAAGGGGTTAATATCGGACCATCACCTTCACTTGGTTTGATTCCCTACCAAACCCGAACCACAGTGGTTCTTCTACCCACAATCGGTCACACCTTCACAAAGAAACGGTTAATCATTTACAACTCCCGATTAAGCGAAATTAAAAGAATGAACTAACAACCCAATCGCTTACCCCAACTCACCAATCGGTTAATGAGAAAAGATGACTCCTCCCGCTTGATTTCGCAATCCAAAGACCCTATAACGAAGAGATTAAACCAAGCGGTTAACACCCTTCCAACTGACCATAATCGGCCCTTAACCAAACCATAACCAACAAAGATCGCAAGAGGAGATATGGCCATTCGGCCTTGCACTTACCAACACCCAATATTCGGCCAAAAATAGGACTTCTAGGAGAAGGAAAAATATTCGGCTATGTTGAAAACAAAGAAAGAAAGAATCGGCACAAGGTGTTTAACACCTCTATTTTTGGTTTTGAGGAAAACAATGTGAAATGGGAGCAAAGTTTCAGCAATTAAGCTTAGGAAAAAAAATGAAATTTGAGAAGTAAGGTGATGGTAGTTTTTGGCACACAAGAAATGGGGAGAGCATATGGGTGATTCGGCTATCACGGTTTCAAGAAGAAAAGAGATGAAAATATGACAAGAAAGATGTTAGTTTGACAAACCAAAGTTTCAAAAGAAAGAGAAAGGAGGTTGAAGAAGAGAGTGCTCGATTTTAGCACAATTGAGCAAAAGAAGAGGAATGGAAAAATCTCTTGAAATTTCGGGTGGCTTTTGACAAAAGAAAGAAAAAAACAAAGATGCTTCACAAAAGCTTTTGGCCGAAAATGCACAAAGTGAGAAGTGCATTTCGGCACACCTCCTTCCTACTACCCAAACCGTCCACATCCCCACTCCAACACCCCACAAATCGGCCAAATCCCCAATCACTCACACCCACACATTCAAATTGGTTGAACTAGTCAACCTCCTAAAGTCCCTCTCCACCCACCATTTGAATGAGAAGACCAAGTCCAAGGCGAGTTTGAAGCGCCTTCTACCTCTTCCTTCCATGCCGTCAAAAAGAGTGACAAAAAGTGGCCTCTCCATGGCTCGAACACAAGGCCTCCCCCTTGCGGTTGGCGTCACACCCAAGCTCCATGTGGCGTCCCCTTGCCACTTTGCTAGCTCCTCATTTGTGCTACTAAACACCAAAAATAAAATAAAAACCTGACTTCCTCGGCTCCTCTCTTATAAGGCCTAAAAACTAAAATTCTCCCAACCACTCAGGCATACACCTAGGCTATAATTAACCCCCTAAAACACCGAAATAACAACACAGCACACTACATACATGCAAGACATGCCATGACAAAAATAGCCCCCTAACCCGGGATATTACAATGGGACTAAGTCTCTGGCTAACCGTTTAGTGTTGAAACAACGTCTATTTACGTTTCGCATGAACGAAGGTGAGCTTCTTAGAGATTACATCAGTCAATTCATTACTCTTTTAAATTATTTAAAGAATGTTGAGGTTCATATTGACGATGAAGATCAGGCTATGCTATTATTGTGCTCTTTACCCCCTTCATACAAGTCTTTCAGGGAGACCTTGATTTATGGTAGAGACAAACTCTCGCTCGAAGATGTGAAGGGTCATTTGTTGAGTAGAGACAAACTCGACAATGAGCTTCATTTAGATAGCAAGACAGATAGGCAAGTTTCCATTTTGATAGAATCAAAGAAATGGGACAAAAGGTGTTGCTATTGTAAAAAGTTAGGTCACGTCAAAGCAAATTGTTATAAACTGCGAAAGAAAAGAGCTGTTGAGAGTAACGAGGAAGATGTAGCTTGTGCTAATTTGGCCGATGAAAGCGTTGATGATTTCTTGTTAGTGTTAACAAGCGATAACTCCAAGCTCACGTCCGAGTGGGTCCTAGATTCGGGATGTTCTTTCCACATGTGTCCCAATAGAGAATGGTTCTCCACATACAGTTCGGTTGAAGGTGGAGTTGTGTGCATGGGAAACGATTCATCTAGTAAGGTAATTGGTATTGGTACTGTTAAAATTAGGATACACAATGGGACAATTAGGACACTCTCAGATGTCAGGTATGTACCTGATTTACGAAAGAATCTCATCTCCTTAAGTATTTTAGACTTGAAAGGATGCAGAATCAACATCGAGTCGAGTGGCATTAAAGTATCTCGTGGAGCTCTCGTTTTGTTAAAAGGTAAAAGAAGCGCGTCTTTATATTCGGAAGGTTCTCTGATGGACCGGTAAAATCGGATGTCCTCGTCAGATTCTGAGTCGAAGTCAACTCATTGAGCGGAGGCCACTTGGTCATAGGAGGGAAAAAGGTATGACCGTTTCGTTGAAGAGAGGTTCTCTTTTGGATGCAGGTTTTGAAAAGTTAGGGCCTTTGTGTTCGTGAAAATCAAACCCGGGTTAGTTTTGATTTGGCGGTGTACAAGTCGAAGGCTAGAAGTCTTCCAGTTCTAAGCCATGATTCGACTCGATTAATTCCTGCATGGTTCAAGATAGGCTCGTGGCAGGCTTTGGCAAAGATGGCATTGTGGAAATATGAGTCAAGGTGGAGATTTGTTAAGTATGACTCCTATTTTCAGTCAAATTTGAGAAGTAATCTTCTAGTTAAACTCTATTTATTTGTTTCAATCAAACACTGATTAGTTAGATTATTTTATTATTATTTGACCTATGAATTTAGCCTATAAATAGGCTCTTTTACAACCTTAGAAAATACACCCATTAGATATTAGAGCTCATAACACATTTAGAGAATTTTGTGTTTACATTTTGAGGGTTCTTTGTTTTCGGGTTTTCGGGGTTTAGTTTTTATCTCCATCTTTTGTACTCTTCGTTCTGTTACCATTATAGTAAAATTATCTTTGCCCGTGGTTTTTTATCCTCTTTGGAGGGGTTTTTTTCCACGTTAAATTTGTGTATGTTCAATTTCTCAATTTATTCCGCTATTTTTTCTTGTTGCTTAATCGGGTCGATCCGAACAAGTATTATAATTGAAATTATACATCTCTTTTACCCAAAATCAAATGGCAATATTATGGGAACCAAATTAAATTTGAGTTTGGTAAGGTATTCCTAAATTTTAATTTTACTACTATTGAAGTTATTTTTTTAATAATACTAATATTTTGAAATAATAGCCATTCAAAATCGTAAATATTAAAATTTTATAATAAAAAAAGTATTTTATTTAAATTTCAAAATATCTTGTGCACAAATGAAATGAAATTGATTGATAGTAAAAACACTTTAGAAATGACAATTATATTTGAGTGACTTTATTTTTTTTCTAAGCAAAGATATTGCATCATTTAAATAACCATACATATTTTCATTTGATGATTTAGTATATAAAATGAATTAAAAAAAAAACTCATTTTTGGGTATTTGATTTGTAATAAAATATTATTTTTAAATGTTTTTTTTTTATTTTATGTTTTTTAATTAAGAAATTTGATTAAAAAGAAATGTTTTCTTACAACAAGCAGAGATGAAGAAGATGATTAGAAAGTTCATAAAATAAATAATGTTGCAATATCTTTTATGAGGGAAAAACTTATATTTAATATTTTATCGTTATTGTTTGAATAATAAAATATAAATGATATCTAAAAATCTTACAAATGAAAGAGAAAAATAGAAGAGGCTGAATAGAGTTTTTTTTTTCTTTTGCATTTACTTAAATAAATAACATACTTTTTAGAAATAAGAATAAAAGCATCATTGTTTGAGAATTAGTATTTTATAATACAGGGAAAAAACTCCTTCAAATGTAGCATACTTCCAATGACTTCAATCATATAAGAACACTTGAAGAACAAAAAGAGACCTTATCCCAACTAATAATAATAAAATATTAAGCAATGTAAAGTTTTTTAGCTACTGTTGAAAAGCCTTTAGAGGGTTAGCATGGTCAATATCAGATAAAATAGGGAGATCAACAGTCAGATTGTTGAGGCTTAAGCCTCCTTCATTTAGCTTCTTCATTACTTCCTCAAATAAAACTTTGTCGCCTTCTTGTGTCAGGTGCAAACCATCCCTGCATTCCCACAAACATTATCATATTAGCATAATATGTTGCTTCATTAGTGTAGAATATATGTACTTAAAATCCATTGTGCGAATGGGATAAGAAAGAGTAAATTATTGTACTAGAAAATCATACTAAATTTAATTCTCAAAAAATATTGGAGGGGTTACAAACGGTCCCACTTAAAACCCAACCTCCTAGACCGAATCAAATAGCACAGTATATCACTACAAAATATTGAAAGATAAAAATAATAATAAAGAAGACCAAAAATTTAACGAGATTCGATAAATTACGTCTATGTCCTCGGACACTAAATATATTTCACTACAAAAGATATAAGTGAAAATTACGAATAAGAAGAGAAAAAATTACCTTACAAAGAAAATGATAAATTTTAGCATGATTCAAAGGAGGAGAAACAATCCCTATTTATAGTAGTACAAACTCTTCACAACCTTGTATCTTTTAGATGTGGGATTGTGTTTTTTCAACAAGTCTTCACCTTAGCAAATTTCCACATCTTCAATCTCCTTATAAAACAACATTTGATAGCATCTTCAAATTTCAACCTTCAAGTTTTAACATTGATCATGTCCAAACATAATTGGAACTTGACTGCAGTCACAACCTTAGTCATCATATCGACAGGATTCTCAGTGGTTGAAATTTTTGGGATCTTTACTCCACCTTCTTTTAGAATCTCTCATACAAAATGATATCAGATATCAAATTTTCTTCGTCCTTGAATGATAAACTTGATTGTTTGCTAAATGAATAGCACTCTGACTATCGCAATGTACTTTGACATAATTCTACTTAATTTCTTGTTTACCAAGGAACCCTTGGAGCCAAATTGCCTCTTTTACAGCCTTTGTGATTGTTTATTATAAAGTAATTGTTTACAGCCTTCTATAGTAGACAAAGTAATTGTTTATTATAGAGTAGACTTCCAACTAACTTGTGCCTTTGCATGAGTAAACACATAACCAATACTTAGTTCTCTTTTATCCAAAGCACCAGTATAGTTTGAATCAAAATATCCAACCACACCCTGATTATCTTCCTACTCAAAAATCAATCTAATAACCATTATATTCTGAATATATTGCAAAATCCATTTCATAGCTTGCCAATGCTCCTTTCATGCATCATGTATATACTCATTCATGACCCCAACTGTTTGTAAAATGTCTGGTCTTGTACATACCACAGCATACATTAAACTACTAACAACATTTGCATATGGTATCTTTGACAGATATTCTCATTTTGCATCATTCTTTGGCGAAATAGATGCATTAAGCTTGGAAAGAGGAGCAAGGGGAATGTTAACATGTTTTGATTTTTCATTCATGCAAAAACACTTTAGAAATTTTCTCAAATATTGTTCTGTGTCAAACAAAGCCTCTTCAAGCTTCTATCACAAGTTATCTCTATGCCAAGGATCTTCTTTTCTCCTCCTAGATCCTTTATCTAAAAATTCCTTATTCAATTGTGTCTTTAGCTTCTCAATCTCTATTTGATTTTTGGAAGCCATGAATATATCATCAACATAAAGAAGAAGATATATGAGAGAACTATCTTGAAGCTTGCGAAAATACACACAATGATCATATTTGCTTTTTGTGTAAATCTATTCTGTTATAAACTTGTCAAGTCACTTGTACCATTGCCGAGGAGATTGTTTTAAACGTACAACAATTTTTAAAGTTTACACACTAATTTTTTCTAACAACCTTCAATCCTTCTAGCTGAGTCATAGAGATTTCCTCTTCCAAGTCTCGAAGTAAAAAAAGAGTTTTTACATCCAACTGAACTAGTTCCGAATCCAATTCTACCACCAAAGCCAATAAAATTCTAACGGAGAAATGCTTCACAACTTGAGAAAATACCTCATTGTAATCAATTCCCTCCATCTGAAAAAAGTCTTTTCCCACTGATCCTACTTTGTAGAAAACATCATCTTGACCAGGAAATTCTTCTATCTTCACAAACCCTCACTTGCATCCAATTGTCTTCTTTCCTTTTTCTAGACTAGCTAGTTTTTAAGTCTAATTTTTATAAAGAGAAATCATTTCTTTTTTTTTTCATGGAAACCCTCCACTTTTCTTATTCTAAACTTTGAATTACTTTATTAAAACTGGTAGGAATGCCATTAGTTACAATTGGGAATGCATAAGCCACCATATTAGCAAAGCAAGTAAGCTTTCTAATTATTCTCCTTGACTTATTAGTTGCAATTAATTAAAGTTTCTATGAAAGTTCTTGGGTCTAAACCTCCTTTTCATTAGAGTCTCCTTCTTCCTCTAGTTCCTCCCTACTAGAGTCTCCTATCAGAGGAGAACCATTAACTTCTTCATTTGCTGGAATCACCACTCTTTCAAACTTTCAATTATCTGATTACTTCCTTTGCACCTTTGAAAACATGGTAGATTCATCAAAGATTACATCCCTGCTGAAGATAATTTTCTTTGTTTCTTGACACCATAGGCAAAAACCCTTTATGCCAAAAATGTTTTTTTTGTGCAGCGAAACCAAACATAATAGTATGTAGCGGAACGAAACACATGTAATAAATTATAACTTGTAGTTGGCTTCTCGGTCCATTTCTCTAATGATGTTTTCCTCTCATGTGCAGTTTATTGTAACACCCCAAATTTGGCAGATTCGAGAAGAAGGCGAGTAGATATGTTGCTTATTTTGGGGTACCATGGTAGTGTAGCCTACCAATTTATAAACTTTTGACGAACTAAAGTTTGGCATATAAAGTATCCACCGAAGTAGTATATCAAAATTTCAATTTAGGATATTCTTCAAATGAAGAAAGAGTATGACAAATGAAGAGTATGCCTTATGAGAGTTACCGTCAGAGGGGTAGTACACCTTGTTTATTTGAACACTTTTCAAGGTGAGTCTTGTAACGTGATCTGGTTAGGAGTCAACTGAATGGATTGACTGGTCAAATAACATCTGTACATTATTCTCTTTTATATTTCTCTTGATCTTTGTAGGTCATTTAAAGGAAAATTTTTGTATACAGTCGACACTTGTCAAGATCTGCTAAGTGGAAACTGAGTATATATATATGGAATTAATGGAGCATCGAGATAGTTTTTCTTTCTTCTGTTCTACATTTAAGTTCTTCTTTTTGAACCTCAAATATTCTCTTCTTCTTTGTTAAACTGGAAACTAAGGTTTTTGGGTAAATCGATGGATGTTTCAATATCATAGTAAGTTTGATAGCTCTGAATGTTATGATTTTGAAAGAGTAAGAATATTAGAAGTATATAAATGATAGGCTATGAATAAGAGGTTCTGTATAGGGGTCATATGTAATTGAGATGTTAGTAAATTATCTTAAATAGGATTTTAATGAAGTTTCATGATCTTTTAAGCAGTTAATGCTAGTGGTTCAATAAGAACAATCAAATTTGGAACTCTGAGCTATAGTAAAGGTGAGTTTTAAGTGAGTCTCTAGCCTAACTTTTGGATATTAATTTACACAAGATTATTTGTATGTTGATATCTACTTTGATAGCTGATAAGTGTATGTGTGTATGAAGTACCGTAAGGTTACTGCATAATGACAAATAAGAAATACGAGTTACTGCATGAATAAGATGATGCATGGTATGAATGCATGTGAAGTTTGACATGGGAGAATATGAATCAGTTAGGTGTGTGAACGAATATAAGTAAGTGTATTCTATGGTAAATGAGTAAACAACCATTTGTGATACCTCTGGTAGGACAGGTACATTACTAGTTGGACTGGTAGATCATGATATGAAAATATATTTAAGATCATGTGGTAGGGACCCATTGCACCATATGAAAATGAGAATATTCATGGGGTTGCCTCTAGTAAGATGTAAATCAGACTAGCAGAGCACAACATGAAAATATGTATAAGACCATGTAGGAGAAACCTCATGGCACTCCCTGAGATAGTTCGCCGGGACAGTAAACATGTAATTTTCTGTAAAGCCTTTGTGGTGTATTCTGTGATACATATGTGGTGTATTTTGTAAAGCCTTTGTTGTGTGTTCTAGATAACCACCTTTGTGGCGTAATAAGAGTAAGTTTAGAGACTTTTCCATTAGATGATTTTGTGGAAGAAATCTGAGTAAGCTATAAAGAAATCTCCGTTTGGTTAACCTTGTGATGAAATTGAATATGACTTAAATGCATCTCTTGATTGTAACACCCAGTTTTGTCGGGTCTTGAATTGGGGAGTAAACGAGAATAATATGTGTGGCAGGATCTTATTCGCCCAATCGATCTTGTGCACATAGTTAATGATAGAGTATAAGGTAAGGATTATTCTCGAAATGTGTGGATATATATAGAAGAATGGATTGGTAGGTGTATTAAGGATTCATGGGTAATGAGGGTGTTGCAAAAGGTAATGTACATCAAGTTGGTCTAGTTACTGTGCAAGTTACGTTCTAACGAGATGGTCAGGATTGAATGAAGGGATAACTCAAGGATACATAAATATTTTTGGATCCTTGTATATGTTTCTCTATAGCTGTAAGCCACTAATAGGGCAATTTTGAAAGTTGGTTACATGTGTCAAGTTCCACTATGAGAATATGGGTTATATATATTTATTGATGTGAGCTTTATAAGAAAATGAAGAGGTATCTTCTTCATTCTATTTGATTACACCATTAGTAACTTACTTTGAAGTTGATCAAGGATATTTCTTATTAAGCTAAAACTAAGGATCGGAGTTCATGCACAAGGATGTTTCATATCTTGTGAAGTATTAGGAACTTTTATGTTGACTTCTAAAAGAATACACATGTTTTATGTGTGTAAATAATAAGATGAGGGAATAAGGTTTTGTCTGGAGGTTATCTGGGTTTAAGATGACAAAAAAAGTTATAAGAATGAGTTTTAACGATATCCCTATGTCTTATAGGCAGTGATTGGTGGGTTTTCATGTTGGATGTTTGGGATCTGGAGATCAAGATGTTGTTCATTAGTGTTGGGTGAGTCCATAAGTCGGCTCTTGCTTGTATATTGTTCATGAAAGTGCTTCTATGAACAGTTATTGATTTATTTAATCGAATTGGAAAAGTATGGTATGGTGATTATGCTATTGCGTGTGTGTTTGATGGGTTTTGCATGTATAGTATGTAGGAAATTTCAGAAATGAGTAAGTGGCTTAAATCTTGAAAGTTAAAGTATAGTTGTATGGGAATGTTTGGAAGGATGTAATGAGATGTGAAATTGTTTGGGTGTTTGTTTGAATAGAGTGTTGAGTAATGAATGATGCCAGTATATGATGGAATAGCCCGTTTTTAGTGAAATCAAAAAAGTGGTTTCGAGACCAAAAATTCAAAGAGTAATTTTTTTTATTATTTTAATGTCTATGGGGTATTGGTAAGGTCGTATTAAAAATTCGTTAAGAAATTTTGTGGTTTGCATGATTAATTAAGTGAAAAGGACTAAATCGTAAAAAGTGTAAAAGTGGAGTTCTAAATGTTAAAAGAACTAAATGACTATGGAAATGAAAGTAAATGGACTTAAATGGTAATTATACCATTCATAATGTTAGTGGGAAAAGATGGGCATGAGTTTGATTTTTTTGTATAACTAATAAAAAAGGTTAAAAATGTAATTTAATAATTAAATTAAGGTAAAAAATGGTAAAAATTTAGTGTCATATTCCTCATTCTCTCATCAACACCGAAAAATGGAAAGAGGAAGCCAATTTTTCACCTTAAAGGTTTAGTCAAGTTTGATTATTGCATGTAACTGATTTTGAACCCTGTTTTTAATGATTTCTATGTTTTTCAGGTCGTTTTAACGTAATCTAGCTAGCCCGGGTTTCAATTTGTAAAATTGTTAAAGATTGAGGTTTATGCCAAGTATTTTTTGAATGGTTCTTAATGTTAAATGGTAGATTATGAATCTCTCTTCATAAATAAACAAGTTTTGTAAAGTGATTTTTGATGAAATCTACATTTAGGGATTGATTTGCAAAAATTGTAAAAATTCATGTTCAATTTATGAAATGATGATTTATTTGGGTTGGTTTAAGTCCCTAAAGATTTTGGTTAGCTTATAAGAAGGATTAAAATGCTTACTAAATTGTGAAAAAGTTAAAATGTTAGGGTCAAAATAGTAATTTTGCATAAATATGAATTGTGGACTAAATTGAATACTATAAGTATTAAATGGATTGAAATTGTTTATTTAGATAAAGATAAACCATGTATGGACCTAGATTGAGGCAAAGCAAAAGCTTCGGATTAGCTCATTTTAACTTCTACGCCCTAGTTGTCGAGGTAAGTTCGTATGAATGGTTGTTATATTCATGTTATTCAAATGTATGTTTATTATGTATTCATAATGTAATTGAATGATGTATATCCAAATCAATGCTATAGCGGTTATCGAGTCCCGATTGAACCTTAGGAATTCGTAGGATACAAATGACATGTCATTAGTGTTTTAATGTTTAGGGTGCTGGTCTTGAATGTCCTACTGATGGTTGAGGTCATGCATTCATTACGGATACTCCACAGCTCGTGTGACCAGCATCATGTAGCTTAAATTCTGACCCACAGCTCGTGTGAGTAGGCCCATTTCACAGCTCGTGTGAGCAATGATGTAAAGGAAAGGTTACGGTTATGTAAATGCACACTTTGTGCTAGCTTTTCGAGAGTATCAAATGAAATTCTAAATGGTTCAACGGGTATGAAAAGGAAATGAAATAGTAAGTGTTCAAATGGAAAGTATCATGAACTTATGAAAAGGAAATGGTGACCTAAATGATGTGAATAAAGGTGTAAATTACTTGTTATGGATGAATTCTTTTAAACCATGTATAAGTGCACTAACTTGTGTATTTCATGATGTTGTATAGGCATTATGCCAAGCTTATGGTTTTAGATGGTATTACACTTATGCTATTTACATTATGCAAATGAAATGATAAGTTGTTTTTAAGTTATAGGAGCTTACTAAGCATTAATTGCTTATGTAGTTTCTTTCCTATGTTTTATAGTTTGTCGGAAGCTCGATTGATTTGGAAGCTCGTCGGAGATCTATCACACTATCAAGCATAAATATCGGTAGTTTTTTGAATGTTTTGGCCAAGGTAATAATGGCATGTATAGGTGGACTTGTAATGGTATTTTAGTTGAATGTTTAGTTGATGATTTGGTATGTATAAGTTGTGTATGTTAACTTTGTTGGTACATTTGATGCCTTGCTAGTTTGTGTCATTGTGGCTTTTTCATGTTGCATGTTTTGAATGGCTCATATAGTATGTTTTGAATTGGTATGATTATGGTGAAGTTATGGTATGTTTTGGAAAGTATTGAACTGTAACATCCTAAATTAGGGGTTGTTTGTAACTTAGATAATTTCTCATGTGTGTGTGCCTGAAGAATAAATTTTATGATTTATTTGGCGTATTTTAGGGTCTAGAATTAAACCAGAGCTAGGCACGACTTAGTATTAAAATTTATTTTTTTAAGTGTCTAAAAGGAGGAGGCTAGGCGAGATAGGGGTTAAGTAGAAATTTGGGAAAATGTGACACAAGGAATAGGCTTGGTTCAATTGGGTCAAAGGTGCGTCTAAGGGTGTTGCAAGGGCACAGGTTCGAGGCACGATGGCAGCAAGTGGCGTTTCAATTTTGTTTTGGGCGTTGGAATTAGCGAGGAAGGCCTTAAAATTAGTTCGTGAAGGATCTTGGCATCAAAGCCCGGGTTGTAGGAGTGGCTTGGGTCGCCACTTGAGAGTCTAGAAGAGAGCAGTCACGGGTTCGAGGGTTGGAGCAAAGACATCTTGCATGTTTTATTTTTGTATGCGGTTATGAAATTTGGAGTAGAAAAGGTTTAAAATTAAATGGTGTGGCTATATGGCATGAAAGTCGGTGGAAGAGTTGGCAAGGGCGTTGGAAGAGGGGGCTGCAGTGGGGTCTTGGTTTCAATCCCATGTGCTTTGCAAGTGGGTTTTATTTTCTTTCGCTAACGTGGGTGAAGAGTTGGGTGCACATGGCCTTTGTTTTTGCATTCGGTGGAGTTTGGAAGCACATGGATTCTTTGTTTTTTTTTTATTTATTTGATAAGTGATAATCAAGGATAATATTATTGTTTTGATAACAAGATAATAGTAGATAAAAGGGATATTATTTGGATTAAATTATGATAAGTTGGCAGGAGGAAAAAAGTAGGCATATTATAATTCAAACTCTTTTGAATTGTTTCAAATCTAGAATTGGTTGAATTTTGAATTCCCTAGTGGGTTGGACGGCAAGCTTGAGGGGAGGGGGTGCTGAATCCTTTTTAAGGCACATACTTATCACTTTAATTCCTTTTCTTCATTCTTGCACATAGCCGAATTTCATAGGGAGCAACTTTTCTATTTTCATTCTTTTATAAACGTGATTCAAAGTCCCAAAACCCCAATCTTTTGTTTCTCTTGCGAAATCCCATCCTCAATTCCCTTTTCTTTATTCATTTGCTGGCCGAATATTCACTCCTCTGTTGCCGAAACCTTAAACACCTTTTTCCTCATTATTTTTCTCTCTAGCCGAAGTACTCCACACCTTGTTGCCGAAATCTCTTATCTCCTATTAAGACTCCTTGTGGCCGAATATTGGAGTAGGATAGATCCCCTTGAATCTTCCTTGGCAAACGATTTAAGAAGGTGAGAATCTTGGCCGAATATCTATTGTTCTTTTCACTCATGTTCTGTCGACTTTTTACAAGAATAAAGTATTGATTTCGGCAAGAGGGGCTCCTAAACACTTTTGGTAATCGATCTCTTCTAGGTACGTAGGAAACGTAAAGCGATCGATTGTGCCCCGATCTCTAATATTTGATTTTGGTAAGTAATGGTAAGATCTAATTTAAGCAAGTTATTTAGTTAGTGTTTAAGCCGAAGATTACTAACATAAGGTTGCCGATTAATAGGAAAGCAGAACGCTTGGAGTAGTTATTTAAAGACACTCGGGTAAGGACTCGGGTTCAAAAAGAGAACCCTTTTAAATGCTTGGTTTGGCCGAATAGGCCTAAGTCCCTAACCATGCTTTTTGGTCGATTATAGGACAAGAGATCTAGCGACGTAGATCGGATCTTTGGGATATAGGAATTCGGTAGAAGCGGTGTGTAAACTCTTTACACACTTTATTAATAAACTTGCTATATTATTGTCTTGAGTACAAATTTTGGTAGTGATCTATTATATGCTTGCGGGCTTAAGCATGGTTTAGGGTAAGTCCCCTAACTTGTGATTTTCGATATATGATTTGCATGCCATCACATGATGATTAAATGCTACGTTATGATTTATGAAAATTGTTATAAAAGCATGTGATGGTGGGATTGATGAGAGGAGGGGATGATATTATGGGTATGCCGTCGCTGGTTTTGACCACAAGATGGGTTGGCCCCATCGATTATTGTGACCTATGGTCATCGGTGGTTTTGACCACAACGACTAATTATTTGCGACTAAGTCCCAAAGTGGTTTGGTACCACCAGTGGTTTTGACCACATTTGATATATTGTGACCTATGGTCATCGGTGGTTTTGACCACACGATGGGTTGGCCCCATCATCCGATTTGTGACTCTAAGTCATCGGTGGTTTTGACCACCGGTGGTTTTGACCACACGGGGTAGAAAAGGAGTATGGATGGTTAGGTTGGGTTGCATGTGCATGTTTATTAATGACTTGTGTATGAGTTATCTTACCGGGTGGGGATTTACACACTGAGTCTTGGTGACTCACCCTTTCCCTTAAACATTTTGCGGATGAGTAGATCGCGGAGATGGAGTAGGATGGACTCGAGGTGGCCATGCAAATGGACATTTTAATAGATGAACTTGGATTTTATTTTATCTTATTTTTATGGTTGGTTTTGTTTTAATTGAGTTGTAATAAGGCCTCCTAGAATTATTTTATTATTGTTACATGCTTTGAATATTTGTTTAAACTATTTAATTATGTTAAAAATGAATTCACATGTTTTTCCCAATCAAACGTAAAATGTTTTAAAAATGCCATCGGGCACATTTGCAATCTATAAACAACCCGACTTAATAAATATTAAGCAACACTAAGTATGGTTTTTAACAAGAGACTTGAAAACACAAGGTTTTCGACAAAACTTAAATCGGTTTTAAAATGGTTCTCAAATTGTTTTCTCGTAGCAAACCAAATTCGGTCGTAGCGTTTGGGCGGGTTTGGGGTGTTACAAATGGTATGAGCCAGTTCAAAGCTCTATTGTGGGGCCCAAGGCCCAAAAATGTTTTAGTAGGCCTTTTGAATTGTTTTTTTGACAAAGATGGCCCGAGTCTCCAGCACCAATCCGCCTGTAAGTATATCTAAACCTCTTGGTGAATTATATTTTGTAGAAGGGTAGGAAGCATGGAACGTAGATAGACTTATAGGACTTGGACCCTAAGGTTAGATTACTCAAACACAAACGAAGCATAATACTTAAGGAACTAAACCAACCTATGACTTAGTCAATGAGCTAGGTGTGTGGTAACCTGCGTGGCGCATGTCTAGAAAGGTTCGGTGAGAGCTTGGTATTTAAGCGGTCCGCGTGACCCACCTCCTCTTCACTGACTCGCTCAGTGCGTAGCTTTGGTTCACCACGACCCGGAGGGCTCGGTCATAGGCTAAACACAATGATTAAAACCCAAAAGGGAATTAGCCTTGTTTTCCGAAATAGAATGAAACAACAAACCCTAATGTTTTCAAAACTTGTGCGATAACTTTCTCAAATCCTAGAACATTACTTTTACAACGTTTTTCTCGAAAAACTTGACTTGTGAAAAATTACGAAATACCCTTAGGAGTAAAATTACCAAAATGCCCCGACCCATAAAATATTAATTCAATAGTTTTGCCCAAAAATTTTAACTATTTTACAAATATTCAACAACTTAGCTTTGGAAATCATCAAGCAAAATATTTTGGTTCGGGAAAATTACTAAAAATACCTCAGAGGGAAAAAGACGAAAATACCCCAGGATAGAAATGGGCAAAAAGGGTCCGATGAGCGAATAGTTATGTAAAGTATTAAGGAATGGATGCATGAACTTCTTTGTGTGAACTAGGAAAGAAGATGGAACATTGTTTGCTCGAAAGAATCTCGATCAAACCTTATCCATAAAATTTCTTCGCGAGTAATAAAAAGTGAAACAAATCTTCGACGCATAAAATTTTTCTTAATCAGATTAAAAGCGCGATAGATAGAATGAGTTCTAGAGGACGTGGGACGCCGTGGACGTGGTAGGGGTAGGATGACGGTGTCCGAACCCGTCAGTCGTGACAAGGTTACGAAAATGAGGTACCATCGCCACCACCACCTCCTACTTTTGAGTGAGGCGGAGGATCGGGATCGGTGGTGAGGCGGTATCGCAAGTCGTGTTGCGTAGTCTTGGAGATGGTGGTCGGGCTGGTGGAAGTGTGGGAGCTCGGAAATCTGTTCCCGAGCGACTCCGATCTAACGAGAGCGGAGGTATTCCGAGGTGTGTCGGGAGTGGCACCTAGTGCGTGCAGATCATCGGCTAGAGTCAACCGAAAGGATCATGGATGATCTTGACCGACCGAGGAAGAAAAGGCGAAAGAGAGCGTGATCGCTTCTAAAGGATGAGGCGTATCGGTGGTGGCTTACGGTTCGAGATGGGGCTACAAGCAGATGATTTGACTTGGGAGTATTTCGGAACCACCTATCGGAAGAAGTATGTGGGTACTAGCTACGTAGATGCACAATAAAGGCTTTCTTGAACCTGGTCCAAGGCAATAAGACAGTGGCGGAGTATGAGGCCGAATTCCTTCGGTTGAGTAGGTATGCTCGTGGTATTGTGGGTACAGAGCATGAACGCGTGTTAGATTCGAGGATGGGGTGAGAGATGAGCCGAGGATGATGATAGCTCCACAACAGAACGAGTTCTTTGTTCTTGTGGAGAAGTCTAAAGTTCTTTGAGGAGTAAGACAGTCCATTAAGCGGAACCAAGAACGGAATTGGAATAAGAGAAGCTCTGGAACCTTCAAGGTTCTTGGGTAATGAGCAGAAGAGGACGAAGTTTGATGGGTCGGATCAAACTACTAGGCCTTCACGCCAATACCCAATGGCCGCCACAATGTGCTCGGTGTGGCAAGCCTCACAAGGGTGAGTGTTGGAGTGGTAATCGAGGGTGCTTTGAGTGTGGATCGTACGATCACCGTGTAAGGGATTGTCCTCGGAAGTTAGCTAGGAATCAACCAGAGGGTCAGAACCGTGCTCAGGTTAGAAATGAAGGACCACCACAGAGGGGTCGAGGTGCAGCTAGAGGTAATGATAATGGTAACAGGCGTGGCGAGGTCTTTGAAGGTGCAGAGGCGAGGCAACCAAGGCTGGTTTATGCAGTTGGCCGTCGCGAGGAGGAAGATGTGCCAGACATAACAACGGGTAAGTTTCTTATTTCCGGAATACCCTCAATTGTCTTGGTCATGGTTACGTTAGTTCATTCTTATGTTGCTAGTAAAGTGTATGGAACTTGGATTATGAACGTAGGAAATGTTTCTAGGAAGTATGATAGTTCTTTAAGATCGAGTGCTTGTGAGAGAGCGTAATATGATGAGTTAAGGATGCGCGATTGAACGATAGTAAGTAATTTCGAGGACGAAATTATTTTTAAGGGGGGTAGAATTGTAACATCCTAAATTAGGGGTTGTTTGTAACTTAGATAATTTCTCATGTGTGTGTGCCTGAAGAATAAATTTTATGATTTATTTGGCGTATTTTAGGTCTAGAATTAAACCAGAGCTAGGCTCGACTTAGTATTAAAATTTATTTTTTTAAGTGTCTAAAAGGAGGAGGCTAGGCGAGATAGGGGTTAAGTAGAAATTTGGGAAAATGTGACACAAGGAATAGGCTTGGTTCAATTGGACTGGGTGCGTCTAAGGGTGTTGCAAGGGCCTGGGTTCGAGGCACGATGGCAGCAAGTGGCGTTTCAATTTTTGTTTTGGGCGTTGGAATTAGCGAGGAAGGCCTTAAAATTAGTTCGTGAAGGATCTTGGCATCAAAGCCCAGTTGTAGGAGTGGCTTGGGTCGCCACTTGAGAGTCTAGAAGAGGCAGTCACGGGTTCGAGAAATTTGGAGCAACATCTTGCATGTTTTATTTTTGTATGCGGTTATGGGTTTGGAGTAGAAAAGGTTTAAAATTAAATGGTGTGGCTTTATGGCATGAAAGTCTGGGTGGAAGAGTTGGCAAGGGCGTTGGAAGAGGGGCTGCAGTGGGGTCTTGGTTTGAATCCCACTTGCTGCAAGTGGGTTTTATTTTCTGTGCTAACGTGGGTGAAGAGTTGGTCGCACATGGCCTTTGTTTTTGCATTCGGTGGAGTTTGGAAGCACATGGATTCTTTGTTTTTTTATTTATTTGATAAGTGATAATCAAGGATAATATTATTGTTTTGATAACAAGATAATAGTAGATAAAAGGGATATTATTTGGATTAAATTATGATAAGTTGGCAAGGAAAAAAGTAGGCATATTATAATTCAAACTCTTTTGAATTGTTTCAAATCTAGAATTGGTTGAATTTTGAATTCCCTAGTGGGTTGGACGGCAAGCTTGAGGGGAGGGTCTTTGAATCCTTTTAAGGCACATACTTATCACTTTAATTCCTTTTCTTCATTCTTGCACATAGCCGAATTTCATAGGGAGCAACTTTTCTATTTTCATTCTTTTATAAACGTGATTCAAAGTCCCAAAACCCCAATCTTTTGTTTCTCTTTGCCGAAATCCCATCCTCAATTCCCTTTTCTTTATTCATTTTTGGCCGAATATTCACTCCTCTGTTGGTCTAAACCTTAAACACCTTTTTCCTCATTATTTTTCTCTAGCCAAGTACTCCACACCTTGTTGCCGAAATCTCTTATCTCCTATTAAGACTCCTTGTGGCCGAATATTGGAGTAGGATAAATCCGCTTGAATCTTCCTTGGCAAACGATTTAAGAAGGTGAGAATCTTGGCCGAATATCTATTGTTCTTTTCACTCATGTTCATCGACTTTTTACAAGAATAAAGTATTGATTTCGGCAAGAGGGGCTCCTAAACACTTTTGGTAATCGATCTCTTCTAGGTAACGTAGGAAACGTAAAGCGATCGATTCTGTGCCCCGATCTCTAATATTTGATTTTGGTAAGTAATGGTAAGATCTAATTTAAGCAAGTTATTTAGTTAGTGTTTAAGCCGAAGATTACTAACATAAGGTTGCCGATTAATAGGAAAGCGTAACGCTTGGAGTAGTTATTTAAAGACACTCGGGTAAGGACTCGGGTTCAAAAAGAGAACCCTTTTAAATGCTTGGTTTGGCCGAATAGGCCTAAGTCCCTAACCATGCTTTTTGGTCGATTATAGGACAAGAGATCTAGCGACGTAGATCGGATCTTCTGGGATATAGGAATTCCTGACAGAAGCGTGTGTGTAAACTCTTTACACACTTTATTAATAAACTTGCTATATTATTGTCTTGAGTACAAATTTTGGTAGTGATCTATTATATGCTTGCGGGCTTAAGCATGGTTTAAGGTAAGTCCCCTAACTTGTGATTTTCGATATATGATTTGCATGCCATCACATGATGATTAAATGCTACGTTATGATTTATGAAAATTGTTATAAAAGCATGTGATGGTGGGATTGATGAGAGGAGGGGATGATATTATGGATCGTCGTCGATGGTTTTGACCACAAGATGGGTTGGCCCCATCGATTATTGTGACCTATGGTCATCGGTGGTTTTGACCACAACGACTAATTATTTGCGACTAAGTCCCAAAGTGGTTTGGTACCACCGATGGTTTTGACCACATTTGATATATTGTGACCTATGGTCATCAGTGGTTTTGACCACACGATGGGTTGGCCCCATCATCCGATTTGTGACTCTAAGTCATCGGTGGTTTTGACCACCAGTGGTTTTGACCACACGGGGTAGAAAAGGAGTATGGATGGTTAGGTTGGGTTGCATGTGCATGTTTATTAATGACTTGTGTATGAGTTATCTTACCGGGTGGGGATTTACACACTGAGTCTTGGTGACTCACCCTTTCCCTTAAACATTTTGCGGATGAGTAGATCGCGGAGATGGAGTAGGATGGACTCGAGGTGGCCATGCAATGGACATTTTAATAGATGAACTTGGATTTTATTTTATCTTATTTTTATGGTTGGTTTTGTTTTAATTGAGTTGTAATAAGGCCTCCTAGAATTATTTTATTATTGTTACATGCTTTGAATATTTGTTTAAACTATTTAATTATGTTAAAAATGAATTCACATGTTTTTCCCAATCAAACGTAAAATGTTTTAAAAATGCCATCGGGCACATTTGCAATCTATAAACAACCCGACTTAATAAATATTAAGCAACACTAAGTATGGTTTTTAACAAGAGACTTGAAAACACAAGGTTTTCGACAAAACTTAAATCGGTTTTAAAATGGTTCTCAAATTGTTTTCTCTGTAGCAAACCAAATTCGGTCGTAGCGTTTGGGCCGGGTTTGGGGTGTTACATGAACTATATATTGATGGTTTAAAATCGGTATAGTTGATATGTTTAGTAAGTTTTGATGATTGCATTTGAGGTGCCTTTGGATGACATATTGGTTAGTTGATTTAGGTATTGGAATGGCATATACATATGTATGTTTAGCTAGAGTTGGATGCCTTGAAGTGATGTACAAATGGTCCAAATGTTTATGCATGAAATGGTGATGGAAATTATTTGTTCTAGTTGAATTTTTGGTCCTCACGGCTTGAGACACGGGCGTGTGTGGCACACGGCCTGGTGACACGGGCGTGTGTGGCACACGGCCTAGCGACACGGCCATGTGTCATCTGAGAGTTCCTTTGCATGAAGATCAATGAATTTCTTGATGAGCCGACAGTGATGAACATTTGTTGTTCTTGTTATGGACATTAGATAGATTTGTTTTTGTATTCATTGATGATATTATTATCTATTCTCGAGATGAGATAGAGTATGCCCAGCATTTTAGAATTGTTTTGCAAACTTTACGCGAAAAACAATTGTTAGCTAAGTTCAAAAAATGTGAATTCTGGCTCCGAGAAGATGGATTTTTGGGACATGTGGTATCGGCAAATGATATTAGAGTTGATTCAAGTAAAATCTCAGCTGTAATGGATTGAAAACCTCTAAAAAATCTATCAAAAGTCCAAAGTTTTCTGGGTTTAGCTAGATATTATAGAATATTTGTTAAAGGATTTTCGATGATTGCTACGCCATTAACAAAACTGCTTCAAAAAGATGTCAAGTTCGAATGGTATATGAAGTGTCAGCAAAGTTTTAATCAGTTGAAAGTGTTGTTATCTGAGGCACCTGTGTTGGTTCAGCTAGAGTCCGATAAAGAATTTGTTATTTATAGTGATGCTTCATTAAATGGTTTAGGCTGTGTTTTGATGCAAGAAGGCAAAGTGATAGCGTATGCTTCTCGACAGTTGAAACCGCATGAAAAGAATTATCAGACATATAGTTTAGAGCATGTAGCTATTGTGTTTGCTTTAAAGATTTGGCGACACCATTTGTACGGAGAAAAATGTCATATCTTCAAGGATCACAAAAGCTTGAAGTATTTGATGTCACAGAAAGAATTGAACTTGAGGCAATGTAAATGGCCTGAATTGTTGAAAGATTATGATTTGATCATTGATTATCATTCGGGAAAGGCTAATGTCGTTGTTGATGCACTGGGTAGAAAATCTTTGTTTGCTCTGTGAGCTTTGAACACGCAGTTGACGTTGATTGATGATGGTTCAATTAAAAGCTAGACCAACATTTTTGAAACAAATCTATGAAGCTCAGAAAAGTGATGCCGAATTGATTGCTAAACAGAAATAGATTGAGTCGACATCTGGTTCAGATTTTCATGTTGGTTCAAATGACAGTTTGTACTTCAAAAACAGAATTTGTGTTCCGAGAAATTCTGATCTCATTCAGAAGATTTTACATGAAGCTCATAGCTACATTATCGATACATCCTGGTAGTAATAAAATATATGGTGATTTGAAACAGATGTATTGATGGTAAGGAATGAAACGAGAGATTTCAGAGTTCGTATCAAAATGCTTAATCTATCAGCAAGTTAAAGCCGAACATCAGGTACCTTCTGGTTTATTACAACCTGTAATGATTCTAGAGTGGAAATGGGAATGTGTTACGATGGATTTTGCATCGGGATTACCTCTATCTTTAAGAAAGAAAGATTTTGTATGGGTTATTGTAGGTTGTTTGACGAAATCTGAGCATTTCATTCCTGTGCGTACGGATTTTTCACTTGAGAAGCTGGCAGAATTGTATATTTTCGAGATAATTAGACTACATGGAGTGCCGATTTCTATAATCTCTGACAGGGATCCACGGCTTACGTCTCGATTTTAGAGTAAATTACATGAAAATCTGGGTACTCGACTATATTTTAGCATAGCATTTCATCTATAGACTGATGGTCAGTCTGAGCGAGTAATTCAGATACTCGAAGATATGCTCCGATGTTTTGTTTTGGAATTCGAAGGTAACTGGGAGAAATTTCTGCCGTTGGTTGAATTTTCTTACAATGACAATTATCAGGCGATCATTAAAATGGCACCGTACGAAGCTTTTTAAGGTCGAAAATGTCGAACGCTGCTATACTGAACTAAACTGAATGAGAAAAAGTTATTCGGTGTTGATTTGATTAGAGAAACCAAAGAAAAGGTTAAAGTGATACGTGACAATTTGAAAGTTTCTTTTGATCGTTAGAAATCTTATGCAGATTTGAAAAGAAAAGATATTGAATTTCAAGTCGGCAACAAAGTATGAAACACCCCACACCCGGCCCACGAGCCTTGACTGGATCTGGTATGCTCCCCGAAGAAAACTGATTCAAAATTCATTTGTTACTTTGGAAAATGGTGTGTTTTGAAAGAAAGATTGTTTTGAGTTGGGCTTGAATAGAAAACAAAATCGTTTTATAATGAAAACCTTTTTTTCAATTTTAGGTGATAGAACGTATAGAGTACACTTAGAATAAATTACTTAATCTTTAACTTAATAAAAATTTGTAACCATAATAAAACAATGAAATAGTTCAACAGTGGCCTTATTACATCAAACAAACCCAAATAATTTAAGGTACTTAAATGAAATGAAATGTCCAAATAAAATAAACTTCAAGCTGAGCATGGCCACCACAAGTTCTGCCGTCCCGGTCCATCACTGTTCGTCACCTGAACATGTTCCCACAACGGGGTGAGTCAACAGACTCAATGTGTAACCAACACTAAAATTTAATAGCCCAGGCATACATTATCATAACACATGCATATTCATATAACATATATGAAAAAAAAAGTGATGCAACCCGAACGCAAACCTAGATGCCATCCGCTACACGTCACCCGTACCATCCTGCACACCGTGGGGACTACTAAGTCAACCATCCATCCGCTACACACCATCGGCGCGCTGCGATCGGCGACGTGCTCATCGCCTCTTATAATTATTTGTGGCATAGCCACCAGATTAGATAATTGTGACCAAGTCACCACATTCGAGATATCGTGGTCTTAATTCACCACATTCGGATAATGTGACCGAAGTCAAGACATTCGGATATCGTGGTCTTAGATCACCACATTCACTTCCCCTTTTCAATAACCCATATGCCCCATATCATACATATTATGCATTAACATGCCAAATTTCACATTCTTCTCCTTTGTTCACGTATGAGTCATAACATATATTCATAATCCTGGTAGGAGTAGGAAACGTACCTGGGTACTTTGTACCATTGTATGGTACCTTAACCATATTCACATTCTTATAAACATGCTAATATTAAATATTTCCATAAATCTTATTAAAAGATAGTGTGGCGTACACACCTGGTATGCTTAACGAATTCCTTAAAATCTCGAAAAACCGATCTATCGCTTTAGATCTTTTAAGACCCTTTAGTGCCGATTGATGTCTAATCAAATGCCGGAAACTTTGTATCCTTCTTTCTTGAAATCGGCAATCACTAGATTACTTGAATAGATTAGTTTCAGCTTTTGAATAATTAATGAACACCTATATTTACCAAACATGGCCTTGGCCGAATGCTATAGACACTTACCTTATGGATTTTAAATCTCGAAATTCACCGAATAACTAGGGAACACGCGGCCTATGGTGTACCTTCGGAAAAAGAACTTCTCCTTCCTTGTAGTCGACGCTTAGTAAATCCCGAAAGATCTCTTCAAAGTTTCGGCAACAAGATATTAATGGGGTTAGTCCTAGATTTCGGCAAATCTTAAAAGAAAAAGGATGAAACCGAATGAGATCTTACCCTTACTTTAGGAATCGGCAATCCTTGCTTGAGCCTTTGACAACATTCGGCTATGTAGGCTAAAAAGATCTTAATTTCGGCTCTTTGATTGGTATAAAGAAATCAGTTAATGGTGGTATCTTGAGTTTTCGGTTTTAGCTAACAAAAAGAAGAAGAACAAATGCTCTAGGAAATTCGGCAGAGAGAGAAGGGTTGAAAGAAAGAATGAATGGCCCTCTTTTCCTCTAGTAGCCGAAATTACTATCTTAGAATCCCTTACTTGGCCATCACTTCTATTTTGATAGCTTTATCACCTTATTTAAAATTAATAGAAATAATCCTTTAATTATCTCTTATTAAAAATACCAATAATTATCCATCATGTACCCATCTATTTAGCCGAATTTTAAAGAGAATAAAACTCCTCCCTGGAGTTCCTTAGTGCCGTCCACCTCCTCTACTCCTTGTAGCAAAAATAAAATCCTTTATTTGCTTCCCACGCGACTCGAACTCGGGCCCTCTCCCTTGCTTGTGGCGTCACTTATCGGGCTTTAAGTGGCGTCTCCTTGCCACTTTTCCAAACCCGTTCTTGAGTCAAATTTCCTCTATTAATTTCCTTAAGGCCACCTTGCCTTAGTTTCCTCTTTTAAACTTTAAAACTTAACATTTTCTAAGACATCTCCTTACATTTCCAAGTTTCCAAAAATGTTCACAATACATTCATAACACATAAGACATGCCATTTCGTATAATTAAATCAAAATGCATAGGCCCATTTCGAGGATGTTACATTCTACCCCTTAAAATAATTTCGTCCTCAAAATTGCTCTGGCTAAAATAAATGAGGGTATTCTTTGTCGCATTCCCTCTTCTCCTCGCTACCACGAAGCTTCCTCCGATCCGTGGTTGCGCCATAACACTTTGACTAGAGGAACTAACTTCCTCCGTAACACTTTCACGTCTCGTTCCAAGATCTGAATCGGCTCTTCCTCGTTGGATAAGTCTGGCCTTAGCTCCACCTCTTCAACCGGTACTATGTGAGATGGATCCGATCGATATCGACGTAGCATGGAAACATGGAATACGTCGTGCATCTGTTTCAACTCCGGTGGCAACTCTAACTGATATGCCACTGGTCCAACTCGCTTCAACACTCGATAGGGCCCTATAAACCTTGGGCTTAACTTCCCTTTGCAACCAAACCTCATCACCTTCTTCCATGGCGAGACTTTCAGAAACACTTGATCCCCCACTTCAAACTCTATTTCCTTCCGTTTGATGTCTACGTACGACTTTTGTCTATCAAATGCCTCCTTCAACCGTGCCCGAATTATCTCAACCTTTTCTTCAGATTCTGCCACTAACTCTGGACCCAAAACTCGACGTTCTCCTAATTCAGTCCAACACGTAGGAGTTTGACACTTTCGACCGTACAACGCTTCATACGGTGCCATCCGAATGCTGGCTTGATAGCTGTTGTTGTATGCAAACTCGCTAAAGGCAAATACTCCTCCCAACTTCCTCTCAAGTCCATCACTGACCCCTCAACATATCCTCTAACACTTGGATTACCCGTTCGGACTGCCCGTCCGACTGTGGATGAAAGGCCATAGTGAAATCCAACTTAGTGCCTAAAGCTTGATGAAGTGCCTTCCAAAACCGAGACGTAAATCTTGGGTCTCTATCCAAAATGATTGACACCGGCACTCCATGTAACCCCACAATTTCCGCCACATATAATTTGGCCATCCTCTGAAGAGAATAATCAACTCTTACCGGAATGAAGTGCGCGGACTTGGTCAAACGGTCCACTATTACCCATACCGCGTCCTTCTTAGTAGGCGTAAGGGGAAGCCCACTAATGAATTCCATGGTGATTCTCTCCCACTTCCACTGCGGGATCTTGATTGGCTGAAGTAGTCCCAATGGAACCTGGTGTTCAGCCTTAACTTGCTGACACGTCAGACATTTTCCCACAAATTCGAGAACTTCCCGTTTAAGATCCGCCACCAAAATTGTTCCCTTAGATCCTGTCAGCGACCTTAGTGCCTCCGGGATGCATAGCATAAGGGCTACCATGCGCTTCCCGAAGAATCCTCTTTCTTAACTCCTCGTTCTTCGGCATACGGACCTTTCCTTGAAGCACAATACTCCTCATCATTAACACAAAAATCCTCTAACTCTTCGTTGTGTACTTGTTGCAACTTAACTCTTAGGTCCTCATCCACCAACCGACTTTCCTTTACCTCATTCAACCATGTTGGTTTGACTTGCAATTCCGCCTGCCAGACTCCCATCATCATACAAACTCAAGTGTGCGAACATCGCCTCGTGTCCGACACCACTTTCCGACTTAAGGCATCTGCCACCAATTTTGCCTTGCGGGTGGTACTCTATCGCACAATCATAATCCTTCAATAATTCCACCCACCTTCATTGTCTCAAGTTTAACTCCTTTCGAGTCAACAGATACTTGAGACTCTTGTGATCCGTGTAAATTATCGACTTTTCTCCATAAAGATAGTGCCTCCAAACCTTAAGAGCGAAAACCATCTGCCGCCAATTCCAAGTCATGGGTTGGGTAGTTAACCTCATGCGGCCTTAACTGTCAAGACGCATAAGCGACCACTTTTCCATCTTGCGTTAGAACACACCCTAATCTCGTATGCGAAGCGTCATAGTACACCACAAACTCTCCTTTTCCCGCTCCAATTGAATTAACACCTGGAGCTTTGGTGAAAACCCTCTTGAGCTTCTCAAAGCTCTCCTGTTGCTTATCCGTCCATACAAAGGGTACTTCCTTCCTCAACAACTTCGTCAAAGGCGCAGCTATTGACGAGAACCCTTCTACAAACCTTCTGTAATAGCCTGCCAAACCTAAGAAACTACGGATCTCAGCCACAGACCTAGGTGGTTTCCAATCCAACACTGCTTCGATCTTCCTAGGATCCACCCTTATTCCCCCTGCGGACACCACATGCCCTAAGAATGCCACCTCCTTAAGCCAAAATTCACACTTGTTGAATTTGGCATAGAGCTTCTTCTCCCTTAATACTTGTAACACTATCCGTAGGTGCTCATCATGCTCTTCCTCTGACTTCGAGTATACCAAAATGTCGTCGATGAACACAACGAAAAACCTATCCAAGTAAGGTTGAAAACCCGGTTCATCATATCCATGAACGCGGTACCGGGCGTTCGTCAACCCAAACGGCATTACTACAAACTCAAAATGGCCGTATCTTGTCCTAAAGGTTGTTTTATGGATATCTGCCTCCCTTACCTTCAACTGATGATATCCCGACCTTAGATCGATCTTTGAAAATACGACGGCCCCCTTAAGCTGATCGAACAAGTCGTTTATCCTTGGCAAAGGATACTTGTTCTTGATGGTCAGCTTATTCAACTGACGATAATCTATGCACATGCGCATAGTTCCGTCCTTCTTTTTTACAAACAGGACCGGTGCTCCCCATGGAGACACACTGGGTCGAATAAACCCACGATCCAACAACTCTTGGATCTGAGCCTTGAGCTCAACTAACTCCTTTGGCGCCATTCGGTATGGAGCGATTGACACAGGAGCTGTTCCCGGTAGCAAGTCCATGCCAAATTCCACCTCGCTATCTGGGGGTATTCCTGGTAGCTCCTCTAGAAAAAACATCCACGAAGTCCCTTACCGTTCTAAGTCCACTAATTCCCCCTTCTTTTCCGTCCACGGCACTAACGAAGGCCAGAAATGCCTTGTACCCTTTCCGAACCATTTTCTCCACCTTTAACGCCGAAACTACATTAGACAGGTAGTTTCTTCTTTCTCCTATCATAATGACCACCTCATCCTTCGGGGTCCTCAACTCCATTCGCTTAGCTGTACAATCCAACACAGCTCGATGCTCCACTAGCCAGTCCATGCCAAGAATAAGGTCGAATTCTCCAAAAGGAAGTTCCATTAAGTCGGCTCGAAATTTCACTCCCTGAATCTCTAAAGGTACACTCCGAAAGATCTTATCCACCACTATAGTTTGGCCTAATGGGCTTACTACAGTCATCTGCCTACCAGAGAGTTCAGAGTCTAGGCCTAGTGTTTCCACTACACTACATGCAACATAGGAATGGGTCGAGCCCACATCAATCAGAGCATGACAAGGTTTTCCAAATACAAGAAACGTATCGGTTATGACGTCCGGCGCGTCTCCATCCTCCCTCCGACGAACTGCATAAACCAAACCCGGTTGCCTTGCCTCGAAAGATAGCAAAGACCTCTGCGCGGTGTTCCACGCCCTCTACTCGCACCATTACCTCGGCCATTTCGACCACGACCTCACCGAGGTCAGTCATGGCCCACCTTTACCAGCTTGATTAACATTCTAAGCTACTGGTCGATTTCCATCTGGTTTCATAGGACAATCCTTAATCATATGGTCCCTGGACCCACACCTAAAGCATCCTTCTATCTTTTTCCAACACTCCCCTAAGTGTTTTTTCCCACACTGATCACAAGTGCGATACTGCCCTCTTGTAGCAGCTTACTGACCTTGCGGCCCATCAACTCTAGGCCTTTTATTCCCAGATGATCCTGACGATCCAAAGCCTCTTTTCTGCCTGTTCCGGTCGAAATTCTACTTTGTAGAATCCTTAATTCCCTCAGCTACTTTTGCCTTTTCTACTAACGCAGATAATTCCCGCTCCTAATGTGGAGCTATCAACAACCTTAGATCATCCCTTAAACCGTCTTCAAACCGGACACACCGCTCATGCTCCGTAGCCACTACTCCTCGAGCATATCGGTTCAGCCTTAGAAATTCAGCTTCATACTCCTCTATAGACTTATTCCCTTGAACCAGCCCCAGAAAAGCCTTCCTCCGCTCATCAAGATACCTTGTGCCGACATACTTCTTTCCGATATGTGGCCTTAACATACTCCCTGTGTCGATCCTCACCGTGGCACCATCACGAATCGTGAGCCACCATTGATACGCTTCATCGCGTAGCAATGCCACCATTCCTTCGATTTCTCCTCGTGGTTCAAATCAAGCTCATCCATAATTCGCTCGGTGGCCTCCAACCAATACTCGGTGATGCATCGGGTGCTACACCCGATACTCCTCGGAACACCTCACTCGTTGGCACGATGTCGCCAGTACCGACTTTCGAGCTCCCGAATTTCCTCCCGCACCACCACCAACTCAAGGACTCGCAAAGACACCGTGATACAAAGATCGTCTCTGCTCGATCTCATTGCTCAAAGACCAACACGGTGGTGGTGGTGGTGGTACCTCATTCTCAGATCCCTGACCCGATCTAACGGGTTCCGACACGGTCATTCTACCTCTACAGCGTCCTCGTACGTTACGTCCACGTCCTCTCGAACTCATTTCTATCGTCGCGATCTGATTAAAAAGTTTTATGAATTAGTCCTTGTTTCACTTATTATTCGCGAAGAAATTTTATGAAAAAAGTTTAATAGTGGTTCTTTCGATCAATCAAAGTTCAAATCTTCTATCCTAATTCAGAGAAGTACATTTATTCAAACATTCATTCATTCCGTGACATCCATTCCATAGTATCTCCCATACACATTCACTCTTTAGACATTTCTGTCCGTTCCTATCCCAGGGGTATTTTCGTCATTTGCCCTACAGGGTTATTTTCGTATTTTTTTTCAAAATAAGATTCCTTGGTGATTTTGTCAGTAAGGGTATTTTGGTAATTTTGCATTTTCGGGGGTATTTTGGAAATTTTATAATCTGAGGGTATTTCGGTAATTTTGAAACTCAGGGGTATTTTGGTAATAAACCAAGGTAAATTTGTAAAGTTTAATTATTCAGAGGTATTCCAAAATTTGCAAAACTTTGAGGGTTCTTTTTGAGAATTTGTTTCCTAATTTGGTGATATTGCAAAAATTTTGGAGATTAGGGTCATTTTGGTAATTTGTAGGTCAGGGGCAATTTCGTAATTTTCCATAATCAAGATATTTTGATATTTTGCAAATTAAGGTTTTTGGACATTTAATAAAGTAATGACAATTTTGATAAGAACTGTGAGTATTTTTGAAATTTCATAAGCCAAGGGCATTTTTGTAATTTTACCACTAGGGGTATTTTAGTAATTTGTAACTTAGAAATTTTTAGGAAATTTTCCAGAGATAATAATTTTCACAATAAAAGAGTAGTTTGTTGATTTTTTTTTAAACAAAAACTAGGGTTTCCATGAAAATATGGCTAATCCCTTTCGGGTTTTAGTTATGGTGTTTAGCCTGTGACTGAGTCCTCTTGGTTAAGGTGAACCGAAGCTATGCACCAGGTAGGATTCCAGCGAAGAGGAGGTGAGTCACTAGGACTGCTTTAAGTACTGTGCTCTTCCGGATCCAATCCTAGACATGCGTACAGGGGTTGCCACACTCTAACTCGGCGACTAAGTCACAGGGTTGTTTAATTAGTCACTTAAGTCTTATGTAATTGTTGGGGTAAACTAGTCCTAGGGCTCAAGTACCTACCATACTATTCTACGTTCCATTCTTACCCTTCTGCAATTCATACTATAGATAGGGGTACTTATCTGGTGGACTGCGGGTCGGAGACTTAGGTGCCATGCCAGAAAAACCTGCTTATTTCCAAAAATATTTTCATAAAACTTACTTGGGCTCGATTTGAAAACGTTTTGGGCCTTAAACCCCAGGCTGAGAGTTTAAAACTGGCTCTGATACCAAACTGAAACACCCCACACCCGGCCCACGAGCCTTGACCGGATCTGGTATGCTCCCCGAAGAAAACCGATTCAAAATTCATTTGTTACTTTGGAAAATGGTGTGTTTTGAAAGAAAGATTGTTTTGAGTTGGGCTCGAGTAGAAAACAAAATCGTTTTATAATGAAAACCTTTTTTTCAATTTTAGGTGATAGAACGTATAGAGTACACTTAGAATAAATTACTTAATCTTTAACTTAATAAAAATTTGTAACCATAATAAAACAATGAAATAGTTCAACAGTGGCCTTATTACATCAAACAAACCCAAATAATTTAAGGTACTTAAATGAAATGAAATGTCCAAATAAAATAAACTTCAAAGTGAGCATGGCCACCACAAGTTCTCGTCGGTCCATCCCCATCACGTCACTGAACATGTTCCCACAACAGGGTGAGTCATGCAGACTCAATGTGTAACCAACACTAAAATTTAATAGCTCAAGCATACTTTATCATAACACATGCATATTCATATAATGAGATATGAAAAAAAAGTGATGCAACCCGAACCGAACCTAGATGCCATCCGCTACACATCACCCGTACCATCCTACACACCGTGGGGACTACTAAGTCAACCCTCCATCCGCTACACACCACCGAAGCGCGTCACTGATCGACGTGCTCATCGCCTCTTATAATTATTTGTGGCATAGCCACCGATTAGATAATTGTGATCGAAGTCACCACATTCGGATATCGTGGTCTTAATTCACCACATTCAGATAATGTGACCGAAGTCACCACATTCAGATATCGTGGTCTTAGATCACCACATTCACTTCCCCTTTTTCAATAACCCATATGCCCCATATCATACATATTATGCATTAACATGCCAAATTTCACATTCTTCTCACTGTTCACGTATGAGTCATAACATATATTTATAATCCTAGTAGGAGTAGGAAACGTACCTGGGTACTTTTGTACCATTGTATGGTACCTTAACCATATTCACATTCTTATAAACATGCTAATATTAAATATTTCCATAAATCTTATTAAAAGATAGTGTGTACACAACTGGTATGCTTAACGAATTCCTTGAAATCTCAAAAAACCGATTTATCGCTTTAGATCTTTTAAGACCCTTTAGTGTCGATTGATGTCTAATCAAATGCCGGAAACTTTGTATCCTTCTTTCTTGAAATCGACAATCACTAGATTACTTGAATAGATTAGTTTCGGCTTTTGAATAATTAATGAACACCTATATTTACCAAACATGGCATTGGCCGAATGCTATAGACACTTACCTTATGGATTTTAAATCCCGAAATTCACCAAATAACTAGGGAACACGCGGCCTATGGTGTACCTTCAGAAAAAGAACTTCTCCTTCCTTGTAGTCGACGCTTAGTAAATCCCGAAAGATCTCTTCAAAGTTTCGGCAACAAGATATTAATGGGGTTAGTCCTAGATTTTGGCAAATCTTAAAAGAAAAAGGATGAAACCGAATGAGATCTTACCCTTACTTTAGGAATCGACAATCCTTGCTTGAGCCTTTGACAACATTCGGCTATGTAGGCTAAAAAGATCTTAATTTCAGCTCTTTGATTGGTATAAAGAAATCGGCTAATGATGGTATCTTGAGTTTTCGGCTTTAGCTAACAAAAAGAAGAAGAACAAATGCTCTAGGAAATTCGGTAGAGAGAGAAGGGTTGAAAGAAAGAATGAATGGCCCTCTTTTCCTCTAGTAGCCGAAATTACTATCTTAGAATCCCTTACTTGGCCATCACTTCTATTTTGATAGCTTTATCACCTTATTTAAAATTAATAGAAATAATCCTTTAATTATCTCTTATTAAAAATACCAATAATTATCCATCATGTACCCATCTATTTAGCCGAATTTTAAAGAGAATAAAACTCCTCCCTGGAGTTCCTTAGTGCCGTCCACCTCCTCTACTCCTTGTAGCAAAAATAAAATCCTTTATTTGCTTCCCATGCGACTCGAACTCGGGCCCCTCTCCCTTTGCTTGTGGCGTCACTTACTAGGCTTTAAGTGGCGTCTCCTTGCCACTTTTCCAAACCCGTTCTTGAGTCAAATTTCCTATATTAATTTCCTTAAGGCCACCTTGCCTTAGTTTCCTCTTTTAAACTTTAAAACTTAACATTTTCTAAGACATTTCCTTACATTTCCAAGTTTCCAAAAATGTTCACAATACATTCATAACACATAAGACATGTCATTTCGTATAATTAAATCAAAAATGCATAGGCCCATTTTCAGGATGTTACAAAGTATTTCTAAAAGTATCGCCTTGGAAGAAAGTTTTCTAATTTGGCCGAAAAAGAAATCCTAGTTCGCGGTTTATCAGACCGTACGAGATCATTGAGAGGATTGGGCCAGTAGCTTACCGATTGGCTTTGCCATCAGGGTTAGAAAAGATTCATAATGTATTCCATGTATCGATGTTACGACGATATCGATCAGATCCTTCACACGTAATATCCCCAGTAGATGTTGAGATTCAGTCAAATATGACGTACAGTGAAGAGCCAATTAGAATTCTAGCTCGGGAAGTTAAAGAATTGAGAAATAAAAGTATAGCTTTAGTTAAAGTTCTCTGGCAATGGAATGGAATAGAATAGGCTACTTGGGAATCGAAAGAAGCTATGAAAGTAAAATACCCGAACTTATTTTCTGGTAAGATTTTCGGGGATGAAAATTCCTTCATGAGGGGAGAGTCATTTTCAGTGAAATTGAAATAGTGGTTTCGAGACCACAAATTTGATGAGTTAATGTTTATTTTATTATCATTTTAATGTTTATGGGATATTAGTAAGGTCGTATTAAAATTTCGTCAAGAAATTTTGATGTTTGCTTGATTAATTAAGTGAAAAGGACTAAATCGTAAAAAGTGTAAAAGTGGAGTCCTAATAGTTAAAAGGACTAAATGACTATGGAAATGAAAGTAAATGGACTTAAATGGTAATTATACCATTCATAATGTTGGTGGACAAAGATAGGCATGACTTTGATGTTTTGTTTAATTAATAAACAATGTTAAAAAGGTAATTTAATAATTAAATTAAGGTAAAATAAGGTAAAAATTTAGTGTTATCTTCTTTATTCTCTCATCACTACCGGAATAAGGGAAAAAGGAATCCATTTTTACACCTTGAAGTTTCGGTCATGTTTGTTTATGGCATGTAAGTGATTTTGAACCCCATTTTTAATAATTTCCATGTTTTTGAAGTTGTTTTAGCTTAATCTAACTAGCCCGGGGGTCAATTGTTAAAACAGTTAAAGATTGAAGGTTATGCCAAGAATGTTTTTTTAATGGTTCTTGATGTTAAATGGTAGATTATGAATCCTTGTTTATAAATAACCAAGTTGTGTAAAGTGATTTTTGATGAAATTTGCATTTAAGGGTTGATTTGTAAAAATGGTAAACATTCATGTTTAATTTATGAAATGATGATTTATTTGGGTTGGTTTAAGTCCTTAAAGATTTCGGTTAGCTTATAAAAGGGATTAAAATGCTTAGATTTCAATTTATAAGTTTCAAGACTAAATTGTGAAAAAGTTAAACTGTTAGGGGCAAAATAGTAATTTTGCATAAATATGAAATGTGGACTAAATTGAATACTATAAGTATTAAATGGATTGAAATTTTCTATTTAGATCAAGATAAACCACGTATGGACCTAGATCGAGGCAAAACAAAAGCTTCAGATTAGCTCATTTTAACTTCTACGCCTTAGTTGTCGAGGTAAGTTCGTATGAACGGTTGTTATATTCATGTTATTCAAATGTATGTTTATTATGTATTCATAATGTAATTGACATGTCATTCATTGCGGATACTCCACACCTCGTGTCAGCAGCATCATGTATCTTACATTCTGGCCCACAGCTCGTGTGAGCAATGATGTAAAGGAAAGGTTACGGTTATATAAAGGCACACTTTGTGTGAGCTTGCCTGAGTATCCGATGAAATTCTTGATGGTTCAATGGGTATGAAAACGAAATGAAATGGTAAGTGTTCAAATGGAATGTATCATGAACTTATGAAAAGTAAATGGTGACCTAAATGATGTGAATAAAGGTGTAAATTACTTGTTATGGATGAATTCATTTGAACCATGTATAAATGCACTAACTTGTGTATTTCAAATGTATGTTTAGCATGTATTCATAATGTAATTGACATTTCATTCGTTGCGGATACTCCACACCTCGTGTGAGTAGCATCATGTATCTTACATTCTGGCCCACAGCTCGTGTGAGCAATGATGTAAAGGAAAGGTTAAGGTTATGTAAAGGCACACTTTGTGTGAGCTTTCCTGAGTATCCGATGAAATTCTTGATGGTTCAATGGGTATGAAAATGAAATGAAACGGTAAGTGTTCAAATGGAATGTATCATGAACTTATGAAAAGTAAATTGTGACCTAAATGATGTGAATAAAGGTGTAAATTACTTGTTATGGATGGATTCATTTGAACCATGTATAAATGCACTAACTTGTGTATTTCATGATGTTGTATAGGCATTATGCCAAGCTTATGGTTTTAGTTGGTATTATACTTATGCTATTTACATTATGCAAATGAAATGGTAAGTTGTGTTTAAGTTATACGAGCTTACTAAGCATTAATTGCTTACGTAGTTTCTTTCCTATGTTTTATAGTTTATCAGAAGCTAGATCGATTTGGAAGCTCGTAGGAGATTTATCACACTATCCAGCATAAATATCTGTACTTTTTTTAATGTTTTGGCCAAGGTTATTATGGCATGTAAAGGTGGACTTATAATGGTATTTTAGTTGAATGTTTAGTTGATGATTTGGTATGTTTAAGTTGTGTAAGATAACTTTGTTGGTACATTTGATGCATTTCTAGTTTGTGTCATTGTGTCTATTTCATGTTGCATGTTTTGAATGGCTCATATGGTATGTTTTGAATTGGTATGATTATGGTGAAGTTATGGTATGTTTTAGAAAGTATTGAACTATATATTGATGGTTGAAAATAGGTAAAGTTGATATGTTTAGGTATGTTTTGATGATTGCATTTGAGGTGCCTTTGAATTGTGTATTGGTTAGTTTATTTAGGGTATTGGAATGGCATATACATATGTCTGTTTAGGCAGGGTTGGATGCCTTGAAGTGATGCACAAATGGTCCAAACGTTTATGCATGAAATGGTGATGAAAATGGTCTGCTCTAGGTGAATTTTTGGTCCACACAGCCTGAGACACGGATGTGTGTGGCACACGGCCTAGTGATGTGATCGTGTGTCATTTGAGAGTTCCTTTGCATGCAAGTCAATGAGTTACACGGCCTAACACATGGATGTGTGGGGCAACTTAGAAAGTTACACAGCCTGGCACACGGGCGTGTGACACGGTCGTGTGGCCCTACTCAGAGAGTTACACGGGTCAGGACACGGGCTGGGACACAATCGTGTGCCCCTAGTTCGAAGGTTACATATCCTGAGACACAGGCGTGTGTCTCAGCTGTATGAGGCACACGGCCGTGTGACCCTTGTTTCTAAAATTTATGATTTTTCCTAAACTTTCCAAATGATTTTAAATTGGTCCCGATTCGTTTCTATGATATTTTTAGGGCCTCGAGGGCTCGTATTAGGGACGGTATGTATGTATATAATTGGTTTATGAATTGTTTATGCTATTGAATGAAGTTAAGTTTAAATGTTTCTAATTGTACGGTAATGCTTCGTAACTCTAATCCAACGATGGATACGTGTTAGGGGTATTACATATGAAGAGTCTATTAAGTGAGTCTATATCTGTTCACCATGGTGAAGTCTAAAGGGGTCCGTTAAGACTTTAAACACGATCTCTAAAATGAAAGTCCATGACCATGGCACCATATCGAGTAAGACCATAGTTGGGCTATAGCATAATATGGAGAAACCATACCATGTAAAACCATAGCTGGCGGGTTATGGCATCGTATGGAATGAACTAAAGGAAGGTTATGACCTAATTAGGTTTTCTGCGTGACTGATAGCACTAGAAAGAACATAGGTTTTCCTCCTTACTTATAGGTTAAATTGTTAGGTTTTCCTCCTTACTTATTGGTTAAATTGTTCCCATTTAGTTATCCTTAGCATATATTTTAGCATTTTCAGTTTAGTAAATTGCATTTTATAACTCAGTGAATCCTAGTCTATTTTATACTTAATTTTGCTATCTTTTTGCATTAATGTCGCTGCATGAGCTAATTCTAGATTGCGTCCAGAATTGTAGCCGCACCTAACAACTGTTCGGATAAGAACTAAAAGTGCATGAGCTGTCCAGTCTAGTATAACCAACCTGTATATACAAGGATAGAATAATTCTTAGGAAATGACACATGTATTGTGGGAGGAAGACATAAAAGGTTGATGTGAGAAGAAAAATGGATGGGGGGAGAGAACTTTTTCTTATCCATCATCTTCTTCATCCTACCTTGAAGCTTGCATCTATGGCAGCTTAAGCCTCTCACGGGTGAGCCAATGTGAAAATTGATGCAGATTAGCTTCTGAAGAGGAGACCTAAGTCTGAGACAAGAGGGAATAGAGAGATTCAGTCGAGTTGTCTAGGAATAGTATTCTCCATACGATTCTTCCTTATTTCTTTCTAAATGATGGTGATTACTCTCTGTTTTCTGTTTGTATGGAAGTACACATGAATTCTTGGTTAAATGTTATCTTATTCAATCTTGCTTTTATTGTTTAATCTTAGGGTTTGAATGTTTCTTAACACGAAAGTGTTATTGCAGTCACTGACACTGGAAAGTGCAGTGACAGTTCAAGCCAACAAGCATTACAACGGAAGTTGAGTAAGGATTAGAGGAATTTAGTCCACTTGTTCTTAATAGTGCCATATTGCCATCATCGGAGGTGGGGTTAATGTGCATGTTTAAGTCTCAAATTAAATAAATGAGTGACACTTGGTAAGATATACATTGAAATTTATTGCCTTGATAATCACCTACCCTTTTATACCTTGTGAGCACTTAGTATTCCGCTGAAGATGCATGTTAGGGATCCCAGTTTATCATTATCATATTTTATTTTATTGTTTTCAAGTTGTTGCTCCGACAACTATCCTCACAATTTATCTCGTTTCTATCTAGTTATTGCACCGACATTAATAAACAAAAGACAACCATCCCTGTGGGATCAATATTCGATAGACTCACATCTGCCTACTATACTTGCATCGACAGTGTATGCTTGCACGTTATTACTGTGATGTTAAACAACCGATCAAGTTTTTGGCATTATGCCGACGATGGAGTTTGTTTGATGTTTATTTTTGTTTTTGTGTGTTTTTGCACTTTATTTTCCTTGTATAATATTTAGTATTCACTAACTAGTTTTTCTTTGTTGCTATTTCTTCAACTTCATTTTAGGTGTGTTATGACACGAAGTAAGTCGGATTTTCTTGCCGGTTTTGATCCAGAAATGGAAAGGATTGTTCGGAGTAGACTTCGAGAATAAAGAAATATGGCTCTACCATGGGACAATGCAGCCATACCCCCGATGCAATAGCAAAATGTTAATAACCCATTGTTGCCGCAAGATGCACACATGCAAAATAGGACTATACGATATTTTGTAGTACCTGTCTTGGATGATTTACAACCGGGAGTTGTTAGACCAGCAATCCAAGCTGGGAATTTTGAACTCA
Source organism: Gossypium sturtianum (assembly GCA_025698515.1). Classification (NCBI taxonomy): domain Eukaryota; kingdom Viridiplantae; phylum Streptophyta; class Magnoliopsida; order Malvales; family Malvaceae; genus Gossypium; species Gossypium sturtianum. The sequence continues at coordinate 44,725,974 of CM046948.1, forward strand.
AGCCAGTAATGTTTCAAATGCTAAATTCTAATGGAAAATATACTAGACTACCACATGAAGATGCGAGAGAACATCCTAAATCATTTTTATTGATCTGTGCTTCCTTTAGTCAACAAGGCATTCCTGATGATGTGTAACAGCCCGATTTTGGGTCTAGTCGTAACAGTGGTTTCGGGACCACAAATCTGACGCAGTAAATTTTTTATTATTATATTTTCATGGTCTACAATTTTACAGAATGATTTCGTGAAAATTTCGTTCGAAAATTTTGACGTTTGGGCACTCAATTTAGCCAAAAGGACGAAATTGTAAAAAGTACAAAAAGTTGAGTTCTACATGCTAGAGGTGTCTAATTGCTATGGAATTTTAAATTGGATGTCCTTAAGTGGTAATTAGACCATTGGTTAAGTTGGTGGACAAAATTGGACATGATTAGTCATGTTTCCAAAGTTTTTCATTAAGGGCATTTTAGTAATTTGGTAATTAAAATGAATTAAAAAGCAAAAAATCAAGCCAAAATTTGTCCACCTTCTACCCCATGGCCGAAACTTACATGGAGAAACCATGGCTAGGGTTTTTCAAGCTTCCAAGCTTGATTGTAAGTCCGTTCTACCCCATTTTTAATGATTTTTACATTTTTGAAATCCTCGTAACATGATCTATCTATTTCTACCATTAATTTAAGACATAATCAAAGTCTAAAATTTTACCCATGATGAATATTTGTGTATTTTGATGTTTGATGGTAGAAAATGCATGTTTATGATTTGTTAAACGACTTTTGCTAAGTGATTTTCGGTGAAAATGCCTAAAAGGACTTGTTTGTAAAAGTTATAAAATATGTAGTAAAAGTGTGTTTTAATGGAAATAGTGGGCTGTTATAGTTATGAAAATGGTTCGGCTAGGCTTTGTATATTAAAGAAATTGAATAGATTTCATTTTACGAGCCTAGGGACTAAATTGTAAAATGTCAAAAATTTAGGGGCAAAAATGTAATTTTTCCATAATAAGATTTTGGAATAAATTGAATAATGTGAATAATGAATGAGTTAAATGTGATATTATAGATAAAAAAATGAGGTTCGGAGTTAGAACGGGAGAAAAATGAGTATTTGACGATTTAGTCCTTTTCACCATTTTTATGTTGAGGTAAGTTTGTATGTTTAATAAGCATTAAATTATATGTGTATAAATGCTTAATTGATATAATTATGGTAAATGTTATATTATTGAAACGAAATGTGATTGTTATTGAGTATGATACTACGAAAATGACCGATAGAGATTCGGTGCAGCGAAAGTCACGGTTGAACCTTAGGAATAGATAGGATAGAAATGTCATGACATTAGGGTTACTGAGATTATGTGTAAGACCATATCTGGGATATGGCATCAATATGAGACATTCGTGTAAAACCATATCTTGGATATGGCATCGATATGAGACTTCGTGTAAGACCATAGCTGGGCTATTGGCATCGATACGAGATTACATGTAAGACCATATCTGGGATATGGCATTGGTACAGTACTATGTGTACGAGATTCCTGAGTATCCTTTAGTACTCCGAGTGGTTCAACGGGAAATTCAACGGTTATGTCAAAGAAGAGAAAGAGTATGTAAATATTACGAATTGGTACAGGTAGGTACGTAAAGTTTATATACATTGACTTCATGAAATTGTGAGCTCATAATTTCCACGAGAATGATTTTATGAAAACATTATGATTATTGGTCTATACTTGTGATGTATGAAATACATGATAAATTCTATTGATGATTTTGTCATTGGCTTTCGGGCCAAATTGAGTTAAGATATAGCATGTTATATTCATGCAAATTGTGATTTGTCAGGATATGTGAAAAAGGAAAGATTGGCATAATTGTCAATTAAAATGGTTATGAAAGTATGTGAAGATAAGAGTTTAGGAAATTGAGTGATGTTAAAGTATATGCTTGAACTGTAAATACTCATAATTAATATGCATGTTTATTATGTAGTTTGAAATGATTTGTTAATTGTTGTAATATGTTACAACATAAAGATTACGGTTGTTGGGCTAATGCAAGAATATTTCAAATTATGCTTATAAGTTGATAGAGCAAACATTGTGACTGAATAAAATTATAACCATGAGATTATGGTAGATTATAAAATTTGTGTTCATATTGTTGAACATGATAAACACTTGGTAAGATGTGATTGAGTAAGTTATACTTATGAGACTTAAATGACATTCATATGGATTTACATTGTGTTGATAGTATGATATATGTATGGTTGAGGTTGCTTATTATTTACATATGAACTTACTAAGCTATATACATAGCTTACCCCCTTCCTTTCATATTTCTTATAGGGTTATTAAGGTAGCTCCGGTTGGAGATCGCTGGAGATCCTATCACACTATCAAGCTATCAATTTAGGTATAAGTGAATTCAAGTATTTTAAGTCTATGGCATGTATAGGGACTATGTCAATTTGTTATGTGTGTCATTATTAATTTGGCCATATGTGTTAGCTTGTAATTGCTAATGCTTCATCTTATATATGTAGCCATGAATGATAGCTTATGTTGTAACAGCCCGATTTAGGGCCTAGTCAGAATGGTGGTTGTGAAACCACAAATCTGAAGTAGAAATATGTGTTTTATGATTTTATGAGGCTTATAATATGTTTGCATGATTATGTGAAAATTTTATGAGAAAATTTTATTTATTAGTGATCAATTTGTCCATTAGGACTAAATTGCAAAGATTAGAAAATATGAGATTCTAGAAGATTCAAGTATGAAATAGAACTATAAAAATTATTAGAGGTCCTTAATTAGCAATTAGACCAATATAGATTATGATGGACAAAAATAGACATGGGAAGGAAAAATCTCAAGAAAGGACCATTAAGGGCATTTTTGTCATTTGGTAAATAAAAGATTAAAAAGGGAAAAAGAAGTCAAAATTGTGTCCATCTTCTTCTCCCATGGCTGAAAACCACTAAGGAGCCATAGCTAGCATTTCTTCAACTTTCAAGCTTGATAGTAAGTGCAACCTAGCCCCGTTTTTAATGTTCTTCATATTTTTGAGATCCTCGTAGCTCGATTTAACTATTTCTAACTATATTTTGAGCTAGGGTTTATGTTCAAAAAAAATTACCCATGTATTACATGCATGTATTTTGATGATTTATGGAAGAATATGAAAGTTTGATGTATGATAAACATCTTTTCCTAAATGATTTTCATAAGAAATTCATAAAAATGACTAAATTGTAAAAGTTATGAAAGTGGTCATACATGGGTGAAATAGTGGAAATTAGAAGTTTTTGTAGTTAAGAAAAAGATTCGGCTAGGCCTAAAATACAAGAAAGTTGAATAAAACTCATTTTACGAGCCTAGGGGCAAAAGTGTAATTATGTGAAAGTTTAGGGGAAAAATTGTAATTTTGCAAAAGTAAGATTCATGAGTCAATTTAGTCAATGTGAGTATTAAACAAGTGAAATTTTTTTTATAGATCAAGAAACACGAAGCCCGGACCGAAACCGAGGCAAGAACAAAGTGTTGGACTAAATTGAACATCTTCACACATTTTGAGTACCGAGGTAAGTTTGTGTGGATTTATAGTTACGTGATATCATTATGCTTTTAATTACTTTATTTTATGAGAAATGAATATAAATTGCATGAAATTGATTTATGATGTTTCAATAAGATTATAATGAGATTATGCTAAGTTGAAGTCCCGGTTGAAGATTCGAAATAACGAGGATACGTATGCCACTACATGAGATATGGACGGCCCCGTATAAGACCATGTCTGGGACATGGCATCGGCAGCGAATGTAGGTCCCGTATAAGACCATGTTTGGGACATGGAATCGGCACCGAATGTAGGTCACGTATAAGACCATGTCTGGGACATGGCATCGACACCGATTGTAGGTCCCGCATAAGACCATGTCTGGGACATGGCATCGGCACCGAATGTAGGTCTCGTATAAGACCATGTCTGGGACATGGCATCGACACCAAATGTAGGTCCCGTATAAGACCATGTCTTGGACATGGCATCGGCACCGAATAAGAAAGGTCCCGTATAAGACTGTGTCTGGGACATGGCTTCGACACCAAAGGAAGGTCTCGTGTAAGACCATGTCTGGGACATGGCATCGAAATCTATGTACGATCTCATATAAGACCATGTCTGGGACATGGCATGTAACATCCTGAAATATTGGGCCTTTGCGTTTAGTATGTGGTTAGGGGTCTAGTATGGGCTCGGGATCGGGCCGAGGTCTTGGTTAAATTTTCTGTTTGGACACTATAGGGTTTAAAAGATGGTATCTGTGGGTTAAATTACAAAGTGGGCTTGTGGTCGAAGAGTGTGGTATTTGCAAAGGAGCTATAAGGTGGCGTCATTAACAGGTGAAGAGGCTCAAGTTTTTGGCCGCTTGGGGCCCATGTATTTGGGCCATTTTCGACACTTAAAAGAGGAGCAGATTGGACGACAATAGGGCTTAAAAATAGGGAAATTTAATGAATGGGATAATATAGATAATATGGCGGATAAGGAGTTTGATAAAGGGGGGAGTGTGAGAGGTGGTTTCGGCTGGGATTGTACATGAGTTAGTGTGGATTAAGTCAGAAGATAGGATGATGAAGATAAGAGAAAAACGTGGGTTAAGGATTTGAGAGTAGGTGGTGGCTGAAAGTTGGACTCTAGGGACAAGGGGGAGAAATCGGTTTTGATAAGGCTAAGGGGTGCCGAATTTTCATTATTTCCTAGGGCATAGTTTTATTTTTATTTTCCTTCTCTTATTTTCTCCTTCTAATTTAAGTAACTAAGGGTTCTTCTTCTTCTTCTTCTCTTTTCCTGCTAAAATCCGAAAATTCCCTTAAGCATTCTTTCTTTTCACACTTGTCTGCCATAGCCGAATCTGCCCTAGCCTTCGCGAAATCCTTCTTATACAGTTCCTATCACTTCTTTACGTTTGATATTGTTTTTCACCTTCTATTAGTTCTTTCTAAAGGCCGAAATCATAAACCCCATTTGATCTCTTCATAAAGCCGAACCCCCTCTGTTAGGAGAAGCCAAATCTGTTGGTGTTAAAGGTGAGTGCCGATTTCTTCTGCTTCCTTTCTTTTTAGGTTTTGAGACCATAGCGGAATGGCTAGATGGTGGTTAGGGCCATCCTTAGTTTGACGTGTTCCCTGATCTCGTGTTTTTTTCTTTGGCGGCATTCTGGGATTTGAAGGAGATCTAGTCGCTTAGGTTTCTAAGCCAGAAATCGGTAGCATTCGAACCATATTATTTTCGGGATTTCAAGGTAAGGATTTTGATTCTCCTTAAGTTGATCAATCGGGTTCTTTTTCGTTATTCGTGCCTTAACCTAATGTTTCGTTAAGCAATCATCATAGTACCTTCTGACCAAGGTCATTCATGGACTCGAATGTCAGCAAATCAAAGGAAGGGGTTGGATCTATGGTCCCAGCCCCAAAGTTCAAGAAACGAGCGGTGTCGGCGGTTCAGGATTGGCCGCCAGGTTGTGGACCGACTTCAGAGTAGAATAGTATACAGATAGCAATCGTATCGGCTAATGATAGTGTCGACATAGAAAGTGTCATCTTAACCGTAATCAGGTGTGTAGATCTCTATCACACTACTTAACCTGTATATATACATATGTTATGGGCTAAAAGCTGGAAAAATAGGCTGTATGAACAGTCGTGTTACCCAAAAAGGGTAGGCAATGGATGCCAGGTACGTGATCATAGAAACTTCTCTATGTGTATCGATGAATGTGCTAGATTGTAAATCCTTAAGTGGTATATTGTTTGATTTTGCATGAATGTACGCATGGGATGGGATTAATATGACTAAGGGGGAAGAGCATGATAATAGGTCACTTGGTGATCGGTGGTTAAACCACGAATTGAAATGTTAGGTCACAATAGTGATCGGTGGCTAAGCCACGTTAAATTCATTCCTGATTATTAGGAATAGGCAGCATGTCATCGATATGGTGTGTAGTGATTAGTGGGTTGATTGTAGAAATCCCCAAGGTGTGATGGTTGGTACGGTGGTGTGTAGAGGATGGATTTCTAGGTGGGATGGGCCATGTAGCATACATATGTTTTGTTGCCATTGTGTATGGGCCAAGGCCCATAATGTGTTTGTGGGCCTCAAGCCTTTTATGTGTTTTCGGGATTTGCACACTGAGTCTTGGTGACTCACCCTTTTATTTTCCCTGACTTTTCAGATGAGCAGTAGATCGTGGATAGGGGAGCCGAGGCAGACTCGAGGGGCCATCAAGTTTTATTGTATTTATTTTCATGAATTATTTTTGGTTTTCTTTAAGTTTTAATTTTGGAACTATTTATGTAATAAGGCCCTATGGTTTAGGTTATTGCTTTATATTTGACAGTGTTTACAGTTTATAAATTTATGTTCAAGGACTTAAAACATAAAAAGTAATAAAATAGGTTTTCCGAACACGTTCAAAGAAAAAGCAAAGGTTTTCATCAGATATCCTATTTTTAACAAATGCCTAAGTAAAGAAACTGAGATTTTCAGAAACCGTTAAAGTAAAGTTTTTACAATAAACCCCGTAGCATACCAGATCTGGTCGTAGTGTTTGGGCCGAGTTTGAGGTGTTACATTTTGGTATCAGAGCCCAGTTGCAAAACTCGGGCTGTGAAATGGGTCCAGTAGTAGTGTATGAAGTTGGTGAAAATGCTTTGGTTGAGATATGGCCTTCGAGTCTACCGGCACCCGATCCATGCAGGTAAGTATTCTAACTCTTGATGTGATATGCATGCTGGGTTGATGGGCTTTATGGACGTAGACTAGTATGATAGGAATTTATGAACTTTAGGCCTAGTTCAAACAATTCTTTAAATTCATAAAACTTAATCTAACTAAACATGTCCGTAAACCAGTCGCTAGGTTAAGGTGTGGCAACAGGCATGCGCATGTCTAGGATTTGATTCAGGGAGAGCTTGGTATTTAAGCAGTCCTAGTGACTCACCTCCTCTTCGCTGGAATCCTACCTGGTGCGTAGTGATTGTTCACTTTAGCCACGAGGACTTTTTGACGGGCCAAAATTTATAACTAGAACCCGGAAGGGACCAGTGACCCTATTTCACAAATTACTAAAAATATCCCCTAGGTTTGTAAAATTTTCGAAATACCCTTGATTTGTGAAAATTTCCCAGAATACCCCCGATTTGTAAAACTACCAAAATTTGTGAAATCACCGAAACACCTCCGGTTGGCAAAATTACCAAAATACCCATGTTTTGTAAATTTATCTGAAAACCCCTAGATCTACAACAGGTACCCGGTTTGCCAAAATTAAATCTCTCGAAATACCCCTGCTTTACAGAAAAAAAACTAAAATATCTCAATTTCAAAAAAAAAATCACCAGGATACCCTATTTTGTGTAATTACAAAAAATACCCTGTAGGAAAGAACTACAAAAATACCCCTGGGTAGTGAAATGACAAAAATACCCTTATGTGATGAATGTGGGTTCATGGATGCTACTTGTATGTTGATGTATGCTGGTTGAATGTATGTGGAACTAGCAGATATAAACTTGTGACTGGAACCCATAGAAATAATTTCGAAATCGAAAGAACTACTCTTAAAACCACTGTCCATAAGATTGTTCGTGGTTAATCAGTGGAAGAAATTAATAATTCATAAAATTTCTAGTCAGATAAACGCGAATCGGTAGAATGAGTACAAGGGGTCGTGGACGTCCTGCGCGTGGCCGAGGTAGGGGTAGGATGGCTGTGTCTAAACCAGTAGGATCTGGTTATGGGTCTGGAAACGAGATGCCAGTACCACCAGCTGCGGAGGTGGAATTTCAGGACCAGAAGGCCGGAGATAATGCGGTATCCCAGGCGATGTTAAGGGTTTTAGAGAGGGTTGCTGGGGCAGGCATGGGCACAGGAGCCCGAAAATCTGTGTCGGAGCGACTTAGAGCTAATGGGGCAGAAGTGTTTAGGGGAATTTCTGGAATAGCCCCGAGTACGGTGAAATCGGTTGGAGGCGGTTGAGCGTATAATGGATGATCCGGATTTCACGGAAGAGGAAAAAGCGAAAGGGGTTGTACCTCTCTGCGGGGACGAAGCTTATCAATGGTGGCTTACGGTTAAGGATGGTACGGTGGCTGACCGTATCACTTGGTATCTCTCAAAACAGCGTTTGAGTAAATACATTGGGACAAGTTATGTGGATGCGCGGCGTAAAGCATTTCGAACGGTGCAAGGAAGTAGGTCGGTGGCTGCGTCTGAGCGAAATTCTTACGCCTTAGCCGTTATGCTCGAGGAATGGTAGCCACAGACCATGAACATTGTGTTCGATTTGAAGATGGTCTAAGGGATGATTTGCGTGTACTGATAGCTCCACAGCGGGAGAGGGAATTTGCTGTGCTTGTGGAAAAAACTAAGATAGCAAAGGAGGTGGATCGAGTTGCTAAAGGACTATGACTGCTCGATCGAGTACCATCCGAGTAAAGCTAACATGGTGGCAGATGCCTTCAGTCGTAAAGTAATCTCTGACTTGAGAGTAATGGTTGCTCACCTTAGTCTATATGATGATGGGAGTTTATTAGCTGGACTCTAAGTGAAACCCTCTTGGGTCATCGGAGTTAAGGAGAAAGCGATGGCGACGAGTTGCTAAAGGAGAAGTTTTCGGTAGGATCAAGTGAAGGATCAACAGAATTTGGTGTGAACGAGGAAGGGCTATTATGTTTTCAAGGGAGAGTGTGTATGCCGAAAGATCCTGAGTTGAGGCATAAGATTTTGCAAGAAGCGCATGGTAGTCCATACGCTATGCACCCTGGAGGAAGTAAGATGTATCGAGATCTGCGAGATCAGTTCTGGTGGCCGAGTTTGAAGCGAGAGGTGACCGAATTTGTGGGGAAGTGTTTGACCTGTCAGTAGAGGTAAAGGCGAACATCGTTACAATAAGGGTTGTTGCAAATGGTGAAGATTCCTGATGGAAGTGGGAAAGGAGCACAATGGACTTTGTTAGTGGGCTACCCTCACTCCTACTAAAAAAGATTGATGCAGGTGATTGTTGACCGCTTGATGAAGTCTGCTCATTTCATACCAAAGATGCGTGTCGATTACTCTGCAGAAATTAGCTAAGCTATACATAGCGGAGGTAGTGAGGTTGCATGGGGTACCGGTATCAATCATATCGGACAGGACCCTAGGTTCACCTCACAATTTTGGAAGGCATTGCATCAAGCGTTGGGTACGGTTGGATTTCAAGATCTTGCGTTTCATCCTCGAGACCGATGGGCGATGCGGCGGGTAATCCAGATCTTAGAGGACATGTTGAGAGGATGTGTCATTGACTTGAGGGGTAGTTGGGAAGAGTTCTTACCGTTGGCGAGTTTGCGTACAACAATAGCTACCGATCAAGTATTCAGATGGCGCCCTATGAAGCATGTATGCAGGCGGAGGTGTCGTACACCTACCTACTGGACGGAATTAGGAGAACATCAGATTTTGGGTCCGAAGTTGGTTACCGAGACAGAGGAGAAGGTTGAGGTGATTCGGGCTCGACTGAAGGAAGCGTCAGACAGACAAAAGTCCTATGCTGACCTGAAGCGTAAGGACATAGAATTTGCAGTGGGTGACAAGGTGTTCTTGAAGGTGTCGCCATGGAAGAAAGTATTGAGGTTCGGACGGAAAGGTAAATTAAGTCCCAGATTTATCGGACCTTATCGGGTGTTGAAACGAGTGGGACCAGTAGCTTATGAGCTAGAACTACCTTCTGAGCTAAGTCAGATTCACAATGTTTTCCATGTCTCTATGTTAAGACGTTACCATTCGGATCCATCTCATGTGGTGCCAGTGGAAGAAATCGAAGTAAGACCCGATTTATCCTTTGAAGAGAAGCTAGTGGAAATCCTGGATCGTGATGTCAAAGTATTGCAGAGAAAGACGGTTTCGTTGGTTAAGGTTCTGTGGCAGAATCACAGTGCTGATAAGGCTACTTGGGAACCGGAAGAAGGGATGCGGCAACAATACCCTCATCTTTTCTGACCAGGTAATTTTGAGGTCAAAATTTCTTTAAGAGGGGTAGAACTGTAACATCCTGAAATATTGGGCCTTTGCGTTTAGGATGTGGTTATGTTAGTATGAGTGTTAGGGGTCCAGTATGGGCTCGGGATCGGGCCGAGGTCTTGGTTAAATTTTCTGTTTGGACACTATAGGGTTTAAAAGATGGTATCTGTGGGCTAAATTACAAAGTGGGCTTGTGGTCCAGTAGCGGGGGGCGCTTCAAAGGAGCTATAAGGTGGCATCATTAGCATGTGAAGAGGCTCAAGTTTTTGGCCGCTTGGGGCCCATGTATTTGGGCCATTTTCGGTACTTAAAAGAGGAGCAGGCTGGACGGCAATAGGGCTTAAAAATAGGGAAATTTAATGAATGGGACAATGTAGATAATATGGCGGATAAGGAGGTTGATGAAGGGAGGAGTGTGAGAGGTGGTTTCGGCTGGGATTTTGCATGAGTGAGTGTGGATTAAGTCAGAAGATAGGATGATGAAGATAAGAGAAAAACGTGGGTTAAGGATTTGAGAGTAGGTGGTGGCCGAAAGTTGGACTCTAGGGACAAGGGGGAGAAATTGGTTTTGATAAGGCTAAGGGGTGCCGAATTTTCATTATTTCCTAGGGCATAGTTTTATTTTTATTTTCCTTCTCTTCTTTTTTCCTTGTAATTTCGGCAACTAAGGGTTCTTCTTCTTCTTCTCTTTTCCTGCCAAAAGCCGAAAATTCCCTTAAGCATTGTTTCTTTTCACACTTGTCTGCCATAGCCGAATCTGCCCTAGCCTTGGCGAAATCCTTCTTATACTGTTCCTATCACTTCTTTACGTTTGATATTGTTCTTCCCCCTCGATTAAGTCTTTCTAAAGGCCAAAATCATAAACCCCATTTGATCTCTTCATAAAGCCGAACCCCCTCTGTTAGGAGAAGCCGAATCTGTTGGTGTTAAAGGTGAGTGTCGATTTCTTCTGCTTCCTTTCTTTTTCAGTTTTGAGACCATACCCGAATGGCTAGATGGTGGTTAGGGCCATCCTTAGTTTGACGTTTTCCCTGATCTCGTGTTTTTTTCTTTGGCGGCATTCTGGGATTTGAAAGAGATCTAGTCGCCTAGGTTTCTAAGCCAGAAATCGGTAGCATTCGAACCATATTATTTTTGGGATTTCAAGGTAAGGATTTCGATTCTCCTTAAGTTGATCAATCGGGTTCTTTTTCGTTATTCGTGCCTTAACCTAATGTTTCGTTAAGCAATCATCATAGTACCTTCTGACCAAGGTCATTCATGGACTCGAATGTCAGCAAATCAAAGGAAGGGGTTGGATCTGTGGTCCCAGCCCCAAAGTTCAAGAAACGAGTGGTGTCGGCGGTTCAGGATTGGCTGCCGGGTTGTGGATCGGCTTCAGAGCAGAATAGTAGATAGATAGCAGTCGTATCGGATAATGATAGTGTCGACATAGAAAGTGTCGTCTTAACCGTAATCAGGTGTGTAGATCTCTATCACACTACTTAAACTATATATATACATATGTTATGGGCTAAAAGCCGGAAAAATAGGCTGTATGAACAGTCGTGTTACCCAAAAAGGGTAGGCAATGGATGCCAGGTACGTGATCATAGAAACTTCTCTATGTGTATCGATGGATGTGCTAGATTGTAAATCCTTAAGAGGTATATTGTTTGATTTTGTGTGAATGTATGCATGGGATGGGATTAATATGACTAAGGGGGAAGATCATGATAATAGGTCACTTGGTGATCGGTGGTTAAACCACGAATTGAAATGTTAGGTCACAATAGTGATCGGTGGCTAAGCCACGTTAAATTCATTCCTGATTATTAGGAATAGGCAGCATGTCTGTCGATATGGTGTGTAGCGGTTGGTGGGTTGATTGTAGAAATCCCCAAGGTGTGATGGTTGGTACGGGCTAGTGTGTAGAGGATGGATTTCTAGGCTGGGATGGGCCATGTAGCATACATATGTTTTGTTGCCATTGTGTATGGGCCAAGGCCCATAATGTGTTTGTGGGCCTCAAGCCTTTTATGTGTTTTGGGATTTGCACATCGAGTCTTGGTGACTCACCCTTTTATTTTCCCACGACTTTTCGGATGAGCGGTAGATCATGGATGGGAGAAGAGGCGGACTCGAGGGGCCATCAAGTTTTATTTTATTTATTTTCATGAATTATTTTCGGTTTTCTTTAAGTTTTAATTTTGGAACTATTTATGTAATAAGGCCCTATGGTTTAGGTTATTGCTTTATATTTGACAGTGTTTGCAGTTTATAAATTTATGTTCAAGGACTTAAAACATAAAAAGTAATAAAATAGGTTTTCCGAACACATTCATAGAAAAAGCAAAGGTTTTCATCAGATATCCTATTTTTAACAAATGCCTAAGTAAAGAAACTGAGATTTTCAAAAACTGTTAAAGCAAAGTTTTTACAATAAACCCCGTAGCATACCAGATCTTGTCGTAGCGTTTGGGCCGGGTTTGGGGTGTTACATGGCATCGACATCGAGCTAAGAAATCCCGTGTAAGACCATATCTGGGATATAGCATTGGCATCAAGAGGTGATCCCATGTAAAACCATATCTGGGATATGGCATTGGCATCGTGATACATGTATGATGAGATTGAGTATCCTCCGATATTTCGAGTAGTTCAACGGGAAAGAGAGCTAAGTATACAAAAATGGCTAGAGTTAAACTATACAAAGAGTTACATTTAAGTGAAAGATAGTTATGATTTAAGTTTATGTTCATGATAGCATAAGTGCTAAAGTATGTGATGAAGTGATACAGGTACCATGAGTAAAATACGAGTTATGAAACCATAATGTGATATGTAATTGGGTAAGCGTAAGTACGAGTAAGTATGTCAAAGTACTTGGGAACTTGTGTTATTATTATTCTATGAGATGAATGGATTTTACCATGAGTACTTATGTTGCTATTTTAATACATGCAAACTTACTAAGCTATATGCTTACCCCTCTCTTTTCCCTTTTCTTGTAGCATCGCCAAGCTAGCTCAGAGATCGTAGGACGTCGAAGCTCGGATCACACTATCAATTATTCATTTGGTATAGTAAAGTTGAGTTGTTTTTAGTATGGCATGTATAGGAACTTGGTCATTTTGTGTTATGTCATATTTGAAAGTCAAAGTGTTAGCTATTAATGTTATACACTCATTTTGTAAATGGCCATTAAGAATTGGCTAATATTTGTTAAGTTTTATAACTTAATGATGATGAGATCTATGTTGGGCTTGAATGATGATTTGTGAGTCTTCATAGTGTATTATTGCCATGTTATGGGTTGCTTGTGTTGGTATATATTTGTTTATGTTTCAGGGTGGCAATAGGCTTGGAAAATAGCCTTCTAATTGTCCACACGGGTAGACACACGGGCGTGTGTCTAGGCTGTGTGTGTGTTAATAGGCCGTGTGTCCCCTGCATCAAATTTACGAGAATTTGATTCGCCACACGGGCCAGCACACAGGCGTGTGCCTAGGCCGTATGCTATTAAGGGTGTGCTGATGTCATAAACATAATACCCAGGTTTTCACATACGGGTGAGGCCATGGGCGTGTCTAGGCCGTGTGAGGGACACGAGCCTCAGACACGGGCGTGTGTCCGGCCGTGTGAAAACCCCTATAGGTTCGAAATGAAAAATAAATTCCACACGGGCTGGGAACATGGGCGTGTGTGACCACACGGCCTGCCCACACGGGCATGTGGCCCTGCTTTAGGTAAAAATTTCCTAAGTGTTCAAAAGTATCCGGTTTAATTTCAAAACCTCCTGAATGTATGTCTAGGGCCTTGTAGGCCCATAATGATGATGTTAATAATATGAATGAAAAGTTTTAAAGTTGAAACAAAAATTTATAGCCCGAAGTTTTATGTTTGAGTAAGTTATGCCCGGTAATGCCTCATACCCCGTTCCGGCGTCGGATATGGGTAAGGGGTGTTACATTTAGTGGTATCAGAGCTACGATTTAGCCGATTCTCGGACTAGCGTAGCGTATGCATGAGTCTAGCTATACATGCCATACATATGAGTATTTATGTAATGATAGTGTGACGATTCCTGACGATTTAAATTGTGTTTTCATATAGTAAATGGATCCCGAAAAAGCTGTGGTTGATGATGTAGAAAGTAACGCGTCGGCTCCCACCGAAGGGACGGTGCCGAATGAAAATGAGAATAGACCTATGACTGTAAGTCAGAGAAGAGGAGAAGAGGCTAGGGAAGCCTTTCTCCACATGATGAATGCATGGTACATGGTATTCGTTCGTGTGAACCCGAATGCACAACCCCCTCCAACCCCATATATTCCTCAACCTACCCTAGTAGCTCCCCAAGTGGTAGAAGTGGTAAGAAGAGAAAAGCCTCCGATTGACAGAATCCAAAAACAATGAGTCGAGGAATTTCGAGCTAGTAAGGATGATGATCTGGAAAGAGCAGAATTTTGGCTTGAAAATACCATCAGGGTATTTGATGAGTTATCCTGTACACCTGATGAGTGCATGAAACGCGTAGTGTCTCTTCTGAGAGATTCTGCTTATCAGTGGTGGAACACCCTTGTGGCGGTTGTAACAAGGGAAAGAATCACATGGGAGTTTTTCCAAGAAGAATTCTGGAAGAAGTACATTAGCCAAAGATTTATTGATCAGAAAAGAAAGGAATTCCTTGAACTGAAACAAGGTAGAATGACAGTAACAGAATATGAGCGTGAATTTGTAAGACTCAGCAAGTACGCTCGGGAGTGTGTGTCCTTTGAATCCATCATGTGTAAGAGGTTTGAGGACGGATTAAATGAAGATATCAGATTATTTGTTGGTGTCCTTGAGTTGAAGGAATTTGTTGTGCTAGTGGATCGGGCTTGTAAAGTCGAGGAATTGGTGAAAGAGAAAAGGAAAGTTGAGATGGGGTACCGCGACTCAAGAAAGATACAATTGAATAAGTCATTTCAGTCCTCGTCTAAGAAGTTGGGAGACTTCCCTACCCGATCAGCTACCTCAGCTGGGTTTTCAAATAGAAGTAAGAGTAAACAGTACTCGGGTATTAAAGCTCAGACTACTTCAGTCGCTAGCGTTGGGAACACATGACCAAATAGACCGAAATATCCACAGTGCAACAGACGACATCCCGGTGAAAGCCGAGCCCATGAGAGAGCCTGTTTTAAGTGTGGTTCCCAAGATCATTTCATTAGAGAATGCCCTGAGATGGTTGAAAAAGAGAAAAATCAGAGTGCCAGATTGGGAAGTACTACTTGTGGGAGACAACAGAGAAACCCGGGGAGTGGAACGAGTAGTAAGAGTTTACCCAGAGAGCAGGTTGCAAGATCTGAGGGTAGAGCACCTGCGAGGACTTACGCCATTCGCGCTCGCGAAGAGGCGTCATCGCCTGATGTAACTACGGGTACATTTTATCTCCATGATACTAATGTTGTTGCTTTAATTGATCCGGGATCTACCCTCTCATATATTTGCATAAAATTAGTATCTAGTATGAGCATGCCCGTAGAGTCTACAGAGTTTGTGATAAAAGTGTCCAATCCTTTAAGCAAAAGTGTATTAGTTGATAAGGTATGTAAATTTTGCCCATTGATGATTAGAGGTCATTATTTTAAGGCCAATCTAATGTTATTTCCATTTGATGAATTCGATATAATTCTTGGTATGGGTGGTTAACCCTTTCGGGATGTGTGAAGAAATTGTGGAAAGAAATACATCGAATTGAGATGTGAAAACGGGGACACCCTTCGTGTTGAATCAGATGAATAAGACAGACTGCCTGTAGTGATCTCTTATATGTCTACCCAAAAATATGTAAGAAAGGGATACAAAGCATATCTTGCCTTTGTGATGAATGCCAAAGACACTGAGTTAAGAATTGAATCAGTACCGATAGTATGTGAGTATCCAGATGTATTCCCAGAAGAGTTGCCAGGGTTTCCTCCAGTTAGAGAAATCGAATTTGGCATCGAATTAGCCCCTGGTACTACACATATATCGATTGCATCATACAGAATGGCCCCAACTAAGTTGAAGGAATTAAAGGCACAGTTGCAAGATTTGACAGACAAAGGTTTTGCTAGACCGAGTTATTCCCCGTGGGTGCTCTAGTTCTATTTGTGAAAAAGAAAGATGGTTCCATGAGATTTTATATAGATTACCGATAGCTTAATAAGGTTACTGTGAAGAATAAGTACCCATTGCCAAGTATCGACGATTTGTTTGATCAATTGAAGGGAGCCACTGTGTTTTCCAAGATAGACTTGAGGTCCGATTATTACAAATTGAGGGTCAAATACTCAGATGTGTCGAAAATTGCATTTCGGGCAAGGTATGGGCACTATGAATTTTTAGTCATGCCTTTCAGTTTAACAAGTGCCCCTTCCATGTTTATGGACTTAATGAACCGTATATTTCGGCCATACTTGGATAAGTTTGTTGTGGTTTTTATTAATTATATACTGATATATTCTCGTGATGAGAATGAGCATGCCAAGCACTTAAGGACGGTTTTACAGATTTTACGAGATAATCAGTTGTATGCCAAGTTTAGCAAGAGTGAGTTTTGGCTCAAAGAGGTTGGATTTTTGGGGCACATTGTCTCGGGAGATGGAATCCGAGTAGACCCAAGCAAGATTTCAGCCATTGTTCATTGGAAAATGCCAAGAAATGTTTCAGAGGTTAGAAGTTTTCTGGGCCTAGTTGGCTATTACAGACGATTTGTCAAGGGATTTTCTATGATAGCCACTTCGATGATGAGGCTATTACAGAAAGATGTAAAGTTCGAATGGACAGAGAAATGCCAACAGAGTTTCGAGAAATTAAAGACATTGTTGACTGAGGCTCCAGTTCTAGTGCAACCTGAACCGGGAAAAGAATTTGTGATCTACAGTGATGCATCCTTGAATGGATTGGGCTTTGTGCTTATGCAAGAAGGCAAGGTGATAGCGTATGCCTCTTGGCAGTTGAAGCCGTATGAGAAGAACTACCCGACACATAATTTAGAATTGGTTTCCATTGTGTTTGCTTTGAAGATATAGAGACACCATTTGTATGGTGAAAGATGTCGGATATTCACCGATCATAAGAGCTTAAATTACTTGATGACTCAGAAGGAATTGAATTTAAGACAACGAAGATGGTTAGAGATGATAAATGACTATGAGCTAGTCATTGACTACCACCCGAGAAAGGCGAATGTAGTCACCGATGCCTTGAGTAGAAAGTCTTTATTTACATTGAGGGCTATGAATGCACGAGTGACTTTTTCGGATGATGGTTCCATTCTAGCCGAGTTGAGGGCTAGACCGATGTTCCTTAAAGAGATTTATGAGGCCCAGAAAGAGGACAGCAACTTGCAAGCCAAAAGAGTTCAGTGTGAGTCGGGAGTTGAGTCTGACTTTTAGGTAAACTCTGATGGATGTTTGATGTTCAGAGATAGAGTCTGTGTACCGAGAAACAATGAGCTTATTTGGAAGATTTTACACGAGGCACATATCGGATGTCTATTTGTACATCCGGGCAGTACAAAAATGTATAATGATTTGAAGAAATAGTATTGGCGACCGAGTATGAAGAAAGATATTTCTGAGTTTGTATCAAGATGCTTAATTTGCCAACAAGTGAAGGCTGAACACCAAGTACCCTCGGGTCTACTTCAGCCTATTATGGTTCCCGAGTGGAAATGGGACCGTGTTACCATGGACTTTGTGACGGGTTTGCTGTTGACACCGAGCAAGAAAGATAACGTATGGGTGGTGGTAGATAGACTCACGAAGTCAGCCCACTTCATACCGGTACGTGTTGATTATTCACTTGATAAGTTGGAAAACTTGAATGTTTCTGAGATTGTAAGGCTTCATGGAGTGCCCTTGTCTATTATATCGGATTGAGATCCTAGATTTACATCCCAATTTTGGAAAAAGTTGCAAGAAGCTTTGGGCACAAAATTGAGTTTTAGTACCGCTTTTCACCCGAAAACTGACGGACAGTCGGAGAGATTAATACAGATACTTGAAGATATGCTCCAGTGTTGTGTTCTCGAATTTCAAGGTAGTTGGGAAAAGTACTTACCATTGGTAGAGTTTGCCTATAATAACAGTTTTCAGTCGAGTTTGAAAATGGCGCCTTATGAGGCTTTGTATGGGTGTAAGTGTCGAACTCCTTTGTATTGGACTGAACTCAAGGAAAATCAGATTCACGGGGTCGATTTGGTTAGAGAAACCAAAGAGAAGGTAAAAATAATCCGTGATTGTTTAAAAGCTGCCTCAGATAGACAAAAGTCCTATTCAGACTTGAAACGGAAAGAGATCGAGTTTCAAGTTGGTGACAAGGTATTCTTGAAAGTGTCACCATGGAAGAAAGTTCTCAGATTTGGCTGAAAAGGCAAATTGAGTCCGCGTTTTATCGGACCGTATGAGATCACCGAGAGGATAAGACTGGTAGCCTGTCGATTGGCTTTGTCGTCTGAATTGGAGAAGACTCATGACGTGTTTCACGTGTCGATGTTACGATGTTACCGATCAGATCATTCGCATGTTATTACACCAACAGAAGTTGAAATTCAGCCCGATATGACATATGGTGAAGAACCGGTTAAAATTTTAGCACGGGAAGTTAAACAGCTAAGAAATAAAAGTATAGCTCTTGTGAAAGTACTATGGCAGAGACATGGGGTAGAAGAGGCTACATGGTAGCCCGAGGAGGCTATGAGGAACCAGTACCCAAACCTTTTTGCTGGTAAGATTTTCGGGGACGAAAATCCCTAAGGGGGGAGAATTGTAACAGTCTGATTTAGGGCCTAGTCAAAATGGTGGTTGCGAAACCACAAATCCAAAGTAGAAATATGTGTTTTATGATTTTTATGAGGCTTATAATATGTTTCCATGATTATGTGAAAATTTCATGAGAAAATTTTATTTATTAGTGATCAATTTGTCCATTAGGACTAAATTGCAAAGATTAGAAAATATGAGATTCTAGAAGATTCAAGTATGAAATAGAATTATAAAAATTATTAGAGGTCCTTAATTAGCAATTAGACCAATATAGATTATGATGGACAAAAATAGACATGGGAAGGAAAAATCTAAAGAAAGGACCATTAAGGGCATTTTTGTCATTTGGTAAATAAAAGATTAAATAGGGAAAAACAAGTCAAAATCGTGTCCATCTTCTTCTCCCACGGCCAAAAATCACTAAGGAGCCATAGCTAGGGTTTCTTCAACTTTCAAGCTAGATAGTAAGTACATCATAGCCCTGTTTTTAATGTTCTTCGTATTTTTGAGATCCTCATAGCTCAAATTAGCTATTTCTAACTATATTTCAAGCGAGGGTTTATGTTCAAAAAAATTTACCCATGTATGACATGCATGTATTTTGATGATATATGGAAGAATATGAAAGTTTGATGTATGATAAACATCTTTTCCTAAATGATTTTCATGAGAAATTCATAAAAATGACTAAATTGTAAAAGTTATGAAAGTGGTCATACATGGGTGAAATAGTGGAAATTAGAAGTTGTTGTAGTTAAGAAAAAGATTCGGCTAGGCCTAAAATACAAGAAAGTTGAATAAAACTCATTTTACGAGCCTAGGGACAAAAGTGTAATTATGTGAAAGTTTAGGGGCAAAATTATAATTTTACCAAAGTATGATTCATGAGTCAATTTTAGTCAGGGTGAGTATTAAACAAGTGAAATTGTTATTATAGATCAAGAAACACAAAGCCCGGACCGAAACCGAGGCAAGAACAAAGTGTTGGACTAAATTGAACATCTTTACACATTTTGAGTACCGAGGTAAGTTTGTGTGGATTTATAGTTACGTGATATCATTATGCTTTTAATTACTTTATTTTATGAGAAATGAATATAAATTACATGAAATTGATTTATGATGTTTCAATGAGATTATAATGAGATTATGCTAAGTTGAAGTCCCGGTTGAAGATTCTGAATAACGAGGATACATATGGCACTACATGAGATAAGGACGGCCCCGTATAAGACCATGTCTGGGACATGGCATTGGCACCGAATGTAGGTCCCGTATAAGACCATGTCTGGGACATGGCATCGGCACCGAATGTAGGTCCCGTATAAGACCATGTCTAGGACATGGCATCGGCACCGAATGTAGGTCCCGTATAAGACCATGTCTGGGACATGGCATCGGCACCGATGTAGGTCCCGTATAAGACCATGTATGGGACATGGCATCGGCACCAAATAAGGAAGGTCCTGTATAAGACCGTGTCTGGGACATGGCTTCGGCACCAAAGGAAGATCTCGTGTAAGACCATGTCTGGGACATGGCATCGACATCGAGCTAAGAGATCCCGTGTAAGACCATATCTAGGATATAGCACCGGCATCAAGAGGTGATACCATGTAAGACCATATCTGGGATATGGCATTGGCATCGTGATACATGTATGATGAGATTGAGTATCCTCTGATATTTTGAGTAGTTCAACGGGCAAGAGAGCTAAGTATAGAAAAATGGCTAGAGTTAAACTATACAAAGAGTTACATTTAAGTGAAAGATAGTTATGATTTAAGTTTATGTTTATGATAGCATAAGTGCTAAAGTATGTGATGAAGTGATGCAGGTACCATGAGTAAAATACGAGTTATGAAACCATAATGTTATATGTAATTGGGTAAGCGTAAGTACGAGTAAGTATGTCAAAGTACTTGGGAACTTGTGTTATTATTATTCTATGAGATGAATGGATTTTACCATGAGTACTTATGTTGCTATTTTATTCCATGCAAACTTACTAAGCTATATGCTTACCCCTCTCTTTTCCCTTTTCTTGTAGCATCGCCAAGCTAGCTCGGAGATCGTAAGACATCGGAGCTCGAATCACACTTTCAACTATTCATTTGGTAAAGTAAAGTTGATTTGTTTTGAGTATGGCATGTATAGGAACTTGGTCATTTTGTGTTATGTCATATTTGAAAGCCAAAGTGTTGGCTAATAATGTTATACACTCATTTTAAAAATGGCCATTAAGAATTGGCCAAGATTTGTCAAGTTTTATAACATAATGATGATGAGATCTATGTTGGGCATGAATGATGATTTGTGAGTCATCATAGTGTATTATTGCCATGTTATGGGTTGCTTGTGTTGGTATATGCTTGTTTATGTTTCAGGGTGGCAATAGGAATTGAAAATAGCCCTCTAATTATCCACACGGGTCGACACATGAGCGTGTGTCTAGGCCCTGTGTTGCACACGGCCAACCCCATGGGTGTGTTGATAGGTCGTGTGTCCCCTGCATCAAATTTACGAGAATTTGATTCGCCACACGGGCCAGCACACGGGCGTGTGCCTAGGCCGTGTGCTATTAAGGGTATGCTAACGTCATAAACAGAACACCCAGGTTTTCACACACGGGTGAGGACACGGGCGTGTCTAGGCCGTGTGAGGGACACGGGCCTCAGACACGGGCGTGTGTCCGGCCGTGTGAAAACCCCTGTAGGTTTGAAATGAAAAATAAATTCCACACGGGCTGGAAACATGGGCATGTGTGACCACAAGGCCTGCCCACATAGGCGTGTGGCCCTGTTTTAGGTAAAAGAATTCTAAGTGTTCAAAAGTATCCAGTTTAATTTCGAAACCTCTTGAATGTATGTTTAGGGCCTCGTAGGCCCATAATGAGGATGTTAAGAATATGAATGAAAAGTTTTAAAGTTGAAACAAAATTTTATAGCCCGAAGTTGTATGTTTGAGTAAGTTAAGCCCGGTAATGCCTCGTACCCCGTTCTGGCATCGAATATCGGTAAGGGGTGTTACATATGTTGATCATAAGTTTATTCATATTGTAACACCCCTAACCCGTGTCCGACGTCGGTCTAGGGTTAAGAGCGTTATCGGACAGATCGAAAAACTTTAACAGACAATTCATCAAGAACTCATCAATTACATTCATATTGTCCCTTAAGTAAGCCATCGAGACTTAAAGCATGCTCATAAATAGGGTCGGGACTAAACTGGAACACATACAAAATTTCACAGAAATTTAAAACTTTTCTAAGTTTCAGGGGTTACATGCCCGTGTAGGCAAGTCGTGTGCCTCCCACGGCTGCTAGACACCCCCCGTGTGTCCTGCCCGTGGTCGAAACTGACCTCACCTCCAAGGACACCAAGCACGCCCGTGTGCCTTGGCCGTGGTCGAATCTGACCTCACACCCACGGCCACCAAGCACGCCTGTGTGCCTTGGCAGTGGTCAAATCTGTCTTTACACCTACGGCCACCCAGCACCCCGTGTGCTAAGGCCGTGTACTCATAGGCCAATACTGACTTTCTCACACGGCTACTAGACACTCCCGTGTGTCATGGCCGTGTGCTATTAGGCTATCTACTGACTTAGCCCCACGGTCACTAGCCACGCCCGTTTGCCACAACCGTGTGACATTATAGGCCATTCGCAAGGCCAAAATGCCACCCACATAGGTCATATCTACAAGCAATGTTTACCAACTCATTTCATGCATATTTATTAACCAATAACACACCAAAACAATCATCCTATCAATACATTCAATGCCCATTTCATTCATGCCAACTTTCAAGACAAAATATATATAACTAAAGCATTTCTCAATCATTTTCCTACCCAAAAACATGACCATATCATGAGAAGCAAACCATACCAAAACAACTACACATACCACATTCATCAAGGCAAAATATGAAACAATAATTAGTCACATCTCATGACCAAGTCTAAACATCAACTTATACCAAAATACTAGCCTATACATGCCATATCTAGTTATAAATATTTCCAAAGTGTACCAAAAGGAGTTTAGTAGTGTGATGACGATCCTTTACGGTCCCGAGCCTTCAGTAGCTTTAACGACCTATAAAATAGAGAAATCACACACACAGAGTAAGCTTTCCAAAAGCTTAGTAAGTCATAATACAAACAAACTTAGCATGGATTGCACATAACAAATTTAATAAGATAACAAATATGGTTCTCATGACAAAAATCACCTCTTTCTTTCTTTAGCTTATATGCTTATCCATAACTTACCGTATATGCATATAGTTCATCTAGTCAAAACTTTACATATCGTATTATCAATTCCATATACATAACATCATAATATATTCACATAGATACTTACCTTATATACACAATTAGTATATAAGCAACGTACCTGAAACGGATATTCATTCACTTAATTTATCAAAGCTCAGATTTGCAATTTGTATCACAGACTTGCCCGTTGAACCGTAAGGAATCTAGTAGGATACTCAGAAAGTTCAGAATAGTCGTACAACGCCAACGTCCCATACGAGGTCTTATATGTACTCTAATATCGATGCCACTGTCCCAGGCAGGGTCTTACACGAATCAATACGATGCCGATGTCCTAGACATGGTCTTACACGCAAGGATCATAACGATGCCAACGTCCCAGACGTGGTCTTATACGTAAAGCTTATATCGATGCCAACGTCCCAGACGTGGTCTTACACGAGTCTCAAATCAACGCCAACGTCCCAAACGTGGTCTTACATGATGAAAACAAAACAGATACCTATGTCATGACATAGCTAATCCTATCTATTCCTAGGTTAGTACAGGACTTCTCGGATATTGTCGATAAGTCGATCTTATCTTGGAATTCATATGCAGTGCATCTCGTAAACATTCATAATCATCAATAGTCATATGGATATGCTCAATTCAATACAATTATTCTTATTGTAATATGACTTACCTCAGATTTGATTTATCGAAATGGAAATGGGTACTCGGTTATTTTCGCTTTCCCGCGATCTAAGTCCGTTTTCCTCGGTTCTTGATCTTGAATTTAAACCCTAAAATGGCCGAACCTTAACAAGCTTAAGTTCTTTATTTTTTCTTTGTGTTTTTCGGCAAGAAGATGACAAAATGAGGCCACTAACTCATGTTTCTTTTATTATAATAACATAACTTATAAAATAGTATAATATAAATTTAACTTATAAAATAACAAATAAAAGCATAATATATATATATATGTTGTCGTCCACTAACCAAAGAAATGGATAATTTGCCATATAAATCCTCCATACTTATAAAGACATAACAAATAAGCATATTTTCATTAAACATGCAAATTTGCATTTCAATGCAATTCAATCCCTTTCATCAAATTAACCACACAAACGGACAAATCAACTTACAGAAATTTACCACATGCTTAATCACATATCAACGGCACAGAATATAATATTAAAATATTATTCAAACTCGGATTTGTGGTCTCGAAACCACTGTTCCGACTAGGGTATAAACTGGACTGCTACACATATGCTAATGCCCTCTTGTGAATGTGAAGTTAGTATGTTTTTAACGGGCTAAGTACGATGTTATAAGCATGATAAATGATAGTATAAGAATGACATGTTTTTGTTTTGTTGTGGTTGTTTGGTTGCATTTATATGCCTGAATTTGTGCCATGTGATGTTGTGTAGATGTGTGCAAGTGAGGGTGGCAAAATGGCTTGGTAAGTAGCCTTATTTTTGTCCACACAGGTAGACACACGGGTATGTGTCTAGGCCGTCTGTGACACACGGTCTGCCACACGGGCATGTGTTAAGGCCGTGTGTCCCCTGCACCTTAATTTTGAAAAACAGAATGTCCAGATTTGAGCACACGGGCAGAGACACAGGCGTGTGTCTCAGCCGTATGTGCTACACGGCCTGTACACGGGTTTGTGGCACAGCCGTGTGGCACAAGTCAGAGAGCACCCTAATTTCGAACATGGCCTGTAGCACGGGCATGTCTAAGGGTCACACGGGCATGTCCTTTGGACCATACGGGCGTGTGAGCCCTGTAACATGGAAAATTTTCTAAGTTTTGTAAAATTTTCTAAAGTTCTCGGTTTAGTCCTAAACCACATCCAAAGCATGTTTTGGGCCTCGTATGCTCATTTTAAGAACGCTATGGATGTGTATGAAAAGTTTTAATTTGGATGGAAATTTATGACTCGGAAATGTATGTTTGCTTCTGTTTATGTCCGGTAATGCCTCATACCATGTTCCTGCATTGAATACGGGTAAGGGGTGTAACATTTAGTGGTATCAGTGCTACGATTTAGTCAATTCTCAGACTTAATTTATGGTCTACAGTTTTATGGAATGATTTCGTGAAAATTTTGTTCAAAAATGTTGACGTTTGGGCACTTAATTTAGTTAAAAGGACTAAATTACAAAAAGTGCAAAATGTGTGTTCTAGAAGCTAGAGGTGTCTAATTGCTATGAAACTTTAAATTGAAGGTCCTTAGGTGGTAATTAGACCATTGGTTAAGTTAGTGGACAAAAATGGACATGAAGTAAGAGAATTTTTATGTTTTAAGTTAGGGGCATTTTGGTCATTGGGCTAATTAAATGAAATAAAAATCAAATTAAAAGCCAAATTTTGCTCATCTTCTACCCCTTGGCCGAATTTTACAAGAGGAAGACATAGCTAGGGTTTTTCAAGCTTCCAAGCTCGATTATCAAGAAAAACGAAGTTCGAACCTAGATCGGGGGAAAAACAAAGTGTTTGACAATTAGGTCCATTTTCACTATTTTGTATTGAGGTAAGTTTGTACGTAAATAATGAAATGTTATATTTGTATTTTAATGTTTTGATATTGCATGAAATGTATGATTGATTCTATGAGTATATTCGACGAAGTTTCGGCAAGAAAGAAATCCCGGTTGAACCTTAGGAATAAATTAGGATGCAAGTGACATGTCACTAGGAACCCATGTGGTTATGTGATTTATGTGTCTCGGGTGCTGGTCCTATACATCCTACTAGTGGCTGGGTATACCTGTATATGTTGCGAATACCTAACAACTTGTGTGAGCAGCACCGCGTAGCAACATCTCGACTGACAACTTGTATGAGCAGGCTCGAAGATAGCTCGAGAGCGAGCTTATATGTGTTATGAGATTTGTGGTAGCATTGGCTACATATGTGGCACTTATGTGCAAAGTTTCCATGTATCCGATAGTATTCCAAGTGGTTCAATGGGCATGTCAAAGACGAGAAAGTATGTGATTATGTTACGAGTTGGTAGAGGTATGTACGGAAAAATCTGATGCAAACCCGATCGCATCATGTTACGATGCAACTCGACGCCATCGAGATTGGCCTAAGCTCGAGGGGCCTAAGTGCAAAATGAAGCTTCATGACAAGCTCATTCAGCTCCATAGGCGTTTCTTGCAAATTATTGCAAGCTGAACTTTAAATTTGTTTTTAATTCATCTTAATTTAATAATTAAGTTGCTGGACTTTAATTAAACTCATCTTAGTTTAATAATTGTTTTTCATTTTTATTAAACTTCTTTTAGTTAAATAATTGCTGGAAATAAATGCCTAACTTAGTTTATTTAATTGCTAGAATAACTTATTGTTAAATATGTTTATTACAGTTTATTAAATTAAGTTATGAGTTAAAGTAGTTCATTTATAAGTTTATTTACTAAGCTTATTAAGTTTAGTGTGTTTAATATGTTTTGTGTTTAATATGTGCTTAATTGTGTTTAATATGTTTGTTTTAATGTGTTTGATTGCAGGTGACTAATCAACTGGAAACAGTTACATTCAAGGGCTGTTACAAAGTGATTAATGTGACTTTTCAAGTAGAAATCGGTTACATACAAGGGGGCATTATACATCACTAAAAGGATTTGTTATGACAATTAAAGGAAGCATTACACATCCTTTAAATTTGGAAGCAGCCTATTCTTCTTCCATAACTGTTTGTTGCTTAAATGATCACACCATGAGTTCAAAATTCCATTAAAACTGCTGGTGACCATTTGGCTGCCAAGAGGACATGAAACCAAGAATTCAAGCTCATTAAATCAGCTCATTTGGAGTAATAATTCATATTGATAGTTCCTGTTATTTAGCTTGGAGGAACTCAAGAGTTTTTACTTATTGATTAAGCTTTATTTCAGCCATTAAACAGCACATTAAAGCTGAATTCATATGACTTTTCAGCTAGCCTCATGTAAGCATTATAAATACTTTGTAATTAGCTTGTTTAGGGGACTTTTTGCCAAATTATATGAACAAGTGTTCTTTTGTGAGATTTCCAATTCTCATAGTTCTTTTGGGGTCTGACTTGACTTATCAAGCATAGCTTGTGGCGTCAATCTTTCTTTTGTAAACCGAACTTATCACCTTTGGTGTGGCGTTCATTATACCTGTGGTTCCTATCACTTTTGATAGCGGGTCAAGGTTCTTTGTTGATTTTCCTAAACTGAATTCCCATAAGAGCTATTTTGAGCCTCGGGTCAACAATCATTTTATTGTTGGTTCATTCTCTACCCTGAGCCGAATTCCCTATCTATTGCTTAATTATCTTTCTTTTCGACCTTTGTTTGTAGCCATTGCTTATCTTTTCGATTCCTTTTGAAACGAATCAAGTCTTACTCAAATTCACGATTGGGCAATCTAAACGACTCGAATCATCACCGAAACGAGTTCGTATCAAACTCAAAGGATGAATTTGGTATATGATGAACTATTTGAAAGAATGTGATTTAGTATGTTATGTTCATGAGGTTTTAATGACATTTAGGTTGATATACGTATGTTACTTATATGGCAATTGTATGGTTAATGTTGTTCATTATTTGCATATGAACTTACTAATCTATATAGCTTACTCACTTTTCTTTCCCTCGTCTTATAGACCAAGATAGCTCGGGATCGGAGATCGCCGGAGATCCATTCACACTATCAACTATTATTTTGGTACCAATGAATTCAACATTTTGAGTTATGGCATGTATAGGGGACTTGGTCATTTTGTTATGTGTCATAATTGATTTGGCAAAATGTGTTGGCTTATATTGGTTGAAAGTTCATCTTGTAAATGGCCATTGAAATTGGTTAATGTTGGTATAAGCAATTTATATGATGATGCCTTTCATGGATGTGAGAATTTACATGATATGAGTTGATAAGTATGTAATGTTTGTGTATGATAGATGGTAGCATGTGAATGATGTGTTGATTTCTTGGTTGTGGCTGATTTGATTGTATGTATATGCTTGATTTGGTGCTATGTTATATGGTGTAGGTGTGTGTATTAAAGGGTGGAAAAATGGCTTAGTAAATAGCCTTATTTTTGTCCACACGGATAGACACACAGGCGTGTCTAGGCCGTGTGTCTGCCCCACGGGCAAGTGTTTCGGCTGTATGTCCCCTGCACCTTAATTTTGAGAAACAGAATGTCCAGAATATAGCACATGGGCAGAGACACGGGCGTGTGTCTCGGCCGTGTGAAGTCTGCACCTATTTTAGGAAAAAATATGAAAATTAAATCGACCACATGGCCTAGCGTGTGGCACAAGTTAGAGAGCACCATATTTTGAACACGACCTGTAACACGGGCATGTCTAAGGGTCACACGGCCGTGTCCCTTGGGCCACACGGGCGTGTCCCTTGGGCCACACGGGCGTGTGAGCCCTGCAACATTAAAAATTTTCTAAGTTTTGTAAAATTTTCTAAAGTTCTCGGTTTAGTTTCGAACCACTTCCAAAGCATGTATTGAGCCTCGTAGGCTCATTTTAGGGACGATATGAATGTGTATGAAAAATTTTAATTTGAATGGAAATTTGTGACTCGGAAATATATGTTTTCTTGTGTTTATGTCCGGTAATGCCTCGTACCCTGTTCCGGCATTGAATACGGGTAAGGGGTGTTACATGCTTTATGTTACAGGAATGTTGATTTGGGCCTACACCAAGAGGGACAACGCCAGGGATACACCAAAGGAGCGGTGTATCGAGCTATTATGAATATAAAGCAAGTCTGTTGGCGTGTTCAAGTTTGAATTGTTTTATAGGAGTCTTTTACACGAAATAATTGTAATAGACCAGAATATCTATTCAATTATATTTGTAAATAAATTCCCTGTGTATACCAAAACAAAATTCTCATATTATTCATACTTATGTATTTCTTAGAGAAATTTATAATTAAAATAGTTGTAATCGAATGTAAATTTGTATGATTGAGAGAACTGCATATGTACTTGAGTAGTAACACCCTAGATTCGAATTTGGTTAATCAGATCGGGTTTGGGCATTACATTGATAGAGTTATTAGTAGTGTTCCTGAACGGTGAATTCGCCATAGTAGTCTGTTAGTACAGGTAATTTGGCGTATTCGAAATCATGAGTAGTCTAAGAGTTGTCAGATCTGAATTTGCTTATACTATGTAAGGAAGTAATCTGAGTTATTTGGTATTCGCCAAATCAGAGTGTTTCCTACTGTATAGAAAAGGTTATCTAAGGTTTAAGTTATCCACCAACCTTGGTGTTCCTATGATATGTAATATGATTGTCTGTGATTTCCTAGGCTGACTTAGAATGTTGCCTCTGTTAGAATAAGGTGTGAGTTGGGTTGTTTCAAGATTTGATCTGACTGGTGTTCTGATAGTTGCAAAATTCATTACGAGAACTCGTCTAAGATTGGATTGATATGAAGCCCATCTTAAAGATTATTTAGTATAAGTGTTCGCCAAGAATAGCATCTATGAGTACCCCAACCTAGGAAAAGACTAAATCCGTTTGACTGAAAATCCACCGAAGGTAAGTTTCATATGGGTATTCTTATGAGAAATGTATATGCTTATTGTAAAGGAAATGAGATCAATATTAAGTAGTGAATTTTTTAATCCCCCTATGAAGTGAATTTTTATAAGATGATCAAGTATGGAAGTTAGTGTATAAGTATGCACCGATATTGGAAAAGTATCCGCCGAAGACAAAAAGGAAATCCAGAATATTCAAGATTAGGAAATCAATAATAAATATTTCAAGGTAATCTGAGTTAAAACTCACTAAGTTCATTGAAATTTACAAGTGTCTATTTTTTATACAAGTTTTGATTTAAGAGTGGTTGTGCCAAAACGAACCAAGATAAGATTAAGCCAAGGTGGCAGTTTGAGTTATGGTGTTATGCATACAGAAGGCTCAATAGAGGCATGGCGTTTAGTCATTATGCCATGTAGAGTCTGTTTTTAGCAAAGTTCTTAAGTTGTAACGTTTTATGCTGGTTGAAAGTCTAATGTAAATTTTAAACATTCTATAATATTAAACTTTTGTATTAAGAATTGTAAGTATAGAAATAATAAGTATGTTTTAGAATGGTTATACGCCAGATGTAAAATTTTTGCTAAGTGTCTATGTGTTGTAACCTCCGATATCTGATTCCGGTGATTCGTGTAGAGTAGAGGATGTTACATATATGGTAGGCAATTAATGAGACGACATGCATATGTCATATCCTTAGCTCAAAACTCTCTACCCAATCCATCATTGTATATCATACATCAAACTTTCTCTAGCAACATTTGATTCATGCATTCTGCCACCCCATTTTGTTGTGGTGTAGATTTGATAGTGAAGTGTCTGATGATGCCTTCACCTTCACAATTTTTTGCAAATGGATCACTTTTATACTTCCCACCATTGTCTGTGCGAAGGTGGTTGATCCTTTTGCCCGTTTGAGTTTCCATTATCTTTTTCCACTTGAGAAAATCTCTTAACACTTCACTAAGAGATACATCAACCTTTCTATGAAGTAGAGTAGTTTTGAGGAACTCGAACTCCTCAGGAAGTGACCCCAACAACATTAAAGCTAAATCTTCATCTTTCAAAGTCTCATCCATATTCACCAGATCAATGATTTATTGATTAAATTGGTGATGTGATAATTCATAATACAAGTGAAGCGAAACAACCTTTATTCCATGTGGAGCTTATTTTGACTATTTTTCTTCAAAAAAAATTCCTCTAATGCTGACCACAAGTTATTTGCAAAAGTCTCCTTTGAGAAAGCATACCTCTACTCTCAAGAAAGGTACGATTGAATTGTACCACATGCCAAACGATTGATAATCTTCCAACCTTTCACCTCTGCATCATTTGGTTTCCTTTCATAAATGGTAATGTGTAGACCTTGCTAAAAGAGAACATCTAGAACCTCACTTTGCCACATATCGCAATGACCCGTGCCATTGAAGATTACACTGCTAGTCTCGTCCATATAGATAATGTTGGAGTTGTTGATGTGGATCCTCTTGGATTGTTCACCATTTCAGTCATAATCTTTCAATATGCTAAAGGAAATATTTTCTGATGTGGATGATAAGTTTAAATTGCAACCACAAAACATATTTCGAATAACCTTCAACTCTAATACCACTTGTTGTGCAAATAGGATAAAAAGAGTAAATTATTGTACTAGAAAATCACGCTAATTGTACTAGAAAATCACGCTAACTTTAATTGTCATGAAAGATTGGAAGGGTCACAAAAAGTCCAAATTAAAACCCAACCTCTTAGATAGAATCTCCCTACAATGTAATTTAATAGCACACTATATCACTATAATTATACCCTAAAAAATATTAAAAGATAAATAAAAACAATAAAGAACACCAAAAATATAACGAGGTTTTACAAATTACGCCTACGTCCTCAGACACTACCAAATGTATATCACTGCAAATAAGAAGAAGAGAAAATTGCCTTATGAAGAAAATAACAAATTTTGGGATGATTCAAAGGTGGAGAAATGATAAGTGTCAAAAGTAACATATGTTAATCCCGTTCTTAATGTGTTTTTGGGTGATTAATCAATGCAAAATGGAAAATTTTATGCTCCTAATCCTTTAAATTCATGTTTCTATACTTAGGAGAGCATTTGGGAGCAAAATGAGTGAAAACAAAGCGAAAATCAGACAATTGGAGAAGATTCCAAGAGCCACACGGGCTAGATACATGGTTGTGTGAGCCACGCAGTGTAACAGCCCGGCTTAGGGCCTAGTCAGAATAGTGGTTGCGAGACCACAAATTTGAAGTAGAAATATGTGTTTTTGATTTTTATGAGGTTTATGAGGTGATTGCATGATTGTGTGAAAATTTCATGAGGAAATTTTATTTATTAGTAATCAATTTGTCCATTAGGACTAAATTGCAAAAATTAGAAAATATGATGTTCTAGAAGATTTAAGTATGAAATAGAATTATAAAAATTACTAGAGGTCCTTATTTAGCAATTAGACCATTAAATGTCAAGATGGACAAAAATGGACATGGGAAGGAAAAATTTCAAGGAAGGGCCTTAAGGGCATTTTTGTCATTTGGTTAATAAAAGAATTAAACAGGGAAAAATAAGTCAAAATCTTGTCCATCTTCTTCTCCCAAGGCCGAAATTCACTAAGGAGGACATAGCTAGGGTTTTTTCATCTTCCAAGCTTGATTGTAAGTACCTCCTAGCCCCGTTTTTAATGTTCTTCGTATTTTTGAGATCCTCGTAGCACGATTTAGCTATTTCTAGCTATATTTTGAGCTAGGGTTTATGTTCAAAAATTTAACCATGTATGACATGCGTGTATTTTGATGTTTTAAGGAAGAATATGAAAGATTGATGTGTGATAAACATCTTTTTCTAAGTGATTTTCATGAAAAATGCATAAAAGGACCAACTTGTAAAAGTTATAAAAATGGTCATACATGAGTGAAATAGTGGAAATTGGGGGCTGTTGTAGTTAAGAAAATAATTCGGCTAGGCTTGAAATGCAAGAAAGTTGAATAAAAATCATTTTACGAGCATAGGGGTAAAAGTGTAATTATGTGAAAGTTTAGGGGCAAAATCATAAGTTTTCCAAAGTATGATTCATGAGTCAATTTAGTCAATGTGAATATTAAACAAGTGAAATTGTTATTATAGATCAAGAAACATGAAGCCCAGACCGAAACCGAGGCAAGAACAAAGTGTTGGACTAAATCGAACATCTACACACATTTTGAGTACCGAGGTAAGTTTGTATGCATTATAGCTACATAATGTTTTTATGTTCTTAATTTCTTGATATTATGAGAAACGAATATTATTTCTATGAAATCAACTAATGATGTTTCGATGAGGATTTGATGAAAATATGTTATGATGAAGTCCCAGTTGAAGATTCGGAATAACGAGGATACCTATGTCACGACATGAGATAAAGAAGGTCTCGTGTAAGACCATGTCTGGGACATGGCATCGGCACCAAATAAGGAAGGTCCCGTGTAAGACCATGTTTGGGACATGGCATCGGCACCGAATAAGAAAGGTCCTGTATAAGACCATGATTGGGACATGGCCTCTGCACCAAAGGAAGATATCTTGTAAGACCATGTCTAGGACATGGCATCGATATCGAGTTAAGAAATCACGTGTAAGACCATATTTGGGATATGGCATCGGCATAAAGAGGTGATACCATGTAAGACCATATCTGGGATATGGCATTTGCATCGTGATACATGTATGATGAGATTGAGTACCCTCCAATATTTCGAGTAGTTCAACGGGTAAAAGAGTTAAGTATGCAAAGATGACAAAGAGCTAAGCTATACAAAGATGACAAAGAGTTACATTTAAGTTAAGGATGATAATGATTTAAGTTTATGTTCAAGATAGCATAAGTACTAAATTATGTGATGAAGTGACACAGGTACCATGAGTAAATTACGGGTTATGAAACCATAATGTGATATGTGATGGGTAAGCGTAAGTAAGAGTAAGTATGACAAAGCACTTGATAATTTGTGTTGTTATTGTTCTATGAGATGAATGGATTTTACCATGAGTACTTATGTTGCTATTTTAATTCATGCAAATTTACTAAGCTATATGCTTACCCCTTTGTTTTCCTTTTTCCTTGTAGTATCGCCAAGCTAGCTCAGGGATCGTAGAACGTCGGAGCTCAGATCACACTATCAATCTTTCTTTTGGTATAGTAAAGTTGATTCATTTTAGGTATGGCATGTATAAGAACTTGGTCATTTTGTGTTATGTCATATTGGAAGCCAAAGTGTTGGCTACTAATGTTATACACTCATTTTGTAAATGGCCATTGGAAATTGGCCAATATTTGTCAAGTTTCATATTTTTAATGATGATGAGTTTCATGAAGTGAAAGTTCATGCAATTGATGGAGTAAAATGTGAAGTGTATGAATGATGATTAGGGATTCTTCATAGTGTATTATTGTCATGTTATGTGTTCCTTGTGTTGGTATATGTGTGTTTATGTTTCAGGGTGGCGATTGGCTTGGAAAATAGTCTTCTAATTGTGCACACGGATAGACACACGGGCGTGTGTCTAGGCCGTGTGTGACACATGGTCAACCCCATAGGTGTGTCGATAGGCCGTGTGTCCCCTGCATCAAATTTGCGAGAATTCAATTCGCCACACGGGCCAGCACATGGGCGTGTGCCTAGGCCGTGTGCCCTTAAGAGCTTGCTGACGTCATAAACAGAATACCTAGGTTTTTCACATACGGGTGAGGACACGAGCGTTTCAAGGCCGCGTGAAGGACACGGGCCATAGACACGGGCGTGTGTCTGGCCGTGTGAAAACCCCTGTAGGTTCGAAATGAAAAATAAATTCTAGACGGGCTAGGAACATGGACGTGTGTGACCACACGGCCTGCCCACGCGGGCGTGTGGCTCTTTTTAGGCAAAAATTTTCTAAGTGCGCAAGAGTTTCCGGTTTAATTCTGAAACCTTACGTAAGTATGTTTAGGGCCTCGTAGGCCCATAATAAGGATGTTATGAATATGAATGAGAAGTTTTAAGCTGAAATGAAATTTTATAGCCCAATATTGTATGTTTAAGCAAGATAAGTCCAGTAATGCCTCGTATCCTGTCCCGGCATCAGACACGGGTAAGGGGTGTTACATTTAGGGGTATAAGAGCTACGGTTTAGTCAGTTCTCGGACTAACATAGCATAATGTAACATCCTAAAAATAGGGGTCTGGCATTTTTGCATTATTGCATGTGTTGTGCTTCTTAAGCTTGTTATTTGGATGTGTCTGGTGGTCCTGGGGAGGCTCGGGTTCGAGCCTAGGGTCTGGTGAAATTTTGGTTTTTGGGCTTTTAGTAGGGAGAGCTAGTGGAAGCAGGACTTAAGGATTTTTGTTTACGTTTTACTAACACAAATGGCCACATGGTGGAGTGGTGGTGGTGTCAACATGGAAGCAATAGGAGTGAGGTTCGAATCCCACATGTAGCATTTGGGGAGTTTTATTTTGTGCTCAAGGAGGTGGAGAGGTGGAGTTGGAGTGGGATTCTATTTGGTGAAGGCTTGAATTGGTCAAACGGTTTGAATGAGTGAAGGGGAGTAAGTGTAGGAGAGAATCATGGAGTGAATCGTGGGATGTGGAGAGTGGAGGTGGTTGGCCGAATGTGGGAGCTTGTAGGGGGTGAAAGTAGGCTAGGGGGTGTGGTGAGCATATTCGGTCAAGTGTAAAAAGGGTGTCGAATTCTCTCTAGCTTTCCTAAGCAATTTTAGCATTTTGGTCACTTTTCTTTACTAAGCATTTTGGATCTTTTGTTGTATTTCTCTTTGCCAAAACCCCAACTTCCCTAGTGACTCCTTGTCTTTTCTTTTCAAGCACTTTTTCTTCATTCTTGATTGCTAAATTACCAATAGCCAAATTCTTTTCTAACACTTTTTCTTCCTATAGCCGAACCTCTCCTACATCTACCATTTCGACTTGTGTTCTTTGTTTAGTTTTCATTTCGGCATAGCCTCAATAGTCGAATCTCCTCTTACCTCTCATTTGAATCGGTTCTTTTTAATTTTCCATTAGCCGAACCTAGTCTAGATTGAAGCGTGGTGTTCTTCTGATCGTCGAATCTCCCTTTTCCCTTCGGCTTTTCTTTAGTTGCAAGGTAATGGTTCTTTTCTTTTTATGTTCTCCTTCTCTTTTCTCTCTTAAATGACCGAAAACAATCATCTTCTAACTCTTTTAATCAGGCCGAACCTAAATACCCCTCTCCACCCCAAGTCTTGTTGGGTCTTTGTGAAAGCCGAAACGCTTGTTGGACAGTGTCGAATCTGTGGCACCTTGGTAAGTATATATATAGCCAAATAGGGGAAATGGTTGATTTTTCTTTACTCTTGGTTCATTTAGGCCGAAAGGCCATTTCTTTGATTGAAATGACATCGCTAACTCGTGCTCTTCAATAGGGACTCAATTTCGTTATCAAAGGGAGTAAACCTAGCTTTCATGCGTAGTAAAGAGTTGTCGTCATTCTTGGTAAGTAGTGTGGTGTGTTTTCATTTCCAACCTAAGGGATATGTCATACTATGATTAAGGCTAATGGTTAAAGTATGTGGAATTATAGGTGCGTAACCATGAGGGTTCAATCTGCAATTGCAAACAGGTGTGTAATCACACACCCCTTCGAATGCATATGTGAAATATTCTGTAATTCAGCCAAAAGCCAGAAAGCCAGAAATCGGCATCTGTGACCACTCGAGTGTGCAAACGCTCGGAGTGGTAAATCGAAATGCGAATAGTGGCGATAAGTCATTGGGGGTGTCTCGAGCACTCTCGTGATACTGAGGCCGTAACGGGCCTAACCGAGCCGAAACGGGCCAAATGGGCCCAATAGGCTATACGACCCATTTGGGCGAAACTGTTGGAAAATTAGCAAAGGATAGATCTGAACGGGAAATCTACAAATCTGGAACCGAAACCTTACGTTTTGGGCCACACGAGCGTGTGGGCCCCTTTTGGGCCGAAATGGATTTTTGGCCCAATAGCTCTGTACAGACCCAAAAAGGGTCCCGTGTCGCTCGAGGCGACAATAGGCCTCCGAAAAGGTCGTTAAATGCAAAATTATCAAAATACCCTTGGTGGGTAAATTACCGTTATACCCCTAGGGGTAGTCTAGTGATATGTGTGTGATATTTAAATGATTGATTATATTTGTGACATACTGCCTACACGAAATATTTATGTCATGACATCACGCATTGGGTTGGGATTTTTGATCGGAGGAAGTGTAATATGGTGGCTCGCACATTATCCGTGGTGGCTCGCCACACTCAGATAGTGGCTATGCCACGCTTATTCTCACATCCGTGGCTTCGCCACAAATTCTCGCGATGAGTAGCTTGACCGCCATCGAGGTGTGTAGCTGGATGGACGAGTTGATTTAGAAATCCCTCTGTGTGTGTCAATGGTAATGGTGGTGTGTAGCGGATGGATTATTAGGTTGGGGCTACATTACATTATTTTGCACTATCATGTCTATAGGGCTTCGACCAAGTCTGTTTCTGAATAGGGCTTCGGCCCAGTCTGTTTCTGTATGGGCTTTAGCCCAGTTTGTTTCCGTATGGGCTAAGGCCCAATTTCTATCCGTATGGGCTCTGGGCCGATTAATGTCCGATTAGGGATTAGACATCGAGTTCTCGTAACTCACCCCCTCGCTCAATCTTGCTTTGGTGATCCCCAAAGACCGAGGATTTGGAGTCGTGGAGTACTTCGTGGTGGCCATACATCGGAACCGTAATTAAATTTCTTTTTTACTTTAATTTGAGATTTATTTTAATTTGGGTTTAATGTTTTGTAATAAGGCCTTTGGGATTTTATTTTTTTTCTTTTAACTTTCAGTTCGGTTATTTTTAAACTGTTAGACGTTTGGAATACTAAGTTTTCCAAAATGTTAACGAATGATGTTCAAAACATCACACTCCCGCAACTCACTGAATTTGATTTCTGTTTTAAACAAGTTTTGGGAGATAATAATAATAATAATAATAATAGCAGTAACTACGTTTTAACAATAAATGCGAAACTGGATTTCACAAACAACAAAGCTTGAAGTTTTCAAAAAGGATACGGAGTTTTGACGAAAGCGCAGTTTTTAAACAACCCTTCTATGGGACATGCCATATCCGGTCATAATGTCTAGGCCGGGTTTGGGGTCTTACATTTTATGGTATCAGAACCAGGTTACAAAACTCAGCTGTGGAATGGGTTTGAAAACGTTTTCCAAAAATTGGGTTGAAATATGGTTTAAAAAATATATGTCTTTTTGGAAGTATGGCACCCGAGTCTCCGGCACCAAAACCGTAAGTCTTCTGACTTTGTCTGATAATATGATGAGATAATTGTAGTAAGAAACTACTAGAGTTAGTGATAGTATACTGAGACTGCTAGCTATAAGAGCTAAGACTGTAGAGACTGAGACATTGGGAAATTCGATCTACGAGAATAACTCTTCTATCTGATTTCCATAAGACATTTGTTAATAAATATTTGAATTATATATTGATTCATAAAATTATTAATTAGATTAATTCGATTCAGCAGTATGAGTACAAGAGGACGTGGACGTGGTAGACGCGGCCATGGGAGAGGCCTAGGTGCTAGGGCTGGATCCTCAGCCTCAGGGCACATGCCTGAAATGGAAGCACCTGCACCATCGGTACCCGAGACAGGGTCCCATGATTGAGCTGGAGGGGACGATGCTTTGTCCCAAGCTATGCTGCGAGTTTTGGAACGGGTTGCTGGAGCAAGTACTGGGTCGGCAGCTCGTGGGTCTATTTCTGAGCGACACCGGTCAAACGGGGCCAAAGTTTTTAGGGGCATTTCTGGTGTGGCCCCAAATGTAGCCGAATACTGGTTGGAGGCAGTTGAACGGATTATGGATGATCTGGATTGCACCGCTAAAGAGAAACTGAAAGGGGCGGTGTCCCTGCTGAGAGATGAGGCATACCAGTGGTGGCTCACTGTGAGGGAAGGTACTCAAGCAGATCGTATCACCTGGGATTTCTTTAAAATGACTTTCCAGGGAAAGTATGTCGAGGCTATCTATGTGGACGCCCAGAGGAAAGAATTCTTGAATCTGGTTCAGGGGAACAAATCAGTAGTGGAATATGAGGCAAAATTCTTGCGCTTCAGCCGTTACGCACGGGGTATAGTTGTGACCGACTATGAGCGTTGTGTACGGTTCGAGGATGGTCTGCGGGATGAGTTGCGAGTACTGATAGCTCTGCAGTAGGAAAGAGATTTTGCCACTTTGATCGAGAAATCAAAAATTGCCGAAGTGGTGAAAAGTTCTGAGAGGCAAAATCGAGATAAGGAAAGGGGCAAGAGTAAGAGAAGTTTTGGGTCGTCAGGTTCTTCCGGGGGTTTCCAAAAGAGGCCTAGGTTGGATGGGCCAGCTCGAGGTTGGATGCCAGTTGCCGTGGGGCAGTTGCGACCTTGTGCACAGTGTGGGAAAACACATCCGGGGGAGTGCTGGAGAAGAACTGGTGGGTGTTTCAAATGTGGGTCTAGGGATCATCTGATAAAGGACTATCCACGGGAGCCGGTTAAGGTGCAGATGGTAGGTCAGGGATTTGCGCAGCCAAGGAGAGGTGGTCAGTAGCCACCGAGAGGACGTGGTCTGGCCAGAGGGGGAAATGGGTTTGGACAAGGCAGAGGTGCTGGAAATACAGATGCAAGGCAGTCGAGGCTGGTTTATGCGGCTAGACGTCGAAAGGATGGCGACGCATCGGACGTCATAACCGGTACGTTTCTTATATTTGATGTGCCCTTTACCGCATTGATTGATATTGGATCTACCCATTCATATGTTGCCGTTACTGTGTCTGGGACACTGGGTATAAAATCTGAGATTGCTGCTAGAGAAATGTCTGTGATTAGCCCTCTAGGACAATCTGTGGTAGTGAACAAGTTGTTTAGGGATGTGCCTCTAGAAGTTCAAGGAGTAGTGTTCCCGGCAGATTTGATGGAACTGCAGTTCGGCGAGTTTGATCTTATCTTAGGCATGGACTGGCTAGTTAAACAACGTGCGAACTTGGATTGCGCTGCTAAGCGTATGGTATTAAAGACTCTAGAGGATGAAGAGGTGATTGTGATAGGAGAAAGAATGGATTATCTGTCCCATGTGATTTCGTCATTAAAGGCCGAGAAGATGGTGCGTAAAGGGTGTGAGGCATTTCTAGCTTTTTTTA
This sequence comes from Gossypium sturtianum, assembly GCA_025698515.1. Taxonomy (NCBI): domain Eukaryota; kingdom Viridiplantae; phylum Streptophyta; class Magnoliopsida; order Malvales; family Malvaceae; genus Gossypium; species Gossypium sturtianum. Next base: position 44,765,892 of record CM046948.1, read on the forward strand.
GCACATCTGATGTTAAAGAATTGTCTGTTGAGGATGTTAGAACCGAGAAGGATTTTCTGGACATTTTTCCCAAAGAGCTTCCGGGGTTGCCTCCGAATCGAGAGTTCGAATTTTGCATTGAGCTATTACCGAGAATGGCTCCAGTGTCTATCGCCCCTTATAGGATGGCACCGAAGGAGCTGGTAGAACTAAAAGTTCAGATCCAAGAATTGTTGGACCAAGGATTTATCCGACCAAGTGTATCTCCGTGGGGAGCACCAGTATTGCTCGTGAAGAAGAAGGATGGGTCGATACGTATGTGCATTGACTATCGTCAATTGAACAAGTTAACTATTAAGAAAAAATACCCGCTACCAAGGATTGACGATCTGTTTGATCAGCTACGAGGAGCTTCAGTCTTCTCGAAAATAGATTTGAGATCGGGGTACCATCAACTAAGGGTCAAGGAGGCAGATATTAACAAGACTACTTTCCGAACTCGTTATGGGCAATACGAGTTTCTAGTGATGTCGTTCGGATTAACAAATGCACCAGCCGCATTTATGGATATGATGAACCGGGTCTTCCAACCCTATCTAGATCAGTTCGTAGTGGTATTCATAGATGACATCTTGGTGTACTCAGGAACTGAGGAGAAGGTGAACTTGATTCGGGGTCGGTTGAAAGAAGCTTCTGATAGACAGAAGTCGTATGCAGATCTTAAGCGTAAGGAAATTGAGTACACAGTGGGAGATTATGTCTTCTTGAAGGTCTCACCTTGGAAGAAGATTTTGAGATTCGGATGGAAGGGTAAGTTGAGCCCCAGATTCATTGGGCCTTATCGGATAGTGAAGCGTGTGGGACCGGTCGCCTATCAGCTTGAGTTGCCCCCATAGTTGAATCGGATACATGATGTTTTTCATGTTTCGATGCTGAGGCGCTACCGTTCAGATCCATCTCATATAGTACCGGTGGAGGAAATTGAGGTTAGACCTGATCTATCATTGGAAGAGGAACCAGTGCAGATTTTGGATCGGGATGTTAAAGTGTTGAGGAGGAAGTCCGTTTTGCTAGTCAAAGTGTTGTGGTGTAATCACAGTTCGGAGGAAGCCACGTGGGAGCCTCATGAGGCAATGCGACAACAATACCCTCACCTCTTTTAATCAGGTAAATTTCGAGGTCGAAAATTTTCTAATGGGGTAGAACTGTAACATCCTAAAAATAGGGGTCTGGCATTTTTGCGTTATTGCATGTGTTGTGCTTCTTAAGCTTGTAATTTGGATGTGTTTGGGGGTCCTGGGGAGGCTCGGGTTCGAGCCTAGGGCCGGGTGAAATTTTGGTTTTTGGGCTTTTAGTAGGGAAAGCTAGTGGAAGCAGGACTTAAGGATTTTTGTTTGCGTTTTGCTAACACAAATGGCCACATGGTGGAGTGGTGGTGGCGTCAACATGGAAGCAAGAGGAGTGAGGTTCGAATCCCACATGTAGCATTTGGGGAGTTTTATTTTGGGCTCAAAGAGGTGGAGTGGTGGAGTTGGAGTGGGATTCTATTTGGTGAAGGCTTGAATTGGTCAAACGATTTGAATGAGTGAGGGGGAGTAAGTGTAGGAGAGAATCATGGAGTGAGTCGTGGGATGTGGAGAGTGGAGGTGGTTGGCCGAATGTGGGAGCTTGTAGGGGTGAAAATAGGCTAAGGAGTGTGGTGAGCATATTCGGTCAAGTGTAGAAAGGGTGTCGAATTCTCGCTAGCTTTCCTAAGCAATTTTAGCATTTTGGTCACTTTTCTTTACTAAGCATTTCGGATCTTTTATTGTATTTCTCTTTGCCGAAACCCCAACTTCCCTAGTGACTCCTTCTCTTTTCTTTTCAAGCACTTTTTCTTCATTCTTGATTGCTAAATTACCAATAGCCAAATTCTTTTCTAACCCTTTTTCTTCCTATAGCCGAACCTCTCCTACATCTACCATTTCGACTTGTGTTCTTTGTTTATTTTTCATTTTGGTATAGCCTCAATAGCCGAATCTCCTCTTACCTCTCCTTTGAATCGATTCTTTTTCTTTTGCCATTAGCTGAACCTAGTCTAGATTGAAGCGTGGTGTTCTTCTGATCGTCGAATCTCCCTTTTCCCTTCGGCTTTTCTTTACTTGCAAGGTAATGGTTCTTTTCTTTTTATGTTCTCCTTCTCTTTTCTCTCTTAAAGGACCGAAAACAATCATCTTCTAACTCTTTTAATCAGGCCGAAGCTGAATACCCCAAGTCTTGTTGAGTCCTTTGTGAAAGCTGAAACCCTTGTTAAACAGTGCCGAATCTCTGGCACCTTGGTAAGTATATCTATAGCCGAATAGGGGAAATGGTTGATTGTTCTTTATTCTTGGTTCATTTAGGCCGAAAGACCATTTCTTTGATTGAAACGACATCGCTAACTCATGCTCTTCAAGAGGGACTCAATTTCGTTATCAAAGGGAGTAAACCTAGCTTTCATGCGTAGTAAAGAGTTGCCGTCATTCTTGGTAAGTAGTGTGGTGTGTTGTCGTTTTCAACCTAAGGGATATGTCATACTATGATTAAGGCTAATGGTTAATGTGGAATTATAGGTGCGTAATCTCGAGGGTTCAATCTGCAACCGGAAAGAGGTGTGTAATCACACACCCTTTCGAATGCATATGTGCAATGTTCTGTGAGTCTGCCAAAAGTCGAAAAGCCGGAAACCGACATTTTTGACCACTCGAGTGTGAGAACGCTCGGAGTGGTAAATCGAAATGCGAATAGTGGCGATAAGTCGTTGGGGTGCCTCGAGCACTCTCGCGATACTGAGGCCGTAACAGGCCTAACCGAGTCGAAACATGCCAAATGGGCCCAATGGGCTATCCGGCCCGTTTGGGCGAAACTGCTGGAAAACTAGCAAAGGATAGATCTAAACGGGAAATCTACAAATCTGGAATCGAAACCTTACGTTTTGGGCCACACGAGCGTGTGGGCCCCTTTTGGGCCAAAAATCTATTTTTGGCCCAATAGCTCTGTACAGACCCAAAAAGGGTCGCGTGTCGCTCAAGGCAACAATAGCTCTTCGAAAAGGCCGTTAAATGCAAAATTGCCGAAATACCCTTGGTGGGTAAATTACCGTTATACCCCTAGGGGTAGTTTAGTGATATGTGTGTGATATTTAAATGATTGATTATATTTATGACATACTGCATACACGAAATATTTATTTCATGACATCACGCATTGGGTTGGGATTTTTGATCGGAGGAAGTGTAATCTGGTGGCTCTGCCACATGTTCTGGTGGCTCTGCCCCACTTTTGTATAGTGGCTATGCCATGTTTATTCTGTTAATCTGGTGGCTTCGCCATAAATTCGGCGATGGGTAGCTTGACTGCCATCGAGGTGTGTAGCGGATGGACGTGTTGATTTAGAAATCCCCACAGGTGTGTTGGGCTGGTACGGGTGGTGTGTAGCGGATGGATTATTAGGTTGGGGCTACATTACATTATTTTGCACTTTCATGTCTATAAGGCTTCGGCCCAGTCTATTTCTGAATAGGGCTTCGGGCCAGTCTGTTTCTGTATGGGCTTTAGCCCAGTTTGTTTTCGTATAGGCTAAGTCCGAGTTTGTATCTGTATGGGCTCGGGCCCAGTTAATGTCCGATTAGGGGATTACACACTGAGTTCTCGTAACTCACCCCTCTGCTCAATCTTGCAGGTGATCCCCAGCACTGAGGATTTGGAGCTGTGGAGTACTTCGTGGTGGCCATACATCAGAACCGTAATTAAATTTATGTTTTACTTTAATTTGAGATTTATTTTAATTTGGGTTTAATGTTTTGTAATAAGGCCTTTGGGATTTTATTTTTTTCTTTTAACTTTCAGTTCGGTTATTTTTAAATTGTTAAACGTTTGGAATACTAAGTTTTCCAAAATGTTAACGAACGGTTTTTAAAACATCACACTCCCGTAACTCACTGAATTTGATTTCTGTTTTAAACAAGTTTTGGGAGATAATAATAATAAGAATAATAATAGCAATAACTACGTTTTAACAATAAACGCGAAACTGGATTTCACAAACAACAAAGCTTGAAGTTTTCAAAAAGGATACAGAGTTTTGACGAAAGTGCAGTTTTTAAACAACCCTTCTATGTGACATGCCAGATCCGGTCATAACGTCTAGCCCGGGTTTGGGGTGTTACATTTTATGGTATCAGAGACAGGTTGCAAAACTCAGCTGTGGAATGGGTTCGAAAATATTTTCAAAAAATTGGGTTGAAATATGGTTTAGAAAATATATGTCTTTTTGGAAGTATGGTACCCGAGTCTCCGGCACCAAATCAGTAAGTCTTTTGACTTTGTCTGATAATATGATGAGATAATTGTAGTAAGAAACTACTAGAGCTAGTGATAGTATACTGAGACTGCTAGCTATAAGAGCTAAGACTGTAGAGACTGACACATTAGAAAATTTGATCTGCGAGAATAACTCTTCTATCTACTTTCCATAAGACATTTGTTAATAAATATTGGAATTATATATTGATTCATAAAATTCTTAATTAGATTAATTCGATTCAGCAGTATGAGTACAAGAGGACGTGGACGTGGTAGACATGGCTGTGGGAAAGGCCTAGGTGCTAGGGCTGGATCATCAGCATCAGAGCACATACCTGAAATGGAAGCACCTGCATCACCGGTAACCGAGATAGGGTCCCATGACCGAGCTGGAAGGGACGATGCTTTGTCCCAAGCTATGCTGCAAGGTTTGGAACGGGTTGTTGGAGCAAGTACTGTGTCGACAGCTCGTGGGTCTATTTCTGAGCGACTCCGGTCAAATGGGGCCGAATTTTTTAGGGGCATTTTTGGTGTGGCCCCAAATGTAGCCAAATACTGGTTGGAGGCGGTTGAACGGATTATGGATGATCTGGATTGCACCGCTGAACAAAAACTGAAAGGGGCAGTGTCCCTGCTGAGAGATGAAGCATACCAGTGGTGGCTCACTGTGAGGGAAGGTACTCAAGCGGATCGTATCACCTGGGATTTCTTTAAAGCGGCTATCCAGGGAAAGTATGTCGAGGCTAGCTATGTGGACGCGCAGAGGAAAGAATTCCTTAATCTGGTTCAGGGGAACAAATCAGTAATGGAATATGAGGCGAAATTCTTGCGCTTGAGCCGTTACGCACGGGGTATAGTTGCGACCAACTATGAGCGTTGTGTACGGTTCGAGGATGGTCTGCGGGATGAGTTGCGAGTACTGATAGCTCCGCAGCAGGAAAGAGATTTTTCCAATTTGATCGAGAAATCAAAAATTGTCGAAGTGGTGAAACGTTCTGAGAGGCAAAATCGGGATAAGGAAAGGGGCAAGAGTAAGAGAAGTTTTGGGTCGTCAGGTTCTTCCGGGGGTTTCCAAAAGAGGCCTAGGTTGGATGGGTCAGCTCGAGTTGGGATGCCAGTTGCCGTGGGGCAGTTGTGACCTTGTGCACAGTGTGGGAAAACACATCCGGGGGAGTGCTGGAGAGGAACTGGTGGGTGTTTCAAATGTGGGTCTAGGGATCATCTGATAAAGGACTGTCCACAGGAGCCGGTTAGGGTGCAGATGGTAGGTCAGGGATTTGCACAGCCAGGGAGAGGTGGTCAGCAGCCACCGAGAGGACGTAGTCCGGCTAGAGGGGGAAATGGGTTTGGACGAGGTCGTGGAGCACCGGGCAGAGGTGCTGGAAATATAGATGCAAGGCAGTCGGGGCTGGTTTATGTGGCTAGACGTCGAGAGGATGGCGACGCATCAGATGTCATAACCGGTACGTTTCTTATATTTGATGTGCCCTTTACCGCATTGATTGATATTGGATCTACCCATTCATATGTTGTATGTACTGTGTCTGGGACTCTGGGTATAAAATCTGAGATTGCTGCTACAGAAATGTCTGTGATTAGCCCTCTAGGACAATCTGTGGTAGTGAACAAGTTGTTTAGGGATGTGCCTCTAGAAGTTCAAGGAGTAGTGTTTCCGGCGGGTTTGATGGAACTGCCGTTCGGTGAGTTTGATCTTATATTAGGCATGGACTGGCTAGTTAAACACCGTGCAAACTTGGATTGCGCTGCTAAGCGTGTGGTATTAAAGACTCTAGAGGATGAAGAGGTGATTGTGATATGAGAAAGAAGGGATTATCTGTCCCATGTGATTTCGGCATTAAAGGCCGAGAAGATGGTGCATAAAGGGTGTGAGGCGTTTCTAGCTTTTTTCAGCACATCTGATGTTAAGGAATTGTCTGTTGAGGATGTTAGAATCGGGAAGGAGTTTTTGAACGTTTTTCCCGAAGAGCTTTCGGGGTTGCCTCCGAATTGCGAGGTCGAATTTTGCATTGAGCTATTACCGAGAACGGCACCGGTGTCCGTCGCCCCTTATAGGATGGCACCGAAGGAGCTGGTAGAACTAAAAGCTCAGATCCAAGAATTGTTGGACCGAGGATTTATACGTCCAAGTGTATCTCCATGGGGAGCGCCGGTATTGTTCGTGAAGAAGAAGGATGGGTCGATGTGTATGTGCATTGAATATCGTCAATTGAACAAGTTAACTATTAAGAACAAATACCCGCTACCAAGGATTGACGATCTATTTGATCAACTACGGGGAGCTTCAGTCTTCTCGAAAATATATTTGAGATCGGGGTACCATCAGCTAAGGGTCAAGGAGACAGATATTCACAAGACTGCTTTCTGAACTCGTTATGGGCATTACGAGTTTCTAGTGATGCCGTTCAGATTAACAAATGCACCAGCCGCATTTATGGATATGATGAACCGGGTCTTCCAACCCTATCTAGACCGGTTCGTGGTGGTATTCATAGATGACATCTTGGTGTACTCAGGAACTGAGGAGAAGGAGAAGTTGATCCGGGGTCGGTTGAAAGAAGCTTCCGATAGACAGAAGTCGTATGCAGATCTTAAGCGTAAGGAAATTGAGTACACAGTGGGAGATTATGTCTTCTTGAAGGTCTCACTTTGGAAGAAGATTTTGAGATTCAGGCGGAAGGGTATGTTGAGCCCCAGATTCATTGGGCCTTATCGGATAGTGAAGCGTGTGGGACCGGTCGCCTATCAGCTTTAGTTGCCCCCAGAGTTGAATCAGATACAAGATGTATTTCATGTTTCGATGCTGAGGCGCTACCATTCAGATCCATCTCATATAGTGCCGGTGGAGGAAATCGAGGTTAGACCTGATCTGTCATTAGAAGAGGAATCGGTCCAGATTTTGGATTGGGATGTTAAAGTGTTGGGGAAGAATTCTGTTCCGCTAGTCAAAATGTTGTGGTGTAATCACAGTTTGGAGGAAGCCACGTGGGAGCATGAGGAGGCAATGCGCCAGCAATACCCTCACCTCTTTTAATCAGGTAAATTTCGAGGTCAAAATTTTTCTAAGGGGGTAGAACTGTAACATCCTAAAAATAGGGGTCTGGCATATTTCCGTTATTGCATGTGTTGTGCTTCTTAAGAGTGTTATTTGGATGTGTTTGGGGGTCCTGAGGAGGCTCGGGTTCGAGCTTAGGGCCTGGTGAAATTTTGGTTTTGGGGCTTTTAGTAGGGAGAGCTAGTGGAAGCAGGACTTAAGGATTTTTGTTTGCGTTTTGCTAACACAAATGGCCACATGGTGGAGTGGTGGTGGCGTCAACATGGAAGTAAGGGGAGTGAGGTTCGAATCCCACATGTAGCATTTGGGGAGTTTTATTTTCGGCTCAAGGAGGTGGAGAGGTGGAGTTGGAGTGGGATTCTATTTGGTGAAGGCTTGAATTTGTCAAACGGTTTGAATGAGTGAAGGGGAGTAAGTGTAGGAGAGAATCATGGAGTGAATCGTGGGATGTGGAGAGTGGAGGTGGTTGGCCAAATGTGGGAGCTTGTAGGGGGTGAAAGTAGGCTAGGGAGTGTGGTGAGCATATTCGGTCAAGTGTAGAAAGGGTGCCGAATTCTCTCTAGCTTTCCTAAGCAATTTTAGCATTTTGGTCACTTTTCTTTACTAAGCATTTCGGATCTTTTGTTGTATTTCTCTTTGCCGAAACCCCAACTTCCCTAGTGACTCCTTGTCTTTTCTTTTCAAGCACTTTTTCTTCATTCTTGATTGCTAAATTACCAATAGCCAAATTCTTTTCTAACACTTTTTCTTCCTATAGCCGAACCTCTCCTACATCTACCCTTTCGACTTGTGTTCATTGTTTAGTTTTCATTTCGGTATAGCCTCAATAGCCGAATCTCCTCTTACCTCTCATTTGAATCGGTTCTTTTTCTTTTGCCATTAGCCGAACCTAGTCTAGATTGAAGCGTGGTGTTCTTCTGATCGTCGAATCTCCCTTTTCCCTTTGGCTTTTCTTTAGTTGCAAGGTAATGGTTCTTTTCTTTTTATGTTCTCCTTCTCTTTTCTCTCTTAAAGGACCGAAAACAATCATCTTCTAACTCTTTTTATCAGGCCGAAGCTGAATACCCCAAGTCTTGTTGAGTCCTTTGTGAAAGCCGAAACCCTTGTTGGACAGTGCCGAATCTATGGCACCTTGGTAAGTATATCTATAGCCGAATAGGGGAAATGGTTGATTGTTCTTTATTCTTGGTTCATTTAGGAGGAAAGGCCATTTCTTTGATTGAAACGACATCACTAACTCGTGCTCTTCAATAAGGACTCAATTTCGTTATCAAAGGGAGTAAACCTAGCTTTCATGCGTAGTAAAGAGTTGCCGTCATTCTTGGTAAGTAGTGTGGTGTGTTGTGGTTTTCAACCTAAGGGATATGTCATACAATGATTAAGGATAATGGTTAAAGTATGTGGAATTATAGGTGCGTAATCTCGAGGGTTCAATCTGCAATTGCAAACAGGTTTGTAATCACACACCCTTTCGAATGCATATGTGCAATGTTCTGTGATTCGGCCAAAAGCCGAAAAGCCGGAAACCGGCATCTGTGACCACTTGAGTGTGCGAACGCTCAGAGTGGTAAATAAAAATGCGAATAGTGGCGATAAGTCGTTGGGGGTGTCTCGAGCACTCTCGCGATATTGAGGCTGTAACGGGCCTAACCAAGGTGAAACGGGCCAAACGAGCCCAATGGGCTATCCGGCCCATTTGGGCCAAACTGCTGGAAAACTAGCAAAGGATAGATCTGAATGGGAAATCTACAAATCTAGAACCGAAACCTTACGTTTTGGGCCACATGAGCGTGTGGGCCCTTTTTGGGCCAAAAATGGATTTTTGGCCCAATAGCTCTGTATAGACCCAAAAAGGGTTCCGTGTCGCTCGAGGCGACAATAGGCCTTGGGAAAGGCCGTTAGGTGCAAAATTACCGAAATACCCTTGGTGGGTAAATTACCGTTATACCCTTAGGGGTAGTTTAGTGATATGTGTGTGATATTTAAATGATTTATTATATTTGTGACATACTGCATATACGAAATATTTATGTCATGACATCATGCATTGGGTTAGGATTTTTGATCGGAGGAAGTGTAATCTGGTGGCTCTGCCACATGTTCTGGTGGCTCTGCCACAATTCTGTATAGTGGCTATGGCACGTTAATTCTGTTAATCTGGTGGCTTCGCCACAAATTCTGCGATGAGTAGCTTGACTGCCATCGAGGTGTGTAGCGGATGGATGGGTTGATTTAGAAATCCCCATAGGTGTGTTGGGCTGGTACGGGTGGTGTGTAGCGGATGGATTATTAGGTTGGGGCTACATTACATTACTTTGCACTATCATGTCTATAGGGCTTCGGCCCACTCTATTTCTGAATAGGGCTTCGGCCCAGTCTGTTTCTGTATGGGCTTCAGCCCAGTTTGTTTCCGTATGGGCTAAGGCCCAGTTTGTATCCGTATGGGCTCGGGCCCAGTTAATGTCCGATTAGGGGATTACACACTGAGTTCTCATAACTCACCCCTCTGCTCAATCTTGCAGGTGATCCCCAGCACTAAGGATTTGGAGCTGTGGAGTACTTCGTGGTGGCCATACATCGGAACCGTAATTAAATTTATGTTTTACTTTAATTTGAGATTTATTTTAATTTGGGTTTAATGTTTTGTAATAAGGCCTTTGGGATTTTATTTTTTTCTTTTAACTTTCAGTTCGGTTATTTTTAAACTGTTAGACGTTTGGAATACTGAGTTTTCCAAAATGTTAACGAACGATTTTCAAAACATCACACTCTCGCAACTCACTGAATTTGATTTCTGTTTTAAACAAGTTTTGGGAGATAATAATAATAAGAATAATAATAGCAGTAACTACGTTTTAACAATAAACGCGAAACTGGATTTCACAAACAACAAAGCTTGAAGTTTTCAAAAAGGATACGGAGTTTTGACGAAAGCGCAGTTTTTAAGTAACCCTTCTATGTGACATGCCAGATCCGGTCATAACGTCTAGGCCGGGTTTGGGGTGTTACGCGTAAGCATGAGTCTAGCTATACATGCCATACACATGAGTATTTACATTATGATAGTGTGACGACTCCTGACGATTTAAATTGTGTTTTCATATAGTAAATGGATCCCGAAAGAGCTGTGGCGGATGATGTAGAAAGTAACGCGCCGGCTCCTGCCGAAGGGACGCCGCCGAATGAAAATGAGAATAGACCAACGACTGTAAGTCAGAGAGGAGGAGAAGAGGCTAGGGAAGCCTTTCTCCACATGATGAATGTATGGTATACGGAGTTCGTTCGCACGAACCCGAATGCACAACCCTCTCCACCCTCACCTATTCCTCAACCTACCTAGTAGCTCCCCAAGTGGTAGAAGTGGTAAGAAGAGAAAAGCCTCCGGTCGATAGAATTCGGAAACAAGGAGCCGAGGAATTTCGAGCTAGTAAAGATGATGATCCAGAAATAGCAGAATTTTGGCTTGAAAATACCATCAGAGTATTTGATGAATTATCTTGCACACCTGATGAGTGCATGAAATGTGTGGTGTCTCTCTTAAGAGATTCCGCTTAACAGTGGTGGAACACTCTTGTGTCGGTTGTACCAAGGGAAAGGATCTCATGGGAATTTTTCCAAGAAGAATTCCGGAAGAAGTACATTAGCAAAAGATTTATTGATCAGAAAAGAAAGGAATTCCTTGAACTGAAACAAGGTAGAATGATAGTAAATGAATATGAGCGTGAATTTGTAAAGCTCAGCAAGTACACTCGGGAGTGTGTGTCCTCTGAAGCCATCATGTGTAAGAGGTTTGAGGACAGATTAAATGAAGATATCAGATTATTTGTTGGTGTCCTTGAGTTGAAGGAATTTGTTGTGCTAGTGGGTCGAGCTTGTAAAGCCGAGGAATAGGTGAAAGAGAAAAGAAAATCTAAGATGGAGTCTCGTGACTCAAGAAAGAGACAATTGAATAAGTCATTTCAGTCCTCGTCCAAGAAGTCGAGAGATTTCCCTACTCAATCAGCTACTTCAGCTGGGTTTTCGAATAGAAGTAAGAGTAAACAGTACTCGGGGATTAAAGCTCAGACTACTTGAGTTGCTAGTGTTGGGAACACTCGACCTAATAGATCGGAATGTCCACAGTGTGGTAGACGTCATCCCGGTGAGTGCCGAGCCCATGAGAGAGCCTGTTTTAAGTGTGGTTCCCAATATCATTTTATTGGAGAATGCCCCGAGATGGTGGAAAAAGAGAAAATTCAGAGTGCAAGGTCAAGAAGCACTACTAGAGGGAGCAACAGAGAAACCCGGGAAGTGGAACGAGTAGTAAAAGTACACCCAGAGAGCAAGCTGCAAGATCTGAGGGTAGAGCGCCTGCGAGGACTTATGCCATTCGCACTCGCGAAGAGGCGTCATCCCCTGATGTAATTACGGGTACATTTTCTCTCTATGATACTAATGTTGTTGCTTTAATTGATCCGGGATCTACCTACTCATATATTTGCATGAAATTAGTATCAAGTATGAGCATGCATGTAGAGTCTATAGAGTTTGTGATAAAAGTGTCCAATCCTTAAGGCAAAAGTGTATTAATTGATAAGGTATGTTCATCTTCCAAGCTTGATTGTAAGTACCTCCTAGCCCAGTTTTTAATGTTCTTCATATTTTTGGGATCCTCGTAGCTCGATTTAGCTATTTCTAGCTATATTTTGAGCTAGGGTTTATGTTCAAAAATTTACCCATGTATGACATGCATGTATTTTGATGTTTTAAGGAAGAATATGAAAGTTTGATGGGTGATAAACATCTTTTTCTAAGTGATTTTCATGAAAAATGCATAAAAGGACCAAATTGTAAAAGTTATAAAATTGGTTATACATGAGTGAAATAGTGGAAATTGGGGGCTGTTGTAGTTAAGAAAATAATTCTTCTAGGCTTAAAATACAATAAAGTTGAATAAAAATCATTTTACGAGCATAGGTGCAAAACTGTAATTATGTGAAAGTTTAGGGGCAAAATCGTAATTTTTCCAAAGTATGATTCATGAGTCAATTTAGTCAATGTGAATATTAAACAAGTGAAATTGTTATTATAGATCAAGAAACATGAAGCCCAGACCGAAACCGAGGCAAGAACAAAGTGTTGGACTAAATCGAACATCTACACACATTTTGAGTACCGAGGTAAGTTTGTATGAAATTATAGCTACATAATGTTTTTATGTTCTTAATTGCTTGATATTATGTGAAACGAATATTATTTCTATGAAATCAACTAATGCTGTTTCGATGAGGATTTGATGAAAATGTGTTAAGATGAAGTCCCGGTTGAAGATTCAGAATAACGAGGATACCTACGTCACGACATGAGATAAAGAAGGTCCCGTGTAAGAACATGTCTGGGACATGGCATCGGCACCGAATAAGGAAGGTCCCATGTAAGACCATGTCTGGGACATGGCATCGACACTGAATAAGGAAGGTCCCGTATAAGACCATGTCTGGGACATGGCCTCGGCACCAAAGGAAGATCTCGTGTAAGACCATGTATGGGACATGGCATCGACATCTATGTACGATCTCGTATAAGACCATGTCTGGGACATGGCATCGACATCGAGTTAAGAAATCCCGTGTAAGACCATATATGGGATATGGCATCGGCATAAAGAGGTGATCCCATGTAAGACTATATCTGGGATATGACATTAGCATCGTGATACATGTATGATGACATTGAGTACCCTCCGATATTCTGAGTAGTTCAACGGGAAAAAGAGTTAAGTATGCAAATATGACAAAGAGCTAAGCTATACAAAGATGACAACGAGTTACATTTAAGTTAAGGATGATAACGATTTAAGTTTATGTTCAAGATAGCATAAGTACTAAATTATGTGATGAAGTGACACAGGTACCATGAGTAAATTACGGGTTATGAAACCATAATGTGATATGTGATGGGTAAGCGTAAGTAAGAGTAAGTATGTCAAAGCACTTGAGAATTTGTGTTGTTATTGTTCTATGAGATGAATGGATTTTACCATGAGTACTTATGTTGCTATTTTAATTCATGCAAACTTACTAAGCTATATGCTTACCCCTTTCTTTTCCTTTTTTCCTTGTATTATCACCAAGCTAGCTCGGGGATCGTAGAACGTCGGAGCTCGGATCACACTATCAATCATTCTTTTGGTATAGTAAAGTTGATTCATTTTGGGTATGGCATGTATAGGAACTTGATCATTTTGTGTTATGTCATATTTGGAAGCCAAAGTGTTGCCTACTAATGTTATACACTCATTTTGTAAATGGCCATTGGGAATTGGCCAATATTTGTCAAGTTTCATATTTTTAATGATGATGAGTTTCATGAAGTGAAAGTGCATGCAATTGATGGAGTAAAATGTGAAGTGTATGAATGATGATTAGGGATTCTTTATACTGTATTATTGTCATGTTATGTGTTGCTTGTGTTGGTATATGCGTGTTTATGTTTCAGGGTGGCAATTGGCTTGGAAAATAGCCTTCTAATTGTCCACACGGATAGACACATGGGCGTGTGTCTAGGCCGTGTGTGACACACGGTCAGCCCCATGGGTGTGTCGATAGGCCGTGTGTCCCCTCCATCAAATTTGCGAGAATTTGATTCGCCACACGGGCCAGCCCACGGGCGTGTGCCTTGCCCTTAAGAGCTTGCTGATGTCATAAACAGAATACCCAGGTTTTCACACACGGGTGAGGACACGGGCGTGTCAAGGCCGTGTGAAGGACACGGGCCACAGACACGGGCGTGTGTTCGGCCGTGTGAAAACCCCTGTAGGTTTGAAATGAAAAATAAATTACACACGGGCTAGGAACATGGGCGTGTGTGACCACACGGCCTGCCCACACGGGCGTGTGGCTCTTTTTAGGCAAAAAATTTCTAAGTGCGCAAGAGTTTCCGGTTTAATTATTAAACCTTTCGTAAGTATGTTTAGGGCCTCGTAGGCCCATAATAAGGATGCTATAATATATGAATGAGAAGCTTTAAGCTTAAATGAAATTTTATAGCCCAATGTTGTATGTTTAAGCAAGATAAGTTCGGTAATGCCTCGTATCCTGTCCCGGCGTCGGACACGGGTAAGTGGTGTTACACGCAGGCTGACACAGAAAATGTGCCAGACCATGTGGATTTCGCGATTCGCACTCTTAACATGCAAAAAAATGCAAATTTTAGGTTTTTTGAGCATTTGTAGACCTATAAATATCAAAATATAAGAAGAGGAAAGGGAGCCGTCAGAGAATTATGAAGAAAATAACTCGAAAAACACCATTGAAGCCGACTCAGAAGCAGATTTCATCAAGATTGAAGATCTCCTTTATTTCTTGTGGTTACACTGACTTTGAGATATTTTTATTCGCGATTATGAACTGATTTTATAAATACCTAGGGAAGGTGAACCCTATGATGAATTCTATCTTTTGATTTCTGTTTTACACAATAAATACTTGAATCTTCTTCTCAGTTATGTGTGCTTAATTCTTTATTTAATATTTCCATATTATTATTTCATATTTGATGTGCTTAATTCAGAGGAGGAATAGACCCTGTTTAAGAGTAGATATAGCATAATTGAGTGGAGTTGCACGCAATCCTAAAAATAGGACGACATAAATCTACCAGATTACAGTCAAATCTAATAGGGGAATTCATAAATCGAGTTAATGTGATAACATGGGTTTTAATTAGAAAGAAATTTCAATTAATCAACATAGAGTCAGTTGCTTTTAGTCTTGAAGAGAGATATTAGTATAATTTATGGATTTCTACGGATCAAGATATTAAGTGAATAAATTGTTGAATTCAGATTGATAATGACTGATGTAGTTTGGGTGGATTTTT
This sequence comes from Gossypium sturtianum, assembly GCA_025698515.1. Taxonomy (NCBI): domain Eukaryota; kingdom Viridiplantae; phylum Streptophyta; class Magnoliopsida; order Malvales; family Malvaceae; genus Gossypium; species Gossypium sturtianum. Next base: position 44,781,127 of record CM046948.1, read on the forward strand.
TCCTGGGTATTGTTTCACTTCTTGATTATTATTCGATTATTTCCCTAATTTGTTCTTTGTCGAGTTTTTAGTTAATTTTTGTTTAATTCAATCACTTCAATTTTTTAGTTAAATAATAGAAAGACAGTAATTACTACTACTTTTATTCCTCATGAGAACAATATCTTTGCTCACCATAGCTATTCTATTTATCAATAAGTGCACTTACCATTGTCATATTTTTAGTTGGTTTCGTGGACATCAAGTTTTTGGTGCCATTATTGGGGACTGAAATACTAAGAAAACTTTATTTCTATTAATTTAGTCATTTTTATTTTTTTTAATTTAAATTTTATATTTTAATATATTTGTTTCTTTGATTTTGATAGGTTCTTTCGGTTTATGACTAGAGGAAACCCGTTGGAACCAATAATTTTTTATAATGAGATTGAAAGAACTGCTCGTAGAAATCGTAGAGAGGATAGAGAAGCAATGCAAACTCACCATAGACGATCACGAGGAAAAGAGTATTATTGTCGAGATGGGTGATAATCAAAATAATTAGCTACCTCCTGTAAGTCCTGCCCCTCGTTACATGTATGATTATGCTAAGCCCACTCTGATTGGAGCTGAATCGAGTATTGTTAGGTCGACTGTTAATGCAAACAACTTTGAGATCAAACCGAACACAATTCAGATGGTGCAACAATTTGTTCAGTTTGATGGTTTGCAAGATGAAAATCCAAATGCTCATTTGGCTAACTTTTTGGAGATTTGCAACACTTTCAAGATCAATGGCGTTACTGATGATGCCATACGCTTACAGTTGTTTCCATTCTTATTGAGCAACAAGGCAAAATAGTGGTTAAGCTCTTTACCACGAGGTTCTATCACTACTTTGGCGCAGATGACTAAAAAATTTTTGTTAAAATATTTCCCCCCGGCTAAAATAGCTAAGTTGAGGTATGATATCTCTTCTTTTGTTCAGTTTGATATTGAGACTTTTTATGATAAATGCGAGAGATTCAAGGATTTGTTCAGAAGGTGTCCTTACCATGGATTACCTTTGTGGCTCCAAGTTCAAACTTTTTACAATGGTTTGAACCCCTCGACTAGACTGATGATTGATACAGAGCTGGTGGAACTTTAAATAACAAAACACCTGAGGCAGTTCAAGAATTTATTGAGGAGATGGCACTAAATAATTATCAGTGACAAGTTAGGAGAGTAAAACCTGTCAAGGCAGCCAGAGTTTTTTATATTGATGCAGTTTCTATGCTAACTAATTAGGTTGAAGTTCTTGGTAAGAAAATTGATGGTTTAAATTTGTCTAACCAGGTGAAGCTGGTGATGCAGTGCGATGCGAATGAAGCAAGGATGCTTAATTTAGAATATTCATCCTTCAAGTCTAACATGGAGCATGAGCAAGTCAACATTATGGGTAATAATTCTAGATCTCAAAATAATCCCTATAGCAATACGTATAATGCAGGTTGGAGGAACCATCTAAATTTCTCATGGAGTGGTCAAGGAAATCAAAGGTCACGACCCCCTCCAAGTTGTCAACAATCTTATTAGCAATAAAAAAAACCAAACCTTGAAGAGATGTTAGCCAAATTTATTTCGGTGTCAGAAGCTCAATTTCAAAACACTGAGACAGCTTTGAAAAATCAGCAAGCATCAATTCATGGGCTCGAAAATCAAATTGGGCAACTTGCTAAATTGGTTTCAAAAAGATAGCACGGGAGCTTACATAATAACATTGAACCCAACCCAAAAGAGCATGTGAAGGTAGTTACATTGAGGACTGGAAAGGAGTTGTCTGAACCCGAACAGAAGCTAAAACAAGAAACTGATGAGAAAGATGATAGGGTGGCAAAAACTGAAAAAATTCAAACATCGGTACTTAAAGAATACAAACCACCAATACCATACCCAGCACAGTTGAAGAAAGACCGCATGGATGAACAATTTGGTAGATTTCTTGAACTTTTTAAACAATTACATATTAACTTACCTTTTATTGAAGCTCTTTCGCAAATGTCCATATATGCAAAAATTTTAAAGGAGTTTTTAACAAATAAAAGAAAGTTTGACGAGCTATCCACTGTGAACTCAATGAGGAGTGTTTAGCCATTCTCCAAAATAAATTGCCCACCAAGCTGAAAGATTTAGGAAGTTTTACTATTCCTTGTTTTATTGGTATTTTTAACATTGAAAAAGCATTGGCTTATTTGGGTGCTAGTATTAACTATAAAATGTTCAAGCAACTTGGTCTTGGGGAACCAAAACCCACTAGGATGAGTATTCAATTAGCTGACAGATCTGTTAAATATCCTAGGGGTATTACTGAAGATGTACTTGCTAATGTAGATAAATTCATATTCTCTGTTAATTTTGTTGTACTTGACATGGATGAGGACGTTGAGGTGCCTTTAATTTTAGGTCTACCCTTTTTAGCCACTGCTAGAACTATTATTGATGTGGGTAATGGTAAACTTGTGCTTAGGGTGGGTGATGATGAGATCAGTTTTCAAATTTATGATGTCATGCGATTTTCTAGAGAGCAAGATGATTCCTGTTATTTCATTGATTTTATTGATCATACTATTCAAGATTCTTTGTAAGAAATTGTTCATAAGGACATATTTGAACTGTGTCTTGTTCAAGGAAAGGAGGTCAATATAGATAATGTTGTGATAAATGAGATGAGAATTGATCTAGATACTAATGAGTCTCCACTGAGACAAAAAAATTATGAGGCCATTGAGGTAAGTAAAGAACTGAAATTGAAGCCCTCTATTGAAGAACCTCCCAAGTTGTAACTGAAACAATTGACAAATCATTTGGAGTATGCATTCCTTGGAAATGATTCTACATTACCGGTGATTATTGTTTCAGATTTAAAGCCGAATGAGAAAGAAGAGTTACTGCAAATGTTAAAGGAACGCAAAAGAGCTATAACCTGGAAAATTTCGTACATGAAAGGGATCAGTCCTTCTTTTTGCACCCATAAAATTTTAATAGAATATGAGTATAAGCCATGTTTGCAAGCTCAAAGGAGGTTAAATCCCAACATGAAGGAAGTTGTCAAGATTGAGGTAATTAAACTTCTAGATGTTGGAGTTATTTATCCTATTTCTGATAGTACTTGGATGAGTCCTGTGCAGGTTATTCCTAAGAAAGGAGGCATGACTGTCGTGGCTAATGATAAAAATGAGTTGATTCCAACAAGAATAGTCACATGATGGAGAGTTTGTATTGATTATAGGAAGTTGAACGATGCTACAAAGAAAGACCATTTTCCTCTACCATTTGTGGATCAAATGTTGGAGAGATTATCAGGTAACATGAAATTCTAATAGCTCTGGAGGATCAAGAGAAAACGACATTTACATGTCCATATGGTACGTTTGCTTACCGAAGAATGCCTTTTGGATTATGTAATGCTCTTGCTACTTTTCAGCGTTGCATGTTAGCCATCTTTGATGAACTCGTAGAAGATATTATGGAGGTATTTATGGATGACTTCTCGATATTCGGTAATTATTTTCATCATTGCCTTAATAATTTAAAACTAGTTTTGATGAGATGTGAGGAAAAGAACCTTGTGCTTAATTGGGAAAAATGTCACTTCATGGTTCAAGAAGGGATTGTTTTAGGCCATAAAATTTCTAGTAAAGGGATTGAGGTTGATACATCGAAAAATTACCTCCCCCTAATTCAGTTAAGGCTATTAGAAGTTTCTTAGGACATGTTGGGTTCTATAAAATATTTTTCTAAAATGGCTAAGCCGATAACTAATTTGCTAGAAAAAGATGTGCCATTTAATTTTAGTCAAAAATGTTTAGATACGTTTAATGTTCTTAAGAAAAAAATTAATTAATGCCTCGGTTATGATCGTACCTGATTGGAATTTACCTTTTGAACTAATATGTGATGCGAGTGATTTTGCAGTAGGTGCAGTTCTTGGACAGCGAAGAGACAAGCATTTTTAGCCGATTTATTATGCTAGCAAGACTTTGATAAACGCACAAGAGAATTACACGACTACCGAAAAAGAATTGCTAGATGTGATTTTTGCATTCGACAAATTTAGACTTTATTTAATACTGTCTAAAATTGTTGTGTACACTAACCATTCTGCTCTTCGCTACCTTTTGACAAAATTGGATGCAAAACCTCGACTTATAAGGTAGATATTATTATTGCAAGAATTCGATTTGGAAACTAAAGATAAGAAAGGGGTTAAAAATCTTGCGACAGACCACCTCTGGAGGCTCAAGAATCCTCATCTTGAGCACCTTACTGAGAAGGAGATAAGTGACTCATTTCCTGAAGAATGACTCTTTGCGGTAACTGATTCTGAAGGCCCTTGATTTGCAATTTTTTTGACTTATTTGGTTGCTAACATCTTACCAAAAGGGTTGACTCATCATCAAAAGAAGCGTGTAACAGTCCGGTTTAGACCCTAGTTGAAATAGTAGTTTCAGGACCACAAATCCGAGTCAGGAAAATATTTAAATATTATTTTATGTGTTTATAATGTGTGAATTGATATCTGTGAAATTTTCGTGATTTAATTTTAGCATTTGTGTGCTTTATTTTAATAAAAGGACTTAATTGTATAAAATGCGAAACTGACTTGCTATTTGTTAAAGTGCTATATTGCAATGATTTTTATTATATGTGGTCCTTATGTGGTAAATTGGCCAATGGATAATAGCATGGACAGTTTGGGGCTTATATTATAATATTTTCATATTATTTTATAAAGGGCAATATTGTAAATTATGTGTTAAAATGAGATTAAATAAAATAAGACATAAAACCATGCATATGTTCATCATCTTTGCCGAAAATAGAGAAAAGAAATAACCATTGAAGCTTCATCAAGTTCAGTCTTTGCATGAATTATTAGGTATGTGTTTTGAGCTCGGTTTTTGATAATTTTTATGTTTTTGAGATCGTTGCTTTGAATACTAGCTAGCCCATGCTTGAATTTTTGAATTTGATGATGTATTCATGAATTGCCATTGATGATAGTTTGTGGTTTTTGTTGTTTAATGATGGAAAATAAAAGATATGTGATAGATTAATATGTTTTGTCTTTGGATTTTTGATGAATTTGAGTAAATTGGACTAATTTGTGAAAATGTTATTTTGAAGGACTAAAATGCGAAATAAATGAAATATGTGGGCTTATATGAACTAGAGGAAAATTTGGCTAGGTACTTGTATAAAGAAATTTTGTGAATTTTGTGATTTTGTGAAATAAGGACTAAAGTGTCAAAATGTGAAAATGTGAGGGCTAATTTGTAAAATGCCTTAAATATGAGTATATGAATTGAATTGAATTATTTGTTGAATAAAAGAGATAAATTTGAATGTGTATAGATCAAGAACCAAAGAGAAAGGAATTAGATCGTGGGAAATTGAAAATCGTTGAATCGCCGTTTATTTTCGTTCGTCGTTGTCCGAGGTAAGTACATAAGTAAATAAATGTCGTTAAATTCGATTGTATATATTTTATTTGTGCCGAATTGAATTATTACTTGTATATATATGTTCAAGATGAATTTGTATAATTATGGGAGAAGTATTTACCAAGCTTGAATCGATTGAGTTACAACGTCCGGAAGCCCCGTATGAACCTTAGTAATAGTTAGGATACATATGTCATGACATAGGATTTTTGATATGTGTTTACATCTAAGACCACGTCTGGGACGTTGGCATCGACTTGTGATGTACGTGTAAGACCATGTCTGGGACATTGGCATCGTATTTTATTCGTGTAAAACCCTGTCTGGGACAGTGGTATCGATATGTGATTACATGTAAGACCACATTTGGGAAGTTGGCATTGTATGAGATTTCCGACTATCCGAGTATTCTTATTGATTTAGAATGGTTCAACGGGCATTAACGAGTTATGATTGAATGTGAAATCGAGCTAAAAGGTTCAGGTATGTGCCAAGTTTAATGTTAATAAAAGTAAGGTAAGCTTATTATTTGAAATGGTGATATAAATTATACATGTTATAATGTGAATTATTTGTATATATGAATACTCATATTTGGCCAAATGATGTATATTTGATATTAAAAGTGAGAATTATATATGCTCATGAGTATTTGTGCATTCGGCCATCTGATGATAAAATACTAATGTATATTTGATGATATACGAATTTGTAATTGTGATATATGTATATTTAGTTAAGGTTTGGATTGATTCGTTAATTGAATATAATGTTAATGTTCATTTGGAAAATTATTTGCTTTTGACTTACTAAGCTATGAAAGCTTACTTTGTGTATGTTTGTTCATTGTTTTATAGATTATAAAAGCTACTGAAAGCTCGGGGATCGTTGAGGATCATCATCACACTATCGAACTATATTTTGGTACCTTTTGAAAATGTACATATTGAAGTATGGCATGTATAGGCTAGAGAACTTTGGTTATGTTTTGAAATGTGTAAATATAGCCATGTGATATGGCTTGTTAATGAATATGCTGATGGATGAGTTTTGTTCATGCTATATGATGCATAGGCTGGTATGTTTTGATATGCTCATGAATGGCCAAATGAAATGGTCAATTTTGGTAAGTTTTATGGTTAATTTGGAAAATTGATATGATGAGAAATGCTATGAATTGATATGGATTAAAATGATGTATGAATCGCATGTTTTTTATGTGAAATTGGTGCTTTGAATTGGTATGTTTGAGTTGGATTTGTATATGGAAATGAATGATGTTGTTAAGAGTCAAATTGTGCATGATTTGTTATGTTTATGGTTGCCTTTGGGACATGAATTGAGGCTTGTATGATGCTTGTAGGTATGACCAAATTTTGGGTGGCAAATTGGCCTTGCAAATGGCCTATATTTGCCCACACGGGCATGTGTCTCGACCGTGTCTCTTAAGGTTGTAATTCAAAGAAAGTCAGACTTGCACACGGGCCAAACACACGGGCGTGTGACAGGCCGTGTAAATCAAGTCAATGTTGCACACGGGCCAGACACACGGGCGTGTCTTCGGCCGTGTGGTGCAAGTCAGAATGTATGCCCTGTTTCACACGGTTTTAGACATGGGCGTGTCTTGTGGTCGTGTGAGGCACACGGCCTGCCCACATGGGCGTGTGACCTCTGTAACTTTGAAAAATGTTTAAGTTTTTAAAAATTTTGTATGTACTCGGTTTAGTCCCGACTCCTTCCCAATGTAGGTTTAAGGTCTCGTAGACCTTCTAAAGGGACTCTATATGTATATTTCACTATGGAATGTTGTGAATGTTTGATGTTAATGAAATGTTTGCGATATGTTCGGTAATGCCTCTTAACCCTTGTTCGTGACGGATACGGGTTTGGGGGTGTTACAATTTGTTGGTATCAGAGCTACGGTTTAGTCAATTCTAGGACTAACGTAGCGTGTGTGAGTCTCACTATACATGCCATATTTATAAACTGTGATATTGTGATGATTCTTTACAACTGAAATGTCTTTTCGTATAGTAAATGGATCTCGATCGAGCTGTAGCTGATGATGTAGAAAGTATGGCGCCTGCTCCCGCTCAAGGGACAGCGCCGGCTGAATCTCGACCGGCTTCGAGTAACCAAGAGGGAGAGGCTAAAAAAGACTTTTACCAAATGATGAATGAATGGTTTACTCAGTATATTCGGACGAATCCAGCTGTTCCACAAACTTCTCCCCCACTGATTCCTCCTCAAATACCTGTTATGCCACAAGTTATTGATCCAGTGCGAATGAATAAGCCACCGGTTGATAAAATCAGAAAACACGGGGTTGAAGAATTTAGAGCCACTGTTGATGATGATGCTAAGCGACCTGAATTCTGGCTCGATAATACTATCCGTGTGTTTGATGAGCTATCCTGTACACTTGATGAGTGTATTAAATGTGTTGTATCTTTGCTTCGAGATTTCGCGTATCACTGGTGGAATACACAGATATCCGTAGTTCCGAAAGAACGGGTTACCTGGGAGTTCTTTCAGACTGAATTTCAAAAGAAATACATCAGTCAGAGATTCATTGATCAAAAATGCAAGGAATTTCTCGAGTTGAAACAGGGTCGTAAGACCGTAACATAATATAAGCGGGAATTCGTGAGACTTAACAGATATGCCCGAGAGTGTGTATCGACCGAAGTAATAATGTGTAAAAGATTCGAAGACGGGCTGAATGAAGATATTAAATTGCTCATTGGAATTCTTGAAGTAAAAGAGTTCGTTGTACTTGTGGAGCGAGCATGCAAAGCTGAAGAGCTCGGGAAAGAGAAAAGAAAAGCTGATTTTGAAGCCAGAGTTTCCCGTAAGAGATCATCGAGTAAGACATTTCAGTCAGCATCGAAGAAATTCAGGGATGATTTTAGCCGATCAAAGACTACTGCAGGTTATTCTAGACGTGATCGGGACAGACCACTTGTGAGTTCGAAAGCTACCTCAGTAGCTAGTGTTGGTAACGTCAGACCAAATCAACTAGAGTGCAAATATTCTGGTAAACGACATCCCAGCAGTTGTAGATTGAATGATCGGGCTTGTTTCAAATGTGGATCATTAGATCATTTCATCCGTGAATGCCACGAGTTAAATGAGCAAAACACGATGCGAGAATGCGAGACCGAGTAACATGTCAGCTCGAGGTGGACCACCCAGAAACACGGGTAATGTGAGTAGCAGTTAGAAAGGAACTAAAGACACAACTGTTAGATCTGAGGCTCGCACACCTACCAGAGCTTATGCTATTCGTGCTCGTGAAGAGGCTTCATCTCCAGATGTTATTACTGGTACTTTCACTCTCTATGATACTAGTGTTGTTGTAACACCCCTTACCCGTGCTCGAAGCCGGGACCGGGATTGAGGCATTACCCAATTAATCTCATTTGACATCTCGAAACGGGCTATAAAATTTCTTTTAAACTCATCACTTGTACGTACTCGGCCTAAAAGGCCCCAAACATACCTCCGAGAGGTATCAAAACTATTCTGGGAGTTTTTACGAACTCGGGAACTTTTAAACAAAACAGGGGCCACACGCCCGTGTTGGTCTAGGGACACGCCCGTGTGCCCCTAAGACATGTCCGTGTCATCCACCCGTGGTCAATTCTGACTAACTTCACACGGCCTAGACACGCCCGTGTCTTCTACCCGTGGTCGATTTAAATTCCACAATTAATGTGCAGACTTCACACGGCCTGGGCACACGCCCGTGTCCCTAGCCCATGTAGCACACTGACTTGCAAACCTAGTATGCAATGGGGACACACGGTATAGACACACGCCCGTGTGTCTATTCATGTGGACAATTAGATGGCTATCTACCAAGCCTTTCGCCACCCCACATTGCACACATGCAATTACCAATCTATCTCAACACAATTCACAACCCAAGGGCATATCCAAGCACTCAATTCAACAATCGTACACGAGGGCATACACTTCAAACAAAAATCACTTTCTTTAATCATAAAAATTTGCCAAGTATCGGCCTAACTTAATAGACCATTACAAAAGGAGGTTTTGATGCCTTACAAAGCCAACACTTTGGCCAACAATTCGACCTAACAAAATACTCGAGTCCTATACATGCCATACTCAAAATAAGTCTAAATTGTTATACCAAAGTGGTGTCGATAGTGTGATTTTTGAACTCCTACGTCCCTGATCCTCGAGTTATCAAGGCAAAACTACAAGGAAAAAGAGCAATGAAAAGGGGTAAGCATAAAGCTTAGTAAGTTTGCATGAATATAAATAGCAACAATAAGCTCATAAAATAATCCATCCATGATATTAACTAACCATACACAAGTCATAGGCATCTTGCCATACTTACTCACAATTGCCCTTATTTATCACATACCATGCCACATGTCATAAACATTTCTTCGTGACTCATTCACGAGTACTTGTATTCACTCATTCATATGACCTTAGTGCAAATCTCATTTCAAATTCTAAACTCATCTACTTATCCCTTTAATCACTAGGGATAGTCAGAGATGTATATTCAACATCGTTCATGTAGAGACGAAGCCAGTGCCACATCCCCGAGGTGGTCTTACTTGGAGTTACTTCTAAACGCCAATGCCATATCCCGGATATGGTCTTATATGGACTTTCACATCAAGTATCGATGCCATATCCCGGATATGGTCTTATACAATTTTCACATTCATTACCAAACCCATATCCCAGATATGGTCTTACACGGGATTTCAACTCAGTGCCGAGGCCATGTCCCTAACATGGTCTTATACGGGACCTTATCTATTTCATATATCGATGATAGCATTTTCATATTCACATGGTCCACTAGGACTTCAACATCTCATTCAACATCAATTTAATGGAGTGTCATGCATCAATATGATATCAAGCATTCTCGATTATGCTAACATAAATGTTTTATTAATAACATACAAACTTACCTCGGTTTCAAAATGAGCTAACTCGACAGTTTAGTTTGAGACTTTATTCTTTCCCCGATCGAGGCAGATTCTCGATCCTTCTTTCTCTATAATAGCAAATTTAGCTCATTTTAATCATCTCATTAATAAAAGCATTCCAAAATCATGCTTAGATAAAATTACTATTTTGCCCCTAGACTTTGGCAAAATGACCATTTTACCCCTAGGCTCGGAAATCAAATCTAATCAAATTTCTACCTTCGACAAGCCTAGGTAAATATTTAATGCTTTTAAAGCTATCATCAAAAATCAATATTTCACATACTTACTACATAATTTGTAACCTTTTTATCAAGGTCCTATTTGGTGTTTTCATGCTAACACCTCTCACAAAAGTTGTTCATCTAACAACTAAGACTCAATTTCTTCCATAAAAATGCAGCAAATAACAATGAAATCTCTCATGGAAAAACTTTAAACCTTTCACCATATTACACAATAGTCCCCTCATTTGAAAGCTCAAGCTCTAGGGGTTTTAAAAGTACGACTATTTTCAAGAAAAGATCACTAGAACACTTACTAATGAGGAGATGAGTGTGCTGAAATTTTTGAAGCTTTCAACCCTTATTTTCCTTGAAATTTTTGGTGGAAGAGATGAACAAGAAAGATGATATTTTCTCTTTCTTTAGTCTAATATTAAACTAGTCAAATTAGTCACCAACTCTTACTAACTTTGACCAAAATTTGTCCATCTTTGTCTCCCATCTAGTCTATGGCCGGCCAAGCAATTACAAGGGGCTAAATTTCCTTTTAAAGACCTCAATTTAACAATCTATGGCTATTTGGTACCTTCAGAAATTAATATGGAACTTTCACACTTTATGCGATTTAGTCCTTTTTCGCGATTAAACATGAAATCGCTAGAATTAAAGCACCAAAATTATCATGCACATGTGCTATCATGTTCTAATTCATAATATGACATGAAAATAAATTTCTCAAATCTCAGATTAATGATCCCGAGATCACTATTTCGACTAGCCCCTAAATCGGTCTGTTACATTTGTTGCATTGATTGATCCTGGTTCGACTCATTCTTATGTATGTGAGACTTAAGTGTCCATTAAGACTTTGCCTGTAGAGTCTACTGAGTTTGTGAGAGTATCGAACCTCTTAGGCTAGTGTGTTTTGGTTGATAAAGTATGTAAGGGTTGCCCGTTGATGATTCGAGATTCATGTTTTCCCGCTGATTTGATGTTGTTTCCATACGACGAGTTTGATATAATTCTGGGTATGGATTGGTTAACATTGCATGATGCTATTGTGAACTGCAAATGGAAGACTATTGATTTGTGATGTTAGAATGATGAGACTATTCGGATTGAGTCTAATGATCTGAATGGTTTACCAACAGTGTAATGATCCCAAGATCACTATTCTGACTAACCCCTAAATCGGGCTGTTACAGTTGTTGCATTGATTGATCTTGGTTCGACTCATTCTTATGTATGTGAGACTTAAGTATCCAGTAAGACTTTTCCTGTAGAGTCTATTGAGTTTGTGATTAGAGTATCGAACCCCTTAGGCCAGTGTGTTTTGGTTGATAAAGTATGTAAGGGTTGCCCGTTGATGATTCGAGATTCATGTTTTCCCACTGATTTGATGTTGTTGCAATACGACGAGTTTGATATAATTTTGGGTATGGATTGGTTAACATTGCATGATGCTATTGTGAACTGCAAACGAAACACTATTGATTTGTGATGTCAGAATGATGAGATTATTCGGATTGAGTCTAATGATCTGAATGGTTTACCAACAGTGATTTCTTCAATGTTAGCTCAGAAATATGTGAGAAAGGGTTGTGAAGCATACTTTGCTTATGTGCTCGATTCTAAAGTAACTGAAAAGAAGATTGAATTAGTACCAGTTGTGTGTGAGTATCAGGATGTATTTCTTAAAAAATTGACGGGTTTGTCGCCGATTCGAGAGGTAGAGTTTGGTATTGAGTTAGTGCCGGGGACGACTCTGATTTCGATAGCTCCGTACAAAATGGCACCAACTGAATTGAAAGAATTTAAAGCTCGATTGCAAGAATTGATGGATAGAGGTTTCGTACGATCGAGTTTTTCTCCCTGGGGTGCACCAGTTTTGTTTGTGAAAAAGAAAGACGGAACTATGAGAATGTGCATCGAAATCGACAGCTGAATAAGGTGACTATAAAGAGTAAATATCCTTTTGCACAGATTGACGACTTGTTCGATCAGTTGAAAGGGGCTGCTATGTTTTCTAAGATAGATCTGAGATCGGGTTACTATCAGCTGTGAGTTAAAGACTCTGATGTGCCAAAAACTACTTTCCGAACGACGTACAGACATTATGGGTTTCTGGTTATGCCTTCCGGACTTACTAATGCCCCAGCTATTTTTAAGGATCTAATGAATTGGGTCTTCAGACAGTATTTGTATCGATTTGTGGTTGTATTTATAGTTGACATTTTAATCTATTTCTGTGATGAAACCGAGCTTGCCGAGCATTTAAAAATAGTGTTACAGACTTTGCGTGACAAGAAGTTGTATGCAAAGTTTAGTAAATGTGAGTTCTTGTTGCGAGAAGTCAGTTTTTTGGGACATGTTGTATCAGCATCGGGTATTCGGGTTGATCCGAACAAGGTTTCGGCTATACTAGATTGGAAGCCTCCTAGAAATGTATCTGAAGTCCAAAGTTTTTTAGGACTAGCTGGTTACTATAGACGGTTCGTAAAAGGTTTCTCTATGATTACAACCCCGATGACGTGACTACTTTAGAAATATGTTAAGTTCAAGTGGTCAGAAAAGTGCCAGGAAAGTTTCGATCAGTTGAAAGATTTGTTGACCGAAGCTCCAGTGCTAGTTCAGCCAGAATCGGGTAAAGAATTCGTTATCTATAATGATACATCTTTGAACGGTTTAGGCTGTGTTTTGATGTAGGAAGGTAAAGTTATAGCTTATGCCTCAAGACAGTTAAAGCCACACGAAAAGAACTATCCGACACACGATCTGGAATTGGCAGCTATTGTGTTTACGAAATGTCACGTCTATTCTGATCACAAAGGCTTAAAATATTTGATGACTCAGAAAGACTTGAATTTACGACAGCGAAGATGGTTAGAGTTGTTAAAAGATTACGAGCTTGTAATTGACTACCATCCAGGGAAAGCCAATGTTGTTTCTGATGCTTTGAGTCGAAAATCGTTGTTTGCCCTTCGTGCGATGAATACTCAGTTGGACCTATTTGATGACGATTCGATAGTAGTTGAGTTGAAAGCGAAACCGTTATTTATTCAGCAGATTTGTGAGGCTCAGAAAGTTGATAACGAATTGATAGCAAAACGGGCTCAATGTGATGCGAATACTTATTCAGAGTTCCGAGTTGATACTGAAGGTTGTTTGAGGTTCAAAGACCGAATGTGTGTTCCGAGAAATTCAGAGTTGATTCAGATGATTTTGAATGAAGCTCATAGCAGTCGGTTATTTGTTCACCCGGGTAGTACGAAAATGTATAATGATTTAAAACAATTTTACTGGTGGCCTGGTATGAAACGAGACATCTCTAAATTTGTTTCGAAATGTCTAATTTGTCAACAAGTCAAAGCCGAGCATCAGGTACCTTCTGGGTTACTTCAGCCGATTATGATACCTGAATGGAAATGGGACAGAGTCACAATAGATTTTGTATCGGGTTTACCTTTGACATCGAGCAAGAAAGATGCAATCTGGGTTATAGTTGAGAGGTTGACAAAATTAGCTCATTTTATTTCGGTGAGAATGGATTATTCACTTGATAAGCTTGCTGAGTTGTACATTTCTCAGATTGTGAGATTGCATGGAGTACTTATTTCTATTGTTTCGGATAGAGATTCGAGATTCACATCGTGGTTTTGGAAGAAACTATAAGATGCATTAGGTACAAAATTACATTTCAGCACTGTTTTTCATTTGCAGACAGATGGTCAGTCCGAACGAATTATTCAGATACTCGAGGATATGTTGAGATGTTGCATTCTCGAGTTTAAAGGTACATGGGAACGATACCTGCCATTAATTGAATTTGCATATAATAATAGTTTTCAATCGAGTATCAAAATAGCACCTTACGAGACTTTGTACGGTCGTAAATGTCGAACACCATTGTATTGGATTGAGCTTAGTGAGAATAAGATAGACGGGGTCGAATTGATCAAAGAGACTGAACAGAAAGTAAAAGTGATTCACGATAGTTTGAAAGAAGCATCAGATCGTCAGAAAACATATGCAGACCTGAAACGAAAAGATATTGAGTCTCACCGTGGAAGAAAATACTTCGATTCGATCGTAAAGGCAAATTGAGTCTGAAATTTATTGGGCCGTATGAGATTATTAAGCGTATCGGGTCGATTGCTTACAGACTGTTGTTGCCACCTGAGTTAGAAAAGATTCATAATGTATTTCATGTTTCGATGCTTCGACGATATCGATCTGACCCATTGCATGTAATTTCCCCGTCTGAGATTGAGATTCGATCCGATATGACATACGAGGAAGAACCGATCCGGATTTTAGATTGCAAAGTGAAACAATTGAGAAATAAGAAAATTTCTTTAGTAAAAGTCTTATGGCATTGACACGAGGTTGAAGAAGCTACGTGGGAGCCTAAAGATGCTATGAGAGAATGTTAACCAAACCTATTTGCTGGTAAGATTTTTGGGGATGAAAATCCCTAAGGGGAGAGTTGTAACAGTCCGGTTTAGATCCTAGTCAGAATAGTGGTTTCGGGACCACAAATCCGAGTCAAGAAAATATTTAAATATTATTTTTTGTGTTTATAATGTGTGAATTGATATCTGTGAAATTTTCGTGATTTAATTTTAGCATTTGTGTGCTTGATTTTAATAAAAAGACTTAATTGTATAAAATGTGAAAGTGACTTGCTATTTGTTAAAGTGCTATATTGCAATGATTTTTATTATATGGGGTCCTTATGTGGTAAATTGGCCAATGGATAATAGCATGGACGGTTTGGGGCTTATATTATAATGTTTTCATATTATTTTATAAAGGGCAATATAGTAAATTATGTGTTAAAATGAGATTAAATAAAATAAGACATAAAACTATGCATATGTTCATCATCTTTGCCGAAAATAGAGAAAAGAAGTAGCCATTGAAGCTTCATCAAGTTCGGTCTTTGCATGAATTATTAGGTATGTGTTTTGAGCTCGATTTTTGATAATTTTTACATTTTTTAGATCGTTGCTTTGAATACTAGCTAGCCCATGCTTGAATTTTTGAATTTGATGATGTATTCATGAATTGCCATTGATGACAATTTGTGGTTTTTGTTGTTTGATGATGGAAAATAAAAGATATGTGATAGATTAATATGTTTTGTCTTTGGATTTTTGATGAATTTGAGTAAATTGGACTAATTTGTGAAAATGTTATTTTGAAGGACTAAAATGCAAAATAAATGAAATATGTGGGCTGATATGAACTAGAGGGAAATTCGGCTAGGTACTTGTATAAAGAAATTTTGTGATTTTTTTGATTTTGTGAAATAGGGACTAAAGTGTCAAAATGTGAAAATGTGAGGGCTAATTTGTAAAATTCCCTAAATATGAGCATATGAATTGAACTGAATGATTTGTTGAATAAAAGAGATAAATTTGAATGTGTATAGATCAAGAACCAAAGAGAAAGGAATTAGATCGGGGGAAATCAAAAATCGTTGAATAGCCGTTTATTTTCGTTCGTCATTGTCCGAGGTAAGTACATAAGAAAATAAACGTCATTAAATTCGATTTTATATATTTTATTTGTGCCGAATTGAATTATTACTTGTATATATATGTTCAAGCTGAATTTGTATAATAATGGGAGAAGTATTTACAATCTTGAATCGATCGAGTTACGACGTCCGGAAGCCCCGCATGAACCTTAGGAATAATTAGAATACATATGTCATGACATAGGATTTTTGATATGTGTTTACGTGTAAGACCACGTCTGGGACATTGGCATCGACTTTGTAACATCCCGATTTAGGGCCTAGTCGGAATGGTGGTGCGAGACCACAAATCCGAGGGTTATGAATGAGTTTTTGAGGCTTATATTATATATGCATGCTAGTGTGAAAATTTCATGAAGCAAGTTTGTGAAATTGTGGTTGAATTGTCCAAAAGGACTAAATTGCAAAAGTTGCAAAATGTGTGTTTCTAGAAGCTATATGTGTGAAATAGCTTTAGATTATTAATTAGAGGTCCTTAAATAGTAATTTATCCAAAATCTAATTTTTGGACAAAAATGGGCATGGATGAGTCAAAATTTGAAGTTTATCGAAAAGGGCATTTTGGTCATTTATCAAATAAGTGATTAAATAGGTTAAAAGATGATAAAAATTCACTCATCTTCTCCCCCAAGCTGCCGAAAATTATAGAAGCCATTGTTAGGGCTCTTTTAATTTTTCAAGCTTGCTAGTAAGTGCTCTTAAGCCCGGTTTTTTGATATTCTTCGTATTTTTGAAGTCTTAGTAGCATGAGTAAGCTATTTTTAGCTATTTGGTGAGCTATTATGGATGTTCAAAAATGTACACATGTATGACATACATGTATTTTGTTGTTTTATGGAAGATTATGAAAGCTTGATGTAGTAGAAACATCATTTGTTAAGTGATTTTCCATGAAAATGCATGTAGGGACTAGTTTGTGAAAAACTTTAGTTTGGTCATACATGTGTGATTTAGTGAGATTTGATGAATGCTTTAGTTGAGTAAGTGGTTCGGCTAAGCATGAAAGAGTAGAAAGTTGAATAAAAATCACTTTACGAGCCTTTGGGGCTAAAGTGTAAATATGAGAAAGTTTAGGGGCAAAATAGTAATTTTGCTAAAGTATGAGATGTGGGTCAATTTAGTCAATGTGTGTATTGAATAAGCTTATTTATTCATTATAGATCAAGAAAGACAAAGCCCGGATCGAAACCGAGGCAAAAGCAAGGTGGTGGACTAAATTGCACAGTTCAATACTTTTGAGTATCGAGGTAAGTCTATGCATAAACAATGCATTCATACTTACAATTTGTTAATGCTAGCTAGGGTGTAGCATGAATGAGAATGAATGAGAATGATTGGGAACCTATGTGGTTCAAGTACAATGAATGTAATATAGATTTGAATGGATGAATAATTGAGTAAATAGACTTGTGCCTGTGTTGTGATAATGCTAGATGGTGGGATAAGTGCGATACCATCCAAATGCATATTGACGATGAGCTGGCTATGTGTGATGCTATCGTTAGGTATATCATTTAGTGGCTATGTGTGAGATCACTATGATTACCTTTGTCGTAGGCTAAGTGCGATACCACCTTATAAATTGATTGTGGTGTGCTAAGTGCAAAACCACCGAGATATTGGATGTGTGGATTAGCTATGTGAGTTAGCTATGTAGATGTATTATTGAGCAATAATGATGCGTTGTATATTGTGTAAATATGATATTGAATGCAGGGGTGCATTTCAATAGTTATGAGCATGTGACTCATGAGGTGTTGGTAATATGGTAAGGGATAGAAAGAGTAAGCATATTTGTATATTATATGTTGGTATAATGCTAATTGTGGTTTGGCTTATACTATGATGATTAATTGTTTATGTGTAAACTTACTAAGCACAAAGCTTACTGCCTTTCTTTTCCCTTGTCTTATAGATTAAAAGTGGTGAATCGAGATACGAGGATCATTGGAAGATAGCCCACATATCAGCACACTTTGGTACATGAAACTTAATGTTTTGTATATGGCATGTATAGGGGCTATACAAGTTAGTCTATTTTGTTGTAAATGGATAAGATGTGTTAGCCTTTTTATGGGAAGTGTATTTTGTATAATGCCATAGTTGTTGGCTATTAGATTATATGAAAAAGATATAGTTTTCTATGTGAGATTGTATTCAATTTGAGTTGATTATGATTGTGTTGGATGAGTATTTGTTGTGTATGCTAGAAGGGTGAAAAGAACTTGGCACTTAGCTTTGTCCTTGACCATGTGATTAGACACACAGGCGTGTGTCTAGACCATGTGTGACACACGGTCAGCCCACGGGCGTGTGCTGTGGCCGTGTGTCCCCTGCATGTTAATATTTTTAAAACAGAATAGACCACGGACTAGTCACACGGGCGTGTGCCTAGGGCGTGTGGGATTAATCAGTGTTGGCCACGGGCTAGCCACACGGGCGTGTGTCTAAACTCTAGGCCTTGCAAGGGAAGTCAGTGTTCACCACGGTTGGGGAGCACGGGCGTGCCATGGACGTGGGGCAATTGGTAGAATGCTCGAGTTTTTAGCACGGCTAGGGAATATGGGCGTGTGTGTCCATGCACGGGCGTGTCTAATCTTTCACGGGCGTGTGACACCTGTATAAAAGAGAAAAATTTTAAGGATCGTAAAAGTTTCGATTAGTCTCGAGAGCCCTCGTGTGTATGAGTGAGGCCCCGTAAGTCGAGAATGAGGTTATAGTGAGTAATGACGTTGAGCCTAAGTGGCAATTAAGTGGTTTTAGTTCGGTAATGCCTCAGGCCCGGTTCCCGGTGTAGAACCCGGGTAAGGGGTGTTACAGACTTGTGATGTACGTGTAAGACCATGTCTGGGACATTGGCATCTTATTTTATTCGTGTAAGACCCTGTCTGGGACAGTGGCATCGATATGTGATTACATGTAAGACCACGTCTGGGACGTTGGCATTGTACGAGATTTTCGACTATCCGAGTATCCTTATTGATTCATAATGGTTCAACAGGCATTAACGAATTACGATTGAATGTGAAATCGAGCTAAAAGGTTCAAGTATGTGCCAAGTTTAATGTTAATGAAAATAAGGTAAGCTTATCATTTGAAATGGTGATATAAATTATACATGATATAAGGTGAATTATTTGTATATATGAATGCTCATATTTGGCCAACTAATGTATATTTGATATTAAAAGTGAGAATTATATATGCTCAAGAGTATTTGTGTATTCGGCCATATGATGATAAAATACTAATGTATATTTGATGATATACGAATTTGTGAGTGTCATATATGTATATTTAGTTAAGGTTTGGATTGATTCGTTAATTGAATATAATGTTATTGTTCATTTGGAAAATTATTTGCTTATGACTTACTAAGCTATAAAAGCTTACTCTGTGTATGTTTGTTCATTGTTTTATAGATTATCAAAGCTACTGAAAGCTCGGGGATCGTCGAGGATCATCATCACACTATCGAACTATATTTTGGTACCTTTTGAAAATGTACATATTGAAGTATGGCATGTATAGGCTAGAGAACTTTGGTTATGTTTTGAAATGTGTAAATATAGCCATGTGACATAGCTTGCTAATGAATGTGCTTATGGATGAGTTTAGTCCATGCTATATGATGCATAGGTTGGTATGTTTTGATATGCTCATGAATGGCCAAATGAAATGGTCAATTTTGGTAAGTTTTATGGTTAATTTGGAAAATTGATATGATGAGAAATGCTATGAATTGATATGGATTAAAATGATGTATGAATCACATGTTTTTTATGTGAAACTGGTGCTTTGAATTTGTATGTTTGAGTTGGATTTGTATATGGAAATGAATGATGTTGTTAAGAGTAAAATTGTGCATGATTTGTTATGTTTTTTGTTGCCTTTGGGACATGAATTGAGGCTTGTATGATGCTTGTAGGTATGATCCAATTTTGGGTGGCAAATTGGCCTTGCAAATAGCCTATATTTGCCCACACGGCTGAGCACACAGGCGTGTGTCTCGACCGTGTCTCTTAAGGTTTTAATTCGAAGCAAGTCATACGTGCACACGGGCCAGACACACGGGCGTGTGACAGGTCGTGTAAATCAAGTCAGTGTTGCACACGGGCCAGACACACGGGCGTGTCTTCAGCCGTGTGGTGCAAGTCAGAATGTATGCCCTATTTCACACGGTTTTAGACATGGGCGTGTCTCGTGGTCGTGTGAGGCACACGGCTTGCCCACACAGGCGTGTGACCTCTGTAACTTTGAAAAAATTTTAAGTTTTTGAAAAATTTGTATGTGCTCGGTTTAGTCCCGACTCCTTCCCAATGGATGTTTATGGTCTCATAGACCTTCTAAAGGGACTCTATATGTATATTTCACTATGGAATGTTGTGAATGTTTGATGTTAATGAAATGTTTGCGATATGTCCGGTAATGCCTCTTAACCCTTGTCCGGCGACGGATACGGGTTTGGGGGTTTTACAAAGCGATTCTTTACTGATGTGAAAACCTATTTTTGGGAGGATCCTTTTCTTTTTCGTGTGTATGCAGAACAGGTAATTTAAATGTGTGTTTTAAAATTAGAAGCGAATAAAATTTTGGACCATTGTCATTCGGGACCGACAGGAGGACGTTACAATGGGATTAGGACAGCACATAAAGCACTTGAATCAGGTTTTTATTGGCCCACGCTGTTCAAAGATGCTAACCGGTATGTTGCTTCTTGTGATAGATGCCAGAGAACAAGTAATATTTCCAAACGTGATGAAATGCCTCAAACTTGCATGCTTTCTTGTGAAAGTTTTTACATTTAGGGTATTGATTTCATGGGACCGTTTCCTAGTTTTTATGGTAATAAATACATATTGGTAGTCGTGCCAAAATGGGTTGAAGCTCAAGCTTTACAAACTAATGATGCTGGGGTGGTCGTTAGATTTATTAAGAATGTAACAGCCCGATTTTGGGTCTAGTCGGAACAGTGGTTTTGAGACCACAAATCTGACGAAGAAAAAATTATTTTTATTATATTTTTATGGTCTACAGTTTTATGGAATGATTTCCTGAAAATTTCGTTCAAAAATTTTGATGTTTGGGCACTCAATTTAGTTCAATGGACTAAATTGCAAAAGGTGCAAAATGTGTGTTCTAAAAGATAGAGGTGTCTAATTGCTATGAGATCTTAAATTAGAGGTCCTTAAATGGTAATTAGACCATTATACTTCATAATGGACAAAAATGGACATGGTTAGGTGAATTTCCAAAGTTTTGCATTGAGGGCATTTTGGTAAACTAGTTATTAAATGAATTAATAAGTACAATAAAAATCAAATTTTGTCCATCTTCTTCTTTCCTTGGCCAAAATTTGAAGAGAACCATAGCAAGGGTTTGTCAAGCTTTCAAGCTCGATTGTAAGTCCGTTCTTGCCCCGTTTTTAATGCTCTTTACATTTTTGAAGTCGTTGTAACCCGATCTATCTATTTCTACCACTAATTTAAGAAATGATGTAATATCCCGGGTTAGGGGCTGTTTTGTTGTTGCATGTTATTGCATGTGTTTAGTGTGCTGTGTGGCTATTTCGGTGTTTTAGGGGCTTAATTGTGGGCAAGGAGTATGCACGAGTGTATGGGAAAATTTTGGTTTTGGGTGTTAAGTGAAGGGAGTTGAGAAAGTGGGGTTTTAATTTATTTCGGTATTTCTTAGCACAAATGAAGAGTGGCAAAGTGGCAAGGCATGCGTCACTTGGGAGCTTGGTGTGGCGTCATCTTGTGTGAGGAGGTCCAGTGTTCGATTTGTAGAGTCCCCATTTTGTCGAGAGATAGTGAGGTTGACTACTCACTTCTGGAAGCTAAGCGGTCTGTATATTTCAGAGATAGTGAGGTTGCACGGCGTGCGGTTTCGATAATCTCGGATAGGGATCCCGATTCACGTCAAGGTTCTGGAAAGCACCGCATCGAGCTCTCGGGTACTCGTTTGGATTTTAGCACGGCTTTTCACCATGATCGACGGGCAATCGAAAGGGTCATTCGGATCTTAGAGGATATGCCGAGAGGTTGTATCCTAGATTTGAGGTAGTTGGGAGGAGTTTCTACCATTAGTGAGTTTGCCTACAACAACGATTACCAAGCGAGCATTAAGATGGCACCGTATGAGGCGTTGTATGGTAGGAAATGTCGCTCACCTACGTGTTGGACGGAGTTAGGTGAGCGTCGATTGTTGGGACCCGAGTTGGTTCTTTGAGACCGAAGACAATGTTAAGTCGATTCGGTCTCGATTGAAGGAAGCTTGGACCGCAGAAGTCTTATGCCGATCTTAAGCGAAGAGATATAGAGTTATTTGTGGGGATCGAGTGTTCTGAAGGTCTCGCCTTGGAAAAAGGTGTTGAGGTTCGGGAAGAAAGGCAAGCTAAGTCCGAGATTTATTGGACCGTATAAGGTATTGAGGCGAGTTGGACCGATGGCGTATCAACTTGAGTTGCGCAGAGTGAGTCGATTCATGGCGTTTTTCACGCTTCGATGCTTCGACGTTATCGTTCGATCCATCGCATGTAGTAGCGATGGAAGAGATCGAGGTAAATCCGATTTGACCATGGAGGAGGAACACATGCGCATTCTTGATCGAGATGTGAAGGTTCTCGCGTAAGAAGTCTGTGCCTTTGGTTAAGGTTCTTTGGCGGAATCATGGCGTAGAAGAAGCGACGTGGGAACCCGAGGATACGATGAGACAGCAATACCCGCAACTCTTCTGATCAGGTAATTTCGAGGTCGAAATTATTTTAAGGGGGTAGAAGCGTAATATCCCGGGTTAGGGGCTGTTTTGTTGTTGCATGTTATTGCATGTGTTTAGTGTGCTGTGTGGCTATTTCGGTGTTTTAGGGGCTTAATTGTGGGCAAGGAGTATGCCTGAGTGTATGGGAAAATTTTGGTTTTTGGGTGTTAAGTGAAGGGAGTTGAGGAAGCTGGGGTTTTTAATTTATTTCTGGTATTTCTTAGCACAAATGAAGAGCTGGCAAAGTGGCAAGGCATGCGTCACTTGGGAGCTTGGTGTGGCGTCATCTTCAGGTGAGGGAGGTCCAGTGTTCGAGCTGCAGAGTCCCCATTTTGTCACTTATTTTTGGACGGCATGGAGGAAGAGGTTGAGAGCAATTTGGATTCTACCTTGGACCAAGTCTTCACATTCAAATGAAAGGTGGAGAGTGATGGTAGGAGTAAGACTTGGTAAACTCATTTGAAATGAGTGGTTGGGAGCTATTGGGGGGATTTAGCCGAATTTGGGGGAGTGTGGAGTGGGGGAAGTGGACGGCATGGTATGGTGTTGGAGGGGCCGAAATGCATTTGGCATTTTGGGTGTGTTCGGTCACTTTTTGTCAAAGAAATTCGTACATTTTCTTCTTTTGGAAACCGAGAGTTCAAGAGCATTCAACTGAAATTTGCATGTTTTCTCTTAAGTTTTCTTGGTAGCCGAATATCCCCCTCTTCATGTTTTTTTCTTTTTGTCATTTGTGTAAACCGAATGGTATTTTCTCTTCTCCATAATTCTTTCGTTGACTTAAAAACATTGATAGCCGAAACTAATACCTTTTCTTATGATATTTTCGTCTCTTTTCTCTTAATACACTAGTGCCGAATTCACATTGCTCTCTTAGCCGAATTTCCATTTATTTTCTCCCATTTCTTAAAGCACTTGAGCCGAATATCTCTTCAACCATTGACCGATTTCTTTCTTCTCTTAAACCACATCTATTTCTTTTATTATTTTCTTTTCTAGTTGTAGCCGAATCCTCCCTTGGTGATTGCCGAAATTTCCTTCTAGCTTGTGTTTTCATTTTGGCCGAATCTCTCCTCTCCCTTGTAGCTCTCTTGGCCGAATGTCAGTGAAGGGTTGATCTGGGTTGGTTGTTCAATCATTGAACAAGGTAAGTGGGTGGCCGAATGGCCATTTTCCCTCTCTTGTTCTCTATTGATTATGGTTTGGTTATAGCCGATCTTGGGCATGTGTTGAAGGGGGTTAATCTTTTGTGTTGCACCGCTTTTCTGCTAGGGCCTTGGATTGTGGTGGTGATCGGTGTGTGATCAATTGAAGCCTTGATTTGTGAGTGACCGATTGGTAAGTTAGGGGTAAGTAATTGGTATATTATTGTGAGTTCAATCCTTAGATTTCGGTTAAGTTAAAGGTGTTTGGTGATTAACTATTTGTCTTATTAGGGTGTGCCGATTGTTAAAGAATAACTATTGTTGGTTCGAGGTTTGGTAGGAAACCAAACCATCCGCAAGGTAAGGATTAAGCGATACACCCTTTGGTTTAATTGGTCATAGCCGAATGATCTTGGTTACTAACCCTGGTTTGGCCGATTCTAGGAGCAAGTTGATCGAGGGTTTTAGACGGGGTCTTTGGGATTTAGACTTGCGATTTACTGTGTGTGTAAACTAACACACTATACTTAGTAATATTGTTATTAAACCTGTTTGCCTATTAAAAGCTATGATGAAGATGACGGATTATTGGATACCCTAAGGGGGTATGTGTACAAATATCCGGGTAAGTCAAGATTGTTACCAGTGACATCGATGATCTATATGGTATCATGACTATGTATGTATGTGATATGGGGCATGATTCAAACATATTAGCATGATATGCATGACTTGTATGATATGCATGATTACATGAGTATGGTATGTTGATGGGTGATATGAGTGGAGGAGCATGATATTTTGTGCCGACGAGCACCAGTGTTTTAGTAACACACCTTGTGGCTTTGGGTCACCAAAGTGCTTTGGTAGCACATTTGTGTCTTTGGGACACCGGAGGTTGGGCACCTCATTGCGACTTGTCCACGTGGTTAACACCACCGTGGGTTGGCCCCACATGAGATATGGGATCGTCTGCTAGTGATTGGGTATCACACGATGGGTTGGCCCCATCATTCGATTATTGTGACTACGGTCACGGTGCTTTGGTAGCACATTTGTGTCTTTGGGACACCAGAGGTTGGGCACCTCATTGCGACTTGTCCCCGTGGTTAACACCACCGTGGGTTGGCCCCACTTTGAGATATGGGATCGTCTGCTAGTGATTGGGTATCACACGATGGGTTGGCCCCATCATTCGATTATCGTGACTACGGTCACGGTGCTTGGGTAGCACATTGTGTCTTTGGGACACCGGTGTTTTGGTAACACATTGTGACTATATGTCACGGTGGTTTGGCACCACCAAAGTGGTTTGGTACCACATGGGGTAGAAAAAGGAGATACGGATGGTTAGGATCGGGTTGCATTAATTATGTTGCTATGTATGATGTGTGTTAGCATGTTGTTTCATCGGGAGCGGGATTTATGCACTGAGTCACTCGACTCACCCTCTCCTTTGACATTTCAGGTGACTCGTAAGACGCGGACATGGAGCCGGGATGGACTCGGGTGCTCATGCCATGCTTGATAAAGTTTTACCTCAACACTAATATTTGGGTACTTTAGTTAAATTACTGTTATTTGGTTTTTAATTTGGATTTGTAAAAGGCCTTTAAATTTTGTTTTATGATGGGTATGTTTTAATTAGATTCTCAACCTGCTTAACAAATAAATTGGCATGAAATTTTACTAAAACTTGGAAAGACAACGTTTTCAAAATTATATCGCAATGTGTTTTAAATTATACCATCGGGTATCTCGCTATGCTTCGCTATTCAATAAACTCAAATGATTTTTTTTAAATCAAAACTCGATTTGCTACTAAGTCTAAAAGGGTTCATAATGGCACTAAGAAACTATTGGAAGTACTAAATGAAATCAACTCGTTTTAACTTTATACTTGGATAAGTTTTCAAAAATCTAACCAAACAAGCCTACTCAACTTTCCTCAAATTCACTATGTTTTCACCCCACTTCTAAACGAAAAAAAAATCTGGTCCCTCAAAGACGTTTTTCCCCGTAACATACCAGATTCGGGCGTGGTGTCTTGTCCGAGTTTGGGGTGTTACAATTGTGGTATCGTGAGCCAAGTTCAAAAGCTTCTTTGTGGGCCCGAGGCCCAAAATGTTTTCAAAAGATTGTTTTGTTAGTTTTTATTCTTAAAGTAAGGTTTGAAAGGCATGGCACCGAGAGTCTCCAGCACTGATTCGCCTGTAAGTACCCGCACTATTGCTTGTGAATTGATTGGATGTGATATGATTTGATGAATAGCAATAGTATACTACTTTAGAGATTGAAACTGATAGGATTTTGTGAACTCGCGAGAACAAATCCTCCTAAATATTCATAAGACTTGCTTTTTAACAAGTGAAATAAATACTGATGCATAAAAATTCTTAATCGATTCACGTAGAAAGATTAGTCATGAGCGCTAGAGGTGGACGGGTCGTGGGACGAGGTCGTGGTAGGATGATATTTTCGAGCCCGTAGGATCTGGTCGGGGTTGAGAAAATGAGATACCGGTTCCGCCACCACCGTGGAGGTGGTGAGTTCCAAGATCGATCGGGACGCAGCAGCGGTGTCGCGCGATCTTGCGAGTGTTGGAAAGAGTAGCTGGTGTTGGTGGTAATGCAGAGTTAGGAAATCATTTCTGAGCGACTTCGGGCCAATGGGGCCGAATTCTTCCGAGGTGTTTCGGTGTTGCTCAAAGACGCTGAATATTGGTTGGAGGCGATCGAGCGGATCATGGACGATCCGGACGACAACCGAAGAGAAGTCGAAGGGCATCGACGCTTCTCCGGATGAGTCATATCGGTGGTGGCTCACGGTTCGAGACAATGTGGCAAGAGAGGATCTAACATGGGATTATTTCTGTGGTCGCATATCAAAAGAAGTACATCGGAGCTAGTTATGTTGACTCCCAACGGAAGGCATTTCGAGGCTTGTTCGGGGAGTAAACTGTTTCGAGTACGAGGCCGAGTTCCCTGGTTGAGTAGGTATGCCCGGGGCATTGTGGCCACCGAGCATGAGAGGTGTGTTCGTTTCGAGGATGGCTGCGAGACGACTTGAGGTCGCTGATTGCTCCTCGGCAGAGAGCGCGAGTTCATTTGTCTTAGTTGAGAAGGCTAAGGTAGCCGAGGGGGTTAAAGAGTCGTGAGACAAGGCATGGACAGAAATAGACACAAGAGGAGCTTTGGGTCTTCCGGGTCGTCGGGTAATCCGCAGAAGGGCGGACCGAGTGGGCCGAACCGACCGCTAGGTTTGTTGTTTGCTAGGCGTGGACCGCCGTGATGTGTGATGGCAGGGAAATCTCATTGGGGTGGTTTCTTTGGACTGGAGGAAAAGGTTGCTTTGAGTGTGGTTCTCACGGAGCACCGTGTGAGGGACCGTCCGCGTAGGTTGGCCAGATTGATCCCGAGAGGCGGGCCGTAATCGGTTCAGAGGTAATGGACCGCCACCACGAGGGGCCGTGGTAATGGCGCAGGTGGTAATGGTTCAGTCGGGGCCGTGGAGCACCGGGCAGAGGTGCGAGTAGCTCGATGCTAGACGACTGGATTAGTGTATGTCGCGAGGCGCCGAGAGGAGGGCGACGCACCGGGACGTCATGCGTGACGTTTTTGATTTTTGGTTCTCCTTATACCGCTTTGATTGATGTGGGTTCAACGCACTCTTATGTTGCCTGTAGTATAGTAGAGACCATGGATTTAGACTCAGAAATATCTTCTAGGCGGATGACTGCGTGATTAGCCCTCTAGGTCACTCTGTAGTAGTAGATAAACTGTTTAGAGAGGTACCCTTAGAACTCCAAGGGGTAGTGTTTGTCGCGATCCGATGGAACCGCAGTTTGGGGAGTTCGATCGATTCTTGGGATGGATTGGTTGGTCAAGTACCGGGCGAGGTTGGATTGCGCGCCAAGCGCATGGTTCTTAAGACGGTCGAGGGTGAAGAGGTGGCTATGATAGGTAATAGGAGAGATTACTTATCAAATGTGGTATCCGCTTGAAAGCAGAGAAGATGGTCGAGAAAGGCCGTGAAGCGTATGTAGTTCATGTGTATGCCTTGGAGGCTAAGGAGTCCATTGTGGAGAAGGTTCGCACTGTTAAGGAGTTTCTCGATGTTTTTTCCGAGGAGCTTCTGGGTTTGCCGCCAGATCGCGAGGTGGAGTTCGGGATTGATCTGTTATCCGAATCGCGCGGTGTCTATTGCTCCGTATAGGATGGCGCCAAAGGAGTTGGTGGAGCTTAAGGCTCGATCCAGGAGTTATTGGATCGAGGTTTTATTAGGCCAAGTGTTTCGCACTGGGTGCGCGGTACTCTTTGTCAAGAAGAAAGATGGCACGATGCGGATGTGTATAGACTCACGCTTGATTGAACAAGTCGACGATTAAAAACAAGTATCCGTTGCCACGGATAGATGATTTGTTTGATCACCAAGGGTGTCGCGGTATTTTCAAGATCGACTTGAGGTCCAGGTATCACCGATTAAAGGTTAAGGAGGCGGATATCCATAAAACAAATAAGCGTTTGGACTCGGTATGGGCACTACGAATTTACGTAATGCCATTCGGGTTGACTAACGACCGGCAGCGTTTATGGACATGATGAATAGGGTGTTTCGGCAATATCCGGATCGATTTGTCGTGGTTTTCATAGACGACATCTTGGTGTACTCAAGGGACAGAGGAAGAGCATGATAAGCATTTGCGCAGTGGTGTTGCGATTTTGAGGAAAGCGCACTTCATGCTAAGTTCGATGAAGTGTGAGTTCGGCTTAGAGAAGTGACTTTCTTAGGTCATGTAGTGTCGGTGAGGATTCGAGTAGATCCTCGTAAGATTGAGGCGATTTTGGATTGAAGCCGCCTAAGTCGATGGGTGAGATTCGGAGTTTTCTAGGTTTGGCCGGATACTACAGAAGGTTTGTTGAGGGTTTCGTTGATAGCAGTACCGATGACCAAGTTCTTTGGAAAGAAGTTCCGTTTGTATGGACCGAGAAGCAACAGAAAGCTTCGACAAGATAAAGAAGATTTTGACCGAGGCTCGGTTCTAATTCAACCCGAGGTGGTAAGGAATTTACATCTATTGCGACGCAGCGTCACATACGGGCTTGGGTTGTGTCTTGATGCAAGAAGGTAAGGTGGTGGCTTACGCTTCTCGCATTGAGGCCACATGAGGTCAACTATCCGACGCATGACTTGGAGCTAGCGGCCGTGGTCTTCGCTTTAAAGATTTGGAGGCACTACTTATACGAGAGAGATCTATAGTCTACACCACAGATCACAAGAGTCGAAGTATCTGCCGACTCGTAAGGATTTGAATTTGAGGCGGCGTAGATGGGTTGAGTTCTTTGAAAGATTACGATCGTTCGATTGAGTACCATCGGGCAAGGCTAACGTGGTGGCGACAGCGTTGAGCCGTAAGGTTGTTTCGGACTTAAGAGCGATGTTTGCCCATTTGAGTTTGTATGACGATGGGAGTATTTCGCAGCGAGTTGCGAGTTAAGCCTACTTGGGTTGAGCGGATCGAGAGAAACAGATTATTGGATGAGGTTCCGAGTGCGCGAAGGTTGCAGTGCGGGGACGGTGGTTTGGATGTTTACACTGTCTAGTGACGAGGTTACGTGTTTTTAGGTAAGGCTTGTATGCCTAAAGATGTTGGTGAGGCAGAAGATTCTTCAGGACGCACATAGCAGTCCTCATGCTATGCATCCTGGAGGTAGCAAGATGTATAGGGATCTTAGAGAGCAGTTTTGGTGGCCTGGCTTGAAGAAGGAGGTGACAGAGTTTGTTGGGAAGTGTCCGACTTGTCGCGCAGGTCAAGGTCGAACATCGATTTGCCGTCGGGTTTGCTTGACTGTGAAGATTCCTCGATGGAAGTGGGAAAGGATAACCATGGATTTCGTCAGTGGGTTACCGCTTACGCCTAGCAAGAAAGATTCCGTTTGGGTAGTGGTGGATCGACTGACTAAATCAGCTCACTTTATTTCGGTGAGGGTTGACTACTCACTTCGGAAGCTAGCGAAGCTGTATATTTCAGAGATAGTGAGGTTGCACGGCGTGCCAGTTTCGATAATCTCGGATAGGGATCCCGATTCACGTCAAGGTTCGGAAAGCACCGCATCGAGCTCTGGGTACTCGTTTGGATTTTAGCACGGCTTTTCACCAAATCGACGGCGGGCAATCGAAAGGGTCATTCAGATCTTAGAGGATATCTTTGAGAGGTTGTATCCTAGATTTCGAGAGGTAGTTGGGAGGAGTTTCTACCATTAGTCGAGTTTGCCTACAACAACGATTACCAAGCGAGCATTAAGATGGCACCGTATGAGGCGTTGTATGGTAGGAAATGTCGCTCACCCACGTGTTGGGCGGAGTTAGGTGAACGCCGGTTGTTGGGACCCGAGTTGGTGTTCGAGACCAAGACAAGGTTGTCGATTCGATCTCGATTGAAGGAAGCTTTGGACCGGCAGAAGTCTTATGCCGATCTTAAGCGAAGAGATATAGAGTTCATTTGTGGGGATCGAGTGTTCTTGAAGGTCTCGCCTTGGAAAAAGGTGTTGAGGTTCGGGAAGAAAGGCAAGCTAAGTCCGAGATTTATTGGACCGTATAAGGTATTGAGGCGAGTTGGACCGATGGCGTATCAACTTGAGTTGCCGCAGAAGTGAGTCGATTCATGACGTTTTTCACGCTTCGATGCTTCGACGTTATCGTTCGATCCATCGCATGTAGTAGCGATGGAAGAGATCGAGGTAAATCCGATTTGACCATGGAGGAGGAACACATGCGATTCTTGATCGAGATGTGAAGGTTCTGCGTAAGAAGTCCGTGCCTTTGGTTAAGGTTCTTTGGCGGAATCATGGCGTAGAAGAAGCGACGTGGGAACCCGAGGATACGATGAGACAAAGCAATACCCGCAACTCTTACTCGATCGGGTAATTTCGAGGTCGAAATTATTTTAAGGGGTAGAAGCGTAATATCCCGGGTTAGGGGCTGTTTTGTTGTTGCATGTTATTGCATGTGTTTAGTGTCTTTGTGTGGCTATTTCGGTGTTTTAGGGGCTTAATTGTGGGCAAGGAGTATGCCCGAGTGTATGGGAAAATTTTGGTTTTGGGTGTTAAGTGAAGGGAGTTGAGGAAAGCTGGGGTTTTTAATTTATTTCGTATTTCTTAGCACAAATGAAGAGCTGGCAAAGTGGCAAGGCATGCGTCACTTGGGAGCTTGGTGTGGCGTCATCTTCGTGAGTGAGGAGGTCCAGTGTTCGAGAGCTGCAGAGTCCCCATTTTGTCACTTATTTTTGGACGGCATGGAGGAAGAGGTTGAGAGCAATTTGGATTCTACCTTGGACCAAGTCTTCACATTCAAATGAAAGGTGGAGAGTGATGGTAGGAGTAAGACTTGGTAAACTCATTTGAAATGAGTGGTTGGGAGCTATTGGGGGGATTTAGCCGAATTTGGGGGAGTGTGGAGTGGGGGAAGTGGACGGCATGGTATGGTGTTGGAGGGGCCGAAATGCATTTGGCATTTTGGGTGTGTTCGGTCACTTTTTGTCAAAGAAATTCGTACATTTTCTTCTTTTGGAAACCGAGAGTTCAAGAGCATTCAACTGAAATTTGCATGTTTTCTCTTAAGTTTTCTTGGTAGCCGAATATCCCCCTCTTCATGTTTTTTTCTTTTTGTCATTTGTGTAAACCGAATGGTATTTTCTCTTCTCCATAATTCTTTCGTTGACTTAAAAACATTGATAGCCGAAACTAATACCTTTTCTTATGATATTTTCGTCTCTTTTCTCTTAATACACTAGTGCCGAATTCACATTGCTCTCTTAGCCGAATTTCCATTTATTTTCTCCCATTTCTTAAAGCACTTGAGCCGAATATCTCTTCAACCATTGACCGATTTCTTTGTTCTCTTAAACCACATCTATTTCTTTTATTATTTTCTTTTCTAGTTGTAGCCGAATCCTCCCTTGGTGATTGCCGAAATTTCCTTCTAGCTTGTGTTTTCATTTTGGCCGAATCTCTCCTCTCCCTTGTAGCTCTCTTGGCCGAATGTCAGTGAAGGGTTGATCTGGGTTGGTTGTTCAATCATTGAACAAGGTAAGTGGGTGGCCGAATGGCCATTTTCCCCTCTCTTGTTCTCTATTGATTATGGTTTGGTTATAGCCGATCTTGGGCATGTGTTGAAGGGGGGTTAATCTTTTGTGTTGCACCGCTTTCCTGCTAGGGCCTTGGATTGTGGTGGTGATCGTGTAGCAATCAATTGAAGCCTTGATCGTGAGTGACCGATTGGTAAGTTAGGGTAAGTAATTGGTATATTATTGTGAGTTCAATCCTTAGATTTCGGTTAAGTTAAAGGTGTTTGGTGATTAACTATTTGTCTTATTAGGGTGTGCCGATTGTTAAAGAATAACTATCGTTGGTTCGAGGTTTGGTAGGAAACCAAACCATCCGCAAGGTAAGGATTAAGCGATACACCCTTTGGTTTAATTGGTCATAGCCGAATGATCTTGGTTACTAACCCCTGTTTGGCCGATTCTAGGAGCAAGTTGATCGAGGGTTTTAGACGGGGTCTTTGGGATTTAGACTTGCGATTTACTGTGTGTGTAAACTAACACACTATACTTAGTAATATTGTTATTAAACCTATTTGCCTATTAAAAGCTATGATGAAGATGACGGATTATTAGATACCCTAAGCGGGGTATGTGTACGTATCCGGGTAAGTCAAGATTGTTACCAGACATCGATGATCTATATGGTATCATGACTATGTATGTATGTGATATGGGGCATGATTCAAACATATTAGCATGATATGCATGACTTGTATGATATGCATGATTACATGAGTATGGTATGTTGATGGGTGATATGAGTGGAGGGAGCATGATATTTTGTGCCGACGAGCACCCGTGTTTTTGTAACACACCTTGTGGCTTTGGGTCACCAAGTGCTTTGGTAGCACATTTGTGTCTTTGGGACACCGGAGGTTGGGCACCTCATTGCGACTTGTCCCCGTGGTTAACACCACCGTGGGTTGGCCCCACATGAGATATGGGATCGCCTCGCTAGTGATTGGGTATCACACGATGGGTTGGCCCCATCATTCGATTATTGTGACTACGGTCACCAGTGCTTTGGTAGCACATTTGTGTCTTTGGGACACCAGAGGTTGGGCACCTCATTGCGACTTGTCCCTGTGGTTAACACCACCGTGGGTTGGCCCCACTTTGAGATATGGGATCGTCTCGCTAGTGATTGGGTATCACACGATGGGTTGGCCCCATCATTCGATTATCGTGACTACGGTCACCAGTGCTTGGGTAGCACATTGTGTCTTTGGGACACCAGTGTTTTGGTAACACATTGTAACTATATGTCACCAGTGGTTTGGCACCACCAGTGGTTTGGTACCACATGGGGTAGAAAAAGGAGATACGGATGGTTAGGATCGGGTTGCATTAATTATGTTGCTATGTATGATGTGTGTTAGCATGTTGTTTCATCGGGAGCGGGATTTATGCATCGAGTCACCGACTCACCCTCTCCTTTGACATTTCGGGTGACTCGTGAGACGCGGACATGGAGCGGGATGGACTCGGGTGCTCATGCCATGCTTGATAAAGTTTTACCTCAACACTAATATTTGGGTACTTTAGTTAAATTACTGTTATTTGGTTTTTAATTTGGATTTGTAAAAGGCCTTTAAATTTTGTTTTATGATGGGTATGTTTTAATTAGATTCTCAACCTGCTTAACAAATAAATTGGCATGAAATTTTACTAAAACTTGGAAAAACAACGTTTTCAAAATTATATCGCAATGTGTTTTAAATTATACCATCGGGTATCTCGCTATGCTTCGCTATTCAATAAACTCAAATGATTTTTTTTAAATCAAAACTCGATTTGCTACTAAGTCTAAAAGGGTTCATAATGGCACTAAGAAACTATTGGAAGTACTAAATGAAATCAACTCGTTTTAACTTTATACTTGGATAAGTTTTCAAAAATCTAACCAAACAAGCCTACTCAACTTTCCTCAAATTCACTATGTTTTCACCCCACTTCTAAACGAAAAAAAAATCTGGTCCCTCAAAGACGTTTTTCCCCGTAACATACCAGATTCGGGCGTGGTGTCTTGTCCGAGTTTGGGGTGTTACAAATGATCAAGGTCTAGGGTTTGACCCATAATAGACATGTGTGTATTTTAATGTTTAATGGTAGATTATGCAAATTTGTTGTTGGATAAAAAACTTACTAAGAGATTTTTTATGAAAATGCTTAAAAAGGACCTATTTGTAAAAGTTGTAAAATGAGTAGAAAAATGGGAATAAATGAAAAATGGGCTGTTATGAGCATAAAATAGGTTCGGCTAGGCTTGGATGTGAAAAATTAGATATATTTCATCTTACGAGCCTAGGGACTAAAGTGTAAAATGTCAAAAGTTTAGGGGCAAAAATCTAATTTCGCCATAATATGACTTTTGGGCTGAAATGAATAATGTGATGATTAAATGAGATGAATTTGGTATTATAGATCAAGAAAAATGAAGTTTGGGTCTAGATCGGGGGAAAACCAAAGTGTTTGACGATTAGGTCCATTTCCGCTATTTTTGTATCGAGGTAAGTTCGCATGTTAATAATGCAACGTTATAATTGTATTTATAATGTTTTGATAATGCATGATTTGTATGTTTGACTCTATGGATGTAATTGACGAAGTTTCGGTAAGCGAGAAAATCCTGGTTGAACCACAGGAATAGATTAGGATACAAGTGACATGTTACTAGGAAACCATGTGAATATGTAATTACGTGATTTATGTGTCCCAGGTGCTGGTCTAGTATGTCCTACCACTGGCTGAGTATACCGGCATATGTTATGGATACTTGACAGCTTGTGTAAGCAGCACCGAGTAGCTACGTCTTGACTGACAGCTTGTGTAAGTAGGCCCGAGGATAGCTCGAGAGTGAGTCTATCTGTGTTATGAGATTTGTGGTACCATTGGCTACTTATGTGGCACTTATGTGCAAGAGTTCCGTGTATTTGATAGTATTCCAAGTGGTTCAACGGGTATGTCAAAGATGAGAAAGTATGTGAATATGTTATGAGATGGTACAGGTATGTATGGAAAACTCAAAGGAAAATGGATCCGGTATATGATGAGTTATTGGTAAGAATGTGATTGAGTAAGTTATGCTCATGAAGTTTAATGACATTTATGTTGATATATGTTATGTCATTCATATTATGAGTTATCGGTAAGAATGTGATTGAGTAAGTTGTGTTTATGAGGTTTTAATGACATTTATGTTAATATATGTTAAGTTACTTATATGTCAGATGTATGATTAATGTTTTGTATTATTTGCCTATGAACTTACTAAGCTATATAGCTTACCCCCCTTTCTTTCCCTTATCTTATAGTGTTACCAAGCTAGCTCGGGATCGGAGATCGTCAGAGATTCGGATCACACTATCAAACCCTCCCATTTTGGGTATTTATGATCTTAGTATTTTGAAAGTATGGCATGTTTAGGGACTTAGTCACTTTGTTATATGTGTCTTTGTGATTGTAGCCAATGTGTTGGCTTGTGATTGTCAAAGGCTTGTTTTGATATTTGGCCATATAGATTGGCTTATTTGGGCTATCATGGTTGTAAACCTAAGTATATATATATGTGCCATTGTCTTTGGTGATATGGTCATGCTATGCTTGGTGAATGATGGAAATGTGATTTATGCCATGAATGTGAAATGTTTGGCAATCTGGTCTATTGAAGAGATGATAAAGTGGTGTACAATTAGGTATCTTGAAAACAGCCAATTGTGGCTTAATAATTGTTGTGAGTATGATAGATGTTGATATTGGGTTGGCATGTGTTGGTCATAATTGTGGATGTTTTTGTTGTCTAAGTATGTTATGCTATGTGCCATCGAATTGGTGTAAGTGTATGTGTGAATAAGGGTGGCAAATGGCTTGGTAAATAGCCTTTATTTTTTCCACATGGGTCTAGGCCATGTGTGACACACGGTCTGCCCCACGGGTATGTGTTCCGGCCGTGTGTCCCCTGCACCTTAATTTTGAGAAACAGAATGTCCAGAATTGAGCACACGGGCAGAGACACGGACGTGTGTCTCATCCGTGTGTGTTACACGGCCTAGCACATGGGCGTGTGGCACGGCCGTGTGGCACAATTCAGAGAGCACCCTAAATCGAACACGGTCTGAAGCACGGGCGTGTCCTAGGGTCAAACGGGCGTGTCTCTTGGACCACACGGGCGTGTGGGCCCTGCAGTTAGCAAAAAATTTCTAAGTTTTGTAAAAATTTCCTGAGTTCTCAGTTTAGTCCTGAACCACTTCTAAAGTATGTTTTGGGCCTCGTAAGCTCGTATTAGGGACTGTATGATTGAATATGAATGATTTTAAGTTGGATGAAAATTAATGACTCGAAATTGTGTGAATGCTTGTGTTGTAAGTCCGGTAATGCCTCGTACCCTGTTCCGGCGTTGAATACAGGTAAGGGGTGTTACATTTAGTGGTATCAAGCTACGGTTTAGTCGATTCTCGGACTAACCTAGCGTGTGTAAGAGTCTAGCTATACATGCCATATATAATTTGTGATAGTGTAACGACTCCTGACAATTTAAATTGTGTTTTCATTTAGTAAATGGATCCCAACCGAGCTAATTCCGCTGGCATTGGAATTGATACTCAAGTATTTGAGTAAAGATATGTTTATGATGAGTTGAAACTCATGAAGGTATGGACAAAAGTTCATAATATTGTGTTGATAATAAATGTTATGTTATATGTTTGTATATATGAGAGTTAAATTTAGAGGCTTTACAATCTTCACCCCTTACCAGTATAGTATGGTGCAATGAAGTCCACGAGATTTAGATTTAATAAGCTCGCAAGTGTGAAACCAAAGAGTTCGATGGCCGAATGATTAATAATGTGGTCAGAGTTGAGAATGGGTTATCGAGTTAGGACAGATCTAGAAGGGATATCAGGTTCTTCAGAAGATCATTCGGATTATGTATTGTCGCTTTTAAAGAAGAAGTTAATCTCGACTAATCGACTCATTAAGGTATGATGTCTATAGAATGTGTTAACCGAAACTTCTGCTAAATTGATCTTCATTAGTGAATGGAATAATGTGGAAGTAGGGATGACTGTAATAATTAGTGGAATAATATTCGAGTTGTAAAGATATTTGAGTACAGCAGTTATAGTTGAATAGATTATGACCATCTCTTCCGGGTATTCTATGTGTTCATTTATTTTCAGAGGTATATGTAATTTTTCGTTTTCAGATGAAATTCTTATCGTATGAGAATGCTAGCTAACTATAATGTTAGACGAAAGCACTGTTGGCCTGGTTGGTTTATGATCGGCATTTCTATATCTTTCTTTGGGATTCTATTCTATTACGTTTGAAATAAAAGTTGACGGTGAAATTTATATGAGGCTATTATTCTGTTTCTACTGGTTGTTGTTTTGTTTTATATATATATGGAAAATATATTGCCTCTGTCACAACTAATTTATCCGCGTATGAGTAGTGTTTTTTCCTGGTTTTTCTCCGAGGAATCATTAAGATCTTTATTATTCAATATGGGTTGAGTTCTCGAAAATTCAGTATGGTCTCACATCTTGGATTTCATTATCTCGGTTTTCTTATCGTTCTTACTGTTTAATTTATCTAACATGGCTTATCTGTAAAGTTTCCGTGAAAGGGATTAACGTCGGCAAAAGTATAGATGGTGGAAGCTCAAAGGTCAAATTTGTATAATGGTTTTCTTTTCTCAGGTAAGCTTGATTAAAGTCAATGAGTTAAATCGAGATATTATGTTTCATTGAGCTAATGCAGTCTGTAAAGATCTTGACTAGAATGTTGAAGGAATTATGAAGGATTGTATGTTTGGGTTGCTCGAACAACATGAAGAAGAGATTACTTTAAAATATTATTGTTTGATAGTTGAGATCGACTCAATTGTTTTGAATAGAGCGGTTATTTAGTTGAAAAGTATTTTGAGTTATATGCATTTAAGTTTATCTTCAGATATGGAAATAAATTTCGTATACTCATGGGTAAATAGATGAACGGTTTGAATGAAGAATTCATGTTCTAGAAGACATGATACAGAAACATATACCTATTAGATTATTTCTAAGTGAAAGACGTTATTATGAGTTAAAGTTGTTCTGATTAATGAAGTTATCGCATTTGTGAAGTTTGAATGGTCTGATACATGTTAGTAAAGTTTTAGACAGCGAAAGCATTGTTAACCGAAGCACTAGTTCTGGTTCGGCCTGAATCAGGTAAAGAATTCGTGATTTTCAGCAATGCGTCATTGAACAGATTGGGATGTGTTTTAGTACAAGTATGTAAAGTAGTAGTTTATGCTTCCAGATGGTTAAAGTTGTATTAAAAGAATTATCCGACACGCAACTCAAAGTGGGCCGCTATTGTGTTTGCATTGAGAATCTAGCGACAACTTTTGTTCGGTGAAATGTGTCACATGATTAATGATCATAAAAGTTTAAAATATCTGATGTCACAGAGAGATCTAAATCTAAGACAGTGGAGATGTCGCGAACTATTGAAAGATTATGAGTAGTTATTGATTAACCTTGGAGAAAAGCAAATATAGTTGCAGAGGCTTGAGTGGAAAATTTTGTTTACCTTGTGAACGAGGGCTACACGATTAATCTTGTCCGATGATAGTTTGATCCTAGCTGAGTTAAAAGCTAAATCGATGTTTTTATTGCAAATCTTAGAAGCTCAGAAATATGATAGGGAATTGCGAGCTAAACGAGTACAGTGTGAGTCGACTTCTGATTCTAAATTTCAGGTCGGACTTGATGACTGTTTATTATTCCGAGGTAGAAATTGTGTACCGAAGAATCCAAAACTTATACGGAATTTTTTTTTGCACAAAGCTCACACAGGTAGCTTGTTTGTTCCTTTGGAGAAAAATAAAATGTACAGTGATTTGAGACAAATGTATTGGTGGTCGGGTATGAAACGTGAGATTTATGAATTTATATCCAGATGTTTGACTTGTCAACAGGTTAAAACCGAACACCAAATACCTTTAGAATTGTTACAACTAGTGATGATGTTGGAACAGAATTGAGATATATGTTCCTGAAATTGTCAAGCTATTTGGAATGTCAGTGTTTAATATATTCATTAGAAATCTACAGTTTACGGTTCACTTTTTGATTCCGGAATAAATTATAAGAAGCTTTAGGTAAGCAATTACAAATCTTTGATACCGCATTTTGCTCTCAGACTGATGGTCAGTTTGAGTGTGTTACTCAAATTCTTGAAGATATGTTTTGATGTTGTATTTTAGAAATTAAAGGCAAACGGAAAAGAAGTTATTGCGGTTAGTCAAGACTGCTTGTCACAACAATTTTCAGTTAAGTATTTAAGTGACACTGTATGAGATTCGGTATAGCTACAAATGTAAAACTGCATATTATTGGATTAAGTTTGATAAGAAAAGCTACATGGAATTGATATGATTCGTGAAACAGAAGGAAATGTAAAAGAGATCTGAGATAGGTTTAAAGCAGCCTCTGATTGTCAGAGATTTTATGTGAATTTTAAATAAAAATAAATAGAGTTTCAAAATGGTGACAAAGTGCTTTTAAAAAATTTTCCATGGAAGAAAGTTTTTCAATTTGGTCGCAAAGGAAAGTTGAGTCCATGGTTTATCGGACTATATGAGATTATCGAAAATTTGGGCTAGTGACTCACCAATTTGAATTACCGTCAAAATTTGAGAAGATTTATATGTGTTTCATGTGTTTATGTTACGATGGTACCGGTCAGATCCTCCATGTATAATTTCTTAGACAGATGTTGAGATTTGGTCGACATGTTAGATAAAAAAGAACCGATCCGAATTATGACACGTTAGATTAAAGAGTTAAGAAATAAAGGCATAGCCTTAGAGGAGATTCTACGGAATCGTCATGAGATAGTGGAAACTATGAGAAAATAGTACCCAAACCTCTTTTCTGGAAGATTTTCGGGGACAAAAATCCCTAAAGGGGGAAAGAGTTGTAACAGCCCGATTTTGGGTCTAATTGGAACATTGGTTTTGAGACCACAAATCCGACAAAGAAAATTTTATTTTTATTATATTTTTATGGTCTACAGTTTTATGGAATGATTTCATGAAAATTTTGTTCGAAAATTTTGATGTTTGGGAACTCAATTTAATTAAAGGGACTAAATTGCAAAAGGTGCAAAATGTGTGTTCTAGAAGCTAGAGGTGTCTAATTGCTATGAGATCTTAAATTAGAGGTCCTTAAATGGTAATTAAACCATTATACTTCATAATGGACAAAAATGGACATGGTTAGGTGAATTTCCAAAGTTTTGCATTAAGGGCATTTTGGTAAACTAGTTATTAAATGAATTAATAAGTAAAATAAAAATCAAATTTTGTCCATCTTCTTCCTCCCTTGGCCGAAACTTTGAAGAGAACCATCGCTAGGGTTTGTCAAGCTTTCAAGCTCGATTGTAAGTCCGTTTGTAACACCCCAAACCCGGCCCAAACAATATGACCGAATTTGGTTTGCTACAGAGAAAAGATTTTGAAAAATCATTTTAAAACCGATTTTGAAATTAGTCGAAATGCCTTTCAAGTTAAATTTTCTTTGTTAAAAACCAAACTTAAAATATTTGCTGAGTCGAGTTGTTTACAAATTTCGAATGTACCCGATGGTACTTTAAAACATTTTGCGTTTAATTTGAGAAAACATGTGCAACCGTTTTAACATCATCAAGTAGTTTAAACCAACATTCAAACACGCAGCAATAATGAAATCATACTAGGAGGCCTTATTACAAATAAGCAACATAAACCTAAAAGAAAGATAAATAAAATCCAAAATTCATTTATTAAAAGTCTCCACTGCATGGCCACCTCGAGTCCATCCGGCTCCTCACCCGTGGTCTACGAATCACCTGAAAAATTAAAGGAGAAGGTGAGTCACCAAGACTCAATGTGTAACCCTTCCCCGGTTTAGTGCAATAACATACACAAATCATAACCAATTAACATGCATAAGTTTAAAATGCACCCAACCTAACCATCCATACGCCTTTTTCTACCCGTGTGGTACCAAACCACTGGTGGTGCCAAACCATCGTGTCCAATGACACAATTGTGTTAATAAAACACTGGTGACATATAGTCACATTTGTGATACCAAATCATCGTGTCCGAAGACACTATTGTGTTACTAAAACACCGGTGACCGAAGTCACAAAATAGATGATGGGGCCAACCCATCGTGTGATACCAAATCACCGCGCATAATCCCATATCTCAAAGTGGGGCCAACCCACGGTGGAATTAACCACGTGGACAAGTCGCTATGAGGTGCCAAACCTCTCGTGACCGTAGTCACGATGTGTTACCAAAACACCGGTGTCCGTCGACACGAATATCACCGCCCCTCCTCTCATCAACCCATAACAATCATTTATATGCATGTACCACAAATCATGTTGATAGATTTATTTAACAACATCCAATCGATTTATCATAAGCCATATATCAAATAATACACATACCAAATGTGTCATGCTTCCCAAAAGCATCAAATAATAATCACATAGTAATAAGAACTTACCCAAATCCTTGTTAATACCATGAAGGTATTACATCCATGTCTACACAAAACGTTTAGGCATAAAATAACACTTAGCATATTAAAAAGTTATAAGATGTGTATGTATACACACTGCACCAAAAAGAGTTCTAAATCCCGAATAGACAAATCGGCCACACAAGTATTCTTGCCCCTATATTCGGCCAAAAATGAATATTAGAACCATGGCCTATTCGGCCAAACCAAAATAATTGAGAAAGGTTCCTTGTGAACCTAAAATCTTACCCAAAGCCTTCGAACACTTATCCAACACACTCCTAAAAGAATCGGCCTCACTTCCCTACAATCAACCATCATCAATAAGGTTTATTAGCCTTCGGCTTAAACGAAACTTAAAATAATAATCCTTCAAATAAACCTTACCACCTTACCAAAACCAATTTCTAGAGAAGTCCCGATGATAACTATCTTACCTTCAATATTCGGCCAAAGTTGATCAAGATGGGAGAAGAATATTTTCGGCACAACAAAGAGGTATATTCGGCTTTATGACAAAAAGAAAAGAATAGGAAAAGAAATAGAGTTTCGGCAAGAAGTAAGTATAGGAGGTTTTGATGTTTAATCAAAACAAATGGGAGAACAAAAGGTTGATGAAGGTTTCGGTTTTTTGAGAGATTGAGATGAAGAAAATAGAAATTGAGCATAAAATGACCAAATGGTCAAAAAGTATTAAGCTTAGCAAATGGTAAAATTCGGCTAGAAAGAAAAGAGTTTGAGAGAGAATTGTTTTGCAACTTTTGCACCAAATGAAAGAAATGACCAAAAATCTTCCTAAGCCTTACCAACACTAGCATATTCGGCCAAAACTCCCTCCTTAGCCACAATGCCGTCCAAGTTCATGGCATAAAGGCATAGGATTTCTTTCCAAAACGTTTTCCTTGATACTAGCCCCATGTCTCCATATTTTCCTTAATTACTTGAT
Organism: Gossypium sturtianum; assembly: GCA_025698515.1. Taxonomy (NCBI): domain Eukaryota; kingdom Viridiplantae; phylum Streptophyta; class Magnoliopsida; order Malvales; family Malvaceae; genus Gossypium; species Gossypium sturtianum. The sequence continues at coordinate 44,823,863 of CM046948.1, forward strand.
TCCCTTCCATAAGTTAATACTTGCCTTAAACCTATAGTCTACTAACCAAAAAAATAACATGGTCAACCCTTACCTTAATTATCCTTGGCCGACACTTACCATACCAAAGCAAAAATAAAAGTTGTCCCAATGCTATTTAAGGATTCGAACCTCTCCCCTCAAGCTAAATTCCATGCGCCATTACCAACTTGCCATGCACTCATCTTGTCACTTATTGCTACTTAAATTAACTTAAGTGCTAAGCTCATTTAATCCTCTTCTTTAAATAAGCCTTACTAAGAATTATTCTACTAAACCGAGCTTACTCAAGACCCCTAATTAAGCCTTATATCATCACGAATAATATCACGTAAATTCAAATACAAGAAAAATAATTCAATCACAAATAACCCCTATTTTGGGATGTTACAGTTCTACCCCTTAAAATAATTTCGACCTCGAAATTACTCGATCGTAAAAGGTGAGGGTATTCTTTGCCGCATCACCTCCCTCAGTTCCCACGTCGCTTCCTCCGTACCATGGTTTCGCCATAGCACTTTCACTAAGGGTACCGACTTTCTACGCAACACCTTGACATCACGATCTAAAATCTGAATGGTTCCTCCTCGAATGATAAGTCGGAGTTAACCTCAATCTACGCGCATCGCACGATGTGCGATGGATCTCGACCTATACCGTCTAAGCATCGACACATGGAAGACATCGTGAATCGACTCAACTCGCCTGGCGATTCGGTGATAAGCTACCGGTCCTACTCGCTTCAACACAAGATACGGGCCGATGAACCTTGGACTTAATTTCCTTTTTGCCCAAAGCGCAACACCTTTTTCCAAGGCGACACCTCGTAAAGGCTTTATCTCCTACCTCGTATTCCATCTCCTTGCGTTTGAGATCGGCGTAAGACTTTTGCCTATCCGATGCTTCCTTGAGATGAGCCCGAATTACCTTAACTTTGTCCTCGGTTCCGTCACCACTCGGACCCAAGACATGTCGTTCACCTAGTTCCGCCCAACACGTAGGAGTACGGCATTTTCGCCCATACAATGCTTCATATGGAGCCATTTGGATACTCGCTTGATAACTATTGTTATAAGCGAATTCCGCCAACGGTAGATACTCCTCCCAACCGCCATCAAGTCCGAACACAACCTCGAGCATATCTTCTAAGATCCGAATCACTCTCTCCGATTGTCCGTCGGATTGCGGATGAAAAAGTCTTTGCCAAGTCCAATCTCGCACTCCAAAGCTTGATGCAACGCTCTCCAAAACCTCGATGTAAACCTCGGATCCCTATCCAAGATAATCGATCATCGCACACCATGCAATCTCACTATCTCGGCTACATATAACTTAGCTAACCTCTGGCGAATAATCTACCCTTACGGTGTATGAAATGCGCTGATTTAGTCGACGATCCACAATCACCCAAATCGAATTCTTCTTGCTAGGCGTAAGAGGTAATCCACCGACAAAGTCCATGGTGATCCTCTCCCACTTCCATCGAGGAATCTTCACCACCGGTGAAGTAAACCGGATGGCAACCGATGTTCAGCCTTTGACTTGTTGACACGCGTCGACACTTACCCACGAACTCGCCATTACTTCCCGTTTCGCACTGCCACCAAAATTGCTCTCTCAAATCCCGATACATCTTGCTACCTCCGGGATGCATAGCATATGGGCTGCTATGTGCGGCCCGAAGAATCCTTTGTCTCAACTCCACATCCTTCGGCATACAAGCTCTTCCTTTAAAGCACAAAACTCCATCACCGGGATGACTAAAATCCTCTAATCCACCATTCGGACTTGCAACCTCCGATCATTCAAACCATCATCCTCTAACCGCTTCTCCTTAATCCGATCTAACCAAGTCGGCTTGACTTGCAATTACGCCAAAAGACTCCCATCATCGAACGGACTAAGTCGAGCAAACATCGATCTTAAACTCGATACAACCTTACGACTCAGCGCGATCCGCCACCACGTTAGCCTTACCAGGATGATACTCGATCGAACGATCGTAGTCCTTCAACACTCAATCCATCTACGCCGCCTCAAATTCAAATCCTTCCGAGTCAAGAGATACTTAAGACTCTTGTGATCCGTATAAACTATCGACTTCTCTCCGCATAAATAGTGCCTCCATATCTTCAAAGCGAAGACTACAAACCGCTAACTCCAAGTCATGAGTCGGATAATTAGCCTCATGTGGTCTCAATCGCCGAGATGCATAAGCCACTACCTTCCCTTCTTGCATCAAGACGCATCCCAAACCAATATGTGATGCATCGCAATAAACCGTGAATTCCTTGCCCGCCTCAGTTGAATCAAACCGAGCTTCAATCAGAATCTTCTTCAATTTGTCGAAACTTTCTTGCCGCTCCTCGGTCCACACAAATGGAACTCCTTTCTCAACAACTTGGTCATCGGTGCAGCAATCAAAGAAAATCCTTCCACAAATCTTCGGTAATACCCCGCTGGACCTAGAAAACTCCGAATTTCACCACGATTTAGGCGGCTTCCAATCTAACATCGCCTCAATCTTTCGAGGATCCACTTAATCCTCAATGAAAAACAACGTGACCCAAGAAAGTCACCTCCTTAAGCCGAGTCGACTTACTAAATTTCGTGATACAAATGCTTTTCCTCAGAATCGCAACACCACTCGCAAATGCGCATCATGCTCCTCTTCCGACTTGAATACACCAAAATATCATCTATAAAGACCACAACAAACCGATCCAAAAATCGTTGAAATACCCTATTCATCATGTCCATGAAAGTCGCTGGTGCATTAGTCAAACCAAACGGCATCACCAGAACTCGTAGTGTCCATACCGAGTACGAAATGCCGTCTTATGGATATCACCTCTTTCACCTTGATTGATGATATCGGACCTTAAATCAATCTTAGAGAAAACCGCAGCTTCTTTCAAATTTGATCAAACAAGTCATCTATCCTCGGCAAAGGATACTTGTTTTTAATCGTCACTTATTCAATCTGGCGGTAGTCTATACACATCCGCATTCTACCATCCTTCTTCTTGACAAAAGTACCGGCGCTCCCAAGGTGAAACACTTGGTCGAATGAAACCTCGATCCAACAACTCTTGTATCCGAGCCTTCAATTCCATCAATTCCTTCTGGTGCCATCCTATATGGAGCTATAGACACCGCGCGCTGTTCTGTAAATGATCTATACCAAATTCGACTTCACGATCCGGAGGCAATCCGGAAGTTCTTCAGAAATACGTCAAGAAATTCCTTTACAGATTTGAACATTTCCCACAGAAGACTCCTTAGCTTCCAAAGCACACACATGAACTACTTAACGCCTCACGTTCCCTTCCCGACCATCGTTCATCGCTTTCAACGCAGATACCACGTTGGATAGATAATCTCTCCTATTACCTATCATGACCACTTCTTCACCTCCAACCGTCTTCAAAACCATGCGCTTAGCGGCACAATCCAAACTTGCTTGGTACTTGACCAACAGATCCATCCCAAGAATCGATCGAACTCCTCAAACTAGTTCCATCAGATCGGCTACAAACACTACCCCTTGGAGTTCTAGGGGTATATCTCTATACTGCCTTATCTACTTCTACAGAGTGACCTAAAGGACTAAGTACAGTCATCCTCTTAGAAGCGGTCTCTGAACTAAACTCATGGTCTCAACTATACTACTAGCAACGTAAGAGTGCGTCGAACCCACATCTATCAAGGCAAGATATGGAACACCAAAATTAAAACGCGTCTGCCGGTTATGACGTCCGGTGCGTCTCCTTCCTCACGACGCCTCGCAAAGATACACCAAACCAGTCGCCTAGCCTCCGTGTTGCCAATACCTCGCCAACCGCTCCGCGACCTCCACTAGAGCCATAACCACCTCTACCATAACCACGACCTCTCTGCGGTGCTGGTCCTCCTTTACGAATCAGGCACGACCTTGACCTTGGGATCGATTCCTAGCTTGCTTACGCGGACATCCCTCACCACGATGTTCTAGCGAACCACACTCGAAACATCCTTCCCTCCGGTCCAACATTCACCCCAATGAAACTTTCCACAAATCAGTTACACCGGGCCGGTCTTTGATTAGCATTTGTGGACCTCCTCGCCGATTTGACCCACTCTGCCTAAATCTTTCTCGAACATTACCACGACCTGCATAATCCAAAGCCTCTCTTCACTTGCTCCTATCATAACTTTGCTTCGCGGACTCCTTGATTCCTTCTGGCTACCTTGGCCTTCTCCACCAAGACAAGCAAACTCACGTTCTTGTTGTGGAGCAATCAGCGACTTTAACTCGTCTCTAAGTCCGTCTTCAAAACGAACACAACGATCATGTTCCGATGCCACTATTCCCTCGCGCATAACGACTCAAATTTTTAGGAATTCCGCTTCATACTCCGAGACGGACTTATTCCCTTGCACTAACCCCGTAAAAGCTTTCCTTTGAGCGCCAATGTAGCTTGAGCCAACATACTTCTTCCGGTATGCGACTTTGAAGTACTCCCAAGTGAGATCATCCGCCGTAGCACCATCTCGGACCGTGAGCCACCATCGATATGACTCATCCTTGAGAAGCGACACCGCTCCTTTCGGTTTCTCCTCATTTGTCAAATCTATTTCATCCATGATTCTTTCGGTCGATTCCACCAATACTCGGCCGTATTGGGCGCTACACGGACACACTCGGAAAAATTCAGCTCCGTTAGCTCAAGTCTCTCAGAACCGACTTCCGAGCTCCTCCACCTCCACCAATTCCAGCTACCCTTTCCGAACCCGTAGCATCGCTTGTGACTGTGTCGCACGCCACCCGCCCGATCCGCTCTTCACTCCAAAGGTTGGGGGTGGTGGTGGCGGTATCTCATTCTCGGATCCTTGACCCGACCCGACTGTGTGTTCGACACGGCCATCCTACCCCTTCCGCGCCCACGACGGCCACGCCCTCTAAAGCTCATTCTAACTATCGCGCTTTAATCGATTAGGAAATTTTTATGAATTAGTACATGTTTCACTTGATTATCTCATGAAGAAATTTTATGAAAAGAGTTTAATAGAGATTCTTTCGATCAAACAAGGTTTTAAGTCTTCTATCTTGGTTTACACAGAATAATACATCCATTCCCTATACCTTTCATACCTATGCACTCTTGGGCATTATCATGTCCGCTTTCTAACCTGTGTGGGTATTTTCGTCATTTTTTTTTCCTAAAGGGTATTTTTGTAATAAACCGAAGAAATTTGAAAACTTTAACAAATCGAGATATTTTGAAAATTTTCGAAGATAAATTTGTCCTACCATCAAAAAAATAATTTAATGATTTTAAAACCGAAGTTTTCCTTAAAACATGGTTAATCCCTTTCGGGTTTTATTTAGGATTTTGCCTATGACCGAGTCCTCTTGGTTAGGGTGAACCGAAGCTACGCACCAGGTAGGAATCCCGCGAAGAGGAGGTGAGTCACGAGGACTGCTTAAGTACCAAGCTCTTCCGGATCCAATCCTAGACATGCGCACCAAGGTTACCACACCCTAACTCGGTGACTTGGTCGAAGGTTGGTTTAATTAGGCTTTTAAAGTCTTTTATTTGGGGTAAACTAGTCCTAAAGTTTAAAATACTATCACTATCTACGTCCCATGCTTCCTACCCTTCTACAGAATATAATTCATACAAAAATCAGAGATACTTACTTGGGCAAAGTTGGTTTAGGAGACTGGTGCCATGCTTATTAAAACCAAAATTTTTTTAAAAAAACCTACTAAAACATTTTTGGGCCTTGGGCCCCACAAAGAAAGCTTTGAACTTGGCTCGATATCAATTTTGTAACACCCAAACCCGGCCCAAACAATATGACCGAATTTGGTTTGCTACTGAGAGAAAAGATTTTGAAAAATCATTTTAAAACCGATTTTGAAATTAGTCGAAATGCCTTTCAAGTTAAATTTTCTTTGTTAAAAACCAAACTTAAAATATTTGCTTGAGTCGAGTTGTTTACAAATTTTGAATGTACCCGATGGTACTTTAAAACATTTTATGCGTTTAATTTTAGAAAACATGTGCAACCGCTTTAACATCATCAAGTAGTTTAAACCAACATTCAAACACGCAAAGAATAATGAAATCATACTAGGAGGCCTTATTACAAATAAGCAACATAAACCTAAAAGAAAGATAAATAAAATCCAAAATTCATTTATTAAAAGTCTCCATCGCATGGCCACCTCGAGTCCATCCGGCTCCTCACCCGTGGTCTACGAATCACTGAAAAATTAAAGGAGAAGGTGAGTCACCAAGACTCAATGTGTAACCCTTCCCCGGTTTAGTGCAATAACATACACAAATCATAACCAATTAACATGCATAAGTTTAAAATGCACCCAACCTAACCATCCATACGCCTTTTTCTACCCCGTGTGGTACCAAACCACTGGTGGTGCCAAACCACTGGTGTCCAATGACACAATTGTGTTACCAAAACACTGGTGACATATAGTCACATTTGTGATACTAAATCACCGGTGTCCAAGACACTATTGTGTTACTAAAACACTCGTGACCAAGTCACAAAATAGATGATGGGGCCAACCCATCGTGTGATACCAAATCACCGCGACAATCCCATATCTCAAAGTGGGGCCAACCCACGGTGGAATTAACCACGAGGACAAGTCGCTATGAGGTGCCAAACCTCTGGAGGTACCAAACCTCCGGTGACCGTAGTCACGATGTGTTACCAAAACACCGGTGTCCGCGACACGAATATCACCCCCTCCTCTCATCAACCCATAACAATCATTTATATGCATGTACCACAAATCATGTTGATAGATTTATTTAACAACATCCAATCGATTTATCATAAGCCATATATCAAATAATACACATACCAAATGTGTCATGCTTCCCAAAAGCATCAAATAATAATCACATAGTAATAAGAACTTACCAAATCCTTGTTAATACCATGAAGGTATTACATCCATGTCTACACAAAACGTTTAGGCATAAAATAACACTTAGCATATTAAAAGTTATAAGATGTGTATGTATACACGCTGGCACCAAAAAGAGTTCTAAATCCCGAATAGACAAATCGGCCACACAAGTATTCTTGCCCCTATATTCGGCCAAAAATGAATATTAGAACCATGGCCTATTCGGCCAAACCAAAATAATTGAGAAAGGTTCCTTGTGAACCTAAAATCTTACCCAAAGCCTTGAACACTTATCCAACACACTCCTAAAAGAATCGGCCTCACTTCCCTACAATCAACCATCATCAATAAGGTTTATTAGCCTTCGGCTTAAACGAAACTTAAAATAATAATCCTTCGAAATAAACCTTACCACCTTACCAAAACCAATTTCTAGAGAAGTCCCGATGATAACTATCTTACCTTCAATATTCGGCCAAAGTTGATCAAGATGGGAGAAGAATATTTTCGGCACAACAAAGAGGTATATTCGGCTTTATGACAAAAAGAAAAGAATAGGAAAAGAAATAGAGTTTCGGCAAGAAGTAAGTATAGGAGGTTTTTGATGTTTAATCAAAACAAATGGGAGAACAAAAGGTTGATGAAGGTTTCGGTTTTGAGAGATTGAGATGAAGAAAATAGAAATTGAGCATAAAATGACCAAATGGTCAAAAAGTATTAAGCTTAGCAAATGGTAAAATCGGCTAGAAAGAAAAGAGTTTGAGAGAGAATTGTTTTGCAACTTTTGCACCAAATGAAAGAAATGACCAAAAATCTTCCTAAGCCTTACCAACACTAGCATATTCGCCAAAACTCCCTCCTTAGCCACAATGCCGCCCAAGTTCATGGCATAAAGGCATAGGATTTCTTTCCAAAACGTTTTCCTTGATACTAGCCCCATGTCTCCATATTTTCCTTAATTACTTGATTCCCTTCCATAAGTTAATACTTGCCTTAAACCTATAGTCTACTAACCAAAAAAATAACATGGTCAACCCTTACCTTAATTATCCTTGGCCGACACTTACCATACCAAAGCAAAAAATAAAAGTTGTCCCAATGCTATTTAAGGGATTCGAACCTCTCCCCTCAAGCTAAATTCCATGCGCCATTACCAACTTGCCATGCACTCATCTTGTCACTTATTGCTACTTAAATTAACTTAAGTGCTAAGCTCATTTAATCCTCTTCTTTAAATAAGCCTTACTAAGAATTATTCTACTAAACCGAGCTTACTCAAGACCCCTAATTAAGCCTTATATCATCACGAATAATATCACAGAAATTCAAATACAAGAAAAATAATTCAATCACAAATAACCCCTATTTTGGGATGTTACACCGTTCTTGCCCCATTTTTAATGCTCTTTACATTTTTGAAGTCGTTGTAACCCGATCTATATATTTCTACCACTAATTTAAGAAATGATCAAGGTCTAGGGTTTGACCAATATTAGACATGTGTGTATTTTAATGTTTAATGGTAGATTATACAAATTTGATGTTGGATAAACAACTTTTACTAAGAGATTTTTGATGAAAATGCCTAAAAAGGACCTATTTGTAAAAGTTGTAAAATGAGTAGAAAAATGGGAATAAATGAAAAATGTGGGCTGTTATGAGCATAAAATAGGTTCGGCTAGGCTTGGGTGGGAAGATATTGGATATATTTCATCTTACGAGCCTAGGGACTAAAGTGTAAAATGTCAAAAGTTTAGGAGCAAAAATGTAATTTTGCCATAATGTGACTTTTGGGCTGAAATGAATTATGTGATGATTAAATGAGATGAATTTGGTATTATAGATCAAGAAAAACGAAGTTCGGGTCTAGATCGGGGGAAAACCAAAGTGTTTGACGATTAGGTCCATTTCCTCTATTTCTGTATCGAGGTAAGTTCGTATGTTCATAATGCAATGTTCTAATTGTATTTATAATGTTTTGATAATGCATGATTTGTATGTTTGACTCTATGGATGTAATTGACAAAGTTTCGATAAGCTAGAAAATCCTGGTTGAACCTTAGGAATAAATTAGGATACAAGTGACATGTCACTAGAAACCCATGTGAATATGTAATTACGTGATTTATGTGTCCCGGGTGCTGGTCTAGTACGTCCTACCGGTGGCTGAGTACACCGGCATATGTTGCGGATACTTGACAACTTGTGTGAGCAGCACCGAGTAGCTACTTCTTGACTGACAACTTGTGTGAGCAGGCCCGAGGATAGCTCGAGAGCGAGCCTATATGTGTTATGAGATTTGTGGTACCATTGGCTATTTATGTTGCACTTATATGCAAAAATTCCGTGTATCCGATAGTATTCCAAGTGGTTCAACGGGTATGTAAAAGATGAGAAAGTATGTGAATATGTTATGAGATGGTACAGGTATGTACGGAAAACTCAAAGAAAAATGGATTCGATATATGATGAGTTATTGGTAAGAATGTGATTGAGTAAGTTATGCTCATGAAGTTTAATGACATTTATGTTGATATATGTTATGTCATTCATATGATGAGTTATCGGTAAGAATGTGATTGAATAAGTTGTGTTTATTAGGTTTTAATGACATTTATGTTAATATATGTTAAGTTACTTATATGTCAGATGCATGAATAATGTTTCGTATTATTTGCATATGAACTTACTAAGCTATATAGCTTACCCCCTTTCCTTCCCTTTATCTTATAGTGTTACCAAGCTAGCTCGGGATCGGAGATCGTCGAAGATTCGGATCACATTATCAAACCCTCCCATTTTGGGTATTTATGATCTTAGTATTTTAAAAGTATGGCATGTATAGGGACTTTGTCACTTTGTTATATGTGTCTTTGTGATTGTAGCCAATGTGTTGGCTTGTGATTGTCAAAGGCTTGTTTTGATATTTGGCCATGTAGATTGGCTTATTTGGGCTATCATGGTTGTAAGCCTAAGTGTATATATATGTGTGTGTGTGTGTGTGTGTGTGTGTGTGTGTGTGCCAATATGTTTGGTGATATGGTCATGCTATGCTTGGTGAATGATGGAAATGTGATTTATGACATGAATGTGAAATGTTTGGCAATCTGGTCTATTGAAGAGGTGATAAAGTGGTGTACAATTAAGTATCTTGAAAACAGTCAATTGTGGCTTAATAATTGTTGTGAGTATGATAGATGTTGATATTGGGTTGGCATGTGTTGGTCATAATTGTGGATGTTTTGGTTGTCTAAGTATGTTATGTTTTGTGCCATTGAATTGGTGTAAGTGTATGTGTGAATAAGGGTGGCAAATGGCTTGGTAAATAGCATTTATTTTGTCCAGACGAGTAGACACATGGGCGTGTGTCTAGGCCGTGTGTGACACACAGTCTGCCCCATGGGCATGTGTTCCGGCTGTGTGTCCCCTGCACTTTAATTTTGAGAAACAAAATGTCCAGAATTGAGCACACGAGCAGAGACACGGGCGTGTGTCTCAGCCGTGTGTGCTACACGGCCTAGCACACGGCCGTGTGGCACGGCCATATGGCACAAGTCAGAGAGCACCCTAAATCGAACACGGTCTGAAGCACGGGCGTGTCTCAGGGTCACACGGGCGTGTCCCTTGGACCACACGGGGGTGTGAGCCCTGCAGTTAGCAAAAATTTTCTAAGTTTTGTAAAAATTTCCCGAGTTCTCGGTTTAGTCCCGAACCTCTTCTAAAGTATGCTTTGGGCCTCGTAGGCTCGTATTAGGGACTGTATGATTGAATATGAATGGTTTTAAGTTGGACAAAAATTTATCACTCGGAATTGTGTGAATGCTTGTGTTGTAAGTCCGGTAATGCCTCGTACCCTGTTCCGGCGTTGAATATGGGTAAGGGGTGTTACAAAGAAACTATTCACTCGTTTTGGAACAGCTCAAGCAATCATTAGCGATAAGGGTACACATTTCTATAGCACTCAATTTGATAAGATTCTTAAGAAATACGATGTACATCATAGAACGGCTACCCCTTCTGATCCTCAAGCTAGTGGGCAAGTTGAAGTGTTGAACTTGGAATTGAAACGCATCCTAAAAAAAACTATAGAGACAAATAGGAAGGATTGGGCTTTAAAATTAGATGACGCTTTATGGGCTTATAGGACTGCGTATAAAACACCCATAGGAACATCCCCTTATAGACTTGTTCATGGGAAGAGCTGTCACTTACCACTAGAACTCGAACATAAAGCATTTTGCGCAATAAAATTTTTGAATTTCGATCCTAAACTTGCAGGTGATAAGAGACTGTTGCAACTAAATGGGTTTGATGAATGGCGAGCAAATGCTTACGATAGCTCAAAATTATATAAAGAAGCAACGAAAAAATGCCACGATGCTCATTTAAAACAGCCCAAACAATTCACAGTTGGAGATCGAATGCTTTTATATAATTCAAGGCTCGAATTGTTTCCGGGAAAGCTAAAATCGAGATGGTCAGGTCCTTATGTGGTAAAAACTATTTTTCCCTACGGTACAATAGAGGTAACACATCCAGAATACGATACATTTAAGGTTACGGTCATCAACTCAAATATTATATTGGAGGTGATATTGATAACGAGAGAGAGGAGCTCCGGCTCCAAAATCTGAATCAGCCGTGAGTGAAAAGGGAAGTCAATTATTTCTTGTGGTTATACTAACTTTGAGATGTTTTTATTCGCGATTAAGAACTAATTTTCTAAATACCTAGGGGAGATGAACCCTATGAAGAATTCTGTCTTTTTATTTCTGTTTTACGCAATAAATACTTGAATCTTGTTCTCAGCTATGTGTGCTTAATTCTTGATTTAATATTTTTGGATTTTTATTTCATATTTAATGTGCTTAATTCAAAGGAGGAGTAGACCCTATTTAAGAGTAAATCTAGCATAATTTAGTGGAGTTGCATGCAACTCTAGAAATAGGACGACATAAATCTACCGGATTAGAGTCAAATATAATAGGGGAATTCATAGATCTAGTTAATGCGATAATGGGGTTTTAATTAGAAAGAAATTTCAATTAATCAACCTAGAGTCAGTTGCTTTTAGTCTTAAAGAGAGATATTAGCATAATTTAGGGATTTCTACAGATCAAGATATTAAATGAATAAATTGTTTAATTCAAATTGATAATGACAGATGCAGTCTAGGTGGATTCTTTCCTGAGTATTGTTTCACTTCTTGGTTATTATTCGATTATTTCCCTGATTTGTTCTTTGTTGAGTTCTTATTTAATTAATTTAGTTAATTTTAGTTTAACTCAATCACTTCAATTTGTTGGTTAAATAATAGAAAGACGATAATTACTAGTACTTTTAGTCCTCGTGAGAACGATATCTTTGTTCACCATAACTATACTATTTATCGATAGGTGCACTTGCCTTTATCGTATTTTTAGTTGGTTTCATGGACATCAAGAAGCAATCCCTATTTATAATAAAAAACTCTCCACAATCTTATATTTTTTAGATGTAAGATTGTGTTATTTCAACAAAATTCATATATATATATGCATGAAAAGTAGGCATCCAAATTATTAAAACCCGAAAAGTGTGAGATACCTAAGAAAAGCATTGCGCCAATCAGGATAGTGCTGCATCCTGGTCCAGAGATCTACCACTGAAATTCCACATTCTCCAGCAGTTTCAACACATGCCTTGGCAAAAGCCCCGGCAGCTTCATTTGTCCTCTCCGGTAAACCCAATGGATTCTCAACGTAAGGATGTCTAGGGTTTAACACCAGTTTAAGCATGTATAATAGAGATCATAAGGCGCAATGGAATGTAAAAGGCCAAAGTAAATAGAAAATGTTGAACAATACCTAATGCGTTGAACTTCATCAATTGGAGGAGGTGTAATTAGGAGAATCAAAGTACTTGGCCACCGCTTCTGAGACCACAAAACAGAAGAGCACAGTCTATGAGCAGGACCAGCAAATAATATATATACCATATATATTTATATACTATATATTATATGAAATCCATGATAACCTGCTGTATGTCCTCATAACTTTGGCCTAGAAGGACGAAAAAGAAAATGTAAATACAAGAGATTATATTAACTGTTCCCACATAAATGATTTGTTGAGCAGCCATATGTTTGATTTAGAAAGCTAATCCGCTAAATAATCCAAGTACCTAACATTGAAAAAGAAACTAAAAACAAATGGAAAAAGGCTGTAATGCTTGATAAGTAAACTTACCTTCTTTCATAATCATTGAAAGCAAATTAAAATAATCAACTCTGGTGGCTTCCCATCATATAATCCTTTATATCAATGGCCCAACTTTACTTCTCGAGAGGCACAAAAGTGGAACCATAATCACAAAGGGCGTATGAATATTTTTCTCAACATAAACATTCTAGAAATATATGCATGCACACAAGGGACTTCCAATCCAACCAAGAGAAGGACCACTATAACTGCAACCCCATCTACCCTTAGCCCTTATGCCTATGATATTAAGTATATATTAAATTTAAAAACGTTTCCCTAAAGTGATCTTTGGACCTCCAGAAATTATTGCCTTTCTTTCACCGAACAAAGGTACCAATCCTAATAGCAATTTAGACTAGTAGCTGGGTATAGCCTATAGGCAGTAATTGAAAAGGAAATTAAACAAGGGATATTCATAATAGCCAAGTGGCGAACAAGAATAGCGACAACTGGGCCTTACCCACCCACACTTCATCCCTTGCTTTTTGAATATTCGGAGATCCACTTTCCCAACCAAAATGCCTGAGGCTGACCATGCTTTCTACCAAATTATAAAGGGTGACATATGCCATGTGCATTCCCAATATTAAAATCATATAAAAGAGAAGAAATATTCCATAGTATTTAGATTTCACAAAGTTAAAAGGGTGATGTCTAAGTTTACTATAATATATAAAAAATTGAAATATATATCATCCCTTCAACCTTACTTATAGGGTTTTTAAATAATTTAAAAATAAAACACACACAAGAAAACAAAGAGTAGCACAACCCAACCGCCCAAATTCCACGTATACTATTTATCAACGAAATTTTGTTTATGATATTTATTCACGTATACTATTACTTTCTTTTTCTAAGATTCATAAATAACTTATCAACGAAATATACTAGATAAAACCTAGAATTAATATATATATATATATATATATATAAAATACATAATAATTAACAAACAAAGAAGTGCTTCAAGCAATAATCGCAAAAATTATACAGGCTATAACTATTTTTTTCTGAAAGTATGTCTAAAAAGTAGTTTAGAAAATCATATTTTAAAGTATGTTCAGGTGTGTGTGCATTCTAAAAATAATAATAATAATAATAAAAGAGGTTGAACCATTTTTTAAAGTAACGATTGAGTCTTAATTTGGTCGATATTGTTACTATTGTAATAAGAAGAACGTGAATTCAAACACGTAAATTTAGGCACGCTTAAACATATTTTTCTCCAATTTAAAGGTTAAGGGTTTTGATAGAAATAAGCATTATATATATAAAAAAATCATTTTCAAGTAAAAAAATTGCATATTTTGATAAATAAATTTATGAATTGTAATATAATTTTGTATTATTACTAGATGAGGTTACTTTTAAAATAAAATAAAATTCACGAGTGAGTTAAAATATTACCCACGTCTCATTTATTTATTTATTTACCTATATTTTTAAAATAATTATTTGATGAGATTTTTTAAATTTCATTAAAGATTTATAAAATAATTATCTTATATTTTTGTGGAACTTGTTAATTTATATATCTGTTGACCTAAATGTATATATAAAGCAATTATCATATTATAAATAAAAGGAGACACTACAACAATTAAGATTTTTAGTATTGATATAGTTGTGGCAATAAAGATTCTCATCACAAATAGTTGATTATTTGTGACACTAGTAAAATGAATAATTGTGATTCATTAATATTTGATCACTAGTTGTGACAATTTAAATTATGTCACAAGTAAAATTGTCACTATTTGTGTATAATTGTTACCAAATATGTTGTGCACTATCAATTCATCGCTTAAAAAATGCTAAATATTGGCGTGAAGTTCTATTTCTCAAGAAATGATGTAATAGTGACAAATATAATATTCACTACTATTAACCATTACTGTGATGATAAAATTTTTCGTTGCGATAAATTTTACTTTTTATAATAATGTAATTGTCATAATATAAATTTTTATCACAAATAAATAGCCACTACAAGTGTAAAATTGGGGTTTTTTACCAAATTAATATAAAAATAAATAAATTATCCAAAATGGGGTGCCCTTTTCATTATTTACGAAAGTGGTACATTCAGGGTGGTTGCGCCTCTGTCAGAGGCGGCACCACCCTGTGTCAGGCCTACCACCCTAAAAAAAGACACTGAAATAAAAAAAAAACACTGAAACAGAATTTAAAAAAAAAACACCTGAAACGAAAAAAAAAAGCTGAGAATGAGGTGAGGGACAGACTGGTCAAGCCTCTCACACAAAGTGGCACCGAAGGTGCCTCTGGCAGAGGCGGCACCGACTGACATGACTACTCCTGCATGTAATTCCCGCAGCTTGTGCCGTTTGGGGACCTTATAATGGTCCCCAATAATGAAGTTTCAACAGTTGAGAAAGGGAAAAAGAAGAAGAATAAGAAGGAGGAGGAGGAGGAGGAGACGGCGGCGTCGGAAAAAGAAAGAGAAAGGAGGAGAAAGAAGAAAAAAATAGAAGTATGTAATTTTTTTTTTTTTAATAATGGATCAATGGATGATGATATTGTTGTTTTTATTGTGTTGATGATTTTTGTTGTTATTATTATTATTGATTTTTATTTTTTTATTTGTTGTTGTTTGTTTGTTAGTTTAGTTTAGTTATTGTTAATTGTTAGATTAAGATTAGTAAAAATGTTTAAATACTACTTTAGTTAGTAGTATTATTAAATAGTTATTATTATAATTAGTTTAAAAATGTTATTTATAATTTAGTTAGTAAGTTATTATTAGGATTAGTAAAAAGTTTAAATTATTTAATCTAGTTAGTATGATATTGTTAATTATTATTATAATTAGTTAGTTAAAAACCCTAAAATAATAATTTAGGTAGTTAGTTAGTATATTGTAAGTTATTATTAGGATTAGTAAAAAGTTTAAATATTAATTATATTGTTAGTTGTTAGTTATTATTATAGTTAGTTAGTTAAAAACCCTAAAATAATAATTGTTAGTTAGTTAGTATATTGTTAGTTATTATTAGGATTACTAAAAAGTTTAAATATTAATTATATTGTATTATAGTTAGTTAGTTAAAAACCTTAAAATAATAATTTAGTATATTGTTAGTTATTATTAGGATTACTAAAAAGTTTAAATATTAATTATATTGTATTATAGTTAGTTAGTTAAAAACCCTAAAATAATAATTAGTTAGTTAGTATATTGTGTTTTAGGATTACTAAAAAGTTACAATATTAATTATATTGTTAGTTATTATTGTAGTTAGTTAGTTAGTTAAAAATCCTAAAATAATAATTTAGTTAGTTAGTTAGTTAGTATATTGTGTTTTAGGATTACTAAAAAGTTACAATATTAATTATATTGTTAGTTATTATTATAGTTAGTTAGTTAAAAACCCTAAAAATAATAATTTAGTTAGTTAGATTGTAATAAAAGTTATTATGTTAGTTAAAAACCGAAATTATTATTTTAGTTAGTATATTGTTAGTAAAAAATTATTATTATTATTATTGTTAGATTAAATGTAATTATTATTATTTTAGTTTAGTTAGTATTATTATTGTTAGTAAAAATTATTATTATTGTTAGTATTACCTACCTTAGTTATTAATATTGATAGATATATATATTAATAAATAGTAAAATACTTTATACATTTGAAACATTATGTACTAAAATAATATAAAATAATAAAAGACGAAAATAGTATATTTTTTGAAAGTAATAGAGTTTGAAAATAAGGAAAATACGAACAAAGGGCTAAATAAGTGGTTTTTACTAAATTTATATTAAAAAATACTAAAATAATACAATTGAAACATTATGTACTAAAATAATATAAAATAAAATAAAATACGAAAATAGTATATTTTTTTTTATGTTTCGATTATGTTATGTTTTTGTTATATTATTTTTATTGGCATGTTATTTTTTAGTAATTTAATATAAATTTAATTTTTTTATGTAGGTTAAAAATTAAATATCTGAGACGGCAATGGCTCGATTGATTAGTATAGTTCCACACATATCTGACACAGCTAATAATATGGTAATGTATTGTTATTTATTAATCGCGGGTTATATTAACAAAATAGGTACATAATAAATTATGTTATAATAATAATTTTTTTCTGATTTAACACTGTTAGGGCTCGTACCGTGTATTAAGGGGCCGGGTGAATGGCTTAGGAAATCCCCCGGATGAACGATTGATGCCCTATATAGAGCAAAGTTGGATTCAGTCGTCGGCAAAGATCGATCCGAACGTTTGACTTGCGGTATGATTTAATATCCGCACTAGTCGGCGTTGGCGCCGAGACCCACACTTTTCATTTCCCGTGGAGAGTGCACTGATCACTCTAGAGGATGTTGCGATGCGGCTTGGGCTCCCAATCGGCGGAGTCCCAAGCACGAGGCGTCGGTCGATAATGACCCATTTACACTTTGTCAGAGCCTACTAGGGGACTCGGACGGCAATGATGAAGAAAATATTTCGAGCTTGAAATTTACATGGCTGAGAGCGAGGTATGAACAGTTATCAGCTGATGCCACTGAAGGCGAGTTGATGTGCGTTGCTCGAGCGTACATTATGCACATCAAAGGGGGTGTATTGATGCCCGGTGCAAACAATAATAGGGTTCATATCATGTACCTACCCCTATTGGCTGATTTGAGCAATGCTCGCTCGTATAGTTGGGGCTCCGCAATTCTTGCGATGTTCTACCGTGAGCTTTGTCGGACGACAAAGCCAGCGGCCGTAGACATAGGCGGATGCCTTAAACTATTGCAGTCTTGGGCTCTGTATCGGATGCCATTCTTGGCATCAGTTACCCACCAACCATACGTATATCCGCTAGTAAACAGGTGATAAAATATAACTTGTTATTAATTGACAATTTCTTTATATTGATACTATTTGACTTGAAATTTATTTTTGTAGGTGGAGTATTTATCTGGGTATCGGGAGGTCGTACACTTCCTGATATACCGACTTATGATTGAACAACATGCCGGGGAAGGGGTAAGCGATTCCAATATTGGTTACGTGTTAGTTTGTATATCTTACGCACACCGTGTTAAATTTTAACAATGTTATTAATCGTGCAGTTTATATGGATGCCATATCGTAGACGAAGCTGCTGTTTGTTATATACCTAAATCGCCTATATTCACTCTCGTATATGTGGTGCACAAACGCACCAATTGTGCATTTCAATGTAGTTGAGTGGTACCACGGGGATCGAGTCTTCGCGCCAATTTGGTTGCGTCCAATATATCCCGGATCCGCCATGCCGTGTGGGCGCGCTCATTGCATAAATAAGAGAGGGAAACAAGGCTTGGATTGGGGGTTAGGCATCGAGGATTTATTGCGGTGTGGAATGATCGCATGTCCCGAATACCCCGGATGGATATGGCTTCCGATTTTCAACCTCCATTAGAGTACATACAATGGTACTCTAGTATGGGAAAGCCATATATACTCGGAGGGCAGTCGACTGTAGTCCCCCCACACATGCAGCGACATGGGGCATACGAGCGATGGCGATATAGAGGCCGAGCGCACCGCAGAATCGATCGAGCGAGCCCGAGCTGGAGCTCGAGCAATCACATTCACATTCGGATGCACATTCGTATCATCCAGATGTGCCGGGCAATGACTACTTCCCGGGCTCGTCAGGAGGTGGATACCAGTACGGGTTTGATATATTTGGATCGTACACACCGCAGTACAGCACTCTCGGCTCGTATCCACTGCAGGACATCAGGCCTCCTAGGTCGTATCTACTACATCAGGGCACTCCTTCTGGCTCGAGTTCATCTATGCCCTTCGAGCCACATGATTTTTCGGCCATGTTTAGCACACCCCCACCTGGACCCCCACCGAAGCTTGAAGAGGATGTTGGTCGTCGCGGGCACCCACGACGTGAACGTCGACCACCGCAGAAGTATACACCTAGGACCACACCATCGAACCATCAATTTTAGGTGTTTCTTGCGGTTTTGATTTTCCTTTATTTTGTATTTTTAAATATTACAATGTTTGTACTTTATTTGTATAAAATTAACTTGATTATTTGGAGCTTTAAAATTTCATAACAAGATTTGACCATGCGATGGAATCTTTAAGTTTGATTTTTGGTCATGTATATATATATAGCCATGCGAAAATGGCTTAATCATTTTGTTTAGATTCGGTTATATGAGTTCATGTTTAAGTGTTTATTGTGTTTGGTTTTATCATTTCAACCATGGCTTATTTATATGCGGTATATGGTTGTTATGATTAGTTAATATTGCGGTAAAGGTTTTGATATATATATATATAATATGTATGGTATGTTTGGATTTGGTATTTAAGTGAGTTCGATTAGGTCTTATAAAATGAACTATGTTTATAAAGGTTAGAAGATATTTATATGTCTGAATGTGTATGAGTTGGATCATTATAAGTCCGAATGTGTATAGGTTATATTGATTAGGTTTGAATTGGCAATGTATGCATATATATTATGCTTGAATGATTGACTAAATAGGTACGGTTGGTAATAGATTAATAATGAATATGCCATATGATTGTTTTGGTTGATAAGTAAAGTGAATATGCAAATGAGGTTAATGATATGATAATAAATGATAAGCATGTCATTTTGATTTATAACACACCTAAATAAATATATTATATGTTATATGTTATATTAATTGTCCGATTGTAGATTAACTTAGTTTGTGGTAAGAATGAAATTTTTGGCACAATCTAATGCATATAAATTGATATGTGAATAATATGTGATTTTAGTTGTTATTTGTGTTCAAATTGGTTTATGATAACAAGGTCATATGCGCATGGTTTTATGATTGGTAAATGAATATGTCCAGTTTTAAATTGTGCTATTTTAAATGTGTGCAATGTCGTTTAAATGAGTGGTATTTAAGTATGTGATATGGTTCATATTGATTGAATTTCAAGGCGCATCATGATGCTATTAATTAATACTATGTTCGGCCATGATGTAATGTTACTATGCTTGTATATACAATTGAATATTAAATTGTATAATATAGTTCGGTTGGTTTAATATGTGTATATATTGAATTAATATGATTAATAATCAGCTTATGTTATATTTGTTTTGATTTATGTTCGATATATGTTATAATGATATATATATGCTGAGATAAGTTTTAAGTTTATAAATGCCATTAATGTTTAAGTCATGTGGTTTGGACATTTTATGTATTAAGTACTTGTAATATGACTTGTTGCATATTGTTAAATTGAATATGTGATTATTTAGATGATATTAATATGGTTAAATATTGAAGCATGATTTGTACATGTGATATGACTAGAAAAAGTATGAAGTGATTTTGGTTGATTATGTGATCCATATATATATATATATGAGTTTGATTTGTAAGGAATAAGAGGATGGATATTAAAAAAAAATCGTAAAAGATCATTTTGTTTTGTGCTTGAATTCAAATGAATGTCTGTTCGAAGTTGTGATTTCAGTCCCTAAATTTATTTATTTTTTGCAATTAAGCCCTAATAAATCAAAATCACCAAAAATCTGAATACAAAACATGTTAATCTGAATAAGCTCAATTCCCACTCGCTCGTGACGATTGTCCAACATGATAGTTTCGCTGCGGGCATTTACTTTGATTATGACAACCTAACCTGCATATTCCATAGCGCTTACTGTCGGATTTCTCCCTAATGTCCATTTCATTACAGATTCTGGATGATTGCGGACGACCTCTCTGATTCCTGCGTAGCGCTCTGTCTGGGACAAGCTCGAAAGTCATCCGAGGCACCTCCCATATAGACAGGTCGGGCAAGACAGGAAACTCAATTTCCCAGACACGCAACGTACGCTCGAGCGTGTACACATCATCGACAAATTGTTCAACATTAAGGTTCGCTTTAGCACACGCTGCCACGACATGTGCACACGGATAATGAAGTGTTTGGAACCTCCTGCATTCGCACTGTCTGTTTTGAAGATCGACTCCATAAGACCTAGGTGGCAAACCGGGTCGACGACCGATGGACTCCGTAACTCAAAAAGTTTCCAGGCGTCGTGAATATATTTGTACAGTCATCGACCTCGCAATCCGACGGTTTGCAATCAATGCATCCCTGACATCTTCCAAAAACACGTGTCTCGCATCCATCTGGTTGACTTGTTGTTCACCCATTCTTGGCATCAAGGTTGCCAACCTGTAGAATGTAGCCGAGAAGACAGATAAAATTAGAAGATGTCGTGTTTTCAATAACACAGCGTTGACCCCCTCCACCAAGTTTGTGGTCATTTGACCATAACGAAAGCCCTCGTCAAAACTTTGAGCCCATTGCCACGGCTTCATTCTACCCAACCACTCTCGAAAAGATTTGTTCGTTTGACCTTCCATGTCACTCTCAAGTCGAGTCATTCTTTGGAGAAAAATATGTGGCTCTAACTCGTACGCTGTATATGTTTTAATAAAAGATAAATTACGGTAACTAGATAACATAAAAACATTAAACTTATATTGAAAATTTAAGGTTATCCTTTACCCATTTTCACCACTTGTCTCTTCCAGTCTGCATTCTTATACTCTCGAAGGAAGTTAGCCGCAATGTGACGGATGCAGTAAACGAATCTCCATGGCACACCGGAATGCCTAATTGCGGCAATTAATCCTTTCCCTCTATCGGAGATGGTGCAAATATTATCATTGCTAATAACATACCTCCGCAGGTTGGTAAGGAAGAATTCCCAGGATTCCATATTCTCCTTATCTACTATGGCAAACACTATTGGGAGCACGTTCCTATTCTTTGTCTTGAGCAACCGCAATAAGTAAGATCGTGTATAATTTCCAGTATAGCCATGTCCCATCCACTGCATACAAGCGGCTTGCGGTGTGGAAATGCTCGCACACATGGATCAAACGCCCGAACATCCGATGAAAAATTCTTTTCCCTACTGTAATTGGTCATCTCGGGCCGTAATAAGGTCGTGGTTCGTAACTCAATCACGGTTCGAGACGCATACTCCCGCATAGCATGACTATCCATCCCTATAGCTCATTATACGATGAATCGTAATCTCCATCTGATTGCTCCATTGCCATCTGTTTTAGCTATCCACGCTTTTCGATATGATACTCGATCATCGAAATCGTGCTTGTATTTCAAAGCAATCGCATCAAACTTTAATGGTTGGCATGTCCTTCACCATTGGAATGATACACGTACAGATAGTTTTGGAATCAAGTTTTTATGATCTTCTGTCATATGTGTCGATCTGCATGTATGAGGTCCAACCAATTTTCGTATCTCCCACATCTGCAGATTTTGAATGAATGCAGCTCGTACCCGCCAATTGCAGCCTTCCGCTGTCTTCCAACACTCCCCAATATAAACCGACGGTTTAGACACTGCGACTTTGTAATCCGCTGATATATCCATGCTATACCGTTTAATAGCAGATACGCACTCTTCTTTACTTTTGAATCTCTGGGCTACGAATAACTCATGCTCGGAATTTACGGCCAGCCGGTGAGCAGGATATATTTCAGGGTACTCCGGGAACTCAGCTACACGCGTTGCGTCGGGGTCTATGAGCGATATGTGTGGCCCAGGATTATTGTGTATCATAATACATCGCATCTGGTTCCCGACCGAAGACGCGCTAATGTTTCCATCGTCATTCACGTCTTCATCGTCAATATCATCAGGTATATCGTCCATATCGGGATCACTGTCACTATCGACCTCTTCCTCACAATGATCACTACTATCGTGTCCATCATCACCAACCACATCAATATCGGGTGTAATATTAAGATCGATATCGATCCCATGTATAGTCGATTCGGCATCAACATACGATATTGGAGGCACCATGCACGGTTCTTGAGCTCCATGTTCTTCACCATATGCATTGATGTCTTCATTTGGCTCAATACCGGCTAACTCAGAAAATAAGTGAATCAGTTCATTTTTGTTACTCCCATTCCCATAGTAAAGAGCGATCATTGTCTCCACGTCTTCGTCGTCTACAAGTTCCATTTCTGTGAATTTGATCGAATCTGTCGAAATTGGAAACTTGTAGAAAATTCTTGAAATCGTTCTCCCACAACGTCTAACAATTTTTACGTTTATCCTTCCCTTCATATCATCCAACGAGACATTTCTATTAAATCTCATTGTTATTTGTTGCCAACATTTAAATATGCATCCAACGGTTGTTGTCAAGATGATTCCATCAAAATAAACGCATACGAAAAACTGATCATCCATCTTCAATATTCAATCTGTTAAAAAATAAACAAAATTGCTCAAAAAAATTTCGATCAGTATATACTATTCTTAAATAAAAAAAATTAATGTTTCAATATGCTATTTTTTTCATTCTTAAGCTCACACTATTACAATTATCATTTTGTACATGAACAACATTTATCTTTACATCTAACCACTTAAAGTCAGTTCTACATTTTATTCCATCTCCGAGCTTGTATCTTCCTCTGGGAAATACTGTACAATCCAATTTAGAAATTCTTGATTCTCTTCATATTCATCTTCTACAATCCAATTTGAAAATTCCTCGAGATCTTCTTCCTCTTCAATCTTTATAAAAGGTATTGAATTTAGAAATTCTCTTGGTAATTTCCTAACATCTAGTTTATCCATCCATGGTATGTCAAACACACTTTGCTTCCTAGTCAACTTCCGTGAGCCTATACGTTGTCGCATCGCTTTTCCTAGCTCCATAAGAGATTATAAACTTCACAAAGCATATAACTAGATTCCAATAGGTTTGTGGTACCAATGTCTTCCAAAGTTCGTCTAAAATTATTTGATGGTCCCGTTCTATTAATGTCCCTCTAAGGGTTAAGTATTGCACTTTATTCTTCCTAATCATTTCATGACCATTCCACAACACTTCTTGCATCTTTTTATTTACAGTAATAAGGTGTTGAACAATGTCTTCTTCGGTTTCATTCTGTAATCTTGCACTTCTCTCATCATCTTATCAACTTTCTCCTTTGTCTTTGAAGTTATTATCTCATCAGGCAATATCCAATATGTTGCCATTTCTAACAATATCTACATCAGAAATATTTTCAATTTTTATCACTAATTAACAATTACTTTATGATAGTTTTACTAATATAAAAACTTTCAAATATATTAAAAATTTAAACATAACATTCACAATAAAAAATTAATTAATATAAACACAAAACTTACTAACAAATCAAAACTAAATAATAACAAAAATAATATTTAGGGTTTCTTACTAACAATATTTACTAATACTAACTAAAATATAATATACTAACTAAAATATTAATATACTAACATAGTCAATATATTATTTTAGGGTTTTTAGGGTTTTTAACTAACATAACATATTAATATACTAACAACAATATACTAACTAACATACTAACTAAAATATTAATATACTAACATATTAATTATACTTATATATATTATTTTGGGGTTTTTAGGGTTTTTAACTAACATATTAACATACTAACAACAATATACTAACTATGTTACATATTAAATAAAATATTAATATACTAACATATTATTAATATACTAACAATATATTATTTTAGGGTTTTTAGGGTTTTTAACTAACATATTAGTCTACTAACAATATACTAACTAACATATTAACTAAAATATTAATAGTACTAACATTTTAATTATACTACTAACAATATATTATTATTTTAGGGTTTTTAGGGTTTTAACTAACATATTAATATACTAACAATATACTAACTAACATATTAACTAAAATATTAATATAATAACATATTAATATACTAACAATATTTTATTTTAGGGTTACTAACAATATACTACTAACTAAAATATCATTTTAGGGTTTCTAACTAACAATAATAATAACTAACTAACTAACTAAGATAATAATTAACCTAGTAATCCTAATAACTAACAATAGTTATAAACTAAACTAACAACAACAAATAATAAAAATAAAAATCAATATATATATCATAATAATAACAACAAAAAATTATGAACACAATAACAACAATATCTTCCATTATTTAAAAAAAAAATTATACATACTTCTTTTTTTTTCTTCTTTCTCCTCCTTTCTCTTTCTTTTTCCGGCACCGCCGTATCCTTCTTCTTCTTCTCTCCTCCTCCTCCTCCTCCTCCTCCTCCTCCTCCTCCTCCTCCTCCTCCTCCTCCTCCTCCTTCTTCTTCTTCTTCTTCTTCTTCTTCTTCTTCTTCTTCTTCTTCTTCTTCTTCTTCTTCTTCTCTCTCAGCTGAAAATGAACTTTGGGGACCATTATAAGGTCCCCAAGACGCAGAACAGGCCAAAACGGCATGCTGGTGCCACCTCTGCCACTGGCACCATCGGTGCCGCCTCTGGCAATGGCACCTTTGGTGCCGCCTGTGGCAGCCCATTGACCAGGCTGTGTTTTTTTTTCCCTCGTTTTCAGTTATTTCACTGTTCTTGTTTTTTTTTCTGCATGGTAGGCCTGACACAGGGTGGTGCCGCCTCTGACAGAGGCGCGACCACCCTGAATGTACCAATTTCGTAAATAATGAAAAGGGCACCCCATTTTGGATAAAACCTTTTTTTGTATTAATTTAATAAAAAAACCCGTAAAATTGTTACCAAATTAGTTGGTCACTATCAATTTGTCACTAATGAAATGTTAAATATCAGCACGAAGTATTCTCCTCAAGAAATTATATAATAGTGACAACATATATATAGTCACTATTATTAATATTTAATTACTTCACAAGTAAATCTCCACTATAAGTTTATATTTGTGACCAAATCTATTTGTCAATACCAGTTTGTCACTAATGAAATGTTCAAATTGCCTCCAAGTTCTTTTTTTTCCTCGAGAAATGATGTAATAGTGACATCATATAAAGTCACTATTATTAATTATTATTGTGGCCATACAAATTGCCTTCAAGTTTTTTTTCTTGAGAACTGATGTAATAGTGATAACATATCATGTCACTATTATTAATTATTATTGCGACCATACAATTTTTTTCACTATAAAAAAAATGCTAATATTAATACACAACCTATTTCATCATTTGTATCTATGTTATTATTTAAACCTTTGATTGAGTTGGAGTCACGAGTCAACTAGATATCAACTCGGATTAGAAAATTATTAAACTACCCTTACATATTTGAAATAAGTTATATTATTACTCGATACTTTTCTCCTTTTACTTTTTTAATGAAACCAATAAAAAACTTGCAAATGGTGAGATTTGAACTCATGTTATTAACATGCATAAAATCTGAACTTTACATATGATTCATTTGTTACCTAGCTTGGTGTCACAAGTTAATTCAACACCAACTTAAGATTAATGGGAATTTGTTTTTAAACAAATTACCACTGTCGAAACCATTTTAATATCGATTTTAAAAAAATGGAGATCGACTTTTAAATATGAAAATATGGGAGTCGCCACCAATCCTTTTTACTTAGGTGTGATTGGATCACCTTGTAAATCGTTTCATTTTAAAACATTTGATTTTGGTCTACAAAAAACGAGAAAATGGGTTCGGGAGTCGGTTACGTATGAGGAAGGGTTAGCACTCTCATAACGCCCAAAAACTGGTACCTAATTGATAGAATCAGTCCAAATGTTTGAAATTTAAAAATTTTAAAATAAGATCCCTTATTAGAAGGAAAATCAAGACTTACCTATTTCAAAGAAATAAAAATACCACGCCCAGTAAGTTAGGATACAGCATCTTATAACTTCGAAGCTAGGTACATCTTTATTTTAGAAAATTCTTAACTCGAGACACAAAACATCACACCCAATAAGTTAGGATACAACGTTTTGAATTCCCGAGAATAAGTTTTTTATTTGAAATTGGTAAACTTCAATTTTAAAAATGAAGGGATATCTAATACTTTAAGTTCTATGAGAAAAATCACAACCCAATAAGTTAGGGCACGATTCTTCTCGAAGACCCCAAATATCACATATCACCGTAAAAAATAAAAAAAAATCTTTAATTTAAAAGGTATTTTTATAGAAAATGGTATGAGTAAGACATTAAATCATAACATACATATTTAATAATAATTTTACATAATTACAAATTGTTAACAATTAATAATGAAAGAATAATATGACAAGAATAAATGGAATACTATGTAATACCATGAATAAATAAATCACTATGTTAAAAGAATAATAAATAACAATAATTAAGACTTTCAGGATCAAAAAAATAATAATTTAAAATAAAAAAATAAAATAAATAAGAAATGAGAATATTTAAACATCAAATAGAAAATTAAAAGAATGCGATGATTTTTAAAATGATTTAACATATATACATAATAAAAAATAAAAGTAAAAAAAAAAACTTATCATAAATATATGATTTAATAATTTAATACATATATAAATAAAAATAATTAATAATAATATATAATAATTTTATAAAAGCATTTATATAATATATTAATTATAAAATTACATACATAATATAAATAATATAAATAAAATAGATTATATAATATAAATAAATTATATAAAAAAATAAAGCTTTAGAAATAATACATAATATAACATGATACTATATAATATACAATTTAAAATATATATATAATAAATAATATACAAATTATATACAAATTAAATAATATTAAACCAAATAATAATATATATAAAACCTATACATAAAAATATGAATTTTATACAAAATTAATAAATAATAAAAATAAAATAATTACATATGAAAAAAAAATGAAGTAGAAAAGTTTTAAAATGAATAAGGATTAAAAAAGCAATCAAATAAATATAAGAAGATTAATTTAAAACACGGGCCAAACTACTAGGGATTAATATGGAAATTATGCCAATTTTTAAAACGGCACCGTATTGATTTTAACCTTTAAAGCAGTCAGAGGGGTTAAATTGGAACAAAAACATACTTTAGGGCTAATTTTATAAAAATAAAAATGCGAATTGGACTGATTTAAAAATAATAAAATTGCGGAAGGACTAAAAAAATAAATTTTCCTTTTTTTTAAAACACGCGGATCCTGATGAAGCGGGTCGGGTCAGTGCGCGGGTTGGCCTTTATACGGCGTCGTTTTGAAGCCTCTGAAGCAACAGCCCTAAACGGCGCTGTTTCATTCCTTATATAAAACCAAAAATTTTCCTTTTTGCTCATTTACGCTTTCTTTTACAAAAAAAAAAAAAAACAAAGCCTTCCTTTTCTCTCGCTGGCGATTTTTGTGCCTACGGTGGAGCTCCGATGCCGTCGTCCCTTGTGTCATGGCCACCGTACAGTGGCTTAATTTAAAAAAAGTAATTTTTTTAGTATTTTTTTATATGTATTTTACATATATTATATATATATATATGATTTCAAAAAATAAATAAAAATAAATAAAATATAAAAAACAGTATTCGAATAAAAATAAAAAATAGAAGTAAAACAAAACCTCTGTTGATTGGGTTATTTTTTTTGCCTTTGTATTTCTCTGAATCTGTATGTATATTTCTGTCTGTGTATATCCTCCTTTTGTTACAAATCATTGTGGGTTTTTATAACCCGAAGAATGAAACACAAAAAAAAAAATAACGATTTCGTTTTATTTCTTTCTATATTTGCTGTCGTCTTTTTCCTTTTTTATTCAGGTGAGACAGAGAATCTGGCGACGATGGTGATTCGGGCGTGAATCCAGGCACGATCGAAGGCCGGACGAAGCTGCGGCGCGAAGGCTGGAGTACTGTGGCGCGACGATCAAGCTTCTGCTATTGCGGCGCCTAGGGAAACCCTAGGGTTTGGTATTTCCAATTTCTGGAAACAAGTTTGGGTTATTGGGCTGTGTTGGGCTAGTGGGTCACAGGTTTAGGTATTGGGCTCGGGTATAATGGTCTCTCCGAGTTTGGGCCCTAAGGTTGTAAATGGACTACTTAAGGACTCTGAGTTTTATTTTTATTTTTTTATTCTGGTTTTATGGGCCGGGCAAAATGGGTTACTACAGCTGCCCCTTTTTGCTCATTGTCGTGTAACGAGAATGGAGCAAAGACTATAAAAGGACCAATTTTGCCCGGTCTTGGCGGAGCCTTGGCTTCTTGGTCCTCATCTTCTTCAAATGGTTTCCAACTCCCCTGCAACTTCAACGGTATTTGGAACTTCATCTTGATTCCAATAAGTTTGATGGCTTCGATCTGCTCCACTGCAAACTTCAGGAAGGCAATATCCGCTATCTTCGATTTGCTCCACTGCAAACTCGGGGAGACAGGATCTGATATCTTCAGTC
The DNA here is from genome assembly GCA_025698515.1 of Gossypium sturtianum. Classification (NCBI taxonomy): domain Eukaryota; kingdom Viridiplantae; phylum Streptophyta; class Magnoliopsida; order Malvales; family Malvaceae; genus Gossypium; species Gossypium sturtianum. The sequence goes on from CM046948.1 coordinate 44,853,375, forward strand.
TGCTTCCTTGCTATCTTCAGGAAAACTTCATTCTTCAGTTTGATCCACTAGGGAATAAAATCTGAAATTTTCAATTTGCTTCCTTATTATCTTCAGGAAGAATTCATTCTTCAGTTTGATCCACTAGGGAACAAAACCTGAAATTTTCAATTTGCTTCCTTACTATCTTCAGGAAGACTTCATTCTTCAGTTTGCTCCACTACCATTTCTAGGGAATAAAATCTGAAATTTCATTCTTCAGTTTTCTCCATTACCATTTCTAGGGAACAAAATCTGAAATTTCATTCTTCAGTTTGCTCCACTACCATTTCTAGGGAACAAAATCTGAAATTTCATGGTTTGCTTCCTTACTATCTTCAGGAAGACTTCATTCTTCAGTCTGCTCTACTAAGGAACAAAATCTGAAATTTTCAATTTGCTTCCTTACTATCTTCAGGAAGATTTCATTCTTCAGTCTGCTCCATTAGGGAACAAAATCTGAAATTTTTGATTTTGCTACACCGTCCTCTGAGGGACCTGTCCTGTATATTTGAATGTATTATGGATGACTTTTGCATGAATGCAGAATGTCATGAGAATGATGATTAGGACGCATGATCGGAATGAATCTAATGCTCCTAACTAAATGATATTATGGATGACATTTGCATGAATACAGGATGTCATGAAAATGATTTTTTTTTGTAAAACGATTAAGACGCAATGATTGGCATAAATCAAATGCTCCTAATTGGAAATGAGAGAATGATCCCTATGGGTTGTCATTGCTCATAGTTCATCAAGGTTCTATCACTGATGCGCTACCATGTTTTCTCGTTCAGCTGGTATCTTAGACAAAAAACCCAAAGAAACAATCATTTTGCTCAGCAAGCTTGCCCCACTGTAATTCCAGAGTTCATTTCCTTAAACCTTAGGACATAAAAATTTATACCTCCTACTGCAACTTCTGGGGAATAACATTTGGTTTTTTCATCCATCCAGTTATCACTTAGAGGTATGGAATTTTCAATCAACTTGGTTTATTATTTCATCCCCTGAGTATAATGACCAGATGTACGTATGCAGGGTATTCCGACAATAATCCCCTTTTATACTTGGATTGACCTTGTTCGTCATTTGCCGATATGGTGTTACCAATGAAATTGTCTTATCCAATGAGAATTTGAAAAGATAATCATTTTTCAATGTTTCCAATCCCCTTAGGCTTGGTGAGTTCTGAACAATAGTCCTGTTTCAGATTCTCATATTATTTAGAAGCTTCCAGAGTAATATGCGAAACTCCTTTTATGAAAGTATTAGTCCAATAATCATTATTTCAATATAAAATGCTTGAAAAAGATCAATGGACAAGAAAGAAATTAATCAAGAGCATAGCTCGAAACAAATAAGTTATAAAAGATAACCAAGAAAATTGATTGGGGTGCATATTGAAAAGAATAACAAATTCAAAAATGGGTAAAATAGAATCTAGGTGCCCCAGATATTGCAGCCTGAGCTTATCTTATTCAAACTTCTTGAGGACCATTTTAAACTCAATATGTGTTTAGGGGATCCAGAGTACTTTGTCGATGCCCCAAGACGTAACATACTTCCTCATTGCTAATTCAGATGTAACAAGACTATCACATGCCCTATCTTTGATAAAAATTTGAGCCACCCTTTTCGGGTTTTCGACTCAAAACCCCTTTGGTCTCAAAGTACCCTTTGCGGGTTTTCGCCTTGGCCTCTCCTTTTTCTTTTTTCTTTCTTTTTTTTTGAGGCGCCCTTTACGGGTTTTCACCTGGGTCTTTCCTTTTTTAGGCAAAATATCTCTTGACTAAACCTGAATTCACCGGATTAGGCAAGTCTTCACCATTCCTCGCGTTCAATATCAATGCTCCTCTAGAACAGGTCCTACATAAGTCCTTCTCAGTTTGGCATATGATTTTCTCTAAAATCGTTTTGTAGAAGAAAATCTTTTTCAACATTAGGTTTCTTCGTAGAATTCCCTAAGATGAACTTCTTTATATAAGCTCGCATCATCTGGCCGTGGTAAATAACTTTTAACCTTTTCTTCAATTAGGTTCAATTGGCAAAACTATTTCTATTCCGATGAGAAATGTGTTGCCCCAGTAAAGGTCCTAGCCAACGTTTGATAATCATAGAGAGTAGTGATAGCTTTTTATGCCAATCTTTACAAGTCTTAGACACCTTTTTTTTTTTGCAATGTGATATGCTGCCTGATATTCGGACAAACTGTAAACTTTGACGCGATCCTTTATGGCATTCTTTGCTGGCATCTGATCCTTTCATTCATTCTTCTTCTTCTCTTTTTTTTTTTTTGATGAGTTTGATGACTTCGACTTTGTAACATTGGCATATGAAGCTACTTCCATTCTCTTAGTGAAGTAAACGATGACTATACCGATGAGTCGATATTGGCTAAAAGCTTTTGACGAGATTGGCCCCATCACGTCCACGCCCCACATATAGAAAAGCCTGTGAAGAAAATATAAGAGTCACATAAATCTTGTCTTCTTCAATTCAGTATTTGCGGTATGACTGATGCAATCTCTTTCCATTGTAGACCAACAGTGCCCCATCCTCTTGTTTGGCCCACGTCTTATTAGTCCAGGCATGTCCTGATATGATCGTGCGAAAACATCTTTGAATTTTTGAAGATGACTCAATAATGTCTCGCCTTTTTTCTGTAATGAGCTAGGCTACAATCTTCACTCCTTTCCTAGGCTCGCAATATCCGTTGACCCTTTGTTGAGTAAGGTCTGTTTTTCATCTTATTAAAACCATTCTTAACAAGTCAGAAGATATGTCACAATCTCTGTCATCTTCAAAGTCCTGAGATCCCCTAGACCCATATCTCATTCAAAAAGGGAGTCAGTAACAACGTCGCTCATATCATTGATATCTGGGTACCTAGGTTCAAAGGCAAGAAATCCAAAGAATAAATGATTCTAAGGATGATTATTGGTATGGACATGAAAGAATATTCTAAAAACAAAAGAATGTACAGTATGAAATGTAAAGAATAAAAGAATATGTATAAAAAAGATGCATTTTATTGAAATAAATTTTCGGACACAAGCCTATTTCACAAAAGGGTTCTTATTGCCTCTAGGCTTAAGGAAACAAGCATGTTTTGAATATTACTCTAAATCAGCTCTAAAAATAAAGGGATCTCTTCCACGGTCCCATTATTCAAAACACTCTCAAGTACACAAGGATTTGGAAACATTGTCCTCTGATTCCCTCTTCATTTTTAATTTCTCCAAGGGATCGTAACTTTTTTGTCTCCTTCTTCAATTATCACATTTACTGCCTCGTCAAAGTGATCAGGTTTTGATGAATCGTCGATCTTCACGATTCCCATTTTAATGAACTTTTAAACCAGCTTTTTAAACGTAGTGCAGTTTTCAATTGAATGACCATTTATTCCCGCATGGTACTCACATTAAGCATTCTCGTTATACCATTTTGGGAACGGAGGTTGCAACAGTTTCGAATAAAATAGGGACACCACGTGTGCATCAAACAAACTTTGATATAGCTCCTTATACGTCATTGGGATCGGCGTAAATTGGAGCTTCTTAGAGTTTTGTCTTGTGCCCTCTTGTTTGTTGCCCAAAGGTGATCACCTTTGGTCAAGTTAATGAGAATTGCTTTTGAGTACCCTTTGTTTTGTGTACTCATATTATTCACCTCGTTATCCTTTTTCCTAGGAGCAGACCTTTTAATCGTTTCCCCTGCTTCAATCTTGCCACCCCTTATGGCATTTTCAATCATCTCTCCTGCCATCACTATATCTGCAAAGCTCTTGGTGGTATTTCCTATCATATGAGTAATGAATGGAGCCTTCAAGGTATTAATGAAGAGCATTGTAGTCTCATTTTCTAGGAGTGGTGGTTGAACTTGCATGGCGATCTCTCTCCATCTTTGCGTATACTGCCTGAAGCTTTCATTTGGTTTCTTCTCCATGTTTTGCAAAGTGATTCTGTCAGGCGTCATGTCTGTGACATGGTTGTATTGCTTCATGAAGGCTTGAGCTAAGTCTCTCCAGGAGCTAATGTTAGTGCGGCTGAGTTGATTGTACCACCTAGACGCTGCCACCACCAAACTGTCTTGGAAAAAATGAATTAAGAGTTGATCATTGTTAACATAGCCGGTCATGCGTCTGCAAAACATGGTAATATGGGTTTCATGGCAGCTAGTCCCGTTGTACTTCTCAAACTCTGGCATCTTGAATTTATGAGGAAACACTAAATCTGGAACCAAACTTAAGTCTTTTGTGTCAATACCATGGTGATGATCAGCATTTTCCAAAGCTTGGAACTTTTCTTCCAACCATCTACAACGATCCTCTAACTTCCTTGAAAATTCCATTCTTATCTCTTCCCTTTCTTCTATGTCCAAATCAGGGATAACGGGGTTAGCAGGGTTGTCTCCTGGGTTAGATCCTGAGCCCACCTAGAAATTCATAGGTGGTCTAGTATCCGCTTGCCCCTGTTGAGGCCTAATTGTGACAGGCGGCCTTTGGGGATACTCCTCCGGTTGTACTTGCGGTGGTGTGAAACCCCGAGGAAAGTCTTCATTGTCTTCAGTGTTAACTATGGGACCTTTTGCTTTGCCCATTATCCCACTCATCATCTGGGCCATTTAGGCCATCATGTTCTTTTGGGCTTCCAACATATGGTCCCTCATCTCTTGTTGAAGCTTCGCCATCTGCTCTTACATCTGGTCTTGCATGTCTCTTTGAAATTGTTCCATAATTTGGTCCATTTTCTTGGATTTAGCACGTGTACCGTAGGGATGTTCAGCTTCCAGATTTCCCTTCTCTCTCTCTCTGTTATATTTTCAACTAATTAGACTCTCTCTATGGACGTAAATGCATATGATGTGATGTAATGTAAATGCATGAATGCAAAGAAAGAGAGGCGTTGATTCTGAATTCAGTTACATTAGAATAACTTTTCTAGAAAATAAATTTCTTTACATAAAACGGATCACATATACGGCCCTACCCTCATAGTCCAAGTGAAAACATCAATCCCCTTCCTCGTAAAGGTCAAATCTTGCAAACTTGTAGTAAATGCCTCCACCAGCTCCTTTTTTGCTTGATATGGACCACGACTTACTGCTTACTTATTTCCATAATGCTCGTTAGCCTCTTCAAGAAAGCCAAAACGTGGTGATTCTTGAATAGTCTTTGTCAGCTTGAATCCTGTGAGTAATAATGTCTTGTATTCCTTCGTGGGCTATCATTCTTCTCTTATTGTGTTCACTTGGACCATATTTAGACGACCGTATTATAATCCACTTTATCAAAAAACCCGTTTTCTTATGACAAACTCTTCTATTTAGCAATCGAATTTGAAATCAACACCTCTTTTCTATGATGTGAATGCAATGCAATCAAAACACAAGAGAACACGTTAGCACAAGAAAAATAACATAGAACACCTATTAGGGTGACCACTAGGGTTTGACATAGTTCTACATAAGGTGGGTTCCTAGGTTCTCTACGTGTGGTTTAGCTCTAAAGTCGAGGTACCCGAACCAGCAGATTCCTCGATCTTCACCCATTATAGGCTCATATGGACCGAGTTCGGTTCAGGGGAATACATTTCCCTATGGCCATGCGGAAGTGAAAACTTCACGAAGACATAGGTACAGATGTATCCCGAAAGCAATCCACTAGCCCATGCGGAGGTGAAAACCTCACGAAGGCATAGCTTCTCGCTCTCACTTAAGGGTGTGACCACAATGATCATGCAGTGCAATGCAAAGAGATATATTTTAAAATCACATGCAATAAAAAGGATCATATTTTTAAAATCAGAATTTTAAATTCGAACAAAAGGACATGAAATTATCAATTTTATGGCCTGACTCTCTTAGTCCCCAGTGGAGTCGCCAAGCTGTCGAAACCATTTTAAAATCGGTTTTAAAAAAATGGGGATCGACTTTTAAAAATGAAAATATGGGAGTCGCCACCAATCCTTTTTACTTAGGTGTGATTGGATCACCTTGTAAATCGTTTCATTTTAAAACATTTGATTTTGGTCTACGAAAAAAGAGAAAACGGGTTCGGGAGTCGGTTACGTATGAGGAAGGGTTAGCACCCTCATAACACCCAAAAACTGGTACCTAATTGATAGAATCATGTCCAAATGTTTGAAATTTAAAAAGTTTAAAATAAGATCCCTTATTAGAAGGAAAACCAATACTTACCTATTTCAAAGAAATAAAAATACCACACCCAGTAAGTTAGGATACAGCATCTTATAACTTCGAAGCTAGGTACATCTTTATTTTAGAAAATTCTTAACTCGAGACACAAAACATCACACCCAATAAGTTAGGATACAACGTTTTGAATTCCCGAGAATAAGTTTTTTATTTGAAATTGGTAAACTTCAATTTTAAAAATGAAGGGATATCTAATACTTTAAGTTCTATGAGAAAAATCACAACCCAATAAGTTAGGGCACGATTCTTCTCGAAGACCCCAAGTATCACATATCACCGTAAAAAATAAAAAAAAAAATCTTTAATTTAAAAGGTATTTTTATAGAAAATGGTATGAGTAAGACATTGAATCATAACATACATATTTAATAACAATTTTACATAATTACAAATTGTTAACAATTAATAATGAAAGAATAATATGACAAGAATAAATGGAATACTATGTAATACCATGAATAAATAAATCACTATGTTAAAAGAATAATAAATAACAATAATTAAGACTTTCAGGATCAAAAAAATAATAATTTAAAATAAAAAATAAAATAAATAAGAAATGAGAATATTTAAACATCAAATAGAAAATTAAAAGAATGCGATGATTTTTAAAATAATTTAACATATATACATAATAAAAATAAAAGTAAAAAAACTTATCATAAATATATGATTTAATAATTTAATACATACATAAATAAAAATAATTAATAATAATATATAATAATTTTATAAAAAGCATTTATATAATATATTAATTATAAAATTACATACATAATATAAATAATATAAATAAAATAGATTATATAATATAAATAAATTATATAAAAAAATAAAGCTTTAGAAATAATACATAATATAACATGATACTATATAATATACAATTTTAAAAAATATATAATAAATAATATACAAATTATATGCAAATTAAATAATATTAAACCAAATAATAATATATATAAAACCAATACATAAAACTATGAATTTTATACAAAATTAATAAATAATAAAAATAAAATAATTACATATGAAAAAAAATGAAGCAGAAAAGTTTTAAAATGAATAAGGATTAAAAAAGCAATAAAATAAATATAAGAAGATTAATTTAAAACACGGGCCATACTACTAGGGATTAATATGGAAATTATGCCAATTTTTAAAACGGCACCGTATTGATTTTAACCTTTAAAGCAGTTAGAGGGGTTAAATTGGAACAAAAACATACTTTAGGGCTAATTTTATAAAAATAAAAATGCAAATTGGACTGATTTAAAAACAATAAAATTGCGGAAGGACTAAAACAATAAATTTTCCTTTTTTTTAAAACACGCGGATCCTGATGAAGCGGGTTGGGTCAGTGCGCGGGTTGGCCTTTATACGGTGTCGTTTTGAAGCCTCTGATATAGGCCCTAAACGGCGCCGTTTCATTCCTTTATAAAAACAAAAAATTTTCCTTTTTTGCTCATTTATGCTTTCTTTTACAAAAAAAAAAAAAAAAAACAAAGCCTTCCCTTTTCTCTCGCCTGGCGATTTTTGGCCAGCCTCCGGTGGAGCTCCGACCGCCATCCGCCGCCGTTGCCGGCCACCGTACACGGTGGCCGGAATTTTAAAAAAAGTAATTTTTTAGTATTTTTTATATGTATTTTACATATATATTATATATATATGATTTCAAAAAATAAATAAAAATAAATAAAATATAAAAAACAGTATTCGAATAAAAATAAAAAATAGAAGTAAAACAAAACCTCTGCTGATTGGGTTATTTTTTTGCTTTTGTATTTCTCTGAATCTGTATGTATATTCCTGTCTGTGTATATCCTCCTTTTGTTACAAATCATTGTGGGTTTTTATAACCCGAAGAATGAAACACAAAAAAAAAAATAACGATTTCGTTTTATTTCTTTCTATATTTGCCGTCGTCTTTTTCCTTTTTTATGCAGGTGAGACGGAGAATCTGGCGACGATGGTGATTCGGGCGTGAATCCAGGCACGATCGAAGGTCGGACGAAGCTGCGGCGCGAAGGCTGGAGTACTGTGGCGTGACAATCAAGCTTCTGCTATTGCGGCGCCTAGGGAAACCCTAGGGTTTGGTATTTCCAGTTTCTGGAAATAAATTTGGGCTATTGGGCTGTGTTGGGCTAGTGGGTCATAGGTTTAGGTATTGGGCTCGGGTATAATGGTCTCTTCGAGTTTGGGCCCTAAGGTTGTAAATGGACTGCTTAAGGACTCTGAGTTTTATTTTTATTTTTTTATTCTGGTTTTATGGGCAGGGCAAAATGGGTTACTACAACCACTTTACCTATGATTCAATTGTTAAATAAACATTTTATAACTCTATTTTTAATGTTGAATTTTTCTTTCACCAACATGATAACATTTTGATAATATGTTAAAGGTTAAGATATGTCATAAGTTCATGTAATCTTCACTAATTTGGAATTTAACCCTAGTATTTTTATTTTCAGGAAATTAGTCCCTCTATTTTAAAATTTCAAAATTTAGGTATTGTTGTTAATGTAATTTCTTTTTGTTAAATTTATTAATGTGATACTTTGAAATGGAAAAAAAAAAATCACTTGGTAGTCATGTAACTAAAAAAAAAAAAACCTTGTAATGTACTTAATTTTAAAAAACTAATTTTAATATTGTTAACAATTGAACTTGAAATTTAAAATCTGAAAAGTAGGACTAAATTCTTGAAATAAAATTATAAAGACAAAATTCTAAATTTTTGAAGAGTACAATGACTTATGACATATTTTAATGCTTTCTAACATGATGACATTTTAACATGCTATAGAAAAAATGATTATACAAGTTAGAAAGCAATTGGATTGCATTTAATATTCTTAATCACATGTATTTATTTATTTTTAATAAATGTATTTACCTATTTAATTTTTTCACTCCCAATTTAAACTAATTTTCTTTTATTTTAATTTCATACATTTTGCATATACGTTGTGATTATTATTAGTTTCAAACTATATGTTTTATTGTTTATTGGATGTTATTTTTAAAACCACACATATATTCTAAATATGTGGTTTCCACACACATATGAATATGATAACAAATGGGGACAGTTATCTATTGAGTCTTAACTCAGTTGGTATGGATATTGTTGGCAATGGAAGAGGCAGTGTGTTCGAGTGCGTTAAAACGAATTATCCTCCTATTTATGGATTAGGGAGGGGTTACAAATAGTTTTAAGTATTGTGTAAAAAAATAGATAATAATCAAAATATATAATGAGATTGTTAAAAAAAATGATTTATGCTATTATTAAAAAAATGAAATGAAAGTGAGAGGTTTAAAATATCTTTGAACGGTTGGGAAAGAAAAGGAGCGTGGGCAGTTTGAAAGAAATACTAGCTTTGAGCCATCTTTATTGATATTTCAAATTGTACGTTGTCATTTTTTTTTTTTTTTTTGTTTATATATCGTGGATTGATTATTTGAAAATAAAATATTTGATTATTTCATGTTTTTCTTAAAGTATTTTGTTATTTTCCATGATTTTATTTAAACGGTTTAAATCTTGTATATATTTTTATGTTTGCATTGAGGTTTTTCTTTTCCTTTCTTCTTTTAAGATTTAATGAAATAATAGCTTAATAATATGTAAAAAGTTAAAAGGTTCATAGCTTTTGGAAGAACTTGCCCAGCTTTCACACTAATTTTTTGTTATTTTTTCTCTTGGGTTAATTTTAAGCTTTTGTGGTAATTGTGTTCCAGTCCTTCAATATTTTACCATTTTAGTGAAGTTGAATTTCTGTTATCTGTTAATGCCATCATAACATAGTCATTTAATTTTATGTTATTTATCTGGTTTCAACTCTTATTGATTAGTATATTATATTTTTCAATAAATTTCTTTGTAAAATCCATGATTCAAAGATTAAATAATTTTAAAAAATAATAATAAATGGTTTTTTTAAGTCTTTGAGGTGCCGCAGATTAAATAAATTTAAAATATAAAATTCGTTTGATTTTTAATAAGCCTTCGGGGTGTCACGGATTTGATATCTCTATATGATTGCTTCTATTTTCGGTTCTCTATTCTGCCTATAAGGGTCGGGGATTCAAGTAGGCGATGAGGCAGTCGATATAACCAACGAGGGTGGGCAAATGACATGATTGAATTAGGGAAGTAGGCAGGCAGCAGGGGTTGGTGGCGAATTGATATTCAGGCATGGCACAAGTGGTTCAATGTTGTGTGTCAATTTTTAATTTTTTTCCCTTTTGTAATTTTATTTTATTATTTTATTTTTAATTTATAAATAATATAAATATACAATAAAAATTCAGAAGCTAAATTTATTTCTTTTTTTTTTTTTGTGAATAGAAGCCCAATTTAAAATTTAGATCTAAAGACTTAAATTAAAAATTAAAATTTAATATCCTAATTATGCTTTAAAGTCCAAAGGTCTAACATGCCTTAAAGTTCAAAATCAAAATAGGCGTAACAAGGTCTAAAAACAAAGATTTAAATAGACCAAAATAAGTCTAAATCAATGGTTAGTACAAAATCCCATTATATACTTTGAAACCTATTTTTTAACTAGGCTTATCATAAAATGTTGATTTAATTTCGAATTAAATTTGATTATTATATAATTTATGAGATATTATTTTAATAATGTTTAAGAAGAGGCCCTTGCCACTAATAAAATAACATGAGTGACAACAGTTTTTGATAATTATTCTTAGCATTATTCTCATCACAAGAATATTAGTTATTGTGACAACTTTTTTGGCATAAATTTATTTTTAAAATCGAAAATAATTTCCACAATAGAAATAATTATTGTGACAATTTAATTTTATCATAATTGCTTATGATCTTAACGTAAAAATTTTGGTCACAAATAAATTTAATAATTATGACCATTTAATTTGTCACAATTATTTATCATTTTAGTGTACAAAATTCAGTCACGAAAAGTTGAATAATTAAAAACATTTAAATTTGTCACAATTGATTACAATATTATTTTCAACATTTTAGTTACAAAGAATTTAATAATTTTGATGATTCAATTTTGTCACAATTGTTTATAATTTTAGTATCGAAACTTTTGGTCAAAAAATTTGAATACCTATGACCATTTATTTTTATCACAATTGCTTAAAATTTGTGTCAAAAATTTGATCACAAAAATATTGAATAATTGTGATGATTTCGTATCAATTGTCACAAATAAAATAGTGATGGAGATATCTAGGATGACAAGTGACGATTTTAATTCTAGTCACTATAGATAATAGGGACTAAATTTTATAATTTGTGAATATTATTTTAATATTTTTTCTCCACTAAAAATATTATTTCGGATTAATTATACCCAAGGAGGCTGTTCAGATTTTATGGATAAGTGTTAGCAAATTTTGTAGTAATGTAGATTAAAGAGCTGAAGGAAGGAAGCTTGACCTTGAGAGAGGCGACGATAGAGTGGAGATTCCGCTTGTACTCATCAAGTGGCACGTGTTGGAAAGCACCGTATCTATCGGGAAGGCAAGCGTCGTTAGCTCCAAAGAACACCGTTACTGCAAGTGGCGCCGCCGCACCAGAGCTTTCCGCCGTTGGAAATACCCTATCAACTACCTTCAACGCCCACCTTGTATTGTATCCACTGTACCCTCTCAGCACCACATCTACCTGTAAATATTAAACCACCAAACCCACTTTCAAAATTAATCTCTTTAATACCATAGAAATAAAACAACACAAACACTGCCCATAAAAATAAAAATAAAAACGAAACTATATGTACCGTGCGAGAGAAATGGTTGGCAAGAGAAGCGCCCCAACCGCCATCACCGAAAGACTCCTCCGTGATAGAGTCTCCAAACAGATAGATCTTTGGCTTCATGTTTACAAACAAAGGGCTAAGGAGGAGCTTATCAGTAACTATGAATTGCCTTGTGCTTTGTCACAGAAAAGATTGGGTATTATTAAATGCTCGCCAACTTATTTGCACCCTAAAAGGAGAGAGGAAATACAGACAAGAAGCCAAGGTTAAAGAAAGGAAGGTTTTGGTCGGATTTTTTTTGGCTTTTTGGTTCTTTCTTTTTTTCCCTTCAAATCTAACCAATGACTGAATGACCAGAGCAATATTTAAACAGTAAACTATAGCTTTTGTTGGAACCAACGATGAGATTTGCCATGGTTTGGAATTGATATGAATGATTGGGTTTTAGACTTTACATTAAATTCTCTCAGAGGAACTGTGATATGTTTATGAGGGGGACTTCTAATAAATAATTAAAAAGGTTGTAGTATACAATGGAAAACATAGTATAGTTAATTCAAAACAAAGTAATAGATTACGATGAATAAGTTAAATTATATCAATTTTCAAGTAAACTCCCAAGTGTAGGTTATTAAGTTACATGTTTCTAGAATTGCAAACCTTTAGAAAATAAAATATTAATTAATTTGTTAAATTATAAATTCATTTTAAATTAATGTGTCTAATATTTAAGCGCTTCAATATCTTTTTACTATCTTTAACATTAATATAAATATAATATTTAATATAAATATGATTTTAATTGTTTTTTATTATATATACACTTAATTTAATGTCTTTAATGGTTATTTTCTACTTTCATCTCATTGCCACCACTATGATGTAACCCAAATACACATCCCACCATAGTTTTTAATCTTACTGTTACAATACTCAATTTCAATGCTATAGTAACTAATATTATCATCAATGCTAATTTTAATCTCATCAAAGCCAATCTCATTTCCCATAAAAAAGAAACATTGGGATCAAGACTCAAAATTAGCTTTATGTAGTGATCTTTATCGAGGTGGAGTGTATGTAAAACATCGATTGTTGGATTGACAAAATATATAAAAAAATATAATTGAATTATGACTACTAAAATTTTATTTTGTTACAATTCAGGATTTTTTATCAAAATAATATAAAAAAAATTAATTACGAAAATGGTATAGGGTGTGATTATTTACGAAAATTGGGCGTTTTCTACAGTGCCATTGGGTGTAACCAACTTGTCAGGTGCACCACCCTAAACTCTCCCCCAATGATCAATCAATCATTCTGTTCAAAAAAATATTTTTTGAGTGTCACCTGATACATTGACAACATCGGCTTGGAATTAAAAAAACTTAATGTATTTTCTCCTAAATACAGTACAAAAAATATATAGGTACGGAAAATACTTTTCTTTTGTGGTGCCATTTGACATAGTAGCAACATCGGTTTGAAATTTTAAAAAATGGTTGTTGTAAAAAAATATAAGGGTTGGAGGGTAAGTTGTGACTGATTGGTCACTGACCGCCTCCCGACATGCAAATGTCAATAGTGTGAGTACTGCTACAAAGATTGGACATATGTAATTAGAGATCAAATGATTTATAATTAAGTTCCAGCTTTTTTCCTATTAATTATAAACTCATTTAGTCACGAAGTCATTCCACTATAGTATCGTGACTAAGCTCTCCCTAACGACATACCATTACGAAAGCAACTACTCAGTGCTCGTCCAATGACATTGTCGTAAGTGTGTTACCCTCATAGGATATTCTTGATCTCGTCAGGATAATATCTGTTCTTTCAATATGATCATATTTTATCTCATGGTAACCATTACATCTTCCTTCATGAAAAGTCAATTACTATCGAACAGTAATTAAGTCATTCATCACAAAGACGAAACACCCATGATCATGTTTATTTTTCATAAACAATGTAATGCCAATGAGAGGATATCATTTGCCAATGTTTCGGGCCATGAATTCCACTATTGTGAATGATGCTACATACTGCAAGAGTCGTACACCCAACGCACCAGGTTTCAATTCATTATCTATTTGAACTCAGGCTTTTACTTACATCAAAGTGTACGAGTCACGCACACATAGTCTGCCATCCATTCAGAATTTAGGTATGCCACACAATGAACGTCACAAGTAAATAAATCCATAAACGGTTTCAGGATCTATTCTGCTTAGGTCCTATCCGATGTACTATTAATCTAGTCGGCCACATCTATGTCTCTATCCTTTAAGAGTCACCCGCTTTGATGCCCAAGATAAAACATCTCCCTAATTGGAATTGATAGACGACATATTAGTCTTTCAATCAGTTTGCTCATGTCCGATTAGACTAAGGACATGTTTAAGTTCATCTACTAATATAAGTTGTCTTTCTATATTACAATCCGACCATGTAATACCGCTTAATATTAGTTAAACATTAGACAACCAGCGAGCAACATATGCTTCCATTTTACTTTGGATGCAAAAATCATGTGAGGAAAATATACAAAGTATTAATGTAAGTTATGAATAATTTTATTAATCAATCTGTTCAAAATTTTACAACTGTACTTAGACGAAAATACTACACTTAGGGCACTTATAACAGCCCGTTTTTAGTGGTTTCAGAAACAATGGTTTCAGGACCACAATTCTGACCAATGAGTCAGTAATTATTATATATTTAATATTTATAAGGTCATTATAGTGTCATATTAAAATTTGGTTAGAAAATTTTAACGTTTAGATAGTCAATTAGTAAAAAGGACTAAATCATAGAAGTTACAAAAGTTAATCTCTATTAGTTTATATGTACCTAATTGTTTAAAAGCTTGAAATATCTAATTTGATGCATATGAATTACTATTAACATTTCCACAATTTCCCTAAAGTTTTACACTTTTTTAATTTAGTCCCTAAAATCGAAACAAGCTTAATTTCACAATTAATCCCTAACCATAGTGCCAAATTCATTTCCATCCTTAATCATCCTTTTAATACTGAAAATTTACAAGAAATGTAACACCCCTTACCCGTATTCAACGCCGGAACAGCGTACGAGGCATTACCGGACTCACAACACAAGCAATCGTACAATTCCAAGTCATAAATTTGCGTCCAAATTAAAACCATTCATACTCAATCATAAAGTCCCTAATATGAGCGTACGAGGCCCAAAACATGCTTTAGTAGTGGTTCGGGACTAAACCGAGCACTTAGGAAATTTTTACAAAACTTAAAATTTTTTTGTTAGAAATAGGGGTCACACGCCCGTGTGGTTTTGGGACACACCCGTGTGGTCATACATGCCCGTGTCCCTAACCCGTGTAACTCTCTGTTTGTAACTCATGAACAAATTGAAGTCATACGGCCAAGTCACATGCCCGTGTGCTAAGCCGTGTGGTCAATTTAATTTTCATGATTTTTCATAAAATAGGGGCAGACTTCACACGCCCGTGCCTGAGGCTGTGTCCCTTACACGGCTAAGACACACGCCTGTGTCTCTGCCCGTGTGCTCAATTCTGAGCATTCTGTTTCTCAAAATTTAAGGTGCAGGGGACACACGGCCGAAACACATGCCCATGGGACAGATCGTGTGTTACACACGGCCTAGACACATGCCTGTGTGTCTACCCGTGTGGACAAAATAAAGGTTATTTTTCAAGCCATTTGCCACCCTCATTTGCACACACTTGTACACAACTTGAAAGGCATAATTCATACCATAAACAAGCAACCAATACCATCATAACTAAAGCCTAAACATGTCATTTACAAGCCAATATCTATCATGCTTGAAAACATCATACTTTGCCAAACTCAAGCATACCACAAGCACATCCACAAATATTCAATATGATTACTTTCAATATGTATAGCCTTGCCCAGTTTCACTAGCTTACCAACAAGCCAATCCTCCCCATTTAACACCTAAATTATTTAGCCACAATCATTCATCTACCAAGCAAATAAAAGGCATATCACAAATAACATTAGCCCATGCATAACTCACATCCAAATTAACCAAGATAGGCCATCTTTCAAGGCATTATACAAAATATAACATTTATCAATTACAAGCCAATACTTTTGGCCAAATCATAATGACACATATACCCAAAATGACCAAGTCCCTATACATGCCATAACTCAAAATATTAACATTTCAATGGTACCCAAAATAATGGTTGATAGTGTGAATGGATCTCCGACGATCTCCGATCCCGAGCTAGCTTGGTGACACTATAAGATAAGGGAAAGAAACGGGAGTAAGCTATATAGCTTAGTAAGTTCATATGCAAATAATAAACAACATTAATTATACATTTTTCATATAAATAACTTAACATATACTAACATAAATGTCATTAAAATTTCATGAGCATAACTTACTCAATCACATTCCTACCAATAGTTCATCATATACTGAATCCATTTCTATTGAGTTTTTCGTACATACCTGTACCAACTCGTAACATAATCACATACTTTCTCATCTTTGACATACCCGTTGAACCACTTAGAATACTATCGGATACACGAAAAACTTTGCACATAAGTGCCACATATGTAGCCAATGCTACCAAAAATATCATAACACATATAGGCTCGCTCTCGAGCTATCCTCAAGCCTACTCACACAAGCTGTCAATTAAGACGTAGCTACTCAGTGCTGCTCACACAAGCTGTCAAGTATCCGCAACATATGCCGGTATACTCAGCCACCGGTAGGACGTACGAGACTAGCACTCGGGACACATAAATCACATAATCACATGGGTTCCTAGTGACATGTCACTTGTATCCTAATCTATTCCTAAGGTTCAACCAGGATTTTCTTGCTTGTCGAAACTTCGTCAATTACATCCATAGAGTCAATCATACAATTCATGCAATAAAAAAACATTATAAATACAATTATAACGTTGCATTATTAACATACGAACTTACCTTGGTACAAAAATAGCAGAAATGGACCTAATCGTTAAACACTTTGTTTTTCCCCCTATCTAGGTCCGAACCTAGTTTGTCTTGATCTATAATATCAAATTTAACTTATTTAACAATCACATTACTCAATTTAGCCCAAAAATCACATTATGGCAAAATTACCTTTTTGCCCCTAACTTTTTAACATTTTACATTTTAGTCCCTAGGCTCGTAAAATGAAATATATTCAATTTCTTCAAAACCCAAGCCTAGCCGAACTATTTTCATACTCATAACAGCCCACATTTCCCATTTAATCACAGTTTTACTTCTCATTTTATAACTTTTACAAATAGACCCTTTTTAGGCATTTTCATCAAAAATCACTTGGTAAATGTTGTTTATCTAACACCAAACATACATTTACTACCATTAAACATCAAAATACACAAATATCTAACATGGGTAAAATTTTAGACTTTGATTTTCTTTCAAATTAGTCCTTGAAATAGCTAGATTAAGTTGCAAGGATCTCAAAAACATAAAAAATCATTAAAAACGGGGCTAGAACGGACTTACAATCAAGCTTGAAAGTGGCCAAACCCTAGCTATAAAGACTCTTAAAATTTCAGCACTAAGGGATGAAATTGAAGAAGATGACATCTTTTATTTTAGTTATTTTGGCTTTATTTACCAAATGACCAAAATGCCCTTCACTTAAACTTTGATATTTTTCCCTAACCATGTCCATTTTTGTCCATACTAAGACATAATGGTCTAATTACCATCTAAGGACCTCTAATTTAAAATCTCATCGTAATTGGACACCTTTAACATATATAACTCAAATTTTTCACTTTTTACAATTTAGTCCCTTTAACTAAATTGAGTGCCCAAACATTAAAATTTTCGAACGAAATTTTCATGAATCATTCCATAGAACTGTAGACCATAAAAATATAATAAAAATAAATTTTACTGCGTCAGATTTGTGGTCCCAAAACCATTGTTCCAACTAGACTCAAAATTGGGCTGTTACAACTCTCCACCCCTTTAGGGATTTTCGTCCCCGAAAATCTTACCGGAAAAGAGGTTTGGGTACTATTTTCTCATAGCTTCCTCGGGTTCCCACGTAGCCTCTTTGGCCCCATGTCATTGCCACAAAACTTTAACTAGGGCTATACTTTTATTTCTCAACTATTTGACTTCCCGAGCCAAAATCTTGATCAATTCTTCACCATAAGTCATATCGGGTCTAATCTCAACCTTTGTCAGAGAAATCACATGCGAAGGGTCTGATCGATAACGTCATAACATCGACACATGAAATACATTGTGAATCCTTTCCAACTTTGTTGGCAAAGCTAACCGATATGCCACTGGCCCTATTCTTTCAACTATCTCATACGGCCCAATGAAACGCGGACTCAACTTGCCTTTGCGACCAAATCTCAGAATTTTCTTTCACGGAGATACTTTGAGAAATACTTTATCATCAACTTGAAACTCAATATCTTTTCTTTTTAAATCCGCGTAGGATTTCTGTCGATCTGAAGCTGCTTTCAAACAGTCACGAATTACTTTCACTTTCTCTTCGGTCTCTCTAACTAAATCAACCCTGTGAATCTGTCTCTCATTGAGCTCGGTCCAGTACAATAGAGTTTGACACTTGTAGCCATACAATTCCTCATACGGTGCCATATTAATACTCGACTGAAAACTGTTGTTATAAGCAAATTCAACTAAAGGTAGATATTTTTCCCAACTACCTTCGAATTCTAAAACACAACATCGGAGCATATCTTCAAGAATCTGAATCGTTCTTTTAGATTGACTATTGGTTTGCGGATGAAATGCAGTACTAAAGTTTAACTTTGTACCCAAAGCTTCTTGCAACTTCTTCCAAAATCTCGACGTAAACCTCGGATCTCTATCCGAAATAATAGAAATAGACACCCCGTGCAATCTAACAATCTCAGCAATGTACAATTCAGCTAGCTTATCAAGTGAATAGTCGGTACGTATCGGAATAAAATGAGCCGATTTCGTCAATCTATCAACAACGACCCAAACGACATCTTTCTTTTTCGAAGTTAGAAGTAATCCAATTACGAAATCCATAGTAATTCTACCCCATTTCCATTCGGGTACCATCACTGGCTGAAGTAAACCCGAAGGTACTTGGTGTTCGGCTTTTACTTGTTGACAAATCAAACATCTCGAAACAAACTCTGAAATATCTCGCTTCATACCCTACCACCAATACAATTTCTTCAAATTATTATACATTTTCGTACTGCCCGGATGAACAGATAAACAACCATTATGTGCCTTATAGAGAATTTTATGAATAATCTCATCATTTTTTGGTACACATACTCTATCTCGGAACATTAAGTAATCATCAGAACCGATCCAAAAGTCTAAATCACTACTCGATTCACACTAAACTCTTTTAGCTTGAAGTTTTTTGTCACTTTTCTGAGCTTCGCAAATTTGCTGAAGAAATACCGGTTTAGCTCTCAACTCAGCAAGAATGAAACCATTCTCAGATAAAGTCAACCTCGTATTCATAGCTCTCAAAGTAAACAAGGACTTTCTGCTCAAAGCATTTGCGATTACGTTCGTCTTTCCGGGATGATAGTCAATCACTAGTTCATAATCTTTCAGTAGCTCAATCCATCTCCGTTGCCGCAAGTTCAAATCTTTCGAGTCATCAAATACTTTAAACTTTTATGATCCGAAAAGACATGACATTTCTCACCATACAAATGATGTCTCCAAATCTTCAAAGCAAACACTATGGAAGCCAATTCTAGATCGTGCGTCGGATAATTCTTCTCATGCGGTTTCAACTGTCTCAAGGCATAGGCTATCACTTTTCCTCCTACATCAATACACATCCTATTCCATTTAGTGATGCATCATTATAAATCACAAACTCTTTTCCCATTTCAGGTTGCACTAAAATCGGTGCCTCAGTCAATAAGGCTTTCAACTGTTCAAAACTCTTTTGGCATTTCTCAGACCATTCAAACTTAACATCTTTTTGCAACAGCTTAGTCATAGGAGTAGCGATCATCGAAAAACCCTTAACAAAATGTCAGTAGTAACCGGCTAAGCCCAAAAAGCTTCTAACCTCTAATACATTTCTCGGTGGCTTCCAGTCAACAATTGCCGAAATCTTACTCGGATCAGCCCGAATACCATCTCCTGAAACAATATGTCCCAAAAATCTGACTTCTCAGAGCCAAAACTCACTTTTAGTGAATTTAGCAAATAATTTCTTATCTCTCAAAGTCTGCAATACAGTTCTTAAGTGCTCGGCATGCTCAGTCTCATCTCGGAATAAATCAGAATATCGTCAATAAACACAACCACGAATTTGTCTAAATATGGTCAAAAGATTCGGTTCATCAGATCCATAAAAATAGCAGAAGCATTAGTTAATCCAAAAGGCATAACAAGAAATTCATAATGCCCGTACCTTATTCTGAACGCGGTTTTCGACACATGCAACTCTTTAACTCTCAACTGGTAGTAGCCAGACCTCAAATCAATCTTCGAGAACATTGTTGCCCCTTTCAATTGGTCAAACAAGTCATCAATTCTTGGCAAATGATACTTATTCTTTATCGTTACTTTGTTGAGCTGTCGATAATCGATACAAAGTCTCATAGATCCATCTTTTTTCTTTATAAATAATACTGGTGCACCCTAGGGAGAAAAACTCAGTCTTGCAAAACCCTTATCTGTCAACTCTTGCAACTGAGCTTTTAATTCTTTCAATTCGGTCAGAGCCATTCTATACGGAGTAATTGATATCGGTTAAGTCCCTGGTACTAAATCAATACCAAACTAAACTTCTCTAATCGGTGGCAACCCAGACAACTATTCTGGAAAAACATCCAGATATTCACAAACTACCGGCACTAATTCAATTTTCAATTCAGACACTTTTGTAATATCTGGGATTTAGGGGTCTAGAATTTTATCTCGTGTTTATGTGCCTTTGTGTGTTGCATGACTATTTGAGTATGTTTGGGGGCTTCAGGTAATCTTGGGGTAACGTAGGAACCTTAGTGAAAATTTTGGGTTTTAAGCTTTTAGGGGAGAGCTAGGGGAGCTAGGCCTTAAGGGATTTAATATTGTGTTTGATGACACAACAAGTGAAGTGGTGGAGTGGCAAGGTGACGCCTAGGAGTAAGGGGGTTGACGCTGCAATGAGGGAGTTCAAGGGGGGAAGAGGTTCGAGCAACTTGGACAGCATTTTGGGGATTCATTTTGGCGTCTGGAGGAGAGGTGTTGAAGATCGGCTGGGACACTAGAGTGTAGGAGGTTTGATAGAGTCAAACATCTTGAATGAGTGGTGGAGAGTAAAGCAGGAAGTTTGAATCATTCAAAGTCATTTGAATGAGAGGATGTGAGTAAAATTAGGAGAGAAAGAGGGGATGAGGTGAGAGGCTTGAGAGTTGGCCGATTATGGGATTCTAAGGGGGTGGTAATTTCAGTCATGTTAGAGGGGGGTAGGTGCCAAATTTGTTTAGTGGCTGGAGTATTCAACTTTTACGTTTTCTCCCTTCTCTAGTCTTGCCGAAAGTGTCAACAAGGGTAACTCAATTTCCGTCTTCTTCTTTTCCTATAGTCTAAAGCCGAAGGTAGGTGTGACCATTTGGGCATTTCGTTTACCATCTTTTCCCCTCTTGCCGAATTCTTAACATTCAATTTCTTCTCTTCCCGTTAGTTTATTCCTTCACTCCCTAAAAAGCCGAAATTCACCCCCCACCTTCACCATAGCCGAAACTTCTTAAACCTCAACCCTCTCTTCCTCTTTTCATCGGTTATATCACTTTCAAAAGCCGAACCATACTTCTCAAAAACCTTAAACTTTCATCTCACTTTCCAAAAGCCGAATAACCTATCTTTGCACAAAAACCTTGGCCGAATCTTTCATTTATCTTTACCTTTTTCTCTTGTCGATCTATTCTTTTTTTCTTTTCTATCTCGTGTATTCGTTCAACCTCATTTCTTAGCCGAATCTGTCAGAGCCGAATATCTAAGGGTGTTAAGGATCTCTTCTCTGTTGAGCTTTCTTTCTTCTTTCTCATTGGTTTGCCGAAACCAAGAATCTAACCTTGTTCTTCTGTGTGGGCGAAACCATGAAGGGTTGGGTTCGGGTCTTTTGTAGCCAGCATTAAGGGAGGAGGATCTTTCGGGATTCGATTGAGCAAGGTAGGGAGGCTATAATGTTCAGCCAAAGGCCACATATTTTATTCTTATGCAGTAAAGCCGAATCTAACATGGCTTATGTAGGGTGTTCGACAACCTTTAGATTCAAGCAAATAGTTTCAGGATTCTGTTGACTTTGGTAAGATGCCCTTTCAATCAAGTGTTCTTTAAGTTCCATTGTTATTTGGATTTAAGGTTTAACCGAGTTTTCTGACAAGATCTCATCTGATGGAATTGAGTACCAGTCAGATTAAGGGAGGGGTTGGACACGACGTCCCTACCGCTAAGTTCAAGAAGTGGTCTGTTTCAGCAGTTCGGGATTGGCCACTGGGGTGTCGGCCAGCGTCGGAAAGAGACAAACAAATCACTGTAGTCTCTTCGAGTGAGGACGCTAAGGAGATTGATAGTCCAGTTCTTCAGGTTTTCAGGTGTGTAGTTATCGTACTGTTTCTTAATGGCTTTAATAAATATATGTGTGTTTGTGTGGTAGCCGAAATAGTGGCTGTGGTGGTGCTGTTACCTAATTTGGGTAATCCAGTAACCAGATTAGTATATTACTTATGTTGAGGTTGTGGTTAACAAATGTGGATACATGTAAGCATGTTTTATATGCATATCTGGTATGTTCATATGTTATATTGCCATTTCACCATAATATGCTGCATGTGCATGGGGTTCGGGATATGTTGATTAAGGGGAAGTGTGTGTATTTATGTACGTGGGTGACTTTGTCACGATTAATGACGGCCTCGAGCCTCATTGTGGATTGATGATGACCTTGTGTCTCATTGTGGATATCTGTGATTTAATCACGTGGATCAGTGGCTAGACCACTAAGTGGACTTTGAGCGGTGTGTCCGTTGGCATAGACCACCAAAGAGGTGTGTAGCGGATGGAGGGTCGATTTAGTAATCCCCAGGTGTGTATTGGATGGATGTACGGGTGGTGTGTAGCGGATGGATACTAGGTTGGTTGGGCCATCATATTGCATTTCTATTTTGCTCATGGCATGCTGGTTTAATGTGGTTGTGGGGCTAAGCCCATTAGTGGAAACTGTGTTGTTTAATTGCACACTGAGTCGGTTTGACTCACCCTATTTTTCTCAAAAAAATACAGGTGACTCATGATTTGTTGGGCCGGGTTGGAAGAGATTCGAGGTGGCCATGCAGAAGTGTTTTTCGTACATTTAATTTCAAACTGCTAGTTTTACTTTGGTTATTTTGTTTTTGTAATAAGGCCACTCCAACTATTCGGGATTTATGGTTTTAAGTTGGATTTGTTATTTAATAACTTTTAAAATGTGACATTGAAACATTTTTACCACGGAAACCTAAAATGAATCAGATTTTATACAACTTGGGCATTTTTATTCGGCAAACTACTATTTTTAACGATAACTCCTTAAATGAAGGGTTTACTTCTAAATTTAAAGTCTGATTTCACTAATTAAACTAGAACTTGTTTCACCACTTTCCCGTAACATTCCGAATTCGGCCGTGGTGTTTTGGGCCGGGTTTGGGGTGTTACAATTTGGTATCACAGCTAGGTTTTAAACTCGGCCTTTGGGTTTTGAGGCCCACAACGTTTTCAAACTTTGTATTTAGAAGTAGTTAAAAGAAAATTTTCAAATGGAATGGATCAGTGAAGGCATGGCACTCGAATCTTCCGGCCCAGGTCTCCCAAGTAAGTCTACTGACTATTAAATGAATTGGATGGAAGTGGTTGTGTGATGCATTGCTATGGATGTTAGAATTAGGATATTCTCTTTAGGGACAAAGACCTTTAGGGGTGTATGAACTTTACGGAAGAACAACTTGAGATATTATGTCATAAAACTAATTACTTTAATCAATAAGTGGAAAGAAAGCTAATGCATAAAACTTCTTAACACAGATTAGGATGCGACATTAGACATGAGTAGTAGGGGACGTGGTCGTAATACGCGTGGGCATGGTAGAGGCAGGATGACTGTATCAGAACCAGTTGGGTCTGGTTAGGGATTAGAGAACGAGGCGCCGCCACCGGTCGCGGGAGCGGAGTTTCAGGATCAAACGGGTGGTGATGATGCGGTATCCTAGGCAATGCTGCGGGTTTTGGAGAGAGTTGCGAGAGCAAGCATGGGTAATGGGGCTCGAAAATTGGTTCCTGAGCGACTCCGGGCAAATGGAGCCGAAATATTTAGAGGAGTCTCTAGGGTAGCTCCAAATGTGGCTGAGTACTGGTTAGAGGCGGTCGAAAGAATCATGGATGACTTGGATTGCACAGCTGAGGAGAAGCTGAAGGGCGTAGTTTCTCTATTTAGGGATGAAGCCTACCAGTGGTGGCTTACCGTCAGGGAGGGTACACCAGCAGATCAAGTAGATTGGGATTTCTTTAAGATGAAATTCCAAGGGAAGTATGTTGGGGCCAGTTATGTAGATGCCCAAAGGAAGGCTTTTCTGAATTTAGTGCAAGGGGGAAAATCAGTAGCTGAGTATGAGGCAGAATTTTTGCGACTAAGCCGATACGCCCGAGGGGTTGTTGCAACCGATTACGAGCGCTGTGTGAGATTTGAGGATGGGCTGCGGGATGAGCTGCGGGTGTTGATAGCTCTTCAGCGGGAAAGGGACTTCGCTACTTTGGTGGAAAAGGCTAAGATAGCTGAGGAGGTTAAGCGTACTGAGAGGCAGAATAGAGACAGGGACAGAGGCAGGAATAAGAGAAGCTATGGATCGTCAGGATTGTCGGGAGGACTTCAGAAAAAGCCTAGGGTTAATGGACCTGTTTGTGATACTACGCCGGGTACTGGAGGGCAATTTCATCAGTGTGCTCAGTGTGGGCGGTCACATGCAGGGGAGTGCTGGGGAAGAAGTAAGGAGTGTTTCAGATGTGGGTCGAAGGATCACTTGATTAAGAATTGTCCGCAAGACATGACCAGGGCTCGGACGGTAGGTCAAGGGTACGTGTAGCCAGGTAGGGGTGGTCAGCAGATGCCGAGAGGTCGTGGTCTGAACCGAGGAGGGAATGGTTGTGGCCGGGATTGTGGGATACCAGGTAGAGGTACTGGGAGTGCAGATGCAAGACAGTCCGGGTTGGTTTATGCAGCCAGACATTGTGAGGAGGGGGATGCACCAGACATTATAACGGGTATGTTCCTTATTTCTGGGTTACCCTTTACTGCTTTAATTGATGTTGGATCGACGCACTCATATATTGCTAGCATGGTGTTTGGAACCTTGAATGTGAGTCCTGAAATTGCCTCTAGGGAGATGACAGTACTTAGTCCTTTAGGTCAATCGGTAGTAGTAGATAAACTTTTTAGAGACGTGCCTTTAGAAGTCCAGGGGTCAGTGTTTCCGGCTGACTTGATGGAGCTGCCGTTCGGAGAATTTGACTTGATCCTAGGTATGGACTGGCTAGTAAGGTATTGTGCAAATTTAGACTGTACTGCTAAACGCATGACGTTGAAGACTCTCGAAGACAATGAAGTTTTGGTGATAGGTGAGAGGGGGGACTACTTGTCCAATGTAGTGTCTACTCTTAAGGCGGAGAGAATGGTAAAGAAGGGGTGCATGGCTTTCTTGATGTTTGTTAGTGCTTTGGATGCAAAGGAAATAGCTGTGGGGGAGGTTAGAACCGTGAAGGAATTTGTAGATGTTTTTCCGGAAGAACTGCCAGGGTTGCCTCCGGATAGCGAGGTGGAGTTTGGAATCGAGCTTCTGCCAGGTACGGCTCCGGTGTCTATCGCTCCTTACAGGATGGTACCAAAGGAGTTGGCTGAATTGAAAGCCCAAATCCAAGAGTTGCTAGATCGCGGGTTTATTCGACCCAGTGTGTCTCCATGGGGAGCACCGGTCTTATTTGTGAAGAAGAAGGACGGATCTATGCGTATGTGCATAGATTATCGCCAGTTGAATAAACTGACGATCAAGAACAAGTACTCGCTGCCAAGGATAGACGACTTGTTTGATCAGCTCAAAGGGGCTGCGGTCTTTTCGAAGATAGATTTGAGGTCTAGATATCACCAGCTTAAGGTGAAGGAAGCGGATATTCAAAAGATGGCTTTCCGGACTCGATACGGGCACTATGAATTCCTGGTAATGCCGTTCGGGCTGACAAACGCACCAGCTGCGTTCATGGACATGATGAACCATGTTTTTCAACCCTATTTGGACCAGTTCGTCGTGGTGTTTATAGACAACATTCTGGTATATTCCAAGTCAGAGGAGGAGCATGATGCGCATCTTCGGATAGTGCTGCAGGTTCTAAGGGGGAGAAAACTGTACGCCAAGTTTAGTAAGTGCGAAATTTGGTTAAGAGAAGTTACCTTTATCGGGCATGTGGTATCGGCGGAAGGGATAAGGGTGGATCCTCAGAAGATTGAGGCGGTACTGGATTGGAAACCACCTAGGACGGTGGCGGAGATTCGCAGTTTCTTGGGGTTAGAGGTTATTACAGAAGATTTGTTGAAGGGTTTTCCTCTATAGCGGCACCGTTGACTAAGTTATTGAGGAAGGAGGTACCTTTTGTGTGGACAGACAAGCAGCAAGAGAGTTTCGAGAAGCTAAAAAGGGTTTTGACGGAGGCTCTGGTTTTGATTCAGCCTGTAGCAGGGAAGGATTTTGTGGTGTATTGTGATGCTTCTTATACGGGGTTGGGTTGTGTTCTGATGCAGGAAGGGAAGGTTGTTGCCTATGCATCTCGGCAGCTAAGACCACATGAGGTTAACTATCCCACTCATGATCTGGAGTTGGCTGCAGTGGTTTTCGCTCTAAAGGTGTGGGGACATTATCTCGTATGGAGAGAAAGTGCATTATCTCATCTGCACCACAAGAGTTTAAAGTATCTATTGACTCGTAAGGAGTGAACTTGAGACAGCGAAGATGGGTGGAGCTGTTGAAGGATTACGACTGCTCGATTGAATATCACCCAGGTAAAGCGAATGTAGTGGCAGATGCACTAAGCCGGAAGGTAGTATCGGATTTGAGAGCAATGTTCACTCACCTTAGCCTGTATGACGATGGAAGTTTATTGGTGGAGCTGCAGGTGAAGCCGACATGGTTAAGTCAAGTAAAAGAGAAACAGTTGGTGGATGATGTACTGAGTGCTCGACTTGTACAAGTTCAGAATGGGGAAATAGAGGATTACAGTTTGAACGATGATGGGGTTTTGTGTTTTCGGGGGAAAGTCTGCATGCCAAAAGATGTAGAGTTAAGGCAGAAGATTCTTCGGGAATAGCATTGTAGCCCTTACGCTATGCATCCTGGAGGGAGTAAGTTGTATAGGGATCTACGAGATCAGTTTTGGTGGCCTGGATTGATGCGGGAAGTTACGGAATTTGTGGGGAAGCGCTTGACGTGTCAGCAGGTCAAAGCTGAACACCAGGTGCCTTCGGGATTGCTACAACCTGTGAAGATTCCATAATGGAAGTGGGAGAGAATCACGATGGATTTCGTTAGTGGGCTTCCTCTTACGCCTACTAAGAAGGACTCGGTATGGGTGATCGTGGATCGGTTGACAAAGTCCGCACATTTCTTGCCAGTGCGGGTTGACTATTCTCTCCAGATGTTGGCGAAGCTGTATGTGGCAAAAATTGTGAGACTACACGGGATGCCAGTGTCAATAATATCTGATAGGGACCCTAGATTTACGTCGCGGTTTTGAAGGGCATTGCATCAAGCTTTGGGCACTAGGTTGGACTTTAGCACGGCATTTCATCCACAGACGGATGGCTAGTCTGAAAGGGTAATTCAGGTATTGAAGGATATGTTGAGGGGGTGTGTTATCAATTTCAGAGGTAGCTGGGAAGAATTTTTTCCTTTAGCAGAGTTCGCGTACAACAACAGTTATCAAGCAAGTATTCGGATGGTGCCATATGAAGCGTTGTATGGGCGGAAGTGTCGCACTCCTACGTGTTGGACAGAGTTAGGGGAACGTCATGTCTTAGGTCCGGAGTTGGTGGCAGAATCGGAAGAAAAGGTTAAGGTAATTCGAACTCGGTTGAAGGAGGCATCGAGACATGCATGTAAATCGTGATGCGGATCTTAAAGCGAAAGAGAGAGAAATTTGTGAGAGGTGATCGGGTTTTCCTAAAATTTTTGCCGTGGAAAAAGGTGATGAGATTCGGACGTAAGGGTAAGCTGAGTCCCAGGTTTATAGGGCCTTATCGGGTTGTGAAGCGTGTGGGACCCGTAGCGTACCAGTTGGAATTACCTCCCGAGTTGAAGCAGATGCATGATGTGTTTCACGTCTCGATGCTAAGACGTTATCGATCGGATCCATCTCACGTGGTGCCAGTTGAGGAAGTAGAGCTAAGACCAGACTTGTCCTATGAGGAGGAGCCAATTCAGATTTTGGAGCGAGATGTGAAGGTACTACGGAAGAAATCAGTCCCTTTAGTCAAGGTGTTGTGGCGGAACCATGGTTCAGAGGAAGCTTCGTGGGAGCCGGAGGAGGCAATGCGTCAACAATACCCTCATCTATTTTGAACAGGTAATTTCGAGGCTGAAATTTCTTTAAGGGGGTAGAACTGTAATATCCAGGATTTAGGGGTCCGGAATTTTATCTCGTGTTTATGTGCCTTTGTGTGTTGCATGACTATCTGAGTATGTTTGGGGGCTTCGGGTAACCTTGGGGTAACGTAGGAACCTTAGTGAAAATTTTGGGTTTTAAGCTTTTAGGGGAGAGCTAGGGGAGCTAGGCCTTAAGGGATTTAATATGGTGTTTGATGACACAACAAGTGAAGTGGTGGAGTGGCAAGGTGACGCCTAGGAGCAAGGGGTTGACACTACAAGGAGGGAGTTCAAGGGGGGAAGAGGTTCGAGCAACTTGGAAAGCATTTTGGGGATTCATTTTGGCGTCTGGAGGGGAGGTGTTGGAGATCGGCTGGGACACTAGAGTGTAGGAGGTTTGATAGAGTCAAACATCTTGAATGAGTGGTGGAGAGTAAAGCAGGAAGTTTGAATCATTCAAACTCATTTGAATGAGAGGATGTGAGTAAAATTAGGAGAGAAAGAGGGGATGAGGTGAGAGGCTTGAGAGTTGGCCGATTATGGGATTCTAAGGGGGTGGTAATTTCGGTCATGTTAGAGGGGGGGTAGGTGCCAAATTTGTTTAGTGGCTGGAGTATTCATCTTTTGCGTTTTCTCCCTTCTCTAGTCTTGCCGAAAGTGTCAACAAGGGTAACTCAATTTCTGTCTTCTTCTTTTCCTATAGTCTAAAGCCGAAGGTAGGTGTGACCATTTGGGCATTTCGTTTACCATCTTTTCCCCTCTTGCCGAATTCTTAACATTCAATTTCTTCTCTTCCCGTTAGTTTATTCCTTCACTCCCTAAAAAGCCGAAATTCACCCCCCACCTTCACCATAGCCGAAACTTCTTAAACCTCAACCCTCTCTTCCTCTTTTCATCGATTATATCACTTTCAAAAGCCGAACCATACTTCTCAGAAACCTTAAACTTTCATCTCACTTTCCAAAAGCTGAATAACCTATCTTTGCACAAGAACCTTGGCCGAATCTCTCATTTATCTTTACCTTTCTCTCTTGTTGATCTATTCTTTTTTTCTTTTCTATCTCGTGTATTCGTTCAACCTCATTTCTTAGCCGAATCTGTCAGAGCCGAATATCTAAGGGTGGTAAGGATATCTTCTCTGTTGAGCTTTCTTTCTTCTTTCTCCTTGGTTTGCCGAAACCAAGAATCTAACCTTGTTCTTCTGTGTGGACGAAACCATGAAGGGTTGGGTTCGGATCTTTTGTAGCCAGCGTTAAGGGAGGAGGATCTTTCTGGATTCGATTGAGCAAGGTAGGGAGGCTATAATGTTTGGCCAAAGGCCACATCTTTTGTTCTTATGCAGTAAAGCCGAATCTAACATGGCTTATGTAGGGTGTTCGACAACCTTTAGATTCAAGCGAATAGTTTCGGGATTCTGTTGACTTTGGTAAGATGCCCTTTCAATCAAGTGTTCTTTAAGTTCCATTGTTATTTGGATTCAAGGTTTAACCGAGTTTTCTAACAAGATCTCATCTGATGGAATCGAGTACCAGTCAGATTAAGGGAGGGGTTGGACACGACGTCCCTACCCCTAAGTTCAAGAAGAGTTCTATTTCAACAGTTCGGAATTGGCCACGGGGGTGTGGGCCAGCATCGGAAAGAGACAAACAAATCACTGTAGTCTCTTCGAGTGAGGACGCTAGGGAGATTGATAGTCTAGTTCTTCAGGTTTTCAGGTGTGTAGTTATCGTACTGTTTCTTAATAGCTTTAATAAATATATGTGTGTTTGTGTGGTAGCCGAAATAGTGGCTGTGGTGGTGCTGTTACCTAATTTGGGTAATCCGGTAACCAGGTTAGTATACTACTTATGTTGAGGTTGTGGTTAACAAATGTGGATACATGTAAGCATGTTTTATATGCATATCTGGTATGTTCATATGTTATATTGCCATTTCACCATAATATGCTGCATGTGCATGGGGTTCGGGATATGTTGATTAAGGGGAAGTGTGTGTATTTATGTACGTGGGTGACTTTGTCACGATTAATAACGGCCTCGAACCTCATTATGGATTGATGATGACCTTGTGTCTCATTGTGGATATCTGTGATTTAATCACGTGGATCAGTGGCTAGACCACTAAGTGGACTTTGAGCGGTGTGTCCGTCGGTATAGACCGCCAAAGAGGTGTGTAGCGGATGGAGGGTCGATTTAGTAATCCCCAGGTGTGTATTGGACGGATGTACGGGTGGTGTGTAGCGGATGGATACTAGGTTGGGTGGGCCATCATATTGCATTTCTATTTTGCTCATGGCATGCTGGTTTGATGTGGTTGTGGGGCTAAGCCCATTAGTGGAAACTGTGTTGTTTAATTGCACACTGAGCCGGTTTGACTCACCCTATTTTTCCCAAAACAATGCAGGTGACACATGATTCGTTGGGCCGGGTTGGAAGGGATTCGAGGTGGCCATGCAGAAGTGTTTTTCGTACATTTAATTTCAAACTACTGGTTTTACTTTGGTTATTTCATTTTTGTAATAAGGCCACTCCAACTATTCGGGATTTATGGTTTTAAGTTGGATTTGTTATTTAATAACTTTTAAAATGTGACATTGAAACGTTTTTACCACGGAGACATAAAATGAATCGGATTTTATACAACTTGGGCATTTTTATTCAGTAAACTACTTTTTTTAACGATAACTCCTTAAACGAAGGGTTTACTTCTAAAGTTAAAGTCTGATTTCACTAATTAAACTAGAACTTCTTTCACCACTTTCCCGTAACATTCCGGATTCGGCCGTGGTGTTTTTGGCTGAGTTTGGGGTGTTACAAATTTTGTATTCAACACATAAGCTAGATAAGCTTCACAACCTCTCGAGTTAAAATCGCTACTGGCTCCTTTGAATATGACAGATCGGGCTGTAATTCAATCTCGCTGGGAGAAATCACATGTGAAGGATCTGATCTATACTATCTCAGCATCGAAACATGAAAAACATTGTGGATCTTTTTGATTTCAGGAGTTAGAGCCAATCTATAAGCTGCAATACATATTTTTTCAACAATTTCTTACGACCTGATAAACCTCAGACTAAGTTTCCCTTTCTATTGAACCGTGACACTTGTTTCCACGGAGAAACCTTTAAAAACATTTGATCGCGAACATTAAATTTTATATATTTTCTTTTCAAATCTGCATTCGATTTTTGACGATCCAATCTCGTTTCCAGACAATCTCTAATAACCTGAACTTTATCTTCAGTTTCTCGAATCAAATCTATCCCTACTAATGTAACACCCCTTACCTGACCCATCTGCCGGGCCCGAGTAAACAATGTTACGACAAAGCTAGACAATTGATAATCACTTTATTATACATAAAACTCTAGTATTTAAAACATCAATCACGTGTAAACTAATATATATAATTTAATTCCAGAACTCTAAGAGGACCTATCTGTGAACCTCAACATATAATAGGATTAAGTCTCAAAATCATTAAGATTTAAAATTTATAAAGAAAATTCCGCAATTGGTATCGATACCCAATTGATACCTTTCAGAAAAATTGATACCAAAATTCAATTATGTTTTCTTTGTAAAATTGTGGTATCGATAATTAGTTGATGGTATCGATATTTCATTAAAATGTATCGATACTTAACTAAAAATCGATACTATTTTAGCATTCTGTTATATTTGAATACTGTTCATTTGGTCAAGTATCGATACCAAATGCCAAAGTATCAATACTTATCTCAATAATTGTTAAAAAATCTCATCTTAGAAAATTCAATTCATGCTAAAAGCTTTATCCATCCTAAAACTAACCAATATGCCATTCAAAGGCACCTCAAACCAAGTTCACTCACTCAAATGATCTAATCCAAATTTCACATAGCATAAACCGTCTATTCATTTTCCTTTCATTAAACATTGTGGCCATAATAAAAACATGCATAAAAGCTTACCAAAAGAAAACACCATTACCAAATCTTAACATTAAAGATTCATCTAACCAAAAGCTAACTTATATTCATATTCAAGATTAACCATTCAACTAGATATAACATCACAACAAAACATTTGACATATGAACATTAAAGAGCCTATATACATGACACAACCCAAAAAGAAATGCAAAAGCTACCACGCCAGCTGGATAGTGTGAGCTCTCGAATCGATCCGTTCAGTCAATCCGGAATTCAACAACTACAAATAACATAAAAGGAACAAGTAAGCTAAAGAAGCTTAGTAAGTGCATAGCATTAACTTCAAATTAACTTACCTTAATCCAAAATAAACACTTTAAGAGACAACTTAGTATCCTGATCACCAAATCCAAGTTCACCAATTCATATTAGTAACTTTCATATATTCATACATATCAAATGACTTCCATCTCAAAGGACTTGTACATTCCATAAACCACATTTATTCCAATTAACAATTCACACATGTAACCAAGCATTTCATAGCATTATTTCTCACTTAACAATTTTATGAATATGTAATACATATTAACACATAGATAGATTATAATTCAATTGTCACATGGCCCGAAGAACTAGTAACTTGGCTCAGATACACGGGTAACTACACCATACCAGAAGCATCAAAGATGCATAACAGAGGCACCGAAGTGTGAACAGAGGCACGAATATGCAAGCGGAGGCATCGTAGTGTGATCAGAGACATTGAAGTGTATACAGAGGCATCGAAGTTCAAACCCGTACAAGCACACATACTAACCTTATTGGCATGCTAATCGTATCCTAGTGATTACTATGTTCAACTGGGCAATTTACTAAATTTATCACTTTTACTTTATGTGCATTTCCATAATAACTATACATAACTGATAACTTCAATATGTTCACCTTAAGATTTCATCTTTGTAAATTCATCTGTTTTCTCAACCAATGTAATACTTAAACATACTATCGGTAACCATTTCAATTTCATCTTCAAAATAAATTAACTAACACAAAAAAAACATAAATACTAAATTTTATATAATATAATTCTTTTATGCTATGAACTTACCTACGATCCACTTCTGGTTTCACAACAGGGACTACTTCGTAATTTTTCCTTTTCCACGATTATTGTCCTTTTGATTCAAATCTTGATATGCAAGCTATGAATATAAATGAACCTCAAGCTTGACAAAAAATGGTGGTTCCTCCTTCAATTTTTGATGAAACATCGCACTAAAGAAGATGATAGCATTACTTTACCATTTTTCTTAAGTTTTATTTATTAATTTACCTCTTTGTCCTTTAATAAAACATTCATTTAAGCTAACTTAATACCTATTACCGTCCATCAAAGATAGAAATGGTCTAATTACCATTTAAGGCCACCAAATTAAATTTCTAAAGTTATTTAACCCAATTTATTAATAGCAACTAACTTTCTCAATGTTTACAATTTAATCCTTTTTACTAATTAACGATCCAAACGTTAAATTTTCTTAACCAAATTTTAATACGACCCAAATCTAACTCTATAAACATTACTTAATTAATAAACACAACCTCTCATATCAAAATTGAGGTCCAGGAACCACTGAAAAATGAGATATTACAACTTTAACACCCCTAACCCGTCTTCGTCACCAGATTTGAGTTACAGAGCATTACCGTACAATCGAAAACATTTATAAATTATATCATTCAATAGTTTAAACACATCGTAAACCATTCATACACATGCATACTGATAAACCGTAAATTATACATATTTTAATCCCACATTTAGCATGCTTTTTGGATGATTTATCCTTTGAATTGTGGAATTTGATGCTCCTAATCCTTTAATTTTATGTTTTATACTTAGGGAAGCATAGGAGGATGAAAAGATCGAGAAACAGGCTAAAAACGGACAAAATCAGCTAAAGTAAGAAATCAACATGGCCTGGGCCCAAGCCACACGGCCGTGCCCCTTTAGCAGGCTCGACCACGGCCTGGATTTGATTCACACGGGCGTGTTGCACGGGTGTGTCCTTGCCGTGACAAAGAGGAATTTCACTCAGAATTGGGTACTTAGAGGAAAATAAAGACATTCCAAAAGCCTATATAAACACCCTAAAGGCCAACCTTGAGGGGGCGTCCAGCTAGGCCAAGGAGCTAAGCCAGAGAGGTCAGAATTGTGGGATTTACTCGAAGAAAGCCAGTTGATTCATCTCAAGAAGCCGAAATCATACTCAAGACGGAGGATCTCTCCTTCAATTCTTTCAGGGGGTTTTAGGGTTTTCTTATATTTTGTTTTATATTTTCTTCTGAGATGTATTCTTTTATGATTATGAACTAAACCCCTCAGATACCTGAGGGGGATGAAACCTAAGATGGATCTTGTTATTGTTTTCTGAACTATATGATAAATACTTGATTTGTTCTTAACTATGCGTTCTTAATTCTTGTTTTGATATTTCAGGATATTGATTCAAGTATTGATGTGCTTAGGTAGTGGAGGAATATTCCCTGTTTAAGAGTAGATCTAGCATAGTTAAGCGGAGTTGATCGTAACCCTAGAGATAGGATGGCAAAAATCTGCCGGATTAGGGTCAAACCTAATATGGGAATCCATAAATCGAGTTAATGCAATCCTAGGGGTTTTAATTAGAAAGAGATTTCAATTAATCAACCTAGGGTTAGACGTTAGTAGCCTCGAGAGAGGTATTAATATAAATTAGGGAATCCTACGGATCAAGTCAAGTGAATAAATCGTCGTGCAGTTGAGTTAAATAACAAGTGAAGTCTAGGTGGATTCTTCCTTGGGTATCGTCTTAATCAATTGGTTTTTCCCACAAGTATTTTCCCCAATTCATTCTCTATGTCTTAGCGTCTTTAGCTTAGTAGTTAGTTAATTTTAGAATAAACAACAAATCCCTTAATTCTTAGGCTAAATAATAAAAAGAAAGTCAGTATTAGTACTTTTGGTTCCTTTGGGTTCGACAATCCAGTCTTGCCACTAAGCTATACTACTGTTCGATAGGTGCACTTGCCTCAATCGTGGTGATAGTTAGTTTCTAGGCTAGATCATTCATTTTATAAATATTAAGACTCTCGACACACGATCACATACTATCCCTAAATCAAGCCCTCGAGGCCCTAAAAATAACTTAGAAGCAATTCTGGACCAATTTGAAACAATTCAAAATTTTTTTGAAAAAGAAGCAAAATTTGTAAAATAGGGGTCACACGGCCATGTAACCTTCAAACTAGGGACACATGGCCGTGTCCCATCCTGTGTCCTCACATGTGTAACTCTCTAAGTAGTGTCACATGACCGTGTTACACGCCCGTGCACCAGGCCGTGTAACTCTCTGACTTGTACCCTAATGAAAACATCAGATGACACACGACCATGTCACCAGGCCGTATGCCTCACACGGCTAAGTCACACGCCCGTGTCTCAGGCCGTGTTGACCCAAATTTACCTAAAATCAAGTCATGTCATAACCTAACCATGTATGAACATTCAACTCATTTGTGCACACTTAAAAGGGGACCTAAACAACACCCAAACATACGTCAAAATACCATTTCAAGATCCAAGATCAACTAACCAATATGCCATTCAAAGGCACTACAATTATAACAATACAACATTTACCAGAACATATGTATATTACCTAATTCCATGCATAAAGACTCCATTCTATTATGTACCTAAAACCAATATAATTGACCATTTCCAAGTCAACATCTTGTACCAAAATGCCATACATATCAAGCATTATAAGTCCTTCAACCATACTTAAACATCAAGGCAAAAACATACCAAATTACCATTTACATATTCATCAAAGGACAATTATAAACCATCTTATATATGTTAATATTGCCATTTCCAAACATAATAACCTAGTTCAAACATGAACTAAAATATGTCACAGGTAACCATTTTCAATTTGTCATCAACATGCCAAGAGAACCTTATCAACAAGCACTTTAAAGTAACCAAAATCATATAACTTGGTAAGGTATCAAGGTGTAAAAAACCAACATAGATTTCCAAAGCTTACACATACCAAAATACCATTAACAAATGCACCATAATACCATTATAAATCACCCTATACATGCCATTGTAAACCTTAGCCAAATTACTCTAAAACTAACTAATTATCCACTGGATAATGTGATAGATCCCCGAAAAACTTCCAATCGATCAAACTTCCGATAATTTATAAAGCAAAGGAAAATAACTACGTAAGCAATGAATGTTTAGTATGCTCGTATAAACTTTAAATTTAACATACCATTCCAATAATAACTTTATAGAATAAGTATAAACCTTTACCAATGCCATAAGCTTAATAAAAGCCTATATAACAACATCAAACTCACAAGTTAACATACTTGTTCATGATACATATGAAATCAACCATATATATATAAACATAACATTTAATTCATCATCGTTACCATACGATCATGTTTCATTCCATTTGCTTACTTACTATTTCCAATACCATGAGTTTAATATAAGTCTATTCAAGCATCATCAAGCTCACATGTTAGTAGATTCATTGACAATCATATAAACTCATTTATAACATAAATTGATTTCATAAGATACATTACATAAGCATCAACCTTTTCATATAGTTATGAACCTTTCCATTAAGTCACTTACCATTCCATTCCTTTTTTTATCTGTTGAACCATCTAGAATTACATCGGATACTTGGGAAAGCTCACACAAAGTGTGCATTTACATATAACCGTAACCTTTCCTTTACATCAATGCTCACACGATCTATGAAATGGGCTTGCTCACACGAGCTGTGGTGAATTAGCAACAAGTATAGGACGTCAGCCATTGGTAGGACATTCAAGACCAGCACCCGAAACATGAAATCCCTAATTACATGTCATTTGTATCCTAAAAATTCCTAAGGTTCAACCGGGACTCAATATCCGTCAATTCATCATAGCTTTGATACTTTTATTTTTTATTCATTTACATCAAAGTAACATAATAAACATTCAATTTAAACAACATTTAAGTGATTACAGTTCAGACGAACTTACCTGACTAAATTGCAGCAATGACTAAGTAGATGGGCTATTTGGTAATTTTCTCTTCTCCTCGATTTTCCACTCGTTATTGATCATGCATTCATTTCAAGCTTGGCCGAATCCTAAGAACGTTAATCCATGGAGTTCTTTTATCTTTCGATGGTGATGATGATAATTAAAGATGATAACATTTTTATTATCATTTGTTTTTAACTTATTTACTAAATTATTATTATAACCATAGTTTTTAAAACAAATTTCACTCAAAACCTACCACTAACCGCCCACTAAACTCTCATACAATGAAGGGAGAGGCCTCTATTTATAATGAAGGGAGAGGCCTCTATTTATAATTGAGCCTCCCCAAATCCAACGGTACAGATCAATTACATCAACGGATAAGATTAAAAGGTATCTACAAATTAAATCTCTAAGATTACAAAATCATATCTTCTAGGATTGCATATCATATCTAAGATTTGAATATCATATCTAAGATTGCATATCATATCTTCTAGGATTGCATATCATATCTAAGATTTGCATATCATATCTAAGATTGTATATCCTTGAAGATTGTGTTTCCATATACGTCAAGCTTGTAGATGGACCTTCAATCTTTTCAAGTAATGGGCCATTCCGATCGGGCCAAATGATATATTTTGGACTGGACTTGGACTTTGTTTTATTATTTTGGGTTTCTTATTTTTTTGTATGGGCCCGGGCTAAATTGGCCTATTACAATAACATTTCCTAATTATCTCTAATATGGTTGATATATCCCTGTATCATGTCTTCTAAAATCTGAATTTCCCATTCTAACTATCTATCTACTTGCCCGTGAATTCATAAAATTTATTCCTGAATCTAGAGATAAACTCAAATACATACAACTGAACTAGCTCTTCAAGTGAATAATCTATTCTGACTAAAACAAACGAGTTGATTTTATCAACCTGATAATAACAAATCAAATAATTTTTTTCTTCTTGTTGTCAAGATAATCCAAACATATAGTCTATCATAATTCCCTCATAATACCAATCAAAGATCATAACAAACTGTATTAACTCATATGAAATATAACATCCAATTTTGACTTGTTGACACAATTCGAGATATTTGAATAATGAGAATTAAGGTGTAATGCTATGCTTGATCTTCCACCGTCTACACTTTTACTACAATTTATCCCTTCTTGAAAGCTAAAAGTTGAACATAATAAGACTATTCCGATAATTAACATCAAAACATTGAATTATACCGGAGCCACAACCATCAGATGACTTAGAAGTATTATTTTGCTCCTTCCACGAATATCTTCCCTCAAACGAACCACAATGATCTAATAAGATAGGCGTTACAACCGTATAGATAGAATAATACCTCAAATACCAATAGTGCACTCCGAAGCAAAAGAGAAAACCCAATATAGTTCTAATAACAACTAGTGCAGCAACACGACCTCTAAAAGCTAAGATCTGTATCAACATGCTCACAAGATCCAAACAAAAATTATAACCGTATCAATTGTAATAACTCCAAGCCAATGTATATCCTTTGCAGATGAACTATATATGATAAAGTAAACAATAAGAACAATAAGAAAACCAAGATAAAGAAGACCAAGATGTAAAGCCCTACTAAACTCTCGAGAATATAACCCTTTTCTATTATGTCTGAATTTGCAAATTTATGAACCTTTTGGGCACACTCGTCTACATCCTTGTTATTTCTATTGAAGATCATGCGGTATAATAAGAACATATTGATTGTTAAGGAAATTGATGATACCCTAAAGAAAAATCTAGAAGGAGAATATCGCTCAGGCGTACTAGAACCAGCTGTGACATAAACAACGTAAATTTCATATACCTAAAGTAGAGCAACTACCAGTAGAAGCAGAAAAATAACAACACATGATTTTTTCCATCGAGTCCTCTACCAAAAAATATTTGAATAGAATGCCAAATATAGAGCAATGCTGATCATTATTCAACCAAGCTAACTGTAACACCCCTAACCCGTATCCGTCGCCGGAATAGGGTTACAGAGCATTACCAGAATTTACAGAACAATTACAGATAATTCATGTCATTTACTAATCATATCTAAAAATAATCATACCGTCCCTTGAATGGACCCTCGAGGCCCAATTTAAGCATTAGAAACAAATCGGGACTAAATCGGGATCTCAGAGAATTTTTTGCAAAATTTCAAAATTTTTCTTTGATACAGGGGTCGCACGCTCGTGTGAGTCGGCCGTGTGTCGCAGGCCGTATGGGCATTTGATATGAAGCACACGGCCATGTTCCAGCCCGTGTCCTTACCCGTGTAACTCTCTGACTTGGGTCACACGGCCAGCCACACGCCCGTGTGCTAGGTTGTGTGGTCAATTTAATTTTCAAAATTTAAGTGCAGGATTCACACGGCCAAGACATACGTCCGTGTTCTAGGCCATGTGTCACACACGGCTGAGACACACGCCCGTGTCTCTGCCTATGTGACTAATTCTGAGCATTCAGTTTCAAAATTTTAAGATGCAGGGGACACACGGCCAAACCACATGCCCATGTGCCTGGCCGTGTGTCACACACGGTTTAGACACACGCTCGTGTGTCTACCCGTGTGGAAAAAATAAAGCCATTTCCTAGCTTTATTTCTCACCCAAATTTTGCCATTAACCTACAACAACACTTATACATATATAACAACCAATTCAATACATATTATCCAAGCCAATTGCAAGAATTATGTGTGATATATTATCACATACGTTCATGTATTTCCAAACTTACCTTATTATAAAAACTTTTATATATACTTTAACTTACTCAACCATATTAAACTTTTATATATTATTTATGATATAAACT
This sequence comes from Gossypium sturtianum, assembly GCA_025698515.1. Lineage (NCBI taxonomy): Eukaryota > Viridiplantae > Streptophyta > Magnoliopsida > Malvales > Malvaceae > Gossypium > Gossypium sturtianum. The sequence continues at coordinate 44,893,962 of CM046948.1, forward strand.
TATGATATATATATACCAAAACATACCATCACTAACCTTTTTAATGGCTAAATTACAAACATCCATTTAAATGCCAACATTGGCAAAGTTAGCTTATACATGCCATTATACCAAAATAAGTTTACTATTTATACCAAAATGAGCTGGTTGATAGTGTGATGATGCTCCGACCGATCTCCAACCTTTGCGAGCTTCCGAGCACTATAAAATAGAGAAAAGAAAACCTAGTAAGCATTTAATGCTTAGTAAGTTCATATAACAGGAATTAAACTTACTAATCATATTTATTTAAATAAGCATAAGATTAACATGCTTCCCAACAAATTGACAAGTTTGCCTAATCACATATACTCAATTAAGCAAGTTAGTCACATATTTCACATGTACATCAAATAAACATGGATGAGCTCATCACGCTACAAACTTTCAGGAATTTCAGAAGCGTTCGAGACATAATAATTTTAATCTCTTAATTTCTCATATCAGGAGTTTTATCCGTTGAATTATTGAAATTTCGATGGATACTCAAGTAGTATACGCAAGGTATACAAATTAGTGATCCGTCAATTCATGTTCAGGGGTACCCGATAGGGCACATAATCAGGGAGCACATTCTTGAGCCACAAATATCAAGATGCTCAGATGAGCCATGTAACAGGACACTTATCTGGGCTAAATAGAAAACTCATAAGAGTTTTAATCAAGAAGCTCATAGAGCTTATCAAGTAACTCCAAAGAGTTATTATCAGGGAGCACCGGATAGCCATTTAACAGGGAGTTCTTGTAACATCCTAAAATTGAGGCTATTTGAGATTGAATTATTTTTTTGTGTGTTTGAATTACTGTGATGTTATTTATGGAATAATAAGGCCTAGTTAGGGGTCTCGAGTAGGCTCAGAATAGGAGAAAATTTAATTTGGTAAGCTTTAAGGTAGGGAGCCTTTGTAGGAAGGGGTTACAAGAATAAATGGAGGATTATCTGACACTAAAAAAGACCTTGGAAAAGTGGCAAAAGGAAGGCCACTTGGGAGCTGGAAGTGACGCCACAATGAGCAAGGGAGAGCCTGTGTTCGAGTCGCGAAAATCCCTCTTTTTGCTCTTTGAATGGGACGGCATAGGGGGAGAGATTTTCTCTCTTTAAACTCTTTTTTTTTTTTGATAATAAGGATTTAACTAGATATTATGTGAATAATCTAAAAAGGTGGCAAGAGAAAAAAAGTAGGCATGTGTTAATTCAAATTCTTTTGAATTATTTCAATTAGTGGCCAAGAGAGAAACAAGGAGTTGGCCAAAATTTGAACTCCTCATGAGAGGAGTGGATGGCAAGTATAGGGGGGATAGTGCCAAAATTTTTTTAAGTCTTTCCTTTCTAATTTTCGGCTAGTCTTCATCTCTTTTGTTTTTTTTTCATTCTCTCTCAAACCGAAAACACCATTGCCATCGACCTCTCTTATTCTTTTTGACCCTTAGCCGAAACACCTACTCTCTTTCCCTCTCTTTTTCTTTTCTTTTCTTCTCAAAACCGAATCCTTATCTCCCTTTTCTCACTATTTTCTTTTCACTTTAGCCGAATTCTTTTCTCCTTATTTTGTGAAGTCTTGGCCGAATATCAAGCAAGGGTAATCCCTTTTTAGTTTTTCCAATCGGTCATAGAAGAAGGTAAGTATGCCGAAACTCTTCTCCCACATTCTTTTCTCTGTCGACTATCAACAAGGGTAAGAGCCGATTTCGGCATTGGATTGCAAGTAGGAATCACCTGATTCGGAATCGATTATTGTAAGGCCTTCGAGGTGTTGATCTAGTGAAGCCGTCACCTTCGAGTAATTGGTTGGTAAGTAGTGGTAAGGATGTGTTAATAGTTTAATCTCTTTAGTATTATAAGCCGAAGGCTATTAAGTGGCTACTCATGGTTGCCGATTGTAGGGTGGAAGCAGAGGTGTAAAAAGTGTACTAAGATTAGTACCGAAGGTATTAGGTAAGTTTTTTGGGTTCAATAATTAACCCTTTGGATATTGTGGTTTGGCCGAATGGCCAAGGACACTAAACCTTTGAGTTTGGCCGAATATAGGGACAAGAGAGCAGGAGGTGGCCGATTGACTCTTTGGGATTTGGAGTTAGCATTTGAATCAGGTGTGTACATACACACTTTATGACTAATTAAAATGCTAAGTATTCTGTGTATGTTAACTCTGATTTGTAGATTTGGGATTTAGTATCATAAAAGGTATAAACAAGGAATTCAGGTAAGTCCTTGTTGTTATGATGCTTTTGAGAAGCATGAAATATGTGGCTATGTGGCATATAACATGTGGTTGTTGATAAACTGCATTCGATGATTGCTAAATAAACCTATGGGCATGAAATCGTTAGGTGCATATTATTGATTGATGTGGGTTCTTTGAGAGGAGGGCAGTGATATTCGTGTCGACGGACACCGGTGGTTTGGTACTACATTGTGACTACGGTCACGGAGGTTTGGCACCTCCAGAGGTTTGGCACCTCATAGCGTCGTCCCCAGTGGCTTAGCACCACGGTGGGTTGGCCCCACGATTTACATTATGGGATTGACGCGGTGATTTGGTATCACACGATGGGTTGGCCCCATCATTTGATTTGTGACTTCGAGTCACCAAAGTGGTTTGGCACCACCGGTGGTTTGGCACCACAATATGACGGATTTCGTGACTTTAAGTCACACGGTGGTTTGGCACCACCGGTGGTTTGGTACCACACGGTAGTAGAAAGGTGTTTGGATGGCTAGGTTGGGTGCATGGTTTAGTGCATGTTAATTTGTTATAAATTGTGTATGTTGTTGCACTAAATGGGGAAGGGTTACTGATTGAGTCTTGGTGACTCACCTTCTCCTTAACATTTTTCAGGTGACACGTAGATTGCGGATGAGAGCCGGATGGACTCGAGGTGGCCATGCGGTGGGATTTGAATTTAATGAACTTGAATTTTAGTTTATTTTATTTTTATTGTTGGTTTTATTTTAATCAAATTGTAATAAGGCCTCCTAGAATTATTTTTATTATTTTACATGTTTGAATGATTTGTTTCAAACTATTTAATGATATGAAAATAAGTTCACATGTTTTCTCAAAATTCCTACGCAAAGTGTTTTATCGTGCCATCGGGTACATTTAAAATCTATAATAACCCGACTTAATAAATATTATTTTTAAATAAACTAAGTGTGGTTTTAGCAAGATAATTGAAAATGAAGATGATTTCATCAAAACTCAAATCGGCTAAAGGGATTTTCAAAATGGTTTTCTCTGTGACATACCAAATTCGGTCGTAATGTTTGGGCCGGGTTTGGGGTGTTACAAAATTGGTATCAGAGCCCAGTTCAAAGCTTGGTTGTGGGGGCCCAAGGCCCAAAATGTTTTGGTAGGCCTTTTTGGAATTATTTTTGGGTTTTTGAACGGCATGGCACCGAGTCTCCGGCACCAATCCGCCCAGGTAAGTACTTCCAACTTCTTTGTGAATTATTACTTGAAGAAGGGGTAGGTATGGGACGTAGCTAGTATGATAAATGTTTGAACCTTAGGACTAGTCTACCCCAACAAATACATAAGACTTAAAAAGCCTAATTAAACAAACCTACGACCAAGTCGCCGAGTTAGGGTGTGGTAACCCTGGTGCGCATGTCTAGGATTGGATCCGGAAGAGCTTGGTATATAAGCAGTCCTTGTGACTCACCTCCTCTTCGCAGGATTCCTACCTGGTGTGTAGCTTCGGTTCACCCTAACCAAGAGGACTCGGTCATAGGCTAAACATACTAAATAAAACCCGAAAGGGATTAGCCATGTTTTATGAAAACCCTAATTTTAAAATCATTAAAATATCTCTTTAAAATAGTAGGACAAATTTATTTTTGGAAAAAAATTTTAAAATATTCTAGGCTTATCAAAATTACCAAAATGCCCCTAGTGACAAAATGACGAAAATACCCCTGGGATAGAAACGGACAGAAATGCCCGAAGAGTGAATAGGTATGAAAAGTATTAGGGAATGGATGTGCTCTTCTGTGTAAACTAGGATAGAGGACTTAAAACTTTGATTGATCGAAGGAATCCCTATTGAACTTTTCATAAAATTTTTCGTGAGTAACCAAGTGGAACAATTACTAATCCATAAAAATTTCTTAATCAGATTAAAGCGCGATAGTTAGAATGAGCTCTAGAGGACGTGGCCATCATGGACGCGGTAGGGGCAGGATGACCGTGTCAGAACCTGTTAGGTCGGGTCAAGGGTCGGAAAATGAGGTACCACCGCCACCACCACCTCCAACTTTTGGAGCTGAGGATCAGGATCAGACAGGGGGTGAGGCAGTATCGCAAGCTGTATTGCGAGTCCTTGAGATGGTGGCTGGGGCTAGTGGAGGTATGGGAGCTCGGAAATCTATTCCCGAGCGACTCCGATCCAACGGAGCTGAGGTATTTTGGGGAGTGTCGGGAGTGGCACCCAGTGCGGCGGAATACTGGTTAGAATCGACTGAGAGAATCATGGACAATCTCGACCTGACGGATGAGGAGAAGCTGAAAGGAGCGGTGTCGCTTCTAAAGGATGAGTCATATCAGTGGTGGCTCACCGTTCGAGATGGTGCTACGGCAGATGATCTTATTTGGGAGTATTTCAAAACTGCTTATCAGAAGAAGTATGTGGGCACCAGCTACACTGATGCTCAGAGGAAAGCCTTTTTGGGATTGGTTCAAGGAAATAAGTCAGTATCTGAGTATGAGGCAGAGTTCTTAAGGCTGAGTCGATATGCTAGAGGCATCGTGGCTACTGAACATGAACGTTGCATCCGCTTTGAAGACGGACTTAGAGATGAGTTAAGGTTCTTTGATTGCTCCTGGCCAGGAGCGTGAGTTTTCCGTCTTTGGTGGAAAAGGCTAAGGTAGCCGAAGGATTCAAGGAGTCGTGAAAGCAGAACTATGATAGGAACAAGCGTAAGAGAGGCTTTGGGTAAATGCAGGTCGGTGGTAATGTTCAAAAAGGGCTAGGCAGAGTGGGTCAAATCAGCGGGAAGGCCCATGGCTACTAATCGAGACCGCCCGGCCCGGTGTAATCACCGTGGAAAATCACATTGGGAGGTTGTTGGTGGTGAGAAGGGTTGCTTTGAGTGTGGGTCGTTGGATCACCGTGTAAGGGATTGTCCTTGGAAGTTAGCCAAGAATCAGCCAGAGGGGCAAAACCATACTCAGGATAGAACTATGGGACCACAGAGGGGTCGTGGTAATGGTAGAGGAGGCAGTGGTCCTAATCGAGGTCGCAGAATTCAAGGCAGAGGCGTAGGCAACACAGTGGCAAGGCAGCCTGGCTTAGTCTATGCAGCGAGGCATCGCGAGGAGGGTGACGCACCGGACGTCATAACCGGTACGTTCCTAATTTTTGGTCTCCCATATGTTGCATTAATTGATGTGGGTTCGACGCATTCATACGTTGCTAGTAGTGTGGTGAGACTATGAACCTAGACTTTGAGATCGCTTCTAGGAAATGAGCGTAATTAGCCCTCTAGGACACTCTGTAGTTGTAAACAAGCTATATAGGGATGTACCCCTAGAACTCCAAGGGGTCGTGTTTATGGCTGATCTGATGGAACTGCCGTTTGGGGAGTTCGATTTGATTCTTGGAATGGATTGGTTGGTTAAGTATCAAGCAAGGTTGGATTGTGCTGCAAAGTGTATGGTTCTTAAGATGGCTGAAGGTGATGAGGTGGTCATGATAGGTAATAGAAGAGATTACCTATCCAACATGGTGTCGGCCTTGAAGGCTGAGAAGATGGTCAAAAAGGGTTGTGAGGCGTTTCTGGTTCGAATATGTGCCTTGGAGGCTAAGGAGTCGCATTGAGAAGGTTCGAACGGTAGCGGAGTTCACGATGTGTTCCCGAGTAAGAACTTCCGGTCCGCCTCCGGATCGGAAGTTGAATTTGGTATAAACTTGTTACCCGGAACGGCGCCTGTGTCTATAGCACCCTACCGAATGGCACCAAAGGATTTGGTGGAGCTGAAGGCTCAAATTCAGGAGCTCTTGGATAGAGGGTTTATTCGACCAAGCATATCTCCGTGGGGAGCACCTGTGTTGTTTGTCAAGAAAAAAAACGGTTCGATGCGGATGTGTATCGACTACCGCCAGTTAAACAAGTTAACAATCAAAAACAAGTATCCGTTGCCTCGGATCGATGACTTGTTTGACCAATTGAAGGGTGCAGCGGTTTTCTCGAAGATAGATCTTAGGTTAGGTTATCATCAACTTAAGGTGAAGGAGGTGGATGTGCACAAGACGGCATTCCGTACTCGGTATGGGCATTACGAGTTTTTGGTGATGCCATTTGGGTTGACCAACGCACCTGCAGCGTTCATGGACTTAATGAATAGGGTGTTTCAAAGAAGACTTGGATCAATTTGTCGTGGTGTTTATAGACGACATATTGGTTTATTCAAAGACGGAGGAGGAGCATAATATGCATTTGCGTATAGTTCTACAAGTATTGAGGGAGAAGCAGTTATATGCCAAATTCAGTAAGTGCGAATTTTGGCTTAGGGAGGTGGCTTTCTTAGGTCACGTGGTATCAGCTGAAGGGATTAGAGTGGACCCTCGCAAGGTTGAAGCGGTATTGGATTGGAAACCGCCTAGATCAAGTGGCGAGAAATTCAAGTTTTTCTGGTCCGCAGGTACTATCGAAGATTTGTGGAAGGGTTCTCTCTAATCGCTTGTGTACCGTTGACTAAGTTATTAAGGAAATGAGTTCCATTTGTTTGGTCGGAGAAACAACAAGAAAGTTTTGAGAAGTTAAGGAAGATTTTGACGGAAGCTCCGGTTCTGGTATAGCCTGAGGCAGGGAAGTTGTTCACAGTTTATTGCGATGCATCCCATACAGGGTTGGGATGTGTGTTGATGCAGGAAGGGAAGGTAGTGGCCTCTGCATCCCGTCAGTTAAGATCGCATGAGGTTAACTATCCAACTCACGACTTGGAGTTAGCGGCAGTGGTATTCGCTTTGAAGATATAGAGACATTACTTGTATGGGGAGAAGTCGATAGTCTACACGGATCACAAAAGTCTGAGGTATCTTCTGACTCAGAAGGACTTGAACTTGAGGCAACGCCGAAGGATTGAGCTGTTGAAGGACTACGACTGTTCAATTGAGTACCATCTGGGTAAGGCTAACGTGGTGGCTGACGCGTTGAGCTGAAAGGTCGTGACAGACTTAAGAGCGATGTTTGCTCACCTCGAGTCTATATACGACGATGGAAGTCTTTTGGCGTAACTTCAAGTTAAGCCAACTTGGATTGAGAGATTAAGGAAAAGCAATTGGTGGATGATGGTTTGAACGCAAGGAAGTTGCAAGTTCAAGATGGTGGTTTAGAAGGGTATAGTTTGACTGATGATGGTGTACTATGTTTTCAAGGGTGGCCTTGTATGCCAAAGGATGTGGAGTTGAGGCAAAGAATTCTTCAAGATGCACATAGCAGCCCATACGCTATGCATCCTGGAGGTAGTAAGATGTATGGAGATTTGCGGGGCGATTTTGGTGGCTGTGGTTGAAGCGTGAGGTAACCGAATGCGTCGGTAAGTGTCTGACGTGTCAGCAGGTTAAGGCTGAACATCAGTTGCCATCAGGGTTACTTCAACCAGTGAAGATCCCGCAGTGGAAATGGGAGAGGATTACTATGGATTTTGTCAGTGGGCTACCCCTCACGCCCAGCAAGAAGGACGCAGTTTGGGTGATTGTGGACCGTCTCGACCAAATCACTCACTTCATACCGGAGAGAGTGGATTACTCACTTGAAGCTAGCTAAAGCCGTATGTGTCGAAATAGTGAGGTTGCATGGAGTGCCAAGATCAATCATCTCGGATAGGGATCCCGATTTACGTCAAGGTTCGAAAGCGTTGCATCAAGCTTTGGGTACACGATGGATTTCAATCTGACTTTCCATCCACGATCGACGGCAATCGGAAAGGGTCATACAGATCTTAGAGGATATGCTAAGAGGATGTGTTTTGGATTTCAGCGGTAGTTGGGAGGAGTATCTACCGTTGGCAGAATTTGCTTATAACAATAGTTATCAAGCAAGTATTCAAATGGCACCATCTGAAGCTAATCGTGTATGGATGAAAATGCCGAACTCCTACATGTTGGACGGAGTTAGGTGAACGACAAGTTCTAGGTCCAGAGTTGGTGACAGAAACTGAGGACAAAGTCAAGGTGATTCGGGCTCGTCTCAAGGAGGCATCAGACAGGCAGAAGTCTTATGCTGATCTTAAGCGTAAAGAAATGGAGTATGCGATAGGAGATAAAGTCTTCCTGAAAGTGTCACCTTGGAAGAAGGTGTTGAGATTTGGGCGAAAAGGGAAACTAAGCCCAAGGTTCATTGGCCCATATACAGTGTTGAAGCGAGTGGGACCGGTAGCTTATCAGCTCGAACTGCCGGCAGAGTTGAGTCAGATTCATGATGTTTTTCATGTATCAATGCTTAGATGGTATCGATCAGATCCATCACACGTTGTGCCAGTGGCTGAGATTGAGGTAAACTCAGACTTATCTTTCGAGGAAGAACCAGTTCAGATCTTAGATCGAGATGTCAAAGTTCTGCGTAGGAAGTCAGTACCGTTGGTAAAAGTACTATGGCGAAACCATGCTGCGGAAGAAGCTACGTGGGAACCTGAGGATGTGATGCGGCAGCAATACCCCCACCTCTTCTAATTAGGTAATTTCGAGGTCGAAATTATTTTTAAGGGGGGTAGAACTGTAACATCCTAAAATTGAGGCTATTTGAGATTGAATTATTTTTTTGTGTGTTTGAATTGCTGTGATGTTATTTATGGAATAATAAGGCCTAGTTAGGGGTCTCGAGTAGGCTCGGAATAGGACAAAATTTAATTTGGTAAGCTTTAAGGTAGGGAGCCTTAGTAGGAAGGGGTTACAAGAATAAATGGAGGATTATCGACACTAAAAGACCTTGGAAAAGTGGCAAAGGAAGGCCACTTGGGAGCTGGAAGTGACGCCACAATGAGCAAGGGAGGCACTGTGTGTTCGAGTCGCGAAAATCCCTCTTTTGCTCTTTGAATGGGATGGCATAGGGGGAGAGATTTTCTCTCTTTAAACTCTTTTTTTTTTTTTGATAATAAGGATTTAACTAGATATTATGTGAATAATCTAAAAAGGTGGCAAGAGAAAAAAAGTAGGCATGTGTTAATTCAAATTCTTTTGAATTATTTCAATTAGTGGCCAAGAGAGAAACAAGAAGTTGGTCGAAATTTGAACTCCTCATGAGAGGAGTGGACGGCAAGTATAGGGGGGATAGTGCCGAATTTTTTTTAAGTCTTTCCTTTCTAATTTTCGGCTAGTCTTCATCTCTTTTGTTTTTTTTCATTCTCTCTCAAACCGAAAACACCATTGCCATCTACCTCTCTTATTCTTTTTGACCCTTAGCCGAAACACCTACTCTCTTTCCCTCTCTTTTTCTTTTCTTTTCTTCTCAAAACCGAATCCCTATCTCCCTTTTCTCACTATTTTCTTTTCACTTTAGCCGAATTCTTTTCTCCTTATTTTGTGAAGTCTTGGCCGAATATCAAGCAAGGGTAATCCCTTTTTAGTTTTTCCAATCGGTCATAGAAGAAGGTAAGTATGCCGAAACTCTTCTCCCACATTCTTTTCTCTGTCGACTATCAACAAGGGTAAGAGCCGATTTCGGCATTGGATTGTAAGTAGGAATCACCTGATTCGGAATCGGTTGTTGTAGGGCCTTCGAGGTGTTGATCTAGTGAAGCCGTCACCTTCGAGTAATTGGTTGGTAAGTAGTGGTAAGGATGTGTTAATAGTTTAATCTCTTTAGTATTATAAGTCGAAGGCTATTAAGTGGCTACTCATGGTTGCCGATTGTAGGGTGGAAGCAGAGGTGTAAAAAGTGTACTAAGATTAGTACCGAAGGTATTAGGTAAGGTTTTTGGGTTCAATAATTAACCCTTTGGATATTGTGGTTTGGCCGAATGGCCAAGGACACTAAACCTTTGAGTTTGGCCGAATATAGGGACAAGAGAGCAGGAGGTGGCCGATTGACTCTTTGGGATTTGGAGTTAGCATTTGAATCAGGTGTGCACATACACACTTTATGACTAATTAAAATTCTAAGTATTCTGTGTATGTTAACTCTGATTTGTAGATTTGGGATTTAGTACCATAAAAGGTATAAACAAGGAATTCAAGTAAGTCCTTGTTGTTATGATGCTTTTGGGAAGCATGAAATATGTGGCTATGTGGCATATAACATGTGGTTGTTGATAAATCTGTTCGATGATTGCTAAATAAACCTATGGGCATGAAATCTGTTAGGTGCATATTATTGATTGATGTGGGTTGCTGAGAGGAGGGGGCAGTGATATTCGTGTCGATGGACACCAGTGGTTTGGTACCACATTGTGACTACGGTCACCAGAGGTTTGGCACCTCCAGAGGTTTGGCACCTCATAGCGTCTCGTCCCAGTGGCTTAGCACCACAGTGGGTTGGCCCCACAGTTTACATTATGGGATTGACGCCAGTGATTTGGTATCACACGATGGGTTGGCCCCATCATTTGATTTGTGACTTCGAGTCACCAGTGGTTTGGCACCACAATATGACGGATTTCGTGACTTTAAGTCACCAGTGGTTTGGCACCACCAGTGGTTTGGTACCACACGGGGTAGAGAAAGGTGTTTGGATGGCTAGGTTGGGTGCATGGTTTAGGTCATGTTAATTTGTTATAAATTGTGTATGTTGTTGCACTAAATGGGGGAAGGGTTACACATTGAGTCTTGGTGACTCACCTTCTCCTTAACATTTTTCAGGTGACACGTAGATTGCGGATGAGGAGCCGGATGGACTCGAGGTGGCCATGCAGTGGGATTTGAATTTAATGAACTTGAATTTTAGTTTATTTTATTTTTATTGTTGGTTTTATTTTAATCAAATTGTAATAAGGCCTCCTAGAATTATTTTTATTATTTTACATGTTTGAATGATTTGTTTCAAACTATTTAATGATATTAAAATAAGTTCACATGTTTTCTCAAAATTCCTACGCAAAGTGTTTTATCGTGCCATCGGGTACATTTAAAATCTATAATAACCCGACTTAATAAATATTATTTTTAAACAAACTAAGTGTGGTTTTAGCAAGATAATTGAAAATGAAGATGATTTCATCAAAACTCAAATCGGCTAAAGGGATTTTCAAAATGGTTTTCTCTGTGACATACCAAATTCGGTCGTAATGTTTGGGCCGGGTTTGGGGTGTTACAGTTCTAGCGAGCCATGTCAGGAAGCTCAAAAAGAGCCTATATCAGGATGCTCACAAAGAGCTGCGGTAGTGTGCAACACATGCAGAATCATTACTGCTCAAGATGCTCGCAGGAACTATATAACAGGATGCTCGAGAAGACTTTTAACAGGATGCTCGTCCAAGCTATAATGTTCGCAAAATATGCAGGACTATAATCAGTAGGGCAAAATACTGTATCCATCGCATTTCATTATTTAAACGGAACTTATTATTTATTGAGAAAGTTCGGGCATGTGATTATTTTCATACATTAATCATTTATAAAATTCTCATAAGTACAACATTCAATTCAAACATATAAATATACATAATTAAATTACACGAACTTACCTCGACACTTGTTCGTATTTAAAAATCTACTAATTTGACACCTTTTCTTTTCCTCGATCTAGTTTCGAATTTGAGTTATTCGGATCTATATAAATGAATTTAATCATCAATTTATTACATTTCATATTCAATTAAATTCAATTTATATCTTAGGCAAAATTACCATTTTGTCCCTATACTTTTTATAAATGATAATTTCGTCCCTAGGCTCGGAAAATGAAATTCATGCAATTTAATCCTTATTCTGAGCCTAACCAAAATTTTCATATAACATTTACAACACTTGTATTTCACAAAATTTAGAAAATTTCCATAACTTTTACATCTTTACAATTTAGTCCCTAAATCACAATTTCAACAAAATTCACTTTACAAAAGTTGTTTATCTATCAACAACATTTCATTTTCTACCATAAATTTTAAAATTTTAGCATATTCATCCATGGAAAAACTTTGATACTTTGATAACTTTTCAAATTAATCCCCAAAATAGATAGATTAAGATATTCCGATCTCAAAAATATAAAAATGACTAAAAACGGGATAATGATACTTACCCAATTAAGCCAAGAAGGCTTGTTTTCTCTTTCCTAGGGTTTCCATAGAAATTTTGGGGAAGAAGATGATATAAAATGTTGTTATTTGATATTTATTTTATTTATCATCTTTAATTTTTCAACTTTCCAATTTCAACTTTTTCTTTTTCTAATTTTCCATGGATGAATCATCAAAAATATCTACTAACTTTTATTTAATGGTCTAATTACCATATAAGGACCTCTTATTTTGAATTCCTTAGCTATTTGATCCTTCTAGCTACTAGAATTCAACTTTTGCATTTTATACAATTTGGTACTTTCCATAATTAAACACATAATCAGTAAAATTTTCTTATCAGAATTTTCATATAACATTCCTATCAAAATGCAGACAATGCAATAATATTAAAATAAATTTTCTTTCTAACTCGGATTTGTGGTCCCGAAATCACTATCTTGATTTCACTGAAAACGGGCTGTTACAACTCTCCCCCTTAAAGAATTTTTGTCCTCGAAAATCTTACTAGTAAAGAGATTTGGATATTGCTTTCTCATGGTATCCTCCGGTTCCCAGGTAGCTTATTCTATACCATGTCGTTGCCAGAGAACCTTTACTAATGCTACCTTTTTATTTCTTAGCTCTTTTGTTTCACGTGTCAGGATTTTGATCGGTTCCTTACTGTAAGTCATATCAGGTTGAATCTCAACTTTTGTCTAAGAAATAACATGCGAAGGATCCGACCGATACCGTCGCAACATAGACACATGAAAAACATTATCAATTATGTCGAGTTCTACTGGTAATGCCAACCATTATGCAACAGGTCCAATTCTTTCAGTAATCTCATATGGCCCGATGAATAGTGGACTCAATTTTCCTTTTCGACCAAACCGGAGAACTTTCTTCCAATGTAACACCCTAAAATTCGAGTATCGATTATTACATGATTTGGTGTTTAGATTATGAAGGAAAATTTTCTTATTATTTTTCGTGTTTATTATAGTCCTGAAGAAGAATTAGAATTATTCGGGGATGGAATAATTTTTAGTTTTTAAAATTTATTGAAGTGGAGCAAGTGGCATTGACACATAAGTTAATTAATGTGTCAAAGTGTAGCATAAGATGAGTATATGGCAAAGTGGTGTTGGCGCATGAGTTAGTGCATGAGGGAGAAGGTTCGAATCCCTTGTTTAGCATCTAGATGAATTTTATTTTTAATTTTTCTGCACATGTATAGCAAGTGTCGGCCAAGTGCACATATGGTAAGTGTTGACCTTGTTATTTTTAGTTAGTATATTAAAGGATTAAGGAAATTGTTAACTTATGGAAGGGAATCAAGAAATTAAGGAAAGATATGAAGATATGGGGCAAGTATCAAGGAAAAGGTTATGGAAATAAAATCATGGCCATTTGACCATGCATAGGGACGACAATATGGTCTAGGGGGGAGCCAAATTTTTGGTGTTAGTTTGGCTAGGTTTTGAAGTCTCTTTTTGGTCATTCTTAGTTTTGTGCATAGTTTTGCAAATTCTCTCAACCTCTCTCCCTTGGCCGAATTTGATCCTTGGTAAGCCTTGATTATTTTGACCATTTGGTCATTATTGCACATCATTTGGTATTCTTTTTGTGCCTTTTTCTCATTAGTGCCGAAATCACCTACATTAAAAGACCATTCCTTTCTTTTCTCTCCTTTTCTCCATTGCCGAATGTGCCTTGATCTTAAACTCATCTCTTTCTTTCTCTTTTGTTTTCTTTGAAAACCGAATTATCATCATCCTTATTCTCTTATTTTGATTTCTTTTCAATCAATACTTTCTCCTTTAATCTCTTCATGGCCGAATGCTAGTGTACCTTAACCGAACCATTTTCTTTTTTTTCTTTGATTCTTCATAGCCGAATATCTCTCTATTCATAAGCAACATTCTCAATCGTTTCTTTTCAACCGTGGAAAATAGGTAAGGGTTCTTTTTCGTCTTCCATTAGTTTATAGTATTTGGCCGAATATTGATGGTGGTTTGAAGGTTTTCTTAGATCAAAATAAACGTTCATTCTATTAACGTTTATTTTTGTTATACTTTAGTGCGATAACGGAAGATTGGAAATCAAGAGGTCGTGTGTGACATAGAACGCTTGGATCGATTTCCCTTGTGGAACAAGAATATTTGTGGTAAGGAAATCTCGTTCTCAAAGCCTTTAGTCATAATCGATATATATATATGATTAGGACGTGCTAACGATCTTTGTCTTTGAAGACAATCAAGATAGGAAGAAACGGGCCGTATATAGTGTTCGGAAGAAGGGTGGTACCATTAATCCCCTAAGTATAAACAAAGGATCAGATCAAGCAATCCAGGATTTCCCACCGGGTTGTGGACGTTCATCCGAGGAGAATCAATTGTTTGAAGTAGTTCGTACTCCCGAACCATTATTTGTTCGTGGATTTGATTCGGTTAACGAACCATCAATCGGGGAGAAACCGCAAGTGGAAGTAGTTTAAAAATCCGAGGATAAATTTTAGATCGTTATGTTTAGATCGGTTTTATTATTAGATTATAATGATCATAAGTTATCGTGATATGTATAGGTGTTGATGAGCGGGAAAGTCTAGTTCTCACCATAACCAGGTGTGTAACTTCACACTTATCTTTCGGGTTAGATACTAAACAGTAAGTATTATGATAAATCGTAAAAATGGCAAAATCGAAAATTATGTGATAATTAACACTTTTGTGTAAATGCATGAAAACGGTTAAAGTCGGAAAAATTACTAGATCGATAAATTGAGCCGAAATATTTCTAGATCGATAAATTGAACCGAAATATTGCTAGATCGATAAATTGAGCCGAAATATTTCTAGGTCGATAAATTGAACCGAAATATTGCTAGATCGATAAATTGAACCGAAATATTGCTAGATCGATAAATTGAACCGAAATATTGCTAGATCGATAAATTGAGCCGAAATATTGCTAGATCGATAAATTGAGTCGAAATACTGCTAGATTGTCAAATTGGGCCGAAAGATCTGGTAGATCGATAAATTGGGCCATAAACCGCTAGATCGATAATATGGGCCAAAGTTTGCTAGATCGCTAATGGGCCAAAAACCTCTAGTTCGAGATATGGCCAAAGTTTAATACTATATTGTTAATAGGCCCAAATGAAAGGTTTTATTAAAAACTCATTTGTATTATGGGTTACTTGATAAATCATTTATGATTAAAGTTTGTTATTCATACATAAATGCATGGGATGGGATTTGAGGAAGAGAAGAAAGGCTTGTGGCCACGTATCTAGTTCGGTGGCTCTGCCACAAATTTTGGCTTAATGCCTCTAGTTCGGTGACTATGTCACAATCTAGTTCGGTAGTGCACTACAATATTATTTAAAAGGCTAAATGCCTACGATTGGTGTGTTTGGCGGGGTGGGTTGACTTGATCCCCACAGGTGTGCTTGGTTGGTACGGGGTGTGTAGCGGATGGAAATTAGGCTTGGTTGGGAAATTCATTTTACATGCATTTTAATATATTTTATTTCATTTTATATTGTTAAAGTTTGTAATTGGGCTCAATCCCAAATTAATGCCTTGATGGTCTGGCCCAATAATGGTGGTAAGTGAGTTACACACTGAGTTCTTTGTAACTCACCCCGTTTTATTATCCATCTCAGGTAATGGAAATTGATGTGGACTTGGCCGGGGATGACATGGTGGAGGCCATACTACGAGCGTGGATTTTATAAACTATGAACTTTATTTAAGTTACTTATTTTAATTACTATTTTGGGTATGTTGTAATAAGGCCTCTAATTATGTTTTTATGGATTGTTTTTATGTGTGGATGGATTTAACTTTATTTTTAGACTGTTAATATGGGCTTATGATTTCTTAAAAATATTGTGTTTTATAACAATTTTGGACACCTAAATTACTTTTCAATTTCTTTCAAATTCTTTTTTTAAAAAAAAAACTGCGTTAAGGTTTTGACTAATATATATATATAAGATTTCAACCAAGTATTTTTCTTAATTCATAATCATTGTACTTAGTTTTTATTAAACCTTATTTCTAAAGGCTTTGCATTACTGTTTTACTTAAATCATTAGAGAAATTTTGGATGTTCGTTCGTGTGACAAACCAAATCTCGCCTTAACGCATATACCGGTTTGGGGTGTTACATTTAATGGTATCGAGCACGCTTTCAAAACTCGGCTGTGGTTTGGGTTCAATAATGATGTTTATTTGAAAAACAATTCAAAATTTCTAGATTTTGATTTAAAGGTAGTATGGCACCATGAGCATCCCGCGCCAAGTCAAGTAAGTATCTGTATATCGATTGTTTATATTGTGATATGATCATAAGAAACACTCTAGAACTTCTAGTTTTAGGTGTTGAAAACCGTAGAGATTGAGACAATAGAATATGGTTGCGAAAACAACTCTATCTCTTTCATATCATAAAACATCGTTAATAAACAACTGAAATAGTATTTTGATTCATAAAACTCTTAATCAGATTAAATCAGTCATTATGAGCTCTAGAGGACGTGGTCGTGGACGCGGTAGACGTGGCCGTGGTAGAGGACGAGGTGTTAGAGGCGCAACCGAAGCACCGGATCATATGCCGGAAATGGATGCACCTGCGTCACTCGAAAGTGAGACGGGATCACATAATCATATGGAAGAAGATAATGCGGTGACACGAGCAATGCTGCGAGTCCTTGAAAAGGTCATTTGGAGCTAGAACCGGGCCAACATTACCGTGGGTCGATATCGGAACGCTTGAAATCAAGTGGTTTGAGGTTTTGAAGTGTCTCAAGTGTAGCTCCAAATGTCGTTGAATATTGGCTTGAGCGATGGCAAAGTGGAGCGAATTATGGACGATCTTGAGTGCAATCGTGGAACAAAAATTAGGGAGCGGTGTCCTTGTTAAGGGACGAAGCATACCAATGGTGGCTTATTGTCCGAGAAGGCAATGAAGCCGCATTAGTTAATTGGGAATTCTTTAAAGTTTCCTTCCAAGGAAATATGTATGAACGAAAGTTATGTTGATGCCGGAAGGAAGGAATTTTCGAATCTGGTCCAAGGGAATAAGACGGTGGCGTGATATGAAGTCGAGTTTTGCACTTGAGTCGCTATGCTCGAACAATAGTGGCAACAGATCATGAGCGTTGTGTGCGCTTTGAGGATGGCTTGAACGATGAATTGCGGGTTTTGATAGCCCCACAACAAGTTAGAACTTTTGCCACGCTTGTGGAAAAGGCCAAGATAGCCGAAGAGGTTAAGAACTCGGGCGTCGAATCGGGAACGAGCTAGAGGCAAGAGAGATATGAAGTATTCGGGTTCTTCAAAAGGTTTACGAAGAGGCCTCGGAACGAGGAACCAGCTCAAGGAAGAACACTGTAGTCGTGAATCGAGTCGAGATTGTGCTTGATTGTGGGAAAAGGCATTTCGAGAGTCTTTGGAAGAAAACGGGTGCTTGCTATAAATGCGGTCGATGGATCATCAATATAGGAATTGCCCTCGTTGAATGGATACAACTCGGGAAGCTCGTAATCATCGATGCACCACCGGCAAGAGGAATTCGGCAACCACCGAGAGGTCGTGGACCGGTCGTGGTGGTAATGGGGTGGACGTGGTCAAGGTGCAGCGGGTCGAGGCAATGGTCCTAGAGGCAACACAGATGCAAGAGAGCCAGGATTGGTATATGCAGTTAGACGCCGTGAGGATGGCAATGCACCTGATGTGATAACTGGTACGTTCTTCATTTTTGATGTACCATTTATTGCTTTGATAGATATTGGTTCTACCCATTCGTATGTTGCTAGCACCATATCCGAAACTTGAATTTAGACTCTGAAATTTCCGATAATGAGATGAAGGTAATTAGTCCTTTAGGACAATCGATATTGGTAAATAAACTGTTTAGAGATGTGCCCTTAGAAATTCAAGGAGAAATATTTTTGGCAAATTTGATGGAATTGCCTTTTGGCGAGTTCGATATCATTTTGGGCATGGATTTGGTTAAGCACCGCGCGAAATTGGATTGTCTTTGAAAAGAGGATGTCAATAAGGACGGTGGAGGATAAAGAAATAATTATGATGGGCGAGCGAAGGAATTACTTGGCAAATGTGGTATCTGCACTTAAGGCAGAAAAGTTGGTGCGAAAAGGGTATGGAGCATTTTTAGCATTTATTAGTGCTTTAGATGCCAAAGAGTTGTCGAGTGGAAGATGTGAGAACAGTGAAGGAATTTCGGATGTATTTCTGAAGAACTTCCGGTGTACCTCGGATCGGAAGTGGAATTTGGTATTGAGCTTTTGTTCGAAAGCGGCGGCCAGTGTCCATTGCTCCTTATAGAATGGCACCGAAGGAGTTGGTGGAGCTTAAAGCTCAAATTCAAGAATTGCTAGATCGAGGCTTTATTCGACCGAGTGTGTCTCCGTGGGGAGCACCGATTTTGTTTGTTAAGAAGAAAGATGGGTCGATGCATATGTGTATTGACTACTGAGCAATTAAATAAATTGACGATCAAGAATAGGTACCCTCGCCAAGAATTGACGACTGTTTGATCAATTGAAGGAGCTTGATTTTCTCCAAAATTGATTTGAGATCGGGTTATCATCACTTAAGGTGAAAGAAGCGGATATTCACAAGACGGCTTTTCGAACTCGTTATGGACATTATGAGTTTTTGGTGATGCCGTTTGGGTTGACCAATGCACCACCGTGCATTTATGGATATGATGAACCGGGTCTTTCAACCATATTTAGACCGGTTTGTGGTGGTATTCATAGATGACATTACGGTATATTCAAGGAATGAAGAAGAGCATGATTCGCTTTTGCGGAATTGTATTGCGATTACTTGAGATAATCAAGCGTATGCCAAATTCGGTAAATGTGAATTCAGTTAAGGGAAGTGACTTTCTTGGGTCATGTGGTGTCACCAGAAGGAATAAGGGTGGATCCTCGGAAGATTGAATTTGTATTGGATTGGAAACCACCAAAGTCGAGTCGAGATTCGGAGTTTCTTGGGTTTGGTGGTTACTATAGACGCTTTGTTGAGGGGTTTTCGTTGATTGCTGCACCCTAACTAAGCTTTTGCGAAAAAGGAGTACCGTTTATATGGGTGAAAAATAGCAAGAAAGTTTTGATGAATTGAAGAAGATTTTGTGAAGCGCGGTATTGATTCAACTCGAGGTGGAAAGGAGTTTACGATTTATTGTGATGCGTCGCATACGGGATTAGGTTGCGTATTGATGCAAAGTGGGAAAGTGGTAGCTTATGCTTCTCGTCGATTGAGACCGCACGAAGTAAACTACCCTACTCATGACTTGGAGTTAGCTGCAGAGTGTTTGCTCTAAAGATTTGGAGGCATTACCTCTACGGTGAAAAGTCTATCATCTATACGGATCACAAGAGTCTTAAGTATCTTCTTACTCAGAAGGAATTAAACTTGAGACAACGAAGATGGGTGGAGCTGTTAAAGGACTATGATTTCTCAATCAAGTATCATCCTGGAAAAGCTAATGTGGTAGCGCACGCTGCGTTAAGTCGTAAGGTGGTATCTCGATTTGAGAGCAATGTTTGCCCATTTAAGTTTGTACGAGGATGGTAGTCTGATAGCGGAACTTCAGGTGAAGCCTCTATGGTTGGAGCAAATTAAGAAAAAGCAAATATTAGATGAAAAGTTGGGACCTTTACTTCAACAAGTTGAAAATGGAGGAATAGAGGATTTTGGTATAAACACGGAAAGGTGTGTTGTGCTTTCGTGGAAAAGTCTCAGATGCCTAAGGACTCGGATCTGAGACAAATGATTCTACGAGAGGCGCATAGTAGCCCTTATGCTATGCACCCGGAGGAAATAAGATGTATCGGGATCTTCGTGAACAATATTGGTGGCGTAGGTAAGCGTGAGATTTACGAATTTGTGGGAAAATGTTAAACTTGTCGGCAAGTGAAGGCGGAACATCAATTGCCGTCAGGATTATTACAACCAGTAAAGATTCCTCTATGGAAATGAGAGCGGATAACAATGGATTTTGTTAGTGGGTTACCTTTAACACCTACTAAGAAAAACCCTGTTTGGGTAATTGTTGATCGCTTGACGAAGATCGCTCATTTTCTACGATTCAGACGGATTACTCGTTACAGAAGTTGGCTAAGCTGCAGACGTATCCGAAATCGTGAGGTTGCATGGGGTACTGCGTCTATTATATCGAGATAGGGATCCTAGGTTTACGTCACGGTTTTGGAAAGCATTGCATGAAGCTTTGGGAACAAAGCTAAACTTGAGACGGCTTTTCATCCTCGATCGGATGGTCAATCGTAAAGAGTAATTCAGATTCGGAAGACATGTTAAGGGGTTGTATAATCGACTTCAAAGGTAGTTGGGAGGATTTTCTACCATTGGCGAATTTGCTTACAACAATAGCTATCGATCTAGCATTCGGATGGCACCCTACGAGGCATTATATGGTCGTGAGGTGTCGTTCTCCTAGTTGTTGGACCGAATTGGGCGAACGACAGATGTTAGGTCCAGAGTGATCTACGAAACGGAAGAAAAGTAAAAGCTATTCGAGCACACGGTTAAAGGAAGCTTCAGATAGACAAAAGTCGTATGCAGATCCGAAGCATAGAAGTATCGAGTATCTTTGTGGGGATCAAGTGTTCTTGAAGGTCTCACCTTGGAAGAAGATTTTTAGGTTTGGGAAGAAGGGCAAATTGAGTCCTAGATACATTGGACCATATCGTGTGGTGAAGCGTGTTGGTCCGGTGGCCTATCAGATCGAATTACCTCGGAGTTGAGTCGATTCATAATGTTTTTCATGTTTCCATGCCGAGGCGCTATAGATCGGATCCTTCGCACATAGTACCCGGTAGAAGAAGTGGAGTTGAAGTCGACTTGTCTTTTGAGGAGGAACCGGTGGAAATCTTAGACCGAGATGTTAAGGTGCTAAGAAAGAAAACCGTGCCGTTGGTCAAGATTTTATGGCGTAACCACCGAGTGGAGGAAGCCACGTGGGAGCCTCGAGGATGCAATTCGACAACAATACCCTCACCTTTTTCAACTGTAAATTTCGAGGACGAAATTTTTTTAGGAGGGTAGAGTTGTAACACCCTAAAATTCGAGTATCGATTATTGCATGATTTGGTGTTTAGATTATGAAGGAAAATTTTCTTATTATTTTTCGTGTTTATTATAGTCTGAAGAAGAATTAGAATTATTCGGGATGGAATAATTTTTAGTTTTAAAATTTATTGAAGTGGAGCAAGTGGCATTGACACATAAGTTAATTAATGTGTCAAAGTGTAGCATAAGATGAGTATATGGCAAAGTGGTGTTGGCGCATGAGTTAGTGCATGAGGAGAAGGTTCGAATCCCTTGTTTAGCATCTAGATGAATTTTATTTTTAATTTTCTGCACATGTATAGCAAAGTGTCGGCCAAGTGCATATATGGTAAGTGTTGACCTTGTTATTTTTAGTTAGTATATCAAAGGATTAAGGAAATTGTTAACTTATGGAAGGGAATCAAGAAATTAAGGAAAGATATGAAGATATGGGGCAAGTATCAAGGAAAAGGTTATGGAAATAAAATCATGGCCATTTGACCATGCATAGGGACGGCAATATGGTCTAGGGGGGGAGCCAAATTTTTGGTGTTAGTTTGGCTAGGTTTTGAAGTCTCTTTTTGGTCATTCTTAGTTTTGTGCATAGTTTTGCAAATTCTCTCAACCTCTCTCCCTTGGCTGAATTTGATCCTTGGTAAGCCTTGATTATTTTGACCATTTTGTCATTATTGCACATCATTTGGTATTCTTTTTGTGCCTTTTTCTCATTAGTGCCGAAATCACCTACATCAAAAGACCATTCCTTTCTTTTCTCTCCTTTTCTCCATTGCCGAATGTGCCTTGATCTTAAACTCATCTCTTTCTTTCTCTTTTGTTTTCTTTGAAAACCGAATTATCATCATCCCTATTCTCTTATTTTGATTTCTTTTCAATCAATACTTTCTCCTTTAATCTCTTCATGGCCGAATGTTAGTGTACCTTAACCGAACCATTTTCTTTTTTCTTTGATTCTTCATAGCCGAATATCTCTCTATTCATAAGCAACATTCTCAATCGTTTCTTTTCAACCGTGGAAAATAGGTAAGGGTTCTTTTTCGTCTTCCATTAGTTTATAGTATTTGGCCGAATATTGATGGTGGTTTGAAGGCTTTCTTAGATCAAAATAAACGTTCATTCTATTAACGTTTATTTTGTTATACTTTAGTGCGATAACGGAAGATTGGAAATCAAGAGGTCGTGTGTGACATAGAACGCTTGGATCGATTTCCTTGTGGAACAAGAATATTTGTGGTAAGGAAATCTCGTTCTCAAAGCCTTTAGTCATAATCGATATATATATATGATTAGGACGTGCTAACGATCTTTGTCTTTGAAGACAATCAAGATAGGGAAGAAATGGGCCGTATATAGTGTTCGGAAGAAGGGTGGTACCATTAATCCCCTAAGTATAAACAAAGGATCAGATCGGCAATCCGGGATTTCCCACCGGGTTGTGGACGTTCATCCGAGGAGAATCAATTGTTTGAAGTAGTTCGCACTCCCGAACCATTATTTGTTCGTGGATTTGATTCGGTTAACGAACCATCAATCGGGGAGAAACCGCAAGTGGAAGTAGTTCAAAATCCGAGGGTAAATTTTAGATCGTTATGTTTAGATCGGTTTTATTATTAGATTATAATGATCATAAGTTATCGTGATATGTATAGGTGTTGATGGCGGGAAAGTCTAGTTCTCACCATAACTAGGTGTGTAACTTCACACTTATCTTTCGGGTTAGATACTAAACAAGTAAGTATTATGATAAATCGTAAAAATGGCAAAATTGAAATTTATGTGATAATTAACACTTTTGTGTAAATGCATGAAAACGGTTAAAGTCGAAAAAATTACTAGATCGATAAATTGAGCGAAATATTTCTAGATCGATAAATTGAACCGAAATATTGCTAGATCGATAAATTGAACGAAATATTGCTAGATCGATAAATTGAACCGAAATATTGCTAGATCGATAAATTGAATCGAAATATTGCTAGATCGATAAATTGAGCGAAATATTGCTAGATCGATAAATTGAGTGAAAATCTTGCTAGATTGTTAAATTGGGCGAAAGATCGCTAGATCGATAAATTGGGCCATAAAGCGCTAGATCGATAATATGGGCCAAAGTTTGCTAGATCGCTAATGGGCCAAAACCCTCTAGTTCGAGATATGGCCAAAGTTTAATACTATATTGTTAATAGGCCCAAATGAAAGGTTTTATTAAAAACTCATTTGTATTATGGGTTACTTGATAAATCATTTATGATTAAAGTTTGTTATTCATACATAAATGCATGGGATGGGATTTGAGGGAAGAGAAGAAAGGCCCTGTGGCCACGTGTATCTAGTTCGGTGGCTCTGCCACAAATTTTGGCTTAATGCCTCTAGTTGGTGACTATGTCACAATCTAGTTCTGTAGTGCACTACAATATTATTTAAAAGGCTAAATGCCTACGATTGGTGTGTTTGGCGGGGTGGGTTGACTTGATCCCCACAGGTGTCTTTGGTTGGTACGAGGGTGTGTAGCGGATGGAAATTAGGCTTGGTTGGGAAATTCATTTTACATGCATTTTAATATATTTTATTTCATTTTATATTGTTAAAGTTTGTAATTGGGCTCAATCCCAAATTAATGCCTTGATGGTCCGGCCCAATAATGGTGGTAAGTGAGTTACACACTCGAGTTCTTTGTAACTCACCCCGTTTTATTATCCATCTCGGTAATGGAAATTGATGTGGACTTGGGCCGGGGATGACATGGTGGAGGCCATACTACGAGCGTGGGTTTTATAAACTATGAACTTTATTTAAGTTACTTATTTTAATTACTATTTTGGGTATGTTGTAATAAGGCCTCTAATTATGTTTTTATGGATTGTTTTTATGTGTGGATGGATTTAACTTTATTTTTAGATCATTAATATGGGCTTATGATTTCTTAAAAATATTGTGTTTTATAACAATTTTGGACATCTAAATTACTTTTCAATTTCTTTCAAATTCTTTTTTTAAAAAAAAAACTGCGTTAAGGTTTTGACTAATATATATATATAAGATTTCAACCAAGTATTTTTCTTAATTCATAATCATTGTACTTAGTTTTTATTAAACCTTATTTCTAAAGGCTTTGCATTACTATTTTACTTAAATCATTAGAGAAATTTTGGATGTTCGTTCGGTGTGACAAACCAAATCTCGTCTTAACGCATAGACCTGGTTTGGGGTGTTACATCCAAGGTGATACTTTCAAGAATACCTTATCACCAACCTAAAATTCTATCTCTTTTCATTTAAGATCAGTATAAAACTTTTGACGATTAGAGGCTGCTTTCAAACTATTTTGAATTACTTTAACCTTTTCTTCAGTTTCACGGACTAAGTCAACTCTGTGTATCATTTTCTCACTGAGCTCTGTCCAATACAATGGAGTTCTACATTTAAGACAGTACAGAGCCTCATATGGTGCCCTTTTAATACTGGACTGGTAACTGTTATTGTAAGCAAATTCAACTAAAGGCATATATTTTTCCCAGTTACCTTCGAAATCCATAATACAACACCGAAACATATCTTTCAAAATCTGTATAACATGTTCGGATTGTCTATCAGTCTGAGGATGGAACACAGTGCTAAAATGTAACTGTGTACCTAATGTGTAACACCCCTTACCCGTATTCGATGTCGGAACAGGGTACGAGGCATTACAAGACTTGTACACCAACAATTTTACAATACCGAGATATGAATTTCTACTGCAAATAAAAACTTTTCATAACACCTCTTAAATAAGCCTACGAGGCTTAAATCACGCTTTAGAGATGGTTCGAGATCAAATCGAGCTCCTTAAGAGATTCCTAATAGACTTGGAACTTTTTTTCCTTAAACAGTCCACACGCCCGTGTGGAGGAAAGGACACACCCGTGTGGCATATCGTATGCCCGTGTTCCACACCCGTGTGGAATTATTTTTCAATTCGAACCTACAGGGGTTTTCATACGGCCGGACACACGCTGGTGTCTCTGGCCCGTGTCCCTCACACGGCCTCAACACGCCCATGTCTTAGCCCGTGTGCCAAAAACCTTGGCATTCTATTTCTAACGTCATCACCTCATAAATGTCACACAGCCTAGGCACACGCCCGTGTCCTTTGACAGTATGGTGAATTAAATTCCTAATTTCAGGTGCAGACTTCACACGGCCTGGGCACACGCCCATGTCCTTGGCCATGCCTTCCACAAGGCTGAGACACATGGCCCTGTCTCTGCCTGCGTGTTTACTACTGAGCATACTGACTTGCAAACCTAGCATGCAAGGGGACACATGGCCTAACCGCAAGCCCATGAGTTTGACCGTGTGTCACACACGGCCTAGACACACGCCTGTGTGTCTACCCGTGTGGACAAGAACAAGGCTATTTGCTAAGCTCATTCCATCACCCTAACTCATACAAACATGATTCACATCAAACCTTCAACCCATTCATGCATAATTAAACCAAGTAAATCATCATGCTACTTGCACAATCATGAATAACCTCATCTTTTCATAAATTAGTAAGGAGGAGCCACCAACTATGGCCTTATACAAAAGAGTTCATCTTTGAATATGCCAACACATTTGGCCAAAACAATATGACATTCAACTAAGTTTAGACCCTATACATGCCATACTCAAAATGCTAAGCCTAATTATACCAACATGTGCTGATAGTGTGGGTGATCCTTTGCTTTTCTCCGTATCCCAAGCTGGCTCTTCAACACTATAAAATAAGGGAAAAGAAAGGGAGTAAGCTTTAAGCTTAGTAAGTCTACATGTAAACAATAAGCATCATACCATATGCTAATAAACCAAAAACATTACACTCTATGTAATAACAATTCACATTTTCATAATCATGCTTACTCATCTCAACTCTTACCACATCCCAACCATAAATCATGCACATTGCTAATATTTATTTGTAATTATGTCCTGCACTTAAAACCACAAAGCCACATGAAATGTTTACTTAATCAAGTTTCTCGATGAACCCTTCAGAATAATACAAGATACCCGGTGGTTTCGCACACAGCCTACCATTAATTAATAATAGGGTGGTATCGCACACAACCCACCAAAAATGATAATTACGGTGGTATCGCACATAGCCCACCAAATGATAATATAAACGATGGTATCACACACAACCCATCGTGAATAGATAACAAGGTGGTATCGCACACATCAAACCAAATGATAATATAAACGATGGTATCGCACACAGCCCATCGACAATTACACATTTACGAATATTTATCCGTGCCCACATTTCTATTCCGAGGTTCCTTCGAGAATTACTCATTTTCTACCATTTTCAATCAATCACACCAATAAGCATGTACATTCATACAATGCATCAATAGGTAAAAACATATGTATTAAGGATGTATCATTTACACGTAAACTTACCTCGGTGCAAAATATGTTAATTTGAGGTTTAGTCCGAAACCTTACCTTTTTCCCGATCAAGGTTGTTTCCACATTCTTCTTGATCTATAATAATAAAATTTACTCATTTAATCATTACATACATCAAAACACTTCAAAATTTCTACTTTGGAAAAAAATGACCATTTTGCCCTTATACTTTGGTAAAATTATAATTTTGCCCCTAGGCTCGTAAAATGAAATGTGTTCATTTTTCACGCACTCAAGCCTATCCAATTCATATTCCCTCTTATAGCAACTCAAGATTTCAATGATTTCTTGCATTTACTACCCATTTTACAACCTTTACAAAATGGTCCTTTTAGGTGTTTTCATAGAAACACCTTTCACAAAAGTTATTTCTTAACCCACTAACAATCATTTTCTTCCATAAAAACTCAGCAAACAACATAAACACTCTCATGGAAAATCCCTAATCTTTCAACCATTTTGCAAAATAGTCCCCTCTTTAGCTAGCTTAAGCTTTAGAGGTTCCAAAAGTACAAAAATTATCAATAAAAACCACCAAGATCACTTACTTGTAGAGATTGAAATGACTGAAAATTTTCAAGCTTCTAAACCCCTTCTCTTGTTGAAATTTTTGGTGGTAGGGAGAATGAGAAAAGATGATATCTTTTCTTTCTTTATTTTTCTCTTATTTTATTGATTAAGTCACCAAACTCACCTAACCATTGACCAATTGATTTTTCTTGTCCCTATGGCCGACCATCCCTTCCCCAATGGCCTAATTGCACATTAAGGACCTCCAATTTAATATTATATAGCTATTAGACTCCTCTAGCTTGTAAAATAAAACTTTCGCACTTTATGCGATTTAGTCCTTTTTCGCAATTGAGCATGAAATCACCAAAATTAATGCACCAAAATTTCCATGCACTCATACAATCACGATATAATACATATAATAATATTAAAAATAATTTCTCAGGTCTCAAATTAGTGGTCCCAAAACCACTATTCTGACTAGCCCCAAAATCGGGTTGTTACAACTCTCCCCCATTCAGAGATTTTCATCCCCGAAAATCTTACCGGTAAAGAGATTTGGGTACTGCTCTCTCATAGATTCTTCCGGTTCCCACATAGCCTCTTCTACACCGTGTTTTTGCCATAACACTTTCACTAATGCTATACTTTTGTTCCTCAATTGTTTAACCTATCTAGCAAAAATCTGAATTGGTTTCTCTTCATAAGTCATGTCCGGTCGTATCTCAATCTTGGTCGGAAGGATCACATGCGAAGGATCGAAACGATACCATCACAACATCGACACATGAAACACGTTGTGTATTCTCTCTAACTCTGCCGGCAAAGCCAACCGGTAAGCTACTGACCCAATCCTTTCAATAACCTCATACAGCCCTATGAATCGTGGACTCAATTTGCCCTTTCGACCAAATCTCAATATTTTCTTCCACGGGGATACTTTCAGGAATACTTTATCGCCCACTTGAAACTCGATTTCTTTCCTTTTTAAATCTGCGTATGACTTTTGTCGATCTGAAGCAACTTTCCGAATATCACGGATCACTTTCACTTTCTCCTCAAATTCCTTAACTAGATCAACTCCGTGAATTTGCTTCTCACTAAGCTCGGTCCAATACAATGGAGTCCGACACTTGCGTCCATATAAGGCTTCATATGGTGCCATCTGTATACTCGACTGATAACTGTTGTTGTAGGCAAACTCAACCAAAGGTAGATATTTTTCCCAACTACCTTCGAACTCTAAAACACAGCATCGGAGCATATCCTCAAGAACTTGAATCACTCTTTAGGATTGCCCATCGGTTTGCGGGTGGAACGCGGTACTAAAATTCAATTTCGTACCCAAGGCTTCTTGCAACTTTTTCCAAAACCTCGAAGTAAATCTTGGATCTCTATCCGAAATAATGGATATAGGCACCCCATGTAATCTCACAACCTCGGCAATATACAGCTCAACCATCTTGTCAAGTGAGTAATCCACACGCACCAGTATAAAGTGAGCCGATTTCGTTAATCTATTTACAATAACCCACACAACATCTTTCTTTTTCGGAGTCATAGGTAACCCCGTTATGAAATCCATTGTGATCCGATCCCACTTCCACTCGGGAACCATCACTGGTTGAAGTAATCCCGAAGGTACTTGATTCTCAGCTTTCACTTGTTGACAGGCCAAACACTTGGTAATAAACTCGGAGATATCTATTTTCATACCCCGCCACCAATACAACTTCTTTAAATTATTGTACATTTTTGTGCTGTCCGGTTGTACTGACAAACAACCATTGTGTGCTTCACATAAAATTTTCCGGATCAACTCATCATCTTTAGGTACACAAATTCTATCATGGAACATCAAACATTCATCTGTACCAATCCGAAAATCAGAGTTATTCCCCGATTCGCACTGAGCTCTCTTAACTTGCATCTCACTATCATTCTTTTGAGATTCACGTATCTGCTGAAGAAATAATGGTCTAGCCCTCAACTCGGCCTATATAAAACCATCACCAGACAATTCTAAGCTCGTGCTCATGGCTCTTAAAGCATACAGGGATTTTCTACTCAAGGCATCCGCAACCACATTAGCTTTCCCCGGATGGTAATCGATTACTGACTCATAGTCCTTTAGTAATTCGAGCCATCGCCATTGTCGCAAATTCAAATCCTTTTGATTCATCAAGTATTTGAAACTCTTGTGATCAGTGAAGATTCGGCACTTCTCTCCATACAAATAATGACGCCAAATCTTCAAGGCAAAAATAATCGCAGCCAACTCCAAATCGTGGGTCGGATAATTTTTCTCATGCGATTTTAGCTGTCTCGAGGCATAAGCTACTAATTTTCCCTCTTGCATTAGCACACAACCAAGATAATTTAATGATGCATCACTATAGACCACAAACTCTTTTCCCGACTCAGGTTGTACTAACACCGGAGCTTTGGTCAACAAAGCTTTCAGTTTCTCAAAACTCTGTCGGCATTTGTCTGTCCACTCAAACTTAACATATTTATGTACTAATCTCGTCATCGGTGTAGCAATCATGGAGAACCCTTTAACGAACCGTCTGTAGTAACCTGCTAAACCCCAAAAGCTCCTAATCTCTGACACATTCTTCGGAGGTTTCCACTCCACGATAGCTGATATCTTACTCGGATCAACTCTAATGCCATCACCCGACACAATGTGTCCTAAGAATCTGACCTCTCGGATCCAAAACTCACTCTTGCTAAACTTAGCATACAACTGCTTATCTCTTAGAGTCTGCAAAACAGTTCTTAGGTGCTCCGTGTGCTCATTCTCATCCCGAGAATAAATTAGTATTTCGTCAATAAAAATGACTACAAATTTATCTAAGTACAGTCGGAAGATACGGTTAATCAAATCCATAAAGACCGTAGGAGCATTCGTTAATCCAAATGGAATGACAAGGAACTCATAATGGCCATACCTCTTCCGAAACACAGTTTTCGGCACATCTTGCTCCTTAACTCTCGGCTGGTAATAGCCAGACCTTAGATATATCTTAGAAAACACTGTGGCTACCTTCAATTGGTCGAACAAATCATCGATCCTTGACAAAGGATACTTATTGTTTACTGTCAGCTTGTTAAGTTGTCTGTAGTCTATACACAATCTCATCGACCCATCTTTCTTCTTTACAAAAAGTACTGAAGCACCTCACAGTGAATAGCTCGGTCTTGCAAAACCCTTATCCATTAACTCTTGCAACTGAACCTTCAACTCTTTTAACTCTAACGGTGCCATTCTATACGAGGCAACAGAAATAGGTGCTGTACCCGGAACTAACTCCATACCAAATTCGACCTCTCTAACTAGAGGCAATCCG
This sequence comes from Gossypium sturtianum, assembly GCA_025698515.1. NCBI lineage: Eukaryota > Viridiplantae > Streptophyta > Magnoliopsida > Malvales > Malvaceae > Gossypium > Gossypium sturtianum. Next base: position 44,924,604 of record CM046948.1, read on the forward strand.
GGTAACTCTTTCGGAAACACATCTGGATACTCGTACACCACAGGAACTGATTCAATCTTTACCTCAGACTCTTGAGTATTCAAAAAAAAGGCGAGATAGGACTCACACCCTTTTCTCATGTATTTCTCAGCTACCATAGACGAAATCACTACAGGCATATTATCCGATTTACCTGATTCAACCCGAATGACATCTCCATTTACACATCTCAATATAATAAACTTACTACCACAATTTACTAAAACATTATGAGTAGTCAACCAATCCATGCCAAGAATCAGATCAAATTCATCAAACGGCAACAACATGAGATTTGCCGGAAAACAATGACCTCTAATTGTCAAAGGACAATTTCTACACACCTTGTCAACTAGCACATGTTTGCCTAACGGGTTTGACACTTTTACCACAAACTCTGTAGACTCAACAATCATACTCATGCTAGATACCAATTTCATGGAAATATAAAAATGGGTAGACCCCGGATCAATCAAAGCAAAAATAGAGATATCATGAAGAGAAAAAGTACCCGTTATCACATCTGGAGATGATGCCTCTTCGCGAGCGCAAATGGAATAAGTCCTTGCAGGTGCTCTGCCCTCTGACCTCACAGTAGGATCTCTAGGCACACATCTATTACTAGTCCCACTCCTCGGGTTCCTTTGTGGTCTACCCCTCGAAGGTACATTGCTCGCTCTTACTTCTTGTTTTCTGTCTGTCTCATCCTTCTCAAGACAGTTCCGAATGAAATGGTCAGGTGAGCCACACTTGTAGCAATTATGGTTGTTTCCCCAACACTCCCCAGTGTGTTGTCTACCACAATTTAGACACTCTAATTTATTTGACTTTGTATTGCCCACACTTGCCATTGAGGTGGCTTGAACTCTCAGGCCCGTATTCGTATTACCTCGATCGCGGCGTGAATACCCATTTGAAGCAGTCGCCCGAGGGTTCATTTCCTTGGACCTCTTTGATTGAGCTTGGAACGATTTACTCATCGGCCTCTTCATTGCATCTTGGGCCTCCATCATGGCTTTTCTCTTTTCCTTATTCAACTCCTCAGCCTTGCAAGCTCTATCGAACAGCACCACAAATTCTTTCAATTCCAAGATCCCAACTAGTAATCTGATATCCTCATTCAGCCCATCTTCGAACCTCTGGCACAAAATAGCTTCCGTAGATACACACTCTTGGGCATACTTACTGAGCCTAACAAATTCGCGCTCATACTCTGCCACAGTCATCTTGCCTTGCTTCAATTCAAGGAACTCCTTCCGTTTCTGGTCAACAAATCACTGACTTATATACTTCTTTCGGAACTCTTCTAAGAAGAAGTCCCATTTCACTCTCTCCCTTGGAACTACCGATGTCAATGTTTTCCACCAGTGGTATGCCGAGTCCCTCAGCAACGACACAGCACATTTTAAGCTCTCCTCAGGTGTGCAAGGGAGTTCATCGAATACCCGCATAGATTTCTCAAGCCAGAAATTCACTCTCTCAGGGTCATCATCTATATTGGCTCTAAATTCCTCGGCCCCTTATTTTCGAATCTTATCGACCAAAGGTTTGGTCATTCTCACCAAACCTATACCTTGAGGAGCCACTGAGACTGGCTGAGGTATAGGTGGGGGTGGAGGAGGTTGAGCATTAGGGTTCGCTCGTACAAACTCAGTGTACCAATTACTCATCATGTGGAGAAAGGCTTCCCGAGCCTCTTCTCCTTGACCCAAAGTCTCGGGTCTACTTTTTATAGGCGCAGTCCCTTGCGCGGGAGCCGGTGCATTACTAGCAGCGTCATCAGCAGCAGCTCGGTCGAGATCTATTTACTATACGAAAATAGAGTTTAACATTGTCAGGAATCACCACACTATCAATCTGCTTATGGCATGTATAGCTAGACTCTCACACACGCTACGGTAGTTCGAGAACAGACTAAACTATAGCTCTGATACCACTAAATGTAACACCCCTTACCCGTATTCGATGCCGGAACAGGGTACGAGGCATTACTAGACTTGTACACCAACAATTTTGCAATACCGAGATATGACTTTCTACTCCAAATTAAAACTTTTCATAACACCTCTTAAATAAGCCTACGAGGCTTAAATCACGCTTTAGGGATGGTTCGGGATCAAATCGAGCTCCTTAAAAGATCCCTAATAGACATAGAATTTTTTTTTCCTTAAACAGTCCACACGCCCGTGTGGAGGAAAGAACACGCCCGTCTGGCATATCGCATGCCCGTGTTCCACACCCGTGTGGAATTATTTCTCAATTCAAACCTACAGGGGTTTTCACACGGCTGGACACATGCCCGTGTCTCTGGCCCGTGTCCCTCACACGGCCTCGACACGCCTGTGTCTTAGCCCGTGTGCCAAAAACCTTGGCATTCTGTCTCTGACGTCATCACCTCATAAATGTCACACGGCCTAGGCATACGCCCGTGTCCTTCGACTGTGTGGCAAATTAAATTCCTAATTTCAGGTGCAGACTTCAACATGGTGTAACACCCCTTACCCGTGTTCGAAGTTGGAACCGGATACGAGGTATTACCTAACTTACTTGCTTAAACATAATGCAACGGGCTATAAAATTTTGGTACAGCTTAAAAACCTTCCATTTAGACTCATAACCTACACATCCTGAGCCTACGAGGCCTTAAACATACTCCCGGAAGGTTTCGAAATTAAACTGGGAACTTTTATGCACTGGTGAAATTTTTTGTCTAAACAAGGGCCACACGCCCGTGTTGCCCAAGGGACACGCCCGTGCGCCCCTGAGACATGCCCATGCTCCTTGCCCGTGTCTCTCACACGGCCTCGACACGCCCGTGTCTTAGCCCGTGTGCCAAAACCTTGGAATTCTGTTTATGATGTCATCACCTCACTATGGTCACATGGCCAAGGCACACGCCCGTGTCCTTAGACTGTGTGTCGAATTAAATTCTAAATTTTAGGTGTAGACTTCACACGGCTTGGGCACACGCCCATGTCCATGGCCGTGTCTTCCACACGGCTGAGACACACAGCCGTGTCTCTACCCGTGTGTTTACTACTGAGCATACTGACTTGTAAACCTAGCATGCAAAGGGGGCACACGGCCAATTAACACGCCCATGGGGCTGGCCGTGTGTCACACACAGCTTAGACAGACGCCCATGTGTCTACCCGTGTGGACAATAAAAAGGCTATATTCCAAGCCAAATGCCACCCTACATAGCAACCATACTTATACCAACTTAAATCAAACATCCACACAAGCATAAACTTCATGATTCATCATCAATGAATATATATAAACTTGTCAAGTGTTGGCCCAACTTCAATGACCGTATACAAAATGAATTTGCTAACATAAATAGCCAACACTTTTGGCTTGCAAATATAACATAACAAAATACCCAAGTCCTATACATGCCGTACTCAAAATAAATCTAACTTGGTTGTCGAAACCATTTTTTGTAAAATGGGTCGACTTTGGTTTTGAAAATGGAAACAAAAAACGGGAGTCGCCACTAATCTTTTTTGATGAGGTGTGATCGGGTCAACTCGTAATTTAGTCATTTTAATAATAGATTTGATTTATTAAAACAATAGTTTTGGTCTACAAAATTTAGAAAAATGGGTTCGGGAGTCGATTACGCACGAGGAAGGATCAGCATCCTCGTGACGCCCAAAATTGGTACCTAATTGATTATTTGATGTCTTTATGTCGAAAATTTGAAAAGATTTTAAAATACAATCCTCTTTATTTAAAAGAAAACTTGAACAAATTAAAATGAATGCTAAGACCCTCTTATTTCGAAGAAGTAAAATGTCACGCCCAGTAAGTTAGGGTACGACATTTCGAGTTCCCGAAGCTGAGCTTGCCTTTCGACTTTTAAAACTCGTGCATTTAAGCCTGAGGAGGATATTCAGTTATTTGGGTCAAATGAAAAACCGGAACCTAGTAAGTTAGGGCACGATTTCTCGAAGTTCCAAATACAGAATACTACCTTTGTTTTTTTAGAAATCCTTACCTCGAGATAACAAAATGTCACATCCAATGAGTTAGGACACGTCATTTTGAATTCCCGAGAATAATTTTTTTTATTTAACTTTTATACTTTAATTTTAAAAAGAAAATAATAGGTTATATAGATTCGTCGAGAAAAATCGAAACCCAGTAAGTTAGGGTACGATTTCTTTCGAACCTTAAAACGCAGAGTATTCGCTTATTTTAAAACAAAAACTTTAATGGATCCGATAAAATGGAATATGATCTTATGGCAAGATGTAAAATGAATTTTAGTGTTAATGTATGCAACAAAATAATGATAATGACAATAATAAATATAAATATCGATAATGAATAGTCGAAATTCGAAAGTATGTGCAACAAAATATAAATACATAAATAAATAAGTAATGAAATAGCAATAATAAGTGTAAAAATTTAAAATAAAGCAAATCGAAATAAAAAAATAATAAGGGTAAAAATAAGAATAAGATAAAAATAAAAACGAATAAAGAGCAAATTAATTATAAAAAAATGAGTAAGTAAATGTTTAAAAATAATGATAATAGTAATAAACATAAAATACTAATAATGATAGTAATAATAACGGTAAAGAAAATAATAATAGTAACAAAATAATAATAATAATATAATAATAATAATAATAATAATAATAATAATAATAATAATAAAGGATAAAATAAAGGAAATAAATTACTATAAAGTACTAAAAAGTAAAGAGCAATAAATAAATAAATAACGAATAAATAAAATAAAAATAAATAAATAATGAATAAAATAATATATATAAAAAATTAATTTTATAAATAGTGAAAATTAAGTGAATGAAGAACAAATTGAGATTAAATAATAATAATAATAATAATAATAATAAATAATACATTAATAAAAAATAATAAAAATAAAATAAATAAATAAAAAGAGTAATAATAATGATAATAATAGTAATAATAATAATATTTAGATAAATAAACATTAAAGAAATAATGGTAATAATAATAAAGTTAATTAATAATATATTAATAATAATATGTTAATAATACAATTAATAATAATAGTAATAATAATATTAAAAACAATAGTAAGAATAATAAGAATAATAATAACAAAAAATAATAGTAATAGTAATAATAATAATATTAATGATAAAAATAATAACAGCAATATTAATAATAACAATATCAATATTAAAATAGTGATAAAAAATAGCAAAATTAACAGAAGAAAATAAAAAAGGGACTAAATCGGAGTAAAAATAAAATTTAAAGCCTAAATCGTAATAAATCTAGACAAAATAGGACCAAAATCGAACACGCTTAAATCATCGAGGATCTATTCGGAAAATAACCCGATCCTGGACACGTGTCTGTCTCTCAGAGCGTTAGTAGGTCGGGGACTCGATTGAAATGCGCAACAAATTCGTGGTCAAATTTAAAAAATAAAAAAATAAAGAAAAATGACTAAATCAAAATAGCCCAAAAAAGCGGAAGGACCAGGGTTGCAAATAACCCAATTAACAGAAACACGCGGATCCTCTGGACGGGTCGGGTCACACGCGCGGATCCTGTCAAAAATGGCGCCGTTTTGGCGTTTAAAAATTGAAGCAAAACGACGCCGTATTCTGTGTCTACATAAGGCCGATTTTTAAAAAAAAAACTCATTTTTTTGTTTCTGCTGAAAAAAAAGGAAAGGGGCTCATTTTTTTCTCTGGACTAAGTCCAGAATCCGGCCGAGGGAAACACCGTGGCTCTGCTGTGCTCTCACGGGCTTGCCACCACAGCGCTGCAGTACAGCCGGAAGTTCGAAAGGTAATATTTTTGTTTTGTTTTTTTTATAAATATATATGTATATGTATACTGTTAAAAAATAAAGAAAATATATATATGTATATTGTTTGTATATTCGAAAGAGGAGAATAAAGAGAAAGAAAGAAAAAATTAAATAAAGCAAAAAGAAAAAAGAAACTTAGATGAACGAAACGAAATGCAACCTTTTTTTTCTCTGTTGAATCTTTTCTTTTGTATTTGATCTTTTTTTTTATTTTAAAAATCCCTCCCCCACATTGCTGTAATACAAGGCTTTTATAGCCGAAAATACAAGTTCATTTATCTCTCCTTTTTACTGTTCTTTGCTCTATTTTTGCTGCTTTCTTTTTTTGTTGTATTTGCAGGTCTTTTGGAGAGTCAACGAGCGGAGGAAAGGAAATTTTGCCATTTCCGTGCAAGGTGACAGAGGGCGTGGCGCGTCAGGGGCCTCGAGGCGCGGGCACGACGCCCAAGGGATGCTGCGGCGCTAGCGTTTTCAAAAACCCTAGCCTTCTGAATTTTTTTTTTAATTTTGGGCCTGTTGTTGGGCTAGGTTTAGTGTAATTGGGTTAGGCTTAATTGGGCTCATTTTGGACTGTGTAATTTGGACCCTTTTTTGTTTTCTGTTTCTTTTTTTGTTTCTGATTTGGGCCCAGGCAATAATTGGGCCTTACAGCTGCCCCTCTTTGGTCATTGTCGTGTAACGAGAATGGAGCAAAGACTTTAAAAGGACCAATTTTGCCCTGTTTTGCTGAGTCTCAGCGTTTCTTTTTATTCTTCTTCAAGGAACCTCGCTTTGACCCACTGCAACTTCAGAAGTATAGGAATTGCTGACTTCAATATGCTCGAATGTAATTTCAGGGAGAAGAGATTTGTAGCTTCGATCTACCCCACTGGAACTTCAAAGAGACAAGAATTGGTAATTTCAACCTGCTCCACTACAACTTTAGGGAGATAAGGTTTTCCATGATCTGCTCTACTGCAACTTCAGAGAGATAAGATCTGTGATTTATAGCTTCAATCTGTTCCACTGCAACTTCAGAGAAATAAGATTCGCTATCTTCAGTCTGTTCCACTGCAACTTCAGGGAGATAAGACTTGTAACTTCAACCTGCCCCACTACAACTTCAGGGAGATAAGGTTGGTTTTGATCTACTCTACTGCAACTTCAGAGAGATAAGATCTGTGGATTTATTCGCTCCAATGTAATTTTAGGGAGAAGAGATTTGTAGCTTCAATCTACTCTGCTGGAACTTCAAAGAAGTAAGAATTGTGGCTCCAATGTAATCTCAGGGGGAAGGGATTTGTAGCTTTGACCTACTCCGCTGGAACTTCAAGGAGATGAGAATTGATCCTCAATGTAATTTCAGGGAAAAGAGATTTGTAGCTTTGACCTACTCCACTGAAGTTTTGACGAGGAAAGAATTCAGGGAGAAAAGATTTGTAGCTTCGATCTTCTCCATTGGAACTTCAAGGATATGAGGATTTCAGGAAGAAGGGATTTGTAGCTTCGACCTACTCTGTTGGAACCTCGAAGGGATAAGAATTCAGGGAGAAGAGATTTGTAGCTTCGATCTTCTCTACTAAAACTTTCAAGGATATAAGAATTCAGAGAGAAGAGATTTGTAGCTTCGATCTTCTCTACTGAAACTTCAAGGAAATGAAGATTTCAGGGAGAAGGGATTTGTAGCTTTGACCGACTCCGTTGGGACCTCAAAGGGATAAGAATTCAGGGAGAATAGATTTGTAGCTTCGATCTTCTCTACTGAAACTTTCAAGGATATAAGAATTCAGAGAGAAGAGATTTGTAGCTTCGATCTTTTCTACTGAAACTTTAAGGAGATGAAAACTGGTAACTTCAACCTGCTCCGCTGTATCTTCAAGGAGATGAGGTTGGTGGCTTAAATCTACTCCGCTGCTTCATGGAGATAAGATTCATTGTTTTCGATCTGCTCCATTGCTGCTTATGGAGACAAGATCTACAATCTTCGACCTATTCCACTGCTGGTCAGGGAGATAGGACTGGTGGCTTAAATCTATTCCACTACTGCTTAGGGAGACAAGATTTTCCGTTCGATCTTGTTCCACTATTGCTTAGGGTGACAAGATCTACAATCTTCAACCTATTCCACTACTGGTCAGGGAGATAGGATTGGTGGCTTAAATCTGTTCCACTATTGCTTAGGGAGACAAGATTTTCCATTCGATCTTGTTCCACTACTGCTTAGGGTGATAAGATCTACAATCTTCAACCTGCTCCCTTGCTACCTCAAGAAGATAAGGTTGGTGGCTTGAATCTGCTCCATTGCCGATAAATGGAGATAAGATTCGCCAAATTTGATCTGCTCCACTACTGCTTAGAGAGATAAGATTTGTCAATTCACCGATGTTGCAACACCGTCCTCTGAGGGACATGTCCTGTAGACTCGGTTTCATGTATCTATGCTTATGCCAAATGATTAGGATGCTATGATCGAAATGAATCAAATGCTCCTAACTAGATGTGTTATGAATGATGAATACAGAAATGAGAATGATCCTTTTCTAAATGCTTAAGGGTTATCATTGCTCGATGTTCGTCCAAGTTCTATTACTGATGTGTTACCATGTCTTCTTGTTCAGCTGGTATCTTTAACAGAAGAATCCGAAGAAATAGTCACAGTTTGATCTATTATTTCTTAAATGTTTCTAGCCCTTAGGTTTGGAGAGTTTTAAATAATAGTCCTGTTTCAGGTCCTTGTATTATTCAGAAGCTTCCAGAGTAATATACGAAACTCTTTTTATGAAAATATTATTAGTCCACCAATCGTTATTTCAATGCAAAATGCTTGAAAAAGATCATGACAATGGACCGGAAGGAAATTAATTGAGAGCGAAGCTTGAAATGAGTAAATTAATCAAGATATCAAATTTTGAAAAAATCACAAAATGAGAATGAATTAATCAAGATAACAAATGAAATTTATTGGAAGCGTGTCTTGAAAAGAATAAAGTAATCAAAGATAGCAAATTCAATATGGGTAAGATGAAAACTAGGTGCCCCAGATATCGCAGCCTGAGCTTCTCTGTACGAACCTCTTGAGGACCATTTTGAGCTTAATATATGTTTAAGGGATCCGGAGTACTTTGTCGATGCCCCAAAACGTAGCATACTTCTTTATTGTTAATTCAGGCATAGCAAGACTATTGTATGCCCCACTTTTGATCAAAATTTGAGCCGCCCTTTTCGGGTTTTCAACTCAAATCCCCTTTTGGTCTCAAAGCGCCCTTTGCGGGTTTTCGCCTTGGCCTCTCCATTTCATTTCCCATTCTCTTTTCATTTTCTCTTTATCTTTATCTTTTTCTTTATCTTTTTCTTTTTTTTTACTGAAATATCTCTTGATTTGAACTCATGGGATTAGGCAAGTCTTGGTTATCCCTCTCGGTTAAAATCAACGCCTTTCTAGAAAAGGCCTTCTTTAGCACACACGGTCCTTCCCAATTTGGGATCCACTTTCCTCATAATTCCTTTTGCATGGGAAGGATCCTTTTCAAAACTAGGTCTCCTTCATGGAATTCTTTAGGGCGAACCTTCTTGTTATAGGCCCGCATCATTCGCTTTCGGTACAATTGACCATGAGGATGGCCCTTAGCCTCTCTTCTTCGATCAAGTTTAGCTAATCATATTGATATTGGATCCATTCTGTTTCATCCGACTTCATCTCTGATAAAACTCAGAGAGAAGGAATCTTGACTTCAATGGGCAAAACCGCCTCTATTTCATAAATTAATAAGAAAAATGTTTCCCCGATGAGGGTCCTAATAGACGTTTGACAAGCACAGATGCCAATCTTCATGAGTCTCAATCTTTTTCCAGAAACCTCTTTTTTTTACCGTTTGTTTTGAGGCGATACGATATTTAATCTTGAACAGCTTGCAAACTTCTGATGTCGCGCTGTTGTTCAAATTGTCAGATATGATCCCTTTTTGGGATTCTATATCGACATAGAATTTACTGTCTGTCGACTTTGTGACATCAGCATATGAAGTAGCTTTTGCTCACTTGGTGACGTAATCGACGACCCCTGACGTGAATCGATACCCGTCAGAAGCTTTGGCATGATTGACCCGCTGTCATCCATGCCCCACATAAAGAAAGTCATAGATTCTACTTATTCTTTGTAAGGTGGGATCTATTTCTCATCTTATTCTACCATCGTTAACAAATTAGGAAATGATCTACAGTCTCGGTCATCCTCAAAGTCCTGAGATCCCTCTAGACACATATCTTGCTCAAAAGTAAACTCTGAGTCAGTAGCAGCATGGCTCGTTGTTGATATCTAAGGACCTGTTGTAGGTACGAAATAATATTCAAAGGACAAATGAATCTAAGAATAATTATTTATGAGGTATGAACATGAATGAAATAAATGAATAAAAGAATATTTGCTCAAAGTGAGACACAAAAATGCATTTTCATTGAAAATATAGATGTTGAACATAAGCCTATTTCACACAAAGATTCTTATTGCTCCTAGGCTTAGAGCAATAAGCGTGTTTTGGACATTACTCCGAATTAGCTCTAAAAATATAGGGATCTCTTCCACAGTCCCATTGTTCAAAACACTCCCAAGTATGTAAGGGCAGACACTTAGAAAATTCTATTCCTTGGTTCCCTCTTTAGATATGTCATTTAGATTCCCCGATATTCCTTCTGGGCTCTTGTCTTATTCAAGGCATCGTAACTCTTTTGTCCCCACTTTCAAATATCGCATTTACTACTTTGTCAGAGCGATTAGGTTCTGAAGAATCGTCGAACTTCACAATTCCCATTTCAATGAACCGTTCGACCAACTTCTTGAAAGCAAGGCAGTTTTCTATTGAATGCCCTATAATCCCCAGATGATACTTACATTGAGCTTTTGCGTCATACCATTTGGGGTATGGGAGCTGCATTGGTTTTTGGTAGTAAGGAGACACCACATGCGCATCAAATAGATTTTGATAGAGCTCCTTGTATGTCATCGGGATGGGTGTGAACTGGAGCCTTCCCGTGTTAGGCTTTGGGTTGGAATCTTGCCTAGGGGGCCTTGTTGGCTGGTAGTCACTGTCCTTGGCTGGCTTACAGTGACTGGCTTTGAAAAACCCTTATTGTACATGCTCGCATTGTTCACCTCATTTTCCTTCCTTCTCGGGGTTGGTCTCTTGGCGCTTTCCCCCGCGTCTATCTTCCCGCTCCTGATTGCGTTTTCTATCATCTCTCCAGACATCACTATGTCTGAAAAGCTTTTAGTAGCACTTCCTAACATGTGGTTGATGAATGGAGCCTTCAGATTATTGATAACGAGCATGGTTGTTTCTTTCTCTATGAGAGGTGGTTGGACTTGCGTTGCTACTTCCCTCCATTGTTGGGCATACTGCCTAAAGATCTCACTCAATTTCTTTCCCATATTCTGTAGCATGATCCTGTCGGGTGCCACGTCCGTTACGTGGCCATATTGTTTCATGAAAGCTTGAGCCAATTCCTTCCATGAACCAATTTGGGCACGACTCAACTGGTTATACCACTTAGCCGCAGATCCGACCAGGCTGTCTTGAAAACAATGGATTAACAGCTGGTCATTGTTGACGTATCCTATCATCCTCCGACAGAACATTGTAATATGAGCTGCAGGGCAGCTAGTCCCATTATACTTCTCAAATTTTGGAGCTTTGAATTTCAGCGAGAGCACCAGATCCATGACCAAACTTAGGTCTTTAACATCAATCCCGCAATGGTAGTCAGCACTCTCCATTGCCTTAAACTTCTCTTCCAACTATCTACAGCATTCTTCAAGTTGCTTTGGCAGATCCACTCTCGTTTTCTCCATCTCTGCCACATCGTCACGATCTGGGACAACGGGGTTAGTTGGATTATCCCCTGGGTTAGAACCCGAGCCCGTTGGAAAGTTCATCGGTGTCGATGCGCCAGCTTGGTACTGGGACCTGATGGTGATAGGTACCCTTTGTGGGTATGCATCCGGTTGCATTTGGGTGTTCGTTGGGGTAAAACCCGGAGGATAGGAAGGTTCTTCATTGTCATCACCAGGATTGGTCACAGGGCTCCTTCCTTTGTCGGGACCTTCGGCCAATAGCTGGGCCAGTTGATTCATCATATTTATTTGGGATTCCAGCATCTGATCCCTCATGTCTTGTTGTATTTTGGCTAATTGCTCTTGCATCTGTGCTTGCAATTGATCTTGCATATCCCTTTGCATTTGTTCTAGTCTTTCCATTCTTTGATCCATTGTTTTCATCTTGCGGCGGGTATTGTAGCGATATGTAGTTGGTGGGTTTTCATTGGTTTCCAAGGTAACTGTCATAATTTTAATTAATTAGAGTCTTTCTACAGATTTTAATGCATATGATGTGATGTAATGCAAATGAATGAAATGCAAATGTATTGAATGAATGCAAAAAGAAAGAGAGGCGTTGATTCTGAATTCAATTCCATTAGAAAAACTTTTCTAGAAAATAAATTCCTTTACATAAAACAGATTACATATGCAGCTTCGTCCTCATAGTTCAGGTGAAGTCACGAATCCTTTCTTTCGTATCCGGATGTTATGGTCGTGTCCTGTGAACTTTTCAATAGATGCCTCTTCTAGCTCCTTGTTGCTTGATCCAGGCTGTGACTCTTCACTCACTTATCCTCCGCGATGCTCATAAGCTTCTTTAAGAAAATTATGACGTGATGACTCTCGAATAATCCTTGTTGGCTTGAATCCCCAGGAAACGAGGCAAAGTCATATACTATCAATCTTTTCTCATTGTGTTTACTTGGACTATATTTGGACAAACGTATTATAACCCACTTTATTAAGAAATCCATTTCCCTATGACAAACTCTTCTATTTAGAAATCGAATATGAATCAACACCTCCTTTCTATGATGATGATACAATGTAATCAAAACAAAAGAAAACATGTTAGCGCAGGAGAAATAAACAAAATAGAGTACCTATCCAGGTGACCACTAAGGGTTCGGAGTGGCTCTACCTAGGGTGGGTTCTTAAGGCTTTCTATATGGGGGTTTGGTTCTAAAGAAAGGGTACCTGAACCAGCAGATTCCTCAATCTTCACCCATTATAGGCTCATATAGATCGAGTTCAGTTCAGGGGAATACATTTCCCTATGGCTGGACGGAGATGAATATCTCACTAAGACATAGGTACGGATGTATCCCGAAAGCGATCCACTATCCTGCACGAAGGTGAAAACTTCACGAAGGAGTAGCTTCTCACTCCCACTTAAAAGGGTAAGATCGACTGATCATGAGATGTAATGTGCAGAAAGATACCAAAACTTAAACCAACACAACAATTATAAAGCACAATGATGAAGATTGTAACAAAGAGGATGAAATGCAACGATAGGATCGTACATTTAAACCAAGTTTTCAAATTAAGACAAAAAGAAAAAAAGTAATCAACTCGTGGCTTGACTCTCCTATTTGAATCCCCAGTGGAGTCGCCAAGCTTTCAAAACCATTTTTTGTAAAACAGGTTGACTTTGGTTTTGTAACATCCTAGAATTAGGGGTTCTGCATTTTGTGCTATTCTATGTGTTTGGCTCGCTTAGCTTGTTATTTAGGTGTGGTTGGGGGTCTTGGGGAGGCTCGAGTTCGAGTCAGAGCTTTGGAAAAATTTTGTTTTTAGGGCACTTAAGAGGGAGAGCTAGTGGAAGCAGGCCTTAAGGATATTTATTTGTGTTTGATGTCAAAAAGTGGGCATGATGTGGAGTGAAGGTGGCGTCACTGGTAGAGCAAGGGGGAAGGAGTTCGAATCCCATCTGCTGCATTGTGGAGCTTTAATTTTTGTGCTCAACGAGGGGAAGAGGTGGCATTCGGCTGGGACTCTACCTAAGTGGTTGTTGAATGGGTCAAAGGTTTTCAAATGGATGGAGGAGAGGAGCTTGGGGAGTTTGAATTGGTCAATCGATTCGAAATGGGAGATGGAGAGTGAATGGAGGAGAAAAACAAGAGATTTGGAGAGGGTGGATGAGAGTTGGCCGAATGTGGGAGTTGTGGGGGGAGAATTTCAGATATGTGATGTAGTTGGCTAGGGAATTTCGACATTTTGGTGTGTGATAGCAAAACCGAACCATTTAGTGGAATGTGCCAAATTTTATAGTTTTCTTTAGCTTTTCTATTTGACGAGGTGGTGTTTTACTCTTAAGGCATTTCGGGTTTGTTACTCATTTTTGTTGCTTGTGCTGAATCTCTCAAACTTTCCTCTCCATCTTTTCATTTCATTTGTATGATAGCCGAATTTCAACTCTTCTCCTACTTCTTTTGTTTCTTTCTTTCCTTCTTAGCACCTCTATTTCTTTCTTCTCTTGACCGAACCATTTTCTTCCACACCCTTCCAATTTCTTTGACTCCCTATACCTTAGCCGAATCACTCTTCTTCTACACCATTTTCTCCATAACCGAACCTCAGCTTGCCCACTTGCTTTTCTTTTCGTTTTGTTTCTTCTTGTTCTATTCTTCTAGCCGAAACTTGCTTCTCATCATTCTCTCTTTTTGCATCTTCTTCTATACATTCACCATTAGCCGGTAATTTGGTGGACTAAAGCTTGAGGGTTTGTTGGTTCCCGAATCATATCTTTCCCTTCGATTCATCATTGGTGTTAAGTGCCGAATCTCCTATTTGGGTTTCTTTCGAATATTAGACCGAACCTCTGTCTCTCTCTCAACTCATCTCTGATTCGAGGACAAATCGGTGGTTGTGCGGTTCCTCATTTATAAAGGTAAGGAGTTCTCTTTTATTCGATTTCATTCCTCTTTCTCCTTTCATTTTACTCTGCCATAACCAAGCCTCCTTGTTAGATAATCACCAATCCTCATTGTATTACGATCTCTGATCGAGATTTTCTTCATGGATGCGAGTGCTAGCCAATCTAAGGGGGTAGCATTAAAGGAGCCTGAGGGGAGTTGACTCGTAGTCTCTGCTCCCAAGTTCAAACGACGTGCGGTGTTGGCGGTTCGAGACTTTCCGCCGGGTTGTGGTAGAGAGCCGACATCTGTTTGAGATAGGCAGATAGTGGTTATTCCCGCTAGTGAGAGTAGCGATGATCAGGAGTGTTTAGTCCTTCGCGTAATCAGGTGTGTAATTCTCACACCTTCTCTTGTGGTTCAGTAATAATTATGTGTATGGTTAAAAAGCCGAAATAACTGTAACGGCAGTTGAGATACCCTTGAGGGTAAGGTTGGAGATACCAGGTTAGTAACCTTTATGAATATGTCATTTAAATAACTTTGCGTGAATATATGTATGCTTCGATTATCCGATGTACTCTGATATATGTTTGTATTCATTACATTATGATAATATATGCATGGGATTGGGATATGATATTGATGAAAAGGGGCAGTGTATTTTGGTGGCTCTGCCACATATTTCGGTGACCCTGTCACATTATTTCGGTGGCTCTGCCACATATTTCGGTGACCCTGTCACATTATTTTGGTGGCTCTGCCACTTATTTCAGTGACTTTGTCACAATTTTGGCTTTGAGCAGCATGACTATCAGCATGACTGCCAATGAGGTGTGTAGCAGATGGAGGGTTGATTGTAGAAATCCCCACAGGTGTGTTAGGTTGGATACGGAGTGGTGTGTAGCGGATGGAATACTAGGCTGGGCTAGGTTGCATTGCATTCATTATCTGATATGCCATGTTTTAGGGCTATGGCCCAATTCAATCAGTATGGGCTTCGGCCAATTTGCTTAAGAGAGGGCTAAGGCCCAATTTGCTTCGGTGGGCTTGGGCCCAAAAATGTTGTTCTTGAGGGGAATTACACACTGAGTTCTCGTAACTCACCCATCTGCTTAATTTTGCAGGTAATTCCTAGCTTTCCGGATTTGGAGCCGAGGCGAACTCTGTGGTGGCCATGCATTGTTTCTTTAGTAAACTCTACTTTACATTACTTTAAATTTACTTTAACTTTGGAATTATGTTCTGTAATAAGGCCGCTATGATTTTAATTTGGTTTTTATTTTAATACATTTATTATCCACTATGAATTGACTAATATGGGGGGTTTTCCTAAAAAAATTTAATAATTATTTTCCAAAATACTAAAGAATGGATCACCAACTATTGACAATTAAATTCGGGATTTCCTTAAAACTACAATACTTGTTTTCAAAAACGTCCCATACTGAAATCCGCTGGTTTTTGATTCTCGTATTATAAAACAAGTTTTCGTTGGTTAGTACTATTTATAACCTTTTTCAAGAAAACATAAAATCAAGTCTGCTTTTCAAAATGGAATCAAAACTCGAAATTTTTAAACGATCACGAAGTTTCTTTAACAACTTTTCCATGTGACATGCCAGATCCGGTCGTAACGTCTAGGCCGGGTTTGGGGTGTTACATTTTGTGGTATCAGAGCCCAAGTTGCAAAACTCAACTGTGGAATGGGTTTAAAAACGTTTTCCAAAATTTGTTTGAAATATGGTTTAGAAAAATATATGTCTTTTTGCAAGTATGGCACCCGAGTCTCTAGCACCAAATTCGTACCGTAAGTCTTCTGATTCTGTTTGATTTTATGAAAGGTTTTTTATTATGTTGTGATTGCTAGTTATAAGAGATAAAATTTTAGAGATCGGGACCTTTAGAAATACGAATTGTGAAAAATACTTCTAAATCTGTCTTCATAAGATATCCGTTAATAAACAGTGGAATGATATACTAATTCATAAAATTTCTAATCAGATTAAGTCGATTCAGTAAGCATGAGCGCTAGAGGACGTGGACGTGGTACACGCGGCCGTGGTAGAGGCCGGGGTGCTGAGGCTGGATCCTCAGAATCAGGACATGAGCCGGAAGGCGAAGTGCCAGCATCGCCAATAGCGGAAGCAGGGTCTCAAGACCGAACTGGAGGGGACGATGCTTTGTCTCAAGCAATGTTGCGTGTTCTGGAACGGGTTGCTGCAGCAAGCACTGGATCGGTAGCTCGGAAATCTATCCCTGAGCGACTTCGGGCAAATGGGGCTGAGATGTTTAGGGGCATTTCTGGTGTGGCCCCAAACGTAGCTGAATACTGGCTGGAAGCGGTTGAACGAGTTATGGACGACCTGGATTACACAACAGAGGATAAGTTGAAAGGAGCAGTGTCCCTTCTACAGGATGAGGCGTACCAATGGTGGCTTACAGTGAGGGAAGGTACTCTAGCGGACCGTATTACTTGGGACTTCTTTAAGACAGCGTTCCAGGGAAAGTATGTTGGGGCGAGTTATGTGGACGCCCAGAGGAAGGCATTTTTGAACTTGGTCCAGGGGAATAAGTCTGTGGCTGAATATGAGGCGGAGTTTCTGCGCCTAAGTCGTTACGCGCACGGGTATCATCATGACCCGATTATGAACGTTGTGTTCGGGTTTGAGGATGGTGCGTGGGGACGAGTCATGAGTACCGATAGCTCCGCAAATGGCGAAAGAGATTTTGCTATACTGGTTGAGAAGGAAAAAATTGCCGAAGAAGTGAAGCGTTCTGAGAGGCAGAACCAGGATAAAGACAGGGGCAAGAATAAGAGAAGTTTTGGGACTTCAGGGTCTACTGGGGGTTTCCAGAAGAGGCCTAGGTTTGATGGGCCAGGACGAGTTGCGATGCATGTTGCTGTTGGTCAGTCTCGACCGTGTGCTCGGTGTGGGAAAAATACATTCGGGGGAGTGTTGGAGAAGAACTAGAGGATGCTTCAAGTGTGGATCTAGGGATCATCTAATAAAGAACTATCCACAAGAGTTGACTAGGGCGCGATCAGTAAGTCAGGGTTTTACACAGCCAGGAAGAGGTGGTCAGCAGCCACCGAGAGGTCGTTGTCCGGCCAAAGGAGGAAATGGTTTTGGTCGAGGGCGTGGAGCACCGGGCAGAGGTGCTGGTAATACAGATGCAAGACAGCCTGGATTGGTTTATGCGGGTAGACGTCAAGAGTATGGCGACGCACCGGACGTCATAACCGGTACGTTCCTTATATTTGATGTACCCTTTACAGCTTTAATAGATATTGGGCCTACACATTCATATGTTGCCTGTACAGTGTCTGGGACTCTGGGTATTAGATCTGAAATTGCCGCTAGAGAAATATCTGTCGTTAGCCCTCTAGGACAATCTGTGGTAGTGAACAAGTTGTTTAGGAATGTGCCTTTAGAAGTTCAAGGAGTAGTATTTCCGCCAGACTTGATGGAACTACCGTTCGGCGAGTTCGATCTGATCTTAGGCATGGATTGGTGATCGTTGATTTCAGAGTTTTAAAAATTTATAAAAAGAATGATCGAACCTGGAACTAACTATAACAACGATTGAGGCAAGTGCACTTATCGAACAGTAGTATAGCTTAGGCAAGACCGGATTGTCGAACCCAAAAGAACCAAAAGTACTAATACTAACTTTCTTTTTATTATCTAGCCTAAAATAAGTGAAGTTGTTATTTAATCTAAATTTAACTAACTACTAAGCTAAAGATGCAAAGACAAAAAGAATGAATTGGGGAAATACTGTTGGAAAAACTCAGTTGATTAAGACGATACCCTTAGGAAGAATCCACCTAGACTTCACTTGTTATCTAACTCTGAACCAGACGATTTATTCAATTCGACTTGATTCGTAAGATTCCTAATGTATATTAAACCTCTCTCAAGTGAATAACGTCTAACCCTAGGTTGATTAATTCAAATCTCTTTCTAATTAAAACCCCTAGAATTGCATTAACTCGATCTATGGACTCCCATATTAGGTTTCACCCTAATCCGGCAAAATCTCGTCACCCTATCTCTAGGCGCGCGATCAACTCTGCTTAATTATGCTAGATCTACTCTTAAGTAGGGACTTTTTCTCCTCCACCTAAGCACATCAAACTTGAATCAATATCCCGGAAATATTAACACAAGAATTAAGAACACATAATTAAGAACAAATCAAGTAATTATCATATAGTTCAGTAAACGATAACAAGATTCATCTAAGTTTCATCCCCTTCAGGTATCTGAAGGGTTTAGTTCATAATAATAAAAGAAAACATCTCAGAAGAAAAGATAAAACAAAACATAAGAAATCCCTAAAACCCCCTGAAGGAATTGAAGGAGAGATCCGCCGTCTTGAGTAGAATTCCGGCTTCTTGAGATGGATCAACTGGCTATCTTCGAATCTTTCCCACAAATCTGACCTTTTCGGCTCGGCTCCTTGGCCTAGCTCACTGCCCCCTTCTAGGTTATACTTAGGGTGTTTATATAGGCTTTTGAAATAGGTTTCTTTGCCCCTAAGTATCCTTTTCCGAGTGATTTTGCTCTTCTCCACGACAGGGACACGGCCACGGCACACGCCCGTGTGAATCGTCTTTAGGCCGTGTTTGGACTTTTAATGAGGTGACACGCCCGTGTAAATCGTGATCAGGCCGTGTTCTAGTCTATCAAGGAGACACGACCGTGTTAGCTCAAGTCCAGCCCGTGTCGATTTTCACTTTGGCCCAATTTGGTCCGTTTTGAGCCCGTTTCTCGTTCTTTCCATCCTCCGGTGCTTTCCTGAGTCTAAAACATGAAAAAAAAAGGATTAAGAGCACCTTTTTACATAAATCAAGGGATAAATCATCCAAAAGTATGCTAAATGTGGGATTAAAATATGTTACTTTTACGGTTTATCACATACCCCCACACTTAAGCTTTTGCTTGTCCTCAAGCAAAATTCTCAACTTACAATTAAAACGAACTTTCCATGATTCAATATTCCTATCAATAATGTCTCATCATAATTCATAGATAATTTATACATGGATAAATTTAACTCAAAGAGTCCTAAAGATTCAAACAATATAAGTCATACATTTGTAGCACAAAACATAGGTGTTTCCCCTCATCTAAATAATTACCTCTGATCCAAAACCTACAAGGATTGACATCCTCACAAAAGATTCACTCAAATCACTCGAAGTGTTTAAGGTTCAGAATTAAGGACTCAAATGTCAAACCTGAAAATTTAATCCCATAGGCTTGCATGAAAATCAAATCTCCACCACTGTAATATGAGATGATGCACAAATCAAAAGGTCTTTGAAAGGGTTGTAACGGGGCTTAGGTTAAGGTGTGGATAAAGGCTGAATTAGAGGGTTAGGATCGAGATCGAATTGACAAATTACCTAACTAGAAAAAATGAACTGATAAATAATTACATCAATTGAAAACTTTTACTATTAATACTCTAATACGAGCTTCTTCTTCAGTAATTGGAATTTAAACGTATAAGCTCACTTAATCACAAAACTAATAATGAATACACTTCGATTTTTTTTAAGAACAAGTGATCAAATATATATAATAATAAGGAAGTACTTTAACAACTGAAATATAGAACATAGTTAGGCAACTGCTCAAAATCAAATCTCGACAAAAAGGGTAGTCAAGAAGAATGGTGATAACAAATACAGACTGGGTTTTGAGTTAATATTAGTGGGTGAGTCAATAAATAGGGTTGTTAGGATTAAAAGGGGTTCACTAGGGGTTAATTATGAAGGTAGGCTTTTTATGGAGTAAGTGGGTTAAATCCTAGGTGCCTTTATCATTTCTGTATATCAAATCAAATATGTGGTCTCAACATGTATAATCGAGGCAAGTTCTAGAATAACAGTTCAATGTTGACACACTCATAATCAAAAAGTGAGCATGAAAAAGGATATATGCTCTTATAAGGCTCAAAATCTCACAAAAATTATGGGTATTTTGATATCAGCCTCGTAAATTTCAAACTTCAAAGTAATATTCAAATTCAGGTAGACAACCTAGAAATTTTTTTAATACCGAAAAATAGACTTATCATGCTTGATTCTCAAGTATCTTAGAATTTAATTATCAATGCACAATTATCAATGACTTAATCTAAAACATATCAATAAAAATCATAAATCATGGAAATTTCATTCTAATGATAATATGAGAAACTTACTTTAGAAACAAGACATAATTCAGGGATTTGAGAATAGTGCAAAAAGTTTGGCACCTAATTTCAGGAATTTGAGAATAATGAAAAAAGTTAGGCACCTTATTAGGTTGTTCACCCCCCACACTTAAGATGTACATTACCCTCAATGTACAAAAATATATATATAGACAATTAAGTATAAATTCAAAAGATATGGAGAGAGGTGAAACTCCCTAAATTATGGATGAAATCCTTATGTTGGTGGTGAAAGATAAGTTGGAGGGGTCGTTCTTGATGACGATCCTGCGCTAGATGAAGAAATTGGGTAGCTCATGGAGGATTAGCCAGGATATAATAATAATAATTAAAACTATACTAACGAAATAATTAAAGAAAAGAAAACTAAAGCGAAGGAAAATAAAAAATAGAATAAAATTAAAGGAAAAGATAAGATAAATGGACCATAGAGTCCTTATTGTTGGATGGTTTATGAGATGGGCGTGATTTCTAAGGCTGTGGATATGGTGGTGGTCATGGTGTGATTCCCAAGCAGCCTGAAGAACCTAAAACCAAGAAACTAAAATAAAATAAGTTAAATTAAGAAGAAGAGAAGTAAAGATAAGGAAATTGAAGCAAAAGAGAAAAACAAAATAAAAACTAAATGGCCTCAAATATCCTTGGCTCGTCGAATGATTAAAGCGGCCGGCATGAACTTATATAGATCGGTCTCCATCTGGGAGACTATGCTTGATTCCTTCCGCTTCTTTGGCATTTGGTGTAGCTCAAGGGTTTTGGGGATGTATTGGAGAAGAGAAGTAGGGGAAGGTTTGAATAATGGGGTAGAATAAAGGGGATAGGGAGTAGGAAAGTGAGTAAGGGAATAGATGGGAGGGGGTTTAAATAGATTTTTAGGCCTGGTGCAGCTCCCACGCCCGTGTACCAAGGGCGTGTTGATTCACACGGCCACCTCGCACGGCCGTGTTATGCATCGTTTCGTTTCTCCCACACCCGTTTTCTGGTTGCCACGCTCGTGTGTAATCTACCATGTCGACCATGGCCGCATCGGACTGCCGTGTTGGGCGTTGTTCATGTCTCCCACGCCCATTTTACAGATTCCCACGCCCGTTGGTGATAAGTCAGTGTCGTCCACAGCAGCGTCGCATGACCGTGGCATTTTTTCGGTGCCCATGTTGTGGTGGTTGGAGTCCATGACTTGAAGATTTGATTCTTTCTGACTTGTACCTCTTCTGCCATTGTCAGTACAGAGATTCTATACCTCCACACGGCCACGGCCACGGCCGTGTGTAAGGCCGTGTGGGCTGGAAATCTGTACTTTTGGTTAGTCTAAAACTAGGTGTTTAAGTCTAAGAGAAGAGAAGAAAATAAAATGAAAACAAATACGAAAGTAATTAGGGTTAGTGCTCGGGTTGCCTCCCGAGAAGCGCTCGTTTAAAGTCTTTAGCTAGACTTTCCTCATATTCGCAAAAATCAGGGTGGTTTAAAAATTTGAATATCTTCCCTCATGCTATATGTTCTATTTCCTTGATAAAGTTTAAGTCGAGAAGCGTTAATATTGAAAGTACCAAAAATAGGATTACTTACCTTGACTGTTCCATATGGGAAAATATTGTGTACCTCAAGAGGAATTTCTTCGTTTGTGTTCAGGTCTGATGTGATGATGCGAGGATCTGCTTTATCTAACAGTACCTGGTCTCCTATTTTGAAGTGGTTTGTTGTTCCTATGAGCACTTCTGGGGGCTCCTTCAATTTTTCTTCGTGTGGTTCCGGTTCTTCTTTGAATTGTGTTTTCCACTCTTCTAATTTGTCAACCTTAAGGCTTCGTTCCTTATGTAATTCTTCTTTATTGTCATGGGGTCCATGATTCGGCTCAGGTTTGTAACCTTGTGGTGTTTCCTGTGGTGAAAGTTGAACAACTTGGTTATCAACTGAATTTACTTTCTCACCTTCATCAATTGTTGTCCTGGCCGAGTCAAGAGCTTGTAGACTGATCGATTCGTCACCTACACGAAGCATGAGTTCTCCTGTACCAACATCAATTTTTGTTCTAGCAGTTTTTAAAAAGGGTCTTCCTAAAATTAAGGGAATCGAATTATCCTCATCCATGTCTAAGACAACAAAATCTACTGGGAAAACAAATTTATCAATTTTTACAAGAACAACTTCGATAATACCCCTAGGAATTCTAACAGTTTTATCAGCTAGTTGAATGCTCATCCTAGTTTGTTTGGGTTTCCCTAGACCTAGTTGTTTAAACAATTTATAAGGCATGACATTTATGCTTGCCCCTAAATCAGCTAACGCATTATCAATAGGTAAACTACCAATTAAACATGGAATCGTAAAACTCCCTGGATCTTTTAATTTCTGTGGTAGTTTATTTTGCAAGATTGCCAAGCACATTGCATTTAGTTCCACGTGTGATGCCTTGTCTATCCTTCGCTTGTTCGTCAAAAGCTCTTTTAAAATTTTTCTAGAATCTGGCATCTGTGAAAGGGCTTCATGTAGCGGTAAGTTAATATGTAATTTCTTTAAAAGTTTAAGAAACTTATCGAACTATTCTTCTGTATAATCTCTTTTAATCGCTTCGGGATAAGGAATGCGAGGTTGGTACTTTTTGATTACCAGTTTTGGCTTTTCTTGTGTTACCTCAACTTTACCTTTCTCTACCTCGTTTTCTTGTATTGGATTGTGTTCATCTAACCCTATACTATCAAGAGCTGTGATAGCTTGGATTTGCTCCTTTGGGTTAATCTCAGTGTTGCTTGGTAGACGCCCTTGCGATCATTCGGAAATTATCTTTGCAAGTTGTCCAACTGTCTTAGTAAGTTCCCCAACTTGACTTCTGATCCCCTTAATTGATGCCTGTTGATTCTTAAGGGTGGTTTCAGTGTCTTGGAGATGGTTATCTGTGGCTGCCATGAATTTTGTTAGCATCTCTTCAAGGTTCAGCCTCTTTTCCTGTGGATAGGGCTGATTTTGGAAATTTTGAGGAGGTTGTTGTCTTTGAATTCCTTGATTTCCTTGTCCTCCCCATGAAAAATTTGGGTGGTTCCTCCAACCTGGATTATAAGTATTACTATAAGAGTTATTATTAGATCCAAAATTATTACCTATATAGTTCATCTGTTCGCTTTCTGTGCCCGGTGGGTGGGTGGGTACTCAGGATTCGCCACAGTTCCACTTGCGTCACACCGCATTACCTTGGATGTACCGTGTTGATAGCATGGTTACTGCGTCGAGGTTGAAAACTCCGGCTGATTTTGTTGGTTTTGTCCTTGTAACCTGCCACTGATAGTAATTCAGTGACATCTCTTCAATAAACTCGTAGGCTGCTTCAGGAGTTCTTTTGTTCAGGGTTCCATCGGCGGCTGAATCAATTAGTTGCCTCGTTGAGGGGTTTACACCGTTATAGAAAGTTTAGACTTGGAGCCACAAGGGTAAACCATGGTGCGGACACCTTCTCAAGAGATCCTTGTATCTCTCCCATGCGTCATATAATGTCTCTAAATCCATCTGCACAAAAGAAGAGATATCATTCCGTAATTTGGCCGTTTTGGCGGTGGGAAATATTTTAATAAAAATTTTTGTCATTTGATCCCATGTAGTGATTGATTGACCGTGGTAACGAAGTTTAACCACTGTTTGGCTTTATTCCTTAATGAAAAGGGAAATAACAGAAGACAGATGACATCATCGAAATGCCATTTATTTTGAAGGTATCACGTAACTCTAAAAAATTAGCTATATGAGTATTTGGGTCTTCGTCCCGTGAAACCATCAAATTGAACAAATTGTTGAATCATTTGTATAGTGTTAGGCTTTAATTCAAAATTATTAGCAGCTATAGCGAGCCTAACAATACTTGATTCTCGCTCCTGTTAAATGAGGTTTAGCATAATAATACATAGTACGCTGAGCATTATTTTCTGCCACATCTTGTGGTGGTGGATTATTCTCGTCCATCCCTTCAGTAGGATTGGATCTGCCTTCTCGCTCTTTTTTTGTGTAATTTAGGGCTCGCCTAATTTCTCTACGATTCCTGCGAGCGGTAGCTTCAATATCACTGTCGTATACTAGTGGTCCTCTCGGGTTCCTTCTAGTCATAAACTAGAGGTACCTGCTAGGAAAAGAAAGAAAGAAAATTTAGCAAAGTTAAAAACAAAACAAAAATAAAAATAAAAATAAAAGTAAATTGCGGAAAATAATGGCTAAAGTAATAAAAATAGAGCTTTCTTAATATTTCAGTTCCCCGGCAACGGCGCATAAAACTTGATCGTTGATTTCAGAGTTTTAAAAATTTATAAAAAGAATGATCGAACTTGGAACTAACTATAACAACGATTGATGTAAGTGCACCTATCGAACAGTAGTATAGCTTAGGCAAGACCGGATTGTTGAACCCAAAGGAACCAGAAGTACTAATACTAACTTTCTTTTTATTATCTAGCCTAAAATAAGTGAATGTAACATCCCGAAATTGGGCCTAGTAGGATTGGGCCTTGAGCTTTAGGAAAAATTTGAGTATTATTTTTGTGTTGGCTCGGGTAGGAATTTTGTGTGTTAGCATAGTCTTGTGAAGGCTTGATTTTATTTAGGAAGTTAGATAATTTTTAGTATGGTTTATTTAATGAAGTGGATTAAGTGAGCTTAGCACTTAAGTTAATTTAAGTGTTAAATTCTAACACATGAGGAGTTAGTGGCATAGTGGATAAGGAGCTTGAAAGGTTACTTGAGGGAAGTGGTTCGAGTTGCTTGGAAAGCATTTTGAAGACTTTATTTTTGTATCCTAGCATTGATGGACGGTCAAACTCTAATTATGATAGGTTGGACCTTAAGTTTTTGGTAAGTTGAATATTGGTTTAAGGAAAGCTTGAAATAGGGGATAAGAATCTTAAAGTTTTGGAAGGTTGGGGAGACAAAAGGCTTGAAGAGTGGATGATGTTTTGGAAGCTTTTCCATGGTCATTTGACCATGAACCTAGACGGCATAAGGGGCTAAGGGAGTGGTTTAATTGTGTTGGAAATTATGGGGTTGATAGGGAAGAATTAAGGAGGAAAAAGGGGGATTGTGTAGGCTATTGTGTTGGCCGAATTTTTGGTTTGGGATTTGGGAGGTTTTAGTTGACCAAAAGTTGTCAATTTGTGCATTTTTCCTTTGTCCAAAAATATTTCTCTTAACCGAATTTATCAATAGGCATTTGGTAAAAAGTTTGCTTTGTTTTGGCCTTTGCATTTTGACCAAATAGATACTTTTATTTCTTCTTTTCCTCTCAAGTTTACTTTCTTTTGGAACCAAAATATTGTCATCTTTGAAGACATTTACCATTCTTTTCTTCCTCTCTAGTGCCGAATCCATCTTACACCAAAAGCATTCTCTTTTATTTTCTTTTCATTCTCTTCCTCTCTTCCCTTTTCCTATCATAACCGAAAATTATCCTATACCTTTTTCATCATTCTTTTCCTTCCTTTTCTTTCTTTTTGTTAAAGCCGAAACTATCATTCTTTTTCTTTTAAGTTGTTAAGGCCGAATTTCTTGATAGTTCTAGTAAGGGTTAATCGATCATCGTGTTCGGGTAAGGCTTTTCTATCAATGGTTTTTCTTTATTTTCTTTGGATTAATCGATTTTAGGAATCTAATCCTCTTATTTCTCCGTGGCTAAACCTTTGAAGGAAGATTTTGGGGTTGTCTTGTAGTCAACGTTAGGAAGAGATCATTCAAATTTGAATAATCCAAGGTAAGGGATAATGATATTCGGCCAAAGGCCATATCTTTTAGTGATAACCGATTTCTCACATAGTGATATGTAGGTTCAATCGACGTGTAGGCAAGAGTCGAAATCCTAAAGTTTCTATCGCTCTTTGTGTTTGCAAGGTGTGTAACTTATACTAAACATCTAATTGACTAGTAGCTTTATCTATATAGATGTGTTTATAATGAAATATAAACGATTATAGCTTTGGGTACCACTCAATGGTACGATGAATTGAGGTACGTTTTTCCTTCGTACTATGTAAGTTTTTAATATGAAACATATTCAATAATTGATTATGATTTTGGGATTATGATTCAAAGGCATGATATTTATATCATAAATAATGCTATATGCATAATATGAAATGTTTTCGATTCCGATATGATTATGGGGTATATGGCATGATATTGAAATAATATGTTATTGCATGGGCATATGGGCAATATTGAAAGGGGAAGTGTTCGGTGGTTTTACCACATAATCCGTGACTTCGGTCACGATATTATGAATCCGGTGACTTGGTCATATACAATAAACCGTGACTCTGTCACAATTATATGGTGGCTATGCCACAATTTATAAGGGCGATGTGCATGTTGATTGCAAAGAATCGCTTCGATGGTGTGTAGCGGATGGAGGGTCGATTTAGTAATCCCCTACGGTGTGATTGGTAGGTACGGGTGGTGTGTAGCGGATGGATATCTAAGTTGGGTTCGGGATTGCATTTCATTTTATATGTACATGTGATTATCTGATTTGCTATATTATGGGCTTATGGCTAAATGTGTTTTAAATGGGCTTTATTGCTATGATCAATTGGGTTTTTAGTGTACTGTTACACATTGAGTCTGTTGACTCACCCTTCAGTGGGATATCTTTTCAGGTCATATGTGAGATCGCGGATGTGGAGCCAGATGAACTCGAGGAGGCCATGCAATAAAATTTGATTTTACAAGAACTTCCATTTGGGTACCTTATCATATTTTAATTTGGGTTTTCATATTTTATAGATTTGTAATAAGGCCTCTTTAATTATGGTTTTGGATTATTTATATGCTTTGGGATTTATTCTAAACATGTTTAAGTATATCACTTGATTAATTTAATAATTAAGCTAAAGTTTTCTAAACTATAAAAACGCTATGGTATTTTATCTTACCATCAGGTAATCTAAATTGTTGATAATAAAATTATAAATTAAGTGTTTTCTACAACTTAAATGATTTCCAAAATTTTAAGTTTCTACATTCAAATGCAAACGGTTTCAAAGTATTAATTCGAGTTTTCTTAAAATGAAACAAATGTTTTCTAACCTATGATTTATCCACTTAGTTTAAAAGTTTTATTTATGGAATTTCAAAGTAAATTTCCAGTTTTTAACTTATTAAACATCTGATTTCTACAAAAATAGAATTACAAAGAATTTTTCACTAAAATTTAATCGCTATCTCAATTTTCTTCGAAACGTTTTTCTTCGTAGCATGCCAAATTCGGTCGTGGCGTATTGACCGGGTTTGGGGTGTTACAGTGAAGTTGTTATTTAATCTAAATTTAACTAACTACGAAGCTAAAGACGCAAAGACAAAAAGAATGAATTGGGGAAATACTGTTGGAAAAACTCAATTGATTAAGACGATACCCTTAGGAAGAATCCACCTAGACTTCACTTGTTATCTAACTCTGAACCAGACGATTTATTCACTTGACTTGATCCGTAAGATTCGCTAATGTATATTAAACCCTCTCTCGAAGTGAATAACGTCTAATCCTAGGTTGATTAATTCAAATCTCTTTCTAATTAAAACCCCTAGAATTGCATTAACTCGATCTATGGACTCCCATATTAGGTTTCACCCTAATCCGACAAAATCTTGTCACCCTATCTCTAGGCGCGCGATCAACTCCGCTTAATTATGCTAGATCTACTCTTAAGCACGGACGTTTGCTCCTCACCTAAGCACATCAAACTTGAATCAATATCCCGGAAATATTAACACAAGAATTAAGAACACATAATTAAGAACAAATCAAGTACTTATCATATACTTCAGCAAACGATAACAAGATTCATCTAAGTTTAATCCCCTTCATGTATCTGAAGGGTTTAGTTCATAATAATAAAAGAAAACATCTTAGAAGAAAAGATAAAACAAAACATAAGAAATCCCTAAAACCCCCTGAAGGAATTGAATGAGAGATCCGCCGTCTTGAGTAGAATTCCGGCTTCTTGAGTGGATCAACTGGCTATCTTCGAGTGTTTCCCACAAATCTGACCATTTCGGCTCGACTTCTTGGCCTAGCTCACCGCCCCCTTTTAGGTTATACTTAGGGTGTTTATATAGGCTTTTGAAATAGGTTTCTTTGCCCCTAATCATCCTTTTCCGAGTGAAATTGCTCTTCTCTACGACAGGGACACGGCCATGGCACACGCCCGTGTGAATCATCTTTAGGCCGTGTTCGGACTTTTAATGAGGTGACACGCCCGTGTAAATCGTGATCAGGCCGTGTTCTAGTCTATCAAGGAGACACGGCCGTGTTAGCTCAAGTCCAGGCCGTGCTGATTTTCACTTTGGCTCAATTTGGTCCGTTTTGAGCCCGTTTCTCGTTCTTTCCATCCTCCGG
The DNA here is from genome assembly GCA_025698515.1 of Gossypium sturtianum. Classification (NCBI taxonomy): domain Eukaryota; kingdom Viridiplantae; phylum Streptophyta; class Magnoliopsida; order Malvales; family Malvaceae; genus Gossypium; species Gossypium sturtianum. The sequence continues at coordinate 44,953,753 of CM046948.1, forward strand.
TGCTTTCCTGAGTATAAAAAATGAAAAAAAAAGGATTAAGAGCACCTTTTTACATAAATCAAGGGATAAATCATCCAAAAGTATGCTAAATGTGGGATTAAAATATGTTACTTTTACGGTTTATCACATACCCCCACACTTAAGCTTTTGCTTGTCCTCAAGCAAAATTCTCAACTTACAATTAAAACGAACTTTCCATGATTCAATATTCCTATCAACAATGTCTCATCATAATTCATAGATAATTTATACATGGATAAATTTAAATCAAAGAGTCCTAAAGATTCAAACAATATAAGTCATACATTTGTAGCACAAAACATAGGTGTTTCCCCTCATCTAAATAATTACCTCTGATCCAAAACCTACAAGGATTGACATCCTCACAAAAGATTCACTCAAATCACTCAAAGTGTTTAAGGTTCTGAATTAAGCACTCAAATGTCAAACCTGAAAAGTTAATCCCATAGGCTTGCATGAAAATCAAATCTCCACCACTGTAATATGAGATGATGCACAAATCAAAAGGTCTTTGAAAAGGTTGTAACGGGGCTTAGGTTAAGGTATGGATAAAGGCTGAATTAGAGGGTTAGAATCGAGATCGAATTGACAAATTACCTAACTAGAAAAAATGAACTGATAAATAATTACATCAATTGAAAACTTTTACTATTAATACTCTAATACGAGCTTCTTCTTCAGTAATTGGAATTTAAACGTATAAGCTCACTTAATCACAAAACTAATAATGAATACACTTCGATTTTTTTTTAAGAACAAGTGATCAAATATTTATAATAATAAGGAAGTACTTTAACAACTGAAATATAGAACATAGTTAGGCAACTGCTCAAAATCAAATCTCGACAAAAAGGGTAGTCAAGAAGAATGGTGATAACAAATACAATTTGGGTTTTGAGTTAATATTCTTGGGTGAGTCAATAAATAGGGTTGTTAGGATTAAAAGGGGTTCACTAGGGGTTAATTATGAAGGTAGGCTTTTTATGGAGTAAGTGGGTTAAATCCTAGGTGCCTTTATCATTTCTGTATATCAAATCAAATATGTGGTCTCAACATGTATAATCGAGGCAAGTTCTAGAATAACAGTTCAATGTTGACACACTCATAATCAAAAAGTGAGCATGAAAAAGGATATATGCTCTTATAAGGCTCAAAATCTCACAAAAATTATAGGTATTTTGATATCAGCCTCGTAAATTTCAAACTTCAAAGTAATATTCAAATTCAGGTAGACAACCTAGAAAATTTTTTAATACCGAAAAATAGACTTATCATGCTTGATTCTCTAGTATCTTAGAATTTAATTATCAATGCACAATTATCAATGACTTAATCTAAAACATATCAATAAAAATCATAAATCATGGAAATTTCATTCTAATGATAATATGAGAAACTTACTTTAGAAACAAGACATAATTCAGGGATTTGAGAATAATGCAAAAAGTTTGGCATCTAATTTTAGGAATTTGAGAATAATGAAAAAAGTTAGGCACCTTTTTAGGTTGTTCACCCCCCACACTTAAGATGTACATTGCCCTCAATGTACAAAGATATATATAGACAATTAAGTATAAATTCAAAAGATATAGAGAGAGGTGAAACTCCCTGAATTATGGATGAAATCCTTACCTTGGAGGTGAAAGATAAGTTGAAGGGGTTGTTCTTGATGATGATCCTGCGCTAGATGAAGAAATTGGGTAGCTCATGGAGGATTAGCCAGGATATAATAATAATAATAATAATTAAAACTATACTAATGAAATAATTAAAGAAAAGCAAGCTAAAGTGAAGGAAAATAAAAAATAGAATAAAATTAAATGAAAATATAAGATAAATGGACCGTAGAGTCCTTATTGTTGGATGGTTTATGAGGTGGGCGTGATTTCTAAGGCTGTGGATATGGTGGTGGTCGTGGTGTGATTCCCAAGCAGCCTGAAGAACCTAAAACCAAGAAACTAAAATAAAATAAGTTAAATTAAGCAGAAGAGAAGCAAAGATAAGGAAATTGAAGCAAAAGAGAAAAACGAAAAAAAAAACTAAATGGCCTCAAATATCCTTGGCTCGTCGAATGATTGAAGCGGCCGGCATGAACTTATATAGATCGGTCTCCCTCTGGGAGACTATGCTTGATTCCTTCTGCTTCTTCGGCATTTGGTGTAGCTCAAGGGTTTTGGGGATGTATTGGAGAAGAGAAGTAGGGGAAGGTTTGAATAATAGGGTAGAATAAAGGGGATGGGGAGTAGGAAAGTGAGTAAGGGAAGAGATGGGAGGGGGTTTAAATAGAATTTTAGGCCTGGTGCAGCTCCCACGCCCGTGTACCATGGGCGTGTTGATTCACACGGCCGCCTCGCACGGCCGTGTTATGCATCGTTTGGTTTCTCCCACGCCCATGTTCTGCTTTCCACGCCCGTGTGTAATCTACCAGTGTCGACCACGGCCGCATCAGACGGCCGTGTTGGGCGTCGTTCATGTCTCCCACGCCCATTTTACAGATTGCCACGCCCGTTGGTGATAAGTTAGTGTCGTCCACGGTGGTGTCGCACGACCGTGGCATTTTTTCGGTGCCCGTGTGGTGGTGGTTAGAGTCCGTGACTTGAAGATTTGATTCTTTCTGACTTGTACCTCTTCTGCCATTGTCAGTATGGAGATTCTGTACCTCCACATGGCCACGACCACGGCCGTGTGCAAGGCCGTATGGGCTGGAAATATGCACTTTTGGTTAGTTTAAAACTAGGAGTTTAAGACTAAGAGAAGAGAAGAAAAGAAAATGAAAACAAATACGAAAGTAATTAGGGTTAGTGCTCGGGATGCCTCCCGAGAAGTGCTCGTTTAAAGTCTTAAGCTAGACTTTCCTCATATTCGCAAAAATCAGGGTGGTTTAAAAATTTGAATATCTTCCCTCATGCTATAAGTTCCATTTCCTTGATAAAGTTTAAGTCGAGAAGCGTTAATATTGAAAGTACCAAAAATAGGATTACTTACCTCGACTGTTCCATATGGGAAAATGTTGTGTACCTCAAGAGGAATTTCTTCGTTTGTGTTCAGGTCTGATGTGATGATGCGAGGATCTGCTTTATCTAACAGTACCTGATCTCCTATTTTGAAGTGGTTTGTTGTTCCTATGAGCTCTTCGGGGGCTCCTTCGATTTTTCTTCGTGTGGTTCCGGTTCTTCTTTGAATTGTGTTTTCCACTCTTCTAATTTGTCGACCCTAAGGCTTCGTTCCTTATGTAATTCTTCTTTGTTCTCATGGGGTCCATGATTCGGCTCAGGTTTGTAACCTTGTGGTGTTTCCTGTGGTGAAAGTTGAACAACTTGGTTATCAACTGAATTTACTTTCTCACCTTCATCAATTGTTGTCCTGGCTGAGTCAAGAGCTTGTAAACTGATCGATTCGTCACCTACACGAAGTATGAGTTCTCCTGTACCAACATCAATTTTTGTTCTAGCAGTTGCTAAAAAGGGTCTTCCTAAAATTAAGGGAATCGAATTATCCTCATCCATGTCTAAGACAACAAAATCTACTGGGAAAACGAATTTATCAATTTTTACAAGAACATCTTCGATAATACCCCTAGGAATTCTAACAGTTTTATCGGCTAGTTGAATGCTCATCCTAGTTTGTTTGGGTTTCCCTAGACCTAGTTGTTTAAACAATTTATAAGGCATGACATTTATGCTTGCCCCTAAATCAGCTAACGCATTATCAATAGGTAAACTACCAATTAAACATGAAATCGTAAAACTCCCTGGATCTTTTAATTTCTGTGGTAGTTTATTTTACAAGATTACCGAGCACATTGCTTTTAGTTCCACGTGTGATGCCTCGTCTATCCTTCGCTTGTTCGTCAAAAGCTCTTTTAAAAAATTTCTAGAATCTGGCATTTGTGAAAGGGCTTCAAGTAGCGGTAAGTTAATATGTAATTTCTTTAAAAGTTTAAGAAACTTATCAAACTGTTCTTCTGTATCATCTCTCTTCATCGCTTCGGGATAAGGAATGCGAGGTTGGTACTTTTTGATTACCGGTTTTGGCTTTTCTTGTGTTACCTCAACTTTACCTTTCTCTACCTCGTTTTCTTGTATTGGATTGTGTTCATCTAACCCTATACTATCAAGAGCTGTGATAGCTTGGATTTGCTCCTTTGGGTTAATCTCAGTGTTGCTTGGTAGACGCCCTTGCGGTCGTTCGAAAATTATCTTTGCAAGTTGTCCAACTGTCTTAGTAAGTTCCCCAACTTGACTTTCGATCCCCTTAATTGATGCTTGTTGATTCTTAAGGGTGGTTTCAGTGTCTTGGAGACAGTTATCTGTGGCTGCCATGAATTTTGTTAGCATCTCTTCAAGGTTCACCCTCTTTTCCTATGGATAGGGCTAATTTTGGTAATTTTGAGGAGGTTGTTGTCTTTGAATTCCTTGATTTCCTTGTCCTCCCCATGAAAAATTTGGGTGGTTCCTCCAACCTGGATTATATGTATTACTATAAGAGTTATTATTAGATCTGAAATTATTACCTATATAGTTCATATGTTTGCTTTCTGTGCCCAGTTGGTAGGGTGGGTACTCAGGATTTGCCACAGTTCCACTTGCGTCGCACTGCATTACTGGATGTACCTGCGAAGAACACAAACTATCAAGCTTTTTATTCATCATCTCTACCTGTGTTGATAGCATGGTTCTTTGCGTCGAGGTTGAAAACTCCTACTGATTTTGTTGATTTTGTCCTTGTAACTCGCCACCGATAGTTATTCGCTGACATCTCTTCAATAAACTCGTAGGGTCGCTTCAGAGTTCTCGCTATTCGGGGTTCCACCCCGCGGGTGAATCAATTAGTTGCCTCGTTGAGGGGTTTACACCGTTATAGAAAGTTTGGACTTGGAGCCACAAGGGTAAACCATTATACAGACACCTTCTCAAGAGATCCTTGTATCTCTCCCATGCATCGTATAATGTCTCTAAATCCATCTGCACAAAAGAAGAGATATCATTCCGTAATTTGGCCGTTTTGGCCGGTGGGAAATATTTTAATAAAAATTTTTCGGTCATTTGATCCCATGTAGTGATTGACCCTCGTGGTAACGAGTTTAACCACTGTTTGGCTTTATTCCTTAATGAAAAGGGAAATAACCGAAGACAGATGGCATCATCAGAAACGCCATTTATTTTGAAGGTATCACAGAACTCTAAAAAATTAGCTATATGAGTATTTGGGTCTTCGTCCTGTAAACCATCAAATTGAACAAATTGTTGAATCATTTGTATAGTGTTAGGCTTTAATTCAAAATTATTAGCAGCTATAGCGGGCCTAACAATACATGATTCTGCTCCTGTTAAATGAGGTTAAGCATAATCATACATAGTACGCGGAGCATTATTTTCTGCCACATCTTGTGGTGGTGGATTATTCTCGTCCATCCCTTCAGTAGGATTGGATCTGCCTTCTCGCTCTTTTTCTGTGTAATTTAGGGCTCGCCTAATTTCTCTGCAATTCTTGCGAGCGGTAGCTTCAATATCACTATCGTATACTAGCGGTCCTCTCGGGTTCCTTCTAGTTATAAACTAGAGGTACCTGCTAGGAAAGGAAAGAAAGAAAATTTAGCAAAGCTAAAAACAAAACAAAAATAAAATAAAAATAAAAGTAAATTGCGGAAAATAATGGCTAAAGTAATAAAAATAGAGCTTTCTTAATATTTCAGTTCCCCGGCAACGGCGCTAAAAACTTGATCGTTGATTTTAGAGTTTTAAAAATTTATAAAAAGAATGATCGAACCTGGAACTAACTATAACAATGATTGAGGCAAGTGCACCTATCAAACAGTAGTATAGCTTAGGCAAGACCGGATTGTCGAACCCAAAGGAACCAAAAGTACTAATACTAACTTTCTTTTTATTATCTAGCCTAAAATAAATGAAGTTGTTATTTAATATAAATTTAACTAACTACTAAGCTAAAGACGCAAAGAAAAAAAGAATGAATTGCGGAAATACTGTTGGAAAAACTCAGTTGATTAAGACGATACCCTTAGGAAGAATCCACCTAGACTTCACTTATTATCTAACTCTGAACCAAACGACTTGATCCGTAAGATTCCCTAATGTATATTAAACCCTCTCTCGAAGTGAATAACGTCTAATCCTAGGTTGATTAATTGAAATCTCTTTCTAATTAAAACCCCTAGAATTGTATTAACTCGATCTATGGACTCCCATATTAGGTTTCACCCTAATCCGGAAAAATCTCGTCACCCTATCTCTAGGCGCGCGATCAACTCTACTTAATTATGGTAGATCTACTCTTAAGCACGGACTTTTGCTCCTCCACCTAAGCACATAAAACTTGAATTAATATCCCGGAATTATTAACACAAGAATTAAGAACACATAATTAAGAACAAATCAAGTATTTATCATATAGTTCAGCAAACGATAACAAGATTCATCTAAGTTTCATCCCCTTGAGTGTATCTCAAGGGTTTAGTTCATAATAATAAAAGAAAACATCTCGGAAGAAAAGATAAAACAAAACATAAGAAATCCCTAAAACCCCCGAAGGAATTGAAGGAGAGATCCGCCGTCTTGAGTAGAATTCCGGCTTCTTGAGTGGATCAACTGGCTATCTTCGAGTGTTTCCCACAAATCGACCTTTCGGCCTCGGCTCCTTGGCCTAGCTCACCGCCCCCTTCTAGGTTATACTTAGGGTGTTTATATAGGCTTTTGAAATAGGTTTCTTTGCCCCTAAGTATCCTTTTCCGAGTGAAATTGCTCTTCTCCACGACTGGGACACGGCCATGGCACACGCCCGTGTGAATCATCTTTAGGCTGTGTTTGGACTTTTAATGAGGTGACACGCCCGTGTAAATCGTGATCAGGCCATGTTCTAGTCTATCAAGGAGACACGACCATGTTGGCTCAAGTCTAGGCCGTGTCGATTTTCACTTTGGCCCAATTTGGTCCGTTTTGACCCTTTTATCATTCTTTCCATCCTCCGATGCTTTCCTGAATATAAAACATGAAAAGAAAGGATTAAGAGCACCTTTTTACATAAATCAAGGGATAAATCATCCAAAAGTATGCTAAATGTGGGATTAAAATATGTTACTTTTACGGTTTATCAATTGGCTAGTTAAGCACCGTGTGAATTTGGATTGTGCTGCTAAGCGCATGATATTGAAGACTTCCGAGGATAAGGAGGTGCTGGTGATAGGAGAAAGAAGGAATTACCTGTCCAATGTGGTGTCGGCATTAAAGGCGGAAAGGATGGTGCGGAAAGGGTGCGAGGCGTTTTTAGCTTTCATCAGTGCTTTGGAGGCCAAGGAATTGACTGTTGGGGATGTCAAAACCGTAAAGGAGTTTCCAGATGTTTTTCCTGAAGAGCTTCCGGGATTACCTCCGGATCACGAGGTTGAATTTGGCATCGATCTGTTGCCAGGAACGGCTCCGGTGTCCATCGCCCCTTATAGGATGGCGTCGAAGGAGCTGGTGGAACTTAAAGCTCAGATTCAAGAACTGTTAGACCTTGGATTTATCCGACCAAGTGTGTCATCGTGGGGAGCACCGGTATTGTTTGTCAAGAAAAAGGATGGGTCGATGCGTATGTGCATTGACTATAGGCAATTAAACAAGTTGACTATTAAGAACAAATACCCGCTACCAAGAATTGATGATTTGTTCGATCAGCTTCGAGGAGCTTCAGTTTTCTCGAAGATAGATTTGAGATCTGGGAATCATCAGCTAAAGGTCAAGGAGGCGGATATTCATAAGACTGCTTTCCAGACTCGATATGGGCACTACGAGTTTTTAGTGATGCTGTTTGGGTTAACGAATGCACTAGTTGCATTTATAGATATGATGAACCGGGTATTCCAACACTACCTAGATCGGTTTTTTGTGGTATTCATAGATGATATCTTGGTATATTCGAGGACTGAGGAGGAGCATGATTCGCATCTTCAGACAGTTCTGCAGATTTTGAGAGAGAAGCAACTGTATGCCAAATTCAGCAAGTGTGAATTTTGGTTGAAAGAAGTGACCTTTTTGGGGCACGTTGTCTCTGCTGAGGGGATTAGAGTTGATCCCCGAAAGATCAGAGCTGTATTGGATTGGAAACCACCGAAGTCAGTGTTAGAAATTCGAAGTTTTCTGGGTTTGGATGGGTACTACAGAAGGTTTGTTGAGCAGTTTTCGTTGATTGCTGCACCTTTAACCAATTTGCTGCGAAAAGGAGTACCGTTTGTTTGGGCTGATAAGCAACAGGAAAGTTTTGAGAAGTTAAAGAAGATTCTAACTGAGGCACCGATATTGATCCAGCCTGAGGCTGGGAAGGAATTTGTCGTCTATTGCGATGCATCGCACACAGGTTTGGTTTTTGTGTTAATGCAAGAAGGGAAAGTGGTAGCGTATGCATCTCGACAATTAAGGCCACATGAAGTGAATTATCCTACTCATGACCTGGAGCTAGCTGCAGTAGTGTTCGCCCTAAAGATATGGAGACATTACCTGTATGGGGAAAAGTCGGTTATCTATACGGATCACAAGAGTCGGAAATATCTCCTTACTCAGAAGGAGTTGAATTTAAGGTAGTGGAGATGGATTGAATTGTTGAAAGACTATGACTGCTCAATTGAGTATCACCCGGGTAAAGCTAACGTAGTGGCAGATGCGTTGAGTCGTAAGCTGATAATGAATTTGAGGGCAATATTTGCTCATCTCAGTCTGTATGAAGATGGTAGCTTGTTAGCCGAACTTCAAGTGAAGCTGACTTGGGTAAGTCAGATTAAAGAGAAACAATTATTAGACGAATTGTTAAGTTCTCGACTTCAGCAAGTGGAAGATGGTGAAACAGGGGAGTTTGGTCTGAATAGTGAAGGGGTATTATGCTTTCGTGGAAAGGTTTGTATACTGAAGGACTCCGAGTTGAGACAGATGATTTTACAAGAGGCGTATAGTAGCCCTTACGGTATGCATCCCGGTGGAAGTAAGATGTACCGAGATCTACGGGAACAGTACTGGCGGCCAGGGTTGAAGCGTGAAGTTACCGATTTTGTGAGTAAGTGTTTGACATGCCAGCAGGTGAAGGTGGAACATCAGTTGCCTTCGGGGTTTCTACAACCAGTGAAGATTCCACTTTGGAAATGGGAGCGGATAACGGTGGATTTCGTTAGTGAGCTACCCCTGACGCCTACGAAGAAAGATTCAGTGTGGGTGGTTGTCGATCGGTTGACGAAGTCCGCCCACTTCATACCAGTTCGTGTCGACTATTCGTTGCAGAAGTTGGCCAAGCTATATGTAGCAGAGATTGTGAGGCTACATAGGGTACCAGTGTCTATCATATTAGACAGGGACCCTAGGTTTACATCACGATTCTTGAAGGCTTTGCATGAAGCCTTAGGTACAAGGCTAGATTTCAGCATAGCGTTTCATCCACAGACTGGTGGTCAGTCGGAAAGGGTAATTCAGATTTTGAAAGACATGTTGAGGGGCTGTGTGCTTGATTTCAGAGGTAGTTGGGAAGATTACTTGCCGCTGGCTGAATTCGTGTACAACAATAGCTATCAATCCAGCATTCAGATGGCACCCTACGAGGCGTTGTATGGTCGCAGGTGTCGTACCCCTACCTGCTAGACAGAGTTGGGTGAACGTCAGTTGTTGGGTCTGGAATTGATCTTAGAGACCGAGGAAAAGGTTAAGTTGATTCGGGCTCGGTTGAAGGAAGCTTCTGATAGGCAGAAATCGTATGCAGACCTGAAGCATAAGGAAATAGAATTTCCAGTGGGGGATCACGTCTTCTTAAAAGTCTCACCTTAGAAGAAGGTTCTAAGATTTGGACGGAAGGGCAAGTTGAGCCCCAGATTCATCGGGCCTTACCGAGTGTTGAAACATGTAGGACCAGTGGCTTATCAGCTTGAGTTACCTCCGAAGTTGAGTCAGATACATAATGTATTCCATGTTTCGATGTTAAGGCGCTATCATTTGGATCCATCTCACATAGTTTCGGTGGAAGAAATTGAAGTAAGACCGGATCTATCTTTCGAAGAGAAGCCAGTGCAGATCTTGGATCGGAATATTAAGGTGTTGAGAAGGAAATCGGTTCCATTGGTTAAAGTGTTATGGCGTAATCACGATTCAGAGGAAGCCACGTGGGAGCCGGAAGATGTGATGCGACAACAATACCCCCACCTCTTTTAATCAGGTAAATTTCGAGGCCAAAATTTCTTTAAGAGGGGTAGAACTGTAACATCCTAGAATTAGGGATTCTGCATTTTGTGCTATTCTATGTGTTTGGCTCACTCAGCTTATTATTTAGGTGTGGTTGGGGGTCTTGGGGAGGCTCGGGTTCGAGTCAGAGCTTTGGAAAAATTTTGTTTTTAGGGCACTTAAGAGGGAGAGCTAGTGGAAGCAGGCCTTAAGGATATTTATTTGTGTTTGATGTCAAAAAGTAGGCATGAGGTGGAGTGGAGGTGGCGTCACTGGTAGAGCAAGGGGGGAAGGAGTTTGAATCCCATCTGCTGCATTGTGGAGCTTTAATTTTTGTGCTCAAGGAGGGGAAGAGGTGGCATTCGGCTGGGACTCTACCTAGGTTGTTGTTGAATAGGTCAAAGGTTTTCAAATGGATGGAGGAGAGGAGCTTGGGGAGTTTGAATTGGTCAATCGATTCGAAATGGGAGATGGAGAGTGAATGGAGGAGAAAAACAAGGGATTTGGAGAGGGTGGATGAGAGTTGGCCGAATGTGGGAGTTGTGGAGGGAGAATTTCGGCTATGTGATGTAATTGGCTAGGGAATTTCGGCATTTTGGTGTGTGGTAGAAAAACCGAACCATTTAGTGGAATGTGCCAAATTTTATAATTTTCTTTAACTTTTCTATTTGACGAGGTGGTGTTTTACTCTTAAGGCATTTCAGGTTTGTTACTCATTTTTGGTGCTTGTGCTGAATCTCTCAAACTTTCCTCTCCATCTTTTCTTTTCATTTGTGTGATAGTCGAATTTCAACTCTTCTCCTACTTCTTTTGTTTCTTTCTTTCTTTCTTAGCACATCTATTTCTTTCTTCTCTTGACCAAACCATTTTCTTCCACACCCTTCCATTTTCTTTGACTCCCTAAACCTTAGCCGAATCACTCTTCTTCTACACCCTTTTCTCCATAGCCGAACCTCAGCTTTCCCACTTGCTTTTCTTTTCATTTTGTTTCTTCTTGTTCTATTCTTCTAGCTGAAACTTGCTTCTCATCATTCTCTCTTTTTGCATCTTCTTCTATACCATTCACCATTAGCCGATCATTTGGTGGACTGAAGCTTGAGGGTTCGTTGGTTGCCGAAACATATCTTTCCCTTTGATTCATCATTGGTGTTAAGTGTCGAATCTCCTATTTGGGTTTCTTTCAAATATTAGACCGAACCTCTGTCTCTCTCTCAACTCACCTCTAATTCGAGGACAAATCGGTGGTTGTACGGTTCCTCATTTATTAAGGTAAGGAGTTCTCTTTTATTTGATTTCATTCCTCTTTCTCCTTTAATTTTACTCTGCCATAACCAATCCTCCTTGTTAGATAATCACCAATCCTCATTGTATTACGATCTCTGATCGAGATTTTCTTTATGGATGCGAGTGCTAGCCAATCTAAGGGGGTAGCGTTAAAAGAGCCTGATGGGAGTGGACTCGTAGTCTCTGCTCCAAAGTTCAAACGACGTGCGGTGTCGGCGGTTCGAGACTTTCTGCCGGGTTGTGGTAGAGAGCCGACATCCATTTGGGATAGGCAGATAGTGGTTATTCCCGCTAGTGAGAGTAGCGACGATCAAGAGTGTTTAGTCTTTCGCGTAATCAGGTGTGTAATTCTCACACCTTCTCTCGTGGTTCAGTAATAATTATGTGTATGGTTAAAAAAGCCGAAATAACTGTAACGACAGTTGAGATACCCTTGAGGGTAAGGTTGGAGATACCAGGTTAGTAACCTTTATGAATATGTCATTTAAATAACTTTACGTGAATATATGTATGCTCCGATTATCCGACGTACACTGATATATGTTTGCATTCATTAGATTATGATAATATATGCATGGGATTGGGATATGATATTGATGAAAAGGGGCAGTGTATTTCGGTGGCTCTGCCACATATTTCGGTGACCCTATCACATTATTTCAGTGGCTCTGCCACATATTTCGGTGACCCTGTCACATTATTTCGATGGCTCTGCCACTTATTTCGGTGACTTTGTCACAATTTCGGCTTTGAGCAGCATGACTGTCAGCATGACTGCCAATGAGGTGTGTAGCTGTAACATCCCGAAATTGGGCCTAGTAGGATTGGGCCCAATGGGCCTTATTTTTAAAATTTTTGAGAACGGCATTAATGCAAGTTAGACTTATTAGGTAAGTTATTTTGGAAGGTTAGAGGGCTTCATGAAGTCCAGGGATCAAATATTAGCTTTGGGGAAATTTTGGTTTTAGGTGAAAAAAAAAAAAAAACCTGGAAGTTGGCGAGTAGGCCTTAAGAATAAAATGTGGGAAAAATGACACAAGTGGAGTGTGTGGTGTAGTGGCAAAGTGACGCCACTTAAGGAACAAAGGGATGACGCCATAAGGAAGGAAGGAGGTCCAAGGTTCAAGTCTTGGCTTTTGCATTTTGGTTTTTTTTACTTGGACCTCGTAATTTGGCTATAGATTTATATTTAGTTGCGCATGGTTTAAGACACAAGAGGAGCTTGTGGCCAAGTGGCTAGCAAGCGTGGATTATGTTGCAAAGGAGCACAGGTTCGAATCTCATGAGAAGCAAGGGAGTATTTATTTTATGGTCAGGACGGGAAGAGTTTCGATTGAATTTAACTCTACTCGACGAAGGGATCCACATCGGAAAGATACAAAGAAGGAAGGTGAAGAGCTAGCTATATAAAGAGCATTCCAGGAGGAGGGTTGACACACCTTGGAAGGCGTTTGGGCACAGGAGTGGTCGGAGCGCGGATTAACACCGAGTCCTATCGGTGTGTAACTCTCTACTCTAGTTGTAGAGCGGCAAATGCGAAGTGCCGGCCACGGCAATAGTAGCCACACGAGCGCGAGCGCACGTGTGGGGTTTCGACGCGATAGTTGAGGCCATAAGTAGTATTCTTGTGGGTTGGGTCGCTTGGGCGCGATGGGCCGAAGTGGGCCCAATGGGCTCGTGGGCCCTTATGAGTAAATTGTGCGATTGTGTAGTATATAGTGAACTAGACTAGGTGGAACTTATATACATGGCTAGATTTGTGCTAGGTGGGCCACACGAGCGTGTGGGCCCGAATGGGCCGGAATCGAGTTTTAGGCCCAATCGTCCGGTACGACCGGAAATGGTAGCTGAGTCGCTCGGGGTGACATTTGGGCCTTTGGGTAAGGCCATTGTAGGTGCGAAATTACTGAAATACCCTTAGTGGGTAAATTACTAAAATACCACTGATGTGTAAATTACGAAAATGCCCTTGGTGGGTAAATTACGAAAATGCCCTTGGTAGGTAAATTACCGATATACCCTTGGTGGGTAAATTACGAAAATGCCCTTGGTAGGTAAAATTACGGTTATACCCTTAGAGGTTGATTAGGGTGATTATGTTGTTTTATGTCTATCTGATTATGATGGTAATTCATGTTATACTTATTTTTGATATATGTCTAGCATACATGACATAACTTGCATACACGAATTATTATGTCATATTGCATGGGTATGATGAGAGGAGGGGGAAGATTGATATCCGTGTCTTTGGGACACCAAAGTGGTTTGGCACCACCGGTGGTTTGGTACCACAGATTGATTATTGTGACTTTGGGTCACCAGAGGTTTGGCACCTCGGCGTCGCGCCCCAGTGGCTTAGCACCACAAGTGGGTTGGCCCCACGATTGATTATACTGGGATTGACGCCGGTGATTTGGTATCACACGATGGGTTGGCCCCATCATTGGATTCGTGACTTCGGTCACGGTGATTTGGTATCACATTCGTGTCTTTGGGACACCAGAGGTTTGGCACCTCATAGCGCCTCGTCCCAATGGCCGTACCACGATGGGTTGGCCCCACAGATGATAATCTGGGATTGACGCCGGTGATTTGGTATCACACGATGGGTTGGCCCCATCATTGGATTCGTGACTTCGGTCACCGGTGATTTGGTATCACATTCGTGTCTTTGGGACACCGAGGTTTGGCACCTCATAGCGCCTCGCCCCGGTGGCTTAGCACCACATTGGGTTGGCCCCACACGGTGATTATACGGGATTGACGCCGGTGATTTGGTATCACACACGATGGGTTGGCCCCATCATTGGATTATTCGTGACTTTGGGTCACCAGTGGTTTGGCACCACAATTATGGATATCGTGACTTTGGGTCACGGTGGTTTGGCACCACCGGTGGTTTGGTACCGCACGGTAGAGAAAGGAGCATTGGATGGCTAGGTTTGGGTGCATGATATGCATATTTTCATATGAAATTGTGTAAGGGCCTGTTGGATGGGGATTTACACACCGAGTCTCGATGACTCACCCCCTTAGTTGAATTTTGCGGGTAATCATTAGATCGTGGATTTGGGAGCTGAGGTGGACTCGTGGAGGCCATACATATGTTCACTCGTAAATTCGTTTCTTTTATTTGACTTATTTTTATTTGAGTTTTTGTTATGTAATAAGGCCTTGGGTATTTTATTTGGTTTCAGCTTTCAATTTGTTTATTGCTTGTTATTAAATGATCAATATGGGATTTTCCTAAAATGATAATAAACCATTTCTTATTCAAAATTACTTAAACTCGATTTCTCACCACAACTATAAAGAATATGAGCTTTTTAACGAATGCACAGTTTTTAGACATTCCTTTCATGTGACATGCCAGATTCGGTCGTAATGTTTAGGCCGGGTTTGGGGTGTTACAATTGTGGTATCAGAGCCTAGGTTCAAAAACTCGGCTGTGGGTTTGGGTTCAAAAAATGTTTTCAAAAGATGGTTTGGAAAATGGTTTAGAAAAATATATATCTGTTTTTTTTTTTGAAATATGGCACCCGAGTCTCCGGCGCCAATCCGCACTGTAAGTTTCCTGATACTTTGCTTTGTTATATGTTGTATTTTGAATATCTATTCTGTGTGTTTGGGTTGGATGTGATGTTCGGATATAGAGTTGATTGCGTACGAAATATTTGTCTGCTTTAATGGTTAGTTTTTTTTTAGTATGTGTAGGATTTCTAAATTCTAGTTAAAAGTATATTAGGGTTATTGGAATCAGAGTGCGCAGCATGAGCACAGCGTTGTAGGTTAGGTGGTACGAATGTTCTCAGAGTTGGAAATTTGAGGACGAAATTTCTTTAAGGAGGGTAGATTTGTAACATCCCGAAATTGGGCCTAGTAGGATTGGGCCCAATGGGCCTTATTTTTAAAATTTTTGAGAACGGCATTAATGCAAGTTAGACTTATTAGGTAAGTTATTTTGGAAGGTTAGAGGGCTTCTATGAAGTCCCGGGATCAAATATTAGCTTTGGGGAAATTTTGGTTTTAGGTGAAAAAAAAAACCTGGAAGTTGGCGTGTAGGCCTTAAGAATAAAATGTGGGGAAAAATGACACAAGTGGAGTGTGTGGTGTAGTGGCAAAGTGACGCCACTTAAGGAACAAGGGATGACGCCATAAGGAAGGAAGGAGGTCCAAGGTTCAAGTCTTGGCTTTTGCATTTTGGTTTTCTTTTACTTGGACCTCGTAATTTGGCTATAGATTTATATTTAGTTGCGCATGGTTTAAGACACAAGAGGAGCTTGTGGCCAAGTGGCTAGCGGCGTGGATTATGTTGCAAAGGAGCACGGGTTCGAATCTCATGAGAAGCAAGGGAGTATTTATTTTTATGGTGCGGATGGGAAGAGTTTCATTGAATTTAAACTCTCGACGAAGGATCCCACATCGGAAAGATACAAAGAAGGAAGGTGAAGAGCTAGCTATATAAAGAGCATTCCAGGAGGAGGGTTGACACACCTTGGAAGGCGTTTGGGCACAGGAGTGGTCGGAGCGCGGATTAACACCAGAGTCCTATCAGGTGTGTAACTCTCTCTACTTTAGTTGTAGAGCAGCAAATGCCGAAGTGCCGGTCACGACAATAGTAGCCACACGAGCGTGCGAGCGCACGTGTGGGGTTTTGACGCGATAGTTGAGGCCATAAGTAGTATTATTGTGGGTTGGGGCTGCTTGGGCCGCGATGGGCCGAAGTGGGCCCAATGGGCCCGTGGGCCCTTATGAGTAAATTGTGCGATTGTGTAGTATATAGTGAACTAGACTAGGTGGAACTTATATACATGGCTAGATTTGTGCTAGGTGGGCCACACGAGCGTGTGGGCCCGAATGGGCCGGAATCGAGTTTTAGGTCCAATCGTCGTGCTGACCGGAAATGGTAGCTGAGTCGCTCGGGGTGACATTTGGGCCTTTGGGTAAGGCCATTGTAGGTGCGAAATTACTGAAATACCCTTAGTGGGTAAATTACTAAAATACCACTGATGTGTAAATTACGAAAATGCCCTTGGTGGGTAAATTACGAAAATGCCCTTGGTAGGTAAATTACCGATATACCCTTGGTGGGTAAATTACGAAAATGCCCTTGGTAGGTAAAATTACGGTTATACCCTTAGAGGTTGATTAGGGTGATTATGTTGTTTTATGTCTATCTGATTATGATGGTAATTCATGTTATACTTATATTTGATATATGTCTAGCATACATGACATACTGCATACACGAATTATTATGTCATATTGCATGGGTATGATGAGAGGAGGTGGAAGATTGATATCCGTGTCTTTGGGACACCAGTGGTTTGGCACCACCAGTGGTTTGGTACCACAGATTGATTCTTGTGACTTTGGGTCACCAGAGGTTTGGCACCTCAGCGTCTCGTCCCAATGGCTTAGCACCACAGTGGGTTGGCCCCACAGTTGCTTATACGGGATTGACGCCAGTGATTTGGTATCACACGATGGGTTGGCCCCATCATTGGATTTCGTGACTTCGGTCACCGGTGATTTGGTATCACATTCGTGTCTTTGGGACACCGGAGGTTTGGCACCTCATAGCGCCTCGCCCCGGTGGCCGTGCACCACGATGGGTTGGCCCCTGGATGAAAATACGGATTGATGCCGGTGATTTGGTATCACACGATGGGTTGGCCCCATCATTGGATTCGTGACTTCGGTCACCAGTGATTTGGTATCACATTCGTGTCTTTGGGACACCAGAGGTTTGGCACCTCATAGCGTCTCGTCCCAGTGGCTTAGCACCACAGTGGGTTGGCCCCACAGTTGATTATACGGGATTGACGCCAGTGATTTGGTATCACACGATGGGTTGGCCCCATCATTGGATTATTCGTGACTTTGGGTCACCAGTGGTTTGGCACCACCAGTGGTTTGGTACCACACGGGGTAGAGAAAGGAGCATTGGATGGCTAGGTTTGGGTGCATGATATGCATATTTTCATATGAAATTGTGTAAGGGCCTGTTGGATGGGGATTTACACACTGAGTCTCGATGACTCACCCCTTAGTTGAATTTTGCAGGTAATCATTAGATCGTGGATTTGGGAGCTGAGGTGGACTCGTGGAGGCCATACATATGTTCACTCGTAAATTCGTTTCTTTTATTTGACTTATTTTTATTTGAGTTTTTGTTATGTAATAAGGCCTTGGGTATTTTATTTGGTTTCAGCTTTCAATTTGTTTATTTGTAACATCCCGAAATTGGGCCTAGTAGGATTGGGCCCAATGGGCCTTGTTTTAAAATTTTTGAGAACGGCATTAATGCAAGTTAGACTTATTAGGTAAGTGATTTTGGAAGGTTAGAGGGCTTCTATGAAGTCCCGGGATCAAATATTAGCTTTTGGGAAATTTTGGTTTTAGGTGAAAAAAAAAAACCCTGGAAGTTGGCAGGTAGGCCTTAAGAATAAAATGTGGGGAAAAATGACACAAGTGGAGTGTGTGGTGTAGTGGCAAAGTGACGCCACATAAGAGACAAGGGGTGACGCCACAAGGAAGGAAGGAGGTCCAAGGTTCAAGTCTTGGCTTTTGCATTTTGGTTTTCTTTTACTTGGACCTCAGAATTTGGCTATAGATTTATATTTAGTTGCGCATGGTTTAAGACACAAGAGGAGCTTGTGGCCAAGTGGCTAGCAAAGCATGGATTATGTTGCAAGGGAGCCAGGGTTTGAATCTTATGAGAAGCAAGGGAGTATTTATTTTATGGTGCGGACGGGAAGAGTTTCATTGAATTTAAACTCTCATGAAGGGATCCCACATAGGAAAGATACAAAGAAGGAAGGTGAAGTGCTAGCTATATAAACAAAGATTCCGGGAGGAGGGTTGACACACCTTGGAAGACGTTTGGGCACAGGAGTGGTCGGAGCGCGGATTAACACGAGAGTCCTATCGTGTGTGTAACTCTCTACTCTAGTGTAGAGCGGCAAATGCCGAAGTGCCGGTCACGGCAATAGTAGTTACACGAGCGCGCGAGCGCACGTGTGGGGCTTCGACGCGATAGTTGAGGCCATCGATGTAGTATTCTTGTGGGTTGGGGTCGGGCGCGATGGGGGAAGAAGGGGGCCCAATATAGTAAAATGTATGATGGTGTAGTATATAGTGAACTAGACTAGGTGAATCTCATAAACGTGGCTAGATTTGTGTTAGGTGGGCCACACGAGCGTGTGGGCCCGAATGGGCCGAAATTGGGCTTTAGGCCCAATAGTCCATTTCGACCAGAAATGGTAGTTGGGTCGCTCGGGGCGACACTGGGCCTTTGGAAAGGCCATTCCAGGTACGAAATTACTGAAATACCCTTAGTGGGTAAATTACCAAAATATCCCTAAAGGGTAAATTACCGATATGCCCTTGGTGGGTAAATTACGAAAATGCCCTTGGTGGGTAAATTACCGATATACCCTTGGTGGGTAAATTACGAAAATGCCCTTGGTAGGTAAAATTACGGTTATACCCTTAGAGGTTGATTAGGGTGATTATGTTGTTTTATGTCTATCTGATTATGATGGTAATTCATGTTATACTTATATTTGATATATGTCTAGCATACATGACATACATCGTATACACGTAATTATTATGTCATATTGCATGGGTTATATGAGTGGAGGGGGCAGTGATATTCGTGTCGACGGGCACCAGTGGTTTGGTACCACATTGTGACTACGGTCACCAGAGGTTTGGCACCTCCAGAGGTTTGGCACCTCATAGCGACTCGTCCCTGTGGTTAACACCACCGTGGGTTGGCCCCACTTTTGAGATATGGGATCGTCTGCCAGTGATTTGGTATCACACGTGGGTTGGCCCCACAACTTGATGATTCGTGTCTTCGGACACCAGTGGTTTGGCACCACCAGTGATTTGGTATCACATTCGTGTCTTCGGACACCAGAGGTTTGGCACCTCATAGCGACTCGTCCCTGTGGTTAATACCACCGTGGGTTGGCCCCACTTTGAGATATGGGATCGTCTGCCAGTGATTTGGTATCACACGATGGGTTGGCCCCATCATTTGCTTTGTGACTTCGGGTCACCAGTGGTTTGGCACCACCAGTGGTTTGGCACCACATGTATTGACGGATATTGTGACTTTAAGTCACCAGTGGTTTGGCACCACCAGTGGTTTGGCACCACATGTATTGACGGATATTGTGACTTTAAGTCACCAGTGGTTTGGCACCACCAGTGGTTTGGTACCACACGGGGTAGAAAAAGGAGTTGCGGATGGCTAGGTTTGGGTGCATGATATGCATATTTTCATATGAAATTGTGTAAGGGCCTGTTGGATGGGGATTTACACACTGAGTCTCGATGACTCACCCCTTAGTTAAATTTTGCAGGTAATCATTAGATCGCGGATTTGGGAGCTGAGGTGGACTCGTGGAGGCCATACATATGGTTACTCGTAAATTCGTTTCTTTTATTTAGACTTATTTTTATTTGAGTTTTTGTTATGTAATAAGGCCTTGGGTATTTTATTTGGTTTCAGCTTTCAATTTGTTTATTGCTTATTATTAAATGATCAATATGGGATTTTCTTAAAATGATAATAAACCATTTCTTATTCAAAATTTCTTAAACTCGATTTCTCACCACAACTATAAAGAATATGAGCTTTTAACGAATGCACAGTTTTTAGACATTCCTTTCATGTGACATGCCGATTCGATCGTAACGTTTAGGCCGGGTTTGGGGTGTTACATTATTGCTTGTTATTAAATGATCAATATGGGATTTTCCTAAAATGATAATAAACCATTTCTTATTCAAAATTACTTAAACTCGATTTCTCACCACAACTATAAAGAATATGAGCTTTTTAACGAATGCACAGTTTTTAGACATTCCTTTCATGTGACATGCCAGATTCGGTCGTAACGTTTAGGCCGGGTTTGGGGTGTTACAGTAGCGGATGGAGGGTTGATTGTAGAAATCCCCATAGGTGTGTTAGGTTGGATACAGAGTGGTGTGTAGCAGATGGAATACTAGGCTGGGCTGGGTTGCATTGCATTCATTATCTGATATGCCATGTTTTAGGGCTATGGCCCAGTTCGATTCGTATGGGCTTCGACCAATTTGCTTAACAGAGGGCTAAGGCCCAATTTGCTTAGGTGTGCTCAGGCCCAAAAAATGTTGTTCTTGAGGGGAATTACACACTGAGTTCTCGTAACTCACCCCTCTGCTTAATTTTGCAGGTAATTCCTAGCTTTGCGGATTTGGAGCCGAGGCGAACTCTGTGGTGGCCATGCATTGTTTCTTTAGTAAACTCTACTTTACATTACTTTAAATTTACTTTAACTTTGGAATTATGTTCTATAATAAGGCCGCTATGATTTTAATTTGGTTTTTATTTTAATGCATTTATTATCCACTATGAATTGACTAATATGGGGGGTTTCCTAAAAACTTAAATAACCGTTTTCCAAAATACTAAAGAATGGATCACCAACTATTGACAATTAAATTTGGGATTTCCTTAAAACTACAATACTTGTTTTCAAAAACGTCCCATACTAAAATCCGCTGGTTTTCGATTCTCGTATTATAAAACAAGTTTTCGTTGGTTAGTACTATTTATAACCTTTTTCAAGAAAACATAAAATCAAGTCTGATTTTCAAAATGGAATCAAAGCTCGAAATTTTTAAATGATCATGAAGTTTCTTTAACAACCTTTCCATGTGACATGCCAGATCCGGTCATAACGTCTAGGCCGGGTTTGGGGTGTTACAGGTTTTGAAAATGGAAACGAAAAATAGAAGAGTTGCCACCAATCTTTTTTTGATGAGGTGTGATTGGGTCACCTCGTAATTCAGTCATTTTAATAATAGATTTGATTTATTAAAACAACAGTTTTGGTCTATGAAATTTAGAAAAACGGGTTTAGGAGTCGATTACGCACGAGGAAGGATCAGTACCCTCGTGACGCCCAAAATTGGTACCTAATTGATTATTTGATGTCTTTATGTCGAAATTTTGAAAATATTTTAAAATACGATCCTCTTTATTTAAAAGAAAACTTGAAAAAATTAAAATGGATGCTAAGACCCTCTTATTTCGAAGAAGTAAAATGTCATGCCCAGTAAGTTAGGGTACGACATTTCGAGTTCCCGAAGCTGAGCTTGTCTTTCGACTTTTAAAACTCGTGCATTTAAGCTTGAGGAGGATATTCAGTTATTTGGGTCAAATGAAAAATCGAAACCCAGTAAGTTAGGGCACGGTTTCTCGAAGTTCCAAATACAAAATACTACCTTTGTTTTTTTAGAAATCCTTACCTCGAGATAACAAAATGTCACATCCAATGAGTTAGGACACATCATTTTGAATTCCCGAGAATAAGTTTTTTTTATTTAACTTTTGTGCTTTAATTTTAAAAAGAAAATAATAGGTTCTTGAGATTCGACGAGAAAAATCGAAACCCAGTAAGTTAGGGTACGATTTCTTTCGAACCTTAGAACGCAGAGTATTCGCTTATTTTAAAACAAAAACTTTAATGGATCGGATAAAATGGAATATGATCCTACGGCAAGATATAAAATGAATTTTAGTGTTAATGTATGCAACAAAATAATGATAATGACAATAATAAATATAAATATCGATAATGAATAGTCGAAATTCGAAAGTATGTTCAACAAAATATAAATACATAAATAAATAAGTAATGAAATAGCAATAATAAGTGTAAAAATTAAAAAAAAAGCAAATCGAAATAAAAAAATAATAAGGGTAAAAATAAGAATAAGATAAAAATAAAAACGAATAAAGAGCAAATTAATTATTAAAAAATGAGTAAGTAAATGTTTAAAAAACAATGATAATAGTAATAAACATAAAATACTAATAATGATAGTAATAATAACGGTAAAGAAAATGATAATAGTAGCAAAAAAAATAATAATCATGATAATAATAATAATAATAATAATAATAATAATAATAATAAAGGATACAATAAAAGAAAAAAATTACTATAAAGTACTAAAAAGTAAAGAGCAATAAACAAATAAATAACGAATAAATGAAATAACAAAAAAATAAATAATGAATAAAATAAAATATATAAAAAAATGAATTTTATAAATGGTGAAAATTAAGTGAATGAAGATCAAATTGAGATTAAATAATAATAATAATAAATAATACATTAATAAACAAATAATAATAAAATAAATAAATAAATAAGAGTAATAATAATAATGATAATAATAGTAATAATAATAATAATATTTAGATAAATAAACATTAAAGAAATAATGGTAATAATAATAAAGTTAATTAATAATATATTAATAATAATATGTTAATAATACAATTAATAATAATAGTAATAATAATATTAAAAACAATAGTAAGAATAATAAGAATAATAATAACAAAAATTAATAGTAATAGTAATAATAATAATATTAATGATAAAAATAATAACAGCAATATTAATAATAACAATATCAATATTAAAATAATAATAAAAAATAGCAAAATTAACAGAAGAAAATAAAAAAGGGACTAAATTGGAGTAAAAATAAAATTTAAAGCCTAAATCGTAATAAATCTAGACAAAATAGGACCAAAATCGAACACGCTTAAATCATCGAGGATCTATTCAGAAAATAACCCGATCCTGGACACGTGTCTGTCTCTCAGAGCGTTAGTGGGTCGGGGACTCGATTAAAATGCGCAACAAATTCGTGGTCAAATTTAAAAAATAAAAAAATAAAGAAAAAGGACTAAATCAAAACAGCCCAAAAAAGCGGAAGGACCAGGGTTGCAAATAACCCACTTAACAAAAACACGCGGATCCTCTGGACGGGTCGGGTCGCACGCGCAGATCCTGTCAAAAATGGTGCCGTTTTGGCGTTTAAAAACTGAAGCAAAACGACGTCGTATTTTGTGTCTATATAAGGCCGATTTAAAAAAAAAAACTCATTTTTTGCTTTCTGCTGAAAAAAAAAGGAAAGGGGCTCATTTTTTTCTCTGGACTAAGTCCAGAATCCAGCCGAGGGAAACACCGTGGCTCTGCCGCGCCTCCACCGCCGACGACCACCACGCACGACTGCCGGAAGTCTGAAAGGTAATATTTTTGTTTTATTTTTTTATATAAATATATATGTATATGTATACTGTTAAAAAATAAAGAAAATATAAATATGTATATTGTTTGTATATTCGAAAGAGGAGAATAAAGAGAAAGAAAGAAAAAAATTAAATAAAGCAAAAAGAAAAAAGAAACTTAGATGAACGAAACGAAATGCAACCTTTTTTTTCTCTGTTGAATCTTTTCTTTTGTATTTGATCTTTTTTTTTATTTCAAAAATCCCTCCCCTACATTGTTGGAATAAAAGGCTTTTATAGCCGAAAATACAAGTTCATTTATCTCTCCTTTTTTGTTGTTCTTTGCTCTGTTTTTGCTGCTTTCTTTCTTTGTTGTGTTTGCAGGTCTTTTGGAGAGTCAACGAGCGGAGGAAAGGCAATTTTGCCATTTCCGTGCATGGCGACAGAGGGCCCGGCGCATCAGGGGCCTTGAGGCGCGGGCACGACGCCCAAGGGAGGCTGCGGCGCTAGGGTTTTCAGAAACCCAAGCCTTCTGAAATTTTTTTTTAACATTTTGGGCCTGTTGTTGGGCTAGGTTTAGTGTAATTGGGTTAGGCTTAATTGGGCTCATTTTGGACTGTGTAATTTGGACCCTTTTTTGTTTTCTGTTTCTTTTTTTTTGTTTCTTATTTGGGCCCGGGCAATAATTGGGCCTTACATTGGCTATACCAAAAAGTGGTCGATAGTGTGATTTCCAAACTCTGACGTCCGCCAATTTCTCGAGCTAACTTGGCAATGCTACAAGGAAAAGGGAAATGAGAGGAGTAAGCATAAACCTTAGTAAGTTTGCATGGAAATAATAGCAACAATACATTCATAATGACATCAATTCTTGGCATTAGATAACCACATAAAGTCATAAGCACTTTTGCCATAACTTACTTGTACTTGTTCTTATCTAGCGTATACGATGCCACATATCGTAAACATTCCTCGTGAATTATTCACGGGTACCTATATTCACTCAATCACATGACTTTAGTACTAATCTCATTCCTACTTCCAAGCTTATCTATTTATCCCACTAATTCACTAGTGATACTCAAAGATGCATATTCATCATTATTAGCATAAACACGAAGCCAATGCCACATCCCGGATGTGGTCTCACATGGATAATTTCTTAATACCGATGCCATATCTCGAATATGGTCTTATACGGAACCTCACATCAATATCGATGCCATATCCCAGATATGGTCTTGTACGATTTCTTTTTTGTTTGTTTATAGTCAATGCCGAAGCCATATCCCAGATATGGTCTTCCACGGAATCTCAATTCGGTGACGAGGCCATGCCCCCGACATGGTCTTACACGAGACCTTATCCATCTCATGTCTCGATGATAGTGTTCTCACATTTATTATAGTCCAACCGAGGCTTCAACATCTCAACCTTTTTCATCTTTTCATTCAACACCAATTCTCAATTTCATAGAATATTATGCATCATTATAATATCAAACATTCTCAAACATACTATCATGAATGTTGAATTTATCACATACAAACTTACCTCGATTTCAAAATAGGTTAGATTGTCGATTTAGTCTGCTATTTTGTTCTTTCCCCGATCGAGGTTGATTCTTGGTTCTTCTTGATCTATAATAGCAATTTAGCTCATTTTAATATCACAATAATAAATGCATTTCAATAACATGCTTTGGCAAAATTACTATTTTGCCCTTAGACTTTGGCAAAATAACCATTTTGCCCCTAGGCTCGGAAATCAATTCTAATCAAATTTCTACCTTTAGCAAGCCTAGGTGAACATTTATTTCTCTTATGGCTATCATCAAAACCCAACATTTCACACACTTACAACAAATTTTACAACCTTTACAAAAAGGTCCATTTAGGTTTTTTCATGGTAACACCTTTCACAAAAGTTGTTCATCTAACAACTAAGACTCATTTTCTTCCATAAAAATGCAGCAAATCACATAAAAGCTCTCATGGAAAAATGCTAAGCTTTTCACCATCTTGCAAAATAGCCCCTCATTAGAAAGCTTAAGCTTTAGGGGTCCCAAAAGTACAAATATCATCAAGAAAAACCATTAAAATCACTTACTTGTAAGGTGAAGAGCTTGCTAAAATTTTAAGCTTCAAGAACCCCTATTATTGCTTGAATATTCGGTGGAAGAAGAAAGGAAAATTAAAAGATGATAGCCTTTTTTTATTTAATCATATTTTATTCATTTAGCCAACTATTGTCACCAACCATTGACAATTTTAATTTTCTTGTCCCCTTGGCCGGCCATCACCTTCATTTAAGGGGCTAATTTCCCTTTAAAGACCTAAAATTAATATTTTATGACTATTAGGCACCTTTAGATTATAAACTAGAACTTTCGCACTTTCTGCGATTTAGTCTTTTTTCGCGATTAAGCATGGAATCGCGAAAATTAAAGCACCAAAATTTCCATACAAATATACAATCATGCTCTAACTTATAGAATAACATAAAAATAATTTTCTCTAACCTCGAATTAATGGTTTCGAACCACTGTTTCGGCCAACCCCTAAATCGGTCTGTTACAATTTTCCCTCTTAAGGATTTTCGTCCTCGAAAATATTACCGGTAAAAAGGTTGGGATATTGGTTTCTCATGGTCTCTTCAGGCTCCCAAATAGCTTCTTCTATTCCATGTCTCCGCCATAACACTTTGACAAGGACTATAATTTTGTTTCTCAACTCTTTGACCTCTCGTGCCAAAATCTTAACCAGCTCTTCGCCATAAGTCAAGTCCGGTTGAATTTCTACCTCTGATGGTACTATCACATGTGAAGGGTCCGAACGGTATAGGCGTAACATGGATACATGAAGACATCGTGAATCTTTACCAACTCAGGTGGCAAGGCCAAACGATAAGCTACCGGTCCTATCCTCTCGGTAACTTCATAAGGTCTGATAAAGCGCGGACTCAATTTACCTTTCCGGCCAAATCTTAGGACTTTTCTCCATGGTGATACTTTCAGAAATACTTTATCACCGAATTGGAACTCAATCTCTTTCCGTTTTAAATCTGAATAAGACTTTTGTCCATCTGAGGCCGTTTTCAGACGCTCACGTATCACCTTTACTTTCTCTTTAGTTTCCCTAACCAAAACAACCCCGTGAATCTGATTCTCTCTAAGTTTTGTCTAATACAAGGGCGTTCGGCATTTACGCACGTACAATGCTTCATAAGGTGCCACCTTCAAACTTGACTGAAAACTGTTGTTGTCGGCAAATTCCACCAACGGTAAGTATTTTTCCCAACTACCTTGGAATTCTAAAACGCAACATCGAAGCATGTCTTCAAGTATCTATATCACTCTTTCCAACTGCCCGTCAGTTTGTGGATTGAAAGTTGTACTGAAACTCAATTTTGTGCCTAAAGCCTCTTGCAACTTTTTCCAAAATCGTGACGTGAATCTCAGATCTCTATCCGAAATAATTGATAATGGTACTCCATGAAGTCTTACTATCTCTGACACGTACAACTCAGCTAACTTATCAAGCAAGTAATCGATCCGTACTCGTATAAAATGGGTTGACTTCGTGAGTCTATCCACTACGACCCACACGGCATCTTTCTTCTTCGGCGTCGACGGGAATCCCGTCACAAAGTCAATTGTAACACGATCCCACTTCCACTCGGGAACCATAATGGGCTAGAGTAGACCCGAAGGTACTTGGTGTTCAGCCTTCACTTGCTGACAAATCAGGCATCTCGATACAAACTCAGAAATGTCTTTCTTCATTTTAGGCCACCAATACCACTTCCTCAAGTCATTGTACATCTTCATGCTACCCGGGTGCACAGTTAAACATCCGCTATGAGCTTCATGCAAAATCTTACGAATAAGTTCATCATTTTGGGGTACACAGACCCTATCTCGAAACGTCAAGCATCCATCAGGACTTACCCGAAAGTCTGATTCAACATTTTACTCACATATAACTCTTTTGGCTTGTAAGTTGCTGTCCTCTTTTTGAGCTTCACAAATCTCTTGAAGAAATAATGGTCTAGCCCTCAGCTCGGCTAGAATAGAACCATCATCTAACCAAGCTATTCGTGTATTCATGGCTCTCAGTGCAAACAATGATTTTCTGCTCAAAGCATCGGCGACCACGTTCGCCTTTCCCGGATGGTAGTCAATCACTAACTCATAATCCTTGATCAGCTCTAACCATCTTCATTGCCTCAAATTCAATTACTTTTGAGTCATCAAGTATTTTAGGCTTTTATGGTTGTTGAATATCTGACACCTTTCACCATATAGATGATGTCTCTATATCTTTAATGCAAACACAATGGCAACCAACTCTAAATCATGGGTCGGATAATTCTTCTCGTGCGGCTTTAATTGTCTAGAAGCATATGCAATCACCTTACCCTCTTGCATAAGTACACAACCCAAACCATTCATGGATGCATCACTGTAAACCACAAATTCTCTTCCCAGCTCAGGTTGTACCAAAACAGGAGCCTCAGTCAACAATGCCTTTAGTTTCTCAAAACTTTGTTGGCATTTTTCTGTCCAATCAAACTTCACATCTTTTTGCAATAATCTCGTCATCGGAGTAGCTATCATAGAGAACCCTTTGACAAAACGCCTATAATAGCCGGCTAGGCCCAAAAAACTCCTCTCTTCAGTTATGCTCCTTGGCGATTTCCATTCAACAATTGCTGAAATCTTACTCGAGTTGACTCTAATTCCATCTCCCGAGACGATGTGTCCCAAAAATGCAACTTTCTTAAGCCAAAATTCACTTTTGCTAAACTTGGCATATAATTGTTTATCTCTCAAAATTTGCAGAACCTTTCTCAAATGCTCGGCATGTTCGTTCTCATCTCGAGAGTAGATCAGTATATCATCGATGAAGACCACGACAAATTTATCCAAGTATGGCTGAAAAATGCGATTCATCAGGTTCATGAAAACGGTAGGGGCATTTGTTAGACCAAAAGGCATGACCAGAAATTCATAGTGGCCATACCTTGTCCGAAATGCAGTTTTCGGCACATCCGAGTCCTTGACTCTCAACTGATAGTACCCAGACCTTAAGTCTATCTTGGAAAATACTGTGGCTCCCTTCAATTGATCGAACAGATCATCGATTCTCGGCAACGGGTAATTGTTCTTTACAGTTACCTTGTTAAGTTGCCGATAATCTATGCATAATCTCAATGAACCATCTTTCTTCTTCACAAATAATACGGGAGCACCCCACGGAGAATAACTCGGTCTCTTGAAACCTTTATCTGTTAGTTCTTGCAACTGTGCTTTCAATTCTTTTAGCTCGATTGGAGCCATTCTATATGGAGCAATAGAAATGGGGGCGGTACCCGGAGCTAACTCAATCCCAAATTCAATTTCCCTAATTGGAGGTAACCTTGGCAATTCCTCTGGAAAAACATCTGGATACTCGTATACTATGGGTACCGACTCAATTTTCAACTCAGTCTCTTTAGCATTCATCACAATAGCTAGGTATGCTTCGTACCCCTTTCTTAAGTACTTCTGAGTCAACAAGGATGATATCACTACTGGTGATCTGTCTTGCTTATCTGATTCAACACGAATAAGATCCCCACTTTCACATTTCAACTCAATAAACTTCTTTCCACAATTCACAATCACGTAACGAGTAACTAACCAGTCCATCCCAAGGATGACATCAAACTCATCAAACGGAAATAACATAAGATCAACTGGAAAGCAATGACCCCTAATCATCAAAGGGCAACCTTTGCATATTCTATCAATCAACACATTTGCCTAGGGGATTAGACACTATTATTACAAATTCAGTAGACTCTATAGGCATGCTCATGCTAGAGACTAATTTCATGCAAATGTATGAGTGGGTAGATCCCGGATCAATTAAAGCTATAACACGAGTATCATAGAGAGAAAATGTACCCGTGATTACGTCAGGGGAGGATGCTTCTTCACAAGCACGGATGGCATATGTTCTTGCCGGTGCTCTTCCCTCAACTCTTGCAGTCTGCTCTCTAGATGAATTCCATCTACTCATCTCATTTTTCGGGTTTCTCTGTGGTCTTACTCGAGCAGCACTTCCCGGTCTTGCATTCTGAGACTTCTCCTTCTCGCCCACCTCGGGGCAATCTCTGATAAAATGGTCTAAGGACCCGCATCTGAAACAAGTCTTCTCGTTTGCCCGTCACTCACCAAAATGACACCTGCCACACTACAGGCATTCCAGTCTACTCGGTCGGGCATTGCCAACACTAGCAACCGAAGTAGTCTGAGCCTTAGACCCCGAGAATTGTTTACCCTTACTTCGGTTTGAAAACCCTACTGAAGTGGCTGATCGAGTAGCAAAATCCCTTGATTTCTTAGATGAGGATTGGTAGGACTTACTCATTTGCCTTTTCCTCGAGTCACGGGACTCAATCGCAGCTTTTCTTTTCTCTTTAGCCAACTCTTCAGCCTTATAGGCTCTATCTACCAACACTACAAATTCTTTTAGTTCGTGGACTCCAACATATAAACAGATATCCTCATTTAACCCGTCCTCGAACCTTTTGCACATGATAGCCTCGGTAGACACGCACTCCCGGGCATACTTGCTAAGCCTTACGAATTAACGTTCGTATTCGGTCACCATCATCCGGCCTTGCTTTAGCTCTAAAACCTCTTTCCTCTTCTGGTTAATAAATCCCATTTCCACTGTGGAATCTTCACCGGCTGCAATAACCCTGAAGGCAATTGATGTTCCGCTTTCACTTGCTGTTACGTCAAGCATTTACCCACAAACTCGGTAATCTCCCGCTTCAAACCAGGCCACCAAAACTACTCACGCATATCCCGATACATTTTATTCCCACCAGGATGCATAGCGTAAGGGCTACTATGTGCCTCCTGAAGAATCATCTGTCTTAACCCAACATCCTTCGGCATGCAAACCCTCTCACGGAAACACAGAACCCCATCACTGTTCAAACCAAAATCCTCTACCCCACCATTCTGTACCTGCAGAAGTCGAGCACTCAAGACATCATCCAATAACTGCTTCTCTTTGATCTGACTAACCCACGTCGGCTTTACTTGAAGTTCAGCTAGCATACTCCCATCATCATACGTTTCGAGATGGGCAAACATCACCTCAAATCCGATATCACTTTCTGACTTAACGCATTCGCCACCACGTTAGCTTTACCCGGATGGTATTCGATCGAGCAGTCGTAATCCTTCAATAGTTCAATCCACCTCCGCTGCCTCAAATTCAACTCCTTCTGAGTGAGGAGATATTTTAAACTCTTCGTACAGGTAATGTCTCCAGATCTTCAAAGCGAACACTACCGCAGCCAACTCCAGATCATGCATGGGATAGTTCAACTCATGCGGTCTTAACTGCTGAGACTCATATGCAACTACCTTCCCGTCTTGCATTAACACACACCCTAATCCCGTGTGTGAAGCATCACAATAGACCACGAACTCTTTCCCAGCCTCAGGCTGAATCAAAACTGGAGCCTCTGTTAAGATCCTCTTCAGCTTCTCAAAGCTTTCCTGTTGTTTGTCAATCCAAACAAATGATACCCCTTTCCGTAACAACTTAGTTAAGGATGCCGCAATTAAGGAGAATCCCCCAATGAACCTTCTGTAGTATCCGGCCAAACCCAAGAAACTTCGAATCTCTGCCACAGACCTAGGTGGTTTCCAGTCCAACACAACTTCAATTTTCTGGGGATCAACCCTAATTCCCTCTGTCGATACAACATGACCCAAAAAGGTAACTTCTTTTAACCTAAATTCACACTTACTGAATTTGGTGTACAGCTGCTTCTCCCTCAAAATCTGCAGAACCACCTGACGATGCGAATCATGCTCTTCTTCCGTCTTGGAGTATACCAGAATGTCGTCTATGAACACCACAACAAACCGGTCCAGATAGGGTTGGAACACTCGGTTCATCATGTCCATAAACACAGCTGGTGCATTCGTCAATCCAAACGGCATCACTAAAAACTCATAGTGACCATAGCGAGTCCGAAACGCCGTCTTATGAATATCCGCTTCCTTGACCTTAAACTGATGATAACCTGACCTCAAATCTATCTTCGAGAAGACTGAAGCCCCCTTAAGTTGATCAAAGAAATCGTCAATCCTCGGCAACGGGTATTTGTTCTTGATGGTCAACTTATTCAACTGACGGTAGTCAATGCACATACGCATCGACCCATCCTTCTTCTTCACGAACAACACCGGTGCTCCCCACGGAGATACATTTGGTCGGATAAAACCCCGATCCAACAATTCCTGAATCTGTGCTTTCAATTCCACTAAATCCTTCGGCGCCATTCTATATGGGGCAATAGACACTGGCGCTGTTCCCGGAAAAAGATCAATACCAAATTCCACCTCGCGATCCAGAGGTAACCCTAAAAGCCCCTCTGGAAAAGCATTAGAAAACTCCTTCACTGTTCTGACACCCTTCACAGTCAACTCCTTGGCTTCAAGAGCACGAACGAAAGTTAAGAAAGCCTTACATCCTTTTCTCACCATTCTTTTCGCCTTTAAAGCAGACACTACATTGGACAAGTAGTTTCTCCTTTCGCCTATCACTACAACTTCATTATCCTCAAGAGTCTTTCACACCATGCGTTTAGCAGCACAATCCAAGTTTGCTCGATATTTTACCAACCAATCCATACCTAAGATTAAATCGAACTCCCCGAACGGTAGTTCCATCAAATCAACCGGGAAAACCAACCCTTGTACTTCTAGAGGCACATTCCTAAAGAGTTTGTTTACCACTACAGATTGTCCTAAAGGACTAAGTACAGTCATCTCCCTAGAAGCAATCTTAGAGTTCATGTTTAAAGTTCCAGACACCACATTAGGCACATAGGAATGCGTCGACCCAATATCAATCAATGCAGTAAAGGGCAAACCGAAAATGAGAAACGTACCAGTTATGACGTCCGGTGCATCACCCTCCTCTCGGCGTCTAGCTGCATAGACTAATCCAGGCTGTCTCGCCTTTGTATTCCCAGCACCTCTGCCCGGTGCTCCACATCCTCGACCGAAACCATTCCCTCTTCCAATCAGACCACAACCTCTCTGTGGTTGCTGCCCACCTCTCCTGAACTGATCAAAACCCCGCCCAATGCATCGCACTGACCGCTTGTGGACAATCTTTAACCATATGATCCATAGATCCACACCTGAAACATCCACCGGTTCTCTTCCTACACTCACCAGAATGCCTTTTCCCACACAGAGCACATGATCGAAACTGGCCCATTGCCGCAGGCCTCACAACTCGAGCTGGCCCATCAAACCTAGGCCTCTTATGAAAACCTCCAGACAACCCCGACGACCCAAAACTCCTCTTATTCTTACTCTTATCCTTCTCCTTATTTTGAGTCTCAGTCCGCTTAACCTCTTCAGCTAATTTAGCTTTTTCAACCAGAGTGGCAAAATCTCTTTCCCGCTGCGGAGCTATCAACACCCGCAGCTCGTCTCGTAACCCATCCTCAAACCGTACGCAACGTTCATAGTCAGTCACAACTATTCCTCGGGCATAACGGCTCAATCACAGAAATTTCGCCTCATACGCAGCCACAAATTTGCCCCATTGTACCAAATTTAGGAATGCTTTCCTCTGAGCATCTACATAACTTGCCCCAACGTATTTCCCTTTAAATGTCGTCTTAAAGAAATCCCAGTCAATTCGATCCGCTGGAGTACCCTCTCTTACGGTGAGCCACCACTGATATGCCTCATCCCGAAGAAGAGACACCGCTCCTTTCAATTTCTCCTCAACTGTGCAATCCAGATCATCCATAATCCGCTCGACTGCCTCCAGCCAATACTCGGCTACATTTGGGGCCACACCAGAAATACCCCTGAATACCTCTGCCCCATTTGCTCGAAGTCACTCAGGAATAGACTTTCGAGATACTGCCACAGAGCTCGTTCCAGCAACTCACTCCAAAGCCCTCAACATCACTTGAGACAAGGTATCATCTCCACCAGTCCTATCTTGAGATCCTGCTTCTGCCACAAGTGATGCTGGCGCTTCACCCTCAGGCTCCTGCCTTGCTTCCGAGAACTCAGCCTCAACATCCCGGCCTCTACCACGGCCGCGTGTAACACGTCCACGTCCTCTTGCACTCATGTTTACTGATTCGTTTTAATTTGGTTTACAAATTTTACGCATTATCTTTTCTTTTCACTGTTGATTAATGAGTAGTTTTGTGAGAATGGAGTTTTGAGTAGTTTCCGCAAAACACACATATACCTAAAGGTTTCCATTTCTAAAGCAGAGTTTCTTAATTCTAAATTTCATAACACATCATATCTAATTTATGCAATTCACATAACTTAGTCAGAAGAACTTACCGTACGGACTTGATGCTGGAGACTCGGGTGCCATGCTTCTAGAAAACTTGCATATATATATATATATTCCAATCATTTTTAGACCAACTTC
The DNA here is from genome assembly GCA_025698515.1 of Gossypium sturtianum. Lineage (NCBI taxonomy): Eukaryota > Viridiplantae > Streptophyta > Magnoliopsida > Malvales > Malvaceae > Gossypium > Gossypium sturtianum. The sequence continues at coordinate 44,987,838 of CM046948.1, forward strand.
GGAAAACGTTTTGAACCCAAAACCCATGGCTGATTTTTTTGAAATCAGGCTCTGATACCAAATTGTAACACCCCAAACCCGGCCTAAACACCACGACCGGATCTGGTATGTCACTTGGGAAGAATTTGTAAAACTACGCGAACTTCAAAAAAACTTTTTAAATTCCTTTTTTGTAAACTCCAGATCAGTAGTGCGTTTGAAAGCTCAATAATCATTTAAGGAAAATTTTTTTCGTTAGCCCAAATCTTGTGTTTAGGTGACGTTTGAAAATGAATGTTGTTACACTAGATTAAGCTAGAAGTTTGTCGTAAAAAATACGACTGTAAAATCGTTAATTAAGTTGTGAGAGAAACTTCAAATTTTCATTTTGAAAAAAACGTCTTATCGATTATTTGTATTCAAAATGTCCAGAGTTTAGATCAAAATTAAACCAAATTAAAGTGGCCTTATTACATAAAAAATCCCAAATTTAAAAGTAAATAAGTCTAAGAGGAGAAAAGCAAAATTTTACTAAACATAAAGTGCATGGCCACCTCAGAGTCGATCCCAGCCCATGTCCGCTGAACTAAGAATTACCTGCAACATTTAAGCAGAGGGGGTGAGTCAAGAATACTCAGTGTGCAATTATTCATCAATCACCATAGTTGGGCCTCGGCCCTTACAAATCACTTTGGGCGAAGCCCACACAGAATCAGACTGAGCCTTGGCCCATTTAGCAGAGAATAGCAGATAATCAGAAATTAATGCATTATGATGCAAATCCCAACCCAACACACCACCCTTACCTGCCAATCACACCAATGGGGATTTCTACAATCGACCCTCACCGCTACACACCATCGATGGCAGTCATGCTGCAGTTAGCTGCTCATCGTCAAATTGTGACAGAGTCACCAGACTGAAATGGCATGGCCACCAGAACAGAGTGTGGCAGAGCCACCAGAACAGAGTGTGGCAAAAGCCACCAGATTAATGTGACATAGTCACCAGATACACTTCCCCTTCATTTCATAGCATATACCCATCCACTATGCGAACATGACATCATGGTGTATGAATGCAACAGATATCGACATATATATATTATGATCAGAGTGTACGTATAATCATCTCAGCATAATCGCATATATAACATAATCAGAAATCACTAACCTGATGTCTTGATTTTACCCTCCATGGGTAAAAGCAGCATATGCCAAAGTTTTGGCATTTAACAAAGCATATATATATGTTTGAATAAAATGACAGAAGAAGGTGTGAGAACTACACACTTGTAAACACAGAGAACTAAGCTATCAATCTCGCTAACACCCTCACTCCCAGGGATCACAGCAATCTGCCTATCCCGCTCCGAAGCCGGTCCACAACCTGGTGGAAAGTCTCGTACTGCCGATACCGCACGTTTTTTTAACTTAGGGGTAGGGACTACGAGTCCAACCCCCTCCTTTACTTGGCTGGTATTTGAATCCATGAAAAATATCTTGATCAAAAGACCGGGTTAAGGCACTGAAGAAGATAAAAGTAAGAGCACACGCTCAAACGAAGAGGTTTCTTACCTAGATTGACAGAAACCGGAAGCTTCAGGCTTGGATTACAAAATCGGCTAAGTCCCAAGAATCTTCCAACCGTAGGCTAGATGTAGAAAAGAATACGAACACAAAGCCCCTCTTACATTCGGCCAAAGTATCCAAAGTACCAAGTTAACCCCTTCGGTTTAACAACCAGCAAGGGAAAAGAAAGAATCAAAACAGAAGAGGTACACTTACCACCAAACAAGAAGAAGCCGATTTGAGAATGTTAGGAGTATGGGTGACGGCAATCCAAGGAACAAGAACGAGCAAAGAGGAACAAACACACAAGGAAGATTCGGCTATGAAGAAACAAATGGAAGAAAAACAAATGAAATGGAGAAGGCACCAAACACCACTCTTATGTTCGACTAGAAAAGAAAATGGTAGAGGGGAGGGAGAATTTTGGCTATACAAAGGAGAAGGTGATAGGAGGGTTCGGCTAAGGGGAAGTGAAGTGTAGAATGAGTATGAAACAAAAGAAAAAAGAGGGTTGTAAAAGCAGGAAACCGAAATAGTATGAAGGAATTCGGCTAGCCACCAAAAGATGTTTCAATTTGAGAGAAAATAGAATAAAAAGTGATGCTTGCTAAGAAAAGAATGCTCTGGCGAAAATGAGTTGGGTTAAGGACATTCGGCACCTTCAAGGTTTAAGCTACCCAAAGTGCACCCAAAAACGGCACACCTACCCCCTCAAACCGAAAATGTCAAAAGCAACTAGGCAAGGTTTCGGCACACCCCTAGCTATCACCATCCCGAATCCAACTCCCCCTAACAAGCTCCCACAACCGACCAACATCCTCACCAAGCCTCAAATCCCACACTTTTCTCCTACATTCACTCTCCTCCCATCATTCAAATCGGTTTGAATAATTCAAACTCCACCTTTCACTCATGGCCACACTTTCAAATCATTTGACTCATTCAACCCCATCCATGAAGAGCCCTTGCTGAAACCACCACTCAAGCTCCCCAGTCGCAAAAATAAAGTTTCCAATTGCTGACGACGCGACTCGAACCCCTTCTCCCCACAGCTCCCATGTGACGCCACTTCCATGCACTCAAGGTGGTGTCGCCTTGCCACTTTACCACCTCTTTTCTTGTGTCAACAAACCCAAATATTTATTCTTAAGACATGCCTCTGCTAGCTCTCCCCCCTAAAGAGCCTAAAAAGAAAATTTTCACCAAGGCTCAGGCTTAACCCCGAGCCTTCCCAGGACCCCCAAACACACCAAACACACAGAAACATAGCAAATGCAAAGCCCCTAATTCCCGGATGTTACAAATATGGCTCGTTTCATTCCCAAATCATCTTCACATTCGGTAATCCCAACAATTTGCACACATACATCTCATTCGATCACTTTCATTTCTTAAGTCAACAACTCACATAACTACATTATCAAATAAGTACACATTTCATTCAATTAAACCCATCATCCCCTATTATTATATTCGGCCATACCATATATTTCATATTTAATTTTATTAAAACATATACTTTATTATGAGCAAAAATTCAATACAGTCCAATTGCTTAAAAACTTACCTCGGAAATCGACGGATTAGGGTTTCCCGGCTATTCGTTCAACTTCGCCTTTCCCCGATCCAATCCCGATTCTTTTTGTTCTTGATCTAAATAATTTCAAATTAAGCTCATTCAAACATATTTTCATTTAATTTAATCCAAAAGCACATAATTATGCAAATTACCATTTTACCCCTGATATTTACAATTTTTACAATTTAGTCCCTATTTCATAAAACACAAAATGCACAAAATTTGCACACACTCCTTTAGGGCCGAATGTTCATAGCTATTATACTAACTCATACATTTCATTTATTTCACATTTTGACCCTTCACATTTCAATTTTCACAATTTAATCCTAATTACTCAAATTCATCAAAATTTCCAATTCAAAACATGTTAATTCAAAGCATATCCTTAATATTTTACCATCAAACATTACAAAACACAAGCATTCATCAATGGCCGAATATCAAACATGCATCAAATTCAAAAATTCTAACATGGGTCGAATAGTATTCAAAGCAACGATCTCAAAAATGTAAAAATTATCAAAAACCAAACTAACCACACACCTTATTTTAAGCTTAAAGATGGCCGAACCAAGCTTTGTCTATTTCTTTCTTCTTTTGCATGCATTCGGTCATGAGAAAAAGATTAACAAAAATGTTTTCATTTTATGTTTTATTATCATATATATTAACTTATTGTTTAATTACTATTATAACCTTTCTTTATAATTTAACAAACATTATAATATAAGGTTATTTAAGTACATGGCCGGCCACTATCTTTAAGATGGTCTTTTTGCATTTAAAAAGCTTCCAATTCAAAAGACATCCATAATTTGGTCCTAACACATTAAACCATCAAGTTTTAACTTTATGCAATTAAGCCCATTTTAATAATTCGGCACTCAAATGATAAAATTAAATCACTTAAAATTTCACACATAGCAATTCAGACATGAATGACTTGAAAATAATATTTTAAAATTTTTTGACTCTGATTCGTGGTCCCAAACCACCGCTCCAATTAGGGCTAAAATCGAATCATATAACTCTCCCTTTAAAAGGATTTTTCACTTTCAAAAATCATACCAATGAATAAATGTGGGTAGCGTTCTTTCACAGATTCCCCGAGTTCCCAAGTTACTTCCTCAACCCCGTGCTTATGCCACATTACTTTAACCAACGAGATTTTCTTATTTCGTAACTCTTTCACTTCACGAGCTAAGATACGAATCGGTTCTTCCTCATATGTCAAGTCGGGCTGAATCTCAATCTCTGATGGGCTAATCACATGAGAAGGATCGGATCTATATCGTCGAAGCATCGATACATGAAAAACATTGTGAATCTTGTCTAACTCAGATGGCAACATAAGTCTGTACGAAACCGGCCCAATACGCTCAATAAATTCGTACGGCCCAATAAATCTCGAACTCAGCTTTCCTTTACGACCAAATCTAAGTATTTTTTTCCACGGCGAGACTTTCAAAAATACTCGGTCACCCCCCTGAAACTCTATATCTTTACGTTTCAAGTCCGCATATGACTTTTGACGATCTGACGCGGCTTTTAAACTTTCTCGGATCACTTTTACTTTCTGTTCAGTCTCTTTAATTAAATCGACCCCGTGTATCTTGCTTTCACTTAACTCGGTCCAATATAAAGGTGTACGACATTTACGACTGTACAAAGCTTCATAAGTTGCCATTTTGATACTCGATTGAAAGCTGTTATTGTACGCAAATTCAATCAAAGGCAAGTATCGTTCCCACATACCTTCAAACTCAAGAACACAACATCTCAACATGTCCTCGAGTATTTGAATAACACGTTTGGATTGACCATTCGACTGAGGGTGAAAAGCAGTACTGAAGTGCAATTTAGTACCTAGAGCAACTTGCAGTTTCTTCCAAAACCGCGATGAAAACCTTGGATCTCTATCCAAAACAATAGAAGTAGGTACTTCTGCAGGCAATCGCACGATCCGAGATATGTACAACTCGGCTAACTTACAAGTGAAAATTCGTATGTAATAGGAATAAAATGGGCTGATTTCGTCAATCTATCTACAATAATCCAGATTGAGTCTTTCTTGCTCGGCGTCAACGGCAAACCAGATACAAAATCCATCGTGACTCGATCCCATTTCCACTCGGGTATCAAAATCAGTTGAAGTAATCCCGATGGTACCTGATGCTCGGCTTTCACTTTTTGACATGTCAAACACTTCGACACATAGTCTGAAATATCCCGTTTCATACCATGCCACCAGTAATGTTGTCTCAGGTCGTTATACATCTTCGTACTACCCGGGTGGATTGACAATCTACTATTATGAGCCTCATCACAAATCATTCGAATCAACTCAGGGTTCTTAGGCACACATATCCGATTTCTAAACCGTAAGCATCCCTCAGCATCTAATTGAAAGTCTGAATCAGTACTTGAGCCACAATGATTCCGTTTTGCTAATAAATCATTATCAACCTTTTCAGCTTCACAAATTCATTGAACAAATAACGGTTTCGCTTTCAATTCTGCAATAATCACTCCATCATCAGTCATAGCTATATTCGCATTCAATGCATGTAGAGCAAATAGTGATTTTCGGCTTAGTGCATCAGCAACTATATTGGCTTTCCCCGGGTGATAATGAATCACATGCTCGTAATCTTTTAATAACTCCAACCATCATCGCTGTCTCAAATTCAGATCCTTCTGAGTCATTAAATACTTTAGACTCTTGTGATCCGAATAGACATGGCATTTTTCACCGAAGAGATATTGACGCCATATTTTCAGAGCAAAAACTATAGCAGCCAATTCAAGATCGTGAGTCGGATAGTTCTTTTCGTGTGGCTTTAACTGTCTCGAGGCGTAAGCTACAACTTTACCCTCCTGCATCAAAACACACCATAAACCATTTAAGGATGCATCGCTAAAGACAACGAACTCCTTACCCGACTCTGGCTGAATAAGTACTGGAGCTTTCGTTAACAAAGTTTTTAGCTGGTCAAAACTCTTTTGGCACCTTTCTGACCACTCGAATTTAATGTCTTTCTGCAACAACTTTTTCATCGGAGCTGCAATCATAGAAAACCCTTTCACAAAGCGACTATAATACCTGGCACGTCCCAGAAAATTACGAACTTCAGAAACATTCCGCGGAGGTTTCCAATCAAGTATAGCCAAAACTTTACTCGGGTCAACCCGGATACCTGATGCTGAAATAACATGTCCCAGGAAACTAACTTTATTCAACCAAAACTCACATTTACTGAATTTCGCGTACAACTGCTTATCACGCAAAATCTGTAACACAAGTCTCAAGTGTTCGGCATGCTCGGTTTCGTCACGCGAATAGATTAGAATATCATCTATAAATACAACCACAAACCGATCTAGATAAGGTTTGAATACCCGATTCATCAGATCCATAAAAATAGTAGGGGTATTAGTGAGTCCGAACGGCATCGCCAAAAACTCATAATGGTCGTATCTTGTCCGAAAAGCAGTCTTAGGTACACCCGAGTCTCTAACTCGCAGCTGATAGTAACCTGACCTCATATCGATTTTCGAGAATACTGAAGCTCCCTTAAGCTGATCAAATAAATCATCGATACGTGGCAATGGATATTTATTCTTTATAGTCACTTTATTGAGTTGTCGATAGTCGATACAGATTTTCAAAGTTCCGTCATTCTTTTTCACAAATAGGACTGGCTCACCCCAGGGAGAGAAACTCGGTCAGGCAAAACCTCTATCCGTCAATTCTTGCAACTGAGCTTTCAATTCTTTTAATTTGGTCGGTGCCATTCTATACGGAGCTATCGAGATCAGAGTCGTCCCCGTCACTAGCTCAATACCAAACTCCACTTCCCGAATAGGTGGCAATCCCGGCAATTCCTCTCGAAACACATCCGGATACTCACAAACAACTGGTACAGTTTCAATCTTCTTTTCGGTTACTTTACTATCAATCACATAAGCAAAGTAAGCTTCGCAACCCTTTCTCAAATATTGTCGAGCCAACATCAAAGATATCACTTCTGGTAGCCCATTCAAATCCACAGATTCAATTCGAATTATCTCGTTATTCTGACACCACAAATCAATAGTCTTTCATCTGCAATTCACTACTGCATCATGCACGGTTAGCCAATCCATACCGAGGATGATATCGAACTCATCAAATGGTAGCAGCATCAAATCAACCGAAATGCATGAGTCTCGAATCATTAAAGGGCAATTCTTGCACACTCTATCAACTAACACACACCGGCCCAGGGGGTTCAAAACTCGTACCACAAACTCAGTAGACTCAACAGGTAGAGTCTTGCTGGATACTAATGTTTCACACACATAAGAATGAGTTGAACCAGGATCAATCAGAGCAATTACACTAGTATCAAAGAGAGTGAATATACCGGTGATAACATCCGAGATGAAGCCTCCTCTCCGCACGTATGGCATAGGCTCTAGCCGCACTCGGGCCTCTCGATCGAATAGTTGCATCCAAGTCCTCTCTCGAGTGCCATTCCTACCTCCCACGTTACGAGATAATCTACCTCTAGTCGTAGTAATCGCTTTCGGTCTTGCACTCTGAACATTATCCTTTCATTTGTCTCGGGCAATCCCGAACAAAATGATCTCGCGAACCACACTTGTAGCAAGTGCGATTATTAGATTTTCCCCAACATTCACCAAAATGCCGTCTTCCACACTGTTGACACTCGGGCTTATTAGGTCGAGTATTGCCAACACTAGCAATCGAGGTAGCCCGTGAACTCACTGGTGGTCGTTCTCGTATAGAGATCCCTGTGTTAGCTTTTAATCGGCTACTATCATTCTTGAACTTCTTTGATGAAGTTTGGGGACATTTACCCATTGATCTCTTACGGAAGTCTCTAGTTTCAAACTCAGCTTTCCGTTTTTCATTCCCTAGCTCTTCGGCTTTACAAGCTCGCTCAACAAGTACTACGAACTCATTTATTTCAAGAATGCCAACCAATAGTTTTATATCTTCGTTTAACCCTTCTTCGAATCTTCGACACATAGCAGCCTCAGATGAAACACACTCACGGGCATAGCGACTAAGTCTCACAAACTTGCGCTCATACTCAGATATGGTCATACGAACCTGTTTAAGCTCGAGAAATTCCTTGCATTTTGAGTCTATAAATCGCTGACTGATGTACTTCTTACGAAACTCTGCCTGAAAGAAATCCCAAGTAACTCGTTCCTTTGGAACAATCGATGCGAGTGTTCCACCAATAGTAGGCGTAATCCGTAATAAAGATATGGCGCACTTCGTGCACTCATCAGGGGTGCAAGATAGTTCATCGAAAACACAAATGGTATTATCGAGCCAAAATTCAGCTCGCTCAGAATCATCATCATCTTCGGCTCTAAACTCTTGAGCCGCATGTTTTCTAATTCGGTCAACTGGAGGCTTGCTTACTCTCTCAGGATTAACGTTCAGGGGTACCACAGGTACTACAGGGGGAGTATTCGAATTCAGGGGTTGTTGAACAGACGGATTGGTCCGGATATATTGGTTGAACCAATCATTCATCATGCTATAGAAGGCTTGTTTAGTCCCCTTATCAAGATTACTCGCAGCTGGTGGAGATTCATCCGGCGCGACCCCTTTCGCGGGAGCAGGCGCCATACTCTCGACATCGTCAGCTATAGCTCTCTCGGGATCAGGATCCATTCATTATACGAAAGAAGGAAACACAATTTCACTGTCAGGATTCATCACACTATCACTTTATAAACTATGGCATGTATAGCTAGACTCACACGCGCTACGTTAGTCCGAGAATTGACTAAACTGTAGCTCTGATACCAATCAAATGTAACACCCTAAACCCGTATCTGTCGCCGAATTAGGGTTACGAGGTATTACCATAAGAATACAACTTTTGTATAATCACATAATCACATAGATCTTATTCGCAATTATTTATGTTAAACTTTTCTTCTAACTAAACGTATGAATCATATTTCAGAGTTCAATCTAATTTCATTTCAAACATATATCATATTTACAAGTCAATGTACATATCTCAAAGCCACACCAAATACCTTATAATACATATATATATATATATAAATCATGAGTTTATTAGACAAAACCATATGCGGGATTAAATATGGATAATATGAGCAAACTTACATATCATATTTATTAAAGACTAACATACCTATTTTGATTACAAGATCATTCACAAATAACTATATTATTATTCTATCTTGCAAATCATCATTTACGGTTATGATTAATAAACTCAAAGTACACCTAGGTCATTAGCATACTAGCATGTATAATAACATTTCAAATTGTCTTTGCTCGACTAATTCATTTCATTAGCCATTTTGATATATGCGCATATAAATATATATATATATATATATATATATATATTTGTATATATAATATCAATTAACATATAAACAACCAAAACCAATTTCTCATTCAAATTATAGCATAACCACAACTTCATGTAAAATTAAATCATGGCCAAATGTACATATACCATAACCGAATTATCAAAACCAAACACTCAAACATTTAATTAAGAACATGTAAAATCAAGTTTAAACCAAAGGGTCAAGCCATTTTCGCAAGGTACCATGATCATTGTTCTTCAACTTTTGACTAAATAAAAGACTAATTAAATCAAGTACATCACCCACATACATATATACCATGAAATGAACCTTCAAATTAAACTTATAGCATGGCTGAATATCCACGACATTAATACCATGACCAACATTACCAAATCATACTCACACATAGAAACATAACCATTTTCGCATGGCATATATATATATACATATCATTCGAACACAACCCAAGAGACATAGTCTATACATGCCATAAGTTCAAAAGAGATACAACTTAGAGAATACCAAAGTTAGGTGATAGTGCGATTGACTTTGACATAGATCCCCGAGCACGAACTAGCATTCAAAATCTATAAAATAGTCAAATGAACACAGACGGTAAGCTAACTTAGCTTAGTAAGTTATAAGCAATGGAAAAGAATGGAATTAAACATTTCATAAGTTAAATCAAACTAACATGATTGTCAACAACCTCATAGCCGTAGGTTTAAATGTATATATCTATCAACTTTCCATTCAATAACTACCATGTTTGGTAATTTCAAAACCAAACATTCATACGTTCCTTATTAGAAATCATATAAAACTAGACATCATTATTACATTCAAAAACATACTTGAAAGCTCATAATCACATAACATATCTCAAATTTCATAAGTTGACATAACTTACCATATTAATACTAACCTTCCCAACTTTCATGAATCACATACCTGTTTATTCCATTACGTTTAACACATTTCGCTAGTTGACACCTTTAGAGCATTCTCAAACCCGCACACTTAGTGCAAATTCATGTAACGTATCGTACACTTAGTGCCGTTACATGATTAAACGCACACATAGTGAAAATCCCTTGTAATGTATCACACACTTAGTGCCATTACATTATATTCCGCACACATAGTGCCCAACGACCGATTTCGCACACACACAGTGCTCGGTATCTTGATTCGCACACTTAATGCTTTATTCGAACCTGTTACTCACTTCATTAAACATATATACATATTTATAATATTGTAACACCCCAAACCCGACCCAAACACCATGATCAAATCTGGTATGTCACTTGGGAAGAATTTGTAAAACTACGCGAACTTCAGAAAAACTTTTTAAATTCCTTTTTTGTAAACTCCAGATCAGTAGTTCGTTTGAAAGCTCAATAATCATTTAAGGAAAAAAAAATTCATTAGCCCAATTCTTGTGTTTAGGTGACGTTTGAAAATGAATGTTGTTACACTAGATTAAGCTAGAAGTTTTTTGTAAAAAATCCGTCTGTAAAATCGTTAATTAAGTTGTGAGAGAAACTTTAAATTTTCATTTTGAAAAAAACGTCTTATCGATTATTTATATTCAAAACGTCCAGAGTTTAGATCAAAATTAAACCAAATTAAAGTGGCATTATTACATAACAAAATCCCAAAATTAAAAGTAAATAAGTCTAAGAGGAGAAAAGCAAAATTTTACTAAACATAAAGTGCATGGCCACCTCAGAGTCGATCCCAGCCCATGTCCGCTGAAGTAAGAATTACCTGCAACATTTAAGCAGAGGGGGTGAGTCAAGAAGACTCAGTGTACAATTACTCATCAATCACCATAGTTGGGCCTCGGCCCTTACAAATGACTTTGGGCGAAGCCCACACAGAATCAGACTGAGACTTGGCCCATTTTGCAGAGAATAGCAGATAATCAGAAATTAATGCATTATGATGCAAATCCAAACCCAACCTAGTTATCCATCCGCTACACACCACCCTTACCTACCAATCACACCAATGGGGATTTCTACAGTCGACCCTCACCGCTACACACCATCGATGGCAGTCATGCTGCAGTTAGCTGCTCATCGTCAAATTGTGACAGAGTCACCAGACTGAAATGGCATGGCCACCAGAACAGAGTGTGGCAGAGCCACTAGAACAGAGTGTGGCAAAAGCCACCAGATTAATGTGACATAGTCACCAGATACACTTCCCCTTCATTTCATAGCATATACCCATCCACTATGAGAACATCACATCATGGTGTATGAATGCAACAGATATCGACAGATATAATATGATCAGAGTGTACGTATAATCATGTCAGCATAATCGCAAATATAACATAATCAGAAATCACTAACCTGATGTCTTGATTTTATCCTCCATTGGTAAAAGCAGCATATGCCAAAGTTTCGACATTTAACAAAGCATATATATATATATATGTTTGAATAAAACGAAATAAGAAGGTGTGAGAACTACACACCTGTAAACACAGAGAACTAAGCTATCAATCTCGCTAACACCCTCACTAGCAAGGATCACAGCGATCTGCCTATCCCGCTCCGAAGCCGATCCATAACCCGGTGGAAAGTCTCGTATTACCGATACCGCACGTTTTTTGAACTTAGGGGTAGGGACTACGAGTCCAACCCCCTCCTTTACTTGGCTGGTATTCGAATCCATGAAAAATATCTTGATCAGAAGATCGAGTTAAGGCACTGAAGAAGATAAAAGTAAGAGCACACGCTCAAACGAAGAGGTTTCTTACCTAGATTGACAGAAACCGAAAGCTTCAGGCTTGGATTACCAAATCGGCTAAGTCCCAAGAATCTTCCAACCGTAGGCTAGATACAGAAAAGAATACGAACACATAGCCCCTCCTACATTCGGCCAAAGCATCCAAAGTACCAAGTTAACCCCTTCGGTTTAACAACCAGCAAGGGAAAAGAAAGAATCAAAAGAGAAGAGGCACACTTACCACCAAACAAGAAGAAGCTGATTTGAGAAGGTTAGGAGTATGGGTGACGGCAATCGAAGGAACAAGAACGAGCAAAGAGGAACAAACACACAAGAAAGATTCGGCTATGAAGAAACAAATGGAAGAAAAACAAATGAAATGGAGAAGGCACCAAACACCACTCTTACGTTCGACTAGAAAAGAAAATGGTAGAGGGGAGGGAGAATTTCGGCTATAAAAAGGAGAAGGTGATAGGAGGGTTCGGCTAAGGGGAAGTGAAGTGTAGAATGAGTATGAAACAAAAGAAAAAAGAGGGTTGTAAAAGCAGGAAACCGAAATAGTATGAAGGAATTCGGCTAGCCACCAAAAGATGTTTCAATTTGAGAGAAAATAGAATAAAAAGTGATGCTTGCTAAGAAAAGAATGCTCTGCCGAAAATGAGATGGGTTAAGGACATTCGGCACCTTGAAGGTTTAAGCTACCCAAAGTGCACCCAAAAACGGCACACCTACCCCCTCAAACCAAAAATGTCAAAAGTAACTAGGCAAGGTTTCGGTACACCCCTAGCTATCACTAACCCGAATCCAACTACCCCTAACAAGCTCCCACAACCGGCCAACATCCTCACCAAGCCTCAAATCCCACACTTTTCTCCTACATTCACTCTCCTCCCATCATTCAAATCGGTTTGAATAATTCAAACTCCACCTTTCACTCATGGCCACACTTTCAAATCATTTGACTCATTCAACCCCCATCCATGAAGAGCCCTTGCCGAAACCACCACTCAAGCTCCCCAGGCGCAAAAATAAAGTTTCCAATTGCTGACGACGCGACTCGAACCCCTTCTCCCCACAGCTACCATGTGACGCCACTTCCATGCACTCAAGGTGGCGTCTCCTTGCCACTTTACCACCTCTTTTCTTGTGTCAACAAACCCAAATATTTATTCTTAAGACATGCCTCTACTAGCTCTCCCCCCTAAAGAGCCTAAAAAGAAAATTTTCACCAAGGCTCAGGCTTAACCCCGAGCCTTCCCGGGACCCCCAAACACACCAAACACACAGAAACATAGCAAATACAAAGCCCCTAATTCCCGAATATTATAGTTCTCCCCCTTAAAGAAATTTCGGCCTCGAAATTTACCTAGTCAAAAGAGATGAGGGTGCTGCTGACGCATAACATCCTCTGGCTCCCACGTGGCCTCCTCTGAACCATGGTTCCGCCACAAAACTTTGACTAAAGGGACTGATTTTCTTCTTAGCACCTTAACATCTCGGTCCAAGATCTGCACCGATTCTTCTTCGAAAGTAGGTCTGGTCTTACCTCAATTTCCTCCACCGGCACAATGTGAGACGGATCCGAACGATAGCGCCTCATCATAGAGACATGGAACACATCATGTATCTATTTCAATTCTAAAGGCAACTCAAGCTGATAAGCCACTGGTCCCACACGTTTTGATACCCGATAAGGCCCGATAAACCTGGGACTTAGCTTGCCCTTCCGTCCAAACCTCAAAACTTTCTTCCAAGGTGAAACTTTTAGGAAGACCTGATCACCCACTGCAAATTCTATATCCTTACGCTTCAGATCGACGTAGGATTTTTGCTTGTTAGAAGCCTCCTTCAATCGAGTTCGAATTAATTTAACTTTCTCTTCTGTCTCCGAAACCAGTTCCGGACCCAACATCTGATGCTCACCCAATTTCATCCAGTAGGTAGGAGTACGACACCTCCGTCCATACAATGCTTCATAGGGCGCCATCTGGAGACTGGACTGGTAGCTGTTGTTATAAGCAAATTCTGCCAACGGTAGAAACTCCTCCCAACTACCCCTGAAGTCAATAACACAACCTCTCAACATATCTTCCAAGATTTGAATTACCCTCTCAGACTGACCATCAGACTGTGGATGAAATGCTGTGCTGAAGTCTAGTCTTGTACCCAATGTTTGATGCAGCGCCTTCCAAAAACGCGACACTGGTACCCCATGCAACCTCACAATCTCTGCCACATACAGCTTAGCCAACTTCTACAGAGAATAGTCGACACGAATAGGTATGAAATGGGCGGACTTTGTCAACCGATCAACAATCACCCATAGCGAATCTTTCTTAGTAGGCGTAAGAGGTAGCCCACTAACAAAGTCCATCGTGATTCTCTCCCATTTCCACTGTGGAATCTTCACCGGCTGCAATAACCCTGAAGGCAATTGATGTTCCGCTTTCACCTGCTGGCACGTCAAGCATTTACCCACAAACTCGGTAATCTCTCGCTTCAAACCAGACCACAAAAACTACTCACGCATATCCCGATACATTTTATTCCCACCAGGATGCATAGCGTAAGGGCTACTATGTGCCTCCTGAAGAATCATCTGTCTTAACCCAACATCCTTCGGCATGCAAACCCTCTCACGGAAACACAGAACCCCATCACTGTTCAAACCAAAATCCTCTACCCCACCATTCTGTACCTGCAGAAGTCGAGCACTCAAGACATCATCCAATAACTGCTTCTCTTTGATCTGACTAACCCACGTCGGCTTTACTTGAAGTTCAGCTAGCATACTCCCATCATCATACAAGCTGAGATGGGCAAACATCACCCTCAAATCCGATATCACTTTCTGACTTAACGCATTCGCCACCACGTTAGCTTTACCCGGATGGTATTCGATCGAGCAGTCGTAATCCTTCAATAGTTCAATCCACCTCCGCTGCCTCAAATTCAACTCCTTCTGAGTGAGGAGATATTTTAAACTCTTTTGGTCGGTGTAGATAATGGAATTCTCCCCGTACAGGTAATGTCTTCAGATCTTCAAAGCGAACACTACCGCAGCCAACTCCAGATCATGCGTGGGATAGTTCAACTCATGCGGTCTTAACTGCTGAGACTCATACGCAACTACCTTCCCATCTTGCATTAACACACACCCTAATCCCGTGTGTGAAGCATCACAATAGACCACGAACTCTTTCCCAGCCTCAGGCTGAATCAAAACTGGAGCCTCTGTTAAGATCCTCTTCAGCTTCTCAAAGCTTTCATGTTGCTTGTCAGTCCAAACAAATGATACCCCTTTCCGTAACAACTTAGTTAAGGATGCCGCAATTAAGGAGAATCCCTCAATGAACCTTCTGTAGTATCCGGCAAACCCAAGAAACTTCGAATCTCTGCCACAGACCTAGGCGGTTTCCAGTCCAACACAGCTTCAATTTTCCGGGGATCAACCCTAATTCCCTCTGTCGATACAACATGACCCAAAAAGGTAACTTCTTTTAACCAAAATTCACACTTACTGAATTTGGCGTACAGCTGCTTCTCCATTAAAATCTGCAGAACCACCCGATGATGCGAATCATGCTCTTCTTCCATCTTGGAGTATACCAGAATGTCGTCTATGAACACCACGACAAACCAGTCCAGATAGGGTTAGAACACTCGGTTCATCATGTCCATAAACGCAGCTGGTGCATTCGTCAATCCAAACGGCATCACTAAAAACTCATAGTGACCATAGCGAGTCCGAAACGCCGTCTTATGAATATTCGCTTCCTTGACCTTAAACTGATGATAACCTGACCTCAAATCTATCTTCGAGAAGACTAAAGCCACCTTAAGTTGATCAAAGAAATCGTCAATCCTCGGCAACGGGTATTTTTTCTTGATGGTCAACTTATTCAACTGACGGTAGTCAATGCACATACGCATCGACCCATCCTTCTTCTTCACGAACAACACCGGTGCTCCCTACGGAGATACACTTGGTCGGATAAAACCCCGATCCAACAATTCCTGAATCTGTGCTTTCAATTCCACTAAATCCTTCGGCACCATTCTATATGGGGCAATAGACACTGGCGCTGTTCCCGGAAAAAGATCAATACCAAATTCCACCTCGCGATCCAGAGGTAACCCTAGAAGCCCCTCTGGAAAAACATTGGAAAACTCCTTCACTATTCTGACACCCTTCACAGTCAACTCCTTGGCTTCAAGAGCACGAACGAAAGTTAAGAAAGCCTTACATCCTTTTCTCACCATTCTTTTAGCCTTTAAAGCAGACACTACATTGGACAAGTAGTTTCTCCTTTCGCCTATCACTACAACTTCATTATCCTCAAGAGTCTTTAACACCATGTGTTTAGCAGCACAATCCAAGTTTGCTCGATATTTTACCAACCAATCCATACCTAAGATTAAATCGAACTCCCCGAACGGTAGTTCCATCAAATCAACCGGGAAAACCAACCCTTGTACTTCTAGAGGCACATTCCTAAAGAGTTTGTTTACCACTACAGATTGTCCTAAAGGACTAAGTACAGTCATCTCCCTAGAAGCAATCTAAAAGTTCATGTTTAAAGTTCCAGACACCACATTAGGCACATAGGAATGCGTCGACCCAATATCAATCAATGCAGTAAAGGGCAAACCAAAAATGAGAAACGTACCAGTTATGACGTCCGGTGCATCACCCTCCTCTCGGTGTCTAGCTGCATAGATTAATCCAGGCTGTCTCGCTTTTGTATTCCCAGCACCTCTGCCCAGTGCTCCACGTCCCCGACCGAAACCATTCCCTCTTCCAATTAGACCACAACCTCTCTGTGGTTGCTGCCCACCTCTCCTGAACTGATCAAAACCCTGTCCAACAGACCGCACCTGATCTACTTGTGGACAATCTTTAACCATATGATCCATAGATCCACACCTGAAACATCCACCGGTTCTCTTCCTACACTCACCAGAATGCCTTTTCCCACACAGAGCACATGATCGAAACTGGCCCATTACCGCAGGCCTCACAACTCGAGCTGGCCCATCAAACTTAGGCCTCTTATGAAAACCTCCAGACGACCCCGACGACCCAAAACTCCTCTTATTCTTACTCTTATCCTTCTCCTTGTTTTGAGTCTCAGTCCGCTTAACCTCTTCAGCTATTTTAGCTTTGTCAACCAGAGTGGCAAAATCTCTTTCCCGCTGCGGAGCTATCAACACCCGCAGCTCGTCTCGTAACCCATCCTCAAACCATACGCAACGTTCATAGTCAGTCGCAACTATTCCTCGGGCATAACAGCTCAATTGCAGAAATTTCGCCTCATACGCAGCCACAAATTTGCTCCATTGTACCAAATTTAGGAATGCTTTCCTCTGAGCATCTACATAACTTGCCCCAACGTATTTCCCTTTAAATGTCGTCTTAAAGAAATCCCAGTCAATTCGATCCGCTGGAGTACCCTCTCTTACGGTGAGCCACCATTGATATGCCTCATCCCGAAGAAGAGACACCGCTCCTTTCAATTTCTCCTCAACTGTGCAATCCAGATCATCCATAATCCGCTCGACTGCCTCCAGCCAATACTCGGCTACATTTGGGGCCACACCAGAAATACCCCTGAATACCTCTGCCCCATTTGCTCGAAGTCACTCAGGAATAGACTTTCGAGATACTGCCCCAGAGCTCGTTCCAGCAACTCACTCCAAAGCCCTCAACATCGCTTGAGACAAGGTATCATCTCCACCAGTCCTATCTTGAGATCCTGCTTCTGCCACAAGTGATGCTGGCGCTTCACCCTCAGGCTCCAGCCTTGCTTTCGAGAACTCAGCCTCAACATCCCGGCCTCTACCACGGCCGCGTGTAACACGTCCACGTCCTCTTGCACTCATGTTTACTGATTCGTTTTAATTTGGTTTACAAATTTTATGCATTAGCTTTTCTTTTCAGTGTTGATTAATGAGTAGTTTTGTGAGAATGGAGTTTTGAGTAGTTTCCGCAAAACACACATATACCTAAAGGTTTCCATTTCTAAAGCAGAGTTTCTTAATTCTAAATTTCATAACACTTCATATCTAATTTATGCAATTCACATAACTTAGTCAGAAGAACTTACCGTACGGACTTGATACTGGAGACTCGGGTGCCATGCTTCTAGAAAACTTGCATATATATATATATTTTTTCTAATCATTTTTAGACCAACTTCGGAAAACATTTTGAACCCAAAACCCATGGCCGAGTTTTTGAAACCAGGCTCTGATACCAAATTGTAACACCCCAAACCCGGCCCAAACACCACGACCGAATCTGGTATGTCACTTGGGAAGAATTTTTAAAACTATGCGAACTTTAAAAAAACTTTTTAAATTCCTTTTTTGTAAACTCCAGATCAGTAGTTCGTTTGAAAGCTCAATAATCATTTAAGGAAATTTTTTTTCGTTAGCCCAATTCTTGTGTTTAGGTGACGTTTGAAAATGAATGTTGTTACACTAGATTAAGCTAGAAGTTTGTTGTAAAAAATCCGTCTGTAAAATCGTTAATTAAGTTGTGAGAGAAACTTCAAATTTTCATTTTGAAAAAAACGTCTTATCGATTATTTGTATTCAAAATGTCCAGAGTTTAGATCAAAATTAAACCAAATTAAAGTGGCCTTATTACATAAAAAATCCCAAAATTAAAAGTAAATAAGTCTAAGAGGAGAAAAGTAAAATTTTACTAAACATAAAGTGGATGGCCACCTCAGAGTCGATCCCAGCCCATGTCCGCTGAACTAAGAATTACCTGCAACATTTAAGCAGAGGGGGTGAGTCAAGAAGACTCAGTGTGCAATTACTCATCAATCACCATAGTTGGGCCTCGGCCCTTACAAATCACTTTGGGCGAAGCCCACACAGAATCAGACTGAGCCTTGGCCCATTTAGCAGAGAATAGCAGATAATCAGAAATTAATGCATTATGATGCAAATCCCAACCCAACCTAGTTATCCATCCGCTACACACCACCCTTACCTGCCAATCACACCAATGGGGATTTCTACAATCGACCCTCACCGCTACACACCATCGATGGCAGTCATGCTGCAGTTAGCTGCTCATCGTCAAATTGTGATGAGTCACGATCGAAATGGCATGGCCACGAGAAAAGAGTGTGGCGAGCCACGAAGCAGTGTGGCAAAAGCCACCAGATTAATGTGACATAGTCACCAGATACACTTCCCCTTCATTTCATAGCATATACCCATCCACTATGCGAACATGACATCATGGTGTATGAATGCAACAGATATCGACATATATATATTATGATCAGAGTGTACGTATAATCATGTTAGCATAATCACATATGTAACATAATCAGAAATCACTAACCTGATGTCTTGATTTTACCCTCCATGGGTAAAAGCAGCATATGCCAAAGTTTCGGCATTTAACAAAGCATATATATATATATTTGAATAAAACGACAGAAGAAGGTGTGAGAACTACACACTTGTAAACATAGAGAACTAAGCTATCAATCTCGCTAACACCCTCACTCGCAGGGATCACAGCGATCTGCCTATCCCGCTCCGAAGCCGGTCCACAACCTGGTGGAAAGTCTCGTACTGCCGATACCGCATGTTTTTTGAACTTAGGGGTAGGGACTACGAGTCCAACCCCCTCCTTTACTTGGCTGGTATTTGAATCCATGAAAAATATCTTGATCAAAAGACCGGGTTAAGGCACTGAAGAAGATAAAAGTAAGAGCACACGCTCAAACGAAGAGGTTTCTTACCTAGATTGACAGAAACCGAAAGCTTCAGGCTTGGATTACAAAATCGGCTAAGTCCCACGAATCTTCCAACCGTAGGCTAGATGCAGAAAAGAATACGAACACAAAGCCCCTCCTACATTCGGCCAAAGCATCCAAAGTACCAAGTTAACCCCTTCAGTTTAACAACCAGCAAGGGAAAAGAAAGAATCAAAAGAGAAGAGGCACACTTACCACCAAACATGAAGAAGCCGATTTGAGAAGGTTAGGAGTATGGGTGACGGCAATCCAAGGAACAAGAACGAGCGAAGAGGAACAAACACACAAGGAAGATTCGGCTATGAAGAAACAAATGGAAGAAAAACAAATGAAATAGAGAAGGCACCAAACACCACTCTTATGTTCGACTAGAAAAGAAAATGGTAGAGGGGAGGGAGAATTTTGACTATACAAAGGAGAAGGTGATAGGAGGGTTCGACTAAGGGGAAGTGAAGTGTAGAATGAGTATGAAACAAAAGAAAAAAGAGGGTTGTAAAAGCAGGAAACTGAAATAGTATGAAGGAATTCGGCTAGCCACCAAAAGATGTTTCAATTTGAGAGAAAATAGAATAAAAAAGTGATGCTTGCTAAGAAAAGAATGCTCTGCCGAAAATGAGATGGGTTAAGGACATTCGGCACCTTCTAGGTTTAAGCTACCCAAAGTGCACCCAAAAACGGCACACCTACCCCCTCAAACCGAAAATGTCAAAAGCAACTAGGCAAGGTTTCGGCACACCCCTAGCTATCACCATCCCGAGTCCAACTCCCCCTAACAAGCTCCCACAACCGACCAACATCCTCACCAAGCCTCAAATCCCACACTTTTCTCCTACATTCACTCTCCTCCCATCATTCAAATCGGTTTGAATAATTCAAACTCCACCTTTCACTCATGGCAACACTTTCAAATCATTTGACTCATTCAACCCCATCCATGAAGAGCCCTTGCTGAAACCACCACTCAAGCTCCCCAGTCGCAAAAATAAAGTTTCCAATTGCTGACGACGCGACTCGAACCCCTTCTCCCCACAGCTTCCATGTGACGCCACTTCCATGCACTCAAGGTGGTGTCTCCTTGCCACTTTACCACCTCTTTTCTTGTGTCAACAAACCCAAATATTTATTCTTAAGGCATGCCTCTGCTAGCTCTCCCCCCTAAAGAGCCTAAAAAGAAAATTTTCACCAAGGCTCAGGCTTAACCCCGAGCCTTCCCAGGACCCCCAAACACACCAAACACACAGAAACATAGCAAATGCAAAGCCCCTAATTCCCGGATGTTACAAATATGGCTCGTTTCATTCCCAAATCATCTTCACATTCGGCAATCCCAACAATTTGCACACATACATCTCATTCGATCACTTTCATTTCTTAAGTCAACAACTCACATAACTACATTATCAAATAAGTACACATTTCATTCAATTAAACCCATCATCCCCTATTATTATATTCGGCCATACCATATATTTCATATTTAATTTTATTAAAACATATACTTTATTATGAAAAAAATTAAATACAGTCCAATTGCTTAAAAACTTACCTCGAAAATCGACGGATTAGGGTTTCCCGGCTATTCGTTCAACTTCGCCTTTCCCCAATCCAATCCCGATTCTTTTTGTTCTTGATCTAAATAATTTCAGATTAAGCTCATTCAAACATATTTTCATTCAATTTAATCCAAAAGCACATAATTATGCAAATTACCATTTTACCCCTGATATTTACAATTTTTACAATTTAGTCCCTATTTCATAAAACACAAAACGCACAAAATTTGCACACACTCCTTTAGGGCCGAATGTTCATAGCTATTATACTAACTCATACATTTCATTTATTTCACATTTTGACCCTTCACATTTCAATTTTCACAATTTAATCCTAATTACTCAAATTCATCAAAATTTCCAATTCAAAACATGTTAATTCAAAGCATATCCTTAATATTTTACCATCAAACATTACAAAACACAAGCATTCATCAATGGTCGAATATCAAACATGCATCAAATTCAAAAATTCTAACATGGGTCGAATAGTATTCAAAGCAACGATCTCAAAAATGTAAAAATTATCAAAAACGAAACTAACCACACACCTTATTTTAAGCTTAAAGATGGCCGAACCAAGCTTTGTCTATTTCTTTCTTCTTTTGCATGCATTCGGTCATGAGAAAAAGATGAACAAAAATTTTTCATTTTATGTTTTATTATCATATATATTAACTTATTATTTAATTACTATTATAACCTTTCTTTATAATTTAACAAACATTATAATATAAGGTTATTTAAGTACATGGCCGGCCACTATCTTTAAGATGGTCTTTTTGCATTTAAAAAGCTTCCAATTCAAAAGACATCCATAATTTGGTCCTAACACATTAAACCATCAAGTTTTAACTTTACGCAATTAAGCCCATTTTAATAATTCGGCACTCAAATGATAAAATTAAATCACGAAAATTTCACACATAGCAATTCAGACATGAATGACTTGAAAAATAATATTTTAAAATTTTTTGACTCGGATTCGTGGTCCCGAAACCACCGTTCCGATTAGGGCTAAAATCGAACTGTTACAACTCTCCCCTCTAAAAGGATTTTCGCCCCCAAAAATCTTACCAATGAATAAATGTGGGTAGCGTTCTTTCATTGATTCCTCGAGTTCCCAAGTTACTTCCTCAACCCCGTGCTTATGCCACATTACTTTAACCAACGAGATTTTCTTATTTTGTAACTGTTTCACTTCACGAGCTAAGATACGAATCGGTTCTTCCTCATATGTCAAGTCGGGCTGAATCTCAATCTCTGATGGGCTAATCACATGAGAAGGATCGGATCTATATCGTCGAAGCATCGATACATGAAAAACATTGTGAATCTTGTCTAACTCAGATGGCAACATAAGTCTGTACGAAACCGGCCCAATACGCTCATTAAATTCGTATGGCCCAATAAATCTCGAACTCAGCTTTCCTTTACGACCAAATCTAAGTATTTTTTTCCACGGCGAGACTTTCAAAAATACTCGGTCACCCCCCTGAAACTCTATATCTTTACGTTTCAAGTCCGCATATGACTTTTGACGATCTGACGCGGCTTTTAAACTTTCTCGGATCACTTTTACTTTCTGTTCAGTCTCTTTAATTAAATCGACCCCGTGTATCTTGCTTTCACTTAACTCGGTCCAATATAAAGGTGTACGACATTTACGACCGTACAAAGCTTCGTAAGGTGCCATTTTGATACTCGATTGAAAGCTGTTATTGTACGCAAATTGAATCAAAGGCAAGTATCGTTCCCACATACCTTCAAACTCAAGAACACAACATCTCAACATGTCCTCGAGTATTTGAATAACACATTTGGATTGACCATTCGACTGAGGGTGAAAAGCAGTACTGAAGTGCAATTTAGTACCTAGAGCAACTTGCAGTTTCTTCCAAAACCGCGATGAAAACCTTGGATCTCTATCCAAAACAATAGAAGTAGGTACTCCGTGCAATCGTACGATCTGAGATATGTACAACTCAGCTAACTTACAAGTGAAAAATCCGTATGTACCGGAATAAAATGGGCTGATTTCGTCAATCTATCTACAATAATCCAGATTGAGTCTTTCTTGCTTGGCGTCAACGGCAAACCAGATACAAAATCCATCGTGACTCGATCCCATTTCCACTCGGGTATCAAAATCGGTTGAAGTAATCCCGATGGTACCTGATGCTCGGCTTTCACTTTTTGACATGTCAAACACTTCGACACATAGTCTGAAATATCCCGTTTCATACCATGCCACCAGTAATGTTGTCTCAGGTCGTTATACATCTTCGTACTACCCGGGTGGATTGACAATCTACTATTATGAGCCTCATCACAAATCATTCGAATCAACTCAGGGTTCTTAGGCACACATATCCGATTTCTAAACCGTAAGCATCCCTCAGCATCTAATTAAAAGTCTGAATCAGTACTCGAGCCACAATGATTCCATTTTGCTAATAAATCATTATCAGCCTTTTGAGCTTGACAAATCCGTTGAACAAATAACGGTTTCGCTTTCAATTCTGCAATAATCACTCCATCATCAGTCATAGCTATATTCGCATTCAATGCATGTAGAGCAAATAGTGATTTTCAGCTTAGTGCATCAGCAACTATATTGGCTTTCCCCGGGTGATAATGAATCACTAGCTCGTAATCTTTTAATAACTCTAACCATCATCACTGTCTCAAATTCAGATCCTTCTGAGTCATTAAATACTTTAGACTCTTGTGATCCGAATAGACATGGCATTTTTCACCGAAGAGATATTGACGCCATATTTTCAGAGCAAAAACTATAGCAGCCAATTCAAGATCGTGAGTCGGATAGTTCTTTTCGTGTGGCTTTAACTGTCTCGAGGCGTAAGCTACAACTTTACCCTCCTGTATCAAAACACACCCTAAACCATTTAAGTATGCATTGCTGAAGACAACGAACTCCTTACCCGACTCTGGCTGAATAAGCACTGGAGCTTTCATTAACAAAGTTTTTAGCTGGTCAAAACTCTTTTGGCACCTTTCTGACCACTCGAATTTAATGTCTTTCTGCAACAACTTTGTCATCGGAGCTGCAATCATAGAAAACCCTTTCACGAAGCGTCTATAATACCCGACAAGTCCCAAAAAACTACGAACTTTAGAAACATTCCGCGGAGGTTTTAGCCAAAACTTTACTCGGGTCAACCCGGATACCTGATGCTGAAATAACATGTCCCAGGAAACTAACTTCATTCAACCAAAACTCACATTTACTGAATTTCGCGTACAACTGCTTATCACGCAAAATCTGTAACACAAGTCTCAAGTGTTCGGCATGCTCGGTTTTGTCACGCGAATAGATTAGAATATCATCTATAAATACAACCACAAATCGATCTAGATAAGGTTTGAATACCCGATTCATCAGATCCATAAAAACAGCAGGGGTATTAGTGAGTCCGAACGGCATCGCCAAAAACTCATAATGGTCGTATCTTGTCCGAAAAGCAGTCTTAGGTACATCCGAGTCTCTAACTCGCAGCTGATAGTAACCTGACCTCAGATCGATTTTTGAGAATACTGAAGCTCCCTTAAGCTGATCAAATAAATCATCGATACGTGGCAATGGATATTTATTCTTTATAGTCACTTTATTGAGTTGTCGATAGTCGATACACATTCTCAAAGTTCCATCATTCTTTTTCACAAATAGGACTGGCTCACCCCAGGGAGAGAAACTCGGTCGGGCAAAACCTCTATCCGTCAATTCTTGCAACTGAGCTTTCAATTCTTTTAATTTGGTCGGTGCCATTCTATACGGAGCTATCGAGATCAGAGTCGTCCCCGGCACTAGCTCAATACCAAACTCCACTTTCCGAATAGGTGGCAATCCCGGCAATTCCTCTCGAAACACATCCGGATACTCACAAACAACTGGTACAGATTCAATCTTCTTTTCGGTTACTTTACTATCAATCACATAAGCAAAGTAAGCTTCGCAACCCTTTCTCAAATATTGTCGAGCCAACATCGAAGATATCACTTCTGGTAGCCCATTCAAATCCACAGATTCAATTCGAATTATCTCGTTATTCTGACAACGCAAATCAATAATCTTTCATCTGTAATTCACTACTGCATCATGCACGGTTAGCCAATCCATACCGAGGATGATATCGAACTCATCAAATGGTAGCAACATCAAATCAACCAAAATGCATGAGTCTCGAATCATTAAAGGGCAATTCTTGCACACTCTATCAACTAACACACACCGGCCCAGGGGGTTCGAAACTCGTACCACAAACTCAGTAGACTCAACAGGTAGAGTATTGCTAGATACTAATGTTTCACACACATAAGAATGAGTTGAACTAGGATCAATCAGAGCAATTACACTAGTATCAAAGAGAGTGAATATACCGATGATAACATCTGGAGATGAAGCCTCCTCTCTGGCACGTATGGCATAGGCTCTAGCTGGCACTCGGGCCTCTGATCGAATAGTTGCATCCGAAGTCCCTCTCTGAGTGCCATTCCTACCTCCCACGTTACGAGATAATCTACCTCTAGCTGTAGTACTGCTCGGTCTTGCACTCTGAACATTATCCTTTTCAACTGTCTCTGGGCAATCCCGAACAAAATGATCCCGCGAACCACACTTGTAGCAAGTGCGATTATTAGATTTTCCCCAACATTCACCAAAATGCCGTCTGCCACACTGTTGACACTCGGGCTTATTAGGTCGAATATTTCCAACACTAGCAATCGAGGTAGCCCGTGAACTCACTGGTGGTCGTTCTCGTATATAGATCCCTGTGTTAGCTTTGAATCGGCTACTATCATTCTTGAACTTCTTTGATGACGTTTGGGGAAATTTACCCGTTGATCTCTTACGGAAGTCTCTAGTTTCAAACTCAGCTTTTCGTTTTTCATTCCCTAGCTCTTCGGCTTTACAAGCTCGCTCAACAAGTACTACGAACTCATTTATTTCAAGAATGCCAACCAATAGTTTTATATCTTCGTTTAACCCTTCTTGAATCTCGACACACCATGACCTCGGATGAAACACACTCACGGGCATAGCGACTAAGTCTCACAAACTTGCGCTCATACTCAGATATGGTCATACGACCCTGTTTAAGCTCGAGAAATTCCTTGCATTTTGAGTCTATAAATCGCTGACTGATGTACTTCTTACGAAACTCCGCCTGAAAGAAATCCCAAGTAACTCGTTCCTTTGGAACAACCGGTACGAGAGTGTTCCACCAATAGTAGGCAGAATCCCGTAATAAAGATATGGCGCACTTCAGGCACTCATCAGGGGTGCAAGATAGTTCATCGAAAACACAAATGGTATTATCGAGCCAAAATTCAGCTCGCTCAGCATCATCATCATCTTCGGCTCTAAACTCTTGAGCCCCGTGTTTTCTAATTCGGTCAACTGGAGGCTTGCTTACTCTCTCAGGATTAACGATCGGGGGTACCACAGGTACTACAGGGGGAGTATTCGAATTCAGGGGTTGTTGAACAGACGGATCGGTCCGAATATATTGGTTGAACCAATCATTCATCATGCTATAGAAGGCTTGTTTAGTCCCCTCATCAAGATTACTCGCAGCTGGTGGAGATTCATCCGGCGCGATCCCTTTCGCGGGAGCAGGCGCCATACTCTCGACATCGTCAGCTATAGCTCGCTCGGGATCAGGATCCATTCACTATACGAAAGAAGGAAACACAATTTCACTGTCAGGAGTCATCACACTATCACTTTATAAACTATGGCATGTATAGCTAGACTCACAGGCGCTACGTTAGTCCGAGAATTGACTAAACCGTAGCTCTGATACCAATCAAATGTAACACCCTAAACCCGTATCCGTCGCCAAATTAGGGTTACGAGGTATTACCATAAGAATACAACTTTTGTATAATCACATAATCACATAGATCTTATTCGCAATTATTTATGTTAAACTTTTCTTCTAACTAAACGTATGAATCATATTTCAGAGTTCAATCTAATTTCATTTCAAACATATATCATATTTACAAGTCAATGTACATATCTCAAAGCCACACCAAATACCTTATAATACATATATATATATAAATCATGAGTTTATTAGACAAAACTATATGCGGGATTAAATATGGATAATATGAGCAAACTTACATATCATATTTATTAAAGACTAACATACCTATTTTGATTACAAGATCATTCACAAATAACTATATTATTATTCTATCTTGCAAATCATCATTTACGGTTATGATTAATAAACTCAAAGTACACCTAGGTCATTAGCATACTAGCATGTATAATAGCATGTCAAATTGTCTTTGCTTGACTAATTCATTTCATTAGCCATTTTGACATATGCGCATATAAATATATATATTTGTATATATAATATCAATTAACATATAAACAACCAAAACCAATTTCTCATTCAAATTATAGCATAACCACAACTTCATGTAAAATTAAATCATGGCCAAATGTACATATACCATAACCGAATTATCAAAACCAAACACTCAAACATTTAATTAAGAACATGTAAAATCAAGTTTAAACCAAAGGGTCAAGCCATTTTCGCAAGGTACCATGATCATTGTTCTTCAACTTTTGACTAAATAAAAGACTAATTAAATCAAGTACATCACTCACATACATATATACCATGAAATGAACCTTCAAATTAAACTTATAGCAAGGCTGAATATCCACGACATTAATACCATGAACAACATTACCAAATCATACTCACACATAGAAACATAACCATTTTCGCATGGCATATATATATATACATATCATTCGAACACAACCCAAGAGACATAGTCTATACATGCCATAAGTTCAAAAGAGATACAACTTATAGAATACCAAAGTTAGGTGAAAGTGCGATTGACTTTGACGTAGATCCCCGAGCACGATCTAGCCTTCAAAATCTATAAAATAGTCAAATGAACACAGACGGTAAGCTAACTTAGCTTAGTAAGTTATAAGCAATGGAAAAGAATGGAATTAAACATTTCATAAGTTAAATCAAACTAACATGATTGTCAACAACCTCATAGCCGTAGGTTTAAATGTATATATCTATCAACTTTCCATTCAATAACTACCATGTTTGGTAATTTCAAAACCAAACATTCATGCTTTCCTTATTAGAAATCATATAAACTAGACATCATTATTACATTCAAAAACATACTTGAAAGCTCATAATCACATAACATATCTCAAATTTCATAAGTTGACAAAACTTACCATATTAATAATAACCTTCCCAACTTTCATGAATCACATACCTGTTTATTCCATTACGTTTAACACATTTCGCTAGTTGACACCTTTAGAGCATTCTCAAACCCGCACACTTAGTGCAAATTCATGTAACGTATCGCACACTTAGTGTCGTTTCTTGATTAAACGCACACATAGTGCAAATCCCTTGTAACGTATCGCACACTTAGTGCCATTACATTATATTCCGCACACATAGTGCCCAACGACCGATTTTTCACACACACAGTGCTCGGTATCTTGATTCGCACACTTAATGCTTTATTCGAACCTGTTACTCACTTCATTAAACATATATATATGTTACAAATATGGCTCGTTTCATTCCCAAATCATCTTCACATTCGGCAATCCCAACAATTTGCACACATACATCTCATTCGATCACTTTCATTTCTTAAGTCAACAACTCACATAACTACATTATCAAATAAGTACACATTTCATTCAATTAAACCCATCATCCCCTATTATTATATTCGGCCATACCATATATTTCATATTTAATTTTATTAAAACATATACTTTATTATGAACAAAAATTCAATACAGTCCAATTGCTTAAAAGCTTACCTCGGAAATCGACGGATTAGGGTTTCCCGGCTATTCATTCAACTTCGCCTTTCCCTGATCTAATCCCGATTCTTTTTGTTCTTGATCTAAATAATTTCAGATTAAGCTCATTCAAACATATTTTCATTCAGTTTAATCCAAAAGCACATAATTATGCAAATTACCATTTTACCCCTGATATTTACAATTTTTATAATTTAGTCCCTATTTCACAAAACACAAAATACTCAAAATTTGCACACACTCCTTTAGGGCTGAATGTTCATAGCTATTATACTAACTCATACATTTCATTTATTTCACATTTTGACTCTTCACATTTCAATTTTCACAATTTAATCCTAATTACTCAAATTCATCAAAATTTCCAATTCAAAACATGTTAATTCAAAGCATATCCTTAATATTTTACCATCAAACATTAAAAAACACAAGCATTCATCAATGGCCGAATATCAAACATGCATCAAATTCAAGAATTCTAACATGGGTCAAATAGTATTCAAAGCAACGATCTCAAAAACATAAAAATTATCAAAAACCAAACTAACCACATACCTTAATTTAAGCTTAAAGATGGCCGAAGCAAGCTTTGTCTATTTCTTTCTTCTTTTGCATGCATTCGGTCATGAGAAAAAGATGAACAAAAATGTTTTCATTTTATGTTTTGTTATCATATATATTAACTTATTATTTAATTACTATTATAACCTTTCTTTATAATTTAACAAACATTATAATATAAGGTTATTTAAGTACATGGCCGGCCAATATCTTTAAGATGGTCTTTTTGCATTTAAAAAGCTTCCAATTCAAAAGACATCCACAATTTGGTCCTAACACATTAAACCATCAAGTTTTAACTTTACGCGATTAAGCCCATTTTAATAATTCGGCACTCAAACGATAAAATTAAATCACGAAAATTTCACACATTGCAATTCACACATGAATGACTCAAAAAATAATATTTTAAAATTTTTTTGACTCGGATTCGTGGTCCTGAAACCACCATTCCGATTAGGGCTAAAATTGGAATGTTACACCATGCCCCCGACATGGTCTTACACGGGACCTTATCCATCTCATGTCTCGATGATAGTGTTCACACATTTATTATAGTCCAACCGGGACTTCAACATCTCAACCTTTTTCATCTTTTCATTCAACACCAATTCTCAATTTCATAGAATCTTATACATCACTATAATATCAAACATTCTCAAACATACTAGCATGAATGTTGAATTTATCACATACAAACTTACCTCGGTTTCAAAATAGGCTAGATTGTTGATTTAGTTCGGTATTTTGTTCTTTCCCCGATCAAGGTTGATTCTTGGTTCTTCTTGCTCTATAATAGCAATTTAGATCATTTTAATATCACAATAATAAATGCATTTAAATAATCATGCTTTGGCAAAATTACTATTTTGCCCTTAGACTTTGGCAAAATAACCATTTTACCCCTAGGCTCGAAAATCAATTCTAATCAAATTTCTACCTTTAACAAGCCTAGGTGAACATTTATTTCGCTTATGGCTATCATCAAAACCAAACATTTCACACACTTACAACAAATTTTATAACATTTACAAAAAGGTCCATTTAGGTGTTTTCATGGTAACACCTTTCACAAAAGTTGTTCATCTAACAACTAAGACTCATTTTCTTCCATAAAAATGTAGCAAATCACATAAAATCTCTCATGGCAAAACACTAAGCTTTTCACCATCTTGCAAAATAGTCCCCTCATGAGAAAGCTTAAGCTTTAGGGGTCCTAAAAGTACAAATATTATTAAGAAAAACCATTAAAATCACTTACTTGTAAGGTGAAGAGCTTGCTGAAATTTTAAGCTTCAAGAACCCCTATTCTTGCTTGAATATTCGGTGGAAGAAGAAAGGAAAATGAAAAGATGATAGCCTTTGTTTTATTTAATCATATTTTATTCATTTAGCTAACTAATGTCACCAACCCTTGACAATTTTAATTTTCTTGACAAAATTTCCATACAATATACAATCATGCTCTAACTTATAGAATAACATAAAAATAATTTTCTCTAACCTCGAATTAGTGGTTTTGAACTACTGTTCTGACTAGCCCCTAAATCGGGCTGTTACACACGGCCTGGGCACACGCCTATGTCCTTGGCCGTGCCTTCCACACGGCTGAGAAACACGACCGTGTCTCTACCCGTGTGTTTACTACTGAGCATACTGACTTGCAAACCTAGCATGCAAGGGGACACACGGCCTAACCGCACGCCCATGAGGTTGACCGTGTGTCACATACGGCCTAGACACACGCCCGTGTGTCTACCCGTGTGGACAAGAACAAGGCTATTTGCCAAGCTCATTCCATCACCCTAACTCATACAAACATGATTCACATCAAACCTTCAACCCATTCATGCATAATTAAACCAAGTAAATCATCATGCTACTTGCACAATCATGAATAACATCATCTTTTCATAAATTAGTAAGGAGGAGCCACCAACTATGGCCTTATACAAAAGAGTTCATCTTTGAAAATGCCAACACATTTGGCCAAAACAATATGACATTCAACTAAGTCTAGACCCTATACATGCCATACTCAAAATGCTAAGCCTAATTATACCAAGATGTGCTGATAGTGTGGGTGATCCTTTGCTTTTCTCCGTATCCCGAGCTAGCTCTTCGACACTACAAAACAAAGGAAAAGAAAGGGAGTAAGCTTTAAGCTTAGTAAGTCTACATGTAAATAATAAGCATCATACCATAGGCTAATCAACCAAAAACATTACATTCTATGTAAGAACAATTCACATTTTCATAATCATGCTTACTCATCTCAACTCTTACCACATCCCAACCATAAATAATGCACATTACTCACATTTATTTGTAATTATGCCCTGCACTTATCACCACAAAGCCACATGAAATGTTTACTTAAACAATTTTCTCGATGAACCCTTCGGAATAATACAAGATACCCGGTGGTTTCGCACACAGCCCACCAACAATGATAATTACGGTGGTATCGCACATAGCCCACCAAATGATAATATAAATGATGGTGTCGGACACAGCCCATCGTGAATAGATAACAAGGTGGTATCGCACACAGCCCATCGACAATGACACATTTATGGATATTTATCCGTGCCCACATTTTTATTTCGAGGTTCATTCAAGAATTACTCATTTTCTACCATTTTCAATCAATCACACCAATAAGCATGTACATTCATACAATGCATCAATAGGTAAAAACATATGTATTAAGGATGTATCGTTTACACATAAACTTATCTCGGTGCAAAATATGTTAATTTGAGGTTTAGTCTGAAACCTTGCATTTTCCCCGGTCAAGGTTGTTTCCGCGTTCTTCTTGATCTATAATAATAAAATTTACTCATTTAATCATTAAATACATCAAAACACTTCAAAATTTCTACTTTAGCAAAAATGACCGTTTTGCCCTTATACTTTGGCAAAATTACGATTTTGCCCCTAGGCTCGTAAAATGAAATGTGTTCATTTTTCACATACTCGAGCCTAGCCGATTCATATTCCCTCTTATAGCAACTCAAGATTTCAATGATTTAATGCATTTACTACCCATTTTACAACCTTTACAAAATGGTCCTCTTAGGTGTTTTCATAGAAACACCTTTCACAAAAGTTGTTCCTTAACCCACTAACAATCATTTTATTCCATAAAAACTTAGCAAACAACATAAACACTCTCATGGCATGTAACACCCTGAAATTGGGCCTAGTAGAATTGGGCCTATTGGGCCTTGGGCATGGGAGCGTTTAAAATTTTTTGAGAATAAGAGAACGACACAATTGCATGTTGGATCTGTTGGGAAAGTTATTTTGGAAGGTTAGGGGGCTTCTATGAAGTCCTAGGTTCAAGCCATGTCATATGGAAAATTTTTAATTTTTAGCATTAGGGGAACCCTGACTCCTGGTATTAAGCCTTTTAAGGAACCGTGATTAAAAAGAGACACAAGAGAGCCTATGGTGGAGTGGTTGTGGCGTCACAGGTATGGCAAGGAGGACAGAAGTTCAAGTCTCACTGCATGCAAAAGGGATTATTTATTTTACTCTTGTGTGAGCAAGAGTTTGTGTTGGATTTGAACTCTGTGTTGGAGAGTCTGAATCGGTCAAGTGAGTGATTTAAGGAGTGGATTAGGGAGTGATTTATGGAGGAAAAAGTGGAGTTTGAGTTTGTGTGGTATTGTGCCGATTTTGCTTAGGAGGTACTTAGAATTTCGGTGGAGGGTTATTCCTCAAGTTTCGGTTTTGTGTGTCTTTTCTTTTGTCATTTGGTTTTTGTGCTTGTTGGTGCCGAATTCTTCTATTGCCTCCTCCTTCTGCTACATATTTTCTTTGTTTTTCTTTCCTTATCTCGAAACGCTACTTCCTTGGCCGTTTAGACACTTAATTTTTGTGCCAAAATCAAACTTTGCTTCTTCCCCTTAATCTCTTTTCTTTTTGGCTCCCTACAAGTTGGTGAACCGATTCTCTTTGTTCTGGTTGTGGTCTCCTTGACCGAATATTCCACCTTCTCCCTCCACTCTTTCAATTTTGTTGACTAATCATCCCTTTTTTCTCTGGCTTTTGGAATTGGGTGTGTTGGCCGAATAGTCTTTCTCCCCCTCTCTCAATTCTTTTGGGATAACAACTCTTTCTCTCCACCTTATTGCTTTGGCCGACTGTTCCTTTCTTCTTAAGTAACTTTGCGATTCGGGAATTCCATAGGCCTAGTGGTTAATCTTTGGCAGCAGTGTAGGGGTGTGGCCTTCTGTCGATCGATCAAGGTAAGGATTTAGAGTTGTTTAATAAGTATGATAATGTAAGGATTTATTGGATGTTGATCTGGTTGTACAAGAAGGGGATTGATGACAAATGTGCTTGAATGTAGGCTTTTGGCTCGTAAGCTGTTCACTCGACTTCGTTAATAGGGGTGTAGCAATACCCTGTGACTGATAGTCGGCAAAAGAGCCGAAAAGGTGTGTACACACACCACTCCAACTGTAGATCGGCAATATGCTGAAATGCCGAAAAGCCAAAATACTAGCGAATGATGCCACACGAGCGTGCGATCGAATGTGTGGTGGACCGAGCCCACGAATATAGGCATAAGATGGTTGAGGCCACCATGAGCGTTCTCATGGGCTTAGGTTGTTTTGGGCCGCGTTGGGGCCGAAATGGGACGTGTGCGCCTAATGGGCCTATGGGACACACACAGATTAAATTTGCATATTGTGGTAAATGTTAGACTGAGTCGTGTAGTCCACATGGCTAGGGTCATTTTTTGGCAATGGGCCTGTGAGCCCCACACGGATTAAATTTGCATGTTGTATGGTTTTTATTGGGTTGAGCTGTGCTATTCGTATAGTCGAGGCTATTTCTGGGCTAATTGGGCCACACGAGCGTGTGGGCCCACTTGGGCCGAGTAATGGGCCTCAGGCCCATTTACACCGTTATGACTGTTTAGGTTACTTAAGTCGCTCGAGGCAACGGTGGACCTTCTGTTGGGTCACTACGACCCCGGTTTGAAAAATGACCGAGATACACCCATAGGGTAAATGACCGTAATACCCCTGTAGGGTAAATTGACCGTAATACCCCCATAGGGTAAAATGACCGTTATGCCCTTGAAGGGCAAAATGACCAAGATGCCCCTACATGTTTTATGATTATTATTGTATGCTATTTATGGTATGTCTGCATTCATGTGATATTATGCTGCATGGGGGATGGGATTATTGATCTGGAGGAAGTATATGAATTGTTAAGGTCGCATGGTCGCTTGACGACTGTGGATCCACCGATGGCTTTAAGCTGATTATGTGATTGGCAGCTCTGCTGCAACATTGGTTAGTGCTGCAACCGGTGCTACATAAGGAGTGTAGGGATGGGTGGGTCGATTAAATCCCCACAGGAGTGCAGGGTTGGACAGGAGACGGAGTGCGGGGTTGGTATGGACATTAATGCATTGCATACACTTGTTCTGTTATTGAGATGGGCTTTGGCCCAGATAGATGTGATCTGTGACATTTGATATGGGCTAAGACCCAACTGAGGCTATTATGGGCTAAGGCCCAAATGCCACTGTTACTGTAATGGGCTTAGGCTCGGATTGATGTGATGCGTGCTTTATGATCGATGAGGGTTGTACACACTGAGTTTTCGTAAACTCACCCCCTCTTTTTAATTTTTTTCAGGTAATCCTAAGAAAGTGGTTCGACGTATTGGAGGACTCGGAGGTGGCCACACTATGAACAGCTTTAAATTTTAGTATTTTATTATACCTTACTTAGACCGCTTTCTTATTGGGTTGTAATAAGGCCTCTTTTAACTTCTGGTTTTAATTTGGGATTTTCAGTTTACTACGTTTTTATCTATTAATAGTAGTTCGCGAGTTTCCAAAACAATAACTGTT
Organism: Gossypium sturtianum; assembly: GCA_025698515.1. Taxonomy (NCBI): domain Eukaryota; kingdom Viridiplantae; phylum Streptophyta; class Magnoliopsida; order Malvales; family Malvaceae; genus Gossypium; species Gossypium sturtianum. The sequence goes on from CM046948.1 coordinate 45,023,748, forward strand.
TTCAAAACACTACGCCTTCGCAACTAAATTTGTAAATATCACGTTTTCGTAAATCGGTTACTTTTAAACTTAGCTTCCGCAACTGAAAAGAAATTTTGGGAATAAACTTAATAATTTTTCTATATACCACTTTTTAAAAAAAAATAAACTGACATCACTGGGATTTTACTCAAGCTTTTAATTAAGAAGGGCTTTCAATGAAAACATGGTTTTCGAAAAACACTTCAATGTGGCACGCCAGGTTCGGGCCTAACTTCTAGGCTGGGTTTGGGGTGATAGATGGAAAATCCCTAATCTTTCAACCATTTTGCAAAATAGTCCCCTCTTTAGCTAGCTTAAGCTTTAGGGGTTCGAAAAGTACAAAAATTATCAATAAAAACCACCAAGATCACTTACTTGTAGAGATTGAAATGGCTAAAAATTTTCAAGCTTCTAAACCCCTTCTCTTGCTAAAATTTTCGGTGGTAGGGAGAATGAGAAAAGATGATATCTTTTCTTTCTTTATTTTTCTCTTATTTTATTCATTAAGTCACAAAACTCACCTAACCATTGACCAATTGATTTTTCTTGTCCCTATGGCCAGCCATCCCTTCCTCAGTGGCCTAATTGCACATTAAGGACCTCCAATTTAATATTCTATAGCTATTAGACACCTCTAGCTTGTAAAATAAAACTTTCACACTTTATGCGATTTAGTCCTTTTTCGCAATTGAGCATGAAATCACCAAAATTAATGCACCAAAATTTCCATGCACTCATACAATTACGATATAACACATATAATAATATTAAAAATAAACTCTTGCGTCTCGGATTAGTGGTCTCGGAACCTCTATTCTGACGAGCCCCAAAATCGGGCTGTTACATAAAGCTTCTTGTAATTTGTTCCAAAATCGGTGTAACATCCTAATTTTGGGCCTAGTCAGAATAGTGGTTTTGAGACCACAAATCTAAAGTAAAAATATTTGTTTTATGATTGTTTTACGGTCCATGATATGTTTGCATGATTGTGTGAAAGTTTCGTTAAGAAATTTTGTGAATAAGTGTCCAATTTAACTTTTAGGACTAAATTGCAAAAGTTGTAAAATATGAGATTATAGAAGCTTTAAGCATGAAATAGCTTTGGATTATAAATTAGAGGTCCTTAAATAGCAATTTGATAAATTTCTATTTTTATGGACAAAAATGGGCATGAGTAGGTAAAATTTTAAAGTTCAGTAAAAAGGGCATTTTGGTCATTTGGTTAAAAAAGGATTAAAAAGGGAAAAATGAAGCAAAATTTGCTCATATTCTTCAAGCTAGGGCCGAAACTTTCAAGCTCTCCATAGCTAGGGTTTCTTCACTTTTCAAGTTTGATAGTAAGTACATCCTAGCCCCATTTTTAATGTTCTTTACGTTTTTGAAGTTGTTATCAATTGATCTAGCTATTTTTACCATTTATTTGAGCTAGGGTTCATGTTTAAAAATTTACCCATGTGTGAAATGCATGTGTTTTGGTTTTTCATGGTAGATTATGAAAGTTTGATGTGTAATAAACATCTTTTACTAAGTGATTTTTGATGAAAACACCTAAAAAGGACCTTTTTGTAAAAGTTGTAAAATGAGTAGTAAAAATCTGATTTGAAGGAAAATGTGGGCTGTTATGAGCATTTGTTAGGTCCGGCTAGGCTTGGGTAACAAAGAAAATGGACACATTTCATTTTACGAGCCTAGGGACTAATTTGTAAATATGTGAAAGTTTAGGGGTAAAACTATAATTTTTCCAAAGTATGGTTTTTGGACTGATTTGAACAATGTGATAATTAAATGAGCTAAATTTTCTATTATAGATCAAGAAAAATAGAGTCCGGACCTAAACCGAGGAAGGAATAAGGTTGTGGACTAAATCAAATAGTTAGCCATACTTTGGTACCGAGGTAAGTTCGTGTGTAAATAATGCAACATTACATTATTAGGTATTTAATGCGTTAATATTTCATGAACTGTGGACTTGATTAATGTTGACTCGATGACGATTCTACGAAGATTTGATACCTCGAAATCTCGGTTGAACCTTAGGAATAGTTAGGATACAAATGTCATGACATTAGGGTTATGAGTTTACGTGTAAGACCATATCTGGGATATGGCATTGTTATGAAATTTCGTGTAAGACCATGTCTCGAACATGGCATCGATATGAGAATCGTGTAAGACCATAGCTGGGCTATAGGCATCGATATGTGATCCCATGTAAGACCATATCTGGGATATGGCATTGGTATGATTCTATGTGTATGTGATTCCTGAGTATCCTTTAGTATTCCAAGTGGTTCAACGGGTAGTCCAAAGATTATGTCAACGAAATGACAAGGTATGAACATGTTGAAAGGGTACAGGTGTGTACACAAAGCTAATACAAATTTAGATTATAAATTGATGAAACCTCGGTAAGAAGTGAATGAATAAATCATGATCACGAGTTTTATTGTACATTATGTAAATGACATAATTTAAAATGTATCTATAATACTTGATGACATGGTGATAAATTATATTATTTTATGTGTACAATAAGGCATGGTTAATGTTGTTAATTATTTACATGCAAACTTACTAAGCTTTATGCTTACTCCCCTTTCTTTTCCATTTTCTTATAGTATCGCCAAGCTAGCTCGGGGATCGAAGGACGTCGGAGACTCGATCACACTATCAATTGGAACCTTTGGGTATAGTTAGTCTCAACATTTTGAGTATGGCATGTATAGGGACTTGGTCTTTTTGTTATATGTCATATTGGTTTAGCCAAATGTGTTGGCTTATGACGATATTTGATTCATTTTGAATAAGGCCATGAGATGTGGCTCATAATGAATATTTGGTTGTAAACCCATTCATATATGCATGCATGTGCCAGTGCAATTATGATATGGCCTATGGTTATTGATGGTTGAATGATGATGTGTTGCATGTGATTATGGATGTTTGATGAAGGTGAAGCACTTAGTTATGCCATGTTAAGTGCCTTGAAGTCATATATATATTTGGATTGGTGTGGTTTTGATGTTGTGTAGGTTGGTGCAAGTATGGGTGGCAAAAAGGCTTGGTAAATAGCCTTATTTTGTCCACACGGGTAGACACACGGGCGTGTGTCTAGGCCGTGTGTGACACACGGCTTTCCCCATAGGCGTGTGTTATGGCCGTGTGTCCCCTGCACCTTAGTTTTGAGAAACAAAATGCCCAGTAGTAAACACACAGGCGTGAGACACGGTCGTGTGTCTCGGCCGTGTGAGAGACACGGCCATAGGACATGGGCATGTGCCCAGGCCGTGTGAAGTCTGCACTTGATTTTAAGAATTTAATTTGCCACACGGCCTAAGGACACGGGCGTGTGCCTTGGCCGTGTGACCTTATTTGGTTGATGAAATCATAAACAGAATGTCCCCTATTTTGGACACGGCCTGAATCACGAGCGTGTTATATGCCACACGGGTGTGTCACTTCACCCACACGGGCATGTGGACCTTTTAATGAAAAATTTTCCAAGTTTCCCGAAAGTTTCCAAAGTTCTCGGTTTAGTCCCGAACCACTCCTAATGTATTTTTTGGGCCTCGTAGGCCCGTAATAGGGACAATATGAATGTGAATACAAAGTTTTAAATTTTGGATGGAAATTCATGTCTCGATTTTGTATGAATGCTTGTGTTTAAGTCCAGTAATGCCTCGTACCCTGGTCTGGCATCGAATACGGGTAAGGGGTGTTACAATTGGGACGTAAATAGAGGATATCTATTTGAAATAATGGAGACCGGCACTCCATGCAGTCTAACAATCTCACAAATATATAAATCAGCCAATCTATCTATAGAAAATTCCATACTGTAACACCCCTAACCCGAATCCGTCGCCAGAACAGGGTTACGGAGCATTACCAGAGTTTACAGAATAGATAACAGACATTTCATAATTCTTTGGTATTCATAACTAATTTCAATCAAATTACATTATATAGTCCCTTACATGTGCCCTCGAGGCCCAAATCATGCATTAGAATCATGTTAAGACTAAACCGGATGCTCAGAGAATTTTTCGCAAAATTTCAAAATTTTTCCTAGGTGCAGAGGTCACACACACGTGTGGTCAAGCCGTATGGTTCACACGGTCAGGGACACGCCCGTGTCTCAAGTTGTGTAACTCTCTAACTTGGGTCACACGGTCAGGTCACACACCCGTGTGCTACACCATGTGTAGGTGCAGGGGTCACATGGCCAAGCCACATACCCGTGTGCTAGGCCATGTGATCAATTTTGAGCATTCTATTTTGGCGTTTTAAGGATATAGGGGACACACAGCCAGGCCACATGCCCATATGTTTGGCCGTGTGTTACACACGACTGAGACACATAGCCGTGTCTCTTCCCGTGTGGACAAAAATAGGCTATTTTCAAAGCCATATTTCTCACCCAATTTGTCTTCCTCTTACACCAATACTTTAACATATTCAAAAGCCATTTTTAAAACAATTAATTTGATTCAAAACCAATTCTATGCATGACATAACATCACATACAATCAGTGTACTCATAAGCACCTCAAATAACACTTTACCATCTTGTAATCAAACATACAAAACTTACTTAACTTATCAAATTCACCTATATGCGTATTTTGCCAAATATGCTAGAATTAATCATCAATATGCCAACATGATTTCTATCATTCAACCATTTAAGCACGCACCAAACATGTTATAGCCCCATTAATACATATCAAAAGAAGTTCTGTAACAGCCCGATTTCAGTAAAATCAGAACAGTGGTTTCAAGACCACAAATCTGATTTCGAAAAGGAAATTTATTTTAATATTATTTTATGGTCTACAGTATGATAATAATGTCGTATGAAAATTTCATAAAGAAATTTTACCGATTATATGTTTAATTTGATAAAGGACCAAATTGCACAAAGTGCAAAAGTTGAGTTCTAATAGCTAAAGGGATTAAATAGCTATGGAATTCAAAAACTTGAGGTCCTTATATGGTAATTAGACCATTAGATGAGTTAGTAGATATTTTTGGATGAATCATCCATGGAGAATTAGAAAAAGAAAAGGACTAAATTGGAAAGTGGAAAAATTAATGGATGATAAATAAATTAAATAGAAATAACACATGCATATTATCATCTTCTTCCCCAAAAATACATAGAAACCCTAGGAAAGAGAAAGCAATCTTTCTTGATTTGATTAGGTATGTTTTCTTGTCCTGTTTTTAGTAATTTTTATATTTTTGAGATCGGGGTAATCTAATCTAGCTATTTTGGGGATTAATTTGAAAAGTTATCAAAGTATAGAAATTTTTCCTTGGATGAATATGCTGAAATTTTGAAATTTAATGTAGAAAATGAAAGGTTGTTGATAGATAAACAAATTTTACAAAGAGAATATCGGTGAAATTATGATTTAGTGACTAAATTGTAAAAATGGAAAAGTCATGGAAGAATTTTGAATTTTATGAAATAAATGGGCTGTAAATGTTACTTGTAAAATTCAGCTAGGCTTGGAATAAGGATTAAATTGCGTGAATTTCATTTTCCGAGCATAGGGATGAAATCGTCATTAATTAAAAGTTTAGGGGCAAAATGATAATTTTGCCTAAATGTGAATTGGACTGAATTGAATATGAATTGTATTAAATTGATGTTAAATCTACTCGTATAGATCCGGATAGACAAAAATAGGAGTTAGAATGTGGAAAAAAGAAAAATGTCGAATTAGTAGATTTTACGTACACGAACAATTGTCGAGGTAAGTTCGTGTAACTAAATTATGTATAATTGTATACTTGAATTGAATGTTATGCATGTGAATTGTATAAATATTATATATATATATAAAATTGAAGACATATCCGACAAAGCCCGATAAATGATAATGCCTAAAAAATGTCAAGTCTCGTTTGAATAAATTAAATTGGATGGATTACTAGATTTCCTGTAATGGTTGTAGTCTTGCATATGTTGCAGACATACTCTAGTTCGGACGAGCATTTTGTTATTTAGTTCTGCGAGTTTCCTGTTATATAGTTCTGCGAGCATCCTGATTGGTAGTAATCTTGCATGTGTTGCGACTACCGCAGCTCTTTATGAGCGTCCTGATATGCCCCGCCTGAACTCCCTAATATATGGCTATCCGGAGCTCCCGTTACATGGCTCTTTGTGAGCATTCCTAATAGGCTCTTCGTGAGCTTCCTGATTAAAAGTTCTTTGTGAACTTCCCGTTTTAAACTCTTATGAGTTTCCTGATTTAGCCCGGATAAGCTTCCTGTTACATGGCTCATATGAGCATTCCTGATACATGGCTCAAGAGAGTGCTTCCTGATTATGTACTCTAATGAGTACCCCTGATTATTAATTGACGAATTTCTGATTTTTACACTTCGAGTGTACTACTTGTTTATCCATCGATATTTCAAATAAATTCAACGGGCAAAATTCTGACATGAGAAAATATGAACATGAAATGAATTATTACAAGTGTTTGCCTGAAATACATGACATGATGATACATGATTTATGGAAATACAAATTGATGATATATGAACATGGAATTTTTTTAATAAATATGTTCATCCATGAATATAGATTAGTGCACCTTGAGTGTATTTCCCGTGTGACACTGATATTTCAAATGATTTAATGGGTAAAGTTCCGACATGAAATAATCTGAACTTGATACAAAATATTATGAAAATGTACTTGAAATACATGGGTATGAATTATATATATTATTTGAATTCATGATGTGGAGAGTATATGTATATGGGAATTTGGTTGTTATTGAGCCCGTACATGTTTCTTGATGTTTATATGAGTTAGTATGACTTAGAAACGAACTATTACCCATATGTACATGAAGTACATGGAAATGACATTACTTGATATAATGATGCATGAATTGGTTATTACATGAATGAGGGTCATGCTTGATGACTTTGTTCATCCATGATTAAGGACTATCATATGTGATTATTTGGCTAACATGATGAGGATATGTGTTTAGGGCTTATGATAAAATTAATTGATAATCCCTTGCAAGTTTATTCTGAACATAAATATATGGTAAGTTATTTACAATGTTATACGAACTTACTACGCATTTCATGCTTACATTATTTTATTTTCCCTTGTTCTTTAGTAATTCAGAAGCTTGTTGGATTGGAAGCATCGGTGGAGATCACTTACACTATCCATCAGCCCATCTTGGTACATTTGGTAAATTAATTATGGTTATAATGGCATGTATAGGTTAATTAGCCAATGTTGGCATGTAAATATTTGGGTTAAAACTAGCCATTGGAATGGCTTGTGATGAACATGTTTTAATATGTATAAATGGGGCTATAACATGTTTGGTGTGTGTTTAAATGATTGATTGATAGAAATCATGTTGGCATATTGAAAATTAATTCTAACATATTTGGTAAAATATGCATATAGATGAATTCGATAAGTTAAGTTAGTTTGTATATTTAATTACATGATAGTAAAGTGTCATTTGAGGTGTTTAAGAGCACGTTAGTTGTATGTGATGATATGTCATGCATGAGACTTGGTTTTGACTTGAAATAATTGTTTTAAAATGGCTTGTGAATATGTTTAAGTATTGGTGTAAGAGGAAGACAAATTGGGTGAGAAATGTGGCTTGGAAAAAAGCCTATTTTAGTCCACACGGGCAGAGACGCGGGTGTGTGTCTCAGCCGGGTGTGACACACGGCCTAGCACATGGGTGTGTGATCTGGCCGTGTGTCCCCTGCATCTTTAAAATGTCAAAACAGTATACTCAGAATTGATCACACGCCCTGGCACACGGGCGTATGGCTTGCCAGTGTGACCCCTGCACCTACACACGGTCTAGCACACGGCTGTGTGACCTGACCGTTGACCTAAGTCAGAAAGTTACACGGCCCCATTAATACATATCAAAACACGTTCATCACAACCCATTCCAATGGCTAGTTTTAACCAAAATATTTACATGCCAATACTGGCTAATTAACCTATATATGCCATTATAACCATAATTAATTTACCATATGTACCAAGATGGGCCGATGGATTGTAACACCCCAAACCCAGCCTAGAAGATAGGCCTGAATCTGGCGTGTCACATTGGAGTGTTTCTCGAAAACCGTGTTTTCATTTGCGTTCATTTATTTTCAAAACGTGGTTTATAAAAAAAAGAACTATTCCCTTTTCAAAATGTTATTAATCCCTTTGTAAAATCTTTTTCAATTGCGGAAGCTTAATTAAAATAAATGATTTATAGAAACATGATATTTAAAAATTGGGTTGCTAAAACGTAGTGTTTGAAAGCGATTCATTATTTTTGGAAAATCGTGTCCTACCTCTAGCAGATATTAAACATACTTAGATAAATATCCCAAATAAAAGTTAAAAATAGAGAGGCCTTATTACAACCCCACTCAAAAAAATTGAAGTGCTTAAAAAAGTGAACGAAATAGAAAAACATGTGTGGCTGTGTGGTCGTCTCCGAGTCCCTCAAGTACCGATCCTCCTAATTTGGGGATTACGCTTGCAGTTAGGCAGATGAAGGGTGAGTTTGCGAAAACTCGGTGTGCAATCCCTTATAATACAAATAGTCGGATATACGGTATGCAGAAAGCAGATGGGCTCGAGCCCATCACGACCACGATGATCAGGTGGGTCTTAGCCCATAATGAGAACCAGGTGGACCTAAGCCCATTACTGTAACCAAAGACGATGCGGATATGCGGATATGCGAACATAAATCGATCCAATCAAACAAATTCACCACCCGTACAAACCAACACACCATGGGGATAAAATCGACCCACCCGGTAACACACCAAGCTTAGCACCGGTTGCGGCACTAAGTCAGCGAGCGGCTCGGCACCGTGAAGGCGAAGCGGCTAAAAGCCATAAATATGGTAGCATCGATGCCGGTTAACAGAACGGCTAAAAGACATAAATATCGCAGCATCGCTGCCGGTTAACAGAACGGCTAAAAGAAATAAATATCGCAGCATTGCTGCCGGTTAACAGAACGGCTAAAAGCCATAAATATCGCAGAAAGGCTAAAAGCCTTGTACAGAACGACAATGGGCCGTACACTTCCTTCGTAACTTTGTCCCAACCCCATGAAATATGTCGTGTATATCATGCTAAATTATCACAGGTGTATGCAAAATGTCCATACTCAGTAACAGTCATTTAACATATATTACAAGCATATCAGTCACACGACCACAGTCAAGTCAGTTAAAAACAATCATATGATCACAGTCAAATCATGGCACAAAATCAGTCATTTACCCTTAAGGGTAAAATAGTCATTTTACCCTATAAGGGTATTTCGTTAATCCTACCCTTCAGGGGTATTTTGGTAATTCTACCCTTCAGGGGTAATTCAGTAATTCTACCCTATAGGGGCATTTCAGTAATTTTGCAAACTGATGGTATTTCAGTAATTTTGCAAACCGAGGGTATTTCGGTAATTTCGTAAACTAAGGGTATTTTAGTAATTTTGCAAGTCGGGGTATTTCGGTAATTTTACAAACTAAGGGTATTTCAGTAATTTTGTAAACCAAGGGTATTTCAGTAATTTTGTAAACCAAGAGTATTTCAGTAATTTTGTAAACTATGGTATTCTAAACAGAGATAACGATGCGAATGGGCCTAGGGCCCATTCTCGGCCCCAATGGGCCCAGACGCTCGTGTGGCCCATTTAGCTCAAATCTAGCCACATATATTAGATACACATAGTCCAGTCCAATATTTACTACATAATCATACCACTTATCCGATTGGGCCCATGGGCCCATTGGCCCTACATGGCCCCTTTCGGCCCATCCTGGCCCAAACAGCCTAAACCTACAAGAACACTCATGATGGCCTCAACTATCTCGTCGAAGCTCCCACACGTGCGCGCCGCTGCGCTCGTGTAACTACCATCGCCGTGTGGACCGGCATTTCGGCATTTGCCGCTCTACGGCCTAGAGTAGTGCGAAATACACACCGATAGGAATCGAAGTTAATTGGCGCTCTCGAACAACGCTTACCTGCAGAAGCCAACAATGATCGCACCCTTGACCCCCCAAGGGGGTGTGTCGATCAACTTCGGTCACCACCACCGCGACCCAATGGCATACAGATCAACGAATGATCCAGCGCCTAGCCCAAACGAGCACGCCACAAAGTGAAAGGGATAAGCCAAGAAAGGTATGCTTACTCTCCTAATGGTTTGCTCTATTTAAAGCCAGCTTCTTGCCTATCCTCATGCTAGCTTCCCGATGTGGGATCCCCCCTTCAGCAGAGTTTAAATCCAACACAAACTCTGGCCATCCAATCTGCAAAATAAACACTCCCTTGCTTGATATGAGATTCGAACCCTTGCCGTCTCATATGCTCCAGACGCTACATGCCACCACAACACAAGCTCCTTTTGTGACTTAGAACATGCGCAACTAAATATAAGCCTATGGGCCAAAGTCTAAGTTCATTTAAAAGAAAAACAAAATGAATTACAAGCGCCAATAATTGAACCTTGGACCCCTTGCTGCCTCTATGGCGTCACTTCCTTGTCTCCCATGTGGCGCCATTTGCCACTAGACCACAACTCTTTTTGTATCTTTTTTTCCCACAATTTATTCTTAAAGCCTACTTACTTACCCCCAGGGCTTTATTCACCTAAAACCATTTTTTTTCCTAAAGCCTAGTTTTGAACCCGGGCTTCATGGAAGCCCCCTAACCTTCCAAAATCACTCATCTAATAGGTCCAACTGGCATTAGTGTCGTCCTCTTGTTCCCAAAAAATTTAAACGCTCACATGCCCAAGGCCCAATAGGCCCAATTCTACTAGCCCCAAATTTGGGGCGTTACATGGATAGTGTGAGTGATCTCCACCGATGCTTCCAATCCAACAAGCTTCTGAATTACTAAAGAACAAGGGAAAATAAAACAGAGTAAGCATGAAATGCTTAGTAAGTTCGTATAACATGGTAAATTACTTACCATATATTTATGTTCAGAATAAACTTGCAAGGCACTATCAATCAATTTTATCATAAGCCCTAAACACATATCCTCATCATGTTAGCCAAGTAATCTCATATGATAGTCCTTAATCATGGATGAACAAAGTCATCAAGCATGATCCACATTCATGTAATAACCAATTCATGCATAATTATATCAAGTAATGTCATTTCCATGTACTTCATGTATATACGGGTAATAATTCGTTTCTAAGTCATACTATCTCATATAAGCATCAAGAAACATGTATGGGCTCAATAATAACCAAATTCCCATATACATATATTTTTCACATCATGAATTCAAATAACATATACAATTCATATTCCTGTATTTCAAGTACATTTTCATAATAATTCATCTCGAGTTCAGATTATTTCATGTCGGAACTTACCCATTAAATCATTTGAAATATCAGTGTCACACGGGAAATACACTCAAGATGTACTAATCTATATTCATGGATAAACATATTTATGAAACAATTTCCATGTTCATATATCATCAATTTGTATTTCAATAAATCATGTATCATCATTTCATGTATTTCAGGCAGACACATGTAATAATTCATTTCGTGTTCATATTTTCTAATGTCATGATTTTGTCCGTTGAATTTATTTGAAATATCGATGGATACTAAGGTAGTACACTCGAAGTGTACAAATCAGAAATCTGTCAATTCATAATCAGGGGTACTCATTAGAGTACATAATCAGGAAGCACTCTCTCGAGCCATGTATCAGGAATGCTCATATGAGCCATGTAACAGGAAGCTTATTCGAGCTAAATCAGGAAACTCATAAGAGTTTAAAACAGGAAGTTCACAAAGAACTTTTAATCAGAAAGCTCACGAAGAGTCTTTAATCAGGAGCTCCAGATAGCCATATATCGGGAAGTTCAAGCGAGCCATATCAGTACGCTCATAAAGAGCTGTGTTTTTGTCTGCAACATATGCAGGATCACAACCGATCGCATAGCAGGACGCTCACAAAGAGCTGCGGTAGTCGCAACACATGAAAGATTACTACCGATCAGGATGCTCGCAGAAATATATAATAGGAAACTCGAGAGTGCTAATAAAAAAATGCTCGTCTGAGCTATAGTATGTCTACAACATATGCAAGACTACAACCATTATAGGAAATCCAGTAATCCATCGAATTTCATTTATTCAAACAGGACTTAACATTTCTCGGGCATTATCATTTATCAGGCTTTGCTGGATATGTCTTCAATTTCATATATATATATATAATATTTATACAATTCACATGCACAACATTCAATTCAATACATAATTTAATTACACGAACTTACCTCGACAATTGTTCGTGTACGTAAAATCTACTAATCCAACATCTTTCTCTTTCCTCGTTCTAACTCTGAATTTGGTCTATCCGGATCTATACGAGTAGATTTAACATCAATTTAATATAATTCATACTCAATTCAGTTGTAACACCCCAAACCCGGCCCATTCACTACGACCGAATTTGAAATGCCACTGCGGAACACGTTCGAAAATATTCTTACTTAAGAGTAAAAATCGTTAAAAATTTGTTGCCTTTAATAAAACAATTTTTTGTGACTTAAAATATTCTAAGTAAAAATTAAATTGTTATAAAAACACTGGATTCAAAACTTTATTATACACACTTAAGAAAATAAAATCATTTGCAATTAATATTTAAATTGTCAATCCATAATAGAACATAATAATAAAAATACTTAATAAAAATACTTAAACACACTTTAAATACTTTTAGGGGCCTTATTACAATAATTGAATAATCAAAGTAATAAAAATATAAATGCTTAATTAATTAAAAATATCTTTCTGCATGAAAATCTGCTTCTGCATGGCGACCTTTGTATCCACTCCAACCCGATCCAATCACCACGAATCATCTGCGATGTTTAATAAAAATTGGGTGAGTCATACAGACTCAGTATGTAATTAGTCCACTGAATTCCACCCACATGTTAACCACATATTAACCCATATATCAGATATCAATTATCAAATTCACATGTTATCACATTCTGGGCTTGGCCCATATTCATATCACATTCATCTAATAGGGTAGCTAACCACATAATTTCCACATACTGGGCTTGACCCATTTCATCATCAACCCATATGACAGATAATGAGTTTATGCAAAGTGCACCCAACCCAACCTAGGGTCCATCCGTTACACCTACCTTAGCAGACTCCCTGCCCAAGGCCGTGGCTAATCCACCGATCAACTAAGTGATCCCACATATCTTACCTTGGCAGACTTGCTGCTCAAGGCCGTGGCTAAGCCACCGATCACCTAAGTGATCCCATATATCTTACCTTGGCAGACTTGCTGCTCAAGGCCGTGGCTAAGCCACCGATCCCATAGGAATCCCACATATCAATCAATCTACGGTGATGCACACAGCTATCAACCGCCGAGATGGGCACCTAGCCAACACCTCCCTTGACGTAGCACCTAGCTAACATCAAGCGCTAATGTAGCACAAGGCTAACATTAGACCACGTACATAAATATGTACACCCTATCCTCCAATATTCATATCCCAAGCCCTTATGCACATAAATATAATTAAAACATCATTTAATAAAATACATATATAACATAAAAACCCGAAAAATGGTGGGTTAATCACACACCTGACTTTCTAGCGAAATTCCGAACTACTCGAATCTAACACGATCTAGAATCCCGATACTCTGCTTACTTGTCGATTAGCCCCTAAAAATCATAATACACAATCAGTCATACCTAAACTTATAAAATGGCCTATGGCCGAATACCACATTAACTCACCTTGAGTAGTCGAATCCAAGAGGCTCTTCTAAGACTCCTTAACGCTGGCACTATTGTTTCTTGTGAAGACTAAATGAGAATAGGTCGGCTCTTTTATGGTGAAGAAGAAAACACAAAAGTAGAGGGAGTTTACTGCCTAGAGGATTCGGCTATGGTTCACCAAAGTATTTCGGCTTTTAAAAGAATTCTTAAAGAAAGGAAGAGAAGAAGGAGTTGAGCAATACGCAACGGTGGCAAAGGGAAGATTCGGCTAACAAAAATAAAAGAAAGGAATTGGGAAAGGGATATAGATTCGGCCAAGAACAAATAGAAAAGAGGAATGAAACATAAGCGGCTTTGCACAAGGGAAAAAGGGCACTAATGGGGAAAAGAAACTAAATTTGGCACCCCTATTTATACTACTCAATTTCGGACTCCTACCCCTCTCAAATTCCACTTCCTTCTCCTATAATAACTCTTGAACACATATTCAAAATATATAAAATAAATCTATACTAATCTTCTATTTATCAACTTAAAATAAATCCACCTTAATTAATAGAATAAAAATTATCCATCATTAATCCCTTATCAAACTCCTAAATCATCTCTTATCACCTCTTCAAAAACAAATAAGATAAAATAAAGCTTTATCTCCTCTTTATCTCTTATCCACATTTAAACTAAATAAAATAACACCTCTATTATCTAAAATAAATAATACAACCATTATCTCTACTATTCAAAATAAACAAATAAAATAAATCCAACACTTATCCTTACTCATTTAATTTCAAAAGGATAAAAAGCTTAATCCACTTTCAATTAAAAGTCTAATTGCCGCCCAATGCTTCTCTCTCTTGACGCCAAAAGCCAAAATTAAAACACCCAACCGCTGCTCTCCGTGCCTTGAACCGGGACTGTTGGAACCTCAACCTGCAGTAACGTCCCCGCCACTTTGCCAATGCGCTGATCGTGATATAGTTCACCCCAACGCCTTTTAACACCTCTTTCCCTAGCTCCCCCTTTCCTAACGCCAAAGCAAAATAAAAACACGCCCATGCCGCCAACGGGATTCGAACCAAAGCCCTTGACCAGGCGTCATTCCAGCCCTTAAGTGGCGCATGGAAGCCACTTTACCAAGGCGGTTTTTATGCCAACAAGCCTAAGATTTTTCCCTTAAGGCCTTTTTAGCCCAGCTCCTTTTTTGACGCAAAATTAAAAGGTCTACGATGCACCGCGTTACTCGAACCTCTTCCCTCCTGCACTCCCTTGTACCTTAGCGCCTCAAGCCACTTTGCCAATTAATTTCTTGTGTCCTAAACTCCACAGAATTCTTTTAAGGCCTTCTTGCCTAGTTTCCCCTTTTCACTTAAAATTCTAATATTTTCCAAAGTTTTTCCCCTTCACCTAAAGTTCTCAAAAACTCCTAAAATATATCCAACCACACTTAAAGCCTACTAATCACTCGAGTTATGCTCCAAACGCATAACCCCTAATTTAGGATGTTACATCAGTCCAATTCACATTTTAGGCAAAATTATTGTTTTGCCCCTAAACTTTTAATTAATGACGATTTCATCCCTAGGCTCGAAAAATGAAATTCATGCAATTTAATCCTTATTCCAAGCCTAGCAAAATTTTACAAGTAACATTTACATCCCATGTATTTCACAAAATTTAGAATTTTTCCATAAATTTTACAACTTTACAATTTAGTCCCTAATTCACATTTTCATCAAAATTCACTTTACAAAAGTTGTTTATCTATCAACAACCTTTCATTTTCTACCATAAATTTCAAAATTTCAGCATATTAATCCATGGAAAAATTTCTATACTTTGATAACTTTTAAATTAATTCCCAAAATAGCTAGATTAGGTTATCCCGATCTCAAAAATATAAAAATTACTAAAAATGGGACTTGAATACTTACCTAATTTGGCCAAATAAGTTTTCTCTTTCTTCCATTCTCCATGGCTAGGGTTTCCATATTTATTTGGGAAAGATGATGATAAAAATGATGATATTTTCTTTATTTTATTATTTATCATATTTATTTTTCATCTTTCTAATTTTGTCCTTTTTTTATTTTATTTTCCATGGATGATTCATCATCCTTAACAACTAAGTATTTTTAATGGTCTATTTTCCATACAAGGACCTCAAATTTTGAATTCCATAGCTATTTAATCCTTTTAGCTATTAAAACTCAACTTTTGCATTTTGTGTAATTTGGTCCTTTATCAAATTAAACATGTAATCGGTAAAATTTCTTTACGAAATTTTTAATGACATTATTATCATACTGTAGATCATAAAATAATATTATAATAATTTTCCTTTCTGGAATCAGATTTGTGGTCTCGAAACCACTGTTTCAATCTTACCGAAAACGGGCTATTACACATACGTATCGGAATAAAGTGTGCTGACTTTGTTAAACGGTCAACAATTACCTAGAAAACATATTTCTTCTTCGAAGACAGGGGTAACCCTGGTTCAAAGTCCATGGTAATTCTTTCCCATTTCCACTCCGGTATCGTAACTGGCTGTAATAATCCCGAAGGCACCTGATGTTCAGCTTTTACTTGCTGACATATCAAATATTTATATACAAATTCATAAAATATCTCTTTTCATTCCCGGTCACCAATACATCTTTTTTAAATCATTGTACATTTTATTACTACTAGGATGAATAAACATTGTACCATTGTGAGCTTCATGCAAAATCTTCTGTACAAATTCTGAATTCTTCGATACACATATTTTTCCTCTAAATAATAAACAATCATCAGACCCAATCTGAAATTCTGAATCAAAAGTCGATTCACACTGTATTTGTTTTGCTTGTAACTCACTATCATCTTTCTGAGCTTCACAAATCTGTTGCAGAAATGTCGGTTTAGCTTTTAACTAAGCTATAATTGAACCATCATCTAACAATTACAACCAGGTATTCATTGCTCGTAATGCAAATAAAGATTTTCTGCTCAGAGCATCTGTAACCACATTGGCTTTTCCCGGATGATAGTCAATAACTAGATAATAGTCTTTCATTAATTCAAGCCACCTACGCTATATCAAGTTTAATTCTTTCTATGACATCAAATATTTTAAACTTTTATTGTCAGTAAATATGTGACACTTTTCACCAAGCAGGTAATGCAACCAGATTTTTAATGCAAACACAATGGCTGTCGATTCAAGATCATGTATCGGGTAATTTCTTTCATATGGTTTTAGCTGTCTAGAAGCATAGGCTATTACTTTACCTTATTGCATCAATACACAACCTAAACCATTCAATGATGCATAAATGTAAATTACAAATTCCTTACCCAATTCAGGTTGAACTAACACAAGTGCTTCTGTCAATAAGGCTTTCAATCTGTCAAAACTCTATTGGCATTTATCAACCCATTCAAATTTCACGTCTTTCTACAACAATCGAGTCATCAGAGAATCTATCATCGAGAACCCTTGTACACATCTCTGATAACAATAGCTGAACTTTTATTTAGATCCACGCTGATACCTTCAACAGATACTATATGTCCAAGAAAACCAACTTCCCGTAGCCAAAATTCACATTTACTAAACTTGGCATACAATTATTTTTCACGCAGTGTTTGCAGCACAATTCTCAAATGATCGGCATGTTCATTTTCATCTCGAGAATATACCAGAATGTCATCAATAAATACCACCACAAACCTATCTAAATACGGTCCGAAAATTCTGTTCATTAAATCCATGAATACTGCAGGTGCATTCGTAAACCCAAATGGCATCACAAGAAACTCATAGTGCCCATACCTGGTACTAAAAGCTATTTTTGGCACATCTGAATCTTTTACCCATAACTGATAGTAACCAGAACGAAGATCAATCTTCGAAAATACAGTGGAACCTTTCAGTTGATCAAACAAGTCATCAATACGAGGCATTGGATACTTATTGATTATTGTGACTTTGTTGTGCTGCCTGTAATCTATACACAATCTCAATGATCCATCTTTCTTCTTTCTAAACAGAACCGGTGCACCCCAAGGTAAAAAACTGGGTCGAGCAAAGCCTCTGTCAATCAATTCTTGCAACTGTGCTTTCAACTCTTTCAATTCGGTAGGAGCCATTCTGTAGGGTGCTATGGATATTGATGTTGTCCCCGGAACAAAATCTATAGAGAACTCCACTTCTCTAATCGGTGGTAAACCAGGTAATTCCTCTGGAAATACATCATAAAATTCACAAACAACCGACAGTGACTGAATCTTCGATTCAGATACTTTAGTATCCAACACATATGCAAGATAAGCATCATACCCCTTTCTGACATATTTCTATGTTGATATTGCTGAAATCACAATAGATAGCCCATCCAGTTTATCAGATTCAACGTAAAGTAACTCACCATTCTGACACTTTAACACAATGTATTTCTGTTTACAATTCACCACCGCATCATGCTGGGTTAGCCAATCCATTCCGAAAATCACAATAAATTCATCAAAGGGAAACAACATTAGATCAACTGAAAAGCAATAACCCTTTACCATCAATGGGAAATTTTTACAAATTTTATCCACCATAACATACTGGCCCAGGGGGTTTTGTAACATCCCCAAACCCGGCCCATTCACTACGACCGAATCTGGATATGTCATTGGGAAAGACGGTTGGAAATCTTAGACTTTAGAATTAAACTTGAAAATTTTATTATCTCTGGAAATCGTGTCCATTTAAAATTTAATAAATAATATAAGCTTGTTGGAAACTTCCGAATTAAAACATTATTATAAGTTGCTATAATATGAATCTTTTGCGAAATTATTACTAAGTGTAGTGTAAACTTCAACTTTAATAAATAGAGTACTTTAAATCAAAGAGGCCCTTATTACATCAAATAAAATCCCAAAATACTGATAATATAAAATGCTTAAATAAAGTAAAACATCTTCTGAATGAAAATCTCCTTCTGCATGGGCCACCTTGTATCCAGTCCAACCCGTCCACTAGTCACGACTCACCTGCGATGATTAAAAAGTTGGGTGTGTCATACAGACTCAGTGTGTAAGATAACCACTGAAATCCACCCACATGCTTAGCCACATAACATCCCAATTATCAAAGGCAACAAGTATATATATATTCATTTAAACATTTACCACAATCTGGGCTTGGCCCACAATCAAATCATATCAAATACTGGGCTAGGCCCTTTTCTCATCAATCCATCGATGTTTGGGCTTGGCCCATTTCCACGTATGTTCTCAAAACATACAAATCCACAAGTCATATTGGGCTTGGCCCATTTCCATATCAATTCATAACGAAACCATGCAATCATGATACCCAACCCAATCCTAAGGTCCATCCGCTACACCCCCTTATCCCGACCTACCACACACCGGGGACTATCGAGTCACCCTCTCTTTTCCCTCCATAAAGCAACCAATGCCATCCACGACGTAGCGTATAGCTAACATCAAACCACGATGGAGCACACAAAGCAATCCATCAAGCCACGATATGGCATAAAGCCCATATCAACCAAGGTAACCACGCGAACTAAATCGCAAAGATCCACAACGCGACCTCGATCGGCGCCAATCCACGATGTAGCACAAAGTCGACACCAACCACGCACTCAAGTACACCCGCACCTTCTTTTCATAACCCACCCATGCACATGCCACATAAAATATAATCGTGATCATGCATGCACATGCTTATTAATGTCCATAAACATACTCATAAACAAATAATCACATCGCAATGGATCCAATACTAACTGGTCATCGCTATACCCTTTAGGGGTATGTATGGCACACTTATTCTCTGCCTTTGGTTAGTAAAACATATAACACATAAAACCCGAAACAGTGGGTTAGTTACACACCTTATTACTAGGAGTTCTAGACTCTCGATCCTCGACGCTATCGTCTCAGCGAAAACTACGGCTTTTTGCCTAACGCCGGGGCTCTTTGGCCACACCACCGTGGCCAATCTCGCATACAGTGAAACGGACCTCTTCTTAAACTTCGGGATGGGGACTTTCCCTTGCCCACCTTGGATCGGTATTGGTCTCCATCAAAAGCTTAATCGGATAAACGGGTTAAACCTCCGTGTCATAAACTAAATGTTGAACCTTTACCAAATATTGCTTACCAAAATATCCACGAATCCGGAGAATTGATCTATGTCCCTAAATATCCTTGCTCCTCAAGAGTGATTTGATTTCAATCAAATCTACGGAATGGTCCTTTTGCAACCGACCACACCCTAAAACGCATAAATGATTAGCCTTAATAGCCTTCGGCTTTCGAATAATAAAAGAATAATTACAACATGGATCTTTACCACCACTTACCGAATCGACTACCAACAATTGAGGAGAAGAATCAAGAAGAGATCCACACCACACCTAGAATTTCGCCAAGGTGCAAACTAATAAAAGAGGAGAAGTTTGGCTACCAAGGGATTAAAAGAAAACAAAAGAATTATTTGGCTACAAAGGCCAAAGGAGAAATCGGCACACCAAGAGGGAGAGGCAAAAGACTTGATGAATAACTAGCACTCTACCCTCCCCTATTTATAGCATTCATTAAACCCCTTGGAGACTCCAAGATTTGGCCAACACCTTCCTAGCCACTAATTCAATTCCATTTGAATTAGTTCAAAACAACTTGAATTGTTCCACAATTATCCCACTTATCAAAAATAAATAAATACTAATTATCCCTACTTAATCTAATTAATAATAGATAAATAAAAATAAATAAAAAAAAATAAAAAAAAATAATAATAATAATTATCCTACAATTATCCTCTTCCAAAAAAAGAGTCTTCTAGCCGTCCAACACTTTCAAAATTGCTGTCAAAAAGAAATAAAAATTCAAACTCCAAAATGCAGCTTCCTTGGTTCGAACCTGGGACCATTCTGCTGCACATCTTGCCCCCCAACGCCTAGGCCACTCGGCCACTTTGAATTTCATGCTAGAAACCCCCAGCATTTTATTTTAAACCCTTTCTAATCGAGCCCATAACCACCGAGAAAAATTAAAACGCTTAATCGCAGCGGCTCCAGCGCTCGAACCCGCGCCTTATGACTCCTCCAGCGCCTAAGTGCCGCACGAGCACCACTCCACCAGCCCATCCTTCTTGTCCGAATCCCTCGCCATATACCTTTAAGGCCTTACAAAGCCCAACGCCCAAAACGAAAAAAATAAAACGCCAAATGCTTCTGCAGGCCCTCGAAACCGCGACCTCACTCCCTTCCAGCGCCTAAGTGGCGCATGAGAGCCACTTCTCCCAATTGGACTTTCATGTCCATCAACTTGGACGTTTATTCTTAAGGCCTACTTAGCCCAGTCCCTTGACGCAAAAATAAAACAAAATGCTGCCGCTTGGACTCGAACCCAAGCCCCCCACTGGCGCTACTTCCAGCCCCCTAAAGCAGCGCATGAAGCCACTTTTCCAGATCCTTTCTTGTGCCTTAAACGCCCAATTAATTCTTTTAAGGCCTCCCAAAGCCAAGCTCCCCTTTATTACTTAAAAATCCAAAAATTTTCTAAGGCATTCCTTGCCTTCTAGGGTTCTCCAAACCCCTAAAAATTCCTCCAACATGACCATAAGCCTACTAACTGCTCGAGTTATGCTTCAAGCGCATAACCCCTAAATCAGGGTGTTACAATTCTACCCTCCTTAAAAATAATTTCGTCCTCGAAATTACTTTACTAACAAACGTCCATACAACCTATCTTACCACCTTACGCTTATGCTGCGCACTCTGATCTTGCTAAGGCTATCGTACCTACACAATCTCTAAGTTCATGCTAAAAATTCAAACACCTCTCTTAGCAAACACGTAAAAGGCTAAATCGTAATCAAACAAAGTAATTAAAGCATGTACCAAAGCAAAGGAGCTTACCTAATATCACATCCTTGGTTGACTCGACTAGAACCATTCCTTCCATGACTTGAACCACGACCCTCGCCGCTTGAGGACAATTCTTAACTAAATGTGCCTTAGATCCGCACCGAAAGCATTCTTTACTATTTCCCCGACACTCTCTCGTGTGAGGTCTTCCACATCGAACACAAGAACGATTCCGATCCATTGGTACAAGTACACTTGCTGTGGTTCTCGGTCCTTGGTCTTTCTCGGACATTACCAAGCGATCCGACGGTCCAATATTTCTCTTATTCTCGCTCCTATTCTTTTCTCGGTTTTCTCTTATAGTCTTCTTAACCTCTTCAACGATCCGAGCTTTCTCTACTAGCACCGCGAAGTCTCTCTCCCTCTGAGCAATCACCATTCGAAGTTCATCTCGCAATCCGTCTTCAAACCGGACGCACCTCTCATAATCGGTGGCCACAATTCCCTTAGCATATCGACTAAGTCGCACGAATTCCGCCGTCACTCGCCTATCGACTTACTTCCTTGTACTAGATTTAGAAACGCTTTCCTTTGCGAGTCCAAATAACTGGCTCCTACGTACTTTCCTTCAAACTTGGCCTTAAAGAAATCCCAATCCAGTCGATTTGCCGGTACACCTTGTTTGACAGTGAGCCACCAACGATAAGCTTCGTCGCGAAGTAATGAAACAGCACCCTTCAGCTTTTCTTCATTGGTGCAGTCCAAGTCGTCCATGATTCTTTCGACTGCTTCTAGCCAATACTTTGCTACATTCGGAGCTACTCCTGACACTCCTCTAAAGATCTCGGCTCCGTTCGATCTAAGCCTTTCCGATACTGACTTCCGAGTTCCATTTCCCTTATTAACTCCTGCTACTCGTTCTAGCACTCGTAACATGGCCCGCGCGCATCGCTGCGTCATCTTCTCCGTCTCGATCTTGCCTCTACGCCCACCGCTTGGCGGCACTTCACTTTCTGACCCATGGCCAGACCCTATCGGTTCCGATGCTGCCATTCTACCTCTACCGCGTCTCCTAGAACTCATCTCTATCGTCACAATTAATCTGATTAAGGAGTTTTATGCATTAGTATTTGTTCCACTGTTTAACCACAAACAATTTTATGAAAAGAATTTCTAGAGGTAGTTCTTTCGATCACACAAAATTTCAGTTCAAGTTTACTACTCTAGTTCAAGAATCATATTCACACACACATCCGTTCGTCCACAAGAACACATTCCTTCCTCAGTAAAGGCACACTCAAGTGATATCTTCAACCCACATTCACTATTCGGACCTTTCTCGCCTGCTTTCTACCCTGTGGGTATTTCCGTCATTTTGTCCTACAGGACATTTCCGTCATAAACCAAGCGCGATTCAAAACTTTAATAGGTCGGGATCTTTTGAAATTCTCGTAATTGAAGAGTATTTTGAAAATTCCGCAAATTAAAGGTATAACAGATTTTGTAACTGTGGGGTATTTTGGTAATTTTGTTAATCGGGGGTAATTTTGTGAATTTCCAAAGTCGGGTTATTATTTTTGCCATACAGAAAATTGGGTACTTTTGCAAAGTAAGAAAATTTTATTAAACTTGGGGTTAAACAGGAAATTTTAAAAGTCAGGGCATTTTAGTAATTTTCAACATAGGGTATTCTTGTAAATTTTAAAACCAAGAATTTTTAAAACAAAAGAAGGCTAATCCCTTCGGGTTTTAATAAATGGTTTAGCCTATGAACAAGTCCTTTTGGTTAAGGTGAACCGTAGCTACGCACTGTAGGATTCCAGTGAAGAGGAGGTGAGTCACGAGGATCGCTTAAGTACCAAGCTCTTAGGATCCACTCCTAGACATGCGCACAATGGTTGCCACACCTTAACTCTGGCGACTTAATCAAGGTGTTTGTTTAGTAATTTTAAGTCTTATGCATATGTTTGAGTAGACTAGTCCTAGGGTTCAATAGATCCTAGTTCACTAATCTACGAGCCCAACTAAGCCCATAACAATTCACATATCAAATTACTTAACAAGTCCAAGTACTTACCGTGGACTCGGGTTGAAGGTACAAGTGCCATGCCGTAATAACTGAAAATAATTTCCTAAAAGCCCATATTTTTTTAAAAGCCCATTTTGAAACGTTTTGGGCCCAAAACCCTCAAAGCCGAAGTTTTGAACCAGGGCTCGATATCAATCAGTAACATCCCCAAACCCGCCCATTCACTACGTATCGAACTGGATATGTCACTGGGAAAGACGGTTGGAAATCTTAGACTTTAGAATTAAACTTGAAAATTTTATTATCTCTCCGAAATCGTGTCCATTTAAAATTTAATAAATAATATAAGCTTGTTGGAAACTTCCGAATTAAAACATTATTATAAGTTGCTATAATATGAATCTTTTTGCGAAATTATTACTAAGTGTAGTGTAAACTTCAACTTTAATAAATAGAGTACTTTAAATCAAAGAGGCCCTTATTACATCAAATAAAATCCAAAAATACTCGATAATATAAAATGCTTAAATAAAGTAAAACATCTTCAGTATGA
Organism: Gossypium sturtianum; assembly: GCA_025698515.1. Classification (NCBI taxonomy): domain Eukaryota; kingdom Viridiplantae; phylum Streptophyta; class Magnoliopsida; order Malvales; family Malvaceae; genus Gossypium; species Gossypium sturtianum. Next base: position 45,048,070 of record CM046948.1, read on the forward strand.
AAATCTCTTCTCGCATGGGCCACCTTGTATCCACTCCAACCCGCCCACTAGTCACGACTCACTGCGATGATTAAAAAGTTGGGTGAGTCATACTGACTCAGTGTGTAAGATAACCACTGAAATCCACCCACATGCTTAGCCACATAACATCCCAATTATCAAAGGCAACAAGTATATATATATTCATTTAAACATTTACCACAATCTGGGCTTGGCCCACAATCAAATCATATCAAATACTGGGCTAGGCCCTTTTCTCATCAATCCACTAATCGCTGGGCTTGGCCCATTTCCACGTATGTTCTCAAAACATACAAATCCACAAGTCATATTGGGCTTGGCCCATTTCCATATCAATTCATAACGAAACCATGCAATCATGATACCCAACCCAATCCTAAGGTCCATCCGCTACACACCCCCTTATCCAGCCTACCACACACCAGGGGACTATCGAGTCACCCTCTCCTTTTCCCTCCATAAAACAACCAATGCCATCCACGACGTAGCGTATAGCTAACATCAAACCACGATGGAGCACACAGCAATCCATCAAGCCACGATATGGCATAAAGCCCATATCAACCAAGGTAACCACGCGAACTAAATCGCAAAGATCCACAACGACGACCTCGATCGGCGCCAATCCACGATGTAGCACAAAGTCGACACCAACCACGCACTCAAGTACACCCGCACCTTCTTTTCATAACCCACCCATGCACATGCCACATAAAATATAATCGTGATCATGCATGCACATGCTTATTAATGTCCATAAACATACTCATAAACAAATAATCACATCGCAATGATCCAATACTAACTCGGTCATCGCTATACCCTTTAGGGGTATGTATGGTACACTTATTACTCAGACCGGTTAGTAAAAACATATAACACATAAAACCGGAAACAAAGTGGGTTAGTTACACACCTTATTACTAGGAGTTCTAGACTCTCGATCCTCGACGCTATCGTCTCAGCGAAACTACGGCTTTTTGCCTAACGTTTTACATTCTTTGGCCCACACCCCGTGGCCAATCTCGCATGCAAAGAAAACGGACCTCTTCTTAAACTTCGGGATGGGGACTTTCCCTTGCCCACCTTGACTGGTATTGGTCTCCATCAAAAAGCTTAATCAGATAAACGGGTTAAACCTCCAGGTCATAAACTAAATGTTGAACCTTTACCAAATATTGCTTACCAAAATATCCTGAATCCCGGAGAATTGATCTATGTCCCTAAATATCCTTGCTCCTCAAGGCTGATTTGATTTCCAATCAAATCTACGGAATGGTCCTTTTTGCAACCGACCACACCCTAAAACGTATAAATGATTAGCCTTAATAGCCTTCGGCTTTCGAATAATAAAAGAATAATTACAACATGGATCTTTACCACCACTTACCGAATCTGACTACCAACGATTGAGGAGAAGAATCCGAAGAGATCCACACCACACCTAGAATTCGGCCAAGGTGCAAACTAATAAAAGAGGAGAAGTTTCGGCTACCAAGGGATTAAAAGAAAACAAAAGAATTATTTGGCTACAAAGGCCAAAGGAGAAATCGGCACACCAAGAGGGAGAGGCAAAAGACTTGATGAATAACTAGCACTCTACCCTCCCTATTTATAGCATTCGCCAACCCCTTGAAGACTCCAAGATTTGGCCAACACCTTCCTAGCCACTAATTCAATTCCATTTGAATTAGTTCAAAACAACTTGAATTGTTCCACAATTATCCCACTTATCAAAAATAAATAAATACTAATTATCCCTACTTAATCTAATTAATAATAGATAAATAAAAAAAATAAAATAAAATAATAATAATAATTATCCTACAATTATCCTCTTCCAAAAAAAAGAGTCTTCTAGCCGTCCAACACTTTCAAAATTGCTGTCAAAAAGAAATAAAAATTCAAACTCCAAAATGCAGCTTCCTTGGTTCGAACCTGGGACCATTCTGCTGCACATCTTGCCCCCAACGCCCAGGCCACTCGGCCACTTTGAATTTCATGCTAGAAACCCCCAGCATTTTATTTTAAACCCTTTCTAATCGAGCCCATAACCACCGAGAAAAATAAAAATGCTAACTGCAGCTCCAGGCGCTCGAACCCGCGCCTTATCACTCCTCCAGCGCCTAAGTGCCGCACGAGCACCACTCCACCAGCCCATCCTTCTTGTCCGAATCCCTCGCCATATACCTTTAAGGCCTTACAAAGCCCAACGCCCAAAACGAAAAAAATAAAACGCCAAATGCTTCTGCAGGCCCTCGAAACCGCGACCTCACTCCCTTCCAGCGCCTAAGTGGCGCATGAGAGCCACTTCTCCCAATTGGACTTTCATGTCCATCAACTTGGACGTTTATTCTTAAGGCCTACTTAGCCCAGTCCCTTGACGCAAAAATAAAACAAAATGCTGCCGCTTGGACTCGAACCCAAGCCCCCCACTGGCGCTACTTCCAGCCCCCTAAAGCAGCGCATGAAGCCACTTTTCCAGATCCTTTCTTGTGCCTTAAACGCCCAATTAATTCTTTTAAGGCCTCCCAAAGCCAAGCTCCCCTTTATTACTTAAAAATCCAAAAATTTTCTAAGGCATTCCTTGCCTTCTAGGGTTCTCCAAACCCCTAAAAATTCCTCCAACATGACCATAAGCCTACTAACTGCTCGAGTTATGCTTCAAGCGCATAACCCCTAAATCAGGGTGTTACAGGTTTGAAACTTTAACAACAAATTCAGTGAATTCAACAGGTAAATTTTTTACAAACACTAATTTCGTGCATATGTATGAATATGTTGAACCGAGATCAATCAAAGCAGTAATATTAGTATCAAGTAGAGAAAATGAACAAGTAATGACGTCTAGTGCAGAGGCATCCTCTCTTGCACGTATTGCATATGTCCTTGCCGATACTCATGCATCAGATTTAACTGTTGAGTCTTTTGTCGTACCTCGGCTACCACTGACATTGTCGGGGAGACGGGGTGGTCTGCCTCTCGAGGCGGGATTACCCGGCTTCGAAGTCTGATCAGTATCTTTTTCAATTCTTTATGGATAATATTTAAGAAAATGATCAAGAGAACCACATGTATAGCAAGCCCCACTTCTCAGACGACACTCTTCAAAATGAAATTTATTACAACGTTTACATTTTAGTTTGAGGTTACCAACACTTCCAACACTTGTTACAGATGGAGACGAAGATCTTGGGTTAGAGCGTTGAGAGCCTCGTTCTTTTCCAGAATACCCCACAAATGTTGTAAAACGATTATGGTACTTCTTTGATTTCTTTGAAGTAGATGATTGCGACTTGCCCATAAATCTTTTACCAGAAATCTAGGCTTCTCTCTCTACTTGTTTCTTTTCTTTACTTAATTCCTCGTCTTTGTGTGCTCGATTAGCCAATACCACAAATCCCCTTAGTTTCAGAATTCCAAACAACAGCTTGATATCTTCATTTAATCCTACTTCAAAATGTTTACACATATCAGCCTTAGTCGGAACCCATTCTCTGGCGTACTTACTTAACCAAACAAATTCCCGCTCATATTCAGATATAGTCATGTTTCCCTATTTGAGCTCTAAAAATTCTTTCTTTTTCTGATCCAGAAATCTCTGACTAATGTATTTCTTTCTAAATTCTGTCTGGAAGAATTCCCAGGTAATATTTTCCCTCGATACAACAGAAGTTATAGTATTCCACCATTGATAGGATATTTCTTTCAGTAAAGATACTGCGTATTTCAAACATTCGGCTGGTGTACATGATAAATCATCTAAAACCCTGATGGTATTTTCCAACCAAAACTCAGCTCTCTCCGGATCATCATCGGCAGTAGCCCTAAATTCTTCTGCCCCATATTTTTAGATTTTATCTACAGGAGGCTTACCGATTCTAACATGTTCGGAACCCTATGGCATCTCAAGAACCGGTTGAGGAGCAGGTGGGGGAGGTTGTTGTACAGCAGGATTTATTCTCAAGTATTTAGTGAACCACTTATTCATCATTTGAAAAAAGGCTTCTTTTGCCTCCTCACCTTGGCCCTCAGATATGGGCCTTCTACTACTACTAGATACAACTCGTTGAACGGAAGCTTGAGCAGTTCTCTCAGCTTCCTCAAACTTAGCTCTAGCTTGGTTGGATGACATTACTATATGAAAAACACATTTAAAAAAATGGTCAGGAGATATCACACTATCATAAATTATATAATGGCATGTATAGCTAAACTCGTACTTGCTACATTAGTCTAAGAATCGGCTAAACTGTAGCTCTAATACCAATAAATGTAACACCCCTAACCCGTATCCGTCGTCGGAATAGGGTTACAGAGCATTACCGAAATTTATAAAACAATTACAGATAATTCATGTCATTTACTAATCATATCTAGAAATAATCATACCGTCCCTTCAATGGACACTCGAGGCCCAATTTAAGCATTAGAACAAATAGGGACTAAATCGAGATCTCAGAGAATTTTTCACAAAATTTCAAAATTTTTCTTTAATACAGGGGTCACACGCCCGTGTGAGTAGGCCATGTGGCTCACACGGCCAAATGACACGCCCATGTCGAAGGCCATATGGGCATTCGATATGAAACACACGACCGTGTTCCAGCCTGTGTCCTTACCCGTGTAACTCTCTGACTTGGGTCACACGGCCAGCCACACGCCCGTGTGCTAGGCTGTGTGGTCCATTTAATTTTCAAAATTTAAGTGCAGGATTCACACGGCCAAGACACACGCCCGTGTTCTAGGCCATGTGTCACACACGGCTGAGACACACTCCCGTGTCTCTGCCCGTGTGACTAATTCTGAGCATTCTGTTTCTAAATTTTAAGATGCAGGGGACACACGACCAAACCACATGCCCATTTGCCCGGTCGTATGTCACACACGGTCTAGACACACGCCCGTGTGTCTACCCGTGTGGACAAAATAAAGTCATTTCCTAGCTTTATTTCTCACCCAAATTTTGCCATTAACCTACAACAACACTTATAGATATATAACAACCAATTCAATACATATTATCCAAGCCAATTGCAGAATTATGTGTGATATATTATGACATATGTTCATGTATTTCCAAACATACCTTATTATCAAAACTTTTATATATACTTTAACTTACACAACCATATTAAACTTTTAATTATTTTTTATGATATAACCTTATGGTATATATATACCAAAACATACCATCACTAACCAATTTAATGGCTAAATTACAAACATCCATTTACATGCCGACATTGGCAAAGTTAGCCTATACATGCCATTATACCAAAATAAGTTTACTATTTATACCAAAATGAGCTAGTGGATAGTGTGATGGTGCTCTGACCGATCTCCAACCTCTGCGAGCTTCCGAGCACTATAAAACAGAGAAAAGAAAACCTAGTAAGCATTTAATGCTTAGTAAGTTCGTATAACAAGAATTGAACCTACCAATCATATTCATTTAAATAAGCATAAGATTAACATGCTTCCCAAAAAATTGACAAGTTTGCCTAATCACATATACTCAATTAAGCAAGTTAGTCACATATTTCACATGTATATGAAATAAACATGGATGAGCTCATCATGCTACAAACTTTCAGGTATTTCAGAAGCGTTCAAGACATAATACTTCTAATCTCTTAATTTCGCATGCCAAGAGTTTTATCCGTTGAATTATTGAAATTTCGATGGATACTCAAGTAGTATACGTGAGGTATACAAATCAGTGATCCATCAATTCATGTTCAGGGGTACCCGATAGGGCACATAATCAGGGAGCACATTCTCGAGCCACATATATCAAGATGCTCAGATGAGCCATGTAACAGGACGCTTATCCGGGCTAAACAGAAAAATCATAAGAGTTTTAATCAAGAAGCTCATAGAGCTTATCAAGTAAATCCAAAGAGTTATTATTAGAGAGCACCGGATAGCCATTTAACAGGGAGTTCTAGCGAGCCATGTCAGGAAGCTCAAAAAGAGCCTATGCCAAGACGCTCACGTAGAGCTGCGTTTGCTCCGCATTATATGCTGGATCACAACCGATCGAATCATGTAACAGGATGCTCACAAAGAGTTGTGGTAGTCTGCAACACATGCAAAATCACTACCGATCAGGATGCTCGCAGGAACTATATCACAGGATGCTCGAGAAGGCTTTTAACAGGATGCTCGTCCGAGCTATAATGTCCGCAACATATGCAGGACTATAACCAGTAGTGGAAAATACTGTTTCCATCACATTTCATTATTCAAACGAAACTTATTATTTATTGAGAAAGTTCGGGCATGTGATTATTTTCATACATTAATCATTTATAAAATTCTCATAAGTAAAACATTCATTTCAAACATATAAATATACATAATTAAGTTACACGAACTTACCTCGACACTTGTTCGTATTTAAAAATCTACTATTCTGACACTTTTTCTTTTCCTCGATCAAGCTTCTAATTTGAGTTATCCGGATCTATATAAATGAATTTAATCATCAATTTATTACATTTCATATTCAATTGAATTCAATTTATATCCTAGGCAAAATTATCATTTTGTCCATATACTTTTCATAAATGACAATTTCGTCCCTAGGCTCGGAAAATGAAATTCATGCAATTTAATCCTTATTCCAAGCCTAACTGAAATTTTCATATAACATTTACAGCACTTGTATTTAACAAATTTTAGAATCTTTTCCATAACGTTTACATCTTTACAATTTAGTCCCTAAATCATAATTTCATCAAAATTCACTTTACAAAAGTTGTTTATCTATCAACAACTTTTCATTTTCTACTATAAATTTTAAAATTTCAGCATATTCATCCACGGAAAAACTTTGATACTTTGATAACTTTTCAAATTAATCCCCAAAATAGATAGATTAAGCTATTCCGATCTCAAAAATATAAAAATTACTAAAAACAGGACAAGGATACTTACCCAATTAAGCCAAGAAAGCTTGTTTTCTCTTTCCTAGGGTTTCCATAGAAATTTTGGGAAAGAAGATGATATAAATGATGTTATTTGATATTTATTTTATTTATCATCTTTAATTTTTCAACTTTCCAATTTCATCCTTTTCTTTTTCTAATTTTCCATGGATCAATCACCAAAAATATCTACTAACTTTTATTTAATGGTCTAATTACCATATAATGACCTCTTATTTTGAATTCCACAGCTATTTGATCCTTCTAGCTACTAGAACTCAACTTTTACATTTTATGCAATTTGGTCCTTTCCATAATTAAACACATAATTCGTAAAATTTTCTTATCAGAATTTTCATATAACATTCCTATCATAATGCAGACCATGCAATAATAATAAAATAAAATTTCTTTCTAACTCAGATTTGTGGTCCCGAAACCACTGTCGTGATTTCACTGAAAACGGGTTGTTACACTAACAATATCTCTGCCTAACATTATGATTAGCCAGCATTCCCACATGATAAGAACCACATCTAGAGATAAAACAATCACATATACCATTAAGAACAAAAGAGCCCATAGAATACCCAAATGAGATCGTTATAAGATACCCAACCATAATGGTTGCATTCAGATCTATTTATAATTCTAACACCACACCACTATCTAATAAAGTTGTCAGTGATATCACATTATTCTATTTCACTAAAATAATCAATTCAGAACAAATCCCGATTAACCCGTTCTTTAGATACCATACCAGATAAAGCCGATTACTAGTGAATAACTTCTTCTTTTAACGGTGATGCTGCATATCTCAGATAGTCTTTAGAAAAATCTATTATTTAATCTAGAACCCTCTGTATTTGCCAACCAACTCTCGGTTTTCAACACATTATTACTCAATCAATTGCTGAGCTCTTCGGTTCTTCTTTTACAGACTTAATCAACATAAATCTTGTAAATATCCTATTATATAAGACTTTGGAGATGAGGGGGTGGAAGTCATAAAGCCGTAAAATTAATTCTCATATATACACATCAAACATAACATTCATTATTAATATAAACATTATGAACCTTTACTCTAACCTTTATAAATTTATGCTCATCATTAGAAACATTTTAATTAGAGACTTGAGTATTGATTTCAACATCATCAGAATTAGCTCAGTTAGAAGTCATCTTTATCTATATGTAAAACAAATCCTATTAGAGTCAGGAGCCATCACACTATCACAGGTTATATAATGGCGTGTATTTCTAGACTCTATACATGCTACGTTCAGTCCAACAATCGACTAAACTGTAGCTCTCATACCACTAAATGTAACACCTCTAAACCGTCTCTGTCATCAGATTGGGGTTACAGAGCATTACTGTACAGTCGAAAACATTTATACATTACATCATTTAATAATTTAAACACATCGTAAACCATTCATACACATGCATATTGTCCCTAATTTGAGCCCTCAAGGCCCTAAAAATAACTTAGAAGCAATTCGGGACCAATTTAAAAAAAATTAGAAAATTTGGGAAAAAGAAGCAAAATTTGTAAAACAGGGGTCACACGGCCGTGTGGCCAGGCCGTGGGCTTCACATAGTTGAGACACACACCCCTATCTCAGGCCGTGTAACCTTTGCGCCAGGGACACACAGTTGTGTCCTAGCTTGTGTCCTCACCCGTGTAACTCTCTGAGTAGGGTCACACGGACGTGTCACTCGCCCGTGCGATAGGCCGTGTAACTCTCTAACTTGCACCCTGAGGAAAACGTCAAATGACACACGACCATGTTGCCAACCCGTGTGCCTCACATGGTTGAGTCACACGCCCGTGTTTCAGGCCGTGTGGACCCAAATTTACCGAAAATCAAGCCATTTCATAACCTAACCATGTATGAACATTCAACTCATTTTTGCACACTTAAAAGGGGACCTAAACAACATCCAAACATACGTCAAAATACCGTTTCAAGATCCAAGATCAACTAACCAATATGCCATTCAAAGGCACCACATATATAACAACACAACATTTACCAAAACATATGTATATTACCTAATTCCATGCATAAAGACTCCATTCTATTATGTACCTAAAACCAACATAATTGACCATCTCCAAGTCAACATCTTGTACCACAATGCCATACACTTAAATTAGCAAAAAGTAACCAAAATAACTTGCCTAATCAAGCATTATAAGTCCTTCGAACATACTTAAACATCAAGGTACAAACATACCAAATTATAATTTAAATATTCATCAAAGCCCCACTATAAATAATTTTATATATGTTAATATTGTCATTTCCAAACATAATAACCTAGTTCAAAAATGAACTAAAACATGTCACAGGTAACCATTTTCAATTTGTCATCAACATGCCATGAGAACCATTTCAACAAGCACATTAAAGTAACCAAAATTAGATAACTTGGAAAGGTATCAAGGTGTACAAAACCAACATAGCTTTCCAAAGCTTACACATACCAAAATACCATTAACAAATGCACCATAATACCATTATAAATCACCTTATGCATGCCATTATAAACCTTAGCCAAATTACTCAAAAACTATAGAATTGTCCACTGAATAGTGTGATACACCCCCGACAAACTTCCAACCGATCGAGCTTTCGATAATCTCTAAAGCAAAGGAAAATAAATATGTAAGCAATGAATGCTTAGTAAGCTCGTATAAACTTTAAATTTAGCATACCATTACAATAATGAACTTTATAGAATAAGTATAAACCTTTACCAATGCTATAAACTTAATAAAAACCTATATAACACCATCAAAGTCACAAGTTAGCATACTTGTTCATGATACCTATGAAATCAAACATATATATATAAACATATCATTTAATTCATCATTGTTAACATACGATCATGTTTCTTTCCATTTGCTTACTTACCGTTTCCAGTACCATGAGTTTAATATAAGCCTATTCAAGCATCATCAAGCTTACATGTTAGTAGATTCATTGGCAATCATATAAACTCATTTATAATATAAATAGCTTTCATAAGATACATTAAATAAGCCTCAACCTTTCCATATAGTTTTGAACCTTTCCATTAAGTCATTTACCGTTCCATTCCATTTCTTACCCATTGAACCATCTAGAATTACATTGGATACTAGTAAACGGAAAAATATATAGGATTTTTCCTATGTAATTTATCACATTTTTACTTAAATCCGTTGTTAAAACTAAGTAATTGTTTAATAAATTAATGAAATATGTGAAAATATGAAATTAGGACATATAAATTATTAAAATGTGATTTTATGCTTTATTATATAGTTTTCATGCAATAGACGGCTTATTTTATATTAATTTGAAAATATTATATTTAATAATCGCATGACTACCTTAGCATCATTTGTAGGGTATGCTTCAGCTTCAACCCACTTGGATACATAGTCCACAACAACTAAGATGTATTTGTTCCCATACGAAGAAGGAAACGGGCCTAAGAAGTCAATGCCCCATACGTCGAACAATTCAATCTTCAAAATGTTTGTCAAGGGCATCTCATTCCTCCTTGATATATTTCCAGTCCTCTGGCATTTATCACAGTTCTTCACATAAGCATAAGCATCTTTAAATAGTGTAGGCCAAAAGAAACCTGCTTACAAAATCTTTGCTGCAGTACATGAACCACCAAAGCGTCCCCACTTGGAGATGAATGGCAATGATACAAGACCTCAGCATTCTCGCTTTCAGCCTCACACTTTTGGATTATATTATCTGCACATTGTTTAAACAAAAACGGATCCTCCCAAAGATAATACCGACTATCATGAAGGAATTTTTTTCTTTGTTGGTATGTCATTTCTCGAGGAATTATTCCACATGCAAGATAATTGGCAAAATCAGCAAACCAAGGTATTTCATGAATTCGATTTACCTCAAATAAGTGTTCATTTGGGAAATTCTCGTTGATAGGCACACATGATCAAGTTACCTCATCTTGCTCCAACCTCGACAGATGATCATCTATTTGATTTTTGACACCTTTTCTATCTTGGATCTTAAGGTCAAATTCTTGGAGTAAAAGTATCCAACGAATTAGCCTCGATTTTGCATCTTTCTTCGTGAGCAAGTATTTAATGGCCGCATGGTCAGTAAATACTGTAACTTTGGTACCTATAAGATATGAGCAGAATTTGTCAAAAACAAAAACTATAGTGAAGAGTTCCTTTTCGGCTACCGTATAATTGAGTTGGGCTCCCGTCAAAGTTCTACTTGCATAGTAAATAGGGTGAAACACTTTGTTTCTTCTTTGACCCATCACAGCTCCAACGGCATAGTCACTTGCATCGTACATCAACTCAAAAGGTGAGTTCCAATCAGGTGTAACGATTATTGGGGCTGAGATTAACCGCTTCTTTAGATCTTCAAACGCTTCCAAACATGCTTTGTTGAAATCAAACACTGTATCTTTCTCTAACAACAAACACTATGGTTTAGAAATTTTCGAGAAATCTTTGATAAACCTTCAGTAAAAACGGGCATGGCCTAAGAAACTTCTGACTCCTTTCACATTCATTAGGGCCGGTAATCTTTCAATTACGTCCACCTTTGCTTTATCGACTTCAATTCCTTTCTTTGAGATCTTATGACCTAAGACAATCCCTTCCTTGACCATAAAATGGCATTTTTCCAATTAAGGACAAGATTCGTCTCTTCGCATCTCTTCAGTACCTTAGCCAAATTACTCAAACAGATATCATAAGTGTTACCAAAAATAGAAAAATCATCCATGAAAACCTCAACAAAATTTTCAACCATATCAGTAAATATTTCCATCATGCATCGTTGAAAAGTTGCAGGTGCATTGCATAGACCAAATGGCATTCGCCTAAAAGCAAACGTAACGTATGGACAAGTAAAGGTTGTTTTATGTTGGTCCTCCGGGGCTACAACTATTTGGTTATATCCCGAATAGCCATCCAAAAAACAATATAAATCATTACCTTCTAGTCGATCTAACATCTGATCCATAAAAGAAAACGAAAAATGGTCCTTCCAAGTGGCTTTGTTCAACTTTCTGTAATCAATACAGATTCTCCGACCGGTAATAGTTCTCATTGGAATTAACTCGTTACGCTTATTTTCAACGATTGTGATTCCATGTTTCTTCGGCACATACTGCACCGAACTTACCCACGAACTATCTAAAATAGGATAGATGATTCTTGCATCTCGAATATCAGCTATGGTCCAACCAATTGCTTTCATAAATTTCTTTAGAACAGCAATTAGTTTCTCCTCTTGATCTTTCATCTGTTCCGCTGAAATAATCACAGGCAAAGTAGAACTGTCACCTAAATAAACATATTTCAAATGGGAATGAAGTACCTTTAGTTCGAGTTTAGGTGGTTCTTCAATTGATAACTTGGGTAGCAAAAATTCTTTGACTCCCAACTCCAACGGTTCAAACCGTGTGGATTGAATAAAATTTCTCGGATTGGCTTCCATCAAAGCCATGTTTTCTTCACCTTATTCATCCTCCAAAGGGTCAAGATCTAAGGCTTTCACCAATGGATCTTCTTCAAAATTGCTTTCCATAGAAACCAAGGTTTCTATCTCTTCCATAACTGAACACTCTTCTGTCGGATCGGGAAATTTCATAACTTTAAGAATGTTAAAGGTTACCTGATCGTCTTAAACTCGCATGGTGAGTTCACCTTTTTGAACATCAATTAACGTTCTTCCCGTGGCTAAGAAAGGTCTCCCAAGGATGATCGGCACTTCCTTGTCTGCTTCAAAATCTAAGACAATAGAATCAGCAGGAAAAATAAATTTATTGACTCTTACCGAAACATCCTCGATCTTTCCTTCGGGATATGCTTAAGATCGATCCGCTAGCTGAAGCGTCACAGTTGTAGGTCTTACTTCACCTATCCCTAACATCTTTAAAATAGACTTAGGCATCAAACTGATACTCGCTCCTAAGTCACACAAAGCTTTACCATAGTAAGATTCACCAATGTTACAGGGTATAGTAAAGCTTCCTGGGTCTTTCAATTTCGGTGGCAGTTTGTTCTGCAGGAACGCACTGCACTCCTTTGTTAAGGCAACAGTCTCATACTCACTCAGTCATTTCTTCTTGGACAGTATATCGTTCATAAACTTCACATAATTCGACATTTATTCTAAAGCCTCCACCAACAGAATATTGATGTGTAACTACTTCAGAACATCCAAAAACTTCTTGAATTGCACCTCCTGTTTCTGCTTGTGTTGCTGTAATCTTTGCGGATATGGAGGTGATGGAACTTTCGGTTGAACCAGACAACTGCTTTGAGTAGGTAAATCTGCATCCAAAGAAGATGTTAAAATATCTAAATTCACTAAGTCAAGTTTTACCTTGTCAGACTTTGCAGATTCTGATTCCTTTGGTGTAGGAATTTCAACAGCTAGTTGATTCTTCTCAACGGGCTTATCTTCGACATTAATCAATCGGGCTTCCAGAATTTTACCACTTCACATGCCACTGCCTTGATATGTTCTTTACCCAAATTTCTTGGATTCTTAGTATCGCTCGGCAAGGTTCCTTGCAGTCTATTACGTAGCTCCGTAACTAACTGACCCATTTGGTTTTCCAAATTTTTCAGTGTTGCTGCTTGGCTTTGGATCAAAGCGTCATTCTTTTCCATGTACGCTTTCAACAAGTTCTCCAAAATGTTTGATGCCTCAGCTTGAGGTGGTCTTGGAGCTTGCTGATTAAACCCTTGAGATTGGTTGGGTCTATGCGGCAATAAGTTGTGGTTCGGTCCATTTCCTTGGTTGCTCCAAGAAAAGTTAGGATGATTACGCCATGAAGGATTGTAGAAGTTGGACTGGGGTCCTTTTCCACTCCAATTTTGATGTTGGTTCCCCACACAGTACACTGACTCGAGATTTGATGGATAATTCTCAAAAGAATGACCTTCCCCACAGTACACACAGGAAACTATATTCAAACGAACTTGGTGGCTGAGCTGTAAAATTGTTAGCACTATTAGCGGTAAACTGTTTTAACACAGAGGAAATAGACAATACCTGAGCTGATAACGAAGTGAGGGCGTCAACTTCATGAACTTCGGCTACACGTCTTCCTGAAGCTGTTCGATTTGTTGGCCATTGATACTTATTACTCGCGATCCTCTCGATGATCTCATAAGCCTCATTATAAGACTTAGACAAAATTGCACCATTCGCGGAAGCATCTACCATCAATCTTGTATGTGTATTGAGACGATTATGGAATGTCTCCAACTGGATACAATGAGGAATCCCATATGAGGACACTTACGAAGTAACTCCTTGAATTGCTCCCAAGCCTCATACAAAGACTTGTCATCCAATTGGTGGAAAGTTGTGATCTCGTTCCACAACTTAGCATTTTTGCTAGGTGGGAAATACTTAACAAAAAATCTCTCTGCTAATTCTTGTCATGTAGATATGGAACTTGGTGACAATGAATTGAGCCATGCTCGTGCTCGATCTCGCAACGAGTACGAAAATAACTTCAACCTCAATGCTTCTTCAGTCACACCGACTATCTTGAATGAATCACTCACCTCTATAAACAATCGAAGGTGGAGATGTGGATCTTCCGTGGGCATACCACAAAATTGGCCCACCATTTGTAGAATTTGAAACATCACTGGTTTCAATTCAAATTCGGTTGCCTTAATATCTAGCCTTCTAATTCCTGGATTTAACTCATTGTAAAGTGGCACAACATATTGTCTGATGCATCGATCCCTATCATCGGCAATGAGGATGAGATTTATTACATGATCGGCTTCATTACCTTTGTCTTGATTCTGATTTCCAAGGTCCATCTCGACTTGTCTTTGAGTTGTTCGTTCACGTCTTCTTTGTCTGAAAGTTCACTCAATTTCAGGGTCTACAGGGAGTAAATCGATAATTCGATCAATGCTCATAAACACCTGAGAAGAAAATCATAAAAAAATTAAAAAGAATAAGTTAGTAATGTTAGGAATGAATCAAATTCAAAATAAATAATTTCACGAAAGAAATGACTATGGCAACAGTTGACAATCCCCGGAAACGGCGTCAAAAACTTGTAACGCATAGGATTGTGCAAGTGTACGCAGTCGTTATCAAGTAATAAGTAAGTATCGAGTTATCGTCTCCACAGGGATTGTAGTTGTGCTAAGTCACTTAATTTGTAAAATTATATTAACAATTTAGTAAATAAAAACACAATAAAGTTGAGAAGTGGTGATTAAAATATATTAAACTAAATGCAATGATCCCTAATGCAAATTATCCTAAGTATGCAAACTATATGAATGAAATAGATTTTAGTAAAATTAAACCCAATTTGCAACAATTATAACATAAATAAACTAGGACTATTACTTTAATTAAACTCAATTTATTATCAACATTCTTAATAAAATTCGGAAAAACATTCCATGGTAACTCGATCTTTCATGAGTTTGGAAACCACATTAGGTCCTTTCGGAATCCTTTACTTAGTAAATACGCATTTTACTGATCCTTATTTACTAAGGGTTTCTTAGCATTCGTGTGAGGTAATAGGGACGTGTCAGGTTTGAAACAGTTTAATCACACAAATGTAAAAACTATGCAGATAACAAAGCTTGGTCAGAGTTGTTATGCAACCTACAATTTAATCGGGTCAGGATCTAAATTGAGCATGCACATTTCAATTATGTGTCCATTAGCCGTCGTCTGGTCAGGATAGCTCAGCTAATTCAGGTGCATTTCAATCACGTATGAATGAAATACAAACTTGATTTTAATTGAAAACATGATTGATTGAGGCACAAACATTATAAGCATGAATCAAATAAATATTATTTAATCAAAGCAATCATCCTAGCTTTAATAAAATTAAGCTAACATTGTTGTAAACAAGAACAAAGAACACATAGCAAACATCTTTAGATTAAATTAAAGAAAAGAAAGATTAAACCCAATTTAGAGTGGTTGTTACTCAAGACTCTAACTGACGAGGCTCCTTCGTTCCTTTGCTTTGCTCCTTTGCTAATGGCTATCCAAGGTGGCCGACTAAGGGTTCTTTAAGAGGCTTAATTACTAAAATCTCTATAAAGAGATGATGCTAGGCATGGGAATGGAAAAGGCTAAGAGAATTTGGAAAGAAGAGAGAATGATGAATGATGAGAATGAATAAGGACTGATTGAGGGATGCTTGAGGGATGATGAATGAGGGAATGAAAGGGTCTTATTTATAGGTGAGGAGAGGGGGATAGTTTGCTAAAAATAGTGGATCTGAACCTCTTCAAATATCCTCAAATTGTGGCTGGCCATGCTTAGTGGCTTTTGACTTGATTTTTGCTTAATTTTTAAGCAATTTTGGATGCCAGACAACTCAGGACTGAGACTCGGTCAATCATAAATCTTCGAGCAAATCTCTAATTTCTTCAACACTACAAGGACATTTTGTAATTAAACCAAAGAATGGTTTAAATTGACAGCCATGTGTAGCCGAATATTGGGTTGACTTGGTCTCCAATTTGGACGGTTTTGTAATCCAGCAAAGCTATCAGACCTGTCCAGAATAAATCAACAAGTTGGAGGACCAAAGAATAAAATTTATCCAATTTAATTAATTAATTAAAACCCAAATTATTAATAAAATATTTTAAAATGAATTATTAAATACAATTTTATATTTTATTATTTAATTTAATCATGCATGGCCCACTTTATGTCTTAAAAAATATAATATATTCAAATTAATATAAAATAAGCCATTTATTGCATGAAAACTATATAATAAAGTATAAAATCACATTTTAATAATTTCTATGTCCTAATTTAATATTTTCACATATTTCATTAATTAATTAAACAATTACTTAGTTTTAACAACAGATTTAAGTAAAAAAGTGATAAATTACATAGGAAAAATCCTATATATTTTTTCTGTTTACACTCAGACGAGCCGTGGAGAATCCACAACAAATACAGGACCTCAGCCATCGATAGGACATTCAAGACCAGAACCCGAAACATGAAATCCCTAATGACATGTCACTTGTATCCTAAGAATTCCTAAGGTTTAACTGGGACTCAATATCTGTCAATTCATCATAGCTTTGATACTTTTATATTTTTTATTCATTTACATCAAAATAACATAATAAACATTCAATTTAAATAACATTTAAGTGATTACAGTTCATACGAACTTGACTGACTAAATTGCAGCAATGACTAAGTATAGAGGCTGTTTGGTAATTTTCTTTTCTCCTCGATTTTCCACTTGTTCTTGATCATGCATTCATTTCAAGCTTGGTCGAATCCTAAGAATGTTAATCCATGGAATTCTTTTATCTTTTGGTGGTTATGATGATAATCAAAGATGATAACATTTTTAATTATCATAGTTTTTATAACCATAGTTTTTACAACAGTTTTCTCTCAAAACCTACCACTAACTGCCCACTACACTCTCATTCGGTACATTTACCATTTGAGTCCATTGATTTAATACTCCATAATCAATTGACTCCTTTACCTAAAAGAAATCTACTTTTGCACCTGATAAACTGAAATAGTAACATAATTTAATCCCACATTTAGCATACTTTTGGATGATTTATCCCTTGATTTATGTAAAAAGGTGCTCTTAATCCTTTCTTTTCATGTCTTATACTCAGGAAAGCACCCAAGAATAAAAAGAATGAGAAATAGGCTCAAAACAAACCAAAATGGGCCAAAGAAGAAATCGACACGTCCTGGACTAAAGCCCACACGGCCGTGCCTCCTCAATATACTAGAACACGGCCTGAAGTCTATCTACACGGCTGTGCCTCACTAACGGAGTCCAACACGGCCTGGCCATGAATCACACGGGCGTGTGCCATGGCCGTGCCCTTGCCGTGGAGGAGAGTAATTTCACTCGAAAAAGGATACTTAGGGGAAAAGAAACCTATTTCAAAAGCCTATATAAAGACCCTAAGTATAACATAAAAGGGGGCAGTTAGCTAGGCCAAGGAGCCGAGCCGAAAAGGTCAGATTTCTGGGAAACTCTCAAGGGATAGCCAGTTGATCCATCTCCAGAAGCCGGAATTCTACTCAAGACGGAGGATATCTCCTTCAATTCCTTCAGGGAGTTTTAGGGATTTCTTATGTTTTGTTTTATTTTTTTCTTCCGAGATGTTTTTCTTTATTATTATGAACTAAACCCTTGAGATACCGAAGGGGATGAAACCTAGATGAATCTTGTTATTGTTTTCTGAACTATATGATAAATACTTGATTTGTTCTTGATTATGTGTGCTTAATTCTTCTGTTGATATTTCGCGGATATTAATTCAATTTGAATGTGCTTAGGTGGTGGAGCAAAAGTCCCTGCTTAAGAGTAGATCTAGCATAATTAAGCGGAGTTGATCACGCGCCTAGAGATAGGGTGACGAGATTTTGCCGGATTAGGGTGAAACCTAATATGGGAGTCCATAGATCGATTTACTTCTATTCTAGGGGTTTTAATTAGAAAGAGATTTCAATTAATCAACCTAGGGTTAGACGTTATTCGCCTCGAGAGAGGGTTTAATATAAATTAGGGAGTCCTACAGATCAAGTCAAGTGAATAAATCGTCTGGTTCAGTGTTAGATAATAAGTGAAGTCTAGGTGGATTCTTCCTAAGGGTATCGTCTTAATACTCTAAATTTTTCCCAAATATTTCCCCAATTCATTCTTTTTTTCTTTGCGTCTTTAGCTTAGTAAATAGTTAATTTAGATTAATAAACAACTTCACTAATTTTAGGCTAAATAATAGAAAGAAAGTTAGTATTAGTACTTTTAGTTCCTTTGGGTTCGACAATCCGGTCTTGCCTAAGCTATACTACTGTTCGATAGGTGCACTTGCCTCAATCGTTGTTATAGTTAGTTCCAGGATCGATCATTATAAATTTAAAACTCTGAAATACAACGATCAAGTTTTTGGCGCCGTTGCCGGGGAACTAAAATTTTAAGAAAGCTCTATTTTTATTACTTTAGCCATTATTTTTTTTATTTTCTGCAATTTAATTTAATTTTTATTTTTAATTTTAACTTTGCTAAATTTTCTTTCTTTCTTTTCCTATCAGGTATCTCTAGTTTAAGACTAGAAGGAACCCGAGAGGACCACTAGTATACGAAAGTGATATTGACGCTACCGTTCGCAGGAATCGCAGAGAAATTAGGCGAGCCCTAAATTACACAGAAGAAGAGCGAGAAGACAGATCCAATCCTACTAAGGGATGGACGAAAATAATCCTCAACCACAAGATGTGGGAGAAAATAATGCTCCGCGTACTATGTATGATTATGCTAAACCTCATTTAACAGGAACAGAATCAAGTATTGTTAGGCCTGCTATAGCTGTTAATAATTTTGAATTAAAGCCTAACACTATACAAATGATTCAACAGTTTGTTCAATTTGATGGTTTAAAGGCCGAAGATCCAAATACTCATATAGCTAACTTTTTAGAGCTCTGTGATACCTTCAAAATATATGGCGTTTCTGATGATGCCATACGTCTTCGGTTATTTCCCTTTTCATTAAGGAATAAAGCCAAATAGTGATTAAACTTGTTACCACGAGGGTCAATCACTACATGGGATCAAATGACCGAAAATTTTTTATTAAAATATTTTCCCCCAGTCAAAACGGCCAAATTACGAAATGATATCTCTTCTTTTCTGTAGATGGATTTAGAGACATTATATGACGCATGGGAGAGATATAAGGATCTCTTGAGAAGGTGTCCGCACCATGGTTTACCCTTGTGGCTCCAAGTCCAAACTTTCTATAACGGTGTAAACCCCTCAACGAGGCAACTAATTGATTCAGCCACCGATGGAACCCTGAATAATAGAACTCCTGAAGCAGCTTACGAGTTTATTGAACAGATGTCACTAAATAACTATTAGTGGCAGGTTACAAGGACCAAACCAACAAAATCAGCCGGAGTTTTCAACATAGATGCAGTAAACATGCTATCAACACAAGTAGAGATGATGAATAAAAAGCTTGATAGTTTGTGCTCTTCGCGGTACATCCGATGAATGCAAAGTCGACGTAAGTGGAACCGTGGCGAATCCCGAGTACCCACCCTACCATGCCGAGATGAGAGCTGAGCAGATGAACTATATAGGTAACAATTTAAGATCTAATAATAACCCATATAGTAATAATTATAACCCAGGTTGGAGGAACCACCCAAATTTTTCGTGGGGAGGTCACGGAAATCAAGGAAATCAAAGACAACAACCTCCTTAAAATTTCTAAAATCAGCCTTATCCACAGGAGAAGAAGCCGAACCTTGAAGAGATGCTGACAAGATTCATGGCATCCATAGAAAACCGTCTCCAAGACACTGAAACCACCCTTATGACCCAACAAGCATCGATCAAAGGGATCGATAGCCAAGTTAGGGAAGTCACTAAGTCAGTTGAGGAAGTTTCTAAGTCAGTTGGCCAACTCGCGAAGCTGATGTCTGAACGATCGCAAGGGCGTCTACCAAGCAACACTGAGATTAATCCAAAGGAGCAAATCCAAGCCATAACAGCTAAAGAAAGTGAAGGATTAGACGAACCCAGTCCAATACAAGGAAACGAGGTGGAAAAAGGTAAAGTTGAGGTACACAAGAAAAACCAAAACCGGTAATCAAGGAGTACCAACCTCGCATACCATATCCTGAAGCGTTAACGAGAGACGACACAGAGGAACAGTTCGGTAAGTTTCTTAAACTTTTAAAGAAATTACATATTAACTTACCGCTAATTGAAGCTCTTTCACAGATGCCAGATTCGAGGAAATTTTTAAAACATCTATTGACGAACAAACGCAAGTTAGACGAGGATTGACATGTGGAATTAAACGCAGTGTGCTCAGCAATGTTACAGAATAGACTACCACAAAAGCTAAAAGATCCAGGGAGTTTTACAATTCCATGTTTAACTGGTAGACTAACTGTTGATAATGAGTTAGCTGATTTAGGGGCAAGCATAAATGTCATGCCTTATAAATTGTTTAAACAATTAGGTCTAGGGAAACCCAAACAAACTAGGATGAGCATTCAATTAGCTGATAAAACTGTTAGAATTCCTAGGGGTATTATCGAAGATGTTCTTGTAAAAATTGACAAATTCGTTTTCCCAGTAGATTTTGTTATCTTAGACATGGATGAGGATAATTCAATTCCCTTAATTTTAGGAAGACCCTTTTTAGCAACTGCCAAGACTAAAATTGATGTTGATGCAGGAGAACTCATACTTCGTGTAGGTAATGAGACGGTCACCCTCAAGGCTCTCGACTCAGCCAGAACATCGAGTAATCAAGGTGAGAACGTAAATTCTACTGATAACCATTCGGTTATCCCTTATTTTCAGGAAGCACCACAAAAGAATACAACTGAACCCAATCCTAAACCCCATGCCAACAAGGAAGTAGTTCATGAAGATTGAAGGTTTCAGATCGATGATCTAGACGAGTGGAAGACACATTTCAAGGAAAAATTAGGGATACACGATGAAGAACCGGAACCACACAAGTTAAAACCGAAGGAGCCCCCAGAAGGGCTCATAGAAACAACAAACCACTTCAAAATAGGAGACCAGGTACTGTTAGATAAGGCAGATCCTCGAATATCTCCTCCGGACCCTAACACAAACAAAGAAATACCTTTTAGGGTAACTAGTGTTTTCCCATACGGAACAGTCGAGGTAAGTAATCCTATTTTTGGTACTTTTACTATAAACACATCTCGACTTAAATTTTTTCACAATGATAAAACTGATAGCATGAGGAAAGACTATCAACTCCTCAAACCACCCTGATGATGCAAACGAGAGGAAAGTCTAGCTTAAGACTATAAAAGAGCATTTCTCGGGAGGCAACCCGAGCACTAACCCCATTAACTTTTACATTTTTATTTTGCCTTATTTATTTTATTCTTTCTTTATAGTACCTAACCTTAAACTAACCAAAAGTACAGAATTCTCGTCCACACGGCCGTGGCCGTGGCCGTGTGGATGCCCCGAATTGCCGTACTAACATGCTAGAGGTGGTACGAGCCAGAGAGAATCAAATCTTCAAGTCACGGACTCCAACCATCGCCCCACGGGCACCAACGAAATGCCACGACCGTGCGATCTGGCCGTGGACAACACTGACTTCTCACTAACGGGCGTGGCAATTAGTAAAACGGGCGTGGGTGAACCAACACGCCTATACACATGGCCGTGCGAGGCGGCCGTGTGAATCGACACACCTAAGGCGCACGGGCATGGGGTTGTACCAGGTTTGAAAATCTATTTAACCCCCCCTCCCTTCCCTCATCTACTAATTAACTTTCAACCTACAACTTTTCAGTTTTTTCCTACTCCTTTTCTTTATACCCTTGAGCTACACCAAAACAATGCCAAAGAAGTGGAAGAAGCCAAGCAAAGTATCCTCAAGGGAGACCGATTTATATAAGTTCATGTCGGCCGCTTCAATCACTCGCCAAGCCAAGGGTCTTTGAGACCAATTATCTGTTATTTTATTTTTATCTTCTCCTTTATTTTCCTTCCCTTTGACTATCTTATGCTTAATTTAGTTTATTTTAATTTAGTTTCTTAGTGTAAGGTTCTTCAGGCTGCTTGGGAATCACACCACGACCACCACCATATCCACAACCTTAGAAATCACACCCAACAATAAGGACATTACAGTCCATTTATCTTTTCTTTTAACTTTCTTTTATTTTTTATTTTTCTTCACTTTAGCTTGCTTTTCTTTAAGTATTTAATTAGTATAGTTTTAATTATTATTAGTATATCCTGGCTAATTCTCCATGAGCTACCCAATTTCTTCATCTAGCGCAGGATCGTCATCCAGAATGACCCCTCCAACATATCGTTCATCCAACTCAGGGATTTCATCCATAATTCAGGGAGTTTCACTTATCCCCATATCTTCCGATTTGAACATTATATTTATATTATCTATCTTTGTACATTAAGGGCAATGTACATCTTAAGTGTGGGGGGTGAATCTTAGACGTGCCTAACTTTTTGCATTATTCTCAAATCCCTGAATTTAGTCTTGTTTTTAAGTAATTTCCTCATATTACTAATTAAGAAGAAATTTCTGATGATTTATGATTTTTATTGATATGTTTTAGATTAAGTCATTGATAATTGTGCATTGATAATTAAATTTTAAGATACTAAAGAATCAAGCATGATAAGTCTATTTTTTTAAATTAAAATTTGCTAGGTTGTTGAACTGAATTTAAATATTACTTTGAAGTTTGAAATTTATGAGGTTGATGTCAAAAATACCCATAATTTTGTGAGTTTTTGAGCCTTATAGAGCATATATTCTTTTTCATGCTCACTTTATTGATTATGAGTATGTCAACATTGATTTGTTATTCTAGAACTTGCCTCATTTATACATATCGAGACCACACCTATGGTTTGATATATAGAGATGATTAAGGCACCTAGGTTTTAACCCACTAACTCCATTAAAAGCCTACCTTCACAATTAACCCCTAGTGAACCCCTTTTAATCCTAACAACCCTTTTTATTAACATAACCACTAATATTAACCCAAAACCCTTTGTATTTGTTATCACCATTCTTTTTCGACTTCCCTTATATCGAGATTTGATTTGATTAAGCTACCTAATTATTTCATCTTAGTATATGAATAGATGTATTATGTATAAAAAATATTCAGATTAGTAATGCGATGAAAAGCGAGCTTGTCTGATTAAAGTCTATTTATTGAAGAAGAAGCTCGTATTATTAGTTTAAAGTTTCAATCCATTATGTAATTATTCAATTTATTGTTTCTAGTTCGGTAATTTATCAATTCAATCTCGATTCTAACCTTCTAATTCAGCCTCTATCCACACCTTAACCCTAGCCCCGTTACAACCCTGACAAAGACCTTTTGATTTGTGCATCATCTCATATTATAGTGGTGGAGAATTGATTTTTAGGCAAGCCTATGGGATTAACTTTTCCTGTTCGACTTTTGAGCGCTTTTTCCTAAACCTTAAACACTTTTAGTGATTTGAGTAAATCTCTAGTGAGGATGTCAATCTTTGTCGGTTTTGAATTAAAGGTAATTATTTAGATAAGGGGAGACGCCTATATTTTTGAGCTACAAATCTATGACTTAGATTGTTTGAATCCTTAGGACTCTTTGAATTGAATTATCCATGTATAAATTATCTATGAATTATGATGAAACATTGTTGATAGGAGTTATGAATTATAGAAAGTTCGTTTTAATTGTAAGTTGAGAATTTTCTTGAGGACAAGCAAAAGCTTAAGTGTGGGGGTATTTGATAAACCGAAATAGTAACATATTTTAATCCCACATTTAGCATACTTTTGGATGATTTATCCCTTGATTTATGTAAAAGGTGATCTTAATCCTTTCTTTTCATGTCTTATACTCGGAAAGCACCCAAGAATAAAAAAAGAACGAGAAATTGATCTCAAAACGGACCAAAATGGGCCAAAGAAGAAATCGACACGGCCTGGACTAAAGCCCACCCGGCCGTGCCTCCTCAATATACTAGAACACGGCCTGAAGTCGATCTACACGGCCTTGCCTCACTAACGGAGTCCAACACGGCCTGGCCACGATTCACACGGGCATGTGCCATGGCCGTGCCCCTGCCGTGGAGGAGAGTAATTTCACTCAGAAAAGGATACTTAGGGGCAAAGAAACCTATTTCAAAAGCCTATATAAAGACCCTAAGTATATCCTAAAAGGGGGCAGTTAGCTAGGCCAAGGAGCCGAGCCAAAAAGGTCAGATTTGTGGGAAACTCTCAAGGGATAGCCAGTTGATCCATCTCCAGAAGCAGGAATTCTACTCAAGATGGAGGATCTCTCCTTCAATTCCTTCAGGGAGTTTTAGGGATTTCTTATGTTTTGTTTTATCTTTTCTTCTGAGATGTTTTTCTTTATTATTATGAACTAAACCCTTCAGATACCTGAAGGGGGATGAAACCTAGATGAATCTTATTATTTGTTCTGAACTATATGATAAATACTTGATTTATTCGTGATTATGTGTGCTTAATTCTTCTGTTGATATTCCGCGGATAATAATTCAAGTTGAATGTGCTTAGGTGGTGGAGCAAAAGTCCCTACTTAAGAGTAGATCTAGCATAATTAAGCGGAGTTGATCGCGCGCCTAGAGATAGGGTGACGAGATTTTTTCGGATTAGGGTGAAACCTAATATGGGAGTCCATAGCTCGATTTACCGCTATTCTAGGGGTTTTAATTAGAAAGAGATTTCAATTAATCAACCTAGGGTTAGACGTTATTTTCCTCGAGAGAGGGTTTAATATAAATTAGGGAGTCCTACGGATCAAGTGAAGTGAATAAATCGTTTGGTTCAGTGTTAGATAACAAGTGAGGTCTAGGTGGATTCTTCCTAAGGGTATCGTCTTAATCAACTGAGCTTTTCCCAAGTATTTCCCCAATTCATTATTTTTGTCTTTGCGTCTTTAGCTAAGTAATTAGTTAATTTAGATTAATAAACAACTTCACTTATTTTAGGCTAAATAATAGAAAGAAAGTTAGTATTAGTACTTTTAGTTCCTTTGGGTTCGACAATCCGGTCTTGCCTAAGCTATACTACTGTTCGATAGGTGCACTTGCCTCAATCGTTGTTATAGTTAGTTCCAGGATCGATCATTATAAATTTAAAACTCTGAAATACAATGATCAGCACCTTTTTCAATTTAGTCTTTTTTAATCAATTAACTATTTATACACTAAAATTTTTTAACCAAATTTTAATACGACCTTAATAACACTCCGTAAATATTTAATAAAATATTTATGGCTTGATTTATAGAAACGAGGTCCTGATATCTCATTTTCTAAAACCACACGACTTTAGGGTCATACCACTTGAACTTAATTATTAATTCAAATAGCATAAATTGTCAATTCAAAAATTTATTTTAATACCATATTTGACTCGTAAATATTAAATTGTAATATTTACAAACTTACTCATCGGATTTGTGGCCCCAAAACCACTATTTCCAACACCACTGAAAAACAGGCTGTTAAAACAACTCTCCCCCTAAAGGAATTTTCGTCCTCGAAAATCTTACCAGAAAAAATGTTTGGGTATTGAGATTTTATGTTTTCTTCTGTTTCCCACGTCACTTCTTCTATCCCATGTCGATGCCATAAGACTTTAACTAACGATACAAATTTGTTTCTCAACTCTTTTATTTCCCAAGCTAAGATTTTCACAAACTCTTCATCATAAGTCAAATCGGGTTGTAACTCAATTTCATCCATAGTTAAAACATGTGACAGATCAGAACGATAACGTCAAAGCATCGAAACATGTAAAATATTATGAATTCTATCAAGTTCCGAATTTCATACCAAACCACTAGTAATGTTGTTTCAAATCATTATACATTTTCGTACCCCAAGGGTGAAATGAGCAAATACTATTGTGAGCTTTATTCAACAATTCTCGTTTTAACTCAAAATTGTTTGGTATACAAATTCAATCCTGAAAATATAAACAATCATCATTCCTAATATGAAAATCAGATTTCTTGCCACTTTTTACTAGACTGAGCCTCGACAACAATTCTGAATCATCTTTCTGAATTTCTTGAATCTTCGATAAAAATACCGGCTTTACTATCAACTCAGCTAAAATAGAATCATCATGTTCCAACGTCAATTTTGTGTTTATGGCTCTTAGAGCAAACAAAGACTTTCTGCTCATAGTGTCTGCAATAACATTAGCTTTCCCGGGATGATAATCAATTACTAAATCATAATCTTTTAGAAATTCAAGCCACTTACGCTAACACAAATTCAATTCATTGAGTCATCATGTATCTCAAGCTTTTATGATCAGTAAAAATATGGCATTTCACATCGTATAAATAATGTCACAAGATCTTCAAAGAAAAAACTACTGAGGCCAACTCTAAGTCATGTATCAGATAATTCCGCTCATGAGGCTTTAGTTGTCTCGAAGCGTAAACAACTACTTTTCCATTCTGCATCAGAGCACAACCTAAACCACAAAGTGACGAATCACTGTACACAATAAATTTCTTTCCCAGTTTTAGGTTGAGTCAAAACTGGAGCTTCGGTTAACATATTCTTCAACTTCTTGAAACTTTTCTGGCATTTCTCAGTCCTAACAAAATTAACATTTTTTGCAACAATTTAGTCATCGGATATGCTATAATGGAGAAGGTTTTGACAAAACGTCTGCAATATCCCGCCAAACCCAAAAAACTACGAACCTCAGAAACAATATTTGGTATTTCCCAATCAACGATCATCGATACTTTATTTGGATCAACACGGATACCATCAGCATAAATAACATGACCCATAAATCCAACATCTCGTAACCAAAATTCATATTTACTGAATTTTGCATAAAGTTGTTTTTCACACAAAGTTTGCAACATAATTCTTAAATGCTTTGCATGATCTAACTTGTTCAGTGAATAAATCATTATATCATCAATGAACTGTAACAACCTGAACTTGGGCCTAGTCGAAACAGTGGTTTCGGGACCACAAATTCGATGAGAAAAAATTATTTTTATTATATTTTTTATGGTCTGCAATTTCACGCAATGATTTCGTGAAAATTTCATTCGAAAATTTCAACGCTTGGGCACTCAATTTAGTCAAAAGGACTAAATTGTAAAAAGTGCAAAAGTTGAGTTCTACATGTTAGAGGTGTCCAATTGTTATGAAATTTTAAATTGGAGGTCCTTAAATGGTAATTCGACCATTGGTTAATTTTTTTGGACTAAAATTGACATGAAATAGGTGAAACAGAATATTTTTAAGTTAGGAGCATTTTGGTCATTTAGTGATTAAATGATTAAATAAACAAAATTAAAAGCCAATTTTTGTCCATCTTCAACACCATGGCCGAATTCCACAAGGGGAAACCATGGCTAGGGTTTTTCAAGCTTCCAAGCTCGATTGTAAGTCTGTTCTAGCCCCGTTTTTAAAGATTTTTACGTTTTTTAAATCCTCGTAACAAGATCTATCTATTTCTACCACTAATTTGAGATATGGTTACAATCTAGGGTTTTGACCCATGATTAATATGTGTGTATTTTTGTGTTTAATGGTAGAAAATGCATGTTTATGGTTAGAGAAATGACTTTTACTAAGTGATTTTCGGTGAAAATACCTAAAAGGACTAATTTGAAAAAGTTATAAAATGTGTCATAAAAGTGTGTTTTAATGGAAATTGTGGGCTGTTATAGTTTTGAAAATGGTTCGGCTAGGCTTAAACTACAAAGAAATTGAATGAAAATCATTTTACGAGCCTAGGGGAAAAATTGTAAATATGTGAAACTTTAGGGGCAAAAATGTAATTTTGCCATAATATGATTTTTGGGTCACACTGAATAATGTGACTAATAAATAAATTAAATGTGATATTATAGATCAAGGAAAACGAGGTTTGGAACTAGAACGAGGGAAAAATGAGAAATTGATGAATAAGTCCTTTTCACCGATTGTGCTACCGAGGTAAGTTTGTATGTAAATAATGCATCGTTTTTACTTAAGTTTTTATGTTTTGATGTGTTTTATGAGATGTGGATGAATATTGAATGAAATTGACAAAGTATCGAAATGTGAGAAATTTCCCGGTTGAACTTTAGGAATAGAATAGGATACAAGTGACATGTCACTAGGGACCTATGTGAAATCTATGTGAAATTGTGACTAAGTGAATCCGGGTGCTGGTCTTAAGTTCTACCAGTGGCTGGGTATACTAGCATGTGTTGCAGATACCTGACAGCTTGTGTGAGCAGCACTGAGTAGTAACGAATGACCGACAGCTTATGTGAGCAGACCTGTGAAAGTGAATAGCTTGAGAACGAGCCTCTTGTGAAAAGTGATGTGAAGTAGCTTTGGCTACAAGTGTGGCACTTATGTGCAAACTTCCGATGTATCCAATAATATTCCGATGTGTTCAACTGGAAAATGACTAAAGTGCAAATGAATGTGAATATGTGACGGTTCAGTGCAGGTATATGTATGTGTACACTCACGAGCAATGTGCTCGGTATGTGATCGAATTTTGGTAAGAATATAAACGAGTAAGTTATACCTATGAGAATGATCTTGTGATGACCTTGTGATTATAGGTCTCTGCTTATGATGTATAAATATGTGGTAAATGTGATTGATGATCATGTGGGGGGCTTTTAGGCTAAATTAAATTGAGGCATGATATGTTTAAGTTTTTGTTATTGATGTATAGGTTAAATTGGCCAATGAATGGAATGTAAATATTTGTAAATGGCTAGTAATGGATATGTTTTGGTGTTATGTATGTGTAAATGGAAGTTGAAACAAAGAAATCATGAAAGAGTAAAATTAGCAATAAAACAGTTTTGGACAGCAACAGTTTTATAACTTTGAAAAATCACAAAAAATTGTGGAAATTGAATTAGAGGTTAAATAAGATATTAAATTAAATCTTATTGATTCTAATTTCACATGAAATAAACGGTATATGCAAAAAAAAAAAATTTATATTCTGAGATATTTTATTATTTTTGAGACAGAGTCAGAATGATTTCGGAATCCCCTGTTCTGACTTGGTAAAATCATTAAAAATTGTAAAAAAAATAATTATGGGTTATAATTTATATGCATAAAATCCTTAATGAGTATATTTTCAAAAAAAGAAACAGAATCATCATCTGAATCTCGTACGAGGATATAATTATTTTTTAGTGAAGAGGGGTCAGAACTGTCGGACAATGAAACACGGGTGACTTTAATGAATAAACTGTACTTATTGGCTAAACAAAAAATTCTTAAAATTTTATGGTATGAATATATCTGAGTCTAGTTTTAGGGAAAATTTTCGGATCTTAATTTGGAGTTACGTAACTCAATATATAAATAATTTAGTGATTGTGACTTGAGTATACAGCTTGAGATGAACATGAGTAAATAGTGGAACTATGTTCAATTATGATTGTATTATCTTGAGAACATATTGTGAAGACTTATAAAAGCATGTTAATAAATTACTTATTATTTACATACCTACTTACGAAGCTATAATGCTTACCCCCCTTCCTTTCCTTTTTCTTATAGTGTCACAGATGCTAGCTCGAGTTAGAGGTCGTCGAAGATTCTATCACACTTACAAGTTATTGATTGGTATTGTATCAACGATTTTCAAGTATTTTTAAGTCTATGGCATGTATAGGGACTTGATTATGTGTGTATAAGTTAATATGAGTTGGCCTATAATGTTGTCCTATGTTATTAGAAGGTTATTGTTGTATAAGGCCGTTTAATTTGGCTAATAATTGTTATGTTATAAGTCTATGATGATGCATTTAAAGAATGTGTATGCTTGTATCTATTGGATGAGTAAATGTGTGATAATTATGAGTGGTAAATGTGATTGGTTGTGTAAGTTGCATGATGTGAATGGTTAAGTGTGTGTGTCTGATTATGCATGATGAATGTGGTTTGTAAATGGTATGTGGATGTCTTAGTGTGGGTGTTTGAATGCTTAATTTGGGGAGGCAAAGGGCTTGGTAAATAATCTTACTTGTGGCCACATGGGCAGCCACACGGCCTAACACACGGGCATGTATCTCGACTGTGTGAAGGACATGGCCTTGGACACGGGCGTGTGCCCCGATTTT
This sequence comes from Gossypium sturtianum, assembly GCA_025698515.1. Lineage (NCBI taxonomy): Eukaryota > Viridiplantae > Streptophyta > Magnoliopsida > Malvales > Malvaceae > Gossypium > Gossypium sturtianum. The sequence goes on from CM046948.1 coordinate 45,078,766, forward strand.
TCTAGAAATTTTTTAGCGCTTTCAAAAGTTCTCGGTTTAGTCCCGGACCACTTCCAAGGTATGTATTGGGCCTCGTAGGACCTATTTAGGGACTCAAAGATAAAAAATTGAAAAGTTTTAATTTGGATGAAATTTTATGACTCGGTTTAATACGTTTACAAGTGTATGTGTTCCAGTAAAGCCTCGTACCCTATTTCGGTGTCAGATACAGGTAAGGGTATTACATGAACACCACAACAAACCAATCTAAATACGGCTGAAATATATGATTCATCAAATCCATAAATGTAGCAGGAGCATTAATCAAACCAAATGGCATTATCAAAAATTCATAATGGCTGTATCGAGTTCTGAATGCAGTCTTCGGTACATCAGGCTCTTTAATTTAAAACTGGTAATATCCGGACCGCAAATCAATCTTTAAAAGCACTGTAGCTCCCTTTAATTGGTCGAACAAATCATCAATACGAGGTAACATATATTTATTCTTGATAGTAACTCAATTTAACTACCGATAATCTATACGTAATCTCATTGACTCATCTTTCTTTTTCACAAATAGAATAGGAGCACCCCAAGGAGATATGCTCGGTCGAGTAAATCTACGATCTAATAATTCTTGTAACTATGCTTTCAACTCTATTAACTCGGTAGGAGCCATTTTGTATGGAGCTATTGAAATTGGAGTATCACTTGTGAATATGATGTGCGAATTGTGTAAGTATACACGTCGAACAAAGTGATGAGTGAGATCGTCTCTACAGTGATTAGATATGTAGAATTTTGTTGAGTTATTAGAGTTAAACTTGATTAATGCTAAAGCAAAATAACAGTGAGAATGTAGTGGCAAAATGAGAGAATGATGATGTATAAAATATGCAAAATAAAACAAGTAAAGGAAACAAGAATGTCACGACAAAGTAAATACAAAAATAGAAGATTAAGGAATTGCGATGTTGATTAGGACGGCTAGGATTACTGATGCATCTACCTTCTCTAACTATTAATGCCATAGTGAAGTCTTAAACATTTTACTGCTCGATAGGTTTGTATAGTGGTCTACTTCTTTCAAGAGAAAAACCTTGGGTTACCTCCCCTAAGGAACTATATGTCTATAAACTTAAGTTTGGTTACCACTAATATTTTCTACCTTCTTTTGTATGAGGCAAGGCGTTATGTTTAGAGGTTGCTGCGAATAAATAATTTTTCATTCACTCATATTATCCAATGTTTATCCAGTTAACCTAACCCTGTCGGCAGTAATTTATCTTTAATAACCTACTGCATATTCGTCAATAAACAGCCCGTATAAAACATGAAATACCATTGAAAAAAATAGTAGAATAATTTCAATTTAAATTGTGAACACTAACAGAAATTAAAGGGTTTATCAAAGTAATCCCAAGCCTAAAAGATTTAGTTTATAGCTAGGCAAATCGAGTTCGAGTTTAATACGGTAACCAACATCATCTTTAACAATTAAGTTCTAAAGGAAATGTGATAAGAATTAAAGGAGAAAATCCGAGATGATAGCTTTCGCCCAGCTTTCAACACTGGTACGGCAATATCTTGCAACTACCAAAGATGATGCAGTTGTTGGATTGCCGGTACCCCTGTAACACCCCAAACCCGGCCTAGAAGTTAGGCCCAAATCTGGCGTGTCACATTGAAGAGTTTTTTTTTTTTGAAAACCATGCTTTCATTAGAAACCCTTCTTACAATTTAAAACTTTCTTCCCTTCAAACCTCATATTTCGTTTGCTTAGTTTCAAAACGTGGTTTATTAAAATTCATTCTCTTGTAAAACATTATTATCTTTAAAACCTTGCTTCTTGCAGAAACTTAATTTAAAACAGTTGCGGAAGCATGATATTTTGAAAAACAATAGTTAATTTGGAAAACCATGTTCTACTTCTAGCAATTATAAAACCATAACAAAAAACCCACAACTTCACTTACAAGGCCTTATTACAAAAATTAAAACCCAAACTAGATTCTAAAAAATATAGTCCAAAGTATAAAGAAACTGTAGACGTGTGGCCATCTCCGAGTCCCTCATAGCACCGATCCTCCTAAAGCTGGGGATTACTTTTGATTAAAAGCGGGGTGAGTTTACAAAAACTCGGTGTGTAATCCCCTATTACGGTCATGGTCTGGGCCCAAGCCCTATTCGGTAACAATCTGGGCCTAAGCCCTATTCGGTAATAATCTGGGCCTAAGCCCTAAATCATATCAATGCAAAACATGCATGTACCCAACCCTATCCAGCCAACTCTCCACCCGTACCAACCATCTCTCCATATGGGGACCACGTCGACCCACCCAGCCAATCTCTCCAATAATGCAGCCTAGCTGCTAGTATTTATACGGCTTTAAGCCTTCAATAAAAGTCTCATAATTGGCACAAAGCCATCGATAACTATAATAAGATCGGCACATAGCCATCAGCTACGGTAATATAACCGGCACACAGCCACGAGTAAATATGATTGACACAAAGTCATCGGTATATATGTTAGGCACATAGCCACGGGTAAATACGATTGGCACAAAGCTATAATCAAGATGGCGTAGAGCCATATTTAGGTTGGCACGGAGGCATAATTAGATTACGTGGCTTTAAGCCGTCCGTCGGTCCACAGTCGTCTCATGTGACCCGCGCGACCTTAACAGATCAATACTGGATCCACAGTCGTCATGCGACCCGTGCGACCCTATCAGAACTTCCTCCGTATCAATGTCCCAACCCCATGCAGTATGTCATGTATGCAAAATGTTATGCCCATAAACAATCATACATACAAAGTCACAACAGTTAATTACCTTCAAATCAGTCCAATCGTACCTCAAGTGAGTCAATTACCTTCGAGGGGCAAAACGGTCATTTTACCCTTACAAGGGTATTACGGTAATTCTACCCTACAGGGGTATTTTAGTAATTCTACCCTATAGGGGTATTTCGGTAAATCTACCCTACAGGGGTATTTCGGTAATTCTACCCTACAGGGGTATTTCACAAATCAGGGATATTTTGGTAATTTTACAAATCAAGGGTATTTCGGTAATTTTACAAATCGGGGTATTTCGATAATTTTGCAAATTAGGGGTACTTTGGTAATTTCATAAACTGAGGGTATTTTGGTAATTTTGCAAGTCGGGGGTATTTTAGTAATTTTCCAAACTGAGGTATTTCGATAATTTTACAAATTAGGGGTACTTTTGTAATTTCGCAAATCGAGGGTATTTCGGTAATTTTACAAACCAAGGGTACTTCGGTAATTTTACAAATCAGGGGTACTTCGGTAATTTTACAAGTCGAGGGTGTTTCAGTAATTTTTTAAACCAATGGTATTTCAGTAAATTTGTAAACCAAGGGTATTTCAGTAATTTTGTAAACCAAGGTATTCTAAACAGAGATAGCGATGCGAATGGGCCAAGGCCCATTGTCAGCCCAAATGGGCCCACATGCTCGTGTGGCCCATCCAGCCCAAATCTAGCCACAGATATGAGATTCACATAGACCAGTCCAATATCTACTACACAATCATACAATTTATTCATATGGGCCCATTGGGCCCACTCGGCCCAAGGCAGCCTAAACCCATGAGAACACTCATGAGGGCCTCAACTATCGCGTCGAAGCTCCCACACGTGCGCTTGCACGCTCGTGTGGCTACCATCACCGTGTGACCGGCATTTCGGCATTTGCCGCTCTACAGCTAGAGTAGTGCGAAATACACACCTGATAGGAATATGAAGTTAATCCGCGCTCTGAACACTATTCTGCGCAGAAGCCAACAATGATCGCACCCTTGACAAGGGGTGTGTCGATCAACTTCGGTCACCACCACCGCGACCCAACAGCATACAGATCAACGAATGATCCAACGCCTAACCCAAACGAGCATGCCGCAAAGCGAAAGGGATAAGCCAAGAAAGGTATGCGTACTCTCCTCATGGTTTGCTCTATTTAAAGCCAGCTTCTTGCCTATCCTCATGCTAGCTTCTCGATGTGGGATCCCACCTTCAGCAGAGTTTAAATCCAACACAAACTCTGGCCGTCCAATCCGCAAAATAAACACTCCCTTGCTTGACATGAGATTCGAACCATTGCCCTCTCCTATGCTCCAGACACTACATGCCACCACAACATAAGCTCCTTTTGTGACTTAGAACATTCGCAACTAAATATAAGCTTATGGGCCAAAGTCTAAGTTCATTTAAAAGAAAAACAAAATGAATTGCAAGCGCCAAGACTTGAACCTTGGACCCCTTGCTTCCTCTATGGCGTCACTTCCTTGTCTCCCCTGTGGCACCATTTGCCACTAGACCACAACTCCTTTTGTGTCATTTTTCCCACAATTTATTCTTAAAGCCTACTTACTTACCCCCAGGGCTTTATTCACCTAAAACCAAAATTTTTCCTAAAGCCTAGGTTTGAATCCAAGACTTCATGGAAGCCCCATAACCTTCCAAAATCACTCACCTAATAGGTCCAACTTGCACTAGTGCCGTTCTCTTATTCCCAAAAATTTTAAATGCTCTGTAACAGCCCGATTTAGGGGCTAGTCGAAACAGTGATCTCGGAATCACTAATTTGAGGTTAGAAAAAATTATTTTCATGTTATGTTATATGTTATAACATGTTTCTAAGGATGCATGAAAATTTTGGTACCTTAATTCTAGCGATTTCTGGCTAAATTGTAAAAAAGGACTAAATCGCATAAAGTGCGAAAGTTCTATTTTAATTGCTAGAAGTGCCAAATACCTATAGATTATAAATTGGGGGTACCAAATGTGCAATTTAGCCTTGTTTAAATGTGTTTTCCGGCCATAATATGCAAAGGGGACAAGAGCATTTTTTATGATTGAAATTTGGTGATATTAGTTGGAAAAATAAATAAAATAAGAGGATATAAGCAAAAGTTATCATCTTTTTATTTATCTTTCTTCTCCAATCAAAAATATCAGCCATGGGAGGGGTTTGAAAGCTTAAAATTTCAGCAAGCTTTACTCCATTCAAGTAAGTCAATTTGGTGTTTATTTTTGATGATTTTTGTACAATTAGAGTCCTCAAAGCTTAAGCTAGCTATTGAGAGGACTAGTTTGCAATATGGTTGAAAGTCTAGGGACTTACCATGATAGAGTTTATATTGTTTGATGAGTTTTTATGGAAGAAAATGAATGCTAGGATGATGAGAAACAGCTTTTGTGAAAGGTGTTGTCATGAAAACACCTATTTGGGACTAAAATGCAAAAGTTGTAATTTGTTCATTAAGGCATGAAATAGTTGGAATTGTGGATAGTTGTAAGAGGATTAAATGTTCATCTAGGCTTGTTTAACAAGAAAATGTGATAAAAATTTATTTACGAGCCTAGGGGCAAAATCATAATTTTGCCAAAGTGTAGGGGCAAAATAGTCATTTTTGCCTAAAGTGTATATTATGGTGTAATATGATTTACAAGTGATTAAATTAGTAAATTTCATTATTCTAGATCAAAGAAAATGAGTTTCGGACCTAGAACGGATGAAAAGAGAAATGTGGACAAAAAGTCCCTTTTTGGGCCTTTCGGCATCGAGGTAAGTTCATGTGCAAACGTTGTAATTACGTACGAGTTAATTTAACGTTCCAATGTGGTATGGAATGTATATTTACCATATGAATGCATGAAATATCTTTTGATGAAATGTCAATAGAATTGAAATGTGTATAGCATGATACGATGATGGTTAAAGTCTCGAGTAAGACCATATTGGAATATGGCCTCGGTGTAAGAGTTCGTATAAGACCATGTCAGGGACATGGCATCGACATGTTAATTTATGTAAGACCTTATTGGGGTATAATGTCAATGAGAACTATGTGTATGAGACTCAAGAGAGTTAGTTAACAATTTGAATGATTCAACGGATATGTTGAATGTATGCGGTTGTACCACGAGAAGCACAAGTATGTGTTAGAATTGAATAGAGATGAATTCAATATATGATGAACCCCTAGTGGGCTATGTGTAATAAATGCACCTTAGTTGCATGAGATAGATTTATGGATGCATTGTGTGAATGTGAACGAGTATCGTAGAAAGTTAAGTAAGAATAAAAGTATGTGAGGATGTTCTCGGATGAACATTTGAAATAGAGATATACTTGTGGATTACTATCCACAAATGCAAAACAACGGTGAGCTATGTGCGATATCACCTTATTGATGGTAGTGATGGGTGGAGTGCGATACCATCAATTATATTAATATCGGTGGGCTATATGCGTTACCACCGATTAATTAGTGTCGATGGGTGTGTGCGATACCATCGCTTATAAATGATTGGTGGGTCAGCATGCGATACCACCCTATCAGAGATTCAATGGTGGGCTAAGTGCGAAACCACCGAGATATTAGTAGCATGAGCGGCTTATTGGAAATGCCTGATGTGTTGTTTTATATGATCATGTGGTGATCAGTGCAGGAATGTATGCTAACTGAACGAACATTTGGCTTGTGACATGGTAAGAATGTGGTAAGAGATTGAATGAGTAAGTTTCAAGAATTTTTGAGCAAGTAACCATGAGTTTAAGAGAGACACTCTTCATGATACTGTGTAATTATATACATTCAATGAATATCAATATTTGACACATTATGCAGATGAGCTTACTAAGCATTATTGCTTACTCCTTTACTTTTCTCATTCCTTATAGGTTATTTTAACTAGCTCGGGTTGGAGGCCACCGGAGATGTTTTCACACTATCGAGCAGACCCTTGGTATGAGGTATCAAATCCTTATGAGTCATGCCATGTATAGGGATTCTTTTAAAGTTGATTAAGTTCTAACCAATGTAGCCAAATTGTATTGGCCTAAGAGAATCTAGAGTTGGTTGTGTATGACCATATATGATGGCTTAAGTTGGTTGTATTTGTATTGGGAGTAATTCTCCCTAGTGTATGGGATAAAGACTTTATCTCTTTAATGATTACATGTGTTAATTCATATGTTTTAATTGATGATTTGAGAATGTTTTGAAGTAGTATATGAATGTATGCAAACGGGAGTGGTAAAAGGCTTGGTAAGATAGCCTCAAAGTGCCCACACGGATAGACACACGGGTGTGTGTCTAGGCCGTGTGTCTCCCGCACCTTAGTATCTTAAGTCAGATTAGACCACGGGCTGGTCACACGACCGTTTGTTCAGGCCGTGTGATACACACGGTTGGCACATGGGCGTGTGCCAAGGCCGTGTGAAGTCTGCACTTGACACTTAGAAATTCAATTGTCACATGGCTGACGCACACGGGCGTGTGTACAGACCGTGTGGATAAGTCAGAATGCCAAGGTTTGGCACACGGGCCTGGGCCACGGGCGTGTCCAGGCCATGTGGATTTTTCCAGTATCCTCCACGGGTGAAAGACACGGGCATGTTTTGGGGGTGCACAAGCGTGTCCCAAGTCACACGGACGTGTGACCCCTGTTTCGAGAGAAAGTTTCCAGATGAGTTTCGAAAGTTTCGGGACGTAAGTCTGAGGCCTCGTAGGCCCATGAAATGTTTGATTTGACTAAGAAAGAGAAGTTTTTAATTCGAAACGAAATTTTATAACCCGTAAGTACATGTTTAAATAAGTTCAAGCATAGTAATGTCTCCTATCCGGTCTTAGCCTCAGACTCGGGTATGGGGTGTTACACGCTCCCATTCCCAAGGCCCAATGGGCCAAATTCTACTAGGCCCAAATTCGGGGCGTTACAACCCCCATGGTGCAGAAAAAAAATTTCGGCAATCCAAACCATGGATCCATGTGCGAGGAACGAATCGGGGTGAAAAAATGGTTTCGAAATTATTGAAACTTCAATCTGAGTAGACAGTGACGCCTTGGCAACAAGAATTCTGATCTACTATCGAACCAAGCCGCAACCTTTCAAGATTTCGACCTCTACGTAATCCACCCAGTTTGACGATGAACAGAAGAAATCTCAAAAACTGTTTTGGAGGTTTCTTTGCTTGGCTGCTGCTAGACCTCACTAGTAAAGTTTTGGTTTTCTTTATTTTTAGGGTTTCAAAAGCTCTATGTCTTTTTACGTTTTTATAATTTGTATATATATAATGAATCATAATTCATAAGATTTTTATCCGAAAATAATAATCATAATTTTAAAAAATATATAATAATGTTTTAACCAAAAATTATAATTACATTAATTATAGCAAGGATTTCGGTAAACTATATTTATTTATTATATACGAACCAAATTCATACATTAATAGAACTATGTTCTCATTATGTGTACAACATCCTTGTACATATAATATGTTCAATATTTGTTTGCCCAAATTCATATAATTAATTTAATTCATGTGACAACCAATCACAATACCAACTATGTTTTATTCCGTTCATTTCAACCATAGGGTATGACCCTATAGGTTCTTGTAACGTTAGCAGTAATACTAGAATGATTCTAATGTTACAAACAATGAGTGGCATCTAGCAATGCATCATTGCTGCCTAAGTTACAAGAAGTCATGATTCGACATAACCTTTTGTGATTAACCTTTCATGCATTAATCCTTAAGTCCTTTATCTCTGGAATGAACACAAGTCATGGAATAGTCACACTTGCATAGTCCATCCCATGTTTCTTTATATCTTGAGTAGACTATTATATACAAATAAGTATGATATCTCATGTCAACTTATTTGAGCATGACCATGCATTTCTAGTCTCACTCGATCAAGTGACCTACGATATTACTCCCATTATGTAGGAGGGACTTATCCTATATTGATCAACCAGTTACGGTGTACGTTTGACTGTATTAAAATATTGTAACATCCCAAATATGGGGTTATTTGGAATTTGACTATTTTCTTGTTATGAACTGCTATGATATTATTAATGGAATAATAGAGCTTAATTTAAGGCTTTGAGTGTGCCCGGTTTGATAGAGAAATTTCAGTTTTTAATTTTAAAAGAAGGGAGCCTTAGTAAGTGGGTGTTATAAGAATAAATGTGGGTAATTTAACACTAATTAGGCCTTGGATAAGTGGCAAAGCAAGCCCACTTAAGAGCTAGCATGTGACGCCACATCAAGAGGAAGGGAGAGCCTTGGTTCGAGTCACGAAATCCTCCTTTTTGTTTTTATTTGGACGGCACAAGGGGGGAGAGTTTTCTCCTTCAAACTCTTTTATTAAATAGTATTAATAAGAGATAATATGAGCATTGAAAATAGATTTTTAATTGTTTAATCTCAAGGATAATGGGAGATAAATGAGGATTACTAGGAGATTATTTTTATTAATTCAAAATTGTTTGAATTAAATCAAGTGGGTGGCCTAGAGAAAAACTAGGTGTTGGCCGAATGTGGGACTCCTTGTTGAAGAGGAGTGGACGGCTAGGAGACTGAGTATAGGGGAGAGTGCCGAATTCTCTTAAGGCACCTATTCATTTGATTCTTCTTCTTTTCCTTTGCAAATAGCCGAATTTCCTCTCTCTCATCTTCTAATATTTTTCCACTTCTTTCTCATTCTCTCAAAACCGAAACCACCATTGACATCTTCCTCATTTTCTTCTTTTTGCTTAACACCAAGAACCCCTCTACTCCTTTCTTTGCCGAAACCCCTATCTCCCTTTTCCACTATTTCTTTCTTTCCTCCTCTTTAGCCGAACATACTCCATTGTGGTGCGAAATCTCTTTTCTTCCAAAAAGATCTACTTTGGCCGAATATCAAGTGGGCATAGGTTCTTCTCAAGAGTTCCTCTCCAATCGGTGGTAAAGGGTAAGTAATGGCCGAATGTCCATCTCCCCTTTCTCTTCTTTCTTTGTCGATTTCTTTTACAAGGGAAGTGCCGATTTCGCAAAGGTTAACAAGGCTTCTAAACGTTGATAAACGATCTCTCCTAGGTACCCCAAGTTTGTGAAGAAGTCGACCCAAACTCCTAATCTCTAGCATTCGGCTTTGGTAAGTAGTGGTAAGAAGATTTCCTTTAGTTTACTATTCGTTTAAGCCAAAGGCTAATAACTCTAGTGATGGTCGAATGTAGGAGTGGAGCAGGAATCGCATACCAAGTACCGAAGTGAGTACTTAAGGGGTGATAGGTAAGGTTCGGGTTCATAAGGAACCCCTTCTAACAATTTGACTTGGCCGAATAGGCCATAGTACTAATATGAGTATTTGGCCGAATATAGGGATCAGTAGATCTAGAGTGGCCAACGTTTCTTTTTCGGATTTAGAGCATCCAAGGGTGACAGGTGTGTACATACACACTTATAGCAGTTAATGTTGTGTTATATATATATATATTGTATGTAAATCTGCTTGATGTAGATGCGATTTGGTACCTTAACGGTACAAGTGAGGATCCCGGTAAGTCTCTGTTGATATGAGATTACTTTATTGCTTTTGGGAAGCATGGTTCATTGATACATGTGATGAATGCATGAGATCTGCTGTTAACTGTTTACCTACTATGGGCTATATGAGAGGAGGGGGCAGTGATGTTTCGTCTTGACGAGCACGGTGTTTTGGTAACACACTCGTGACTATATGTCACCAGAGGTTTGGTACCTCAGAGGTTTGGCACCTCATAGCGACTTGTCCACGTGGTTAACACCATCGTGGGTTGGCCCCACTTGAGATATGGGATCGTCGCGGTGATTTGGTATCACACGATGGGTTGGCCCCATCACCCGATTTGTGTCTACGGACACGGTGCTTTGGTAGCACAATGTGACTATATGTCACCGGTGGTTTGGCACCACCGGTGTTTTGGTAACACATTGTGACTACGGTCACAAAGTGGTTTGGTACCACATGGGGTAGACAAAGGCGTTTGGTTGGCTAGGTTGGGCACAGGATACTCTGCATATTAACCGTTATATGTTGTGTATGAAATGTTGTTTTAAACGGGGAAGGGTTACATATCGAGTCTTGGTGACTCACCTTCTCCTTTAACATTTTTTCAGTGACTCGTAGATGGCGGTTGAGGAGCCGGTTGGACTCGAGGTGGCCATGCAGTGGATTTAAATTTATTGAACTTTAAATTTGGTTATTTTTACTCTGGTTGTAATCAGGCCTCCATAAACTTTAGTTGTGTTTTTTTTTTATGTTAGATGTTTACTTTAAACTATATTATTAAATCGAACTAAAATCACATGTTTCCTTAAGTTAACACGAAAAAGTTTAATCGTGCCATCGGGCACACTTGAAACTGGTATAACAATCGGACCTAATTAAACTTCCAACTTAAATCCAAGTATAGTTTTGGCAAGATAACCGAAAACGAGAAGTTTTCAATAAAAATTAAATAGGTATCGAAATGGTGATTCACAAGGTTTTCCTCCGTAACAAATCAAATTCGGTCGTAATGGTTGGGCCGGGTTTGGGTTGTTACAAAATTGGTATCAGAGCCAGGTTCAAAGCTCGGCTGTGGGGGCCCAAGGCCCAAAAATGTTTTAGTAGGCCTTTTTGAATTGTTTTTGGGTTTTAAGCAGCATGGCCCGAGTCTCCGGCACCGATCCGCCCAGGTAAGTACATCTAAACCTCTTTGTGAATTATATTCTGTAGAAGGGTAGGAAGCATGGAACGTAGATAGACTTATAGGACTTGGACCCTAAGGCTAGATTGCTCAAACACAAACGAAGCATAAGACTTAAAGAACTAAACCAACCTATGACTTAGTCAATGAGCTAGGTGTGGTAACCCCATGCACGCATGTCTAGGATTGGATCCGGAAGAGCTTGGTATTTAAGCGGTCCTCGTGACTCACCTCCTCTTCGCGCAGTATCCTGCAGTGCGTAGCCGGTTCACCCTAACTCGGAAGGCTCGCGGTGGTGTGGTAACCTGCGTGCGCATGTCTAGAAAGGTTGATGAGAGCTTGGTATTTAAGCGGTCCGCGTGACCCACCTCCTCTTCACTCGAATTGCCTGGTGCGTAGCTTTGGTTCACTACGACCAGAAGGCTCGGTCATAGGCTAAACACAATGATTAAAACCCGAAAAGGGAATTAGCCTTGTTTTTCAAAATAGAACGAAACAACAAGCCCTAATGTTTCCAAAACTTGTCCAATAACTCTCTTAAACCCTAGAACATTACTTTTACAACGTATTTCTCGGAAAACTTGACTTGTGAAAAATTACAGAAATACCCTTAGGAGTAAAATTACCAAAATGCCCCTGACCCATAAAATATTAATTCGATGGTTTTGCCCAAAAATTTCAACTATTCTACAAATATTCAATAACTTAGCTTTGGAAATCATCAGCAACATATTTTGGTTCTGGAAAATTACGAAAATACCCCTGTAGGATAAAAGTCGAAAATACCCCTGGGTTAGAAATGGGCCGAAATGTCCGATGAGTGAATAGGTATGGAAAGTATTAAGGAATGGATGCATGAACTTCTTTGTGTGAACTAGGATAGGAAACTGAAACATTGTTTGCTCGAAAGAATCTCTGATTAAATCTTATCCATAAAATTTCTTCGCGAGTAATAAAGTGAAACAAATGCTAACGCATAAAATTTTTCTTAATCGATTAAAAGCGGTAGATAGAATGAGCTCTAGAGGGCGTGGGACGCCGTGGACGCGTGGTAGGGTAGGATGACGGTGTCCGAACCCGTCAGTCGGGACAAGGTTCGAGAAAATGAGGTACCATCGCCACCACCACCTCCTACTTTTAGAGTGAGGAGCCGGAGCGAGACCGGTGGTGAGTCGGTATCGCAAGTGTGTTGCGAGTCTTGGAGATGGTGGTCGGGCTGGTGGAAATGTAGGAGCTCGGAAATGTCCCCGGCGACTCCGATCTAACGGAGCGAAGGTATTCCGAGGTGTGTCGGGAGTGGCACCAGTGGTGGACATGGCTAGAGTCAACCGAAAGAATCATGGATGACCTTGACCGACCGAGGAAGAGAAGCCGAAGAAAGGCGTTGTCGCTTCTAAAGGATGAAGCGTATCGGTGGTGGCTTACGGTTCGAGATGGGGCTACAGCAGATGATTTGACACAGGAGTATTTCGTAACCACCTATCGAGAGAAAAAGTATGTGGGCATTAGCTACACCGACGCCAGAGAAAGGCTTTTCCGGGATTAGTGCAAGGAACTAAGTCCGTGTCGGAATATGAGGCGGAATTTCTAAATTTGAGTAGATATCGAGAGGCATCGTGGCTACCGAACATGAGCGCCGTGTCCGTTTTGAGGACGGACTCGAGATGATTTAAGGTTATCGATTGCCCCACAATGAGTTCGTGAGTTCTCATCTCTAGTGGAGAAGGCTAAGGTAGCCGAAGGAATCAAGGAGGCCGTGAGGCGTAACTATAGTAAGAACAATCGTAAGAGAAGTTTTGGGTCATTTGGATCAGCGAAAGTGCTCGAGAAAAAGGCTAGGCCAAGTGGGCCCAATCGGGTGACAAGGCCCACGATCGCTAATCGTGAGGCCGACTCGGTGCAATCGCTGTGGAAAGACCCATTGGGGAGGTTGTTGGACCGGTGACAAAGGATGTTTTGAGTGTGGGTCTTTGGAGCATCGCGTCAGAGATTGTCCCCAGAAACTAGCTAAGAAGCAGCCAGAGGGGCAGAACCGTGCTCAGGATAGAAATGTAGGACCACAGAGGGGTCGTGGTAATGGCAGAGGAAACAACGGTCCTAAGCGAGGTCGTGGAACTCAAGCGCGAGGTTCAGCAACACAGAGGCTAGGCGACTGGCTTAGTTTACTGCGGCAAGGTGTCGCGAAGAAGAGTGACGCACCGGATGTCATAGCCGATGCACGTTTCTAATTTTCGGTTTTCCTTATGTTGCATTGATTGATGTGGGCTCGGCGCACTCGTACATTGCTTGTAGTGTGGTAGGAACTATGGACCTAAACTCAAAGCGCTTCTAGGAGATGATTGTAGTTAGCCCCTTAGGTCACTCCGTAGTCGTGAGATAAACTCTATAGAGGCGTACCCCTAAAACTCCAAGGGGTAGTATTTGTAGCTGATTTAATGGAACTACCGTTTGGGGAGTTCGATTTGATCCTTGGTATGGATTGGTTGGTTAAGTACCAAGCGAATTTAGATTGCGCGGCTAAGCGCATGGTCCTTAAGACGGTGAAGGTGATGAAGTGGTTATGATAGGAGATAGAAGGAATTATCTATCCAATGTAGTGACTGCCTTGAAGGCTGAAAAGATGGTCAAGAAGGGTTGTGAGGCGTATTTGGTTCAAATCTGTGCTTTGGAAGCTAAGGGGTTAGTAATTGAAAAGGTCCGAACGGTTGGGGAATTTGCTGATGTATTCCCAGAAGAACTTCCGGGTTTGCCTCCGGATCGAGAAGTCGAATTCGGTATAGACTTGCTACCTGGAACGGCACCTGTGTCCATAGCACCATACCGAATGGCACCAAAGGAATTGGTGGAGCTAAAGGCTCAAATTCAGGAGCTCTTGGATAGAGGGTTTATACGACCAAGTATATCTCCGTGGGGAGCACCTGTGTTGTTTGTCAAGAAGAAGGACGGTTCCATGCGGATGTGCATCGACTACCGTCAGTTGAACAAGTTAACGATCAAGAACAAGTATCCGTTGCCTCGGATTGACGACTTGTTTGATCAAGCTGAAGGGGTGCCTCGGTGTTTTGAAGATAGACCTTAGGAGGATATCATCAACTTAAGGTAAAGGAGGTCGGCGTTCACAAAGCGGCATTCGAACTCGGTATGGGCATTTTGAGTTCTTGGTAATGCCATTGGGTTGACCAATGCACCGGCGGCATTTATGGACTTGATGAATAGAGTTTTCCAGCAGATACTTGGACCCGATTCGTCGTGGTGTTCATAGACGACATATTGGTTTATTCAAAGACAGAAGAGGAGCATGACAAGCATTTACGGATAGTTACGCAAGTATTGAGGGGAAGCGATTATATGCCAAATTCGGTAAGTGTGAATTTTGGCTTAGGAAGTGGCTTTCTTAGGTCATGTAGTGTCAGCTGAAGGAATTAGAGTGGACCCTCGCAAGGTTGAAGCAGTATTGGAGTGGAAACCACCTAGGACGGTGGCTGAAATACGAAGTTTTCTGGGTTTAGCAGGGTACTATCGGAGATTCGTGGAAGGATTCTCTCTAATAGCAGCGCCGTTAACTAAGTTGCTAAGGAAAGGTGTCCCATTTGTATGGACGGAGAAGCAAGCAAGAAAGCTTTGATAAGTTAAGGAAGATTTTGTGGAAGCTCGGTTTTGGTACACTGAAGCGGGAAAGTTATTCTGATTTATTGTGATGCATCTCACACCGGTTTGGGATGTGTGTTGATGCAGGATGGGAAGGTAGTAGCCTATGCATCCCGTCAATTAAGACCGCATGAGGTTAACTACCCAACTCACGACTTAGAGTTAGCAGCGGTCGTCTTCGCTCTGAAGATATGGAGACATTACCTGTATGGAGAGAAGTCGATGGTCTACACGGATCACGAAGCTTGAGGTATCTTCCGACTCGAAGGATCTCGAATCGAGAGGCGTCGGTGGATTGAACTACTAAAGGACTATGATTGTTCAATCGAGTACCATCCGTAAGGCTAATGTGGTAGCCGACGCATTGAGCCGGAAGGTGGTGACGGACTTAAGAGCAATGTTCGCTCGATTAAGTCGTATGATGATGGAAGTCTTTTGGCGGAACTCCAAGTAAAGCCGACTTGGGTTGAGGAGGTTAAGGAAAAGGTTAGTGGATGAGGGCTTGAGCTCTAAGAGGTACAAGTTCAAGGCGGTGGTTTGGAAGGGTACAATCTGTCTAGTGAAGGAGTGCTTTGTTTTCAAGGACGAGTATGTATGCCAAAGGATACGAATTAAGGCGAGAAAATTCTCCAAGATGCACATAGCAGCCCATACGCTATGCATCCTGGGGAAGCAAGATGTATG
This sequence comes from Gossypium sturtianum, assembly GCA_025698515.1. NCBI lineage: Eukaryota > Viridiplantae > Streptophyta > Magnoliopsida > Malvales > Malvaceae > Gossypium > Gossypium sturtianum. The sequence goes on from CM046948.1 coordinate 45,094,626, forward strand.
GAGATTTGCGGAAGCAGCTAGTGGCACAGGTTGAAGCGTGAGATAACGGAGTTCGTAGGAAGTGTCGACGTGTCAAGCAGGTTAAGGCTAAACATCGGTCACCATCGGGACTACTTCAACCGATAAAGATCCTCAATGGAAATGGGAGAGGATCACCATGGATTTTGTTAGTGGGCTACCCCACGCCCACCAAGAAGGATGCGATTTGGGTAATTGTGGATCGCTGACTAAATCAGCCCACTTCATGCCGGTGAGAATGGATTACTCACTCCGAAGCTAGCGCTAAGCCGTATGTGGGTGAAATAGTGAGGTTACATGGCGTGCGATGTCGATTATCTCGGATAGGGATCCCGATTCACGTCAAGGTTTTGGAAAGCGTTGCATCAAGCTTTGGGTACACGGTTAGATTTCGAGACGCTTTCCATCCACGATCGACGGACGATCGAGAAAGGGTGATCTGATTTTAGAAGACATGTTAAGAGGTCGTGTCTTGGATTTTAGTGGTAGTTGGGAGGAGTACCTACCATTAGCGGAATTCGCTTATAACAATAGTTATCAAGCGAGTATTCAAATGGCTCCATACGAGGCCCTATATGGACGAAAGTGTCGTACTCCTACATGTTGGACGGAGTTGGGAGAAAGACAAGTTCCGGGTCCAGAATTGGTAACCGAGACGGAAGACAAAGTCAAGGTGATTCGGTCTCGTCTCAAAGAAGCATCGGATAGGCGAAGTCTTATGCCGATCTCAAACGCAAGGAAATGGAGTATCTTTGTGGGAGACAAAGTCTTTACGAAAGTGTCGCCTTGGAAAAAGGTGTTGAGATTTGGACGGAAAGGAAGTTAAGCCCAAGGTTCATCGGGCCATATCTTGTTGTGAAGCGAGTAGGATCGGTGGCTTATCGGCTAGAGCTCGCCGCAGAGGCGAAGTCGATTCATGACGTATTTCATGTGTCAATCTTTGAGGCGGTATCGGTCAGATCCTTCGCACGTTGTGCGATGCGAGAGATCGAGGTGAACTCGGATTTATCTTTTGAAGAAGAACCGGTTCAGATTGTAGACCGAGAGGTGAAAGTTCTACGAAGGAAGGCAGTGCCTTTAGTGAAAGTGTTATGGCGGAACCACGGAGTGGAAGAAGCTACGTGGGAGCCCGAGGAGGTGATGCGGCGGCAATACCCCCATCTCTTTTGATCAAGGAATTTCGAGGACGAAATTTATTTTAAAGGGTAGAATCTGTAACATCCCAAATATGGGGTTATTTGGAATTTGACTATTTTCTTGTTATGAATCTGCTTTGTGATATTATTAATGGAATAATAGAGCTTAATTTAAGGCTTTGAGTGTGCCCGGTTTGATAGAGAAATTTCAGTTTTTAATTTTAAAAGAAGGAGCCTTAGTAAGTGGGTGTTATAAGAATAAATGTGGGTAATTTAACACTAATTAGGCCTTGGATAAGTGGCAAAGCAAGCCCACTTAAGAGCTAGCATGTGACGCCACATCAAGAGGAAGGGAGAGCCTTGGTTTGAGTCACGAAATCCTCCTTTTGTTTTTATTTGGACGGCACAAGGGGGAGAGTTTTTCTCCTTCAAACTCTTTTATTAAATAGTATTAATAAGAGATAATATGAGCATTGAAAATAGATTTTTAATTGTTTAATCTCAAGGATAATGGGAGATAAATGAGGATTACTAGGAGATTATTTTTATTAATTCAAAATTGTTTGAATTAAATCAAGTGGGTGGCCTAGAGAAAAACTAGGTGTTGGCCGAATGTGGGACTCCTTGTTGAAGAGGAGTGGACGGCTAGGAGACTGAGTATAGGGGGGGGAGAGTGCCGAATTCTCTTAAGGCACCTATTCATTTGATTCTTCTTCTTTTTCCCTTTGCAAATAGCCGAATTTCCTCTCTCTCATCTTCTAATATTTTTCCACTTCTTTCTCATTCTCTCAAAACCGAAACCACCATTGACATCTTCCTCATTTTCTTCTTTTTGCTTAACACCAAGAACCCCTCTACTCCTTTCTTTGCCGAAACCCCTATCTCCCTTTTCCACTATTTCTTTCTTTCCTCCTCTTTAGCCGAACATACTCCATTGTGGTGCCGAAATCTCTTTTCTTCCAAAAAGATCTACTTTGGCCGAATATCAAGTGGGCATAGGTTCTTCTCAAGAGTTCCTCTCCAATCAGTGGTAAAGGGTAAGTAATGGCCGAATGTCCATCTCCCCTTTCTCTTCTTTCTTTGTCGATTTCTTTTACAAGGGGAAGTGCCGATTTGGCAAAGGTTAACAAGGCTTCTAAACGTTGATAAACGATCTCTCCTAGGTACCCCAAGTTTGTGAAGAAGTCGACCCAAACTCCTAATCTCTAGCATTCGGCTTTGGTAAGTAGTGGTAAGAAGATTTCCTTTAGTTTACTATTCGTTTAAGCCAAAGGCTAATAACTCTAGTGATGGCCGAATGTAGGAGTGGAGCAGGAATCGCATACCAAGTACCGAAGTGAGTACTCAAGGGGTGATAGGTAAGGTTCGGGTTCATAAGGAACCCTTCTAATAATTTGACTTGGCCGAATAGGCCATAGTACTAATATGAGTATTTGGTCGAATATAGGGATCAGTAGATCTAGAGTGGCCAACGTTTCTTTTTTGATTTAGAGCATCCAGGGTGACAAGTGTGTACATACACACTTATAGCGATTAATGTTGTGTTATATATATATATATTGTATGTAAATCGCTTGATGTAGATGCGATTTGGTACCTTAACGGTACAAGTGAGGATCCCGTAAGTCTCTGTTGATATGAGATTACTTTATTGCTTTTGGGAAGCATGGTTCATTGATACATGTGATGAATGCATGAGATCTGCATTGTTAACTTGTTTACCTACTATGGGCTATATGAGAGAGGAGGGGGCAGTGATGTTTCGTGTTGACGAGCACAGTGTTTTGGTAACACACGCGTGACTATATGTCACAGAGGTTTGGTACCTCCAGAGGTTTGGCACCTCATAGCGACTTGTCCTCGTGGTTAACACCACCGTGGGTTGGCCCCACTTGAGATATGGGATCGTGCGCGGTGATTTGGTATCACACGATGGGTTGGCCCCATCACCCGATTTGTGTCTACGGACACCAGTGCTTTTGGTAGCACAATGTGACTATATGTCACCAAAGTGGTTTGGCACCACCAGTGTTTTGGTAACACATTGTGACTACGGTCACCAAAGTGGTTTGGTACCACATGGGGTAGACAAAGGCGTTTGGTTGGCTAGGTTGGGCACAGGATACTCGCATATTAACCGTTATATGTTGTGTATGAAATGTTGTTTTAAACGGGGAAGGGTTACATATCGAGTCTTGGTGACTCACCTTCTCCTTTAACATTTTTCAGTGACTCGTAGATGGCGGTTGAGGAGCCAGTTGGACTCGAGGTGGCCATGCAGTGGATTTAAATTTATTGAACTTTAAATTTGGTTATTTTTACTCTGGTTGTAATAAGGCCTCCATAAACTTTAGTTGTGTTTTTTTTTTTATGTTAGATGTTTACTTTAAACTATATTATTAAATCGAACTAAAATCACATGTTTCCTTAAGTTAACACGAAAAGTTTAATCGTGCCATCAGCACACTTGAAAGCCAGTATAACAATCGGACCTAATTAAACTTCCAACTTAAATCCAAGTATAGTTTTGGCAAGATAACCGAAAACGAGAAGTTTTCAATAAAAATTAAATAGGTATCGAAATGGTGATTCACAAGGTTTTCCTCCGTAACAAATCAAATTCGGTCGTAATGGTTGGGCCGGGTTTGGGTTGTTACAAATATACAACTCACGATGTTGGGATAATGATGATCTCAAGTCTGAGGATCATATACATATTAATCACTATGAGTAATGTTGTGACAATTACATAATAATCCAAGAAACATACTCATAGTGGGTCAGTCCAATATGTTGTTCTTTAACACACATATTCATGCATTGATTTTGACACTCCATATCAATGACAACTTTTTATCATCAATCAACTACATGTTAGTCTTAATGATTTATTGTTGTCCTAGTCAACAATAATACTTGACTAATGATCTTTTAAGAATAATAATATTATTCTCAAGACATTATTATAAAACAGTTTATTTGTACACACAGAAAAAAAAATTGAAATAGTAATGACAACGCCTTATATTAATAAACATGGTAAATCAAGTATTTTATTACAACCATCTCATGATTGATCTTTGGGCATACTCTTACAATCTCCCACTAGCACTAAGACCAATCACTCATATATCTAATACCAAGCGACTTAGTGTGACGATCATGCTTCTGGCTGTGTCGAGGCTTGGTTAGGGGATCAGCAATGTTATCATCTGTAGGTACTCTGCATATCTCTACATCCCCTCGATCGATAATCTCTCGAATAAGATGGTAGCGCCTAAGTATATGTTTGGATCGCTAGTGAGATCTGGGTTCTTTAGCTTGTGCAATGGCTCCATTGTAATCACATCGGAGTTCTATAGCATCTGATATGCTAGGCACAACCCTAGTCCAGTAATGAACTTCTTGATCCAAACCGCTTCTTTTGCTGCCTCACTGGCTGCAATATACCCGGCCTCTGTTGTAGAATCGGCTGCTGTACTTTACTTTGAAATCTTCCAACTCACAGCACCACCATTAAGGCAAAACAAAAAACCTGATTGTGATCGAGAATCGTCCTTGTCGGTTTGGAAGATGGCATCAGTGTAACCTTTTACACTTAACTCTTCCTCACCTCCATATATTAGGAATGTATCCCTAGTTCTTCTTAAGTACCTAAGGATATTCTTTACTGTGGTCCAGTGACATTCACCGGGATCTACTTGGTACCTGCTCGTCATACTTAAGGCATATGAGACATCTGGACGAGTACATAACATGGCATACATGATAGATCCAATAGCGGAAGCATATGGAATTTTACTCATGCGTTCTCTCTCTTGTGGAGTTGAAGGACACATTTCCTTCGAGAGTGAAATACCATGTCTCATAGGTAGGAATCCTCTCTTAGATTCTTCCATATTGATCCTTTTCAGTACTTTATCTATGTATGTACTTTGGCTTAGACCTAGTAGTCGTCTTGATCTATCTCTATAGATCTTGACTCCTAAGATGTAAGTGGCTTCGCCCAAGTCCTTCATAGAAAAAAAACTTCCTAACCAAGTCTTAATAGACTGCAAGGTAGGTATGTCATTTCCCATGATAAGTATGTCATCCACATACAGTACCAAGAATGTGATAGTGCTCCCACTAACTTTCTTGTAAACACATGGTTCATCTTTATTTTTGATAAAACCAAACTCTTTGATTGCATCGTTAAAACAAAGATTCCAACTTCGATAAGCTTACTTTAATCCATAAATGGATCTTTGTAGCTTACATATCTTTCTAGCATCCTTTGGATTGACAAAACCTTCAGGTTGTGTCATGTACACATCCTCTTCAAGTTTCTCGTTAAGGAAATCTGTTTTGACGTCCAGCTGCCAGATTTCATAAACATGAAATGCAGCTATGGCAAGCAAGATCCTGATAGATTTAAACATAGCTACAGGAGAAACGGTTTCATCATAGTCAAAACCATAAATTTGGTGAAAACCTTTAGCGACTAATCGCCCCTTGTATGTTTGTACATTACCATCCATGTCGGTTTTCTTTTTGAAAACCCACTTGCACCCTATAGGTTTAACCCCTTCGGGTGGGTCAATCAAAGTCCATACTTGGTTTTCATACATGGAATCCATCTCAGATCTCATGGCCTCAAGCCATTTCTCAGATTCTGGGCTCGTCACCACTTCTTGATAAGTCCTAGGCTCATCTTGATCTATAAGAAGAACGTCACCATGCGTGGTAATGAGAAATCCATATCTCTCAGGTGAATGGCATTCTCTTAAAGATCTGCGCGGTGGTTGTGTTTCTACAGCAGTTACTTGTTCCTCAATTTCTTGTGGAATTTGCTGTTGTTCTATCTCTGGTTCAGCGGTATCTTGTGATTCTCAAATTTCTTCAAGTTCAATCTTTCTCCCACTTCCTTTTCTAGAAATAAATTCTCTCTCTAGGAAGACACCAGTCTGAGCAACAAATGTTTTATTCTCAGTGATTAAAGAAATAATATCATTTGGTTTCTTTTGGATACCCCACAAAAATACACCTTTCAGATTTGGGTTCAAGCTTAGTAGACGTCTGACATTTAACATAAGCTTCGCAACCCCAAATTTTCATAAAAAACATACTGGGACGTTTCCCAGTCCACATCTCATATGGCGTCTTTTGAATCGATTTAGATGGAACATGATTTAGTGTGAAAGCAGCTGTCTCAAGTGCATGTCCCCAAAAGGAAGTCGGTAGATCAGCATGACTCATCATGGATCGAACCATGTCAAACAGAGTCTGATTTCTTCTCTCAGAAAATCCATTCCATTGAGGAGTACCAGGAGGAGTAAGTTGTGAGACAATCCCATATTCCTTCAAAAGATCATCAAACTCTAGGCTCAAATACTCTCCACCTCGATCAGATCGAAGTGACTTGATAGTTTTGCCTAGTTGATTTTGTACTTCATTTTTGAATTCCTTGAACTTTTTAAGGGACTCGGACTTATGGCACATGAGATAAACATACCCATATCTACTGAAATCATCGGTGAAAGTATCTTGAAGTAGTGAAATCCACCTCGCCTGTGTATTTATTGGTCCACATACATCAGAATGTATTAGGCCCAATAAATCACTAGCTCATTCACTTTTACCAGTAAAAGGAGATTTAGTCATTTTTCCCAATAAGCAAGATTCACATACTTCAAATTGTTCAAAAACAAATGAATCCAAGAAACCATCTTTATGGAGTTTGGATATGCGTTTCTCACTTATGTGGCCCAAACGACAATGCCAAAGATAAGTTTGATTTGAGTCATTTATTTTAGATCTTTTAGTATTTATGTTGTAAATGGGATTCATTTGATCTAAAATATAGAAGCCATTAATCAATTGTGCCGAACCATAAAAAACATTATTGAGATAAAAGGAACAAAAATTATTCTTAATAATTATCTCAAAACCAATTTTGTCTAGACAAGAAATTGAAATAATGTTTTTAGTCAAACTGGGCATAAAATAACAATCCTCTAAACAAAAATCAAGTCCACTAGGCAAAGATAAAGTATATGTTCCTACAGCTAATGCAGCAACTTTTGCTTCATTTCCAACTCGCAGGTCCACATCTCCTCTAGCCAAAGTCCTACTCATTTGTAGTCCCTGTACAGAAGTACAAATATGAGAACCACAACCAGTATATAATACCCAAGAAGTAGTAGTTGATAAATTAATATCAATAACATAAATACCTAAAGCAGACGTTCCGCTTGTTTTGGCCTTCTTGACTTCCTCAAGATAGATAGGGCAGTTCTGCTTCCAATGTCTAGTCACACCACAATGAAAGCAGTTTCTTTCCTTAGACACCCCACCTTTAGGTTTCAGTGCAGCCTTTCCTTTTCCAGGTTTGGGCCTACCTTTGCCCTTGGTCTTTGTCTGAACTTTGGCCTTTCCCTTGCCCTTGTTGTTACGGACCATCGGTATGGGCTTGGGTCCAACCTTTTCATGTTGCCTTGATGAGTTTCGTAACATCTTGAGCAATCGTGGCAGAAGTCTTGTCAATTTCATTCATATTGAAATTGAGGACAAAGTGGCTATAGCTATCCGGCAACGATTGCAGAATAACATCAGTGGCCAACTCTTGGCTCAATGGAAACCCAAGCTTAGACAGGCTTCCAATATAGCCAATCATCTTAAGGACCTGAGGTCCTACTGGGCTTCCTTCAGCTAGCTTACATTGGAATAGGGCCTTAGAGATATCGAACCTCTCTTGTCGTGCTTGCCCCTGATAAAGTTCTTTCAGGTGCTCGATCATATCATAAGCAACCATGTCCTCATGTTGCTTCTGAAGCTCAAGATTCATAGTGGCAAGCATAAGACATCCAACGTCTACCATGTCATCGAGACACTTCTTGTAAGCATCTCTATCAGTCCTGGAGGCATTAGCGGGTGGTTCATTAAGAAGTGGTTGTTCAATGACATATAATTTCCGTTCTTATTTGAGGACAATCCTCAAGTTACGGAACCAGTCAAGAAAGTTCAAACCATTCAATTTGTCCTTCTCAAGGACCGATCTCAATGAGAGTGTATTAGTGTTTGCAGCCATAATATATCTACAACAATAAAATATGCGTGTGAGTAAATTTACCAAGTTTATATCAATCATTAAAAAGACTTTATTAAATGATGTTCCCACTATTTTATTTCAAAATTAATAACCCTCATGTATTAATTTCGGAAATACTTTCTCAAAAGTATTTCTAGTGGGTTAAGGATCCATATTTCACCTCCTCTTAAGTCAGCTTTGGCTTTACTCTCAAGACTATGGTTATTTAGGTAAGCAACATTTGCTAATTACATCATATGTAACTCCTAATATTTGGTGAACAACTCTTGTTCAAATCATCTTATGATTTATCCAATTTACTTGCCTCTAGGTTTCTAATCCTATTAGAGTAACCTAGTTAAGTCATTAACCAATTTTTTAACCAGCGAATATCACTTGTTTATTGTTCGCGTTTAACCAAGATAAATACTAGTACTTCGCTTTGGCAGAACCTACATAGTATTGATCGAGGCCTTAACAAGGGCAAAATTGGAAGGCCATGTTGACTTAATATTTTAATAGAGGGATTTTATTAAGGTTGTTGCATCTCACCAATTATGGTCTACTTTAGTCCATTTAGTCTTTTAATTGATCTCATCAATTAATGGGGTTTATTATTAACAAATTTTAATATATTTAAAAATGGCATGCTTTAGACATCCATAGCATCTCATACATGAATAAATAAAGCAATAAATAAATGAAATAGTTATAGCCCATAAACTAAGGTGGTTCAACCCAAGCCAATGGGAGAACCAAAAGAAAACCTAAAGGTGTAAGCCATTTCACAAGCTATCGGTCCACACTAGTTGTCCCATCTTCCTTCTCGTCTAGCCCACAGTAACTCTTGAAAATTACAATATGCAGAAACTCGTTTTACATATGAGGGAGTAAGATGAGAAGAGAAATACAAGAGAATAGTTGTAAGGCACGACACGGAGGCCGTATTTATAAAAAAAATACAACCTTTTATCAAATGGGTCATCGGGCTATAACTATGTATTCCAAACACCGTGCATGTCAAAAATAGCATATATAATTCAACGTTTTGCTAAAGTGAATTATAAAATATCCTTTCAACCTTTTTTGGCCCACCAAGTTTTTTTTTTATTAATAATTATTAATAAAACATACTGTATGAAGATGGGGTCTGAGGCAGTTGGAGGAAGCGGGCCGAAGGTGTAACAGTCCTAATGTGACCCTAATCGGAACGATGGTTTCGGGACCACAAATTTGAGTCCAAAAAATATTTAAATATTATTTTCTATGTTTATTATATGTGAATTATTATGTGTGAAAGTTTCGTATGAAAATTTGATTGTTTGTGTGCTTAATTTAATAAAAGGATTTAATCGCATAAAGTATAAAAGTTACAAACTATAGTGAAAAGTGTCTATTTTCTAGTGGCTTCTTAACATGAAGTTCTTAAAGGGAAAATAGCCCATTATCTAAGGTAGTGGACGGTTTAAGACACCATTACCCTTAGTATATATGTTAGTTTTATTTTAAGTAAAAGGTTATTTAAGTAATTGAACAATAAACATAATATATGTTAAAAGAAAACAAAATAAAGCCATTATCATTTTGGCTTCTTCCTTGGCCGAATGTGAACAAAGAAAAGAAAGGTTGGAGCTTTGTATATTCGGCGACTTACAAGCCAAATTAAAGGTTAGTTTTTAATAGGTTTTTGATATTTTTTACGTTTTTGTAATCGTTGCTTCGAGAACTTCAAAACCCATGTCTTAATTTCATGAATTGATGATGTTGGTGTAAAATGCCTGTTATGTTGAGTTTCATGATGTTTTATGGTGTTAAATGATAGATATATAATTGATGAACATACTTTGTTCTTGAATTTTTGATGAATTTGGCTAAATAGGGCTAAATTGAGAAAATAAATCTTTGAGGGGTTAAAATGAGAAATTAATGAAATGTAGGGACTTATAAGACCATGGGGAAGACTCGGCCTAGCTATATTGTTGGGAGATTTTACATATTTTGTGTTTTGTGCAAATAGGACTAAATTGTAAAAATGTGAAACATTAGGGGCAAAATGGTAATTTGCCCATTTAGGTGTTTTTGAATTAAATTGAAATGAAATGTGTTTTAATGAGCTTAAATTGAATATGTTTAGATCAAGAACAAAGAAAAACGGACTTGGATCGGGGAAAGACGAAAGTAAACGAATAACCGGTTCTTGTCGTCCGACGATACTCGAGGTAAGTCTTTAAGCAAATTAATATCGTTAATATTAGTTAAAACCTTGATTATATTTTGAATTATGAATTTATAAGTGTGAAATAGGCTAAAGACGAATATGATAAGTGATTTTTAAAAGTGAAAGGTAGTTATATTTAATTAAAGTTGATATGTGTATGATATGATTTATTTATATTGATACTTGGGCTTTGAGCCTAGCAGGCCTTATGCCGGTGAAGTGTATCGAGCTTATTGCCTAGCAGGCCTTGTGACGGTGAAGTGTATCGGGCTTATTGCCTAGCAGGCTAAATGCCGGTGATTAAATTTCAGACCCCAGGTCTAGCAGGCTAAGTACCGGTGTGTGTTTCAGGCTTTGTTGCCTAGCAGGCTTAATGCTGGTGATTTAAAATAAATAGCGGGATCATGGATCAATACCAAGGTGAATTTATTTACTGCAAATAAGCTAAATGTTCAGGTATGTATAAACTTTATAGTTACAAGGAATAAGGTAAGTTGTTATATTACTTCTCGAAGTTAGTAATATGAAATATAATTGAGGTATTTTTGTAAGGTTTTTAATATGTGCATGTGACTTTGCAAATAATGAGTAATAATATATATTAGAAATTGATCTTGGTTGTGCCTTTGAAATTCGGCGTTATGTGTAAATGCAATGTGTGAGGGTAATGGATATGTTTACATATGTGTATTATTGATTACATGTGGTTGACATGTATATTGCGCTTATTAGATTTGGTTAGATGTGGAAACATATTAAATTTAAGTGTACTAGGTGAGTTTGCTTATTTAAGGTGATATGAGGATAATTTGAGGTAGTCAAAGAAAAGGCATTAGCATTCGGCATTAGAAGACCATATTAGTATTAAGTTTTAAAAACAAAAATAAAATGTTATGATATTAATTATGGTTTTGTAAATGCTTGAATTATTACATGATTTAATATTTTTGCTTAAGACTTACTAAGCTAGTAGCTTACCTTGTATGATATGTTTTCACTTTGTTTTATAAATTTTGTTCCGGCTACAAGCTCAGTGGATCGTCATCAAAGTCTACCACGCTATCGACATATTTTGGTACCTTAAAAGTTGAATTTTCGAACTTAAGGCATGTATAGGCTAGCTTAACGTTTGAATGATATTTTGTCGTTGTATATAAGCCATGCGAAAATGGCTCGTCTTATTATTAATAATCTAAAGTATGCAAATCTTGATTAAGGTACGAGTGCAAGTTATATTTGGATGATGAATATGGATGAGTTTAAAATCATGCTAAGCTTAAGGTTAGTATATGTATGTTTGATATGAAGTCACATATATGAATCTTTGCTAGTTCTTTGAAAAGTGAATATTTTTAAATGGGATAGTATATTCGGTTATGAATGATATTGGTACATGTGTATTTTATTTTAAAATTCAATTGATATGATTCGATAATGAAATGGTTAAATTATGGTGCTATGGTTCGGTTATAATCGACCTTGATGCATGATTATTAAACGGGTAGAATTCGGTAATTTAAGCAAGTGTATTTTATAGTACATTATTCAGGATGGATGTTCTTAATTTGTCTTTTTGGTAAAGATAATTGTTGAATGTGATTAATTAGGCTTGTTTGGTAGCTGGTCATATTACGTGATTGAAAACATTAGGTGTTGCATTATGAACATTGGTATATGCGCATATGGATGTGATTTAGGTTATGAATTGATAAATGATAAATTTGATTATATATAAGGTTTAAGCATGGTTAAATATATTTATATATATATATATATATGTATATTTAGTTTTGTTATTTGACATCTTACTTAGGTATATTAATTATAAATATGAGAAATTTCAATCATTGAAAATTTGATGACTAAATGAATAGTGGTGGGCATAGTCAATGAAAATGTTTCTTTGTAAATCTTGGATAAATATTTTATGAATTGTTTATAAATGTTTGATTATGCTATGAAAGCACATTACATTTATTGTATTTGGTCATGTTTATTTGAGATGTTAATAATTGATATGACTTGTACTATGCTTGGTAATGCCTCATAACCCTAATCCGGCGATGGAATCGGGTTAGGGGTGTTACATTTGGTTGGTATCAGAGCTTACGGTTTAGTCAATTCTAGGACTACCGTAGCGCGTGTGAGTCTAGCTATACATGCCTTAACTTTATAATACGATAGTGTGGTGACTTCTGACATTTAAATTGTGTTTTATATAGTAAATGGATCCTGACAGAGCCGTAGCTGATGATGTAGAGAGCGTAACGCCTAATCCCGCACATGGGTCAGCGCCGGTAGACTCTTGACCTATCTCGGGTAGCCATGAGGGGGAGGCTAAGCAAGCCTTCTACCAGATGATGAATGAATGGTTTACCCAATTTATTCGGACTAATCCGGCTGTACAACAACCTCCACCCCCGAGTAATCCAACTCCGATACCTTCAGCACCTCCGATGATAGATCCGATGAGATCTAGCAGGCCTCCTGTTGATAAAATCAGGAAATATGGGGCCGAAGAATTTAAAGCCAATGATGATGACGACGCGGAACGAGCTGAGATGTGGCCTGATAATACTATCCGTGTGCTCGATGAGCTGTCATGTACTCTCGATTTAATGCTTGAAGTGTGCTATATCCTTGTTACGGGACACCACATATCACTGGTGGAATACACTAGTATCGGTGGTTCCAAAAGAAAAGGTGACTTGGGATTTCTTTCAGACCGAGTTCCGTAAGAAATATATCAGTCAGAGATTCATTGATTAGAAACGAAAAGAATTTTTGGAATTGAAACAGGGCCGAATGACCGTGACTGAGTATGAAGAAAAATTTGTTAGACTGAGCCGATATGCCCGTGAATGTGTGTCAACTGAAGTCATTATGTGTAAAGGATTTGAAGACGGTCTGAATGAAGATATTAAGTTGCTAGTTGGCATACTCGAGATTAAAGAGTTCGTGGTACTTGTCGAACGAGCTTGCAAAGCCGAAGAGCTTGGGAAAGAGAAAAGAAAGGCTGAAATGGAAGCTAGAGACATTCGTAAAAGATCATCGAGTAAGACATTTCATTCGGTATCCAAGAAATTCAAAGATGAATCTGGTCGACATAGATTTACTTTAGACTTATCCAGATGAGATCGACCACCTGTGGGTTCTCAAGCTACTTCGATGGCCAGTGTTGGTAATGTCCAGCAGAATCGGGTTGAATGCAAGCATTGTGGTAAATGGCATTCAGGGAGTTGTAGATTTCGTGATCGGTCTTGCTTTAAATGTGGATCATCGGATCATTTTATTCGAGAGTGCCCGATGCTATCTGAGTAAAATACGGCTCAGAATACAAGACCGAGCAACGCGTCAAGACGAGCGCGCACCACCCGCACATTCGGGAATTTAGGTGGCAGTCTGAGAGGAACAAAGGACACTGCAGTTCGATCAGAGGCTCGAGCACCTGCTAGGGCATATGCTATTCGCACTCGGGAGGATGCTGCTTCTCCAGATGTTATTACCGATACTTTCACTCTTTATGATACTACTGTGATTGCATTGATTGATCCGGGTTCAACTTATTCTTACCTGTGTGAAACATTAGTATCCGAGAAGACTCGCTCGTTGAGTCATCGAGTTTGTAATTCGAGTATCAAACCCCTTGGGTCGGTGCGTTCTAGTCGACAAAGTGTGTAAAGGCTGCCCGTTGATGATTCAGGATTCATGCTTTCCATCTGATTTGATGTTGTTGCCTTTCGATGAATTCGATATAATTCTGGGAATGGACTGGTTGACTTTGCACAATGCTGTTGTGAATTGCAAAAGAAAGACCATTGATTTAAGATGTCAGAACGGTGAAATTATTCGGATTGAATCTAACGATTTGAATGGGTTACCGGCAGTAATATCCTCGATGTTAGATCATAAGTATGTGAGAAAAGGGTGTGAAGCTTACTTGGCTTATGTGTTGGATAGTAAAGTTACTGAGAAGCAGATTGAATCCGTACTAATTGTGTGCGAGTACCCAGATGTGTTTCTTGAAGAACTACCGGGGTTACCATCTGTTCGAGAAATAGAGTTTGGTATTGAATTAGTACCGGGGACGACTCCGATTTTAATAGCTCCGTATCGGATGGCACCTACAGAATTAAAAGAGTTGAAAGCACAGTTGCAAGAGTTAACAGATAGGGGCTTTGCACGATCGAGCTTCTCTCCTTGGGTGCACCGCTTTATTTGTGAAAAGAAAGATGGGACTATGCGAATGTGCATCGACACGATGACTCAACAAGGTAACTATAAAGAATAAATACCCGTTGCCACGGATCGATGATTTGTTCGATCAGTTGAAAGGGGCTTCAGTGTTTTCAAAGATAGATTTGAGGTCGGGTTATTATCAGTTGCGCGTCAAAGATTCCGATGTGCCAAAGACAGCTTTTCGAACAAGGTACGGGCACTATGAGTTTTTGGTTATGCCTTTCGGACATACTAATGCACCTGCTGTTTTTATGGATCTGATGAATCAGATTTTCAGACAGTTTTTGGATCGGTTTGTAGTAGTGTTTATAGATGATATTCTGATCTACTCCAGAGATGAAACCGAGCATGCTGAGCACCTGAGACTTGTGCTACAAACCTTGCGAGATAAACAGTTGTATGCAAAGTTTAGTAAATGTGAATTTTGGTTGAACGAAGTTAGCTTTCTAGGCCACGTTGTTTTAGCAGCAGGCATTCGGGTGGATCCGAATAAAGTATCGGCTATACTTGATTGGAAACCACCAAGAAATGTTTCTAAAATTCGAAGCTTTCTGGGACTTACTGGTTACTACAGACGATTCGTGAAGGGTTTTTCTATGATAGCCACACCTTTGACAAAGCTATTACAGAAAGATGTCAAGTTTCAATGGTCAGAAAAGTGTCAGAAAAGCTTTGATCAGTTGAAAACTCTTCTGACCGAAGCTCCAGTGTTAGTTCAGCCTTAATCTAGTAAAGAATTTGTTGTTTATAGTGATGCTTCTTTAAATGGTTTGGGTTGCATTTTGATGCAGGAAGGCAAAGTCGTAGCCTACGCTTCGAGACAATTAAAGTCGCATGAAAGAAATTACCCGACACATGATTTGGAGCTAGCAGCCATTGTATTCGCGTTAAAGATTTTGCGTCATTATCTATTTGGTGAGAAATGTCATGTCTATTCGGATCACAAAAGTTTAAAGTATTCGATGACTCAAAAAGATTTGAACTAGAGACAACGCAGATGGTTAGAGCTGTTGAAAGATTACGAATTAGTGATTGACTATCATCCTGGGAAAGCTAATGTTATTGCGGATGCCTTAAGTCAAAAATCATTATTTGCTCTTCGTGCATTGAACGCACATATGGTTATGTCTGATGATGGTTCGGTAGTAGCCGAATTAAAAGCAAGACCGTTGTTTATTCAACAAATTTGTGATGCCCAGAAAGTTGACAAAGATTTGTTAGGAAGGCGAGTTCAGTGTGAAAGCAATGTTGAGTCAAAGTTTCGAATAGATGAGAATGACTGTTTGAAGTTCAAAGACCGAATGTGTGTTCCGAGGAATTTAGATTTGATTCAGATGATATTGAATGAAGTTCACAGTAGCCGATTGTCTATACATCCGGGTAGCACGAAAATGTATAATGATTTGAAACAGTTTTATTGGTGGCTTGGTATGAAACGGGACATATCTGATTTTGTCTCGAAGTCCTTAGTTTGTCAGCAAGTAAAGGCCGAACATCAGGTACCTTCTGGGTTACTTCAGCCGATCATGATACCTGAATGGAAGTGGGATAGAATTACTATGGATTTTGTATCAGGCTTGCCTATGACACCGAGCAAGAAAGATGCAATTTGGGTTATAGTGGATAGACTAACCAAATCAGCTCACTTTGTTCCAGTTCATACGGACTATTCGCTCGATAAGCTTGCGGAGTTATATGTATCTCAAATTGTGAGATTACATGGTGTGCCGATCTCTATTATTTCAGATAGAGACCCGAGATTCACGTCGCGGTTTTGGAAGAAATTGCAAGATGCTTTAGGTACTAAACTACACTTTAGCACTGCTTTTCATCCGCAGACAGATGGTCAATCTGAACGAATTATTCAGATACTTGAGGATATGTTGAGATGTTGTATTCTCAAGTTTGAAGGTACGTGGGAACGATACTTACCTTTGATTGAATTTACTTATAATAATAGCTTTCAATCTAGTATCAAAATGGCACCCTACGAAGCTTTGTACGGTCGTAAATGTCGTACACCTTTGTACTGGACTGAACTCAGTGAAAACAAGATACACGGGGTTGATATGATTAAAGAGACTGAACAGAAAGTGGCTGTGATCCGTGATAGTTTGAAAGCTGCATCGATCGACAAAAGTCATATGCAGATTTAAAACGTAAAGACATTGAGTTTCAGGTCAGAGATCGAGTATTTTTGAAAGTTTCTCCGTGGAAAAAAGTGCTTCGATTTGGACATAAAGGCAAATTAAGTCTGAGATTCATCGGACCGTATGAGATCATTGAACGTGTTGTAACATCCTAAATCAGGGCCTTTGCATTTTATGTGTTTGTATGTGAATACTATGTTTGACATGCTAGTTTAGGGTACTTTAGGGTCCAGGAATGAGTTAGGGGTGTTTGAGTCTTGGTGAAAATTTGCTTTTTGAGCACTTTTAGGGAAGCTGGCTGAATTGGGCCTTAAGGGATATTGTTTGTGTTGGATGACACAAAGGAGTGCCTTAGCAAAGTGGCAAGGAGGCGCCACTTAGATCTCAGGGAAGTGACGCCTCAGGGAAGCTGGAGGGACTTGGTTCGAGCTGCAGGAATTCCCTTTTGGGAATTTCTTTTTGACGCCAAGGCAAGGGAGAGTTACACTCAGCATGGACTCTGGTTGATGAGTATTGAATGGGTCAATATCTTTGAATAAGTGGAAGAGAGCAATTCAAGGATTTTGAATTATTCAAACAAGTTTGAATGTGTGATCAGGAGAAAATTAAGGAGAAAAACAAGGGATTGAGCAAGGGGTGTAAGTGATGGCCGAAATTCAAATGTTTGGTGTAGGAGGGGGGATCGGTTTGGCCTATGTTGGAGTGTGCCAAAATTTACATTGGCCATAGGACCCTGTAGTGTCATCTTTGTGCAAATTTTGGGTTTGGGAGGTAGGTGCCGAATGTGGTTTGTTTTTCCTTGTGCCGAAAGTGTCTAAGGTGTCCAAGTGGGTTCTTTTTGTTTTGAGTTTTATTTCTCTTCTTATTTTCTTTTCTCTGAAACACAAATCTCTCACTATTTCCGAAATTCTCTTGACTTACACTCTCCATGATTCTTTCTTCTTCTTCTTCTTCTTGTTCTCCCTAAAAGCCGAAACCCTTTTTCTCTAAAAGCCGAAACCCTTTTTCCCTTTTCTTCGTTTTCCTTTGAGCACCATAACCGCATCTATTATTCATCTTTTCTTCTTTTTCCTTTTTCTATTTCAAAGCCGAAAACCCTAACTCCATTCTCATCTTCATTCTCTGTGCAATAGCCGAATATCCCCATCATAAATTCTCTTATCTGATTTCTCTCTACAAACTGAATCTTCATGGCCTTCTCTTCTTCATCTTTTCTTTTGATCACTTCTAAAACTGAAAAATCCTAAGTTCCATTGGTAGTTCTTTTTCGGCTCTTTCATTCTCTTCCCTGCTTTGCCGAATCTTCTCTTCTACTGTGCTAGTGCCGAATTCTCTTAGGTGATAATTGGATCTCCTGTGTTAAGGTTAGTGGCGATTTCTTCTGTATCTTTATCTTCTCTTTCGGTTTGGGGAGCCAAAGCCGAATGGCTAATTGGCCTAATGTTTGGGGGCTTGGCCGAATGTAGGTGGAATGGGGTGTCGCATTCCTTTGGAGACTTTCGAGATTCGCTTGACTTGTGGATCAAGCCTAAAGCTTCATCTTTTATCGATCTAAGTAAGGAGATCTTTTCTGCTAACGTGTTAATCTATTCACATTTACCCTATGTGTTAACTCGGTCTTCTGACCAAGATTTTTTCCATAGACTCGAATGCCAGTAATTCTAAGGAGGGGGTTGGACCCGTAAACCCAGCCCCTAAGTTTAAGAAGCGAGCAGTGTCAGTAGTTTGGGATTAACCACCGGGTTATGGGCCGGCTTCTGAACAGAATCGTAGGCAGATAGCTGTGGTTTCGATTAGCGATAGTTTCGACGTAGAGAGCGTGATATTACGTGTTATCAGGTGTGTAACTCTCACACACTTCATATGTTATTTTGTTAGTTGTTAGTATGTCTGAAAGCCGAAGTGACATTCTGGGTCACTAAAATACCCTTGTGGGTAAGAGCGAGGACTCCGGGTAAGTCTATTATGTTTTTGTATTAATAAATGCATATATGGAAACCTGAATGTGCCATGTTAATTAATCTTTAAGCATGATCACACCATAATATAAAGCATGTACATGAAAATAGGATACGATGAGAAGAGGGAGGAAACATGATCTTTTCAGACTGTTACCAGTGGTTAGGTACCACAAGTGGGTTGGCCCCACATATGATTATTTGTGACTTTTGTCACCAGTGGTTAGGTACCACTAGTGGCTAGGTGCCACAAATGTTGGTAGACACAAGAGAAACGGATGGATGCCTAGGTTGGTTGGGTTGCATGGCATACTTACTTTGCATATGAATCTGTGTGAGGGCCTAATATCTTTTGGATGGGGATTTACACACTGAGTCTCGGTGACTCACCCCTTCCGTTAATCTTTTCAGGTAATCCTTAGACTGCGGATACGGAGCCGAGGTGGACTCGAGGTGGCCATGCATAATATTTTGGATTTTACATTAATAGTTAATTTGGAGTTATTTTTCTTTAATTTGGATTTTTGGTAATGTAATAAGGCCATTTAAACGTTGGTTTGGTTTTTACTTATTTTATATATTTTCTTCTACTTTATCAGATTATTAAGACACATTTAATACGGTTTCGAAATAGGTGATTTCCAAAATTTAAAGAACTTCGGGATTTTCAAGATTTTACAATTGAGTAATTTAATATTCGGGTTTTTAATAACAAGGCAACTCAACTTTTCAAGCTAAGATTCAAGATTGTTTTCAAATGATCACTCAATACAAACTCTGTTTCTATAAAATCAAAGATTTTTTTTCCCAACTCATGACAATAACTCTGTTCTCAAAAATGTTTTCTTCCCTGTGACATGCCAGATTCGATCGTAGCATTTTGACCGAGTTTGGGGTGTTACAATTGTGGTATCAGAGCCAAGTTCAAAAGCTCGGCTGTGGGTATAAGGCCCAAATTATTTTTCAATAGAGGGTTTGCAAAATGGTTTCGATGAAATACATGTTTTTGGGAAGCATGGCACCTGAGTCTCCGGCACCGATCCGCGACGGTAAGTTTTCTAATTATTGATTGTATGATTTAATTATTTTGCGATATGATTGTATCGAGATAGGATTACTAGTATTAGAAAACCCTACTTTAGAGATTGAAGCTCTGTAGGAATGTATGTACTCGCGGAAAAATTACTCGAATATATACTCATAAGACGATTCAGTAATAAGCGAGTGGAGGAAGCTAATTCATAAAATTTTCCTAAATTAGATTAAATCGTGAACGTTAGTCATGAGCACTTTCGGGACGTGGGCGTAACGCACGTGGTCGTGGTAGGGGTAGGATTATCGTGATCGGAACCGGTAGGGTCCGCCATGGGTCGAGAATGAGGTGCCGCCATCGCCAAAGCAAGTGGAACCGAGTTTCAGGACCAAAGCGAGTTGAGATGACGCGGTGTCTCAAGCGATGCTACGGTCTTGAGAGAGTTCTTTGGAGCGAGCATGGGTACGGGGTTCGAAAATGTGTCTCAAACGACTCGAACCAATGGAGCGGAAGTGTTTAGGGGTTTTCGTGTAGCCCCCCCAACGCAAATGAACATTTGGTTTAGGCGATCGAGCGCATAATGGATGATCTTGACTTCACAGTTGAGGAGAAGTTGAAAGGGATCGTGTCTCTTCTTCAGGACGAATCCTATCAGTGGTGGCTCACGATCAGGGATGGTGCGATGGCCGATGATATCACCTGGGATTTCTTCAAAGCAGCATTTTAGATGAAGTACGTCGGGTCTAGTTATGTGGATGCGCAGCGTTAGGCATTTTTGAATCTGGTTCAGGGGAGTAAGTCAGTGTCCGAATACGAGGCGAAATTCTTACGGTTAAGCCGTTATGCCCGGGGTATTGTGGCTACGGACCATGAGTGTTGTGTTAGGTTTGAGGACGGGTTGAGAGATGAGCTGCGGGTGTTGATTGCTCCACAGCGAGAGAGGGAATTTACTGTCCTTGTAGAAAAGGCCAAGATAGCCAAGGAGGTGAAGCAGTCCGAGAAATAGCATCGGGACAGAAATAGGAATAAAAGGAGTTTTGGGCCATCAGGGTCTGCTGGGGGTTTTCAGAAAAGGGCTAGATTAGGCGGGTCGAGTTAGGCGTGCAAGCTCTTTGCTAATCGCACACCGCAAAGGTGCTCGATGCGGGAAGTTTCATTCGGGAGAGTGTTGGACAGGTAACAGAGGATGCTTCGAGTGTGGGTCGATGGACCATCGGATAAGGGATTGCCTGCGGAGGCCAGTTAGGACACAGTCTAAGGGTTAAGGACGTGCACAATACAGAAGAGATGGTCAGCAACCGCAGAGGGGTCATGGTCCAGCCAGAGGGGGTAATGGTTTCGGTCGAGGCCGTGGAGCACCGGGCAGAGGTACTGGGAATACGGATGCAAGATAGCCTGGGTTGGTCTATGCGGCTAGGCATCGAGAGGAGGGCAACGCACCGGACGTCATAACCGGTACGTTCTTAATTTATGGGTTGCCTTATACTGCCTTGATTGATATTGGTTCGACGCACTCTTATGTTGCTAGTACTATAGCGGGAACTCTAAACTTAGATTATGAGACTTCTTCTAGGGAGATGACTGTAATTAGCCCTCTAGGTCACTCTGTAGTAGTGAATAAACTGTATAAGGATGTACCCCTAGAACTTCAAGGGGTAGTGTTTCCGGCTGATCTGATGGAACTGCCATTTGGGGAGTTCGATTTGATCTTAGGTATGGATTGGTTAGTAAAATATCAAGCAAGTTTGGATGTGCGCACCAATCGCATGGTCTTTGAACTGTCGAGGGTGAAGAGGTGGTGGTGATAGGTGAGAGAAGGAACTACCTATCTAATGTGGTATCCGCTTTGAAGGCCGAGAAAATGGTGAGGAAAGGATGTAAGGCGTTTGTGGCTTATGTTTGTGCTTTGGAGGTTAAGGAATCAACTATGGGGGATGTCCGAACGGTAAAAGAATTTTCTGATGTTTTTCCAGAAGAGCTTCCGAGATTGCCTCCAGATCGCGAGGTTGAGTTTGGTACTGACCTTCTACCCGGAACAGCGCCAGTGTCTATCGCCCCATATAGAATGGCGCCGAAGGAGTTAGTGGAGCTGAAAGCGCAGATTCAGGAGTTGTTAGACCGGGGTTTTATCCGGCCGAGTGTATCGCCTTGGGGAGCACCCGTGCTTTTTGTATTGATTACCGTCAGTTGAATAAGTTGATGATCAAGAATAAGTATCCGTTGCCGAGGATAGACGACCTGTTCGACCAACTTAAGGGAGAATCAGTCTTTTCCAAGATAGATCTGAGGTTGGGGTATCACCAGCTTAAGGTCAAGGAGGTGGATATTCATAAGACGGCATTTCGTACTCGCTATGGTCACTACGAATTCTTGGTGATGCCGTTTGGATTGACCAACGCACCAGCAGCATTTATGGATATGATGAATCGGGTTTTTCAACCGTATCTGGATCAGTTTGTCGTAGTGTTTATAGACGATATTCTGGTGTACTCGAAGTCCGAGGAGGAGCATGATGCACATCTTCGTGTGGTTTTGCAAATTTCGAGGAGAAGCGATTATTCGCAAAGTTTAGTAAGTGCGAGTTCGCTAAGGGAAGTTACCTTTTGGGTCATGTGGTGTCGGTGAGGAATTAGGGTGGACCATCGAAAGATTGAAAGCCGTGTTGGATTGGAAACCACCTAAGTGCGTGGCGTAGATTTGAAGTTTTCTTGGTCTAGCAGGTATTACGTGAAGGTTTGTGGAAGGGTTTTCTTTGAGTGCAGCACCGTTAACCAAGTTGTTAAGGAAAGGGGTTCCGTTTGTGTGGTCTGACAAACAACAAGAAATTTTTGAGAAGTTAAAGAGGATTTTAACAGAAGCTCAGGTGTTGATTCAGCCTGAAGCGGGGAAAGAGTTTACTGTCTATTGTGATGAGTCGCATACAGGGTTAGGATGTGTGCTGATGCAAGAGGGGAAGGTAGTAGCGTATGCTTCTCGATAGTTGAGGCCTCACGAAGTGAATTATCCGACGCATGACCTGGAGCTAGCTGCAGTGGTTTTCACCCTGAAAATCTGGAGACATTACTTGTATGGGGAGAAGTCTATTGTTTACACGGATCACAAGAGTTTGAAATACCTCCTTACTCAGAAGGAGTTGAATTTAAGGCAGCGAAGGTGGATCGAGCTGTTGAAGGATTATGATTGCTCGATTGAGTATCATCCGGGTAAGGCTAACGTAGTGGCAGATGCGTTGAGCCGTAAGGTTGTATTAGACTTAAGAGCAATGTTTGCCCACCTTAGTTTGTATGATGACGGAAGTTTAATAGCGGGCGCAAGTGAAGCGGCATATGGTAAATCAAAGTTAAGGAGAAACTTGACTAGGAGATGATGTCTTGAGCGCTCGATTTTTGCAAGTGCGAGAATGGTGGATTAGAGGGTATAGCTTGAGCAATGATGGAGTTTTATGTTTCCATGGGAAGGTTTGCATGCCAAAAGATGTGGAGTTGAGGCAGAAGATTCTTCAGGAAGCACATAGCAGTCCATACGCTATGCATCTGAGAGGTAGTAAGATGTACCGAGATTTGCGGGAACAGTTTTGGTGGCTGGGTTTAAAGCGAGAGGTAACCGAATTTATGGGTAAGTGTTTGACGTGTCACAGGTAAAGGCGAACATCGTTTTCTTTGGGGTTGTTGCAACCGGTCAAGATTCATGATGGAAGTGGGAAAGGATCACCATGGACTTTGTTAGTGGGCTACCCTCACGCCTACTAAGAAGGATTCGGTTTGGGTAATAGTTGACCGGTTGACAAAGTTGGCTCATTTCATACTGCGCGTATGGATTACTCTCTTGAAGTTGGCTAGATTATATATAGCGGAGATTGTAAGGTTGCATGGGGGGTACGGTGTCTATCATCTCGCGGGGACCCTAGGTTCACGTCAAGATTTTGGAAGGCGTTGCATCAAGCTTTGGGTACAAAGTTGGATTTCAGTATAGCGTTTCATCCACAGTCTGATGGGCAGTCGGAGAGGGTAATTCAGATTCTGGAGGATATGTTGAGGGGCTGTGTCTTAGACTTCAGAGGTAGTTAGGAAGAATTTCTACCGTTGGCGGAATTCGCGTATAACAATAGCTACAAGTCGAGTATTCAGATGGCGCCGTATGAAGTGTTATATGGTCGGAAGTGTCCCACACCTACGTGTTGGACAGAGTTGGGTGAGCGTCAGTTGTTGGGTCCAGAGTTGGTTGCTGAAATGGAAGACAAGGTTAAGCTAATTCGAACTCGATTGAAGGAAGCTTCGGACAGGTAGAAGTCCTATGTTGATCTTAAGCGAAAAGATATAGAATTTGCAGTGGGTGACAAGGTTTTCTTAAAGGTGTCACCGTGGAAGAAGGTGTTGAGATTTGGTCGGAAGGGCAAGTTGAGCCCCAGGCCTTATCGGGTGTTGAAGCGTGTGGGACCAGTAGCCTATCAGCTCGAGTTACCTTCAGAGTTGAGTCAGATCCATGACGTATTTCACGTCTCTATGCTTAGACGCTATCGTTCGGATCCGTCTCATGTTGTGCCAGTAGAAGAAATTGAAGTAAGCCAAGACTTATCTTTTGAGGAGGAACCAGCGCAGATCTTAGATCGGGATGTCAAAGTATTGCCTGGGAAATCAGTCCCTTTGGTGAAGGTGTTGTGGCGGAACCATGGAGCAGAAGAAGCCACGTAGGAGCCAGAGGATGTTATGCGGCAGCAATACCCTCAACTCTTTTGACCAGGTAATTTCGAGGCCGAAATTATTTTAAGGGGGTAGAACTGTAACATCATAATCAGGGCCTTTGCATTTTATGTGTTTGTATGTGAATACTATGTTTGACATGCTAGTTTAGGGTACTTTAGGGTCCAGGAATGAGTTAGGGGTAAGCCGAAGTCTTGGTGAAAATTTGCTTTTTGAGCACTTTTAGAGAAGCTGGCTGAATTGGGCCTTAAGGGATATTGTTTGTGTTGGATGACACAAAGGAGTGCCTTAGCAAAGTGGCAAGGAGGCGCCACTTAGAGCTCAGTGGAAGTGACGCCACAGGGGAAGCTGGAGGGACTTGGTTCGAGTGGGAATTCCCTTTGGGGATTTCTTTTTACGCTAAGGAAAGGGAGAGTTGCACTCAAAGCATGGACTCACAGTGGATGAGTTTTGAATGGGTCAATATCTTTGAATAAGTGGAAGAGAGCAATTCAAGGAGTTTGAATTATTCAAACAAGTTTGAATGTGTGATCAAGAGAAAATTAAGGAGAAAAACAAGGGATTGAGCAAGGGGCGTAAGTGGTGGCCGATATTCAAATGTTTGGTGTAGGAGGGGGAATCGGTTTGGCCTATGTTGGAGTGTGTCGAAATTTACATTAGCCATAGGACCCTGTAGTGTCATTTTTGTGTAAATTTTGGGTTTGGGAGGTAGGTGCCGGATGTGGTTTGTTTTTCCTTGTGCCGAAAGTGTCTAAGGTGTCCAAGTGGGTTCTTTTTGTTTTGAGTTTTATTTCTCTTCTTATTTTCTTTTCTCTGAAACACAAATCTCTCACTATTGCCGAAATTCTCTTGACTCACACTCTCCATGATTCTTTCTTCTTCTTCTTCTTCTTCTTGTTTCTTCTGAAAGCCGAAACCCTTTTTCCCTCTTCTTCGTTTTCCTTTGAGCACCATAACCGCATCTATTATTCATCTTTTCTTCTTTTTCCTTTTCCTATTTCAAAGCCAAAAACCCCTAACTCCATTCTCATCTTCATTCTCTGTGCAATAGTCGAATATCCCCATCCAAAATTCTCTTCTCTGATTTCTCTCTACAAACCGAATCTTCATGGCCTTCTCTTCTTCATCTTTTCTTTTGATCACTTCTAAAATCGAAAACTCCTAAGTTCCATTGGTAGTTCTTTTTCAGCTCTTTCATCTTCTTCCCTGCTTTGCCGAATCTTCTCTTCTACTGTGCTAGTGTCGAATTCTCTTAGGTGATAACTGGATCTCCTCTGTTAAGGTTAGTGGCGATTTCTTCTGTATCTTTATCTTCTCTTTCGGTTTGGGGTGCCAAAGACGAATGGCTAATTGGCCTAATGTTTGGGGGCTTGATCGAATGTAGGTGGAAGGGGGTGTCGCATTCCTTTGGAGACTTTCGGGATTCGCTTGACTTGTGGATCAAGCCTAAAGCTTCGACTTTTTTCGATCTAAGTAAGGAGATCTTTTCTGCGAACGTGTTAATCTATTCACATTTACCCTATGTGTTAACTCGGTCTTCTGACCAAGATTTGTTCCATGGACTCGAATGCCAGCAATTCTAAGGAGGGGGTTGGACCCGTAAACCCGACCCCTAAGTTTAAGAAAGAAGCGATGTCGTCGATTCGGGATTGGCCACGGGTTGTGGGCGGCTTACGAAACGTAATCGTAGGCGAGATAGGCTGTGGTTTCGATTAGCGATAGTGTGTGGCGTGAGAGCGTGATATTACGTGTTATCGGTGTGTAACTCTCACACACTTCATATGTTATTTTGTTAGTTGTTAGTATGTCTGCGAAAGCCGAAGTGACATTCAGGTCACTAAAATACCCTTGTGGGTAAGAGCGAGGACACCGGGTAAGTCTATTATGTTTTGCTATCAATAAATGCATATATGGAAACCTGAATGTGCCATGTTAATTAATCGTTAAGCATGATCATACCATAATATAAAGCATGTACATGAAAATGGGATACGATGAGAAGAGGAGGAAACATGATCTTTTTGATTTGTCACGGTGGTTAGGTACCAAAAGTGGGTTGGCACCACATATTATCAATTTGTGACTAAGTCTCAGTGGTTTGGAACCACCAGTGGTTAGGTACCACATATATCTTATTTCTGTGACTCGTCCTAGTGGTTTGGCACAACTGTGGATTGGCCCCACGTATTGATATAAGGGATTGTCACCAGTGGTTAGGTACCACAAGTGGGTTGGCCTCACATATGATTATTAGTGACTTTTGTCACCAGTGGCTAGGTGCCCAAAATGTTGGGTAGACACCGGAGAAACGGATGGATGCCTAGGTTGGTTGGGTTGCATGGCATACTTACTTTGCATATGAATCTGTGTGAGGGCCTAATATCTTTTGGACGGGGATTTACACACTAAGTCTCGGTGACTCACCCCTTCCGTTAATCTTTGCAGGTAATACTTAGACTGCGGATACGGAGCCGAGGTGGACTCGAGGTGGCCATGCATAATATTTTGGATTCTACTTTAATAGTTAATTTGGAGTTATTTTTCTTTAATTTGGATTTTGGGTAATGTAATAAGGCCATTTAAACGTTGGTTTGATTTTTACTTGTTTTATATATTTTCTTCTACTTTATCAGATTATTAAGACACGTTTAATACGGTTTCAAAATGGGTGATTTCCAAAATTTAAAGAACTTCGGGATTTTCAAGATTTTACAATTGAGTAATTTAACATTCGGGTTTTGAATAACAAGGCAACTCAACTTTTCAAGCTAAGATTCAAGATTGTTTTCAAATGATCACTCAATACAAACTCTGTTTCTATAAAATCAAAGATTTTTTTTCCCAACTCATGACAATAACTCGATTCTCAAAAATGTTTTCTTCCCTGTGACATGCCAGATTTGGTCGTAGCGTTTTGACCGGGTTTGGGGTGTTACACGTGTTGGGCCTATTGTTTATAGATTAAAGTTGCCCTCTGAACTAGAAAAGATACACAATGTATTTCATGTTTCGATGCATCGTAGATATAGATCAGATCTGTCACATGTGATCGCCCCGTCTGAGATTGAAATTCGATCCGATATGACGTACGAGGAAGAACCGATCCGTATCTCAACTCGTGAAGTGAAAGAGTTGAGAAACAAGAAAATTCCGTTAGTAAAAATATTATGGAATCGTCATGGAATAGAAGAGGCTACGTGGGAGCCTGAGGATTCAATGAGACAACAATATCCGACTCTGTTTAACGGTAAGATTTTCGGGGATGAAAATCCCTAAGGGGGAGAATTGTAACAGTCCGAATGTGACCCTAATCAGAACGGTGGTTTCGGGACCACGAATCCGAGTCTGAAAAATATTTAAATATTATTTACTATGTTTATTATATGTGAATTATTATGTGTGAAAGTTTCGTATGAAAATTTGATTGTTTGTGTGCTTTAATAAAAGGATTTAATCGCATAAAGTATAAAAGTTACAAACTATAGTGAAAAGTGTCTATTTGCTAGTGGTTTCTTAACATGAAGTTCTTAAAGGGCAAATAGCCCATTATCTAAGGTAGTGGACGGTTTAAGACACCATTACCCTTAGTATATATGTTAGTTTTATTTTAAGTAAAAGGTTATTTAAGTAATTGAAAAATAAACATAATATATGTTAAAAGAAAACAAAATAAAGCCATTATCATTTTGGCTTCTTCCTTGGTCGAATGTGAACAAAGAAAAGAAAGGTTGGAGCTTTGTATATTCGGCGACTTACAAGCCAAATTAAAGGTTAGTTTTTAATCGGTTTTTGATATTTTTTACGTTTTTGTAATCGTTGCTTCGAGAACTTCAAAATCCATGTCTTAATTTCATGAATTGATGATGTTGGTGTAAAATGCCACGGATGTTATGTTCAGTTTCATGATGTTTTATGGTGTTAAATGATAGATATATAATTGATGAACATACTTTGTTCTTGAATTTTTGATGAATTTGGCTAAATAGGGCTAAATTGAGAAAATAAATCTGAGGGGTTAAAATGCGAAATTAATGAAATGTAGGGACTTATAAGACCATGGGGAAGATTCGGCCTAGCTATATTGTTGGGAGATTTTGCATATTTTGTGCTTTGCGCAAATAGGACTAAATTGTAAAAATGTGAAACATTAGGGGCAAAATGGTAATTTGCCCATTTAGGTGTTTTTGAATTAAATTGAAATGAAAGGTGTTTGAATGAGCTTAATTTGAATATGTTTAGATCAAGAACAAAGAAAAATGGACTTGGATAGGGGAAAGACGAAAGTAAACGAATAACTGGTTCTTGTCGTCCGACGATACTCGAGGTAAGTCTTTAAGCAAATTAATATCGTTAATATTGGTTACAACCTTGATTATATTTTGAATTATGAATTTATAAGTGTGAAATAGGCTAAAGCCGAATATGATAAGTGATTTTTAAAAGTGAAAGGTAGTTATATTTAATTAAAGTTGATATGTGAAAGTAATATGCATTATGTGTGAGATGTGATATTGGTAATATGTACTGTGTATGATATGGTTTATTTATATTGATACTCGGGCTTTGAGCCTAGCAGGCCTTGTGCCGGTGAAGTGTATCGGGCTTATTGCCTAGCAGGCCTTGTGCCGGTGAAGTGTATCGGGCTTATTGCCTAGCAGGCTAAATGCCGGTGATTAAATTTCAGACCCCAGGTCTAGCAGACTCAGTGCCGGTGTGTGTTTCAGGCTTTGTTGCCTAGCAAGCTTAATGCCGGTGATTTAAAATAAATAGCGGGATCATGGATCAATACCAAGGTGAATTTGTTTACTGCAAATAAGCTAAATGTTCAGGTATGTATAAACTTTATAATTATAAGGAATAAGGTAAGTTGTTATATTACTTCTCGAAGTTAGTAATATGAAATATAATTGAGGTATTTTTGTAAGGTTTTTAATATGTGCATGTGACTTTGCAAATAATGAGTAATAATATATATTAGAAATTGATCTTGGTTGTGCCTTTGAAATTCGGCCTTATGTGTAAATGCAATGTGTGAGGGTAATGGATATGTTTACATATGTGTATTATTGATTACATGTGGTTGACATGTATATTGCGCTTATTAGATTTGGTTAGATGTGGAAACATATTAAATTTAAGTGTACTAGGTGAGTTTGCTTATTTAAGGTGATATGAGGATAATTTGAGGTAGTCAAAGAAAAGGCATTAGCATTCAGCATTAGAAGACCATATTAGTATTAAGTTTTAAAAACAAAAATAAAATGTTATGATATTAATTATGGTTTTGTAAATGCTTGAATTATTAGATGATTTAATATTTTTGCTTAACACTTACTAAGCTAGTAGCTTACCTTGTATGATATGTTTTCACTTTGTTTTATAGATTTTGTTCCAGCTACAAGCTCAGTGGATCGTCATCGAAGTCTACCACGCTATCGACATATTTTGGTACCTTAAAAGTTGAATTTTCGAACTTAAGGCATGTATAGGCTAGCTTAACGTTTGAATGATATTTTGTCGTTGTATATAAGCCATGCGAAAATGGCTCAAATCTTATTATTAATAATCTAAAGTATGCAAATCTTGATTACTGATGCGAGTGCAAGTTATATTTGGATGATGAATATGGATGAGTTTAAAATCATGCTAAGCTTAAGGTTAGTATATGTATGTTTGATATGAAGTCACATATATGAATCTTTGCTAGTTCTTTGAAAAGTGAATATTTTTAAATGGGATAGTATATTCGGTTATGAATGATATTGGTACATGTGTATTTTTTTTTAAAATTCAATTGATATGATTCGGTAATGAAATGGTTAAACTATGGTGCTATGGTTCGGTTATAATCGGCCTTGATGCATGATTATTAAACGGGTAAAATTCGGTAATTTAAGCAAGTGTATTTTATAGTACATTATTCAGGATGGATGTTCTTAATTTGTCCTTTTGGTAAAGATAATTGTTGAATGTGATTAATTAGGCTTGTTTGGTAGCTGGTCATATTACGTGATTGAAAACATTAGGTGTTGCATTATGAACATTGGTATATGCACATATGGATGTGATTTAGGTTATGAATTGATAAATGATAAATTTGATTATATATAAGGTTTAAGAATGGTTAAATATATTTATATATATATGAATATTTAGTTTTTTTATTTGACATCTTACTTAGGTATATTAATTATAAATATGGGCAATTTCAATCATTGAAAATTTGATGACTAAATGAATAGTGGTGGGCATAGTCAATGAAAATGTTTCTTTGTAAATCTTGGATAAATATTTTATGAATTGTTTATAAATGTTTGATTATGCTATGAAAGCACATTACATTTATTGTATTTGGTCATGTTTATTTGAGATGTTAATAATTTATATGACTTGTACTATGCTTGGTAATGCCTCATAACCCTAATCCGGCGATGGAATCAGGTTAGGGGTGTTACAGAAGGCCCGCGACCAGAGCCGTCCTTATATCCCCATTCCCAAAATACGAGAGGGAATTGTCACGGTAAGAGCCAGGGGTGCGTGGACGGAGCCCCCGCGGTATGGACAAGGGGTGCTGGGCGGAGCCCCGCGGTACGAACTGCATACCCCAGTCAAATAAAACCTCACGATTTGATAACTTTTATCAACAGAATCGTGTTTTCAGGATTATAATGCTTGAGGTTTCATATCGGAACAACCCTTGTTCCACTAGCCAGTTAACTCTTACTGCAAATTATAAATACCACTGTCGCATCATTACAACTTAATGATCATATTACAACTTAATCTCTACTTAGGCAAAAATGACCATTTTGCCCCTATACTTTGGCAAAATTACGATTTTGCCCCTAGGCTCGTAAATAAATTTTCATCCATCTTCTTTGCTAATCAAGCCTAGCCGAATCATATTATCTTCTATAGCAACTCAAAATTTCAACTATTTCATGCACTTATTACCAATTTGCAAGATTTACAAATTAGTCCTAATTAGGTGTTTTCATAACAACACCTTTCACAAAAGTTGTTTCTCATCATCCTATCATTCATTTTCTTCCATAAAAACTCTTCAAACAACATAAAATCTATCATGGTAAGTCCCTAGACTTTCAACCATATTGCAAACTAGTCCTCTCATTAGCCAACTTAAGCTTTGAGGGCTCCAAATATACAAAAATCATCAAAAATAAACATCAAATTGACTTACTTGAGTGAAGGAAAGCTTGCTGAAATTTTCAGCTTCAAGAACCCCCATTCTTGCTTGTATTTTCGGTGGAAAAAGAGAAGAAAATAAAAAGATGACAGCTTTTTGCTTATTTCATCTTATTTTATTCATTTTTCCACCTAATTTCTACCAATTTTGACCAAAATTAAATGCTCTTGTCCCCTATGTCACATGGCCGACCAACTCACTTAAAACAATGCCAAATTGCACATTTGGGACCTCCAATTGATATTCCATAGCTATTTGGCACCTCTAGCAAATAAAAAAGAACTTTTGCACTTTATGCGATTTAGTCCTTTTTCGCGATTAAGCAAGAAATCGCTAAAATTAAAGCACCAAAATTTTCATGCACCCTCATAAACATGTTATAACACATAAATTAACATGAAAATATTTTTCTCTAACATCAGATTAGTGATCCCGAGATCACTGTTCCGACTAGCCCCCTAATCGGGCTGTTACAATTCTCCCCCCTTAGGGATTTTCATCCGCGAAAAATCTTATCAGGAGGAGTTGCTATCAAAATTCTTAAAACGTTTCCATCAACTCTTCAAAATCAAAAATCCACTTATCCTCAAGTTTCTCTTGCCAACAACCTTTAAGCTATAATACACAAGGTTGAAGCATAACTTGAGACCTAGGTTATTCTTCCCCTAGGGCATATACTCAGTAATCCACCAATTTGGAACTCTGTACATACCCAAATGATCATTCCGATCTTTACCGGTTGATCCACTACAATTTAAATGACATTCCCCTTCTTGAGAATTTTGTCAAACCAAATTTGAAATCTATAAGGTTTTATCTCACTTTCCCATTAAAGCATTCACCGACTATAATAGTCTTGACCTGTACGCTTTGAAAACTCAGCTTTTAGTGATCAACTACTTCTGACCTTAAACTCAATCATATCATGAAATGTACTCTATTGTCAAAACATTTATGCACATAACTGTACTTTCTTATTCTTGCATTAGTAGATATGCTACTATTGAATCCCATACCAAAACTTCTGTATAAGTTCTGGATTCATCATCATTCAAATTCTATCTCGAGGAAACATCAATAACAGAAATCTTATCCAACCTGGATTTTTATCATCCTAAATAAACTCATTCAGAGCTTATTTAAAATACCATTTACTAAATCACTTCCGAACTCCTTTGTTTTGAAAGGAAGACTCGCTATAGTCATTAACCTCGTTGAAACTAGGATGTTACCAACTAAGGTCAAACAAGTAACTCACTCACATTGCTTAACATGGATCTTTCATCCAAACATCTGTACTATGTCTACTATCTGAGAAGTATTACAATAAATATACACATCTTTGTAATGGTTCAAGCTATTTCCACTATTTCATTTTCAAAATCTTCTGCAGCATAAGATACTCTAACTCATCAAAATTCAGAAAATACATATAAATTTTTCCATGGACCATTTCATAACATCTAACTCACTACACAGACACAAAAGTGATCGTTTCTGGATCACCAATCTAGCAACTCTTTTTCTCGATTAAGACTGAACTCAATACTAGAACTTTCAATTAATAGTTCCTTATATAGCTTTCAACTCGACCATCACAGTTTGAACATTTCAATGAGCATACCTTTGTATCATGCTCCCTACTCACGTACACACAAAATTTTATTCTTCTTATTGATTCATGCGTAAATGTACACAAAACTTGAATCATATTTCAATACATTAATCTACCCTTTTCTCCACACTGAGAACATATTTCAAGCACACTCTCATCTGAGTTTCTCTTACTATGCTAATCTAAAACCTTTACCATCGTCATATCTCACGATAGTAGGGACATCTCGATCGAATTCATTAACTCTATTCGGCTTACCGAAAAACCCATCACACAACGTGAAACTTGTGATTTCACTCCTTATACAATAATCATCTCCAACTTCTCCCTTAAAGCACCCGAATAGGGTTACGAGGAGATAAAGGGATGTCGATTTAAATTAACTAAATCGAAAACCGTTTAGTCTAATTTCTCAGTCAGCCAACATTCTCACACAATCACAATTTCATGAAAAGAACGACCACATCACCCTTGAAGGGAAATAGGTATTTATACATAATACTCAAGGAGATCATTATAACCCATCCATGGCATTAACTAACCATGCACAGATCACAGGCTTCAAGCCAACTTACTCATACTTGCCCTTTATTTAGCACATACCGTGCCACACATCATACTCGTTTCTTCTTGACTCGTTCACGAGTGCCTGTATTCACCCATTCACATGGCTTTAGTACAATTCTCATTTCTACCTCTAGACTCATCTATCTGTCCCATTGGTCACTAGGGATAATCGAAGACACATATTCATCGTCATTCATGTGGGTACAAAACTAATGCCACATCCCCGAGGTGGTCTTATATGGAGTCACCTCTAAATGCCAATGCCATATCCTGGATAAGGTCTTATATGGACTTCCACATCAAGTATCGATGACATATTCCAAATATGGTCTTATACAGAATCATAACTTGGTGTTGAGGCATGTCTCGAACATGGTCTTATACAGGACCTTATCTATTTCATATCTCAATGATACCCTTTTCATTATAGTCCTTTAGGACTTCAACCTCATGTTTAACAACAATTACTCTATTTAGTAGAGTATCATGTATCAATGTGATACAAAGCATTCTCAATTATGCTAATGTAAATATTGCATTAATCACATACAAACTTACTCAACTTGACTCTCATAACATCTCATCATAATTCAACGGTGGTAAGGGGGTAAGGTTGTAGAGTCCCTTAACCTAACTCTCGTGATTACATACATATGATCTAATATTCATCATCAATGAAATATCATCATAGCCACACAACTCGCTTCAAGTGAGTTTTCACGTTTATCATGCTACAATTGTTTCTATCACTCATACTTTCGAACAGTGACTTCACTTTCTCAAGTTCCACCTTAATGTATACTCGAGTACTCAACATCAAACTCTAATTTCTCTTACCATTGCTTATCAATTTAGAGAATGTCTTACGGATTTTGAGTACGTCATTTACCTGATTACCATAGTCCAACTATGGTCTTACTCGTATCACAATGTCATAGCCAAGCTATTTCTTTACATGTCATCACGATGCCATAGCCTCGCTATGGTCTTACACGAAATCTCATATCAATACCAATGCCATATCATCGATACGGTCTTACATGGAACTCATGTCAATGCCGATGCCATATCCCAGATATGGTCTTATACGGGATCTTGTAATTCGATGTTGATGCCATATCCCAGATATGGTCTTATATGAGATCGTACTTAGATGTCGATGCCATGTCCCGGAGATGGGCTTTTACGAGATCTTTCTTTAGTGCCGAAGCCATGTCCCAAACATGGTCTTACACGGAATCACTATTCGATGCCGACGCCATATCCCAGATATGGTCTTACACGGGATCGTATATCGTTGCCAATGCCATGTCCCTGACATGGTCTTATATGGGATCACATGTATTGCCATGGTCCTACCATGGTCTTATTTATCAATTTATCATTAAACTACCGTACTCATCTCCTGCACTCTACTTAGTCAAACTTCTCAGTTTAATTCCCACACTATAATATGTGTGGCTTCATAACAGCGTCACGAAACAAATCATTATACATTTTCTACTTTAACAGTCACACATGAGATTCAACCATGTGGACATATTTACCATACATCATTCAAACAGTTGTACATACACACATATCCCATTCTCTGGATAAATTACTCGTTATAAGCACTTAACCCAATAGGTTGGGTACATAACACTGTACACATATCAAACCAATATAGGTAAGCTTATCACTTCATAACTCTCATTCCTCAACCTGGAGTTCTATCATTCCATACCTTATCATACACATGTCATAAACTTCTATTCATACTCCTTTAAATTTCAACAGTGCATGAGTACATTTCAATTACCTCATTGCCACTTACAACCTTATTGAAATTAGCTCAGTTGGAAATCATTTCTGTCTTATCAAAATAATTTCGTTAGAGCCAGGAGATATCACACTATCACGGTCCACATATGGCATGTATAGCTAGACTCTTACTCACGCTAGGTTAGTCTGAGAACCGACTAAACCATAGCTCTGATACCACTAAATGTAACACCCGTTACCCGAGTCCGACACCGAGACCGGATACGAGGCATTACCATGCTTAATCTTACTTAACACTTTAAAATGGGCTATAAAATTTCATTTAAGCCTATCACTTACTCAACCTCGGCTTTCAAGACCTTAAACATACCTCTGAGAGGTTTTGGAACTAATCCCGAAGCTTTTACGAACTCACTAAACTTTTCATCAACACAGGGGCCACACGCCCGTGTTGGTCTAGGGACACGCCCGTGTGCCCTTAAGACATGCCCGTGTTTACCACCCGTGGTCAAAACTGACTAATTTCACACGGCCTTGACACGCCCGTGGCCTTGACCTGTGTGCCAAGCCTTGGCATTCTGACTAATCCACACGGCCCACACACACGCCCGTGTGTTTCAACCGTGTGGCGATTTAAATTCCACAATTAATGTACAGACTTCACACGGCCTTAACGAGGTCAAAATTGGAAGGCCATGTTGACCTAATATTTTAATAGAGGGATTTTATTAAGGTTGTTGCATCTCACCAAGTATGGTCTACTTTAGTCCATTTAGTCTTTTAATTGATCTCATCAATTAATGGGGTTTATTACTAACAAATTTTAATATATTTAAAAATGGCATGCTTTAGACATCCATAACATCTCATACATGAATAAATAAAGCAATAAATAAATGCAATAGTTATAGCCCATAAACTAAGGTGGTTCAACCCAAGCCAATGGGAGAACCAAAAGGAAACCTAAAGGTGTAAGCCATTTCACAAGCTATCGGTCCACACTAGTTGTCCCATCTTCCTTCTCGTCTAGCCCACAGCAACTCTTGAAAATTACAATATGCAGAAACTCGTTTTACATACGAGGGAGTAAGATGAGAAAAGAAATACAAGAGAATAGTAGTAAGGCACGACACGCAGGCCGTATTTATAAAAAAAAATACAACCTTTTTATCAAATGGGTCATCGGGCTATAACTATGTATTTCAAACACCGTGCATGTCAAAAATAGCATATATAATTCAACGTTTTGCTAAAGTGAATTATAAAATATCCTTTCAACCTTTTGTGGCCCACCAAGTTTTTTTATTAATAATTATTAACAAAACATACTGTATGAAGATGGGGTATGAGGCAGTTACGGTGTACTTTTGACTGTATTAAAATATACAACTCACGATGTTGGGATAATGATGATCTCAAGTCTACGGATCATATACATATTAATCACTATGAGTAATGTTGTGACAATTACATAATAATCTAAGAAACATACTCATAGTGGGTCAGTCCAATATGTTGTTCTCTAACACACATATTGTAACACTCCAAACCCGGCCTAGAAGTTAGGCCCGAATCCAGTGTGTCACATCAAAGGCATAATTCAAAACGATTTTGCTAATTTAAAAACTTAAGGCCCAAAAGCCCAAAATCCTTGAGTCTTGTTAAGCAATGATAAAAGCCCTTTTTAAAATTTTAAGTATTTCGGAAACCAAGTTTAAACATAAGAAATTTTCTTAGGTTTAATAATTCAGTAAACAGTTGAAACAATAAAACCCAAAGTCTAAATCATACCGGAGTACAAGGCCTTATTACATCCATCAAAAATAAAGCAATTAAACCATGTCTTTTGAAGCAAACAAATAAAAATTTAAACATCTTGTAGTGTGGCCATCTCCGAGTCCTCTCCTACGTCGAGCCGTTTACTGACAATCACCTGAAACATTAAATAAAGGGTGTGAGTTTCGAAACTCATTGTGTACAACCCTTGGCAATCAAATTAACATACCATTATCACATTGGGCCTAAGCCCTATCAAAATCGGTGGTCTTGGGCCTTGGCCCACAATGACCTCATATCATATCTTATCATATCATATCATATCAAAACAAGGTAATGCAAAACCCTCCCAAAAATCCATCCACTACACACACCATTTCCCTTCCAACCCTACACACTTGTGTGGATTTCTAAATTGACCCACCCATCCTCTACACACCAAAGGTAGCACTCACAGTGGCACTACTCAACGTTGCAGCAAAGCTGCTAATCATATAATGGGCTTAAAGCCACCGATGGATCCACAGTCGTCAAGCGACTATGCGATCCTCAAATCTTTCTCCGTACCATAATTCACACCCATATGCATCCTAAGCAGAATATTATATGAATGAATCAAACACATAAGTAACATCCATAAACTTATACTCATCACATAGGGGTATTTTCATCATTTCAGAACCCAAGGGTATTTCCGTAAATCTACTTTTCAGGGGTATTTTGGTAATTTTGCAAAACAGAGGTACTTTGGAAATTTTGTAAATTAGGGATGTTTTGGTAAATATGCAAATTAAGGGTATTCTGGTAATATCACAATTTGGGGCTATTTTAGTGATTTTACAAATCTAGGGGTATTTTAGTAATTTTACAAATCAAAGGCTATTTGGTCCCTTTCGGGTTTTAATTATGAACTTTGGCCCATCAACAAGTCCTCGCGGCTAAAGTGAACAGACACTATGCACCAGGTAGGATTCTAGAGAATAGGAGGTGGGCCACTAGGACCGCTTAAGTACCAAGCTGTCCCTAGATCCAATCCTAGACATGCATATGTCTGTTGCC
The DNA here is from genome assembly GCA_025698515.1 of Gossypium sturtianum. Taxonomy (NCBI): domain Eukaryota; kingdom Viridiplantae; phylum Streptophyta; class Magnoliopsida; order Malvales; family Malvaceae; genus Gossypium; species Gossypium sturtianum. The sequence goes on from CM046948.1 coordinate 45,133,135, forward strand.
ACACTCTAACCGAACGACTTGTCCACGGACATGTTTAATTATTACCAAGTCTTATGCGAATCAAGAGTTGTTCAGAACTAGGCCTAAAGTCCATTAAACCCTAGCATACTAGTCTACGTCCCCATAAAGCCCATAAACCCATTTCACGTTCATACAACCCATAATGGCCACATCACATCTTTATGGCCCACGAGGCCCAAATCTCAGTCATATGGCCCATTAGGCCCAAAACAATTCCAGATCATGTAACATGCATGTCTAACCCAATCCTTATAATCAAATTAATCCATTTCATCAAACTTAGCCTCAGGGCCCACCAGGCCCATTTAGCCACTTTCAGCTTTTCGGCTTTCCGGCATTGCCGATATCATGTGTGTGTAGTGTTTGTACACACCTGATTACTACGACGTGTTATTCTATCCTTAGCCTTGATCCGTGTGCCACCGGGTTCTAGTAGCCCATCCTTAGCTTCTAATCACAAGTGTTCCCTAGATCTGCACTTACACATACACCATCAAAATTCGGGTGACTCGTAATCCACACAAGTCATCCACACATTCGGCCATTCACTTCAACCATAATCGAATTGAGTGTACTTACCCTTGCTAACGATCCTCCCACGCTTGCAATCTTGAAACCTGATAATTGTTTTCTCAAAAGTGCCACATGTTTTTGTAAATCACTCAAGTGACATACCAGATTCGGTTGTAGTGTTTGGGCCGGGTTTGGGGTGTTACAAGTTGGTATCAGAGCCCGGTTCAAAACTCAGCTTTGGGGGTTTATGGGCTCAAAACGTTTAAAAATAGGTTTTTTTAAAACATGTATATTTATAAATCATACAGGGAGGGTTTTCTCGGCATGGCACTGCGTCTCGGCCCAAGTCCGCCATGTAAGTATTCAAAACTCACTGTGTGTTATATATATATGTGGGCTCGATGGGCTTTAAGGGACGTAGATTATTTTAATTAGAGCTTGATGGACCTTAGGCTTAGTTAAACAACTCTCAATTGCATAGGACTTAATCCAACCGAACAAACCTGTAGACAAGTCGCAAGACTAGGGTGTGGCAACAGCATGCGCATGTCTAGGATTGGATCCGGAAGAGAGCACGGTACTTAAGCGATCCTAGTGACTCACCTCCTCTTCGCTGGAATCCTACCTGGCGCGTAGTGACTGTTCACCTTAGCTAAGTTTTTTTCCTATCTCTAAGACTTCCAATAATCCCGATAATACCTTAAAATTAATATTCTAAGTGCTACTCATACATACCAACCTCGATTGGTACGAAATTTAAAGTTTCGGGATTTTTGGGCGCATACAACCCAATAGGCCCAAATCTACTAGGCCCAAATTTGGGGCGTTAAAATTCTACCCTCCTGAAAGAAATTTTGTCCTCGAAATTTCCAACTAACTATTAATCGTACTACCCAAGCCTCACCACTATGCTTTCGCTGCGCACTCTAATTCTAAAGCCAAAATAAACACTCAATAATCTATGGTAGGGTACGCACCATTATTCGTATCTGGAGCGTCTTCGTCCCTTTGGCGACGTGCTACATAGACCAAAGCTGGCTGCCTCGCCTCAGTATAACCTGCACCTCTACCTGGTGCTCCACGACCGCGTTTATTACCATTATCGCCCCTGGCTTGTCCGCGGCCCCTTGGGGGTTGTTGACCACCCCTCTGTGGATGAAAATTACCTCTGCCATCGGCTCGCTCCTGATTTGGCCTTCTCGGGCACTCTCTAATCCTATGTTCCATAGATCCACAGCTCAAACAAGCTCCTATTCTCCTCCAACATTCACCCGTATGCCCTTTTCCACGCACAACACAAGGTGGTATCCCGGTATTAGCAACAGCAACAAGGGCCTCAGCTCTAACCGGCCCATTCACTCTGGCCCTCCTTGCAGGCCTCTGTTCAGGCCCCATAGTTTCCATATTCCATTTGTTCTTTCCTTCTCCTTTTTTCTCGATGGAGGCACTCCGTGCGCTTTACTTCCTCCGCTATCTTTGCTTTCTCCACCAAGACCGCAATGTGTCCGCTCCTGCGGGAGCTATAAACACCCTAAGATTGTCTCTTAACCCATCCTCGAACCGTACACATCTCTCCGGCTCTGTTGCGACTATCCCCTTGGCATATCGACTGAGGCGCAAAAACTCAGCCTCATACTCTGCTACCGGCTTATCTCCCTGAGTCAGATTCAAAAACTCCTTCCTTTGGGCATCTACATAGGCCGCTCCAATGTACTTCCCCTGAAATGTTGACTTGAAGAACTCCCAGGTGATCTGCTCCGGTTGGTTGCCCTCCTTCACAGTCAACCACCACTGATAAGCTTCCTCCCTAAGCAAGGATATCGCCCTTTTTAACTTCTATTTCGCCGAGCAATCCAGGTCATCCATAATTCTTTCCGTAGCTTCCAACCAATACTCTGCCACATTCGAGGCCACCCCCGCTACTCCTTTGAAAATCTCTACCCCATTAGCTCGGAGTCGCTCCGCAATTGACCCACGACTTCCGGTACCATTATTGGGCCTAACGACCCTTTCTAAGATTCTTAACATGGCCTGCTGTACTGCATCTTCCGTAGCGGCAGCCCATTCATATGGTCCCCTTTCAGCTACTGGTGAGGCCGGAGCCTCCCCTACTCCAACGTTGGGCATATGGCCTGACTCTGACGACCTTGCCCTAACTCTTCCACGGCCTCGGTCGCGACCTCTTGCACCTCTTCTAGCACTCATCATTGCGTGCGTATTTCTGGGTTAGAATTTTATGAAATTAGTGCATAGTTCCACTGTTTAAAACACATGTATTATGCGAGTGACAATTTAAAAGTTGTTTCGCGGTCGTAAATCCACTACAGGCTTAAGTTCCCTACGGGCTTTAGTCTCTAAGAACCTATTGTTTAAAGTAGCCCAATATCTAATTATAGTTCAGTAATTTAAACAAGTAAAATAACAGAAAAACTTACTTGGCTCGACGTCAAGAGCTCGGTGATCCACACTGCAATATCCTGCAAAAACTCTTTAATCAACTTGTTTTAAAAACCCAAAATCTAAGGCCTATTTCACAGCTCAAGCTTTGCAACCGGGCTCTGGTAACACTAAATGTAACACCCCCAAACCCAGCCCAAACATTATGGCCAAATTCGGGAATGTCACATCAAAGGCATAATTCAAAACGATTTTCCTAAGTAAAAATTTAAGACCCAAAAGCCCAAAATCCTTGAATCTTCTTAAGTTATGAAGAAAGCCCATGTTTTAAATAAAAGCCCATAGGTTATAGATATTTTTACAACCTTGTTAAACTTTAGAAATTTATTTAAGTCTAATAAATAAACAGTTAAAATAATAAATGTAAAGCAGCGGAAACAATAATAAAACCCATAAATAACGTTAAATTGGAGTTACACGGCCTTATTACAACCCAATGGAAATAAAGTAATTAAAATAATCATGTCGTATGTACTAAAGTAATAAAACATCTAAATAACTTGCAATGTGGCCATCTACGAGTTCCCTTCCACGTCGAGCCGTCTACTGAGCATCACCTGAAACATTAAATAAAGGGTGTGAGTTTCGAAACTCAGTGTGTACAACCCTTGGCATTCAATTCAATATACAATTATCACATTGGGCCTAAGCCCTATCAAAATCAGTGGTTTTGAGCCTTAGCCCACATTGACCTTATATCATATCATATTATGTCATATCACACGGAAACAAGGTTATGCAAACCCTAACCAAAAATCTATCTACTACACACCATTTCCCTTCCAACCCTCCACACAGCCAGGATATAAGTATCAACCCACCCATCCCTACACACCAAAGGTAGCACCATCAACGGCACTACTCAATGTTGCAGTAAAGCTGCTAATCATAAAATGGGCTTAAAGCCACCGGTGGATCCACGGTCGTCAAGCGACTATGCGATCCTCAAATTCTTCCTCCGTACCATAATTCCCACCTTTATGCATCCTAAACAGAATATCGTATGAATGCAACATACACATTTTCACACATTCGGCACTTAGGGGTATTTTAGTCATTTTACTACCCAAGGGTATTTTCGTAAATCTACTCTACAAGGGTATTTAGGTGATTTTGCAAAACAGGGGTACTTTGGTAATTTTGTAAGTCAAAGATATTTTGGTGATTCCGCAAATCAAGGGTATTTTGGTAATTTTATAATTAGGGGTATTTTAGTAATTTAACAAATCTAAGGATATTTTGATAATTTTCAAACTAAGGGTATTTTGGTAATTTTCAAATTAGGGGTATTTTAGTAATTTTACAAATCTAACGGTATTTTGCCCCTCTCGGGTTTTAGTTATGAACTTTGGCCCATAAACAAGTCCTTGCGGCTAAAGTGAACAGACACTATGCACCAGGTAGGATTCCAGAAAAGAGGAGGTGGGCCACTAGGACCGCTTAAGTACCAAGCTCTCCCTAGATCCACTCCTAGACATGCATATGTCTGTTGCCACACTCTAACCCAGCGACTTTTCCACGGACATGTTTAATTATTAGATTAAGTCTTATGTGGTTTAAGAGTTGTTCAGAACTAGGCCTAAAGTCCATTAAGCCCTAGCATACTTGTCTACGTCTCCATAAAGACCATCAAGCCCAAATCACATCCTTACAGCCCATTAGGCCCAAATCTCATTCATATGGCCTACTAGGCCCAAAACAATTACAGATCATGTAGTATGCATGCCTAACTCAGTTCATATAATCAAATCAATCCATTTCATCAAACTTAGCCTCAGGGCCCACCTACCCCGTTTAGCCACGTTCGGCTTTTCGGCTTTCCGGCATTGCTGATATCGTGTGTGTAGTGTTTGTACACACCTGGTAATAGCACGTGCTGTGAATTTCTCTTAGTCATGAACCTACATTCAATATTCCTTAATCATTAATCATAGGCAAAATACAAACTTTATCAAAAACTGAAACCTCACCGTAGCCTTACCGTGTACGACAAGCCTTAATAGCTCCTTTCTTTAACACCAACTGCGATTAGACCCTAGATCTATACCAACTTAAACATTAGAGCCTAAGTAATAGATGACTTGCATCCAACACAAGTCACCCTCACAACATATATGACCATTCGGCCAACCCTTAAACCGAAGTAAAGAACACTTACCCTTGCTAACGATCCTACCACGCTTGCGATCTTTGAACCTTATCCTTGTTATAACCGAGTTAACAATAGGTCAGTTAGATAGCCCTTCGGCTTTTAGCAAAACGTACAAGAGAGGTTAACCGAATACTTACCAAATCCACTTTCGATCCTTCGGCCTAAATTCAGCTTTTGAGATTAGTATGGTGACAGAGACAATTCGGCACCAATTGGGAGAAGAAGAGGAGAAGTGATCAGCTAGAACTAAAGGTGAACAAGAAAAGGAATTTAAGAAAAGAAGGTATGGGGAATTCGACTAGAGAGAAAACCAAAATTTCGGCAAAGGAATGAATGGTTTTTTTTTCGGCAAATGGAAGAATTCGGCTAAGGGGGAGAAAAAGAAAAGTAATGGAACCCAAGGAACCTCTCAAAAGAATTCGGCACCTCCTTTTATAGCCAATAGCCGAATCCTACTAGATTCCTTACGGTTGAAGATCTAAACCTGATAATTGTTTTCTCAAAAGTGCCACATGTTTTTGTAAATCACTCAAGTGACATACCAGATTTGGTTGTAGTGTTTGGGCCGGGTTTGGGGTGTTACAAGTTGGTATCAGAGCCCGGTTCAAAACTCAGCTTTGGGGGTTTATGGGCTCAAAACGTTTTCTAAAAATAGGTTTTTTTTAAAACATGTATATTTATAAATCATACAGGAGGGTTTTCTCGGCATGGCACCTGCGTCTCCGGCCCAAGTCCGCCAGGTAAGTATTCAAAACTCACTGTGTGTTATATATATATGTGGGCTCGATGGGCTTTAAGGGACGTAGATTATTTTAATTAGAGCTTGATGGACCTTAGGCTTAGTTAAACAACTCTCAATTGCATAGGACTTAATCCAACCGAACAAACCTGTAGACAAGTCGCAAGACTAGGGTGTGGCAACAGGCATGCGCATGTCTAGGATTGGATCCGGAAGAGCCTGGTACTTAAGCAGTCCTAGTGACTCACCTCCTCTTCTTCACTGAATCCTCCTGCAGTGCGTAGTGACTGTTCACCTTAGCCATGAGGACTTGTTGACAGGCCAAAATTTATAACTAAAACCCGAAAGGGACCAGCCATTCTATTTTGTAAAACTACTAAATTACCCCTAATTTATAAATGACCAAAATATCCCTGATTTGTAAAATTACCAAAATATCCCTGATTTGTAAAATTACCGAAATACCCCCAGATTACAAAATTACCAAAATACCCTTCTTTTACAAAATCACCAAGGAACCCTATTTCAAAAAATTACGAAAATACCCCTGTAGGATAAATTACGAAAATACCCCTGGGTAGTGAAATGATGAAGACACCCCTACATGATGAATGTAAGTTCGTGGATGCTACTTGTATGCGGATGGTTGATGATTGAACGTATGTGCTTCTTAGGACTAGAAGATGTGAACTTGAGACTGAAACTTGTGGATGTGATTCCGAATTCGAAAGAACTACTCTTAAACTACTGTTCATAAGACTGTTCGTGGTTAATCAGTGGAAGAAAACTATTAATTCATAAAATTTCTAACCAGATAAACGTCAATTGGAAGAATGAGTGCAAGGGGACGAGGACGCTCCAGATGCGTATACCGGTGCGTACTCTATCATATTATCCTAAGTGTTTCTTTTGGCTTTAGAATTAGAGTTCGCAGCAGAAGCATAATGGTGAGACTTGGGTTGTACGATTAATAGTTAATTGGAAATTTCGAGGACGAAATTTCTTTACGGGGGTAGAACTGTAACATCCTGAATTTTTGGGCCTATGCGTTTAGGGTGTGGATACGTTTAATGTGTTAATTTGAGAATTAGAGGTGCAAATTGGGCTCGAGCCAATGTGAGGCCTTGATTAAATATTCTGTTTAGATACTCTAGGGCTTAAAATAAAGTTTTGGTAGCTTATATGGCAAAATGGGCTTGTAGTGAGTGGCAAAATGGCGCAACTAAGAGGGAAGGAGTTGGCGTCAATAGGCAAGGGAGAGGCCCAATTTGTGGCCGTTTGGAGCCCATGTTTTGGGCCAAATTCGACACTTATAAGGAGGAGTAGGTTGGACTGGCAACAAGGCTATTATTTAGGGATTTTATTATTTTAATATGTGGATAATTAAAGCTGATAAAGGAGGGAAGAGTTGGAGATAATTAAGCCTTTTTTGGATGGGTGTTTTGATAGGGATAAGGGATAGGATGAGGATCTATTAGGAAGGCTAGTGTTGGCCGAAAATCAAACACAGGAGAGGGGGGAAAAATCGGTTGAGTATAGGCTAAAGGTGTGCCGAAATTTCTATAAATAGGGGGGATAGCTCATCAATTCCGGCATTTGAACCCTACCCTTTTCTTCTCTTCCTGTGCCGAAATCCTCAGTCTCCCTCTACAATTTCTTTTGTTTAATTTCTTCAAAAGCCGAAACCTCTCCCTTCACTCTCTTTTCCATTCTTTTCCTCTTGTGCTGATTTCTCTAAAAAGCTGAATTCTCCCTACCTATTTGTTCATCTCTTCTTCCATTCATTAAGAACCGAAACCCTTTGAAGCCTTATCAGTTGATGAAATCCTTTCCATTCTTTTTCTTCCTATTTGAAATCTCCAAGCTTCTCTCTTGATTTCTCTTTTCTTTTTTCTTTTCTAGAAACTGAAACTCTTCACTCAGTTCTTCTAAAAGCTGAAAACGCATCAGCCTTCTTTTGTTCATACTTTTTCGAGATTTTCTTAAAAGCCGAAATTCTTAGATCTCTTCTCTGGTGTTTGCCGAATCTTCCTACAAGGGGTAGCCAAAATCTTCTGAAGTGGTAAGTGTCGATTATGTTATTCTTTCAATCTTTTTTCGGCTTTTGGAGACCATAGTCGAATGGCTAGATGGTTGACTAATCTCGTATTGTCTTTCATGGGCTGCATTCCGAGATTTGAAGGAGATCCAATCGCCTAGGTTTCTAAATTAGTAGCACACAAATCATACCACTTCCGGGATTTAATTGATCTAGGTAAGGAGATCTATCCAACTAAGCGTGTAAATCTAAGAAAATATTAAGTCTTGGCCGATTGTAAGGGGGAGCCTTACCTTCGCATTTTTCTGGCTTTTGAGCAAAGTTATAGACAGAGGGCAGTAGATCCGATTAGTGAGGGTATCGACGTAGAGGGTAGTCTTACGCATCAATCAGGTGTGTAACTTCTCACACCGTTAGATTGTTTATATATATATATATATGTATATGTGTAATAAATCTGCTATACTCTGTTAAATGTCGAAATCCCGGCATAACCTTTGAAAACCCGAGAAGGGTAAAGGCTAAATATCAGGTTAGTGCTTTCTGCCATTCTTCAGTGAATGTTTCAGTTAAAAAGATATGTTTTGCATGTAAATTTCTATGTATGCTCGGGGTAGGGTAATTGATGAAAAGGGGGAAGTGTTACGCTCGCTCGGTGGCTTATGCCATTTCACTGGTGACTCTGTCACAACTCGCTTCAGTGGCTTATGCCATTTCAGCCTGGTGACTCTATCACAACTCTGTTTTCTGGTGGCTTATGCCATTTCAGCCTGGTGACTCGGTCACGATTTGACGATGAGCAGCTAACTACATCATGACTGCCATCGATGGTGTGTAGCGGTGTGGGTTGATTGTAGAAATCCCCAATGGTGTGATTGACAGGTAAGGGTGGTGTGTAGCGGTTGGAAACCTAGGAGTTGGGTTGGGCTTTGCATAATTTCTGTTATAATATATTCTGATATATGTTCTGTGGGGCTAAGGCCCAAATCTAATGGTGCATGTGGGTTGCACACTGAGTCTCGCGACTCACCCTATTATTTTAACAATTTCAGGTAGCACTTAGTGCATCGGACCGGGCTGGAGAGGAGAGCAAGGTGGCCATGCGATAGAGTACTGAGGATTCAGTAAAAGACTTTATTTTATTTATTTCTAACAAATTTGTCTTAAGTGGGTTTTATATTTCGTTGTAATAAGGCCATGGGCCACTAGACTATTATTTCTGTTTTGGATTCATGTTGGGCTTTCATTTTTGGGCATTTAAATTTTATGTTTAAACTAAGATAAGACATGTATGAAATTTCGATTTCTATTTAAAATTCACCACGGCATTTTATAACTTTATATCTTATATGAACTTAATAAATTATTAAGTTTTCGGTATGACTATCTAAACCTGATAATTGTTTTCTCAAAAGTGCCACATGTTTTTGTAAATCACTCAAGTGACATACCAGATCCGGTTGTACTGTTTGGGCCGGGTTTGGGGTGTTACACCTGGGCTAAAACCAAAATTTTTCCTATACCTTTACTTGATCCTAGGACATCTCCAACACCCCTAGACACTCCAAATTCATTACCCTTAAAGCCCACATGCCAATTGTCTTTTTCTTGCTCACTTAAAAATTTTCTGAGATCTAAAGCCCAAAGCCCAATAGGCCTAATACTTTTAGGCCCAAATTTGGGGCGTTACAATTCTTCCCCCTTAAAGAAATTCCGTCCTCAAAATTTCCAACTAACAGGATGGTCGTGTATCAACTACCCCACCACGCTACCGCTGCGCACTCTGACCCTAAAAATTTTAATACATAACCAAAACATCCACCTATCGCAAACATTCTCAAACATACGCAGAATAAGTACCAAATTCTGATTCAAATGTTTACAAAGCCCTAACACTTCCACGGCCTCGGCCGCAGCCTCTTGCGCCTCTTCTAGCGCTCATCGTTGTGTATTTCTGAATTAAAAATTTTATGAAATTAGTACATAGTTCCACTTGTTTAGGGCACATGTCTTATGTAAATAAAATTTTTTTAAAGTCATTTCGCGGTCGTATATCCACTACAGGCTTCAGTTTCCTGCAGGCTTTAGTCTCTAAAAGCCTATTTTAAAGTAGCCCATATCTAGATATAGTTCAGTAATTTAAACAAATGTAGTACAGAAAACTTACTTGGCTCGACGTCGAGGGCTCGATGAACCACACTTCAAGAATCCTGCAAAAAAATTTAAAACCCAAAATCTAAGGCCCATTTCACAGCCCGAGCTTTGTAACCTGGCTCTGATACCACTAAATGTAACACTCTAAACCCGGCCTAGAAGTTACGCCCGAATCTGGCGTGTCACATCAAAGGCATAATTCAAAACAATTTTTCTAATTTAAAAACTTAAGGCCCAAAAGCCCAAAATCCTTGAGTCTTGTTAAGCAATGATAAAAGCCCTTTTTAAAAATTTAAGTATTTCGGAAACCAAGTTTAAACATAAGAAATTTGCTTAGGTTTAATAATTCAGTAAACAGTTGAAACAATAAAACCCAAAGTCTAAATCATACCGAAGTACAAGGCCTTATTACATCCATCGAAAATAAAGCAATTAAACCATGTCTTTTGAAACAAACAAATAAAAATTTAAACATCTTGTAGTGTGGCCATCTCCGAGTCCTCTCCTACGTCGAGCCGTTTACTGAGGATCACCTGAAACATTAAATAAAGGGTGTGAGTTTTGAAACTCAGTGTGTACAACCCTTGGCAATCAAATCAACATACCATTATCACATTGGGCCTAAGCCCTATCAAAATCTGTGGTCTTGGGCCTTGGCCCACAATGACCTCATATCATATCTTATCATATCATATCATATCAAAACAAGGTAATGCAAAACCCTCCCAAAAATCCATTCGCTACACACACCATTTCCCTTCCAACCCTACACACCTGTGGGGATTTTTAAATCGACCCACCCATCCTCTACACACCAAAGGTAGCACTCACAGCGGCACTACTCAACGTTGCAGCAAAGCTGCTAATCATATAATGGGCTTAAAGCCACCGGTGGATCCACGGTCGTCAAGCGACTATGCGATCCTCAAATCTTCCTCCGTACTATATTTCCCACCTATATGCATCCTAAGCAGAATATCATATGAATGCATCAAACACATAAGTAACATCCATAAACTTATACTCATCACATAGGGGTATTTTCATCATTTCACAACCCAAGGGTATTTCCGTAAATCTACTCTTCAGGGGTATTTAGGTAATTTTGCAAAACAGAGGTACTTTAGAAATTTTGTAAATCAGGGATGTTTTGATAAATCTACAAATTAAGGGTATTCTAGTAATTTCACAATTTGGGGCTATTTTAGTGATTTTACAAATCTAGGGGTATTTTAGTAATTTTACAAATCAAAGGCAATTTCGTCCCTTTCGGGTTTTAATTATGAACTTTGGCCCATCAACAAGTCCTCACGGCTAAAGTGAACAGACACTATGCACCAGGTAGGATTCCAGAAGAGAGGAGGTGGGCCACTAAGACTGCTTAAGTACCAAGCTCTCCCTAGATCCAATCCTAGACATGCATATGTCCGTTGCCACACTCTAACCCAGCGACTTATCCACGGACATATTTAATTATTAGCAAGTCTTATGCGAATCAAGAGTTGTTCAGAACTAGGCCTAAAGTCCATTAAACCCTAGCATAATAGTCTACATCCCCATAAAGCCCATCAAACCCATTTCACGTTCATACAACCCATAATGGCCACATCACATCTTTATGGCCCACTAGGCCCAAATCTCAGTCATATTGCCCATTAGGCCCAAAACAATTCCGGATCATGTAACATGCATGCCTAACCAAATTCATATAATCAAATTAATTCATTTCATCAAACTTAGCCTCAGGGCCCACCAAGCCCATTTAGCCACTTTCGGCTTTTCGGCTTTCCGACATTTCCGATATCATGTGTGTGTGTAGTGTTTGTACACACCTGATTACTGCGGCGTGCTATTCTATCCTTAGCCTTGATCCGTGTGCCACCGAGTTCTAGTAGCCCTTCCTTATCTTCTAATCACAAGTGTTCCCTAGATCTGCACTTACACATACACCATCAAAATTCGGGTGACTCGTAATCCACACAAGTCATCCACACATTCGGCCATTCACTTCAACCATAATCAAGTTGAGTGCACTTACCCTGGCTAACGATCCTACCATGCTTGCGATCTTGAAACCGTATCCTTATTATCAAAGAATTAACGACAAGACAGTTAGATAGCCTTTTGGCTTTTAACAAAATGTATAAGAGAGGTTTACCGAATACTTACCAAATCCACTTTCGATCCTACGGCCTAAATTCAGCTTTTTAACCTTGACTGATAGTAGATCACAATCGGTTTGTGATGGAGGAAACAACAAGGGTTTGGCACAAATAGGAATTTCGGCAAGAGAAGATGTTGGCAATTCGGCAATAGAAGGGTTTGGCTAAAAGAGAATTCGGCAAAAAGAAATTCGACTTTAGGAGATTTCGGCTTTCAGAGAAAGAAGAAGAACACAACTCTAATAGGAATTTCGACAAAAAGAATGATGGGTTTTATTTTCGGCAAATGAAAGAATTGGTGGTGAAAGGAGAAAAGGAAGAAATAATAGAACCCAAGGAACCTTTCAATGAATTCGGCACCCCTTTTATATAGCCACCAGCTGAACACTCCTTTCCCCACAGTCCCATTCGGCACCAACTCCTCCCTCTCCTCATCTCTTGACTTTTCTCCCTGATAACACCTTAATCTTATCCGAAATTTCCTCCACATCCACATACCTGCTTACTTCAAACTCTCCACGGCAAGAGTTCAAAACCAATACAACTTTGGCCATCCATACTGTAAAATAAACACTCCAAAAACACCTTACCACTACTCGAACCTTGGACCTCCTCAGCTGACAACACGCCACCTCATAGCTCCCAAGTGACGCCACTTGCCACTGGGCCACAAGCCCCTTTGTGTCCCATTTTCTCTTAATCTGCTTAAGAGACCTACTAACTGAAGTCACAGTTCCCCTGGGCTAAAACCAAAATTTTTCCTATGCCTTTACTTGATCCCAGGACATCTCCAACACCCCTAGAGACTCCAAATTCATTACCCTCAAAGCCCACATGCAAATTGGCTTTTTCTTGCTCACTTAAAATTTTTTTGAGATCTAAAGCCCAAAGCCCAATAGGCCCAATACTTCTAGGCCCAAATTCGGGGCGTTACACATATTCATGCATTGATTTTGACACTCCATATCAATGACAACTCTTTATCATCAATCAAATACATGTTAGTCTTAATGCATTATTGTTTTCCTAGTCAAAAATAATACTTGACTAAGGATCTTTTAAGAATAATCATATTATTCTCAGGACATTATTATAAAATAATTTATTTGTACACACAGAAAAAAAACTGAAATAATAATGACAACGCCTTATATTAATAAACATGGTAAATCAAGTATGTTATTACAACCATCTCATGATTGATCTTTGGGCATACTCTTACAGCAGTTGCCTTCTCCATCTTCAGCGGCCTTCCTTCTTGGTCCTTCCCTCCATTTCTATCAAAAGCTGCTCCTCCTTTTTCTATCTGAAAACTTCCCTTTTTTTTTTGGATTCCCCATTTGGCTTTTATAGATTTGACCTTATAGGGTAGGTCCATCAGCCCATAACCCTTTCTCTCTTTTTTAGGTGGATTTTTCTAGTACAAGTACAGTTGGGACTGAGAACAGTACGCATTAAGTGCTGACTAGGCATCTTCCAGGTATTGCCACATCATTTGTGTTGGCAAACTATCCAAAATTTGTCACGGCAAACCTTCAATCCTTTACTCATTTTTTTACACTTTGCACCTACCAATCAACCACCAAACAAGTCTTCCCCAGAGGCAATTAAAAGTAACATGTAATAACATTTAAGCACAATCAAAGCTCTTTAATGTAATGCTCTAAAAATGCTAATGCAATATCCTAAAATGCAACTAAAATCACTTAAATACAAACAATTAACTGAGTCTAAGGGCATGAAATATAACTCTTTTCAAGAGTTATCACACTCCCAAACCTGAGCTATTGCTTGCCGATAAGCAAAGTATTCATTAATGCATGAATGCAAAAATTGTCATGGCCACATAACTAATTTTGTATTGTCAAACCATATAGAGAGCATTTTGTACTTCAATTCTTAGCAATCTTCTATGTCTAAAAATTTGTTCAAGTTTCATAGGTTTATTTAGCAAATGCACTGCAGAAAATATTACCCTAAGAACAAAAAATCCTACATACTCCTGTATGCAAATTGACTATAGCAAATATCTCCTAATTTACTTAGTTCATCTTTCATCTAAACTCAGTTTGCTTTTCTTTTTAAGAACAGGGGGCTCAGCTCGTTACACAATTTTTTGACTCAACAATCTCAATGGAGCATACATTGAATTGTCGAGTACTTAATCATATGACGATTTGAAAAGAACTCACTCATGAAGCTAAGGCTTTTGACTTAGAAGATGGATGGAGCAAACAACTACCTCTTTAGCTACTCAACCTATTACTACAGTGGAGTGCCCCTAAACTTCTTCTTTTTTTATTACACACTCTTGCCTAAACTTTCTTTTTATAATCAACAATACAATAGAGCAAACAAAGTGTTGTTGACCTAATCGACAATTCTAAGCATTGGAGTGTTTTATGGTATTTCTTTGATTTTTCTTAAGCTTCGCCATTTTATTCATTATTGAGTATTACCATTTTACTAAGCTTATCTTCAAAAATCTCTAAGTTCATTAAAAGAACTTACTATTGATCAATTGTAATAGAAGTTAGGATATCTCATTTTTAGGGGTCGATTCTTAGGCAAAATATCCTAAGCTAAATTTGCCTAATCCACTGTCACATTTTTCTAGATTTATTGAAGAATTAATCTCCTTATCAAACATCATAGACAAAAATTTCACTCGTAATAGTCTAAAAAATCCTTGGCAATTACGAGTGTTATGGCAAAATGAACATGCTCAATTAAATATCTAATGCATCGTAAATGTTCAACACACCCCTAAACCTTAGCAATGCATTGTCCTCAATGCATGCACAGACATGAATCATGAATGCAAGAATATATTTACAACTAGAATGTCATGGAAAAAATATGATTTATGATGCAATAAAGTAAAGGGAAAATAACTCCCTTGGCTTGGAGCTTATTATTGTTGCTTCAATTGTCACGGGTGGACTTACGTGCCGAATGCTTATAACCAATTTTTTTTTAGTGATTCAATTGGTACGTCCTCTTTTCTGTTGTCAGACTTGGTGATCTCATCAAAGAGGCGATTGATTTCGCGGTCTTTTTTAGTCATCGTTGCGGTAGATGTAGGTGGGATAATTGTACTACTATCCTCTAGTGTTACGGTGTAGGGTTTGCTTCTTAAGTCCCCTCATCATCTGTCTCTATGTGGACTAATTCAATCTTTTCTGTGTCTTAGTCAGGGGATTTGGTTTCTGTCTCTCAGTAGTAGGGTTGGTGGCTCTAGGTTCTATTGCAGGTGGCTCTACTTCGGTCATCCCTTCTTCGTTAGATGCCTATAATTCCTTAGGAAATTCAGGGCTTGGTGAAGTTCTTCTAAAGGGACCTCTTCATGGAAACATTTCTCTTCTCACATAGGCCTAGAAAATGGCCATTCATTCTTGCACCTTTTCCAAGTCTACAGCAATTTGAAGTTACTAAGTCTCGAAGAGATTGAGTTGCTTTTGCAACCTCTCAAATGAGCTGAGTACTTGCTGCTCAAATAGACTGCTGGAATTAGAAGGGTTTAAGAAAATGCTCATTTAAATAATGGAAATCCAATGAAACCCAAGAGTTTGATGATATTTATTTTGCATAATCTTCAACAATAAAAGCAGAAATAGAAAACAAAAAAAAAAATTATTTTAAATCTAATCTAAAAATGAAAAGAAAAGAAAACCTAACCTAAAAATATGAAAAACTAAGGAAAAATGTTCAACCACCAAAATTTTTCTTCCAAAGCTTATAAAATAATATTTATAGTCTACTTGTAAAATCCCGCCTGACGAAGCCTTAGTGTTTGATGTTGTTTGTAGAAGTAAGGTAAATAGAGTAAGTTATGAATGAGCAAAGTATTACATCTCGCTTGGTGTATGAAATCTAAAGATGCGCCTTCGGGCAAAGCTTGTATTTGGGTGAGTTGGAAATTGGCAGACTCTTCTGTAAGGTACACGCCGCCCCAGCCAATAGATAAGTATGTTGAATCCTTATAGTTAAGTCCTTATTTTCAAGACCTAAGTTTGGAAGGAAAGTTTATTATTAGTATTATCCTAATATTTTTATTGAATGATTTGGTTAGCCTAAAAAGAATTAGTTTTGAATGAAACAAAGTTACTGTAGATGATAGGACACGCATTTAAGATGAGAGAGAAAGTACTTAGTCACGTGTATCGAAAGAAGGGTAGTGTGGTAATTTAACTTACCCACTAGGGTTTTTCTTTTATGTATTTTTGTATAAAAACCAACCTTAGCTTCCGCAGTAAGTTTATGCTTTCTTTGGCAACCGAATTTACCCTCCCAAACTTTCTCTACATTTTTTCTCTAAAAAAAGTCCTAAACCTAAGGCTTGTTGGAAGAGTTGGGTTAGTTGTATTTAGCCAACCTCTTCATCCCTTAACCCTTGCTCAAGATACTCCAGAAAGCTCCCGAGATAAGGTCAAAGGTCCTGTTGTTTAACCTTGTTGCACTTTTCTGGTGAGTTTCTTCTTACTCCATGTGTGTTTAATGCTTTCATAATGTGGGGTTTAATGTAAATATACCTATTCTTTGAAAATAAGATGTTGGTGCAAGTGGGATAGATGTTTTTCGTCAATAGTCTATTTGGTATGTTAATGTTAAAGGTGTATGAGCCTTTCTTCATGTTAAGTTGTAGCTCTCTTGTCTCTGAAATTAATCGTATGGTCTGAAAAGAAATCTAAATGAATTCATGGAGATGCCTTGTAACAACCCTAACCCGTCTCTATCGCCAGATTAGGGTTAGAGAGCATTACTAAACAATCAAAACATTTAATGTCTTAACATTAAAATAAATTAAATGAATTATAATCCATTCAATCATATACATCGTGTCCCTAAATCGAGCCTTCGAGGCCCTAGAAATTCGGGACTAATTTGAGACAAAATGGAAAGTTTAGGATAAATTTACAAAATTTAGAAATAGGGGTCACACGGCCGTGTCCTAACCGTGTCCTCACTCGAGTAATTCTTTGAGTAGGGTCACACGGTTGTGTCACACGCCCGTGTGCTAGGCTGTGTAACTCACTGACTTGAACCTTAAGAAATCCTCAAATGTCACACGGCCGTGTGATAGCCCATGCCCTAGGTCGTGTGAACCCAAAAATGCACCTAAATTCATGCCATTTCAAGCTTGACTCATACTTAACTAACAAATCCATTAGGACACACATTTAAGAGATTCAAACACAAATAAGCATACCATTTCAAACAAACTAAATCACCTAACCAATATGTCATTCAAAGGCATCACAATAGCATCAACACATCATTTACCAACACATGCTAACATTACCTCAATTCATGCATAAAGGCCTAGTTCAAATATGTGCTAAAACATGTCTCAAATTGACCATTTGTAAGCCATCATCAACATTCCAAAATAACCTTGTTCACAAGCACTTTAAAGTACCAAAATGACATAGCTTAACAAGCAATTACAAGTCCATCAACCTAACATTCTTCAAAACATAACATACCAAATCACCATTACATATCATCCTATACCATAACAAAACATCCTATACATGCCATTATTAACCTTGATCATAAAATACTCAAAACTACCAAATTAACTGCTGAATAGTGTGATAGGTCTCTGATGAACTTCCAAACAAATCGAGCTTTCCGATGATCTATAGGAAAAGAAAACAACTATCGTAAGCAATAATGGTTAGTAAGCTCGTATAAAGGCAATTTAACTAATGGACATATTAGAATAAACAACTAAGCATGATTTTCATTATATCTTAAGCTAACTTTCATTTTCTATTCACTACACCTCTTATGAATAATTGATGTAGCCTTGCATATACATATATATTTTTCTTTATAAGCATTTCATATAACCATTTCACTTAAACGTTTCTTCTTACCATAACACTTACACATTTAACATATAATCATTCTATAATTCATCTTTCGTTTCAAACTTTTATATAAATATATCATTCCGGAATCACTTACTTTCACTAAACAATGTAAAAATTAAATATATAGATTAATCATACTTGTTATTCATTTACAAAGCACTTATAGGATTAGTACTGAAAATGGTTCATCGTATGCTTCCTGTACTATAATAATTCAATCCAAACTCATTCAATTATGTATAAATATCTATCCTTAGCCGTATAATCATCAATATAATTATACTCACATATCATCAAGCAGTTCATTGAACATTTAACATTTACTAATATCTTGACTATACATTAGCCTTTAAGCACATAAATAATTTGTATATTCCATTAACATTTAGCCCGATGAACTAGTAACTTGACTCGGATACTCGGGTAACTACACCACACAAGAGGCATCATAGATGCATAACAAGAGCATCGAAGAGCAGACAGAGGCACAAATGTGCAAATAGGGGCACCGAAGTGCAAATAGAGGCTCCGAAGTGCAAATCCCATACAAGCGTGGATACTAACCCTATTGGCATGCCAATCGTATCCTAGTGATTACTACGTTCAACCGGGCATTTTTATGTAATCCAATACCGTTATACATATTTATCACTCAAGAGCACTTCATCATTTCCGTACACATAATATGATATCAATAAATATTCATATTGTCAATGTGCCATCACAAGGATTGTCACCATCCATTAATCACTTTCATTTGATTAAATCTTCTAATTGATCTATAATAATAATTTATGAAATCTTTATTAAATAATTTAACCATAACATAAATAACTATTTACATTCATCCAAATGGAAAACAATAATTTCTATCTATATACGAACTTACCTCGAAAAACATAGTTGTAACAACGAAGTCGACAACTAATCCAACCACAATTTTTCCTCGATTTTGATCTGTTTGGTTTGTTTTGTGATCTAAATAATAATGTTTCACTCAATTAAACAATTCAATAACTTAAAATAATTAATTTAACTTAAAAATCTTATGATTGAGAATTTTACAAAATTACCCCTAATACTTTAACAATTATGCAATTTAGTCCTTAAACACGAAACTTGCAATTTCACCATTTTTAACCATAAATCATGCTAGCCAATTTTTACCCAATCTTATAACAACCCATATTTATCCATAATTTACACTATTTTCCATGAATTTTACCTTTTTCATAAATCAGTCCCTAAACTTGAAAATCATAAAAAATTACTTAAAAAAATACTTATATTTAACAACCAAGCTTTATAATCTATCATAAAATTTCAAGAACATCACAATTTCATCCATGTTAAAATTCTAAACATTTAACAATTTAAAAAATTGATCCCCAGGTTATCTAGATTAAGCTAATACTAGCCTAAAAACATAAAAATCATTAAAAACGGGTAAAAAATACATACCATGCATGTGAAACAAATCATGGCCGAAAGCTTGGTTTAAGATTCCATGGAGTTTCTGCCTTCACCCTAAAATGATGACAAAAATAATGGCTTTGTTTATCTTTTAATTATGTTTTAAATTTCATTTATTTATGAAATTACAAATATGCCCTTTACTATTTAATAAAATTTCATAAAACATATCACCTAAATCGTCCACTATATACAATTCTAGTTAAATTACCATATAAATACATTCAAATTTGTTTCTATGCTTAATTAACCCATAATAATCAATAACGATTAACTTTTGCATCTTTTACAATTTAGTCCTTTTTAATTAATTAACTATCTAAACATTAAAATTTCTTAACCAAATTTTAATACAACCTTAATAACACTCCATAAATATTTAGCCACTTGACTTTAGGGACATACCACTTGAACTTAATTATTCTTTCATTTAACATAAATCATTAAATCAAATTTTATCATTACACTATATTCGACTCGTAAATATTAAGTGATAATATTTACGGACTTACTCGTCGGATTTGTGGCCCTGAAATCACTGTTTTTTGACACCACTGGAAATGGGCTGTTACATGCCTTAGATGAAAGAGCATTGTACTAGCAGATCGCGATACATGAAAATGGTCATATTTCCTTCTTAGGGCAAGTGTTGTTGCAAACCAAATTGGCAAAGCATGAAAAAAGAAATGAAATGAGCAAATGGTATGACTCTTGTAACAGTCCGGTTTAGACCCTAGTCGGAATAGTGGTTTCAGGACCACAAATTCGAGTCAAAAAAATATTTTAATATTATTTTTCGTGTCTTCAGTGTGTGATTTAGCATGTGTGAAAGTTTCGTGTATTAATTTTGTTGTTTGTGTGTTTAATTTTAGAAAAGGATTAAATTGCATAAAAGATAAAAGTGGCATTCTATATGTTAATGTGCTTAATTGAGTTGGCTATTAAATGTGAAGGCCTTAAAGTGAAATTTGTTCATTATATAAAGGGATGGACGGTCATAGGCTTATAGTATATGGTTTTATGATTAATTTATAAAGGATAATTTTGTAAATTGTATATTAATTTGTATTATAATAAAACAAATGAAAGATGATAGTGGATTGTTCATCCATCCACCACTGAAAATAGAAAATAAAATAAGGTTTTAAGATCTTCAAATATTCGGCTATAAAGTTTTTTGATTCAAGGTTAGTTTTTGTTCGGTTTTTGATAATTTCTACGTTTTTGTAATCGTTGCCTCGAATACTTCAAAACCCATGTCTTAATTTTTTGAATTGATGATTATTTTTAAATGTTCCATTGATGAATTCATGAGTTTTGTGATGTTTGAGGATGAAATATGAAAGATATGTCATAGATTAACATAGTTTGTCTTTGAATTTTTGGTGAATTTGAGTAAATTGGATTAAATTGAGAAAATAATATTTTGAAGGACTAAATTGTGAAAAAAATGAAATATATGGACTACTAGGGACCTATAGAGAATTCGGCTAAGCATGGGTTATATTGAATTATGTGTATTTTGTGATTTTGTGAAATAATGACTAAAATGTCAAAATGTGAAAATATGAGGGCTAATTTGTAAATTGCCCTAAATATGTGTTTTTGGATTGAATTGAATGATTTAGTGAATAAATGGATTAAATTTGAATATGTTTAGATCGAGAACCAAAGAAAACGGATTTAGACCGAGGGAAATCGAAGGTGATTGAGTAGCTAAATCCGTCTGTTTATTCCGAATCTGAGGTAAGTCTATATACAAATAAATGTATTTGAATTGGTTTAATTATGTACCTATGAAATTTAATTGTGATGAATGTGTACGAGATGTTATATACATGAAATTTGAGAAAGCATCGACAAAGTGTCAATATCTGAAAGGTCGGGGTGTTATATCGTGTAAGACCACGTCTGGGGTGTTGGCATCGATATGAGATTTACGTGTAAGACCATGTCCGGGACATTGGCATCGTATTTGATTCATGTAAGACCCTGTCTGGGACAGTGGCATCAACATTTGGTTACATGTAAGACCACGTCTGGGACGTTGGCATTTTACGAGTATTCCGAGTTATCCGAGTATCCTATTTGATTCTGAATGGTTCAACGGGTAATTTCGAGAAATGAAATACTATGTGAAATGCGTATTCGTTTCAGGTACGTTTGAGATGTACTCTATGTTTGAGTATGAAAAGCTTACTCTCTGTGTGTTTGCATTGTTTTATAGATCGTTTAAGCTACGGAAGGCTCGGGGATCGTCGAGGATAGTCACTACACTATCAAACTCTATTTTGGTACCTTTTGAATGTGTACATAGTTAAATATGGCATGTATAGGCTAGTTAGTTTGGATTATGTTTTGAGTTGTATATAAATATCCATATGATATGGCTAGGTAAGGATTATGATATGAATGAGTAATTCATGCTAAATGATGCATAGTTTGGTATGGTTTGTTGGCTAATGTTTGAGCTAATGAGATGGTCAAATTTTATGATAAGTTTTGTTATGAAAAGTTGGTATATTATTGATGAGAAGATGTCCTATTGTAATGGTAAGTTGATGGATGAATCATGCTTAGAAATGCTTGTGAATTAGTTGAACTAAATAGCACATAAGATGTTGTGTTTGAAATGTTCTTGAATGGGTAGAAAAGATGGTCAAATTGGTATGTTTTGGTTGCCATAAGTGTTTGGATTGATGCTTGTATGTGCTTGTAAGGTTAGCCCAAAGTGTGGGTGGAATTTTGGCCTTGTAAATGGACTATAATTGCCCACACGGTTGAGCACACGGGCGTGTGGCTCGATCGTGTCCTTCGTGGTTGTAATTCAAAACAAGTCAGGCTCGACCACGGGCTAGACACACGGGCGTGTGACTGGCCGTGTGATGCAAGTCAGGCTCGGCCACGAGTTAGGCACACGGGCGTGTCTCAGGCCGTGTGGTCAAGTCAGTATGTATGCCTTGTTTTGCCACAACTTAGACACACGGGCATGTCTGAGGCCGTGTGAGGCACACGGCCTGCCCACACGGGCATGTGACCTCTGTAACTTTGAGAAATGTTTGATTTTTTGGAAAAATTTTGTATGATCCCGGTTTAGTCCCGATCCTTTTCTAATGCATGTTTAAGATCTCGAAAACCTCATTAAGGGACTATATGCTTGTATTATGTTATGATTTGACAATGATATACTTTATGATACGAATTGTTTGTAAAAGTTTTCGATTGTCCGGTAATGCCTCTTAACCCTAGATAGGTGATGGTTACGGGTTAGGGGTGTTACATTTGATTGGTATCAGAGCTATGGTTTAGTCGATTCTAGGACTAACGTAGCGTGTGAGAGTCTAGCTATGCCATATATACGAACTGTGATAGTGTGATGAATCCTGACGTATAAAATGTGATTTTCGTATGGTAAATGGATCCCGAAAGAGCTGTAGCTGACGATGTTGAAAGTAATGCACCTGCTCCCGCTCAAGGGACAGCGCCATCTAATTCGATACCGGCTACTAGCGGCCAGGAAGGAGAGGCTAAACAAGCCTTGTTCCAAATGATGAATGATTGGTTCACTCAATACGTAAGAACAAATCCGGCTGTTTCACAACCTCTGCCCCCGCCCAATCCTCCTCAGACTTCTGTTATACGTCCAGCTGTGAATCTGAATCTGAATCTGTTGAATAAGCCTCCGGTCGACAAAATTCGTAAATATGGGGCCGAAGAGTTCAGGGCCACTAGTGATGATGATGCTGAGAGAGCTGAGTTTTGGCTCGAGAACACAATCCAAGTGTTTGATGAAATGTCATTGACTCCTGATGAAAGCATAAAATGTGTCGTTTCCTTGTTACGAGATGCAGCTTATCAGTGGTGGAAGACTTTGATTTCTTTTGTTCCAAAAGAACGGATTACATGGGATTTCTTTCAGTCTGAGTTTCGGAAAAAATATATCAGCCAGAGATTTATAGATCAAAAGCGAAAAGAGTTTCTTGAACTGAAACAGGGTCGCATGTCAGTCACTGAATACCAACGAGAATTCGTGAGATTAAGTCAATATGCCCGGGAATGTGTTTCAACCGAAGCTATAATGTGTAAGAGATTTGAAGACGGCTTGAATGAAGACATCTGTTTGGTAGTTGGGATCTTAGAAATAAAAGAATTTGTTGTGCTTGTTGATCGAGCGTGTAAAGCTGAAGCCCTCGGGAAAGATAAAAGAAAAGCTGAGATAGAAGCTAGAGATGTGTGAAAGAGATTCTCGAATAAACCATTTCATTCTGTTACAAAAAAATTCAGAGATGAGCATAGTCATTCAAAGGCTAGTGTGGGACATTCAAACAGAGATCGTGCTAGATCGCAGTCAAACTTCAAAGCTCCAGCAACTTCGATGGCTAGTGTGGGAAATGTCCGATCCGAACGGCCTGAATGTAAGCATTGTGGTAAAAGACATCCAGGAAGTTGTAGATTAAATGATCAAGCTTGTTTCAGAAGCGGATCATTAGACCATTTCATTCGAGACTGCCCAGAGTTTGTTGAATAAGAGATCGTTCAGAATCCGAGGTCAGATAATGTTTCAGTTAGAGGTAGACCTTCTCAAAATAAAAGAAATGTCAGTGGTGGCCAAAGAACTACAAAAGATACAGTTGCGAGGTCTGAAGCTAGGGCACCTGCCAGAGCTTACGCCATTCGAGCCCGTGAGGAAGCTTCATTTCCAGATGTTATTACGGGTACATTTACTTTTTATGATACTTCTAAGATTGCATTAATAGACCCTGGATCTACTCATTTGTATATATGCAAGAACTTAGTATCCAGTAAGACTTTGCCTGTAGAGTCTACTGAATTTGTTATTAGAGTATCGAACCCCTAAGGTAAAAGTGTTCTGGTTGACAAAGTATGCAAGAACTGTCCGTTGATATTTCGGGATAGTTGTTTTCCAGCTGATCTGATGCTATTACCTTTTGATGAGATTGATATAATTTTGGGTATGGATTGGCTAACATTGCATGATGCTGTTGTGAACTTCAAAAGAAACATTATTGATGTGAGATGTCAGAATGATAAAATAGTTCGGATTGAATCTAATGATGTGAATGGACTATCGGCCGTGATATCAGTGTTGAAAGCTCAGAGTTATGTGAAAAAGGGCTGTGAAGCCTATTTTACGTATGTGATTGATTCAAGAGCGACTGAAAAGAAAGTTGAATCTGTGTCAGTTGTTTGTGAATTCTCTGATGTATTCCCTGAAGAATTGCTGGGATTGCCTTCGGTACGAGAAGTGGAGTTTGGTATTGATTTAGTGCCGGGTACAACTCCTATTTCGATAGCTCCGTATAGAATGGCACCGACAGAATTGAAAGAGTTGAAGTCACAGTTGCAAGAGTTGACAGATAGAGGATTTGCACGACCGACTTTCTCACCTTGGGGTGCTCCTGTTTTATTTGTGAAAAAGAAAGATAGCACGATAAGAATGTGTATTGATTATCGTCAGTTGAACAAAGTAACTATTAAGAAAAAATATCCTCTACCCAGGATCGATGATTTTTTTGATCAGTTGAAAGGAGCCACCGTGTTATCAAAGATAGACCTGAGATCGGGATATTATCAGTTGCGAGTAAAAGAATCAGATGTACCTAAAACTTCTTTCAGAACGAGGTACGGGCATTATGTGTTTTTAGTTATGCCTTTCGGACTAACAAATGCTCCTGCTATTTTTATGGATTTGATGAACAGAATTTTCAGACTGTATTTAGATTGATTTTTTGTTATATTCATTGATAATATTTTGATTTATTCGCGTGATGAAATTGAGCATGCCGAACATCTGAGAATCGTGTTACAAACTTTGCGAGATAAGCATTTGTATACGAAGTTCAGTAAATGTGAATTTCGGTTGCGTGAAGTTGGTTTTCTGGGACATATTGTGTCAGCATCTGGTATACGAGTCGATCCGAGCAAGATTTCAGCTATTTTGGAGTGGAAGCCTCCGAGAAATGTGTCTGAAGTTCGCAGTTTTCTCGGACTTGCTGGTTATTATCGACGGTTTGTAAAAGGCTTTTCAATGATTGCAACTCATATGACGAGATTACTTCAGAAAGATATGAAGTTTGAATGGTCCGATAAATGTCAGAAAAGTTTTGATCAGTTGAAAGCCCTTTTGACCGAAGCTCCAGTGCTAGTACAGCCAGAATCGGGTAAAGAGTTCGTGATTTATAGTGATGCTTCATTGAATGGACTGGGATGTGTTTTGATGCAGGAAGGCAAAGTTATAGCTTATGCCTCGAGACAATTGAAGCCACGTGAAAAGAATTATCCGACACACGACTTAGAGCTAGCTGTGATTGTGTTTGCTTTAAAGGTTTGGCGTCACTATATTTTTGGTGAAAAATGCCACGTGTTTTCGGATCATAAAAGTCTAAAATATTTGATGACTCAGAAAGACCTGAATTTGCGACAAAGATGATGGTTAGAGCTGTTGAAAGACTACGAGCTTGTGATAGATTATCATCCGGGTAAGGCAAATGTTGTTGCTGATGCGTTGAGTCGAAAATAGTTGTTTGCATTACGTGCGATGAATGCTCATTTAGACTTGTCTGATGATGGTTTAGTTTTGACTGAGTTGAAAGCGAAACCGTTGTTCTTACAGCAAATATGTGATGCTTAGAAGGTTGATAATGAAATGTTAGCAAAATGAGCTCACTGTGATTCGAACTCTGATTCTAATTTTCGAGTTGATGTTGATGATTACTTGAGATTTCGAGATCGGATTTGTGTTCCGAGGAATCCAGAGTTGATTCAATCGATATTGAAAGAAGCAGATGACAATCGCCTATCTGTTCATCCGGGAAGTACAAAGATGTACCATGATTTGAAGCAACTTTATTGGTGGCCTGGTATGGAACGAGACATCTCTGACTTTGCTTCGAAATGTTTAGTTTGTCAGCAAGTTAAAGCTGAACATCAAGTGCCATCTGGTTTGTTACAACCGATAATGATTCCTGAGAGGAAATGGGATAGAGTGACAATGGATTTTGTTTCAGGGTTGCCTTTCACTCCGAAAAAGAAAGATACAATTTGGGTCGTAGTTGACAAATTGACGATGTAATAGCCCGACTTAGGGGCTAGTCGGAATAGTGGTGCGAGACCACAAATTCGAAGTAAAAATATGTGTTTAAATTATTTTACAAGGCTTATGAGGTATTTGCATGATTGTGTGAAAATCTCATGAAGAAATTTTATTAATTAGTGAATAAATTGTCCATTAGGACTAAATTGCAAAGAATAGAAAATATGAGATTCTAGAAGGTTCAAGTATGAAATAGAATTATAAAAATTCCTAGAGGTCCTTATTTAGCAATTAGACCATTATATTTGATGATGGACAAAAATGGACATGGGAAGGAAAAATCTCAAGAAAGGGTCATTAAGGGCATTTTAGTCATTTAGTAAATAAAAGAATTAAAAAGGGAAAACAAGGCCAAAAACATGTCCATTGTAACACCCCCAAACCCGGCCCAAATGTTATGGCCGAATCCGGGAATGTCACATCAAAGGCATAATTCAAAACGATTTTGCTAAGTAAAAATTTAAGACCCAAAAGCCCAAAATCCTTGAATCTTGTTAAGTTATGAAGAAATCCCATGTTTTAAATAAAAGCCCATAGGTTATAGATATTTTGAAAACCTTGTTAAACTTTAGAAATTTATTTAAGTCTAATAAATAAACAGTTAAAACAATAAATGCAAAGCAGCGGAAACAATAATAAAACCCATAAGTAACGTCAAATTGGAGTTACACAGCCTTATTACAACTAGAGGTGTTCATGGGTGGTGACGCGTGACCTACCAAGGCCCGACCGAAATTTGGGAGGGTTTGGGCAAAAATATAAGCCCGAAAAATGGGCTTGGACAAAAAATAAGGCCCGTTTAAAAATGGGTCGGGCCTCGGGTAAGGTATTTTTGGCCCGGGCCCGGCCCGAATTTACTAAATGACAAAAAAATATGCTATTTTTTTTAATGTTATTTTCTTGTTGTTTTCTACCTATTTTGCTACCATATTACTATTATGTTGCTACTATTTTGTTGTTATTGATTGAATATTGTATAAAACTTATTTTATTGTTAATTTTGTTATTATTTTAAGGGCATTTGTTAGTTTTATTATTATTTTAGAGGTATTTGCTTGTTAAGTTACATCTATCTCAGTGTTATTTAAGTTTACATTTTTTTTTAAAAATTTATTTTCAATTTGTTGGGAAATATTTATTTTGATTTTTTTAGTATTTTTGATGTACTATATATATTTGAAAATTATATAAAATAATATAAAAATTTAATACGGGCGGGCTGGGCCGGGCCCAGGTTTTAGCATTATTATATGGGTCGGGCTTGGGAAAAAAATTTAGGCCCATTTTTTGGGCCCGGCCCGGCCCGAGCCCGATGAATGGGCCTAATTTTTTAGTTGAGCCCGGCCCGAACCGGCCCAAGAACACCTCTAATTACAACCCAATGGAAATAAAGTAATTAAAATAATCATGTCGTATGTAATAAAGTAATAAAACATCTAAATAACTTGCAATGTGGCCGTCTCCGAGTTCCCTTCCACGTCGAGCCATCTACTGAGCATCACTTGAAACATTAAATAAAGGGTGTGAGTTTCGAAACTCAGTGTGTACAACCCTTGGCATTCAATTCAATATACAATTATCACATTGGGCCTAAGCCCTATCAAAATCAGTGGTCTTGAGCCTTAGCACACAATGACCTCATATCATATCATATTATGTCATATCACAGGGAAACAAGGTTATGCAAAACCCTCCCCAAAAATCCATCCGCTACACACCATTTCCCTTCCAACCCTACACACCTGTGGGGATATAAGTATAAACCCACCCATCCCTACACACCAAAGGTAGCACCATCAGCGGCACTACTCAACGTTGCAGCAAAGCTGCTAATCATAAAATGGGCTTAAAGCCACCGGTGGATCCACGGTCGTCAAGCGACTATGCGATCCTCAAATTCTTCCTCCGTACCATAATTCCCACCCTTATGCATCCTAAACAGAATATCGTATGAATGCAACATACACATTTTCACACATTCGGCACTTAGGGGTATTTTAGTCATTTCACTACTCAAGTGTAGTTCCGTAAATCTACTCTATAGTGGTATTTAGGTGATTTTGCAAAATAGGGGTACTTTGGTAATTTTGTAAGTTAGTGATATTTTGGTGATTCCGCAAATCAAGGGTATTCTGGTAATTTTACAATCAGGGGTATTTTAGTAATTTAACAAATCTAAGGATATTTTGACAATTTTCAAACTAAGGGTATTTTGGTAATTTTCAAATTAGGGGTATTTTAGTAATTTTACAAATCTAAGGGTATTTTGTCCCTCTCGGGTTTTAGTTATGAACTTTGGCCCATAAACAAGTCCTTGCGGCTAAAGTGAACAGACACTATGCACCGGGTAGGATTCCAGAAAAGAGGAGGTGGGCCACTAGGACCGCTTAAGTACCAAGCTCTCCCTAGATCCACTCCTAGACATACATATGTCTGTTGCCACACTCTAACCCAGCGACTTGTCCACGGACATGTTTAATTATTAGATTAAGTCTTACGTGGTTTAAGAGTTGTTCAGAACTAGGCCTAAAGTCCATTAAGCCCAAATCACATCCTTACAGTCCATTAGGCCCAAATCTCATTCATATGGCCTACTAGGCCCAAAACAATTACAGATCATGTAGTATGCATGCCTAACTCAGTTCATATAATCAAATCAATCCATTTCATCAAACTTAGCCTCAGGGCCCACCGGCCCTGTTTAGCCACGTTCGGCTTTTCGGCTTTCCGGCATTGCTGATATCGTGTGTGTAGTGTTTGTACACACCTGGTAATAGCACGTGCTGTGAATTTCTCTTAGTCATGAACCTACATTGGATATTCCTTAATCATTAATCATAGGCTTAATACAAACTTTATCAAAAACTGAAACCTCACCGTAGCCTTATCGTGTGCGATAAGCCTTAATAGCTCATTTCTTTAACACCAACTGCGATTAGACCCTAGATCTATACCAACTTAAACATTAGAGCCTAAGTAATAGATGACTTGCATCCAACACAAGTCACCCTCACAACATATATGACCATTCGACCAACCCTTAAACCGAAGTAAAGAACACTTACCCTTGCTAACGATCCTACCACGCTTGCGATCTTTGAACCTTATCCTTGTTATCACAGAGTTAACGATAGGTCAGTTAGATAGCCCTTCGGCTTTTAGCAAAACGTACAAGAGAGGTTAACCGAATACTTACCAAATCCACTTTCGATCCTACGGCCTAAATTCAGCTTTTGAGATTAGTATGGTGACAGAGACAATTCGGCACCAATAGGGAGAAGAAGAGGAGAAGTGATTGGCTAGAACTAAAGGTGAACAAGAAAAGGAATTTAAGAAGAGAAGGTATGGGGAATTCGGCTAGAGAGAAAACCAAAATTTTGGCAAAGGAATGATGGGTTTTTTTTTCGGCAAATGGAAGAATTCGGCTAAGGGGGAGAAAAAGAAAAGTAATGGAACCCAAGGAACCTCTCAAAGGAATTCGGTACCTCCTTTTATAGCCAATAGCTGAATCCTTCCTTCCCTCACAGTCCAATTCGGCACCAACTCTTCCCACTTCTCATCTCCTAATTTTCCTCCATGATATCTCCCTTATCTCATCCGAAATTCCCTCCTTTATCAGCTCACAAGACCAATTCAAACACTTCAACGAAAGAGTCCAAATTCCACACAACTCTAGCCGTCCACTATGCAAAATTAAACACTCCAAAAACACCTTACCACTACTCGAACCTTGGACCTCTTCCCGCCACATTGTAGCTCCCCCTAGTGACGCCACCTTGCCACTGGACCACAGGCCCATCTGTGTCCTATTTTCCCCTTAATCTGCTTAAGAGGCCTAATGCCTGAGACTAGGGTCCACTAAAGAAAGAAAAATAATTTTTTTCCTATCTCTAAGACTTCCAATAATCCCGATAATACCTTAAAATTAATATTCTAAGTGCTACTCATACATACCAACCTCGGTGCCACGTAAATTTAAAGTTCGGGATTTTTGGGCGTTAAACCCAATAGGCCCAAATCTACTAGGCCCAAATTTGGGGCGTTAAAATTCTACCCTCCCGAAAGAAATTTTGTCCTCGAAATTTCCAACTAACTATTAATCGTACTACCCAAGCCTCACCACTATGCTTTCGCTGCGCACTCTAATTCTAAAGCCAAAATAAACACTCAATAATCTATGGTAGGGTACGCACCATTATTCGTATCTGGAGCGTCTTCGTCCCTTTGGCGACGTGCTACATAGACCAAAGCTGGCTGCCTCGCCTCAGTATAACCTGCACCTCTACCTGGTGCTCCACGACCGCGTTTATTACCATTATCGCCCCTGGCTTGTCCGCGGCCCCTTGGGGGTTGTTGACCACCCCTCTGTGGATGAAAATTACCTCTGCCATCGGCTCGCTCCTGATTTGGCCTTCTCGGGCACTCTCTAATCCTATGTTCCATAGATCCACAGCTCAAACAAGCTCCTATTCTCCTCCAACATTCACCCGTATGCCCTTTTCCACGCACAACACAAGGTGGTATCCCGGTATTAGCAACAGCAACAAGGGCCTCAGCTCTAACCGGCCCATTCACTCTGGCCCTCCTTGCAGGCCTCTGTTCAGGCCCCATAGTTTCCATATTCCATTTGTTCTTTCCCTTCTCCTTTTCTCGATGGAGGCACTCCGTGCGCTTTACTTCCTCCGCTATCTTTGCTTTCTCCACCAAGACCGCAATGTCCCGCTCCCTCTGGGGAGCTATAAACACCCTAAGATTGTCTCTTAACCCATCCTCGAACCGTACACATCTCTCCGGCTCTGTTGCGACTATCCCCTTGGCATATCGACTGAGGCGCAAAAACTCACCTCATACTCGCACGGCTTATCTCCCTGAGTCAGATTCAAAAACTCCTTCCTTTGGGCATCTACATAGGCCGCTCCAATGTACTTCCCCTGAAATGTTGACTTGAAGAACTCCCAGGTGATCTGCTCCGGTTGGTTGCCCTCCTTCACAGTCAACCACCACTGATAAGCTTCCTCCCTAAGCAAGGATATCGCCCTTTTTAACTTCTATTTCGCCGAGCAATCCAGGTCATCCATAATTCTTTCCGTAGCTTCCAACCAATACTCTGCCACATTCGAGGCCACCCCCGCTACTCCTTTGAAAATCTCTACCCCATTAGCTCGGAGTCGCTCCGCAATTGACCCACGACTTCCGGTACCATTATTGGGCCTAACGACCCTTTCTAAGATTCTTAACATGGCCTGTTGTACTGCATCTTCCGTAGCGGCAGCCCGTTCATATGGTCCCCTTTCACGACTGGTGAGGCGGAGCCTCCCTACTCCAACGTTGGGCATATGGCACGACTGACGCGACCTTGCCCTAACTCTTCCCACGGCCTCGGTCGCGACCTCTTGCACCTCTTCTAGCACTCATCATTGCGTGCGTATTTCTGGGTTAGAATTTTATGAAATTAGTGCATAGTTCCACTGTTTAAAACACATGTATTATGCGAGTGACAATTTAAAAGTTGTTTCGCGGTCGTAAATCCACTACTGAGCTTAAGTTCCCTACGGGCTTTAGTCTATAAGAACCTATTGTTTAAAGTAGCCCAATATCTAATTATAGTTCAAGAATTTAAACAAGTAAAATAACAGAAAAACTTACTTGGCTCGACGTCAAGAGCTCGGTGATCCACACTGCAATATCCTGCAAAAACTCTTTAATCAACTTGTTTTAAAAACCCAAAATCTAAGGCCTATTTCACAGCTCAAGCTTTGCAACCGGGCTCTGGTAACACTAAATGTAACACCCCCAAACCCAGCCCAAACATTATGGCCAAATTCGGGAATGTCACATCAAAGGCATAATTCAAAACGATTTTCCTAAGTAAAAATTTAAGACCCAAAAGCCCAAAATCCTTGAATCTTCTTAAGTTATGAAGAAAGCCCATGTTTTAAATAAAAGCCCATAGGTTATAGATATTTTTACAACCTTGTTAAACTTTAGAAATTTATTTAAGTCTAATAAATAAACAGTTAAAATAATAAATGTAAAGCAGCGGAAACAATAATAAAACCCATAAATAACGTTAAATTGGAGTTACACGGCCTTATTACAACCCAATGGAAATAAAGTAATTAAAATAATCATGTCGTATGTACTAAAGTAATAAAACATCTAAATAACTTGCAATGTGGCCATCTACGAGTTCCCTTCCACGTCGAGCCGTCTACTGAGCATCACCTGAAACATTAAATAAAGGGTGTGAGTTTCGAAACTCAGTGTGTACAACCCTTGGCATTCAATTCAATATACAATTATCACATTGGGCCTAAGCCCTATCAAAATCAGTGGTTTTGAGCCTTAGCCCACATTGACCTTATATCATATCATATTATGTCATATCACACGGAAACAAGGTTATGCAAACCCTAACCAAAAATCTATCTACTACACACCATTTCCCTTCCAACCCTCCACACCTGTGGGGATATAAGTATCAACCCACCCATCCCTACACACCAAAGGTAGCACCATCAACGGCACTACTCAATGTTGCAGTAAAGCTGCTAATCATAAAATGGGCTTAAAGCCACCGGTGGATCCACGGTCGTCAAGCGACTATGCGATCCTCAAATTCTTCCTCCGTACCATAATTCCCACCTTTATGCATCCTAAACAGAATATCGTATGAATGCAACATACACATTTTCACACATTCGGCACTTAGGGGTATTTTAGTCATTTTACTACCCAAGGGTATTTTCGTAAATCTACTCTACAAGGGTATTTAGGTGATTTTGCAAAACAGGGGTACTTTGGTAATTTTGTAAGTCAAAGATATTTTGGTGATTCCGCAAATCAAGGGTATTTTGGTAATTTTATAATTAGGGGTATTTTAGTAATTTAACAAATCTAAGGATATTTTGATAATTTTCAAACTAAGGGTATTTTGGTAATTTTCAAATTAGGGGTATTTTAGTAATTTTACAAATCTAACGGTATTTTGCCCCTCTCGGGTTTTAGTTATGAACTTTGGCCCATAAACAAGTCCTTGCGGCTAAAGTGAACAGACACTATGCACCAGGTAGGATTCCAGAAAAGAGGAGGTGGGCCACTAGGACCGCTTAAGTACCAAGCTCTCCTAGATCCACTCCTAGACATGCATATGTCTCATTTGCCACACTCTAACCCAAATGACTTTTCCACGGACATGTTTAATTATTAGATTAAGTCTTATGTGGTTTAAGAGTTGTTCGTAACTAGGCCTAAAGTCCATTAAGCCCCTAGCATACTTGTCTACGTCTCCATAAAGACCATCAAGCCCAAATCACATCCTTGTGACCCATTAGGCCCAAATCTCATTCATATGGCCTACTAGGCCCAAAACAATTCTGAGATCATGTAGTATGCATGCCTATCTCGATTCATATAATCAAATCAATCCATTTCATCAAACTTAGCCTCGGGGCCCACCGCCCCGGTTTAGCCACGTTCGGCTTTTGGCTTTCCGGCATTGCGATATCGTGTGTGTAGTGTTTGTACACACACAGTAATAGCACGCGTCTGTGAATTTCTCTTAGTCATGAACCTACATTCAATATTCCTTAATCATTAATCATAGGCAAAATACAAACTTTATCAAAAAATCGAAACCTCACCGTAGCCTTACCGTGGTATGCACAAGCCTTAATAGCTCCTTTCTTTAACACCAAGCTGCGATTAGACCCTAGATCTGTACCAACTTAAACATTAGAGCCTAAGTAATAGATGACTTGCATCCAACACAAGTCACCCTCACAACATATATGACCATTCGGCCAACCCTTAAACCGAAGTAAAGAACACTTACCCTTGCTAACGATCCTACCACGCTTGCGATCTTTGAACCTTATCCTTGTTATAACCGAGTTAACAATAGGTCAGTTAGATAGCCCTTCGGCTTTTAGCAAAACGTACAAGAGAGGTTAACCGAATACTTACCAAATCCACTTTCGATCCTTCTTGGCCTAAATTGACTTTTGAGATTAGTATGGTGACAGAGACAATTCGGCACCAATTGGGAGAAGAAGAGGAGAAGTGATCAGCTAGAACTAAAGGTGAACAAGAAAAGGAATTTAAGAAAAGAAGGTATGGGGAATTCGACTAGAGAGAAAACCAAAATTTCGGCAAAGGAATGAATGGTTTTTTTTTCGGCAAATGGAAGAATTCGGCTAAGGGGGAGAAAAAGAAAAGTAATGGAACCCAAGGAACCTCTCAAAAGAATTCGGCTGGGACGTTGGCATTGTATGACTATTCCGAGTTTCTAAGCATCCTACTAGATTCCTTACGGTTCAACGGGCAAGTCTATGATCCGAATAGTTATGTAAATAGAGAATGCATTTTGATCACGTTGACTTATACACCAAGTGTGTATATAAGGTAAGTATCTATATGATCTTACTATGATGAGAATGTATGTTGGGATAATGATATGATATGTGGAAATAAGCATGAAAGAGCCTTGTAATTGTAAGAATTTTTAAGTTGATGAATGTGGTAAATATGGCCAAGTACATGAAATCAAAGCATTATGTGATTGTTGTTAAAAAATTTAAATGAAACAATGTACTTATGTGTACATATATGTCTTTCATGTTATGTTCATTTGTATATGACTTACTAAGCTTTTGGAAAGCTTACTCTGTGTGTGTTTTCTCTGTTTTATATGTCGTCAAAGCTACTGAAGGCTCGGGACCGTCACGGATCGTCATCACACTTCTAAAATCATTTTGGTACACTTTGGAAATGTACATATATAGATATGGCATGTATAGGCTAGTTTTTGTTATAAGTTGATGTATAGACTTGGTCATGAGATGTGGTTAATTATTGGTTCATATTATGCCTTGATGAATGTGGTATGTGTAGTTATTTTGGTATGGTTTAATGCTCATGAAATGGTCAAGATTTTTGGGTAGGTAAATGAATGAAATATGCCTTAGTTATATATATGTTTTGTCTTGAAAGTTGGCATGAATGAAATGAGTATTGTATGTATTGATAGAATGGTTGTTTGGTGTGTTATTGGTTGTGAAATATGCAAGAGAAGTGTTAGTAAATGTTGCTTATAGGTGAGACCTAAATGGGTGGCATTTTGGCCTTGAAAATGGCCTATAATGTCACATGGTCAGGGTACACGGGCGTGCCTAGTGACCGTGTGAGGAAGTCGATAGCTAGCTTAGGGGGCACGGCCTTGGCACACGAACGTGTCTAGTAGCCGTGTGGATTTCAACAGAATAGACCACGGCCAGGGTACACGGGCGTGCCTTCTGCCTAGTAACCGTGTGATTTTTGGCAGAATCGACCACGGCCTGAGCACACGGGCGTGCTTGGTGGTCGTGGAACTTAAGTCAGATTCGACCACGAGGAGGACACACGGGGGTGTCTAGCAGTCGTGGAGGGCACACGGTTTCCTCCCACGGGCGTGTATCCCCTGTACTTTAGAAAAGTTTTAATTTTCCATGAAATTTTGTAAGTGATTCAATTTAGTCCCGACCCGGTTTATAAGCATGTTTAAGGTCTCGATGACCGTATTAAGGGACACTATGCTTGAGAATGATGAATGTGTGTATGAATTTCTGTAAATTGTTTCCGATTTGTTCGGTAACGCTCTTAACCCTAATCCGACGACGGACATGGGATAGGGGTGTTACAGGTTTCATTTAAGATACTAAACTATTCAAAAGTTTTTATTTAAGTCACTAGGTTTGTTAAGTTTTTTTTTTTAAGTTCTGGCAACGAGCACCAAGCGACGATTCAACGATCAATACAGTGTGTCAATATCCATCGACGAGTAAAAGAACATACCTTAAATTCAAGTTGATCTGACGGTCAATGTCAGAGATCGAAGAAAAAAGATGTTTGAATTTTAGTTCGTAAATTCATAACATCTAAAGTTGTTTAATAAAAAACAACTGAATGGTAGAAGAAAAGGGAAAAGAGAATTTTCGATTAATGTAAACAATACGAACATAGAAAGTTATATAACATTGATTTTAAAAATCCAGTGACTTAAATGAGAATTTTTGAATAGTTTAATTATCAAATTATAAATTTTTTACTTAAATGACCAAAACAAAAATTTATCTATAATTTAGTGACTAATAATATAATATTACTCATTTACAAAAGCTGATAAGACTAGATCGCTAATTAATTTAATCAATCGCCAACAAAGCCTGTCACGATATGAATTTAAGAAATAAGAAAGCGGCTGAGCTTGCTTGGTACCAAATAATAAATGTCTGATTTTAAACGAAAACACCGACACATTTTGCGGTGCGCAATTCATTTCCTTTCTATGCGCAACTATGTTCAGTAGATTCTCGAGTTAAATTTGAATTCTCACCAAACCTCTTTTAATGGGATTGAGTTATATCACTGAATTCGTCGGCATTTAATGGCTCAACTGCCAAAAAAGCGAAACACCATGGATTCATGGTTACACGTAGATAATATTTTTTTACATTAATTTTATTATATGTTGTTATTATATTTATTTTTTTATATAATATTTTTCTCAACTCTTAAATAAAAGAATAACACGTTTCAGTATATTCAAATTAATATCTTCTGATATTAGTGATAATGTTGATGCTGATGCCAATTGTACTAATACTCAATCAAATACACATAAACAATGTTAACTATAAACAAATATGCTTTAAATTAAAACATACTATTGTTCTTAAAATTAACATGTTATAAGGAATACATATATATTATATATATTTATAAATATTGTTAATATAAATTATTTTAATTGGTTAAATATTCATTAATATTCCGGTAAATAATAAGGTTAGAATTTTATTGGTTTGATAGGTGATTTGTAAATATTATTTTTAATTTTTTTTAGGGAGTTAATGAGATACCTTAATTTCCACAGAGTTTTACAATTTTACTTACAAATAATAATGAGATAAAATAAAAAAAAAGTACAATAAAAAATATGTTTTTTTTGTGGTAATCAGGCCCTCCACATCAATAGTAATTAATTTGTTGGTAGCGAGTGTTTTCTAAAATTAAAGGATAAGGTAACCGACAAACTACAGTAGATAAATTTTTTTTTTGTTGAATTTAGATAAGTTAAACATAGTGCTGAGATAAAAATATATAAATACAGTACAAATATTATTGGCTAATTGCTTTCTTACATTACTATTACGATACATGATCAAAGTTCACATTCTGTAGTCGGCACTTTTCTTTGTCTACTGTTTTGCCATGAAGAACAAATATTTTATCCTCGTAATCTTATTCCAAACCGTCGACTTAGCTTTATCGACCCCCAAAAAATATGAGTCAATTTTCAACTTCGGTGACTCCCTAAGCGACACAGGCAATTTACTTCTCTCCGGTGCCCTTGTATTTCCAGTCATCGGGCAGCTACCTTATGGTGAAACCTTCTTTCAACACGCAACGGGGCGGTGCTCTGACGGACGTCTTATTATCGACTTCATTGGTAAATGCTCTTTCTCTTACAGAAACAAACTTGAAAACCCAGATTTCGTTCTCCTAACTATATGTGTGTCTTATTTGTTATAAACCAGCTGAGGCATTCAGTTTACCTTATTTGCAACCTTACCTAGCAGTAAAACAAGGCCAGAGTTCTCAACATGGAGTCAACTTCGCATTCTCCGGAGCTACTGCACTTGATGCTGAGTTTTTCTTCCAACGAAACATGGGATCGATTTTGTGGACTAATAATTCTTTGAATGTTCAGCTTGGTTGGTTCAGGAAGCTCAAGTCCGACCTTTGCTCCGATAACGAATGTGAGTTAAATTATCTCCATTTCTTTCAGTCCTTCCACTGACCCATCTCGGAATAAC
Organism: Gossypium sturtianum; assembly: GCA_025698515.1. NCBI lineage: Eukaryota > Viridiplantae > Streptophyta > Magnoliopsida > Malvales > Malvaceae > Gossypium > Gossypium sturtianum. The sequence goes on from CM046948.1 coordinate 45,171,692, forward strand.
ATAGTACTGTTTTCTGTTCGTAGCTTGTGATGATTTCTTTAAGAAATCACTTTTTCTGGTTGGAGAGATCGGTGGAAATGATTATAATTACGCCTTTTTTCTTGGTGGAAGCATTAAACAGCTTCAATCCATGGTTCCTTCAGTTGTTGGAGCAATTGCTAATGCAACCAGTGTAAGTTAGAGTTTAAGCACAAAAGTATTACAAAGCTAACACAATTTGCTTCCCATCAAGTCTTATGCTTAAGCCAAACCATTTGCAAATTATGTTAATAATTATGTGTGGATATTTTGGTAGGCATTGATAGAGGAAGGCGCAGTAGAGTTGATGGTTCCAGGGAATTTTCCCATCGGTTGCTCAGCTGTTTACTTGACATTGTTTGAAAGCCCTAAAAAGGAAGATTATGACCGTCATGGTTGCTTGAAGGCATTTAATGGTTTCGCGAAGTATCATAATAATCAGCTTAAACAAGCCCTGGATACCTTGAGACAAAAGTATCCCCATGCCAGGATTTTTTACGCTGATTACTACGGTGCCGCTATGCGTTACGTTCATGCCCCACTACATCACGGTTAGTTCCTTCTATTCCCATGAATTTCAATATTTAAACTTGATTTAACTTAGTTGCAGCCTGGATTAGGTACGAAATAGACCCTATTAACTTAATGTTGAATTTAGTGTTGTGACATGAGTATATATATTGAAAAAAAAAAAACAGGGTTTTATGGTGGGACTCTAAAAGCATGCTGTGGAGGGGGTGGTCCATATAATTTCAATATCTCAGCAAGGTGTGGTCATCCTGGATCTGAAGCATGTAAAGATCCTTCCGTTTATTCAAATTGGGATGGAATTCATCTAACTGAAGCAGCCTATCGCCATATAGCCTTGGCTTTGATCAATGGCTCCTCTTCCCATCCACCCCTCATATCCTCTCCTCTTTCAGATTAAATAACCCCCCTAACATGAACAGTCAATCAAGGGTCTCATTTAGATGTTCATTAGAGATCCAGGAGCAATGATACATGTATGCATTGACTGTACTTGAAGATTTTATTTGCTTTATAAATTTAGCCTCATGATTTTGAAAATAATGAGAATTAATCTACTAATTAAGATGGATTTACTTTAATTAGTGAGATATAATACCATAGGTAGCAATCCTGAGGAAAGCAACGCAAATAACAAAAGTCAACGCATTCAAGGCTGCTAGAATCCCTGCTTTTGGTCTCCATCTTGGGATATTTCATATTTGTGGGCTAATTCCCGTTTATCCCTCTAATGAAAATTCTTTTAAAAACGAATTTAGATTTCAAAATTTTAGATTGCGAATTTATTATTTATGATTTTTAAAGTTTTTGTTAAAAAAAATAAAATATTTAAAATTTAAGATTTTAAATTAATTCAAATTTAGATTTAGATTTAGATTTAATCTAATTTTAAGTTTAAAAAGTAATTTTTAAAAGTTTAATTATTTATGAGGATTTTGAACATTGTTGTATGAATTAGTTTGGGAATTGGTCAAGGTATTGATTTGGAAAAATGCATTAAACCGGTTGACTCGAAAACTGATATGGACTGATTGATTGGGTAGTTGAACCAATTTCTTTTTTTATATGAATTTTTAATGATTTATTTAATAGAACCAGATGGATTAATCGAACCGATCAGATTGATCAAACCAGTTGGACCATTAAACTGGTGGCCTAATTATGAAAATTGTAAATTAAAAGTCAAGAGTTTATAAATTAAAAAATTATGGAAATTATGGTATAAATACATTTTTTTTGAATATTTACAATGTATTAAATTAAATATATGAAACTTTGTCATTGTTTTAAAAATCAGATTGGAACGACCAGTTAGACTATTTGGATTGTGATTCGGTCTGAGTACCAATCCGGAATAAGAGATCAGATTGGTTGACTGATGAACTGGTTGAACTAGTCGAATCGACCGAATTGATGGTTGAATTGATTTTATCTATTTTTAATAATTTATTCAATGGAACCATTGAATCTGTCAAACCGGTTGAAACAAAAATTGATGGTCTGGTCAGTTTGCCTACCGGTCCAATTTTTAAAAACCTTGAGTTTTTTTTGATGATATACTACAAATAAAATTATTTATTTATTGTCTAGGTTTTGAAGGAAGTATGAAAGCAGAGAGAATAAAAAAAATTCTCATGTTCTTTTAGTTAATCTTAAGCTTTGAAAAATCCAAATTTAAAATGAATTTTGAAATCCAAAATTTAACACTTATAAAATTGGATTTAGATTTACCCAAATTCAAATCCTAACTTTTTCTTTATTATCCAAACAAAAATTTAAAATTTAAATTCTAAATCCAAAATTTTTAACTCAAATAATGATTTCCAAACATGCCATTAAAAACTTTTTGACCTTGAAATTATTTACTTTTTACTTTTACGTCATTGAGTTGTTTCTTTCATAAATAAAACTAAAATAATTTTTCGATTATTATTTAATATAAATTTAATTTAAATTCATATATTTTATTTTTAATATAAATATAAATATATTTTTAAATTATTTATTATAGATACACATATTTTATTATAATAACTTTTAATGATTATTTTCTTTTTAATCGCTTAAGAGTTGCGGATAAGAATGCCCTATAAGCTCAAGTAATTGAGAGAATCAACTAAAGCATATATTAATGAACAAGATGGAAAGAAATTGATAACGTGAAAAAAAATCTGGAGAGAAAGCAAAAGAAATTATCTGCTACTTATTTTATTATCGAAAACTCTAATATCTCTAAAATAGTGTCATGTCCGTGCGGTGCTAAACACGAGATATAATCTTACAAATCAAATCTAGTAGAATTGTCATATTGGAGCTAAATCAGTTAGTCATTTATCGTCTAAGGTTTCAAGACTAATCCTAAGATAAATTCTAAAATTTAAGACTTGATCTCGTCACCAAATTCTGAATTCAGGAATATAATGAGAAGATTATAGTACCCCTACGACATCCGGTTGAAGACAATCCTACGTAATTCAGTGATTAGGGTTTCTTATTTTAAAAAATTAAATTAAATAAAATAAATTGATTCCATAGCTATCCCAATGACAACGATATCTACAATCTAAAATTAAAATTTAATCTAAAAATCTTCAAAAACCTAAAGAATCTAATCTAAACCTTGAGTTAAAAAAATCTTAAAGCAAAATTGTACGATTTAATTAAAAGTAGAATCTTAATATTCTAATTTAACGTAAAAATTTAAACTTAAAATCTAATCAAAATACACTCTAAATATAAATCTAAATCTAATTAGGAATATTAAAATCTAAAATGTATTCGAAAACCTAAGAATTTAAAATTAAATAATATCCAAAATTAAATTTAAAGATTAATGTCAAAACTAAGGATCTGAAATCTAAAGTCTAATCTAATCTAAAAAAGTTCTAAAAGGTTAAAGCTTTGAATCAAATCTATTGATCTAATTTATATCTGAAATAATAAAAATCCTAAAATTTAAAATAAAATAAAAATTCTAAATCTAATATAAATATCTAATTTTGAAAACTAATAAAAACTTAAAATCTAAAATTTTCATATTCAATATTAAAATATAAAATATAAAATCTAAAGGAGAATTTATAATTTAACTCATAAAATCAAAATCAAAATATAATATAAAAAAACAAAACTTAATATAAAAAACCTAAAATCTAATATCGACATCAAAATAAAAAATATCTTAAACCCTAAAATCAAGATCTTAAAAGTTAACCTAATTTCTAATATACAAATTCTAATGTCTAATTAAAAAATCTAAAACAAGATTTTAAAATCTAACCTAACAAAATTAAAGAGAGCCTAAAATAATCTAAAATTTAAATAAAATAAAATAATCCCACCAACTAATATCTAACTAAAATAGAACCCAAATAAAAGTACAAATAAAAACATATCAAATAATAATAATAAATAAAACACGTAGAAAATAAATCATAAACGCAAACCAAAACATATAAAAAAAATATATCATGAAATGACAAATAACAACAATAGCAATAACACATCAAATAATATTAACATTATCACTAATAATAACAATAAAAATAAAACGTATGTGATAATAATAATAATAATAAATAAAAAGAAATAAAATCTTAGTGTGAGTCAAAATTACATAGCATCATATAATCATTCATATCGGATATAACAATCAACATTACCAATTCATACCGTTGCATAGCAATATTCAATTAGTGTATGAGCTTGCACAATGCAATACAAAAGGTTCCCACCCAACCATTTGCTACACACCACGAGTTTTCAGAATTCGTCTATCGAACTCCAAACACTGCGAGCCGAAACTCGATGTGGATAAATCACCAATAACAGTAATGCAGATAAACTGCCGGTAAAAATGCAGTCAAGCTGCCAGTAATGTCGACTAGCCACCAGTATTGCAAACAAGCTGTTAGTAATGGGATTAAATCGCACAATCTCCTCGGTATTCTGGTGCAGTGCACTAATAATATATTACGGACTTTAAGTGTCGTTGGTACTCTACGGAACTCCTCCATCAACCACAAATACCCACCCTATGCAGATGCAATATGTCACACAATCAGTAAACACATCATTCTTCCAATAACAGTTTCGGTACGATGACATGATTTACATACATATCAATAAACAATATCAGTGTATGCCTTGCTTACCATTCATTTAACGGTAATAAAGGCATGAGTACATGCCTTTCATACAGTCAATATCACATTTGGCATGTAATTTAAATGCATACACGCTAAATGTCAATCATGGCATATTACATGCATATCAATCAGTGTTTCAAAAAATTGACATGCTATACATGCATTCAACACACAATTTTCACCATGGATTTAGCAATAAGAGAAATAACTGTAACACCCCTCACCCGTATTCACCGTCAGAATAGGGTTACGGAGTATTACCGGAGTTTCAATACCTTTAAATATACATTTCATATACAGTTTATCAATTCAAATATAATTCAATCTAAAAAATCAATCATAGTGTCCCTTAAACAAGCCTACGAGTCCTTAATCATGTATTAGGAGTAATTCGGGACTAAACCGATAACTCGGGAAATTTTATCAACACTTAGTAAATTTTTCTCAAATCAGGGGACACACGCCCGTGTCACCAGCCGTGTGAAAACATAGGGTACATACTGACTTGGGTCACACGGCCGACCACATGCCCATGTGTCTAGCCCGTGTGCCCTTTGAAATGGCCACACACACCCGTGTGCCAGGCCGTGTCCTAAGCCGTGCCAAACCTGTAGGGTATACTGACTTATGCAACACGGCCAAATCACACGCCTGTGTGCTAGGCCGTGTGCCAATTAGGGGGGTATACTGACTTGTGCCACACGGTCGATCACACGCTTGTGTGTGAGACCATGTGGAACATACTGACTTCATTTTAATTTCAACACCAGGGGACACACGGCCATGTAACATAACCGTGTGTCACACACGGCTGAGACACATGCCCGTGTCTCTGCCCGTGTGGACAAAAATAGGCTATTTGCAAAGCCATTTTGCCACCCTAATTTTACATACCTGCATAAGCACATTTTTGCAACATTTTGTAACTCAATAGGCAGCCAATCCATAACATTTCATACACATATTTGAATACTTATGTGCAACCAAAGCATTATACCAAATTAAGCCAAATCAAATTGCTTTATCTTATAACACAACATGTACCAAAATCACTAGTTCAAGTAACCATAACTATCATATTTAAAGTAGCCTATACATGCCATATTTACATATATCCATGAGTTCAAAAGTACCATTCGGCAACTAGATAGTGTGATGCGTATCTCCGACTTTATCCGAATCGAGCGAGCTATCGAACCTCTATAAAACACGGAAAAGAAACAGAGTAAGATTTATAGCTTAGTAAGCCCGTATAATTTAGAATTAAACTTACCATTTATACCTAATCAAGTCAATAATTAAGGTATACTCAATTCAATTACCAAATGCCTAAACACAAGCATTCACCAACAAGTTAGTCACATAAATGCATATAATCATCCATTATCACAATTTAATACTCAATACATTTTATCATCAAATTCATATCTCACATACATCACTTGTAACAATTCACTCTCAATCATATAAACAATAATTCATTCGATAACAGTAACTCATCCGTATGAACAATATTTCATCTATATAATCAGCAATTCATCCGTATAAACACATAGCTTATTCACATAACCAAAAATAGAATTTATGCCCGTTGAACCTATTAGAATATCGAGGGATACTCGGGTGATATACTTTACGTATATAAATCAGTAATCCGTCAATTCATTATCATTTCCGCTCTTTCGAGCTATGAACAGTAAGCTCCCTCTAAGCTGATGAACAGTAAGCTATGACGAGCTGAGAACAGTAAGCTCTTACGAGCTGATATATCGGTAAGCTCATACGAGATACGGTGAGTTCGCAACAAATACAGGATCTCGACCTAAACGGTAACCCTAGTGACATGTCACTCGTATCCTACGAATTTCTACGGTTCAAATGAGGCTCGGTAACCATCAGACTATATCAATAAGGCATTCGAATTTCAAGTAGATCATTTACTCAGTTACATACATATATTTCAAATAATTACAAGTATTTAAAAGTACGATTCTAATTATACGAACTTACCTCGTATCGCTCGAATAACAAATATCGGCTAATCGTCAACCTTTCCTTTTCCTCGATCTAGATTCAACCCTTTCTTATTGATCTATATATATATTTAAAAATTATCACATTCAGTATTCGGTCTATCCAATTTAGTCCAAATTTCACTTTAAGACATTTTTACACATTTGCCCCTAATATTTCACATCTTTTACAATTTAGTCCCTATCACATAAAATTGCAAATTCATGCAATTAATCACAAACCCATGCTTAGACGAATTTTAATGGAGTCCCTAGCAGCCCATATCTTTTATTTATTCACACTTTTAACCACCACATTTCATATTTTCTCAATTTAATCCCTTTTTGACATTTTTATCAAAAATCACTTTACAAAAGCTATTAATCTAACATTAAACCTTCCAAATCTATCATAAATCATCCAATTACTTAAGTATTCAACAATGGAAACATGATAAATCTTTAACAATTTTGAAACCTAAGGTACGGGCTAGCTAGAATACGAAGTAACGATCTCAAAAACGTAGAAATCATTAAAAACCGAACAAAAATAGACTTACATGCTTAAGAAGACAAGGCCGAATACTTAAGCTCTTTCAATGGAGTTCTTTAGCTCACCATTCAGTGGAAGATGATAGAAATTAAGGACGATTTTATGTTTCTTTTATTTTTATTAAGTTATTTCATAATTTACTATTTTACCCTTAATGACAAAACATTAAAATCATCATATTAATGTCCATCTTTGTCCACTTAAAATTAAAATGGTCTAATTACCACTTAAGGACCTTAACTTTAAGGTTCTATAGCTATTAAATACCTTTAGCTATAAGAACTCAAGTTTTACGCTTTACGCGATTTAGTCCTTTTTATCAAATTAAGCATTTAAATGGTAAAATTTCTTTACAAAACTTTCACGTAATTAATCTATCATGCTGTAGACCTTATTAAAATAATAAAATAAATATTTTGACTTTGGACTTGTGGTCCCGAAACCACTATTCCGATTTGACCCAAAAACGGGCTGTTAAAACTCTCCCCCTTAGAGATTTTCGTCCTCGTAAATCTTATCAGAGAATAAATTAGAGATTTGCTTTCTTATAACCTTATCAATTTCTCACATAGCCTCAGATTTCTTAACTCTTTAATCTCATAAGCTAAGATTCTGATCTGTCCTTCGCTATACGTCATATCAAGCTGAATTTCAACTTCTGAAAGAGATATTATATACAAAGGGTCTTATCTGAATCATCACATCATAGATATAAGAAACACATTATGGATCTTCTCAAGTTCTGACAATAATATAAATTAAATAAGCCACTGGCTTTATTTTCTCAATGATCTCATACGGCCCGATGAATCACAACTCAACTTCTCTTTATAGCTAATTCGAGAAATTCTATTCTCACAGCAATACTTTCACAAACACTCAGTTCACTAACTGAAATTCAATGCTTTTACGTATCAACTTTGCATATGTTGTAACACCTCTTACCCGTATCTAACGTGGAATAGGGTACGAGGCATTACCGGACTTATTCACAAGCAAACAATAAAAATCGAGACATGAATTTCCACTCAAATTTAAAACTTTTCACAAACATTCATATTGTCCCTAAAACGAGCCTACGAGGCCCAAAACATGCATTGGAAGTGGTTCGGGACTAAACTGAGAACTTTGAAAACTTTTGGGGAACTTAGGAAATTTTTCATGAAAAAGGGTCACATGCTCGTGTGGGTTCGAGACACACCCGTGTTACCCTATGACACGCCCACGCTTCAGGCCGTGTTCAAATTAGGGAGCATTCTGTTTATGATGTCAGCATCAAATTGAGGTCACACGGCCAAGTCACACGCCCGTGTGCTTAGGCAGTATGATTGATTATATTTTCATAATTTTTCATAAAATAGGTGCAAACTTCACCCAGCCAGGGCACATGCCCATGTTCGAGGCCATGCCATCCACACGGCTGAGACACACGCCCGTGTCTCTACCCGTGTTCTCATTACTGAGCATTCTGTTTTGCAACAATTAAGGTGCAGGGGACACACGGTCGAAACACATGCCCGTGGGGCAGACCGTGTGTCACACACGGCCTAGACACACGCCCGTGTATCTACCCGTGTGGACAAAAACAAGGCGATTTTCCAAGCCATTTTGCCACCCTCACTTGCACACATCTATACATCTCATGGCACAAAATCAAGCATGAGAGAGCAACCAAATAACCACAACCAAGACAATAACATGTCATTCTCATGCCATTATTTATCGAGCTTAGAACTACAACCTTTCAATACCAATTCATGCAAGATTCCACATTTATTGTTAAAACATATCAACTTTACAACTTTGCCTAACATATTCAATGCATTTATTAAGCCCTAAATCAAACATACAAATTCCACATTCATTAGGCATACCATAATCATATCACCATAGACATTGACACATATATGAATATACTTAGGCTTACAATCATGTTAGCCAATATGAGCCAACTTACATGGCCAAATAGCAAAACAAATCTTTGACAATCACAATGACACATTTAACAATTGACTAAGTCCCTATACATGCCATAGACTTAAAATACTTGAATTCATTTATACCCAAAATGACAGCTTGATAGTGTGATAGAATCGCCGGTAAACTTCAACTCGAGCTAGCTTAATAACCCTAAAAGACATGGGAAAGGAAGGGGGTAAGCTATAGAGCTTAGTAAGTTCATATGCAAATAATACAAAACATTATTCATACACTTGACATACAAATAACTTATCAAATATTAACATAAATGTCATTAAAAATTTATAAACACAACTTACTCAATCTCAATCTTACCAATAGCTCATCATATAAATATCATGACATATTTCAACATGAATGTCATTAAACTTCATGAGTATAATTTACTCAATCACATTCTTGCCTATAGCTCATCATATGAATAACATAACATATACCAATATAAATGTCATTAAACTTTATAAATGTCATATGAACATTTATGTCATTTAATATCAACATAACACATATCAACATAATTGTCATATGCTAATTGCTCATCATATGAACGACATAACACGTTTCAACATAAATGTCATTTAGGCTTCATAAGCACAGCTTACTCAATCACAATCTTACCACTTGTTCATCATATACTGAGCTCATTTTCTTTGAGTTTTGTGTACATACCTGTACCATCACATAATATATTCACATGCCTTCTCATCTTTGACATACCCATTGAATTTCTCGTTGAACCACTTGGAATACTAAAGGATACTCGGGGATCTCGTACACACAGTACCGTACCAATGCCATATCCCAGATATGGTCTTACATGTAATCTCGTATCGATGCCAATAGCCCAGCTATGGTCTTACACGAAGTCTCACATCGATGCAATATCCCGGATATGGTCTTAGACGAAGTCTCATATCGATGCCATATCCCAGATATGGTCTTACACGTAATCTTAATGACCCTAATGTCATGACATTTGTATCCTGTCTATTCCTAAGGTTCAACCGGGATTTCTCGCTTGTCGAAACTTTGACAAATACTTCCACAGAGTCAATCATAATTCATACAACTTTAAATCATTTAAAACATAAATATCACAATGCATTATTTACATACGAACTTACCTCGACATAAAAATGGCGAAAAGGGCTAAATCGTCAAATACTCGTTTTTCCCCTGTTCTAGGTCCAAACCTCATTTTTCTTGATCTATAATATCACATTTAACTTATTCAATCATTATACAATTCAAATTAGCCCAAAATCACTTTATGACAAAAATTACATTTTTGCCCCTAAAGTTTGACATTTTTACAATTTAGTCCCTAGGCTTGTAAAATGATTTTCATTCAATTTCTTCATTACCCATGCCTAGTCGAACCTTATACATGCTCATAACAGCCCAAAATTTTCATTTATTCACATTTTACACCATATTTTATGACTTTTACAAATAAGTCCTTTTAGGTATTTTCACCGAAAATCACTTAGCAAAAGTCGTTTATCATACACCAAACATGCATTTTTTTACCAGTAGACATCAAAACACACAAACATCCATCATGGGTAAAATTCTAGACCTTGACATCTCTTCAAATTGATGGTAGAAATAGAAAGATCGAGTTACAACGACTTTAAAAACGTAAAGAGCATTAAAAATGGGGCTAGAACGGACTTACAATCAAGCTTGGAAGTGGCCAAACCCTAGCTATGGCTTCCCCCTTGTGAATTTCAGCCATGAGGAAGAATATGGACAAAAATTGGCTTTCAATTTGGCTTTTTAATTCATTTAATTACCAAATTACCAAAATGCCCTTAATGAAAAACTTTGAAAACATACCAAACCATGTCCATTTTTGTCCACCAACTTAACAAATGGTCTAATTACCATTTAAGGACCTCTAATTTAAAATATCATTGCAATTGGAAACCTCTAACATATAGAATTCAAGTTTTACACTTTTTACAATTTAGTCCTTTTGACTAAATTGAGTGCCTAAACGTCAAAATTTTCGAACAAAATTTTCACGAAATCGATCCATAAAATTGTAGACCATAAAAATATAATAAAAATGAAATTTTCTTCATCGACTTTGTGGTCCCGAAACCACTGTTCTGACTAGACCCAAAATCGGGATGTTACATATGTTTTCTGTCAATCTGAAACTGCTTCCTAACTATTACGAATTACTTTTACTTTCTCTTCAATTTCTCTGTTGAAATCAATCCCGTGAATCTTTTTCTAGGAAAGCTCGATCCAATAACAACGGAGTTCAGTAATTGCAATCATACAATATTTCATACAATGCTATCTTTATACCCATATGATAACTATTAGTATGCTCAAACTCAACCAACAGTAATTGTCTTTCTTAATTGCTTACACATTCTAAAATATAGTAACAAATCGTATCTTCGAGAATCTGAATCACTTTCTCATATTATCCATCAGTTGGAAAATAAAATTCAGTGTTACAATGCAACCTTATACCCAAAGTTTACAGTAGTTTTCTTTAAAAACACAATATAAACCTCGTATCTCTATCCGAAATAATGGAGACTGGCACTCTATAAAATCTGACAATTTCAGAAATGTATAACTTAGCTAGTCTATCAAGAGAGAAATTATACGTACTGAGATAAAATGTACAGACTTCTTCAACAATTAACAATAGTTCAGATAACATCTTCCTTTTACAAAATCCAATGAAATTCTATTTCATCTCCACTCAATTAATAATATAGATTGTAACAGTCCCGAAGGTACTCATTCACCAGTAAAACTGTCTCAGATTATTTTGCATCTTAGTATTCCCCGAATGAACAGATAATTACCACTGTGAGCTAGATATAACAATTGTTGTATAATCTCTGGATTTCTCGGTACACGAACTCTATTTTGAAACAACAAATAATCATCGGTTCCAATTTGAAGCTCTAAATCAGAAGTCAATTCACGTTGAACTCTTTTAACTTGCAATTCATTGATACATTTCTGAGCTTCACAAAATTGCAGAATAATCATCAATTTAGCTTTTAACTCAGTTAATATCTATCCATCATCCGATAAGATCAATCGCGTATTCATCGCTTGTAAAGCATAAAAAGATTTCTTGTTCACGATATCCGTGACTATAATCGTTTGTCCAGGATGATAACTAATTACTGACTCAAAATCTTCCGACAATTCAAGCCATCTTTGCTGTCCCAAATTCTGATCTCTCTGTAACATCAAATATTTCAAACTCTTGCAGTCATCAAATAGGTTACATTACTCACCAAACAATTAATGACGCTAACTATTCAATGCAATTACAATGTCAACCATATCTAATTTGCGCGTCGAATAACTCTTTTCATGCAACTTTAACTGTATGGAAGCATAGGGCATCACTATACATTCTTGTACTAAAACACACTCCAAACCATTCAATAACGCATAACTGAAAATCATAAACTCTTTACCCAATTCAGGCTGAATCAAAACTGATGCTTCAGTTAACAGTGTTTTCAACTGTTTATAACTTTATTAACATATACTAAACCAAATCAAACTTCGCACAAATGAAAACCTCAACAATCGAAACAACTTTATTTTACAATAATTTTTCTCAAATAGAACCGTTCCGATAGATATAATTCTGTATCATGTCTTCTAAAATATGAATTTAGACTATCCATCTATTTACCCGTGAACGCACAAAATTTATTTCCGGACCCAAGGATAAACTCAAACACATATAACTCAATTAGCCTTTCAAACAAATAACTCAATCAAATTTAAAAAAACTGAATCGATCTTGGCTGTCAAATAATAACTTTTCAAAGAAAATCTTTCTTCTTGTTATCAAGATAGTTCAGACATACAATTTATCACAATTTCTTCAGGATACTAGTCAAATATATTTTTAAAAACTGCATAACTCGAATATGGCATAACATTCCGTTTTTACCCATTGACATATATCAAGATTTACTTGGAAGTGATAACTATTATACAGATTTGAACTTGATCTTCTATCGTCTATGTTTTTGTCGATGTCAATTCCCTTTCAAGAAAACTAGAAAGGATTATATAATAAAGCTATTTCAACTATTAATCATCGAAGCGTTGTACTATACCGAAGCCACCTCCGTCAGATAAAAATCATAATGCCATAATAAGACCGACATCTCAACCGTATAAATAGATAATATCCCAACTGTTAATAATGCATTTTGAACACAAAAGAAAATCAAATATGGTTTCAACAGAAATAAATGCAGAAACATAACCTCTATAAATCTGATGACAATACCACTGTACTTCCATGATCAAACCAGAAATTATAATCATAATAGATATATTCATTTTCGTCAAAAGAATATCTCTTGCAGATAATCACATAATATCATAATAAAACCGAGGTAGCGAAATCTCAAAGTGTGGAACTATATAGAATTTCTGAAAATTGCAACCCATATAGAATGATAAAGATCTCGATGATATCCCGGAGAAATTCGTAAGAAAACATCACTCATAAGCACTTTGAAATCAAATGTGATGTGAAGCAATATAATCTTCATGTATATTCAACAAAACAATAACCAGTAGAAACAGAATACTAGCATCATACGGATTTTACCGTCAACTTTTCTATCAGCACAATGGAATAGAATACCAGGGAAAGATAGAGCAATGTCGATCATAACCCAAACAAACCAACAATGCTTTCGTCTATCAGTATGTTTAGCTAGCGTTCTCATACGATAAGAGTTTCATTTGAAAATAAATAGCCATATATACCTCTGAGAATAATTGATCACGTAGAATACCTAGAAGAGATCATTATAAGCTATTCAACTTTACTGTTGTACTCAGATACCTTTACAATTCAAACATTATTCCACTGTCTAATTCTGTCATTATTGATTCCTCTTTATCCCATCATCAACAGAAATCAATTAAATAGAACTTCCAGTTAATACATTCTTTAGATATCATACTTGAATTTTTTGTTTCATCGAAGTCAACTTCTTCTTTAATAGTGACTTTGCATAATCCAAATAGCCTTCAAAACGATCCAATATCTCTTCTAGTACTGTCTTTACTGTTGACTCATTCTCTTATCTGACCACAGTATTAATCCTTCAATTACGAAACTATGTAATTCCACACTTGTGAGCTTATTCAATCTAAATCTTACAGATTTCATTGTAACACTATACTGATAAGGGGTGAGGGTCGTAAAGCCTCAAATTTAACTCACATATACATGCACATAACATAACATTTATCAATCACATAATATTATGAACTTTTATTCATACCTTTATGAATTTCAACTAATCATAAACACATTTTTGCTCGTATATTTGAGTACCACTTTCTGCACTATTGGAATTAGCTCGGTCGGAAAGCATATCTGTCTAATTAAAATAATTTTCGTCAGATTCGAGAGATATCAGACTATCACAAGTTTTATATGGCATGTATAGCTAGACTCACATATGCTACGTTAGTCCTAGAATCGACTAAACTGTAGCTCTGATACCTAGAAATGTAACACCCCTCACCCGTATTCACCGTCAGAATAGGGTTATAGAGCATTACCGGACTTTCAATACCTTTAAATATATATTTCCTATACAGTTTATCAATTCAAATATAATTCAATCTCAAAAATCAATCATAGTGTCCCTTAAACAAGCCTACGAGTCCTTAATCATGTATTAGGAGTAATTCGGGACTAAACTGATAACTCGAGAAATTTTTCAACACTTAGTAAATTTTTCTCAAATCAGGGGACACACACTCGTGTGGGTAGGCCGTGTGACACGCCCGTGTCACCAGCCGTGTGAAAACAGGGGGTACATACTGACTTGGGTCACACGACCAACTACACGTTCATGTGTCTAGCCCGTGTGCCCTTTGAAGTGGCCACACAATCCTGTGTGCCAGGCCGTGTGCTAAGCCGTGCCAAACCTGTAGGGTATACTGACTTATGCAACACGGCCAAATCACACGCCCATTTGCTAGGCCGTGTGACCCAAGTCAGTATGTACCCCCTGTTTTTACACGGCTGGTGACACGAGCGTGTCTAGTGGCCATGTGAGACACACGGCTTGCCCGTACGGGCATGAGTCCCATGTTTGAAGCAAAAATTTTCTAAGTTTTCCAAATTGTTCTGAATTATCGGTTTAGTCCCGAACCATTTCTAAAGCATGTTTAAGGCCTTGTAGGCTCTTAATTGGGACAAATTGATTGAGATTGAACGATGAATGATTGAATTGAATAATTGTATGTTAAATAGTTGTTAAGTTGTTTCAAAAGTTCGGTAATGCTCCGTAACCCTATTCCGGCGTTGAATACGGGTGAGGGGTGTTACAATAACATATCAAACATGCGGTCAACCAAATTATAGCATAAAATCATACATTACATACAACTCATACTGGAACGATGGAAATCTGCAAGTGTACACAATCACAACAAGTAATAAAGTGACAAGTAAATATCTAGTTATCGTACCACAGGGACTGTGAAAAGAATTATTTATGAATGCAATTAAAAACACTTTGTTGAGGAAAAAATATTTTGATTTTGAGGAAGTGATTAAAAACTAAATTTAACTAAGTAAAATAAAATAAAATAAAAATAAAAGTTCCAATGCACGATTTCAAAAGATGATTTTAATCAAGATGACATAATTGTGTTAAATTAATTACATTTATTAACTTAGAATTATTAAACTCATGTTCAAGTTGTTATGAATAAATTCACGGCAACTCGGTAATTTGCTAACTACTGCTCATACATACTTATTAAATTAACTAATCTCTTGAACATTTTCCAATGCCAATTCAAACAATTAATCAATCTTCATAAGCACATAAAAGATTAAGTGAGGTAACTATGTATTCCTGCCTTGAAACAATTTAATCACAATAATCTTTCAAGTTATGCAAGGCTAATATATTTTCTAATACCGTCGCTAATTTAACCCTCAGCTACCTTAGAAGATTAATCATGCACTGATTAAGTATTGTGTCAATTAATTACAATTTCAACATGTCTAAATAATTAATTCATTAGTCACCTTACAATTATAATGCAAGAATAACTTAGTCATGGTTTTACTTAGTCAAACATTTTACCAAGACCTATAACAACACAAACATAATTTTAATAACTCAAGTGGACGAAATGCAATCAACCTAACACGAATTAAATTTAAGCCATGTTAATTAAATTAAACATATCAACATCACAAGTATTCATAGACATGTTCATAACAACAGCAATAAAATTAAAAGGATAACGAACAAGAATCAAACCCGGTGTTTCTCCGAGGCTTGACTAGCTCCGCTCCTCCTTCTTGTTCTTGTTGAATCGAGGCTTCCATGAACACTTGAATACTGCTTCAAACAGTGGTTGAAGGACTCTTTTCCAAGAGGTGAAATCGACAAAGAAATGGGAAGGGAAATGAAGAACAAATGAAGGGTTTTGAAGAGAGAAAGTGAGAGAAAAGTGAAAGGATGAGAGGTGTTTGAGGTGTGTTTGAAATGAACAGCCAAGGGGGGTATTTATAGGTTGAGATGGCTACTAAAAATAGCAAAAAAACAGCAGCCACAGACTCCCCCATGGCCGGCCACACATGTGGTAATTTTGAAGGTTTCAAACTTGCTATTTTAAGGTAAGGGCAAATCTAGGAAAGCATGATAAGTAGAGGGGTTTGAATGCAAATTCAAGAAGACTTCAAGGGCTATTTTGCAGGCAAAATAATTAGCCAAACAAGTTGATTGGGTTAGCATGTGGGACGATTTTGGGTAGCCCGGTGCTCGGTTGGATCAAATTTCTCAGTTCATCTCAATTGAGACTCTTTTCATAATTAATTAATAATAATTATTTAACCCAAAATAAAATGGATTAAAATTAAAATTAATTTGAGATTTATCCTACTTAAGTATAAATATCATTCAAATTAATCTCAATTATTATTATGATAGCAAAAATAGACTAAATGCTTTCTCAATAAAGACATGTTAAATCTCTACCAATTAGATTTTATTACCTTATTCAAGATTAAGTTGCAATCATTAAGTATAATTTATGTCTTCATATGTTGAACACATCGATTTCTCTCCACTAATGTAGGTAGCATAGAAACTTGAATCAATAGGTCTTTTAAATAGGTTGTAACGTGGCTAGGCTAGGGGTAGGTAAAAGATAGATAAATTTAGGCTAAAAGAACCCTAGACTTAGCTGGAATTGGATATTCGGAATAATTACGTTTAATACACCAACTTATTTTGCTTTCACATGGTCTTTCGTACATATATTTTCTTTCAAGTACATATGCTTTTTTTTAACACAAGCATTTTTCTGTATGTACTACAATTTTTGAGCATTTGATACTTCTTTTCAACTCCCCCAAACTTATTTTCAAAGAATATTATGAATAGTACAGAGTCTAGTGTTTGGGACAATTTAAAGATAATTAAGAGAAAAGTGATGGCTAAATATTGCAATGGTTCAAATAAAATTAGGCCATATAGTCTCAAAGTTAGGTTTCAAAGGATAAAAATTCATCAAGGTTGGCTTGAATGGCTCAAACGGTCCAAACAAAAGTTTCCTAAATCATTTTCAACATTCCATGCTTCCTAGGATTTCGCCTCAAGAAACTACTAAGTCAGTTCTAGATACTTAAACTTTCATGCATGCCTAACTTTCTTAAGAAACTAAAAATTTTATGGTATGATTTGCATGTTTTATTAAGAATACATTTATGTCATAATTTTGCCAACATAACAATCATTGAAATAATAGAATTTTATTCATACTGAAGTTTAGCATACTTAACAAAATTTCAAATTTTTGAACAAAATATATCCTAATCATAATTAAAAGAAAAATTTATTCTGAGAGGAAATAATTTCAATTTTTCGGTCCCCCTACTTAAGATGAACAATGTCCTCATTGTTAAAAGTGAATAGATACTATACACCAGGTAGGATTCTAGAAAAGAGGAGGTGAGTCAGTTTGACTACTTTAGTACCAAGCTCTCTCTATATCCAATCTTAGACATGTACATATCTATTGCCACACTTCTTTTTTTAAAACTTGTTCATTTTTATTTATGGTTTCCACCTCTTATTTTATTACGTGAAAATACTAATAGATCCTAATCCTAAAATAACCTAAGAAAGAAAATAACATATCGTAAAGATCCCCCCTTTTTATTTATTTACAGATCCCTCAGAATTCGACTCATATTTTGCTCTACCATCTTTGTTTTTGCCTGAATCTCTTCACTCCCTCTTTGATAGTGGACTCCATGGTTAAAATATGAAATCTGGAAACTCAGGTACAAAAATAACTGGGTCATTGTATATTTTCATAAGAGCGCTTCACATTGAGTCATCCTGTATTTTTGAATATCTCAAGTAAGCTTGTTGCTGCCACTGAATATGTTGCATTATGTCTATCAACTTTGATAGCTCATCTCGAAGATCTGTGTGAGGCGATCAAGTCCTGAACATTGAGGTTGTCATGTCAGGTTCGGTTACTGGTTCCATTGGTTCTGCCTTATCAAGGATTTCAGCTGACTGCATTGGTTCGATCTCTGTGGGATCTTCTTTTTCTTCTTCTTCGGGATCCTCGCTCTTATCAACTCGTTGTTGGAGAATAGAGTCTCTAGCTATTCGGTAGAGGTCCCAAGCTCTAATTTTGCCCTGGCTATAATCTGTCTTCTTTAGTTTCCAAGAATTTTATCTTTCAAGCACAAAATTGTTATCATAAATGGAAACTAAGCTGGGCTAGAACATCTAGCGGCACAATTCCGCATTTTTCTTAGAATGATTTTTCCCACATAAATGGTCTTTCAGGTTAAAATCAAGTATAATAAGACCATTCTCTCTAATGAAATTATAGCCCCATGTGAAATAGGCATAAGTCTTAATCAAATGAAATAGAACCATACCTTCGCTAGTGGTGTGAAATATTCTCTGGGACAAGTGTGAATTCCTTGCTTTGACACAGTCCACTTAGAACCTAGAACTGTAAGTTCCTCGAGAATTTCTTATAGATTTTCAGTCTCAATATTTCTCATCAACGAAGAATATTCATCGTATTCGAAATCAGGTAATTCAAGGAATTCATTAATAGCGTTTGAGGTTATTGGTACCTTCAATTCTCGGACAGAAACTTCAATTAATTTGTTTGAGGTCAAATTTACATAAAATTCACAGACTAATTCCTCATCTGCAATTGGTCTTTTCTCACAAACTAACTCCCAATTGAGAGCTTCAGCAATTTTTCGAAAGCGTGTTATGAAATCAATATAGTTTCTTTCTTTCAGTGTAAAGCCTTTTTCAGGGTGCATTTGTTGATTCTTGAAAACGCTTTCATATCTCGCTTTGGCTTCTTCACAGTGAAATTTGTTTTGTGATTCGTCAATTTGGACAGAGGCACGAGTTCTCTTGCGAGGCATGATTAAACTGAACATAAGATAAAAACAAATATTTTCTCAAAAATTTAATTAGTAAAAGTAATATATTAACAATTCAAAATAAATTTAAAAGTTTAAATAATTAAAACAGATTAAAATTTTGAAGAAAACTTTCTTACCACCTTGTATATAAAAATTAAGAACTCAAATAAAATTAGAAGAAAAAGATTGTAATTGAAGGATGGTTGGAAGGGTTATTGGCTAAGTGTGGGGTGTTGGTGCGAGTAGCAAGGCTGGTGTGCCGCGCAGATTCTGGAAAGTTGCTGGGCGTGCGGGCAGATGTGCGAGGGAGCAGTAGGGCCTAGCATGAGTAGGTTCGTGGGCAGCAGGCAGCAGCATTGCGGCACGCGAGCTGGAGCTGGGTTTCGCTACAATGTGTGAGGAGCAAGACGTGCAAGGTAGCAGCAGCGCACGATAGGGGCAAGTGCGTGCGGGGTGAGCTACTGGCCAGGTGCACCAAGAGCGTGCGGGGTGAGCTGCTGGCCGAATAGGGCTGCTGGACAGTGCTATTGCTAGTGGTTAGGAGCTGCGGCACTTGGTGGTTTTTGGATGCTAGGATCGATAGTGGAATGGGTGAATGGAGGTTGGTCTGATAAGTGATGAATGATGGAGAAGGTTGGTGGAATTTATAGGGAAGAGGGTAGGAGTTTAATTAGAATTCTTAGAACAATTTAATAGTTAAAATATTCTAAGTTCTAATTCTACAAAAAGTTAATAACAATTAATAATTAATAAAATGCATATTAAATTATTATTTTCTATTAATTTATTGAAATAAAAACTATTAAATAAAATATGATCAAATTTAAACATATCCTAATTCTATGCAAAGTTGATAATAATTAATATATATTATAATAAATATAATTATATACTAGTTATTATCATCTGATTTATTAAAATCAAATTAAAAACATTTATTCTAGATGCCTTTAAAAAATATTTACAAAAAGAGAAGTCTAATTTCTAATATTTACAAAAGGAGTAACCAAATTTTGAAAAGAATTCAATTAAGTATCTAGACTTAAAGAAAAATTGAAAATTGAGTTGCAATCAAAACTTGGATCAAAATTAACCCTTTTATTTGAAAACTAAAAATTTATTTTGCCATTTAGGGAATAATTTCTCGGAAGATTATGTTAAAATCAATTCCCAGGAAAGATTGGAGAGGTCACAAGCGGTCCCACTTAAGTTCCAATCTCCTAGACAGAATTTATTTAAACATACTAATCTTTAAAATATACCTTAAATCATTTATTTAAAAAGAAAAACAACAAAAATTAAATATCTGATAAAATGAACGAGATTTGATCCCGCTCAATTTTATCCCCCAGTAATGTCTTAAGCGCTAAGCATTGACTCGAAAATTACCGCCCTAACCTTAAAGCTCGACAACTCCATATGGAAAAACTTGGCGAATCATAAATGGACCGGACCAATGTGATTTTTACTTACCTAGAAAGAACCTTAATATGGAGTTGAATAAGAAGACTTGTTGAGCTACTTCAAATTCTCGAACTGGAATGTGCTTGTCATGCCATCTTTTAAGTCATTCGTTGAATAGTTTGGCATTCTCATATGAGAACATTCAAAATTCTTCTAACTCATTGAGTTGAAGCATCCGTTTCTCTTTAGCAAGCTTAAAATCCAAGTTGAGTTGTTGGAGAGCCTAGTAAGCTTTGTGTTCTAACTTCGATGGTAGATGACAGGGTTTCCCAAAGACCAACCTATAGGGTGACATCCTTAAAGGTGTCTTATATGCTGTCCTATAGGGCCATAAAGCATCATCCAGTCTTTTGGACCAATCTCGTCGGTTCGGGCAAACTACCTTCTCGAATATGCCTTTGATCTCTTTGTTTGCCAGTTCAGCTTGGCCATTCATCTACGGATGGTAAGTTGTGGCAACCTTATGCTTAACTCCATGTTTGTTGAGTAACCATTTCAACCATTTGTTCACAAAATGGGACCCTTCGTCACTGATGATAGCACTTGAGGTTCCAAACCTTGTGAACACATGCTTCTACAAAAACTTCATCACAACCTCAGCATTATTCATCGGGTTTGCCTCGGCCTCAACCCATTTAGACACATAGTCTACTGTTACCAATATGTACTTATGACCAAAAGACAGAGGGAAAGGACTGAGAAAGTTAATACCCCAAACATCAAATAATTCTACCTTAATAATGTTTGTTTGGGGCATCTTATCTCTGTTGACCATTCGGCATCGATCACAACTATTTACATAAACATACACATCTTTGAATAGTGTTGGCCAAAAGAATCTGGCTTGCAATACTTTAGCCGCAGTACGTGTACCTCCGAAGTGTCCCCCACTCGGAGCTGAGTGGAAATGATATAGAATCTTATGTACTTCATCTTCTGCCATGCATCTCCTGATCATTTGATCTGCACATTTTTTAAACAAATATGACTCTTCCCAAAAATAGTACTTCACATCGTGAAGAAAGTTTTTCTTTTGAAGATACGTCTTATCAATCGGCATCAAACCACAAGCTAAATTCTTAGTAGTATCAGCAAACCAAGGGGTTTTATGGACATGATTTACCTTCAGTATGTGTTCATCTGGGAATGTCTCCTGAATGGGTATAAGTGGAGAATTCCCTTCTTACGGCTCCAATCTGGACAAGTGGTCTGCTATTTGATTTTCTGCCCCTTTTCGATCTTGAATTTCTAGATCGATCTCTTGGAGTAAAAATACCCATCGGATCAATCTCAGCTTAGTGTCTTTCTTGGCAAGTAAATACTTAATTATCGAATGATCCGTGTAGACCGTCACTTTGGTACCTACAAGATAAGATCAAAACTTGTCAAAAGCAAACACAATAGCAAGTATCTCTTTCTCTGTTACCGTATAATTCAATTGAGCTCCTGTCAGAGTCTGACTTGCATAGTAGATGGTATGAAAAATTTGTTCCTTAGCTTTCCCATCACAGCTCCTATCGTGAAGTCACTTGCGTCACACATCAATTCAAATGGGAAATCCCAGTCTGGTGTGACAATGATGGGTGCTAAAACTAATCGACTCTTCAAATCATTGAAAGATCTTAAGCACTCTTCATCAAATTTGAACATCGTGTCCTTCTCTAATAATTTGCATAATGGTTTAGCAATTTTGGAGAAGTCCTTGATAAATCTCCGATAGAAACTAGCATGGCCCAAAAAGCTCCTAACACCCTTTACAGATGTTGGAGGTGGGAGTTTCTCAATAACATCTACCTTTGCTTTATCTACCTCGATTCCATGTCTCGTTATCCAATGCCCTAGAATAATACCTTCTCATACCATGAAATGGCATTTTTCCCAATTGAGTACGAGGTTTGTTTTTTCGCATCGCCTTAGTACCTTTGCTAAATTGGCTTAGCAATTATCATATGTATCTCCAAATATTGAAAAAAATCATCCATAATCACTTCCAAATACTTTTCAACCATGTTAGTAAAAGTAGACACCATACATCTTTGAAATGTAGCAGGTGCATTACATAAACCAAATGGCATGCGTCTAAATGCAAATGTACCGTATAGACATGTGAATGTTGTCTTGTGTTGATCCTTTGGTGCTACTGTAATCTGATTATACCCTGAGTATCCATCGAGAAAATAGTAATAGTCTCGCTCTGCGAGTCTTTCCAGCATCTGGTCTAAGAACGGCAAAGGAGAGTGATATTTCCTAATCGCTTTGTTTAGCTTTCGATAATCGATAAAAATTCTCCATCCTGTAACCGTTCTAGTCGGTATCAACTCGTTATTCTCATTCTCAATGACCGTAATACCTCCTTTCTTTGGCACGCACTAGACTAGACTTACCCACGATCTGTCTGAGATGGGGTAAACTATACCCGTATCTAACCACTTAATGATTTTTTTCTTTACCACGTCCTTCATGATAGGGTTCAGTCTTTGTTGTCCATCAATCGTCCCTTTCTCACCATCTTCTAAGATGATCTTGTGCATGCATACAGACGGACTAATGCCACAAATATTGGTTATGGTCTATCCAATAGCCTTCTTGAATTGTTTCAACACTAGGATGAGTTTCTCTTCAGTTCTAAATAAACATATTTTAAATGTGAGGGAAGTACCTTCAGTTCTAATTTAGGTGGCTCCTCAATTGACGCTTTCGGCTGGATGTAATCTCTACTTTTTAACTCCAAAGATTCAAAGCAGGATTGCGGTTTAAATCCCCTTTGATTAGCTTCTAGCAAAGCTAAGTATTCATTCCCCTCTTCATCACTTGGAGGGTTTGATTTCAAAATTTGCTCCAACGGGTTCTCAACATAGTTGAGTTCCTTTTCCATGATTAGTTCTTCTAAATCAGACACTGCAGAATAATCATCATGTGTGTCAGGAAATCACATAGACTTAAAAACATTAAATGTTACCTGGTTGTCCTGAACACACATAGTAAGCTCGCCCTTCTGCACATCAATAAGGGTCCTTCCAGTTGCTAGGAAAAGCCTTCCTAGGATGATTGGCACCTCTTTATTTGCTTATAATTCTAGAATAACAAAGTCAGCAGAAAAAAAAAATTATCTACATGTACCAATACATCCTCAATTTTTCCTTCTGGATGTGCTAAAGATTGATCTGCTAATTGAAGTGTAACCGTAGTAGGTCTAACTTCACCTATCCCTAATTTTTTGAATATGGAAATGGGCATCAAGTTGATGCTTGCACCCAAATCACATAGTGCCTTACCACAATACATTGCTCCAATGTTACAAGGTATGGTAAAACATCTAGGATCCTTTAACTTTGGGGGTAGTTTGTCTTGAAGATATGCACTGCATTCCTTCTTTAAGGCTGTCGTCTTAAATTCTCCAAGTCTCTGTTTCTTGGACTGGATACCCTTCATGAATTTGACGTAATTTGGCATCTTTTCAAGTGCTTCTACCAACAGAATGTTGATATAAAGTTTCTTGAGTACATCTAGAAACTTCTTGAACTAAACTGTTTCTGCTTTTGAAGCCTTTGAGGGTAAGGTGGTGGAGGCTTCTTTACTGGAACTAGTTGATTCATCTTCTGTGGCAATTCTGCATCTAACAAAGTTTTTAGTTTATCAGAATTAACTGGTTCAGAAGTTACCTTATCAGTTTTGGTAGATTCTAGTTCCGGTGAGACTGGAATTTCAACATTCGGTTAAACTTCCACTAAGTCTTGAGAATCAGCTGGCTCTTCTTCAACTTTGACAGTGTTGGGCTCTAATGTCTTTCCACTCCTCAATGTCAATGCTTCACAATGCTCCTTCCCCAGATTTCTTGGATTCTCCATACCACTAGGCAAAGCACCTTGTGGACGATTTCTGAGTTCAGTGGCAAGCTAGCCCATTTGGTTTTCCAGGTTTTTTAATGTGGCTGCTTGGCTTTGGATTAAGACATCATTTTTGGCTTAGTATGCCTTCAACAAGTTTTCTAAGCCATTGGAAGATTCAGCTTGAAGTTTCTTCTAAACTTGTTGGGTAAAAACATGTGGCTGGGTCGGTCTAGGTTGGGCATAAGTGTTACTAGGTCTAGGCCCTTGGTTACTTCAAGAGAAATTATGGTGGTTTAGCCAAGATGGGTTATAAAAATTGGATTGCAGTCCTTGCCTTCCTCGATTATGGTTTTGATTACCCATTTAATACAAAAATTTTGGGTTTGATGGACATTCTTCGAACAAATGTCCTTCCCCACAATAAACAAAGGCTATATTTTCAAATTGATTGGGTGGCTGAGCTGCAAAACTATTAAACCCATTAGTGGTAAAATATTTAAGCATCAATGATATTGAGGATACCTGAGATGTAAGTGAAGTGCGAGCATGCCAACATTGGTACCCAGAGCTTCTTGTAACTTGTACCCATCAAGAATCTAAATCACATATTCAAATTAACCATCCATCTAAAAATGAAATGCGGTACTAAAATAAAACTGTGTACCCAGAGCTTTTTGTAACTTGTTCCAGAATCGGGATGTGAACCATGGATTTCAATCAGAAATAATGAAAACTGGCATACCATGTAATCTGATAATCTCAGAAACATATAATTTAGACAATCTATTAAGAAAGAAATTCATTCATACCAGGATAATTTTTGCAGACTTCGTCAAATGATCGACAATTATCCAAATAACATCTTTCTTTTTCAGAGACAGGGGTAATCCCGATATAAAATTCTTAGTAACTTTATCCCATTTCAATTCTGGTATTGTCACTGGTTGTAACAGTCTTGAAGGTATTAGTACCTGATGTTCAACTTTAACTTGCTGACATATCAAACATTTAAATAGAAATTAAGAAATATCACATTTCATTCTGGACCATCAGTACATTGCTTTCAAATCATTATGCATTTTATCATTTCCCGGATGAACAAACATAATACCACTGTAAGCACTCGTATTAAATTTTCTGTACAAGCTTTGAATCCTTTAATACACAGGCTCTGCCTCTGAATAACAGACAATTACCAAATCCATTTTGAAATTTTAAATCAGAAGTTGACTCACTTTGTATCCATTTAACTTGCAATTCGTTATCACTTTTCTGAGCTTCACAAATTTATTGTAAAAACATTTATTTAGCTTTAAGCTCAGCTAAAATTGAACCATTATCAGACAATGATAATCAGATATTCATTACTCATAAGGCAAACAGAGACTTTATGTTTAAAGTATCCACAACTACCTTTGTTTTTTTCTCGGATGATAGTCAATTACTAAATCATAATCTTTCAGTAGTTCAAGCCATATACACTGTCTCAGTTTCAAATCTTTTTGCGACTTCAAATAATTTAAAGTTTTATGATCAGTAAATATATGGTATTTTTCACCAAGCAGATAATGTCGCCAGTTTTCAGTGCAAATACAATAGTTGCAAATTATAATTCATGTATCGGGTAGTTCTTTTCATGTGGTTTTAACTGTCTGGAAACATAAGCTATTACTTTGCCTCACTACATCAAAAAACAGTTAACCCATTCAATGATGCATCACTGTAAATCACAAATTCCTTACCCGATTCAGGCTGATCCAGAACTGATGTTTCGGTCAATAGGGCTTTCAACTGGTCAAAACTTTATTGACATTTATCGGTCATTCAAATCTTTTATCTTTCTGTAATAATCATGTCATCGCTGTAGCTATTTCAATTATTAACATCAAAGATTTGAATTATTCTGAAGCCACAATCATCAGATAGATTAAAAATCATAGTGTAACACCCCTAACCCGAATTCGTTGCCGAAATAGGGTTACAGAGTATTACTGGAATATATAAGTCAATTATCAGAAATTTCACATCATATCTCATTCACATCATAAATCAATCATATAGTCCCTTATAAGAGCCATCGAGACCCAAAATAAACATTAGAATCAAGTTGGGACAAAATTGAGAACTCTAAATTTTTTTTGCAAAATTTCAAAATTTCTCTAGCTGTAGAGGACACACGCCCGTGTGGCCCACATGACCAAACGACATGCTCGTGTCCCAGGCCGTGTGGGCATTCGATGTGAGGCACACGACCGTGTACCAGCCCGTGTCCTTACCCATGTAACTCTCTAACTTGGGTCACACGGCCAAGCCACACGCCCATGTGCTAAGTCGTGTGAACAATTTAATTTTCAATAATTAGGTGCAAGGGTCACACGGCCAAGATACATGCCCGTGTGCTGGGCCGTGTGACACACACGGCTAAGACACACGCCTGTGTGTCTGCCCGTGTGATAATACCTGAGCATTCTGTTTCTTAATTTTTAAGATGTAGGGGACACACGACCAAAACACACGCCCGTGTGCATGGCCGTGTGTCACACACGGCTGGAACACACGCCCGTGTCTCTACTCGTGTGGACAAAAAATAGGCTATTTCAGGCAACTTTTCTCACCAAAATTTACCATCAAATTTGTCTAACATTTTAGAAATTAACATGATATATCAAGGCACTCAAAACAAATCAAAACTAAGTTTTAAGCATGTCATTTTACTACATATAACTTAGTATCCAAACTTACCATATTAATCAAGTTCACTTGTTTGCAATTTATGCCAAACATACTACCTTAACTTATCCATCTGCATTTCTATAATCTTACCATTAATTTACCATGTTAATACATATCAACCAACACAATGCCATGTTTATACATACCAAAATATATCAAATATTAGCCATTCCAATGGGTAATCACAAACCAACATTTACATGCCAACATTGGTTAATAAACCTATACATGCCATTATAACCAGGATTAATTTACCATTTGTACCGGCTAGGCTGATGGATAGTGTGTAATATCTCCACCAAGCTTCCAACCGAACGACCTTCCGAATTCCTCTAAAACAGGGAAATTAAAACAGGATAAGCTTTTAAGCTTAGTAAGTTCGTATAACTAGGAATTTAACTTACCACTATTTTATAAACATAAACCTATAATTTATTCCCAAGTCGTGTTGACCAAGTGCCTAAACACATATCCTCATCAACCATGTTAGTCACCGTATTCCATGTAATAGTTCATAACTAGGAATTTATACTCTCATCAGACAAGATTTATTCACATATATTTTCATCACATATTTCAATATATCATGGATAAACAAAGTCATCAAGTATGTTCCACATTCAAGTATCAAGTACATCATGCCTCAATATCAAGTGATATCATTTATATATTCAAATACTTCTTTCATCATGTATCGATGTAACATGTACAAAGCATGTTAGTCATATATATATTTCTTAAGAATATCAATAATGTAACAGTCCGGTTTAGACCCTAGTCGGAATAGTGTTTTGGGACCACAAATCTAAGTCAAAAAAATATTTTAAAATTATTTTCTGTGCCTACGATATGTGATTAAGCATGTGTGAAATTTCTGTGAATTAATTTGTCTATTTGTGTGCTTAATTTGACATAAGGATTAAATTGTGAAAGATTCAAAATTTGCATGCCTTATGAAAAGATACCTATTTGACATAGCTTTATAAATATGGGGTCCTTATAATGTTATAATAAAGGTTAAAAATGTAAAATAGTAAATATGTTATAATTAAATAAAACAAAACATGAGAATTTGTGATTCATTCATCCATTCTTGACCGAATATACCAAAGAAAAAGAAAAGAAAAAGAAAGCTAGGTTTCGGCTAAGTCTAAGCTTGATTCAAGGTTTGTTTTGCTTCGGTTTTTGATAATTTCTATGTTTTTGTAATCGTTGCTTTGTATACTTCAAAACCCATGCTTTAAATTTGTGATTTGATGAAGATTTTGAAAAGTGCCATTGATGAATCTATGAATTTTGTGATGTTTGGTGATGAAAAATGAAATATATGTGTTAGATTAACATGTTTTGTCTTTGGAGTTTTGGTGATTTTGAATAATTAGGACTTAATTGTGAAAATAAAATTATGAGGGACTAAATTGTGAAATAAATGTAAAATATGGGTTGCTAGGGACCTATAGAGAATTCGGCTAAGCATGGGTAAATAGAGATTTTGTGTATTTTGTGATTTTCTGAAATAGAGACTAAATTGTCAAAATGTGAAAATATGAGGGCTAATTTATAAATTGCCCTAAATATGTGTTTTTGGATTGAATTGAATGAATTGAAGAATAAATGAGTTAAATTTGAATATGTATAGATCAAGAACCGAAGAAAACAGACTTAGATCGTGGGAAATCAAAAGTAATTCAGTAGCCGAGTTCGTTTCTGTTTATCCGAATTCGAGGTAAGTCTATATACAAATAAATGTATTTACATTGATATATATATATGTTCACATGGAAATTTATAATGATGAATGTATATGAGATGATGACTACATGAAATCCGAGATAGTATCGACATGGTGTCAACATTCGAAAAAGCCCCGTACGAACCTAGGAATAGATAGGATTACATATGTCATGACATAGGTGTCTGATATGTGGTATCGTATAAGACCACGTCTGGGACGTTGGCATCGATATGAGACATCGTGTAAGACCATGTCTGGGACGTTGGCATCGATTTGAGATTTACGTGTAAGACCATGTCTGGGACATTGGCATCGTATTGATTCGTGTAAGACCCTGTCTGAGACAGTGGCATCGATATCTGGTTACATGTAAGACCACGTCTGGGACGTTGGCATTGTACGACTATTTCGAGCATTCTGAGTATCCTATTTTATTCCGAACGGTTCAACGGGCAAATCCGAGAAATGAAAATCTATGTGAAATGTATAAACGAATTAGGTACGTTTGAATTGTACACTAAGCAAGTGTATGAAAGGTAAGTGTTTATATGAACTTACCTAGATGAGATATGTGAATAGATTTGATAAAGTAAAATGTGGTATGTGAATGAATGAACTATTATCTAATGAAGTACAAGGTGATGCATATATGTTGGTAAGCAAAGGGCTAACCAAATGAGCCATTGAGAATTATGAATGTGCAAATGAGCTATTAGTGATCTTATATTTGAGATGAATAATGAATGCTTATATGATAAGTTTATTTATATATGGCTTACTAAGCTTTTGGAAGCTTACTTTGTGTGTGTTTGTTCTGTTTTATAGATCGTTAAAGCTACGAAAGGCTCGGGATCATCGAGGATCGTCATCACACTACTCAATCCTGTTTTGGTACCTTTTGAAAGTGTAAATGCTTAAGTATGGCATGTATAGGATAGTTACTTTGAAATATGTTTGGGATATATAAATAGCCATGTGATATGGCTAGTTAATGATATGTCATGAATAAGTAGAAAAGTTATGCTATGTGTTTTGTTAATGGTTGAGCATATGGTAAAATTGAACTTTGTTTTGGTGCTGAAAAGTTGGTATAATATTGATGGAGTGATGCCATAATGAATTGGTAAGTTTATAGGGGAATATTTATTAGATATACTTGTGATTTGGTTGAGCTAAAGGGCATATAATATGTTGTGATGAAATGTACTTGTATGGGTTGTAAAGATGACCATTTGATGAAATTTTTGGTTGCCAATTGTGTATGGAATAATGCTTGTATATGATTGTAGGGATGACCCAAGTGTAGGTGGCATTTTGGCCTTGAAAATGGCCTATAATTGCCCACATGGTTGAGCACACGGGCGTGTGGCTCGACCGTGTCCCTCGTGGTTGCATTTCAAAATCAAGTCAGACTCGACCACGGGCTGGACACACGGGCGTGTGACTGGCCGTGTGATGCAAGTCAGGCTCGACCACGGGTGAGGCACACGGGCGTGTCCATGGCCGTGTGGACAAGTTAGTATGTATGCCCTGTTTTGACACGACTCGGGCACATGGGCGTGTCTGAGGCCGTGGGAGGCACACGGCCTGCCCACACGGGCGTGTGACCTCTGTAACTTAGAAAAAAATTAAATTTCTGAGAATTTTCGTATGTGTCCGGTTTAGTCCCGGCCCCTTACTAAAGCATGATTAAGGTCTTGTAGACCTATTTAAGGGACACTTTGATGTGATTTGTCAAATTATGTTATGAAATGTCTGTAAAAGTTTCCGATTGTCCAGTAATGCCTCTTAACCATAAATCGACGATGGTTACGGGTTAGGGGTGTTACATTTGATTGGTATCAGAGCTATGGTTTAGTCGATTCTCGGACTAACGTAGCGTATGAGAGTCTAGCCATACATGCCATATATATGAAATGTGATAGTGTGATGAATCCTGACGGGTAAAATGTGTTAGTAATGGATCCCGAAAAAGAGCCGTAGCTGACGATGTAGAAAGCAACGCGCCTGCTCCTACTCAAAGGACAGCTCCATCTGATTCGAGACCGGCTACTAGCGGTCAATAGGGAGAAGCTAAACAAGCTTTCTTCCAAATGATGAGTGAGTGGTTCACTCAGTTTGTAAGGAATAATCCGGCTGTTTCACAACCTCCGCCCCTGCTTAATTCTCCTCAGACTTCTGCTATACCTCCGGTCATGAATCTGAATTTGTTGAATAAGACTCCGGTTGACAAAATTCGTAAATATGGGGCTGAAGATTTCAGGGCCACCAGTGATGATGATGCCGAAAAAGCTGAGTTTTGGCTCGAGAACACAATCCGGGTATTTGATGAAATGTCACTGAATCCTGAAGAATGCATAAAATGTGTTGTTTCTTTGTTACGAGATGTAGACTATCAATGGTGGAAGACTTTGATTTCTGTGGTTCCAAAGGAATGGGTTACTTGGTATTTCTTCCAGTCTGAGTTTTGGAAGAAATACATCAGTCAGAGATTCATAGATCAGAAGCGAAAAGAATTTCTGGAATTGAAACAGGGTCGGATGACCGTGACCGAGTATGAACGAGAGTTTGTGAGACTAAGTCAGTATGCTCGTGAATGTGTATCAACCGAGGTAATAAAGTGCAAAAGATTTGAAGATGGCCTTAACGAAGATATCCGTTTGTTAGTTGGGATTTTAGAAATAAAAGAGTTTGTTGTGCTTGTTGATCGAGCGTGCAAAGCTGAGGCACTTGGGAAAGATAAAAGAAAAGCTGAGTCGGAAGTCAGAGAGGCAAGAAAGAGATTTTTGAATAAATCATTTCAGTCTGCTTCGAAGAAATTCAGAGATGAGCATAGCCGTTCAAAGGAAAATGTTGGACATTCGAATCCGAGAGATCGAGCTAGAACATAGTCGAATTCCAAACCTCCAACAACTTCGATGGCTAGTGTTGGAAATGTCCGATCCGAACGATCTGAATGTAAACATTGTGGTAAAAGACATCCGGGATGTAACACCCCTAACCCGTATCCGTCTCTGGATTAGGGTTAAAGGTGTTACTAGACAGACTGCAAACTTTTACGGTATAATATAATTCATCCAACGCAATCGAAGTGTCCCCTTTATAGGTCAACGAGACCTTAATCACGCTTATAAATAGGGTCGGGACTAAACCGGATACATACGAAATTTAAAAACTTTTCTAGGTTACAGAGGTCACACGCCCGTGCAGTCAGGCCGTGTGCCTCCCACGGCTACTAGACACACCCATGTGTCTTGGCCATGCCAAAACAGAGCATGTATACTGAATTATCCACGCGGCCACCAGACACGCCCGTGTGCCATGGCCGTGTAATATTAGGCTAGCTACTGACTTATTCACACGGCCACCAGGCACGCCCGTGTTCCATGGCTGTCTAGGCAAAACAGGCCACTAGCAAGGCCAAAATGCCACCCACACTTGGGTCTACCCTACAAGAAAAATACCAATTCACTTCATGTACAATTTGCAAAACTAAAACACATATACATTCAAGCATGATTCATCTACATTTACCTTCCATATTACCCTTTCTTTGATCAAACATACATACTCAAATTTCATCCATATGCTTACCATAACTTGACCATTTCATAGTCATGTGATCATACCAAAACCAACATCATATACCATATTCACAAATGCATAATACCAACATATAACTAGCCACATCACATAGCTAATTTCATCTCAAACATATACCAAATGACTAGCTATACATGCCATATTAGGTTATAAACATATTCAAAAGTACCAAAGTTGAGTTTGATAGTGTTATGATGATCCTTGACGATTACCGAGCCTTTCGTAGCTTTGACGATCTATAAAACAGAGTAAGCTTTCCAAAAGCTCAGTAAGCCATATACAAATAAACTTAGCACAAATCATTCATAAGCATAGCCATTTGAATTCATTAACATATCATCTTTACAAGCACATAAATAATCTCTTTGGCTCACTTGATTTGCCATTGCTTACCAATTCACCATATCACAAATATCTCATTTGCTCATATCTCAAACACACATATGTCTCAAATGTTTCTTTGCATCAATGCACATATTTACTCACCTTTCATGCTTTTACAAAGCATACGTATCAACGTACCTGAAACAAATGTACAACTCACATAGTCATTCTTTTCTCGGACTTTCCCGTTGAACCGTTCGGAACTAAATAGGATACTCAGAGTGCTCGGAATAGTCATACAATGCCAACGTCCCGGACGTGGTCTTACATGTAATCAGATATCGATGCCACTGTCTCACACAGGGTCTTACACGAATCAATACGATGCCAATGTCCCAGACATGGTCTTACATGTAAATCTCATATCGATGCCAATGTCCCATACGTGGTCTTACACGAAATCTTGGATCAAAGCCAATGTCCCAGACGTGGTCTTACATGATATCACGTACGGACACCTATGTCATGACATATACTATCCTATCTATTCCAAGGTTCAGACGGGACTTCTCGGACATTAATCATTTCTCAATACTTTCTTGGAATCCATTTATTCATCATTTTTAGTATTATTCATAGCAATTCAAATTTCATATATTCACAAACAAGTCAATTCAAATACATTTATTTGTATATCGACTTACCTCGAGTTCGATTTAACAGAAACGAATACGGCTACTCGATTACTTTCGATTTCCCGCGATCTAAGTCCAATTTCTTCGGTTCTTGATCTATACATATTCAAATTTTACCCATTTATTCAATAACTCATTCAATTCAATCCAAGAACACATATTTAGGGCAATTTCCAAATTAGCCCTCACATTTTCACATTTGGACAATTTAGTCCCTATTTCAAAAAATCACAAAATACACATAATTTCAAGTTACCCATGCCTATCCGATTTCTCATGTAGCTCATACAAGTCCTTACATTTCATTTATTTTACAATTTAGTCCCTCCAAATTCTATTTTCTCAATTAAGCTCAAAATACACAAATTCAACAAAACTCAAAAGACAAACTATGATAATCATATACATATCTTTCATATTTCACTATAAAACATCACAAATCATATGAGTTCATCAAAGTATCATTTCAAAAACATCATCAATTCTCAAAATTAAGACATGGGTTTTGAAGTATACGAAGCAACGATTTAAAAAACGTAGAAATTATCAAAAACGAATCAAAAACTAACCTTGAATTAATACTTGAAATGGACGAATGTAGCAAAACTCAAACCCTTTCTTTTTCTTACAAAGTTTGGTGGAAGTTGAGTAGAAAAATAATGAAACAAATGTTTAATATTATGTTTTAAGTAACATAATATTTCTTTTACCAATTTACCCTTCTATTTATCATATAAAACAAAATAAACACTAAGGTCATTATGTCATTTAACCATCCACTATCTTAGAAAAGGTTTATTTGCTTCATAAGGCCTCCCTATTTAAAAGCCATCTCAAATAGGCCATTAATCAAATAGAAAGCCACTTTTACAAATTAGACGATTTAGTCCTTTTGTCAAATTAAGCACAGAAACGGACAAATTAACACACGAAACTTTCGTACATGCCAAATCACATATTATAAGCACGAAAAATAATGTTAAAATATTATTCTAACTCGGATTTGTGGTTCTGAAACCACTGTTCCTACTAGGGTCTAAACCGAACTGTTATAATTCTGCCCCCCTTAGGGATTTTCATCCCCGAAAATCTTACCGTTAAACAGATTCGGATATTGTTGTCTCATTGAATCTTTAGGCTCCCACGTAGACTCTTCTACTCCGTGTCGATGCCACAACACTTTCACTAACGGGATTTTCTTATTTTTTAATTTTTCACTTCACGAGATAAGATACGGATCGGCTGTTCTTCGTAAGTCATATCAGATCGGATTTCGATCTCAGATGGAGCAATTACATGTGACGGATCGGATCGGTATCTACGGAGCATTGAAACATGAAATACATTATGTATCTTTTCTAGCTCAGGTCGCAATAACAATCTATACGCAACAGGTGCAACATGCTCAATGATCTCATACGGTCTGATAAACCTCGGACTCAACTTGCCTTTATGTCCGAATCGGAGTACTTTCTTCCACGGAGATACTTTCAAAAATACTTTACCACCGATCTCGAATTCAATATTTTTAAGTTTCAAGTCTGCATAGG
The DNA here is from genome assembly GCA_025698515.1 of Gossypium sturtianum. NCBI lineage: Eukaryota > Viridiplantae > Streptophyta > Magnoliopsida > Malvales > Malvaceae > Gossypium > Gossypium sturtianum. The sequence continues at coordinate 45,207,336 of CM046948.1, forward strand.
AATTCTGACGATCAGACGCTGCTTTCAAACTATCTCGGATCACTTTCACTTTCTATTCAGTGTCTTTTATCAAATCAACCCCGTAAATCTTACTTTCACTGAGCTCGGTCCAATACAAAGGTGTTAGACATTTGCGTCCGTACAAAGCTTCATAAGGTCCATTTTAATGCCCGACTGAAAACTATTATTATACGCAAATTCAATCAATGGAAAATACTGATCCCACGTACCATCAAACTCAAGGATGCAACATCTCAACATGTCTTCGAGTATCTGAATAATCCGCTCAGATTGACCATCCGTTTGCGGGTGAAAAGCTGTACTGAAATGCAATTTTGTACCTAAAGCTTCTTGTAGTTTCTTCCAAAACCGTGATGTAAACCTCGGATCTCTGTCTGACACAATGGACAATGGTACTCCATGCAATCTCACAATATCAGAAATGTAAAGCTCCGCTAATCTATCAAGTGAGTAATCAGATCGTACCGGAATGAAATGGGCTGATTTTGTCAATCTATCAACCACAACCCAAATTGCATCTTTCTTTCTCAGAGTCAGAGGCAATCCAGAAACAAAGTCCATTGTTACTCTATCCCATTTGCACTTGGGAATCGAAATCGGTTGTAGCAAACCAGACAGAACCTGATGTTCATCTTTAACTCGCTGACAAACTAAACACTTCGAAACAAAGTTAGAAATGTCTCTTTTCATACCAGACCACCAATAATGTTGCTTCAGATCCTGATACATCTTTGTACTTCCAGGATGAACAGATAGACGACTATTATGTGCTTCATTCAAAATCAACCGAATCAATTTTGAGTTTCTCAGAACACAAATTCGATCTCGGAATCTCAAATAATCATCAACATCCACTCGAAATTCAAAATCAGAATTCAAATTACACTGAGCCCGTTTCGATCATATTTCATTATCAACTTTTTGAGGATCACATATTTGTTGTAAAAACAATGGTTTCGCTTTCAATTCAGCTAACACAGAACTACCATCAGACAAATCTAATTGAGCATTCATAGCATGTAATGCAAATAGTGATTTCTGACTCAATGCATCAGCAACGACATTAGCTTTACCCAGATGATAATCTATCACAAGCTCATAGTCTTTTAACAGTTCTAGCCATCTTCTCTGTCGCAGATTCAAATCTTTCTGAGTCATCAGATATTTCAAACTTTTATGATCTGAAAATACGTGACATTTCTCACCAAACAGATAATGAAGCCAAATCTTTAATGCGAACACAATCGCAGCTAGTTCAAGATCGTGTGTTGGATAGTTCTTTTCATGAGGCTTTAGTTATCTCGAGGCATAAGCTATAACTTTGCCTTCTTGCATCAGTACGCATCCCAGACCATTCAACGAAGCATCACTGTAAATTACAAACTCTTTACCTGATTCTGGCTGTACTAGCACTGGAGTTTCGGTTAACAGAGTTTTCAATCGATCAAAACTTTTCTGACATTTATCAGACCATTCAAACTTCACGTCTTCCTATAGTAATCTAGTCAACGGAGTAGCTATCATCGAAAATCCTTTTACAAACCGACGATAATAACCAACAAGTCCCAGAAAACTACGGACTTCAGACACATTCTTCGGGGGTTTCCATTCCAGAATAGCAGAAATTTTACTCGGATCAACTCGTATTCCAGAGGCTGATACAATATGTCCCAGAAAACTAACTTCACGTAACTAGAACTCACATTTGCTGAATTTCGCATAAAATTGCTTTTCTCTCAGAGTTTGCATCACAATTCTCAGATGTTCAGCATGTTCAATTTGTAACACCCCTAACCCGTAACCGTCGCTGGATTAGGGTCACAGGTTTTACTAATCAAATACAAGTCCATGCACCATATCGGAACTATTACTATAATAATTTTGCACCATTTCATACTATACAAATAACCATATATATATCCCATCAAATCTCAAAACATCAACTTGCCTATCATAAATTTTATCATTAACATCGAATAGTAACTAATTAAAAATTCGACTAGCAATTCACTATTCACATGACATTTAAATACAAGGTCCGAATAGATATATGGTGCTCAATCATCTATTACATTTCTATTATCAACAATTAATTCAAAACCCATATCATTATTGAACATATGATAAACTTTTGATATATATACTCCCCATTTCAATATCACGTATAATTATATCTTTTACCTATCTACTTATTTCACATACGAACCTAACCTAATTACAAGTATTAAACCGACTCATTTAATCCATAATTGCTTATCACATTTGACAATGGACATTTCATTTTTAATCATAAAGCATCTTTAGCTTAACCATTCATTTCTTATGACCATATTTAGCATAGCACTCAATAGAAAGTTTAAACACCAAACTAGATCAAACTTTGACCAAATATCTCATTTCCATCAACTTGACATATGATACATACAAATAGTAGTAATTACATTCATTCACTTACCTTAATATACTATATGCACTTCCCAAATTCATATACATGCATTCTTACATACTTTATATATATACATGCATATTTAAACAAGGTACAATATTTTCGAAATACTCACTACAAAACTGTACATGCCTAAACATCAGGTAAAAGCTTGATAAGTTTTAAATCATCCCATCACATTGAATTATGCCATTCATAATCTCATGAAATTTACTTACTCTATCAAATTATATTCAAATTAGAACCATCACAAACAATATATACATATATATCAACTAAAGCAATCTCGATCATACCAAGGATAGTAATGAAGCCACTCTCGCATGGCATTATATACATAAATTTAAAGTTAAAAACTCAAAAGAATAGTTTAGCCTATACATGCCATAGACTTTAAGTTTTCACAAAAAGATACCCAAAATAGTTGATAGTGTGTTTGACTTTGACGAAGAATTCCCGAGCTCGAGCTTTGTCTTTAAGATTTATAAAATAGTAAAATAAACACATAGAGTAAGCTCACCTAGCTTAGTAAGTTTTTAAGCAAAGGTAAGAAAACATGCAAATAATTAATCTTCAATTTAACTAATCCAATAACTTAGTAATGAATTCATATTTACAATTTGCAAGTCAAGTTACCGTTCATCATTCACCATATCTAATATATCTCAAACAAGGAATATTTAAGGACTATATACCTTTTTCGAAACAAGCTCAAAGTATAATAATCACATCTCAGTTCTATATTCTCTTAACAAAGACAACTTACCTCACCAATACCTGATTATTTAAACTACCTTGCAACTCTTATTCATGTATCGTTTCTCATTATTTTCCTTTCAACAGATTATGTCTCCAAAGTCTTTGTAATCCCACACACATAGTGCAAATTTCGTAACGTATCGCACACATAGTGCCGTTACTTGAGAAAAAGTACACATAGTACCATTCGACAGTAATGTATCGCACACATAGTGCCATTACTATTTAATCCGCACACATAGTGCCTTTTAGCAGTAATGTATCGCACACATAGTGCCATTACTATTTAATCCGCACACATAGTGCCTTTTAACCGATTTCGCACATACAGTGCTCGGTACTTTAATTCGCACACTTAGTGCCATTTAAGAGACCTTTTTCTTTACTCTTCCATACATTTATAACTCCGTAACATACATATAACAATCAACAACTCAATTGCCTTTTTCATTACCATTATATTCGGCAAGTTCGAATATATATACATGTACAAGTATCCAATTCTTCAATTACCATCACTTCTCACTTTCTATTTCCATATATATATACCTATCTTTTCTTTGACACAAACACATTTATTTAGTCAACTCATATATTCGATAGTTACTCATATCTACTCATATGTACCAAATTACATTCGAATATTATATACACATCCCTTTTTAATTCCATGATACATTCGGCAATAAGGATATTATGATGATTATATTTTATATCCATATGTATAATAATAAACATTTAAATCCATTTCATCCAAATGCTTAAAAACTTACCTCAGAAATTGTCGGATTAAGGTTTCTCGGGTATTCGTTCAACTTTGCCTTATCCCGATCCAAACCCGTTTCCTTTGGTTCTTGATCTAAATAATTCCAAATTGAACTCATTCAAATACATTTTCATTCAATTTGATCCAATAATACATGATTATGCAAATTACCATTTTACCCCTGACATTTACAATTTTTTACAATTTAGTCCCTTATACACAACTCACAAATTACACAAAATTTGGCTTCCATCCTTTAGGGCCGGATCTTCATAAGGAATACATTAGTCCATATATTTCATAAATTTCTCAATTTAACCCTCTTAGATAACATTTTCACAAATAAATCCTTAATTATCTACATTGACCAAAGACTCAAGAATAAGATGTGTTCATCTAGCTCAAATATCTCATTTTATACTAAAATCATCATAAAAACTCAACTTAACATCAATGGCATATCACACATACATGACTAATACACAAAATTAATACATGGGCTTGAAAATAGAATGAACAACAATATTAAAAATGCAAAAATCATCAAAAATCCAAAACTGAAACTTACCTAATTTTGGTTGAAAATGGCCGAATATGAGAGAGAGCTCAAGCTTCTTCTTTTTTTCTTAATTTCGGCCAAAGATGAAGAAAATGGCTTTCTTTTTGCATGTCATTTTATTATTATTATTATTATTATTATTATTATCTTATATTATAATATATAACTTTAACATATATTTTATGCTTATAAAAACAAAATAATATAAAAAAATAAAGCCATGATGCCATCCACTATGCTAACAAATGGACAATTTATAACTTAAGTCCTCCCTCATAGATAAACACATCAATTCAACCACTTAATTAAGAAGAAAGCTACTTTTTTTTTTACACTTATGCAATTTAATCCTTTTTTCTTGAATTAAGCACACAAACAAGCGAATTAATTTACGAAATTCTAGCACATGCTCAATCATATATATTTAACATGGAAAATAATATAAAAATATTTTTCTAACTCGGTTTTGTTGTCCCAAAACCACTGTTCCGATTAGGGTCGTAAGCAGTTTTCGGAATGTCTGAATCTTTTACTCGTAACTGATAGTATCCCGATCTCAAATCAATCTTAGAAAACACAGTGGCTCCTTTTAACTGATCAAACAAATCGTCAATCCTGGGCAACAGATATTTGTTCTTTATTGTCACTTTGTTCAACTGACGATAATCTATGCACATTCTCATCGTGCCTTCTTTCTTTTTCACAAACAGAATGGGAGCACCCCACGGTGAGAAACTCGGTCTGGCAAACCCTCTGTCAGTCAACTCTTGTAGCTATGACTTTAACTCTTTCAACTCTGTTGGTTCCATTCTATACGGAGCTATCGAAATAGGTGTCGTACCAGGCAATAGGTCTATACCAAATTCAACTTCACGTATCGAAGGCAATCCCGACAATTCTTCAGGGAATACATCTGAAAACTCACAAACAACTGGCACTGATTCAACTTTCTTTTCAGACACTTTCGAATCAATCACATAAGCAAAATATACCTCATATTTCTTTTTCACATATCTTTGAGCTTTCAACACAGATATCACAGCAGGAAATCCATTAAAATCATTAGACTCAACCCGAAAAATTTCATCATTCGGACATCTCAAATCAATAGTCTTTCTTTTACAATTCATAATAGCATCATGCAATGTCAACCAATCCATACCCAGAATGATATCAAACTCATCAAATGGTAATAACATCAGATCAGCAGGAAAACATATATCTCGAAACATTAACGGACAGTTCTTGCATACTTTGTCAACCATGACACTTTTACCTAAGGGGTTCGATACTTTTATAGCAAACTCAGTAGACTCTACAGGCAAAGTCTTACTGGATACCAAATTCATGCATATATACGAATGAGTAGAACCAAGGTCTATCAAAGCAATCACAGAAGTATCATAGAGAGTAAATGTACCCGTTATAACATCTGGAGATGTAGCTTTCTCACGAGCTCGGATGGCATACGCTCTAGCAGGTGCTCTAGCTTCAGATCTCGCAACTGAGTATTTCGTAATTCTCTGGCTACCACTGACATTTCTTACATTTCGGGAGGGTCTACCTCTCGCAGAAACATTATTGGATCTCGAATTCTGGGCAGTTTCTTACTCAACAGACTCTGGGCAATCACGAATGAAATGATCTAATGATCCACATCTGAAGCAAGCTCGATCATTTAATCTACAACTTACCGGATGCCTTTTTCCACAATGCTTACACTCAGGTCGTTCGGATCGAACATTTCCAATAGTTGACATTGATGTTGCTGGAGCTTTGGAACTCAAATGTGATCTAGCTCGATCTCTATTAGAATGTCCCACATTAACTCTCGAACGACTTTGTTCATCTCTGAATTTCTTTGAAGTAGACTGAAATGATTTGCTCGGAAATCTCTTTGTCACATCTCTGACTTCTAACTCAGTTTTTCTTTTATCTTTTCCGAGTGCCTCAGCTTTGCACGCTCGATCAACAAGCATAACAAACTCTTTTATCTCCAAAATCCCGACTAGCAAACGGATATCTTCATTAAGGCAATCTTCAAATCTTTTACACATTATTGCTTCTGACGATACACATTCTCGGGCATACTGACTCAGTCTCACGAACTATCGTTCATATTCAGTGACAGACATGCGGCCTTGCTTCAATTCCAGAAATTCCTTTCGTTTCTGATCAATGAATCTCTGACTGGTATATTTCTTCCGGAACTCAATCTGAAAGAAATCCCATGTGACCCACTCTTTCGGAACAACAGAAATCAAATTTTTCCACCACTGATAAGCTGCATCTCCTAGTAGTGAAACAACACATTTAATACTTTCTTCCGAAGTCAACGAAATTTCATCAAATACCCGGATTGTGTTTTCTATCAAGAACTCGGCTTTTTCAGCATCATCATCATCACTGGTAGCCTTGAACTCTTTAGCCCCATACTTACGAATTTTGTCAATCGGAGGCTTGTTCAACAGATTCAGATTCATAGTTTGAGGCATAGTAGATGTCTGAGGGGAACTATTCGGGGGCGGAGGTTGTGAAACAGCCGGATTATTTCTAATAAACTGAGTGAACCACTTACTCATCATCTGGAAGAAAGCTTGTTTAGCTTCTCCCTCTTGATCGCTCGTAGCCGGTCTCGAATTAGATGGCGCTGTCCCTTGAGCGGGAGCAGGCACATTACTTTCTGCATCGTCAGCTACGACTCTTTCGGGATCTATTACTGTACGAAAATCACATTTTACACGTCAGGATTCATCACACTATCATAATTCAGATATATGGCATGTATAGCTAGACTTTTATATGATACATTAGTCTGAGAATCGACTAAACCGTAGCTCTGATACAAATCAAATGTAACACCCCTAACCTGTATCCATTGCCGGATTAGGGTTAAAGACGTTACCAGAAACTTTTACGGACATTTTATAATATAATTCATCCAACACAATGAAAGTGTCCCCTTTATAGGTCAACGAGACTTTAATCATGCTTATGAATAGGATCGGGACTAAACCGGATACATACAAAATTTCTCAGAAATTTAAAAACTTTTCTAGGTTACAGAGGTCACACGCCCGTGCAGTCAGGCCGTGTGCCTCCCACGGCTACTAGACACACCCATGTGTCCTGGCCATGCCAAAACAGATCCTGTATACTGACTTATCGACACGACCACCAGACACGCCCGTGTGCCATGGTCGTGTAATATTAGGCTAGCTACTGACTTATTCACACGGCCACCAGGCACGCCCGTTTGCCATGACCGTGTAGGCAAAACAGGCCACTAGCAAGGCCAAAATGCCACCCACACTTGGGTCTACCCTACAAGCAAAATACCAATTCATTTCATGTACAATTTGCACAACTAAAACACATATACATTCAAGCATGATTCATCTACATTTACCTTCCATATTACCCTTTCTTTGATCAAACATACATACTCAAATTTCATCCATATGCTTACCATAAACTTGACCATTTCATAGTCATGTGATCATACCAAAACCAACATCATAACCATATTCACAAATGCATAATACCAACATATAACTAGCCACATCACATAGCTAATTTCATCTCAAACATATACCAAATGACTAGCTATACATGCCATATTAGGTTATAAACATATTCAAAAGTACCAAAGTTGAGTTTGATAGTGTGATGATGATCCTTGACGATTCTCGAGCCTTTCGTAGCTTTGACGATCTATAAAACAGAGTAAGCTCTCCAAAAGCTTAGTAAGCCATATACAAATAAACTTAGCACAAATCATTCATAAGCATAGCCATTTGAATTCATTAACATATCATCTTTACAAGCACATAAATAATCTCTTTGGCTCACTTGATTTGCCATTGCTTACCAATTCACCATATCACAAATATCTCATTTGCTCATATCTCAAACACACATATGTCTCAAATGTTTCTTTGCATCAATGCACATATTTACTCACCTTTCATGCTTATACAAAGCATACGTATCAACGTACCTGAAACAGATGTACAACTCACATAGTCGTTCTTTTCTCGGAGTTGCCCGTTGAACCGTTCGGAACTAAATAGGATACTCAAAGTGCTTGGAATAGTCGTACAATGCCAACGTCCCAGACGTGGTCTTACATGTAATCAGATATCGATGCCACTGTCTCAGACAGGGTCTTACATGAATCAATACGATTCCAATGTCCCAGACATGGTCTTACACGTAAATCTCATATTGATGCCAACGTCCCAGACATGGTCTTACACGAAATTTTGGATCAAAGCAAATGTCCCAGACGTTGTCATGACATATACTATCCTATCTATTCCTAGGTTCAGACGGGACTTCTCGGACATTAATCATTTCTCGATACTTTCTTGGAATCCATTTATTCAACATTTCGAGTATTATTCATAGCAATTCAAATTTCATATATTCACAAACAAGTCAATTCAAATACATTTATTTGTATATCAACTTACCTCGAGTTCGGTTTAACAGAAATGGATACGGCTACTCGATTACTTTCGATTTCTCGTGATCTAAGTCTAATTTCTTCGGTTCTTGATCTATACATATTCAAATGTTACCCATTTATTCAATAACTCATTTAATTCAATCCAAGAACACATATTTAGGGCAATTTGCAAATTAGCCCTCACATTTTCACATTTGGATAATTTAGTCCCTATTTCACAAAATCACAAAATACACATAATTTCAAGTTACCTATGTCTAGCCGATTTCTCATGTAGCTCATACAAGTCCTTACATTTCATTTATTTCACAATTTAGTCCCTCCAAATTCTATTTTCTCAATTAAGCTCAAAATACTCAAATTAAACAAAACTCCAAAGACAAACTATGATAATCATATACATATCTTTCATGTTTCTGTAACACCCCAAACCCGGTCTATGCGTTAAGCCCAGATTTGACATGTCACACGAAATGAACATACGTAAAGTCTTTTTAAAGATTTAAAGAAAACGGGTTTTAAAAAAAAAAACTTTTTGACGTGGAGTTTATTAAAAACCGAGGTTGATTGGTAAATCTAATAATCTAAGACGTAAGGATTTATAAATTGAAAACTGAGAAAAATTTATTTAATATTCCGAGAAATTTAAAAAAAAAGAGTTCGAAAGAAATTTTGAAAAAAACAAAGATTTTAAAAGAATTGTTACAGAAAATTTTCGAGAAAAAAATATTTAAGAATGAAACCTTTTTCGTACGTATACTTGAGGAAAACGTTTATTTCTATTTTGAAGGAAATTAATTCCGCTTAAGTATTTAAATCATAGTTATAAAATCCATCCACAAGTAAAACATCCATAAAAATTTAACCATATGCCTTATTACAACATAACTTAAATAGCAAATAATAAAAAGTACTTAAAGAAATCCGAAATTTAAATAACCCATTATTCGTAGTATGGCCCCCACCGAGTTGTCCACAGCTCAAGTCTCCATCACTGATCATTACCTGAGAAGAGTAAGGAAAGACGGGGTGAGTTACTTAGAACTCAGTGTGTAAACCACTTACCATCGTCCACTAGGCCAAAATCCAATTTAGCATTTATTGGGCCAAAGCCCAATACAAATATAGAATAAAAACATGTATTAAATGAATGTAATATGCAATTCCCAAACCAAACCTAATTTCCATCCGCTACACACCACCCGTACCAACCAGCACACCTGTGGGGAGCTTTAGTCACCCACCCCGCCAACACACCAAAATAGGCATTAAGCCGTTTATCAATTTGTGGACAAGCCACCAGATTTACAGAGTTTACATAGCATTTGCCATTTTTCAGATTTGTGGCAGAGCCACCAGAATTTTGTAGCAAAGCTACCAGAACTTCTCTTCATCAATATCCCAACCCATGCAAATCATGTATATAATATGCATATTCATTTACAACAATCCATTCATATAATTATTACGAACAATATGGCCCATTATAAAAATTTCCACAATCTGGCCCATATCACCTTTTTGGCCCATATACCAAATATCACATTTGGCCCATTAAGGGTAATCTCGTAATTTTTACAGTCTTAATACCGATTTCATAGTCTTTACCATTTTAGTAATAATTATGCCATTTTACCCGATGTCACTAACATGAGATTTAATCAAACGATTAACACGATATAATTATCTAACCCATGGAATACGGTGTGAGATTACACACCTGATTACGGTAAGCACTACACTTTCTTGATTTTTGACACCTAAAAATATTTTTAACGCTCGATTAGAACATTAACACTTATAGTAAATCTATTCTAAGATAAACGGTCTAGGATTTTTACCCCCGGAATCGTGAATAACTATGATTTGCCGATTTTCCCCGGTTGACGGTCCACAACCCATTGGAAAATCCCGAATAGCTAATGGCTAAGAACTGCGAACAACCTCGAATAGTTGATTCTCACCGGATAAGGGTCCACAACCCGGTGGAAAATCCCGGATTGCCGAAACCGCCCTTCGTTTGAATCTAGAGGGGATCGCGAATCTGATCCTTTTCTGATCACTATTCACCATTCCTTTTGATTCGATCTTGTTTGCCTCCATTGACAATTAAATATTAGTCCAAACTAATATTTCGTAATTAAAAACGATTGGTCATATGAGCAAAGTCGGCTTACCACAAAATCCTTACGTTCACAGGATGAAAATCGAACGATAGAGTCCCTAAGATAAAAATCGGTTAATCACCCTATCTTGAATAAGTAATATGAAATCCTTGAAAGAAATCCTTACCTTAGATTTTTTTGGACCAAATCCTAATGATAACACGATGACTTCAGACACTCCAAGTTTCGGCCTTCCACTAAATTTCCATGATAGAGAAAAAGAGATTCGAATAAGATATGGTATGATGATGGTCTCGATCCAAAAAGGCTATCCCACAACAAAGTATAGATTCGGCACAATGGATAAGGTGAAATGAAAATACCAAAATGTTGAAACTAGCCACTTACTGATTGATCAAAGTGAGAGTAGAAAAAGAAATGATTGAGAAGGAGATATGTGTGTGGTAGAAGATTCGGCTATGGTGAAAAATTGGAGAGGATGATGCTTAATGACATTCAGCCATGGTGAATATAAAGGAGGGAATGATGTTTGAGAGATTTTTGCAAGAAGAAAAAGAAGAAGAAAGGTATAAGAAAATAAGGTGTTTAGGTTTCGGTTCTTTTCAAGAATGGAAGATGAACAAAGAAGAAACTTTGAGACTAGTGTGCATTCGGCAAAGAAGAAAAGGAGAGAAAAGAAAAATGGCCCTTCAAGGTTATGTGGTTTCGGCACAAAGAGAAAAATGGTTTGAAGAGAATGAACAAATAAGACCGAAATGGTCAAAAAAATAAAATGGCCAAAAGAAAGCAAATGTTTACCTATTGCTCAAGGTACATTCGGCTAGGGAGAGGAAATTAGAGAGAAAATTGTAGAAAAGAAAAGCTAATGACAACACCAAAAGCCAAAATGAAAAAGTGACCAACTAGCACCTAAACCTTACCAAAAGCCAACAAAAATTCGGCCACCCCCTAGCCCCTAAAACCGTCCAAGTACATGGCCAAATGGTCAAAGTCTGTCCACCCCAAACTTTCCAAAACATTTCCCTTGCTATAAGCCTTGTGTCCCCCCTACATGCCTTTTCCATTTGATTCCTTTCCCTAAGTTCAATCTTGCCTTTTCTAAAAGTCCAACTTACCATAAGTTCAATGCTTGGCCGACACTATAAGGAAAGAAAGCAAAAATAAAATTCACACATGCACACAATGGGATTCGAACTGCTTCCCTCAAGGTAACACACATGGCGCCATATCCCCTTTACTAATTGCTCAATTATGCTAACTTTTTACCACCTAATTACCTTAAGCATTAAGGTCACTTATTCCATTTCCTTAAAGTATTAAATACCAAAAATTATTCCAAATCCAAAATAAATCCCGAGCCTTCTCAGGACTAAATAAACACACACATTGGATAATTAAACTAGCTGAGTACAAAAATAATGTAACATATAAAAACTCAAATTTTAGGATGTTACAATTCTACCCCTTAAAAAAAATTTTCTTCCTCGAAATTTACCTGGTTAAAAGAGGTGAGGGTATTGCTGTCGAATTGCGTCCTCAGGCTCCTACGTAGCTTCCTCTGCTCCGTGATTTCGCCATAGAACCTTAACCAACGGTACAGACTTCTTTCTTAGCACCTTAACATCTCGATCTAAAATTTTCACTGGTTCTTCCTCGAACGACAAGTCAGGCCTTAACTCAACTTCCTCTACCGGTACTATGGGAGACGGATCCGATCGATAACGCCTCAACATAGAGACATGGAAAACACTATGAATTTGACTCATCTCCAGAGGTAATTCAAGCTGATAAGCCACTGGTCCTACCCGCTTCAACACACGATACGGTCCGATGAACCTAGGGCTCAACTTGCCCTTCCTTCCAAAACTGAAGATCTTCTTCCAAGGAGAGACCTTTAGAAAGACCTGATCTCCCACTACAAACTCAATATCCTTACGCTTCAGATCCGCATATGATTTTTGTCTATCCGAAGCTTCCTTTAACCTTGTCCGAATTACTTTTACCTTTTCCTCCGTCTCTGATATCAATTCAGGACCCAATAACTGTCGTTCCCCCAATTCAGTCCAACAAGTAGGAATACGACACCTACGACCATACAATGCCTCGTAGGGTGCCATCTGGATGCTGGATTGATAGCTATTGTTATACGCAAACTCCGCCAACGGTAGAAAATCCTCCCAACTACCTCTGAAGTCAATCACACAACCTCTTAACATGTCTTCCAAAATCTGAATTACTCTTTCCGACTGATCATCTGACTGAGGATGAAAAGCCGTGCTGAAATTTAACTTTGTTCCCAAAGCTTCATGCAAAGCTTTCCAAAACCGCGATGTAAACCTAGGGTCCCTGTCCGAAATAATAGACACTGGTACCCCATGTAACCTCACAATCTCCGCTACATATAACTTGGCCAACAAGTGAGAAATCCGCACGAAGGTAAAAATGGGCAGTCTTCGTCAATCGATCCACTATTACCCAGACGGAATCTTTCTTAGTAGGCGATAAGGGTAACCCACTAACAAAGTCCATCGTTATCCGTTCCCATTTCCATAATGGAATCTTCACCGGTTGTAGCAATCCCGACAGTAATTGATGTTCTGCCTTCACTTGTTGACAAGTCAAGCACTTACCCACGAAATCAGTAACCTCCCGCTTCAACCTTGGCCACCAATACTGTTCACGGAGGTCTCGATACATCTTATTTCCTCCGGGGTACATAGCATAGGGGCTTCTATGCGCCTCTCGCAGAATCATTAGTCTCAAATCTGAATCCTTGGGCATACAAATTCTTCCGCAAAAACACAGTACTCTATCCTTATTCAATCCAAAATCCCTTACTACACCACTTTCAACTTGTTGAATTAAGGGACCCAACTTTTCATCTGATAACTGCTTCTCCTTGATCTGTTCTAACCACATAGGCTTCACCTGAAGTTCCGCTAGCAAACTGCCATCTTCATACAAACTAAGATGAGTAAACATTACTCCCAACTCTGATATCACCTTACGACTCAACGCGTCTGCCACCACGTTAGCCTTTCCAGGATGATACTCGATTGAGAAGTCATAATCCTTCAACAGCTCTATCCATCTCCACTGTCTTAAGTTCAACTCCTTTTGGGTAAGGAGGTACTTCAGAATTTTATGATCCGTATAAATGATCGACTTCTCACTGTACAGGTAGTGCCTCCAAATCTTCAAAGCAAAAACCACCGCAGCCAACTCCAAATCATGAGTAGGATAATTGACTTCGTGCGGCCTTAACTGACGAGATGCATAAGCCACCACTTTACCACCTTGCATCAACACACATCCCAAGCCCATGTGTGACGCATCGCAGTAAACAATACTCTTTTCCAGCCTCAGGTTGAATCAATACGGGCGCTTCCGTCAGAATTTTCTTCAATTTCTCAAAACTCTCTTGTTGCTGATCTGACCACACAAATGGTACTCCGTTGCGCAATAGTTTAGTTAGAGGTGCTGCAATCAACGAAAACCCCTCAACGAAATGCCTGTAGTAACTAACCAACCCTAGAAAACTCTAAATTTCAGCCACTGACTTCGGTGGTTTCCAATCCAACACAGCCTCTACCTTCCGAGGATCAACTCTGATTCCTTCGGCTGACACAACATGTCCTAAGAAAGTCACTTCCTTCAGCCAAAATTCACACTTACTGAATTTGGCAAAATGTTGCTTTTCCTGCAATATTTGTAATACTATCCGCAGATGTAAATCATGCTCTTCTTCATTCTTCAAATATACCAAGATGTCATCTATGAACACCACCACAAACCGGTCTAAATAGGGTTGGAAGACCCGGTTCATCATGTCCATAAATACAGCTGGTGCATTGGTCAACCCAAGCGACATCACCAAGAACTCGTAGTGTCCATAACGAGTTCGAAACGCTGTCTTATAAATATCCGCCTCCTTGACCTTAAGCTGGTGATAACCCGATCTCAAATCAATTTTTGAAAAAACCAAAGCTCCTCGCAGTTGATCGAACAGGTGATCGATTCTCGGCAACGTATACCTATTCTTGATCGTCAACTTATTCAACTGCCTATAATCGATGCACATACGCATCGGCCCATCCTTCTTCTTGACGAACAAGACCCGTGCTCCCCACGGTGACACACTCGATCGAATGAATCCCCGATCCAACAACTCCTGAATTTGAGCCTTAAGCTCCGCTAACTCCTTCGGTGCCATCCTATAAGGAGCAATGGACACCGGAGCCATTTCGGGCAAAAGCTCAATGCCAAACTCTACTTCCCGGTCTGGAGGTAAACCCGGAAGTTCCTCGGGAAAAACATCTGAAAATTCTTTCACCGTTCTAACACCTTCCACTGATAATTCCTTGACATCCAAAGCACAAATGAAGGCTAGGAATGCTCCATACCCTTTTCGCACCAACTTTTCTGCTTTTAAAGCAGATATCACATTTGCTAAATAGTTTCTCCGTTCGCACATCATCACCACTTCCTTATCTTCCAAAGTCCTTTTCGACATCTGCTTTACAGCACAATCTAAGTGCACACGGTGCTTCACCAACCAGTCCATGCCCAAAATAAGGTCGAACTCTCCGAAAGGTAGTTCCATCAAATTCGCCAAAAATATTTCTCTTTGAATTTCTAAGGGCACGTCTCTAAATAATTTATACACTATCACAGACTGTCCTAAAGGACTAATTACCGTCATCTTTCTATCAGTAATCTTAGAACTAATGTTCAAATTTCCAGATATAGCACTAGCAACATACGAATGGGTAGATCCGATATCAATCAAAGCAGTAACAGGTACATCAAAGATGAAGAACGTACCGGTTATCACATCAGGTGCATCGCCGTCCTCTCAGCGTCTGACCGCATAAACTAACCCTGGCTGCCTCACCTCCGCGTTACCCCTGAAGCCATTACCTCTACCCGGTGCAACTTGACCACGACCTGCACCATTACCACCTCGACCTGGTCCACGACCCCTCGGTGGCTGTTGAGCGCCTCTAGCTGGCTGTGTATCAAGGTTACGAGCTTCTTGAGTCGGAGCAGTCCGTCGAGGACAATTCTTAAGCTGATGATCCTTAGAACCACATTTGAAACACCCACCGGTTCTTTTCCAGCACTCACCAGGGTGTCGTCTTCCACAGTCGGCACATGGTTGAATCTGATTGGTAGTAGCAGATGCTCTAGCTTGAGCTGGCTCATCATTCCTAGGCCTCTTCTGAAACCTTTTAGCGGAACCCGAGTACTTAAAGTACCTCTTGCCTCTGCCTCTGTCTCTTTCTCGGTTCTGACGCTCGGAGTTCTTAGCCTCTTCAGCTATTTTGGCTTTCTCCACAAGCGTGGCGAATGTCCATTCTTGTTGTGGGGCTATCAGTACCCGCAACTCATCATTCAACCCGTCCTCAAAACGCACACAGCGTTCATGGTCAGTTGGCACTATAGTCCAAGCATAACGACTCAAACGTAGAAATTCTGCTTCGTAAGCGGCCACCGTCTTATTTCCTTGAACCAGATTAAGGAATTCCTTCCTTCGGGCATCCACATAGCTTGCCCCGACATACTTTCCTTGGAATGAAGTTTTGAAGAAATCCCAAGTAACACGATCGGCCTGGGTGCCCTCCCGAACAGTAAGCCACCATTGATACGCCTCATCTCTCAACAAGGACACAACTCCTCTAAGTTTTTGCTCGGTGGTGCACTCCAAATCATCCATGATCCGCTCCACAGCCTCGAGCCAATACTCTGCGACATTTGGGGCTACTCCCGAGATACCCCTAAAAGTCTCAGCACCATTTGATCTGAGTCGCACCGATATTGACCCACGAGCTACTGGTCCTGATCTAGCCCCAGCAACCCTTTCCAAGACTCGTAACATTGCTTGGGACAGAGCAATGTCTTCTCTCATACGGTCATGTGATCCATTATCCGACACAGGTGACGTCGGTGCGTCCCTTTCCGGCATATGTCTCGACGCTTCAGACGCAATCCTAGCACCTCGGCCTCTACCACGGCCACGTCTACCACGTCCACGTCCTTTAGCGCTCATATTGACTATTTCATTTTAATCTGATTACAAGTTTTATGAATCAGTATACTATTTCAGTGTTTATTAACGATATTTTATGAGATATAAGAGGTAGAGTTGTTCTCATAACCGCATCCTATAGTCTCAATCTCTATAATTGCAACACCTAAAATTAAAATTTCTAGAGTGTTCCTATGGTCATATCACAATAATAATAATTAAATTCATATACACTTACTTGACTTGGTGCCGGATACTCGTGGTGCCATACTACCTTTAAAACATACGTTCTATAATTCAAAACAATTTTGAACCATAAATCTTTTTGAACCCAAACCACAGCCGAGTTTTGAACTGGGCTCTGATATCATAAAATGTAACACCCCAAACTCGGTCTATGCATTAAGACCAGATTTGACATGTCACACGAAATGAACATACGTAAAGTCTTTTTAAAGATTTAAAGAAAACGGGTTTTAAAAAAAAACTTTTTGACGTGGAGTTTATTGAAAACCGAGGTTGATTGGTAAATCTAATAATTTAAGACGTAAAGATTTATAAATTGAAAACTGAGAAAAATTTATTTAATATTCCCAGAAATTTTAAAAAAAGAGTTCGAAAGAAATTTTGAAAAAAATAAAGATTTTAAAAGAATTGTTACAGAAAATTTCCGAGAAAAAAAATATTTAAGAATGAAACCTTTTTCGCACGTATATTTGAGGAAAACGTTTATTTCTATTTTGAAGGAAATTAATTCTGCTTAAGTATTTAAATCATAGTTATAAAATCCATCCACAAGTAAAACATCCATAAAAATTTAACCATAGGCCTTATTACAACATAACTTAAATAGCAAATAATAAAAAGTACTTAAAGAAATCCGAAATTTAAATAACCCATTATTCGTAGTATGGCCCCCACCGAGTTGTCCAAAGCTCAAGTCTCCGTCACTGATCATTACCTGAGACGAGTAAGGAAAGACGGGGTGAGTTACTTAGAACTCAGTGTGTAAACCACTTGCCGTCGTCCACTGGGCCAAAATCCAATTTAGCATTTATTGGGCCAAAGCCCAATACAAATATAACATAATAACATGTATTAAATGAATGTAATATGCAATTCCCAAACCAAACCTAATTTCCATCCGCTACACACCACCCCGTACTAACCAAAGACACTGTGGGAGCTTTAGTCACCCACCCCGCCAACACACCAAAATAGACATTAAGCCGTTTATCAATTTGTGGACAAGCCACCAGATTTCAGAGTTTACATGGCATTTGCCATTTTTGATTTGTGGCGAGCCACTGAATTTTTTGTAGCAAAGCTACCAGAACTTCTCTTCGTCAATATCCCAACCCATGCAAATCATGTATATAATATGCATATTCATTTACAACAATCCATTCATATAATTATTACGAACAATATGGCCCATTATAAAAATTTCCACAATCTGGCCCATATCACCTTTTTGGCCCATATACCAAATATCACATTTGGCCCATATATCAAATATCACATTTGGCCCATATATCAAATATCACATTTGGCCCATTAAGGGTAATCTCGTAATTTTTACAGTCTTAATATCGATTTCATAGTCTTTACCATTTTAGTAATAATTATGCCATTTTACCCGATGTCACTAACATGCGATTTAATCAAACGATTAACACGATATAATTATCTAACCCATGGAATACGATGTGAGATTACACACCTGATTACGGTAAGCACTACACTTTCCTGATCGTTGACACCTAAAAATATTTTTAACGCTCGATTAGAACATTAACACTTATAGTAAATCTATTCTAAGATAAACGATCTAGGATTTTTACCCTCGGAATCGTGAATAACTATGATTTGCCAGTTTTCCCCGGTTGACGATCCACAACCCGTTAGAAAATCCCGAATAGCTAATGGCTCAGAATTGCGAACAACCTCGAATAGTTGATTCTCTCCGGATGAGGGTCCACAACCAGGTGGAAAATCTCGGATTGCCGAAATAGCCCTTCGTTTGAATCTAGAGGGGATCGCGAATCCACTCCTTTTCTGATCACTATTCACCACTCCTTTTGATTCGATCTTGTTTGCCTCCATTGACAATCAAATATTAGTCCAAACTAATATTTCATAATTAAAAATGATTGGTCTTATGAGTGAAGTCGGCTTACCACAAAATCATTACGTTCACAGGATGAAAATTGAACGATAGAGTCCCTAAGATAAAAATCGGTTAATCACCCTATCTTTAATAAGTAATATGGAATCCTTGAAAGAAATCCTTACCTTAGATTTTTTTGGACCAAATCCTAATGATAACACGATGACTTCGAACACTCCAAGTTTCGGCCTTCCACTAAATTTCTATGATAGAGAAAAAGAGATTCGAATAAGGTATGGTATGATGATGTTCTCGATCCAAAAAGGCCATCCCACAACAAAGTATAGATTCAGCGCAATGGATAAGGTGAAATGAAAATACCAAAATGTTGAAACTAGCCACTAACCGATTGATCAAAGTGACATTAGAAAAAGAAATGATTGAGAAGGAGATATGTGTGTGGTAGAATATTCGGCTATGGTGAAAAATTGGAGAGGATGATGCTTAATGACATTCAGCCATGGTGAATATTAAGGAGGGAATAATGTTTAAGAGATTTTTGCAAGAAGAAAAAGAAGAAGAAAGGTATAAGAAAATAAAGTGTTTAGGTTTTGGTTCTTTTCAAGAATGGAAGATGAACAAAGAAGAAACTTTGAGACTAGTGTGCATTTGACAAAGAAGAAAAGGAGAGAAAATAAAAATGGCCCTTCAAGGTTATGTGGTTTCGGCACAAAGAGAAAAATGGTTTGAAGAGAATGAACAAATAAGACCGAAATGGTCAAAAAAATAAAATGGCCAAAAGAAAGCAAATGTTTACCTATTGCTCAAGGTACATTCGGCTAGGGAGAGGAAATTAGAGAGAAAATTGTAGAAAAGAAAAGCTAATGACAACACCAAAAGCCAAAATGAAAAAGTGACCAACTAGCACCTAAACCTTACCAAAAGCCAACAAAAATTCGGCCACCCCCCTAGCCCCTAAAACCGTCCAAGTACATGGCCAAATGGTCAAAGTCTGTCCACCCCAAACTTTCCAAAACATTTTCCTTGCTATAAGCCTTGTGTTCCCCCTACATGCCTTTTCCATTTGATTCCTTTCCCTAAGTTCAATCTTGCCTTTTCTAAAAGTCCAACTTACCATAAGTTCAATGCTTGGCCGACACTATAAGGAAAGAAAGCAAAAATAAAATTCACACATGCACACAATGGGATTGATTCGCTTCCCTCAAGGTAACACACATGGCGCCATATCCCCTTTACTAATTGCTCAATTATGCTAACTTTTTACCACCTAATTACCTTAAGCTTTAAGGTCACTTATTCCATTTCCTTAAAGTACTAAATACCAAAAATTATTCCAAATCCAAAATAAATCCTGAGCCTTCTCAGGACTAAATAAACACACACATTGGATAATTAAACTAGCTGAGTACCAAAATAATGTAACATATAAAAACTCAAATTTTAGGATGTTACAATTTCACTATAAAACATCACAAATCATATGAGTTCATCAAAGTCTCATTTCAAAAACATCATTAATTCTCAAAATTAAGACATGGGTTTTGAAGTATACGAAGGAACGATTGCAAAAACGTAGAAATTATCAAAAATGAATCAAGAACTAACCTTGAATTAATACTTGAAATGGCCGAATGTAGCAAAACTCAAACCCTTTCTTTTTCTTACAAAGTTCGGTGGAAGATAAGTAGAAAAATGATGAAACAAATGTTTAATATTATGTTTTAATTAACATAATATTTCTTTTACCAATTTACCCTTCTATTTATCATATAAAACAAAATAAACACTGAGGTCATTATGTCATTTAACCATCCACTATCTTAGAAAAGGTTTATTTGCCTCATAAGGCCTCCCAATTTAAAAGCCATCTCAAATAGGCCATTAATCAAATAGAAAGCCACTTTTACAAATTAGACGATTTAGTCTTTTTGTTAAATTAAGCACACAAATGGACAAATTAACACACGAAACTTTCGTACATGCCAGATCACATATTATAAGCACGAAAAATAATGTTAAAATATTATTCTAACTCAGATTTATGGTTCCAAAACCACTATTCTGACTAGGGTCTAAACCGAACTATTACACGGGAAGTTGTAGATTAAATGATCGAGCCTATTTTAGATGCGGATCATTGGAACATTTTATCCGAGCTTGCCCAGAGTCTGTTGAGTAAGAGATTGTTCAGAATCTGAGATCTGATAATGTTTCAGTGAGTGGTAGACCTTCCCGAAATACAAGAAATGTTAGTGGTAGTCAGAGAACTACGAAAGACACTGTTGCGAGATCTGAAGCTAGAGCATCTGCCAGAGCATATGCCATCCGAGCTCGTGAAGAAGCTTCATCTCTGGATGTTATAACGGGTACATTTACTCTTTATGATACTTCTGTGATTGCATTGATAGACCCAGGTTCTACACATTCGTATATATGCATGAACTTAGTATCCAGTAAGACTTTGCCTGTAGAGTCTACTGAATTTGTTATTAGAGTATCGAACCCCTTAGGTAAAAGTGTCCTGGTTGATAAAGTATGTAAGAACTGTCCATTGATAGTTAGAGATGTCTGTTTTCTGGCTGATCTGATGTTATTACCTTTTGATGAGTTGGATATAATTTTGGGTATGGACTGGTTAACATTGCATGATGCTGTTGTGAACTACAAAAGAAAGACTATTAATTTGAGATGTCATAATGATGAAATAGTTTTGGTTGAGTCTAATGATTTGAATGGATTACCTGCTTTGATATCTGTGTTAAAAGCTCAGAATTATTTGAGAAAAGGTTATGAAGCTTATTTTGCTTATGTGATTGATTCGAAAGTAACTAAAAAGAAAGTTGAATCAGTGCCAGTGGTTTGTGAATTCCCTAATGTATTTCTTGAAGAATTATCGGGATTGCCTCCGATACGTGAAGTTGAATTTGGTATTGATTTGTATCCGGGAACAACTCCTATTTTGATAGCTCCGTATAGAATGGCACCAACAGAGTTGAAAGAGTTAAAGTCACAGTTGTAAGAGTTGACTGACAGAGGGTTTGCAAGACCAAGTTTCTCAACTTGGGGTGCTCCTGTTCTGTTTGTGAAAAAGAAAGATGGCACGATGAGAATGTGTATTGATTATCGTCAGTTGAACAAGGTGACTATAAAGAACAAATATCCTCTGCCAAGAATTGATGATTTGTTCGATCAGCTGAAAGGAGCCACTGTGTTTTCAAAGATAGATTTGAGATCGAGGATACTACCGATTCATGAGTAAAAGATTCGACATTCCAAAGCGCTTTGGAACAAGGTACGGGCATTATGAGTTTCTAGTTATGCCTTTTAGACTAACAAATTCTCCTGTCGTTTTTATGGATTTGATGAACAGAATTTTTAGACCGTACTTAGATCAATTTGTTGTTGTATTCATTGACGACATCTTGATTTATTCATGTTATGAGATTGAGTATGCTGAGCATCTAAGAATTGTTTTGCAAACTCTGCGAGATAAGCAATTGTATGCAAAGTTCAGTAAATGTGAATTTTGGTTGCGAGAAGTTGGTTTTCTGGGACATATTGTATCAGCCTCTGGAATACGAGTTGATCTGAGTAAAATTTCTGCTATTCTGGAATGGAAACCTCCGAAGAATGTGTTTGAAGTTCGCAATTTTTTGGGACTTGCTGGATATTATCGAAGGTTTGTAAAAGGCTTTTCGATGATTGCTACTCCGTTGACTAAATTGCTTCAGAAAGATGTGAGATTTGAATGGTCTGATAAATGTCAGAAAAGCTTTGATCAGTTGAAAACTCTGATAACCGAAGCTCCAGTTTTGGTACAACCAGAATCGGGTAAAGAATTCGTGATTTACAGTGATGCTTCATTGAATGGTCTGGGATGTGTTCTGATGTAGGAAGGCAAAGTTTTAGCTTATGGCTCGAGACAATTAAAGCCGCATGAAAAGAACTATCCGACACATGATCTTGAATTAGCTGCGATTGTGTTTGCGTTAAAAAATTGGTGCCATTATCTTTTCGGTGAGAAATGCCACGTGTTTTCAGATCATAAAAGTTTAAAGTATTTGATGACTCAGAAAGACTTGAATCTACGTCAGAAAAGATGGTTAGTGCTGTTGAAAGATTACGAGCTTGTGATAGATTATCATCCAGGAAAAGAAAATGTTGTTGCTGATGCATTGAGCCGGAAGTCACTATTTGCATTATGTGCTATGAATGCTCATTTGGACCTATCTGATGATGGTTCAGTTTTGGTGGAATTGAAAGCTAAACCGTTGTTTTTACAGCAAATATGTGATGCTCAGAAAGTTGATAATGAAATGCTAGGAAAATGAGCTCAGTATGATTTGAACTCTGAATCTGAATTTAGAGTTGATGATGATGATTGCTTGAGATTTCGAGATCGATTATGTGTTCTGAGAAATCCAGAGTTAATTCAGTTGATCTTGAATGAAGCACATAACAATCGCCTATCTGTTCATCCGGGAAGTACAAAGATGTATCATGATCTGAAGCAACACTATTGGTGGTCTGGTATGAAACGAGACATCTCTGATTTTGTTTTGAAATGTTTAGTCTGTCAGCAAGTTAAAGCTGAACATCAGGTTCCATCTGGTTTGCTACAACCGATTCTGATTCCCGATTGGAAATGGGATAGAGTGACGATGGACTTTGTTTCTGGATTGCCATTGACTCCGAGAAAGAAAGATGCAATTTGGGTCGTAGTTGATCGATTGACAAAATCAGCCCATTTTATTCTGGTACGATCTGATTACTCACTTGATAAGTTAGCTGAGCTTTATATTTCTGATATTGGGAGATTGCACGGAGTGCCATTGTCTATTGTATCTGATAGAGATTCGATATTTACATCATGATTCTGGAAGAAATTGCAAGAAGTTTTAGGTACAAAATTGCATTTCAGTACAACTTTTCACCCGCAAATGGATGGTCAATCAAATGAATCATTTAGATACTCGAAGATATGTTGAGATGTTGCATCCTTGAGTTTAATGGTACATGGGAACAATATTTGCCATTGATCAAATTTGCATATAATAATAGTTTTCAGTCGAGCATCAAAATGGCACCTTATGAAGCTTTTTACGGACGCAAATGTCGAACACCTTTGTATTGGTCAGAACTCAGTGAAAATAAGATACCCGGGGTCGATTTGATAAAAAACACTGAACAGAAAGTGAAAGTAATCTGTGATAGTATGAAAGCAGCGTCTGATCGTCAGAAGTCCTATGCAGACTTGAAAAGAAAAGACATTGAATTCGAAATCGGTGATAAAGTATTTTTAAAATTATCTCCGTGGAAGAAAGTACTCAGATTCGGACGTAAAGGCAAGTTGAGTCCGAGGTTCATCGGACCGTATGAAATCATTGAACGAATTGGACCTGTTGCATATCGATTGTTGTTGCCACCGGAATTAGAAAAGATTCATAATGTATTTCATGTGTCTATGCTTCGTCGATACAGATCCGATCCATCACATGTGATTACTCCGTCTGAGATTGAAATTCAATCTGATATGACTTATGAAGAAGAATCGATCCGTATCATAGCTCGTGAAGTGAAAGAATTGAGACATAAGAAAATCTCGTTAGTGAAAGTGTTATGGCATCGACATGGAGTTGAAGAGGCTACGTGGGAGCCTAAAGATACAATGAGACAACAACATCCGAATTTATTCAGCGGTAAGATTTTCGGGGACGAAAATCCCTAAGAGGGGAGAATTATAACAGTCCGGTTTAGACCCTAGTCAGAATAGTGGTTTTGGGACCACAAATTTGAGTCAGAAAAATATTTTAAAATTATTTTCCGTGCCTACGATATGTGATTAAGCATGTGTGAAATTTTTGTGAATTAATTTGTCCGTTTGTGTGCTTAATTTGACATAAGAATTAAATTGTGAAAGATGCAAAATTTGCATGCCTTATGAAAAGATACCTATTTGACATAGCTTTATAAATATGGGGTCCTTATAATGCAATTGGACCATTTGAAATGGATGGACATTAATCCCATAAGTTAGTGGGAATTTATAATGTTATAATAAAGGTTAAAAATGTAAAATAGTATGTAATAGCCCGATTTAGGGGCTAGTCAGAATAGTGATCTCGGGATCACTAATCCGAGAATTTGAGAAATTTATTTTCATGATATATTATAAGTTAGAACATGATAGCATAGGTACATGAAAATTTTGATGCTTTAATTTTAGCGATGTTGTGTTTAATCGCGAAAAAGGACTAAATCGCATAAAGTGCGAAAGTTCCATTCTATAAGATAAAGGTGCCAAATAGTCTTAGAATTTTAATTGGAGGTCTTTAAAGGGCAATTAGACCCCCAATATGTGCTTGGCCGGCCATAGACTAGATGGGAGACAAGGATGGACATTGTTGGTCAAAGTTGGTGATAGTTGGTGACTTATTTGACCAATATTAATAAAATAAGGAGAGAAAAAGATATTCATCTTCCACCAAAATTAGCAGCCAAATAGGGGTTTTGAATGCTCCAAATTTCAGCACACTCTTCTCCTTACAAGTAAGTGTTCTAGTGATTATTCCTTGATAAAAATTGTACTTTTGGAACCCCTAAAGCTTAAGCTTTCTAAAGAGGGGATTATTTTGTTAAATGGTGAAGATTTTAGAGTTTTTCCATGAGAGCTTTTAAGTTATTTGCTGCACTTTTATGGAGGAAAATGAGTATTAGTTGTTAGATGAACAACTTTTGTGAAGGTTGTTGCCATGAAAACACCTAAATGAACCTTTTTGTAAAGGTTGTGAAATTTGTAGTAAACATGTGGAATTTTGGGTTTTCATGATAGCCATAAGAGAAATAAATATTCACCTAGGCTCATTAAAGGTAGAAATTTGATTAGAATTGATTTCTGAGCCTAGGGGTAAAATGGTCATTTTGCCAAAATATAAGGGCAAAATGGTAGTTTTACTTTAGCATGGTTATTGAAATGCTTGTATTAATGTAGTGATTAAAATGAGCTAATTTGCTATTATAGAGCAAGAGGAGACGAGAATCCGCCTCGAACGGGGAAATAATAAAGACCTGGACTGAACCGAAGAAACTAGCTCATTTTGAAAACGAGGTAAGTTGTATGTGACTTAAACAATATTCATATTAGTATGTTGAGAAATGCTTGGAATTTATATTAAAGCATAATGCATTACTAAATTGAGTAGTTAATGTGAATGAGATGTTGGAGTCCTAATTGGGCCACGTTGATTATAGAAACGCTATCATTGAAATATGGAACCAATAAGGTCCCGTATAAGACCATGTCAGGGACATGGCCTCGTGCATGCGGAGTTGAGATCCGTATAAGACCATATCAGGGATATGGCTTCGGTGATGAACATGGAAATCGTATAAGACCATATCGGGATATGGCATCGCATATGAAGAGTAATCCCATATAAGACCATATCAGGGATATGGCATTGGCCTAGAAGTAATCCCATATAAGACCATGTCCGGGACATGGCATTGGTACTTAGAGAAGACTCCATGTAAGACCACCTCGAGGACGTGGCATTGACTTTATATTTATAGTAATGGCTATAAACTTATGTCTCTGACTAACCCTTGTGAGTGGTGGGATAAGTAGATGAAATTTTAGAAGTAGAGAAGTGAATGATATTTAAGTCATGTGAATTAGTGAATACAGGTACTCGTGAATTAGTCACGAAGAATGGTCCCGGTGTGTGGCACGATATGTGCCAAATAAGGGCAATTGTAAGTAAGTATGGGAAGAGGCCTTGAGTTCGTGTATGTTTAGATAATACTGTGAATGAATTATTTTTATGGGTATTATGAATTGCTATTTATATCCATGCAACTTACTAAGATTTATGCTTAACCCTTTTTCATTGCCCTTCTTCCTTGTAGTATTGCCAAGGTAACTCGAGGATTGTGACTGCAGGAGCTCAGAAATTCACACTATCGACAGCACTTTGGTATAACAATTTTAGACTTGTTTTGAGTATGGCATGTATAGGACTCAAGTATTTGTCAAGTTGTAATTGTTAGTTAAAGTGTTGGCTATGTAAGTCATTTTGTAAATGGCCCTATGAGTTAGACAAGTTCTTGGCAAACTCTTTTGTTTAATAAAGATGAAATTCTTGATTTGTGTTCATTTCAATATTGGATGAGTTTTTTTAGACTTGGAAAAGGGTTAGGAGTTGTATTGTTTTGAATGAAGGTATGTATGTGTGCACTCTAAGGTGGCAATGGCTTGGTAGATAGCCTCTAAATGCCCACACGAACAGACACACGGGCGTGTGTCTAAGCCGTGTGTCCCCTACACATTAGTGGTTCAAGTCAGATTAGACCACGGGCTAATCACACGGCCGTGTGTTTAGGCCGTGTGTGACACACGGTTAGCACTTGGGCGTGTGCACTAGCCGTGTAAAGTCTGCACCTTACTCATAAAATTATAAATTCCCCACGGCCATGTTACACGGGCGTGTCCAGGCCGTGTGGATTTAGTCAGTGTCGACCACGGTTGGGAAGCATGGGCATGCCTTAGCCGTGGGCAAATTGGAAGAATACTGGGTTTTTAGGCACGGTCCGGGGACATGGGCGTGTGTACCTATGCACGGGCGTGTAAGACCTGTATAAAAGAGAAAAATTTTAATAATCGCAAAAGTTTCGTATTAGTCTCGAGAGCCCTCGTGTGTATGAGTGAGGTCTCGTAAGTCGAGAATGGGGTTGTAGAGGTGATTTAAGAGAGTACTTACGTTAAGCCTAAGCAGCGACCATGTGTTCGAGTTCGGTAACGCCTCGAGCTCGGTTTCAGTGTAGAAACCGAGTAAGGGGTGTTACATTTAGTGGTATCAGAGCTACGGTTTAGTCGATTCTAGGACTAACGTAGCATAAGTACGAGTCTAGCTATACATGCCATATGTAAGAGTGTCTGAGTAATGATAGTGTGATGACTCCTGATGTATAAATTTGTGTTTTATGTAGTAGATGGATTACGATCCAGACCGAAATGCAGCCAATGATGCTGCGAGCAATGCGCCGGCTCCCGCTCAAGGGACCGTGCCAGTTAATAGTAGACCTGAGACTTTGAGTCAGGGGGAAGAGGCTCGAGAAGCCTTTCTCCATATGATGAGCAACTGGTATACTGAGTATACCCGAGCAAACCCTAATGCTCAACCCCCTCCGCCCCCACCAATTCCTCAACGCGCTCCTGTAGCCCCTCAAGTAGTTGAGGTGGTGAGAAGAGAAAGGCCTCCGATGGATAAGATCCGGAAGCAATGAGCCGAAGAATTTTGGGCAAATAAGGATGATGACCCGGAGAAAGTAGAATTTCGGCTTGAGAATACGATTCGAGTATTCGATGAGTTATCCTGCACGCCTGAGGATTGCTTAAAGTATGCAGTGTCTCTCCTAAGAGATTCGGCCTACCGATGGTGGAACACCTTGGTGTCGGTGGTACCGAGGGAGAGAGTTAGCTGGGAATTCTTCCAAGAAGAATATCGGAAGAAGTATATTAGCCAGAGGTTCATCGACCACAAGAGAAAGGAATTCTTAGAGTTGAAGCAAGGCCGTATGTCAGTGACCGACTACGAACGGGAGTTCGTCAGACTTAGCAAGTATGCACGAGAGTGCGTGTCTACCGAAGCCATCATGTGCAAGAGGTTCGAGGACGGATTGAATGAAGATATCTGCCTATACGTGGGAGTTCTTGAATTAAAGGAGTTTGTAGTGTTGGTGGATAGGGCCTGTAAAGCCGAAGAGTTGGCTAAAGAGAAGAGAAGAGCCGAATACAAGTCTTGTGACTCGAGGAAGAGACAACTGAACAAGTCTCACCTATCCTCATCTAAGAAATCGAGGGATTTCACTACTCGATCAGTCACTTCAGAGGGGTTTTCAACCCGAAATAAAAGCAAGCGACCCTTGAGATCAAAATGGCACACTACATCAGTTGCTAGTGTGGGCAACGTTCGACCAAATAGACCAGAGTGCCCTCGGTGTGGCAGGCACCATTCTGGTGAGTGTAGAGCTAATGAGAAAGCTTGTTTCCGATGTGGGTCCTTAGACCATTTTATCAGAAACTGTCCCGAGGTGGACGAGAAAGGAAGGCCTCAGAATGCGAAATCAGGAAGTACCACAAGGGGAAGACCATTGAGAAACCCGGGGATTGAGATGGGAAACAAAAATCCAATCAGAGAACAAGCTACTAAAGTTGAGGGTAGAGCACTATGCCATTCGTGCTCGTGACGAGGCATCTTCCCCCGACGTGATCACGTGTATCTTTTCTCTCCATAATACTCGTGTTATAGCTTTAGCTGACCTGGGATCTACTCACTCATACATATGCATGAAATTCGTATCTAGCATGAGCCTGCCTATATAGCCTACCGAATTCGTTATAAGAGTGTCTAATCCCCTAGGCAAGTGTGTGTTGGTTGATAGAGTTTGCAAAGGGTGCCCTTTGATGATTAAGGGTCATTGTTTCCCGGTCGATCTTATGTTATTACCGTTTGACGAATTTGATGTCATTCTCGGGATGGTTTGGTTAGTTACCCATAGTGTAATTGTGAACTGTGGGAAGAAGCATATCGAGTTGAGAGATGAAAATGGTAATTTTATTCATGCTGAATCAGATAAGCCTGATAGGTCACCGATAGTGGTATCGACCACCGCCATTTCGAAGTACCTAAAAAGAAGGGGTATGAGGCTTATCTTGCCTTTGTGTTGAACACTAAAGATAATGAATTGAAAGTTGAGTCAGTACCCATTGTATGCGAATACTTAGATGTTTTCCCAGAAGAGTTGCCTGGACTACCACCGGATAGAGAGATTGAGTTTGGGATTGAATTAGCTCTGGGTACTGCCCCTATTTCTATCGCTCCCTATAGAATGGCCCCAACCGAACTGAAAGAGTTGAAAGCACAGTTGCAAGAATTGACGGATAAAGGTTTTGCGAGGCCGAGTTTTTCTCCGTGGGGAGCACCCGTCCTATTTGTGAAGAAGAAAGATGGTTCTATGAGACTATGTATAGACTATCGGCAACTCAACAAGGTGACAGTGAAGAATAAATACCCGTTGCCGAGGATCGATGATCTATTTGATCAATTGAAAGGAGCTACAGTATTTTCTAAGATAGACCTGAGGTCAGGGTACTACCAGTTGAAAGTTAAGGACTCTGATGTGCCGAAAACCGCGTTTAGGACTAGATATAGCCATTATGAATTTTTGGTCATGCCTTTTGGCCTAATGAACGCCCCTGCTATCTTCATGGATTTGATGAATCGCATTTTTCGACCGTACTTGGATAGGTTTGTGGTGATCTTTATCGACGACATACTGATTTACTCTCGAGATTAAAACGAGCATGCAGAGCATTTGAATATTGTTCTACAAGTTCTGCGAGAAAAACAATTGTATGCCAAATTCAGTAAGAGCTAATTTTGGCTCAAGGAAGTGGGATTTTTAGGGCATATTGTCTCTGGAGAAGGGATTAGAGTTGACCCAGTAAGATTTCGACAATTGTTGAATGGAAGTCACCGAGGAGCGTAACTGAAGTGAGGAGTTTTCTAGGCCTAGCAGGTTATTATAGGCGTTTTGTCAAGGGGTTTTCCATGATAGCTACCCCGATGACGAGACTTTTGCAGAAAGATGTAAAGTTTGACTAGACGGAAAAGTGTCAACAGAGTTTTGAGAAACTGAAGACACTGTTGACTGAGGCTCCTATTTTGGTGCAACCAGAACCAGGAAAAGAATTTGTAGTTTATAGTGATGTGTCCTTGAACGGGTTGGGTTGTGTTCTTATTCAAGAGGGTAAAGTGATTGCATACGCATCTAGACAATTGAAGCCGCACGAGAAGAACTACCTAACTCATGATTTAGAGTTGGCCGCAATTGTGTTTGCGCTGAAAATTTGGAGACATCATTTATATGGTGAAAGGTGTCAGATTTTCACTGACCACAAAAGCCTAAAATATTTGATGACTCAAAAAGAATTAAATTTGAGGCAACAAAGATGGTTAAAGCTGATTAAAGATTATGAGTTGGTAATAGACTACCATCCGGGAAAAGCCAATGTAGTCGCTGATGCTTTGAGCAGAAAATCTTTGTTTGCACTAAAAGCCATGAATACTCAGATGACCTTGTTAGATGATGGTTCTGTTTTAGCCGAGTTGAGGGCTAAACCATTGTTTCTCCAGGAGATTTGTGAAGCTCAGAAGAATGATAACAATTTGCAAGCCAAGAGAGTTTTATTTGAGTCGAGCGTTGATACAGACTTTTGAGTAAATCTTGATGGATGTCTAACATTTGGAGATCGAGTCTGTGTACCCAGGAATGATGACCTTATCCGTAAAATTTTGCACGAAGCACATAACGGATGTTTGAATGTACACCCAGGCAGTACGAAGATGTACCATGATTTGAGGAAATGGTACTGGTGGCTTGGTATGAAGAAAGATATTCCGAGTTTGTATCGAAATGCCTAATTTGTCAACAAGTGAAGGCTGAACGTCAAGTACCTTCGGATTTACTTCAGCCCATTATGGTTCCTGAATGGAAATGGGACCGTATTGCTATGGACTTCATGATGAGTTTACTATTGACTCCAAAGAAGAAAGATGCAGTATGGGTAGTGGTTGATAGACTCACTAAGTCAGCCCACATTATACCAGTGCGAGTCGACTATTCGCTCGACAAATTGGCAGATTTGTATATGTCTGAGATAGTAAGACTTCATGGTGTGCCATTGTCGATCATTTCAGATAGAGATCTGACATTCACGTCACGGTTTTGGAAAAAGTTACAAGAAGCATTAGGCATGAAATTGAGTTTCAGTACAGCTTTTCATCCACAAACTGATGGACAGTCAGAGAGGGTAATTCAGATGCTAGAAGACATGCTTCGGTGTTGTGTTTTGGAATTCCATGGTAACTGGGAGAAATACTTACCATTGGTGGAATGCCTACAACAACAGCTTTCAATCAAGTTTGAAGATGGCACCTTATGAGGCATTGTATGGGCGTAAATGTCGAACGCCCTTGTATTGGTCAGAACTCAGAGAGAAACAGATACACGGGGTTGACTTGGTTAAAGAAACTGAAGATAAAGTAAAAGTGATACGTGACTGTTTGAAAGTCGCCTTAGATAGACAGAAATCCTATTCGAATTTAAAAAGGAAAGAAATAGAATTCAAAGTTGGTGATAAAGTGTTCTTGAAAGTATCACCTTGGAAGAAAGTCCTTAGATTTGGCCGAAAGGGCAAGTTAAGTCCGCGCTTTATCGGGCCTTATGAAGTTACCAAAAGGATAGGACCGGTAGCTTATCGGTTAGCCTTGCCACTTGAGCTGGAAAAGATTCACAACGTCTTTCATGTGTCTATGTTGCGCCGATACCGTTCAGACCCTTCACATGTTATAGAGCCGACAGATGTAGAGATACAACTGGATTTGACATATGGTGAAGAACCAGTCAGAATTTTGGCTCATGAAGTTAAGCAGTTAAGGAATAAAAGTATATCCCTAGTAAAAGTCTTATGGAAAAGGCACGGTATAGAAGAGGCTACATGGGAATCCGAGGAATCGATGAGAAACCAATACCCCAATCTTTTCACCGGTAATATTTTTGAGGACGAAAATCCTTAAGGGGGAGAATTGTAACAACCCGATTTAGGGGCTAGTTGGAATAGTGATCTCGGGATCACTAATCTGAGAATTTGAGAAATTTATTTTCTTGATATATTATAAGTTAGAACATGATAGCATAGGTACATGAAAATTTTGATGCTTTAATTTTAGCGATGTTGTGTTTAATCGCGAAAAAGGACTAAATCGCATAAAGTGTGAAAGTTCCATTCTATAAGATAAAGGTGCCAAATAGTCTTAGAATGTTAATTGGATGTCTTTAAAGGGCAATTAGACCCCCAATATGTGCTTGGCCGGCCATAGACTAGATGGGAGACAAGGATGGACATTGTTGGTCAAAGTTGGTGATAGTTGGTGACTTATTTGACCAATATTAATAAAATAAGGAGAGAAAAAGATATTCATCTTCCATCGAAATTAGCAGCCAAATAGGGGTTTTGAATGCTCCAAATTTCTGCACACTCTTCTCCTTACAAGTAAGTGTTCTAGTGATTATTCCTTGATAAAAATTGTACTTTTGGAACCCCTAAAGCTTAAGCTTTCTAAAGAGGGGATTATTTTGTTAAATGGTGAAGATTTTAGAGTTTTTCCATGAGAGCTTTTAAGTTATTTGCTGCACTTTTATGGAGGAAAATGAGTATTAGTTGTTAGATGAATAACTTTTGTGAAGGTTGTTGCCATGAAAACACCTAAATGAACCTTTTTGTAAAGTTTGTGAAATTTGTAGTAAACATGTGGAATGTTGGGTTTTCATGATAGCCATAAGAGAAATAAATATTCACCTAGGCTCATTAAAGGTAGAAATTTGATTAGAATTGATTTCCGAGCCTAGGGGTAAAATGGTCATTTTGCCAAAGTATAAGGGCAAAATGGTAATTTTGCTTAACCATGGTTATTGAAATGCTTTTATTAATGTAGTGATTAAAATGAGCTAATTTGCTATTATAGAGCAAGAGGAGACGAGAATCCGCCTCGAACGTGGAAAGAATAAAGACCTGGACTGAACCGAAGAAACTAGCTCATTTTGAAAACGAGGTAAGTTGTATGTGACTTAAACAATATTCATATTAGTATGTTGACAAATGCTTGGAAATTATATTAAAGCATAATGCATTACTAAATTGAGTAGTTAATGTGAATGAGATGTTGGAGTCCTAATTGGGCCACGTTGATTATAGAAACGCTATCATTGAAATATGGAACCAATAGGGTCCCGTATAAGACCATGTCCGGGACATGGCCTCGGCACCAAGTTGAGATCCCGTATAAGACCATACCTGGGATATGGCTTCGGTGATGAACATGGAAATCGTATAAGACCATATCTGGGATATGGCATCGTACATGAAGAGTAATCCCATATAAGACCATATCCGGGATATGGCATTGGCAACTAGAAGTAATCCCATATAAGACCACGTCTGGGACATGGCATTGGTACTTAGAGAAGACTCCATGTAAGACCACCTCGAGGACGTGGCATTGACTTTATATTTATAGTAATGGCTATAAACTTATGTCTCTGACTAACCCTTGTGAGTGGTGGGATAAGTAGATGAAATTTTAGAAGTAGAGAAGTGAATGATATTTAAGTCATGTGAATTAGTGAATACAGGTACTCGTGAATTAGTCACGAAGAATGGTCGCGATGTGTGGCACGGTATGTGCCAAATAAGGGCAATTGTAAGTAAGTATGGAAAAAGGCCTTGAGTTCGTGTATGTTTAGATAATACCGTGAATTAATTATTTTTATGGGTATTATGAATTGCTATTTATTTCCATGCAACTTACTAAGCTTTATGCTTACCCCTTTTTCATTGCCCTTCTTTCTTGTAGTATTGCCAAGGTAACTCGAGGATCGTGACTGCAGGAGCTCGGAAATTCACACTATCGACAGCACTTTGGTATAACAATTTTAGACTTGTTTTGAGTATGGCATGTATAGGACTCAAGTATTTGTCAGGTTGTAATTGTTAGTTAGAGTGTTGGCTATGTAAGTCATTTTGTAAATGGCCTTATGAGTTAGACAAGTTCTCAGCAAACTCTTTTGTTTAATGAAGATGAAATTCATGATTTGTGTTCATTTCAATATTGTGTATGTTGGATGAGTTTTTTTAGACTTGCAAAAGGGTTAGGAGTTGTATTGTTTTGAATGAAGGTATGTATGTGTGCACTCTAGGGTGGCAATGGCTTGGTAGATAGCCTTTAAATGCCCACACGGACAGACACACGGGCGTGTGTCTAAGCCGTGTGTCCCCTACACATTAGTGGTTCAAGTCAGATTAGACCACGGGCTAATCACACGGCCGTGTGTTTAGGTCGTGTGTGACACACGGTTAGCACTTGGGCGTGTGTGCCGCCGCGTGTGAAGTCTGCACCTTACTCATAAAATTATAAATTCCCCATGGCCATGTTACACAGGCGTGTCCAGGCCATGTGGATTTAGTCAGTGTCGACCACGGTTGGGAAGCACGGGCGTGCCTTAGCTGTGGGGAAATTGGTAGAATACTGGGTTTTTAGGCACGATCCGGGGACATGGGCGTGTGTACCTATGCACGG
Source organism: Gossypium sturtianum (assembly GCA_025698515.1). Classification (NCBI taxonomy): domain Eukaryota; kingdom Viridiplantae; phylum Streptophyta; class Magnoliopsida; order Malvales; family Malvaceae; genus Gossypium; species Gossypium sturtianum. The sequence goes on from CM046948.1 coordinate 45,242,842, forward strand.
GCGTGACTAATCTTGCACGGGCGTGTAAGACCTGTATAAAAGAGAAAAATTTTAATATTCGCAAAAGTTCTGGATTAGTCTCTAGAGCCCTCGTGTGTATGAGTGAGGTCTCGTAAGTCGAGAATGGGGTTGTAGAGGTGATTTAAGAGAGTAATTACGTTAAGCCTAAGCAGCGACCATGTGTTCGAGTTCTGAGAACGCTGCCTCGGGCCGATTCATGTAGAAATCGAGTAAGGGGTGTTACATCGTAAATATTTTATAATTAAATAAAACAAAACATGAGAATTTGTGATTTATTCATCCATTCTTGACCGAATATACCAAAGAAAAAGAAAAGAAAAAGAAAGCTAGGTTTCGGCTAAGTCTAAGCTTGGTTCAAGGTATGTTTTGCTTCGGTTTTTGATAATTTCTATGTTTTTGTAATCGTTGCTTTGTATACTTCAAAACCCATGCTTTAATTTTGTGATTTGATGAAGATTTTGAAAAGTGCCATTGATGAATCTATGAATTTTGTGATGTTTGATGATGAAAAATGAAATATGTGTTAGATTAACATGTTTTGTCTTTGGAGTTTTGGTGATTTTGAGTAATTAGGACTTAATTGTGAAAATACAATTATGATGGACTAAATTGTGAAATAAATGTAAAATATAGGTTGCTAGGGACCTATAGAGAATTCGGCTAAGCATGGGTAAATAGAGATTTTGTGTATTTTGTGATTTTGTGAAATAGGGACTAAATTATCAAAATGTGAAAATATGAGGGATAATTTGTAAATTTCCCTAAATATGTGTTTTTGGATTGAATTGAATGAATTGAAGAATAAATGAGTTAAATTTGAATGTATAGATCAAGAACCAAAGAAAACAGACTTAGATCATGGGAAATCAAAAGTAATTGAGTAGCCGAGTTCGTTTCTGTTTATCCGAATTCGAGGTAAGTCTATATACAAATAAATGTATTTACATTGATATATATATGTTCACATGGAAATTTATAATGATGAATGTATATGAGATGATGAGTACATGAAATCCGAGATAGTATCGACATGGTGTCAACATCCGAAAAAGCCCTGTACGAACCTAGGAATAGATAGGATTACATATGTCATGACATAGGTGTCCGATATGTGATATCGTATAAGACCACGCCTGGGACGTTGGCATCGATATGAGACATCGTGTAAGACCACATCTAGGATGTTGGCATCGATTTGAGATTTACGTGTAAGACCATGTCTAGGACATTGGCATCGTATTGATTCGTGTAAGACCCTGTCTGGGACAGTGGCATCGATATCTGGTTACATGTAAGACCACGTTTTGGACGTTGGCATTGTACGACTATTCCGAGCATTCTGAGTATCCTATTTGATTCCGAACGGTTCAACGGGAAAATCCGAGAAATGAAAATCTATGTGAAATGTATAAACAAAACAGGTACGTTTGAATTGTACACTAAGCAAGTGTATGAAAGGTAAGTGTTTATATGAACTTACCTAGATGAGATATGTGAATAGATTTGATAAAGTAAAATGTGGTATGTGAATGAATGAACTATAATCTAATGAAGTACAAGGTGATGCATATATGTTGGTAAGAAAATGGCTAACCAAATGAGCCATTGAGAATTATGAATGTGCAAATGAGCTATTAGTGATCTTATATTTGAGATGAATAATGAATGCTTATATGATAAGTTTAATTGTATATGACTTACTAAGCTTTTGGAAGCTTACTTTGTGTGTGTTTGTTCTGTTTTATAGATCGTTAAAGCTACGAAAGGCTCGGGATCATCGAGGATCGTCATCACACTACTCAATCCTGTTTTGGTACCTTTTGAAAGTGTAAATGCTTAAGTATGGCATGTATAGGCTAGTTACTTTGAAATATGTTTGGGATATATAAATAGCCATGTGATATGGCTAGTTAATGATATGTCATGAATAAGTAGATAAGTTATGTTATGTGTTTTGTTAATGGTTGAGCATATGGTAAAATTGAACTTTGTTTTGGTGCTGAAAAGTTGGTATAATATTGATGGAGTGATGCCATAATGAATTGGTAAGTTTATAGGTGAATATTTCTTAGATATACTTGTGATTTGGTTGAGCTAAAGGGCATATAATATGTTGTGATGAAATGTACTTGTATGAGTTGTAAAGATGACCATTTGATGAAATTTTTGGTTGCCAATTGTGTATGGAATAATGCTTGTATATGATTGTAGGGATGACCCAAGTGTGGGTGGCATTTTGGCCTTGAAAATGGCCTATATATGCCCACACGGTTGAGCACACGGGCGTGTGGCTCGACCGTGTTCCTCGTGGTTGCATTTCAAAATCAAGTCAGACTCGACCACGGGCTAGACACACGGGCGTGTGACTGGACGTGTGATGCAGGTCAGGCTCGACCACGGGTGAGGCACACGGGCGTGTCGATGGTCGTGTGGACAAGTCAGTATGTATGCCCTGTTTTGACATGGATCGGGCACATGGGCGTGTCTGAGGCCGTGGGAGGCACACGGCCTGCCCACACTGGCGTTTGACCTCTGTAACTTAGAAAAAAAATTTAAATTTCTGAGAATTTCTGTATGTGTCCGGTTTAGTCCCGGCCCCTTACTAAAGCATGATTATGGTCTTGTAGACCTATTTAAGGGAAATTTTGATGTGATTTGTCAAATTATGTTATGAAATGTCTGTAAAAGTTTTTGATTGTCCGGTAATGCCTCTTAACCCTAAACCGGCGATGGATATGGGTTAGGGGTGTTACAAATATGCTTGTATGGGCTCAATAGTAATAGTCCTTTTTCCATATGCACATTCTTTCCACATTAAGTATTTAAATATCATATATAATTCATGTCCATGTAATTTAAGTATGTGCTTGTAATAATTCATCTCAAATTCACATCGTCTCATATCAGGATTTTTTTTACCCATTGAATTCATTTGAAATATCCATGGATACACATATATTACACTCGAAGTGTACAAAACTGTAATCCGTTAAATCATATTCAGGGGGTACCCATAAGGGCACATAATCAAGAAGCACACTCTCAAGCCATATATTAGGATGCTCAGATGAGCCATGTAACAGGATGCTTATTCGGGCTAAACAGGAAACTCATAAGAGTTTAGAACAAGAAGTTCATTTTGCTTAATAGATAACTCCGAAGAGTTATTATCAGGGAGCTCGGATAGCATAACAGGGAGTTCAAGCGAGCCATGTCAGGAAGCTCATAAGAGCCTATATCAGGATGCTCACGAAGAGCTGCGTTTGTGTCCGCAATAAATGCTGGACCACAACCGATCGAATCATGTAACAGGATGCTCACAAAGAGCTACAGTAGTGCGCAACACATGCAGGATCACTACCGATCAGAATGCTCACAGGAACTATATACTAGGATGCTCGAGAGGGCTTATAACAAGATTGCTTGTCCGAGCTGTATTCTGTCCGCAACATATGCAGGACCACATTCAATATGGGAAATCATGTATCCATCGAATTTCATTATTCAAACGGAACTTAACATTTTCCGAACATTATCGGACATGTGATTATTTCATACATTTATAACATTTATATAATTCACATAAATACACACCACACTCAATTCAATCATAAAAATAAACACAATTTAGTTACACGAACTTACCTCGACAATGTTCGTGTTCACATAGACTACTAATCTGATATTTTTCATTTCCCTCGATCTAACTCCGTACGAGGTCTAACCGGATCTATATGAGTAAATTTAACTCAATTTAATACATTTCATACTCAATTGAACTCAATTCACTTCCTAGGAAAAATTACCATTTTGCCCCTATACTTTTCATAAATGACAATTTTGTCCCGAGGCTCGAAAAATAAAATTTATGCAATTTAATCCTTGTTCCAAGCCTAACCAATTTTTACTTATTTTAATAACAGCCCATGAATTTCACAAAAATCAGAATTTTTCCATGGGTTTTACCATTTTTCAATTTAGTCCCTAAATCATAATTTCATCAAAATTCTCTCTGTAAAAGTTGTTTATCTATCAACAACCTTTCATTTTCTACCATAAATTTCAAAATTTCAGCATTTACATCCATGGCAAAATTTCTATACTTTGATATCTTTACAAACTTATCCCCAAAATAGATAGATTAAGCTATTCTAATCTTGGAAATATAAAAATTACTAAAAACGGGACAAGAATGCTTACCCAATTAAACGAAGAATTCAACTTTTGCATTTTATGCAATTTGGTCCTTTCATCAAATTAGACATATAACCGGTAAAATTTCTTAACAAAATTTCCACACAATATTTATATAATTCTGTAGATCATAAAATAATATTAAAATAAATTTCTCTTCTGGGATCGAATTTGTGGTCCCGAAACCACTGTTTCGATTACACTGAAAATGGGCTGTTACACATAGTGATATAATAAGACCGACATTTCAACAGTATAGATGCAACTATATCTCAACATCAATAGTATTCTCCAAATACAAGAAGAAAACCAAAAGTAGTCCCAATAACAATTAGTGCCATAATACAATTTTTTTTTTATAATCTGAAATTCATATCATCAAACTCCCATGGTTGAGTCAGGGTTTATAACAGTAATAAATGTAATTAGCTCTGGCCAATGAATATCTTTCACAGTTAAACCTTGTTTGATAGATAAGATCAAACCATAAGAATAACAAGAAAACTGAAATAATGAAATCCAAAATGTGAAGCTATACTGAATTTCCAAGAATACAACCCATATTAAATGATAATGAGATCGATGATATCCCAGAGAAAACCCAGAAGAATAATATTGATCATACGCACTAAAAACAATGTAAATTGCATATTTGGAATTCAGAACTTCAACCAGTAGAAGTAGAAAATAGTATCATATGAATCTTATCATCAAGTCTTATTTCAAACATAATAGTTTAGAAAACCAGAGGAAGATAGAGCAATACCGCTAATGAATCAATCAGACTAAAAATAATTCCGTCTAATATCATAATTAGCCAACCTTTCTATGTGATAAGAATCACATCTGAAAATGAACAGTTACATATATTTCTGAGCATCACAGAATATATAGAATAGATAGAGGAAATCGTGTAAAATACCCGATTATAACAGCTGCATTCAGATATTTTTGCAATTTCATCACTATTCTATTGACTAATAAATTCATCAATAATCTCAAATTATTAAGTTCACTAAACGAACCAATTCAGAAGAAATTTCTGGTTAATCCGTTCTGTAGATACCATATCTCAATAAATCGATCACTCATAAATAACTTCTTCCTTAACAATAACATTGCGTATCCCGAAAAATCTTCAGAAAGATTTGATATCTCTTTTAAAATCGTCTTTACTTACTAACTCATTCTCAGCTCTGACTACATTATTAATCATTCATTCACTGAACTTTTCAGTTTCACACTGTGAACTTAATCAATATAAATCTTGTGAACTTCATTGTATAAAACTATACTGGTGAGGGGGTGGAGGTCGTAAAGCTTCAAAATTTAACTTTTATAAACACACACATATAAAATAACATATATCATCAAAATTTTCATTATAAAACATTTATTTTATACCTTTATGAGTTATGTTTCATCATAAGTAACATTTTTACTCAGACACTTTAGTATTGCTTTCAGCATTATTGGAATTAGCTCGGTTGGAAAGCATCTCTGTCTATTAGTAAATTATTTCTCATCAAAGTCGAAAGATATCACACTATCACTGGTTATATAATGACATGTATTTCTAGACTTCACATATGCTATGTTCAATCCGAGAACTGACTAAACCGTAACTCTGATACCAATAAATGTAACACCCCTAACCCGAATCCGCTGCCGAAATAGGGCTACAAAGTATTACTGGAGTTTACGGGTCAAGTAACAGAGAATTCATAAACGTTTAACATTTATATCAAATTTCAATCAAATTTAATCATATAGTCCCTTACATGAGCCATTGAGGCCCAAATCATGCAATAGAATCAGGTCGGGAATAAAACGGGTACTTAGAAAATTTTTCGTAAAATATCAAAACTTTTCCTAAGTGCAGAGGTCACACACCCGTGTGGTTAGGTCGTGTGGCTCACACGGCCAGGGACACGCCTTTATCTTAGGTCATGTAACTCTTTGACTTGGGTCACACGGCCAAGCCACACGCCCGTGTGCCAGGCCGTGTGATCAATTCTGAGCATTCTATTTTTACATTTTAAACATACAGGGGACACATGGCTAGGCAACACGCCCATGTGCTAGGCCTGGCCTGGCCGTGTGTCACACAAGACTAAGACACACGCCTGTGTCTCTGCTAGTGTGGACGAAAATAGGCTATTTTCCAAGAACATTTGTCATCCAACTTGTGTTTCACCTACACCAATACTTAAACACATTAACAAATCATATCCAAGCATTTAAAACAATTCCAAATCATGTCTTAAATATGACATAATTTCACATACAACCAATGTACCTTTAGGTACCTTAGATGATGATTTATTAACATGTTAATCTATCATTCATACTTTCCTATTTTTATAATTCATATATGCATGATCACATTCATTCTTCAAACATGATAGATTCTTTTATAAACATATCAAAATATGTCAATCACAAGCCATTCCAATGGCTAGTTTCATTTTAAACATTTACATGCTGCTATTGGTTAAATAACCTATACATGCCATTATAACCATAATTAATTTACCATACATATATACCAAGATGGGCCGATGGAAAGTGAGAGTGATCTCCACCGATTCTTCCAATCCAATGAGCTTCCAAATTACTATAAAACAAGGGAAAATAAAATAGAGTAAGCATAAAATGCTTAGTAAGTTCGTATAACATGGTAAATGACTTACCATATTTTTATGGACAAAAATAAACATGCAAGGTACTATCAACCAATCTGATCACATGTAACAGCCCGATATTGGGGCTAGTCAGAACAGTGGTTTCAGGACCACTAATCCAAGACCCAATAAATTATTTTAATATTATTATGTGTTATATCGTGATTGTATGAGTGCATGGAAATTTTGGTGCATTAATTTTGGTGATTTCATGCTCAATTGCGAAAAATGACTAAATCGCATAAAGTGCGGAAGTTTTATTTTATAAGCTAGAGGCGTCTAATAGCTATAGAATATTAAATTGGAGGTCCTTAATATGCAATTAGGCCATTGGGGAAGGGATGGCCAGCCATAGGGATAAGAAAAATCAATTGGTCAATGGTTAGGTGAGTTTGGTGACTTAATGAATAAAATAAGAGAAAAATAAAGAAAGAAAAGATATCATCTTTTCTCATTCTCCCTACCACTGAAAATTTCAGCAAGAGAAGAGGTTTAGAAGCTTGAAAATTTTCAGCCATTTCAATCTCTACAAGTAAGTGATCTTGGTGGTTTTTATTGATAATTTTAGTACTTTTGGAACCCCTAAAGCTTAAGCTAGCTAAAAGGGGACTATTTTGCAAAATGGTTGAAAGATTAGGGATTTTCCATGAGAGTTTTTATGTTGTTTGCTAAGTTTTTATGGAATAAAATGATTGTTAGTGGGTTAAGGAACAACTTTTGTGAAAGGTGTTTCTATGAAAACACCTAAAATGACCATTTTGTAAAGGTTGTAAAATGGGTAGTAAATGCATGAAATCATTGAAATCTTGAGTTTCTATAAGAGGGAATATGAATCGACTAGGCTCGAGTGTGTGAAAAATGATCACATTTCATTTTACGAGCCTAGGGGCAAAATTGTAATTTTGCCAAAGTATAAGGGCAAAACGGTCATTTTTGCCAAAGTAGAAATTTTGAAGTGTTTTGATGTATGTAATGATTAAATGAGTAAATTTTATTATTATAGATCAAGAAGAACGCAGAAACAACCTTAACCGAGGAAAAGGCAATGTTTCAAACTAAACCTCAAATTAACATATTTTGCACCGAGGTAAGTTTATGTGTAAACGATACATCCTTAATACATATGTTTTTAACTATTGATGCATTGTATGAATGTACATGCTTATTGGTGTGATTGATTGAAAATGGTAGAAAATGAGTAATTCTCGAATGAACCTCGGAATAGAAATGTGGGCACGGATAAATATTCGTAAATGTGTAATTGTCAATGGGCTATGTGCGATACCATCGTTTATATTATCATTTGGTGGGATGTGTGCGATACCACCTTGTTATATATTCACGATGGGCTGTGTGCGATACCATCGTTTATATTATCATTTGGTGGGCTATGTACGATACCACCGTAATAATCATTGTTTGTGGGCTATGTGCGATACCACCCTATTATTAATTAATGGTGGGCTGTGTGCGAAACCACCAGGTATCTTGTATTAGTCCGAAGGGTTCATCGAGAAACTTGTTTAAGTAAACATTTCATGTGGCTTTGTGGTGATAAGTGCAGGGCATAATTACAAATAAATGTGAGCAATGTGCATGATTTATGGTTGGGATGTGGTAAGAGTTGAGATGAGTAAGCATGATTATGAAAATGTGAATTGTTCTTACATAGAATGTAACAACCTGATTTAGGAGCTAGTCAGAACAGTGGTTTCAGAATCATTAATCCGAGGTTGGAGAGAATTATTTTTAATGTTATTTTATGTGTTATAGCATGATTATATGAGTGTATGAAAATTTTGGTGGGATAATTTTGGTGATTGCATGCTTAATTGATAAAAAAGACTAAATGAATAAAATAAGATTAAATAAAGAAAAGGCTATCATCTTTTTCACTTCTCTTCTTCTTTCACCGATTTTTACACTCAAAGAAGGGCCTTGAAAGCTTGAAATTTTAGCAACTTATTCTCCTTGCTAATCAAGAAGAACGTGGAAACAACCTTGACCGGGGAAAAGGTAAGGTTTCAGACTAAACCGTCAATTAACATATTTTGCACTGAGGTAAGTTTATGTGTATACGATACATCCTTAATACATATGTATTTACTTAAAGATGCATTGTATGGATGTAAATGCCATTTAGTGTGATTGATTGAAAATGGTAGAAAATGGATAATTCTCGATTGAACCTCGGAATAGAAATGTGGGCAGGGATAAATATCCGTAAATGTGTAATTTTCGATGGGCTGTGTGAGATACCACCTTGTTATCTATTCACGATGGGCTAAGTGCGATACGATCGTTTATATGATCATTTTGTGGGCTATGTGTGGTACCACCGTAATTATCATTGTTGGTGGGTTGTGTGCGATACCACCCTATTATTAATTAATGGTGGGCTGTGTGCTAAGCCATCGGGTATCTTGTATTATTCTGAAGGGTTCATCGAGAAACTTGTTTAAGTAAATATTGCATGTAGCTTTGTGGTGTTAAGTGCAGGGCTTAAGTATACGGAAATGTGAGCAATGTATATGATATGTGGTTGGGATGTGGTAAGAGTTGAGATGAGTAAGCATGAATATGAAAATTTGAATTGTTCTTACATAGCTTGTAATGTTTTTGGTTGATTAGCATATGCTATGATGCTTATTGTTTACATGTAGACTTACTAAGCTTAAAGCTTACTCCCTTCTCTTTTCCCTTATTTTATAGTGTCGAAGAGCCAGCTCGGGATACAGAGATAAGCAAAGGATCACCCACACTATCAGCACATCTTGGTATCGTTAGACTTAGCATTTTGAGTATGGCATGTATAAGGTCTAGACTTAGTTGAATGTCATATTGTTTTGGCCAGATGTGTTGGCTCATTCAAAGATGAACTCTTTTGTATAAGGCCATAGTTGATGGATCTTTCTTATTAATCTATGAAAAGATGAGGTTATTCATGATTGTGCAAGTAGTATAATGATTTACTTGGTATAAATATGCATGAATGGGTTGAAGGTTTGAGGTGAATCATGTTTGTATGAGTTAAGGTGATGGAATGAGCTTGGCAAATAGCCTTGTTGTTGTCCACACGGGTAGACACACGGGCGTGTGTGACACACGATCAACCTCATGGACGTGTTGTTAGGTCATGTGTCCCCTTGTATGCTAGGTTTACAAGTCAGTATGCTCGGTAGTAAACACACGTGTAGAGACATGGCCATGTGTCTTAGCCGTGTGGAAGGCACGGCCATGGACATGGGCGTGTGCCTAGGCTGTTTGAAGTCTGCACTTGAAATTAGGAATTTAATTCACCACACGGTCGAAGGACACCGGCGTGTGCCTAGGCCATGTGACATTTATGGGGTGATGACGTCAGAAACAGAATGCCAAGGTTTTGGCACACGGGCGTGTCGAGGCCGTGTGAGGGACACGGGCCAGGGACACGGGCATGTGTTCGGCCGTGTAAAAACCCCATGTAGGTTCGAATTGAAAAATAATTTCGCACGGGTGTGGATCACAGGCATGTGATATGCCACACGGGCGTGTCCCTTACTCTACACGGGCGTGTGGACTGTTTAGTGAAAATTTTCTAAGGTTTTCTAGAGGGCTGTAGAAGGGTTCGATTTGATCCCGACCCATTCCTAAAGGGAGGATTTAGGCTATATTGGCTTGTTTAAGTGGTATTATGAAAATTTTTAAATTTGGAGTAGAAAGTCAGGTCTCGGAGTTATATGATTGATTGCGTGTAAGCGTAGTAATGCCTCGTACCCTATTCCGGCATTGAATACGGGTAAGGGGTGTTACATTTAGTAGTATCAGAGCTATGGTTTAGTCAGTTCTCAGACTACTGTAGCGTGTGTAAAAGTCTAGCTATACATGCCATAAAAACATTGATAGTGTGGTGACTCCTGACAATTTTAAATTGTACTTTTATATAGTAAATGGATCCCGACTGAGCTACTTCTGATGACGCTGCTAGTAATGCGTCGGCTCCCACTCAAGGGACCACGCCTGTTGAAAGTAGACCCGAGACTTTGGCTTAAGGAGAAGAGGCTCGGGAGTCTTTCTTCCACATGATGAGTAATTGGTACACTGAGTTTGTACGAGAAAACCCTAATGCTCAACCTCCTTCACCCCACCTATACCTCAAACAGTCACCGTTGCTCCTCAAGGTATAGATTTGATAAGGATGACTAAACCCTCGGTCGATAAGATTCGAAAACTAGGGGCCGAGGAATTTAGAGCTAACATAGATGATGACCCTGAGAGAGCGGAGTTCTGGCTTGAGAACTCTATGCGGGTATTCGATGAACTCTCTTGCACGCCTGAAGAGAGCTTAAAATGTGCTGTGTCGTTGTTGAGGCACTCGGCATATTGTTGGTGGAAAATACTAACATCTGTAGTACCGAGGGAGAGAGTGACATGGGACTTCTTCTTGGAAGAGTTCTGAAAGAAGTACATAAGTCCGAGATTTGTAGATCAGAAATGGAAAGAGTTCCTTGAATTGAAACAAGGCAAAATGAGTGTGGCAGAGTATGAACGCGAGTTTGTTAGGCTTAGCAAGTATGCGCAAGAGTGTGTGTCTACGGAAGCTATCCTGTGCAAGAGATTCGAAGATGGGCTGAATGAGGATGTCAGATTGCTAGTTGGGATCTTGGAATTGAAAGAATTTATGGTATTGGTCGATAGAGCCTGCAAGGCGGAAGAGTTGAAAGGAAAAGAGAAAAGCTATGATTGAGGCCCGAGATGCAAGGAAGAGGCCGATGAGTAATTGGTTCCAAACTCAATCAAAGAGGTCCAAGGAAATGAACCCTCAGACGACTTCTTTAGTAATGTATTCACACTGGGATCGAGGTAATACGTATTTGGGCTCGAGAGTTCAGGCCACCTCGATGGCAAGCGTGGGCAATACAAAGTCAAATAAACCGGAGTGTCTAAATTACGGTAGACAACATATTGGGAACTATTGGGGAAACAACCGTAATTGCTACAAGTGTGGTTCACCTGACCATTTCATTTGGAACTGTCCAGAGAGGGATGAGAAGGATAGAAAACAAGAAGTAAGAGCAAGCAATGTACCTTCGAGAGGTAGACCACAAAGGAACCCGGGGAGTGGAACTAGTAATAGAGGTGCGCCTAGAGATTCTGCTGTGAGGTAAGAGGGCAGAGCACCTACAAGGACTAATGCCATTTGTGCTCGCGAAGAGGCATCATCTTCAGATGTGATAAGGGGTACTTTTTCTCTTCATGAAATTTCTGTTGTTGATTTGATTGATCCGGGGTCTACCCATTCTTATATTTGCATGAAATTGGTGTCTAGTATGAGTATGATTGTCGAGTCGATAGAATTTGTAGTAAAAGTGTCAAACCCGTTAGGCAAACATGTGCTACAAGGTGTGTAGGAATTGTCCTTTGACAATTAGAGGTCATTGTTTTTCGGCAAATCTCATGTTGTTGCCGTTTGATGAATTTGACTTGATTCTTGGTATGGATTGGTTGATTGCTCATAATGTTTTAGTAAACTGTGGTTGTAAGTTTATTGACTTCAGATGTGTAAATGGAGATGTCATTCGGGTTGAATCAGGTAAATCGGATAGTTCGCCTGTAGTGATTTTGTCTATGGTAGTTGAGAAATACATGAGAAAAGGGTATGAGTCCTATCTCGCCTTTGTGTTGAATACTCAAGAGTCAGAGGTAAAGATTGAATCTATGCTTGTGGTGTGTGAGTATCCGGATGTGTTCCTGGAAGAGTTACCCGGATTGCCTCCAGTTAGAGAAGTCGAGTTTGGCATTGAGTTAATTCCGGCATAAAGACTCACACCTATTTGGTTGCCCGTATAGAATGGCACCGTTAGAGTTGAAAGAGTTGAAGGTTCAGTTGCAAGAGTTAATGGATAAAGGTTTTGCAAGACTTAGCTATTCACTGTGGGGTGCTCCGATACTTTCTATAAAGAAGAAAGACGGGTCGATGAGATTGTGTATAGACTACAGACAGCTCAACAAGGTTACAGTGAAGAATAAGTATCTTTTGCCAAGGATAGATGTTTTGTTCGACCAACTAAAGGGAGCTACAGTGTTTTCTAAGATGTGCCGAAAACTGCATTTTGGACGAGGTATGGCCATTATGAGTTTCTTGTCATGCCATTTGGCTTAACAAATGCTCCTGCGATCTTTATGGATTTATTGAACCATATCTTCCGACCGTATTTGGATAAGTTTGTAGTTGTTTTTTATCGATGACATACTGATTTATTCCCAGGATGAGAGTGAACACGCAGAACACCTGAAAACAGTGTTGCAGACTCTAAGAGACAAGCAGTTGTATGCTAAATTTAGCAAGAGTGAGTTTTGGCTCCGAGAAGTTGGATTCTTAGGACACATTGTATCGGGTGATGGAATTAAAGTTAATCCGAGTAAGATCTCGGCTATTATGGAGTGGAAACCACCGAGGAATGTGTCTGAGATTAGGAGCTTTTAAGGTTTAGCGGGTTACTACAGACGGTTCGTCAAAGGGTTTTCTCTGATTGCTACCCCAATGATGAAACTGTTACATAAAGATGTTAAGTTTGAATGGACAGACAAATGCTAACAGAGTTTTGAAAAACTGAAAGCTTTGTTGACTGAAGCTGCAGTGTTAATACAACCTGAGTCAGGAAAGGAGTTTGTGGTCTATAGTGATGCGTCATTAAATGGTCTTGATTGTGTGCTGATGCAAGAGGGAAAGGTAGTAGCTTATGCCTTTAGACAGCTAAAACCGCATGAGAAGAACTATCCGACTCACGATTTTGAGTTTGCTGCGATCGTTTTCGCTTTGAAGATTTAGCGTCATTATTTATATGGTGAAAAGTGCCGAATCTTCACCGATCACAAGATTTTGAAGTATCTGATGAGCCAAAAAGATTTGAATTTGCGACAATGGTGGTGGCTCGAATTACTGAAGAATTATGAACTAGTAATTGATTACCACCCGGAGAAAGGGAATGTGGTTGCGGATGCCTTGAGTAGAAAGTCCCTGTATGCTTCGAGAACTATGAGTACGAGTTTAGCAGTGTCTGATGATGGTGCTGTATTGGCCGAGTTGAGGGCTAGACCATTAATTCTTCAGCAGATATGTGAAGCTCAAAAGAATGATAAAGAAATGCAAGTTAAGAGAGCTCAGTGCGAATCGGGAAATGACTCTAATTTTCGAGTTGGATCATATGATTGTTTGATGTTTCATGATAGAGTTTGTGTACCAAAGGATGATGAGTTGATCCGGAAAATTTTACTTGAAGCACACAATGGTTGCTTGTCAGTACATCTAGGCAGTACAAAAATGTACAATGATTTGAAGAATTTGTATTTGTGGCCGGGTATGAAAAGAGACATCTCCGAGTTTGTTACAAAGTGTTTGATCTGCCAACAAGTGAAAGCTGAGCATCAAGTACTTTCGGGATTACTTCAACCAGTGATGATTCCCGAATGGAAGTGGGACCGAATTACGATAGATTTCGTAATGGGGTTACCTATGACCCCAAAAAAGAAAGATGTTGTGTGGGTCATCGTTGATAGATTAACGAAATCGGCTCACTTTATACCGGTGCATGTTGATTATTCACTTGACAAGTTGGCTGAGCTGTATATTGCTAAGGTGGTGAGATTACATGGGGTGCCTATATCCATGATCTCAGATAAAGATCCAAGATTTACTTCGATGTTCTAGAAATAGTTGCAAGAAGCCTTGGGTATGAAATTGAATTTTAGTACCGCGTTCCATCCACAAACCGATGGCCAATCCGAAAGAGTGATTCAAGTTCTTGAGGATATGCTCCGATGCTGTGTGTTACAGTTCGAAGGTAGTTGAGAAAGATATCTACCTTTGGTTTAATTTGCCTACAACAACAGTTATCAGTCGAGTATACGGATGGCACCATATGAAGCCTTATATGGACGCAAGTCTCGGACTCCATTGTATTGGATCGAGCTTAGTGAGAAGCAAATTCACAGAGTTGATTTAGTTAAAGAAACCGAGGAGAAAGTGAAAGTGATACGTGATAGTCTGAAAGCTGCTTCAGATCGACAAAAGTCATACGCGGATTTAAAAAGGAAAGATATCGAGTTTTAGGTGGGCGATAAAGTATTCCTGAAAGTATCCCCGTGGAAGAAAATATTGAGATTTGGTCGAAAGGGCAAGTTGAGTCCACGATTCATAGGGTCGTATGAGGTTATTGAGAGGATTGGACTAGTAGCTTATCGGTTGGCCTTGCCGGTAGAGTTAGAGAGAATAAACAACGTGTTCCATGTGTCGATGTTGCGAAGATATCGTTCCAATCCTTCGCATGTTATTCCTCTAACCAAAATTGAGATTCGACCATATATGACCTATGAAGAGGAACCAATTAAGATTTTGGCTCGAGAGGTTAAACAATTGAGGAACAAAAGTATAGCCTTAGTGAAAGTGTTGTGGCAAAAGAACGGTGTAGAAGAGGCTACATGGGAACCAGAAGAAGCTATGAGAGAACAGTACCCAAACCTCTTTACCGGTAAGATTTTTGGGGACGAAAATCTCTAAAGGGGGAGAGTTGTAACAACCCGATTTAGGGGCTAGTCGAAATAGTGGTTTCGAAATCACTAATCCGAGGTTGGAGAAAATTATTTTTAATGTTATTTTATGTGTTATAGCATGATTATATGAGTGTATGAAAATTTTGGTAGGTTAATTTGGGTGATTGCATGCTTAATTGAGAAAAAAGAACTAAATGAATAAAATAAGATTAAATAAAGAAAAGGCTATCATCTTTTTAACTTCTCTTCTTCTTTAACCGATTTTTACACTCAAATAAAGGCCTTGGAAGCTTGAAATTTCAGCAAATTATTCTCCTTGCTAATCAAGAAGAACGTGGAAACAACCTTGACTGGGGAAAAGGCAAGGTTTCAGACTGAACCGTCAATTAACATATTTTGCACCGAGGTAAGTTTATATGTATACGATACATCCTTAATACATATGTTTTTACTTAAAGCTGCATTGTATGGATGTAAATGCCATTTAGTGTGATTGATTGAAAATGGTAGAAAATGGATAATTCTCGATTGAACCTCAGAATAGAAATGTGGGCACGGATAAATATTCGTAAATGTGTAATTGTTGATGGGCTATGTGCGATACCATCGTTTATATTATCATTTGGTGGGCAGTGTGAGATACAACCTTGTTATCTATTCACGATGGGCTGTGTGCGATACCATTGTTTATATTATCATTTGGTAGGCTATGTGCGATACCACCGTAATTATCATTGTTGGTGGGTTGTGTGCGATACCACTCTATTATTAATTAATGCTGGGCTGTGTACGAAACCACCAGGTATCTTGTATTATTTCGAAGGGTTCATCGAGAAACTTGTTTAAGTAAATATTTCATGTGGCTTTATGGTGTTAAGTGCAGGGCATAATTATAAGGAAATGTGAGCAATGTATATGATATGTGGTTGGGATGTGGTAAGAGTTGATTTGAGCAAGCATGAATATGAAAATGTGAATTGTTCTTACATAGTTTGTAATGTTTTTTGTTGATTAGCATATGGTATGATGCTTATTGTTTACATGTAGACTTACTAAGCTTAAAGCTTACTCCCTTATCTTTTCCCTTGTTTTATAGTGTCGAAGAGCCAGCTCGGAATACGGAGATAAGTGAAGGATCACCTACACTATCAGCACATCTTGGTATAGTTAGACTTAGCATTTTGAGTATGGCATGTATAGGGTCTAGACTTAGTTGAATGTCATATTGTTTTGGCCAGATGTGTTGGCTCATTCAAAGATGAACTCTTTTGTATAAGGCCATAGTTGATGGCTCTTTCTTATTAATCTATGAAAAGATGAGGTTATTCATGATTGTGTAAGTAGTATAAGGATTTACTTGGTTTAAATATGCATGAATGGGTTGAAGGTTTGAGGTGAATCATGTTTGTATGAGTTAGGGTGATGGAATGAGCTTGGCAAATAGCCTTGTTGTTGTCCACACGGGTAGACACACGGGCGTGTGTCTAGGCCGTGTCTGACATGAGGTCTACCTCATGGGTGTGTGGTTAGGCCGTGTGTCCTCTTGTATGCTAGGTTTACAAGTCAATATGCTTAGTAGTAAACACACGGGCAGAGACACGACCGTGTGTCTCAACCGTGTGGAAGGCACGACCATGGACATGGGCGTGTGCCCAGGCCGTGCGAAGTCTGCACCTGAAATTAGGAATTTAATTTGCCACACGGTCGAAGGACACGGGCGTGTGCCTAGGCCTTGAGACATTTATTGGGTGATGACGTCAGAAATAGAATGCCAAGGTTTTGGCACACGGGCATGTCGAGGCTATGTGAGGGACACGGGCCAGGGACATGGGCGTGTGTCCGGCCGTGTGAAAAACCCCTGTAGGTTCGAATTGAAAAATAATTCCACACGGGTATGGAACACGAGCATGTGATATGCCACACGGGCGTGTCCCTTACTCCACACGGGCGTGTCCCTTACTCCACACGGGCGTGTGGACTGTTTAGTGAAAATTTTCTATGGTTTTCTACAGGGCTTCAGAAGGGTTCGATTTGATCCCGACCCATTCCTAAAGGGGGATTTAGGTCATATAGGCTTGTTTAAGAGGTATTATGAAAAGTTTTAAATTGGAAGTAGAAAGTCAGGTCTCGGAGTTGTATGATTGATTGCATGTAAGCCTAGTAATGCCTCGTACCCTGTTCCGGCGTTTAATACGGGTAAGGGATGTTACATAGAATGTAATGTTTTTGGTTGATTAGCATATGGTATGATGCTTATTGTTTACATGTAGATTTACTAAGCTTAAAGCTTACTCCCTTTCATTTCCCTCGTTTTATAGTGTCGAAGAGCTAGCTCGGGATACGGAGAAAAGCAAAGGATCACCCACACTATCAGCACATCTTGGTATAGTTAGGCTTAGCATTTTGAGTATGGCATGTATAAGGTCTAGACTTAGTTGAATGTCATATTGTTTTGGCCAAATGTGTTGGCATATTCAAAGATGAACTCTTTTGTATAAGGCCATAGTTGGTGGCTCCTCCTTGCTAATTTATGAAAAGATGAGGTTATTCATGATTGTGCAAGTAGCATGATGATTTACTTGGCCTAATTATGCATGAATGGGTTGAAGGTTTGATGTGAATCATGTTTGTATGAGTTAGGGTGATGGAATGAGCTTGGCAAATAGCCTTGTTCTTGTCCACACGGGTAGACACAAGGGCGTGTGTCTAGGCCGTGTGTGACACATGGTCAACCTCATGGGCATGCGGTTAGGCCGTGTGTCCCCTTGCATGCTAGGTTTGCAAGTCGGTATGCTCAGTAGTAAACACATGGGCAGAGACAATATCGTCTGTCTCAGCCGTGTGGAAGGCACGGCCAAGGACATGGGCGTGTGCCCAGGCCGTTTGAAGTTTTCACCTGAAATTAGGAATTTAATTTTCCACAAGGTCGAAGGACACGGGCGTGTGCCTAGGCCGTGTGACATTTATGACGTGATGACGTCAGAAACAGAATGCCAAGGTTTTTGGCACACGGGCTAAGACACGGGCGTGTCGAGGCCGTGTGAGGGATACGAGCCAGAGACACAGGCGTGTGTCCGGCCGTGTGAAAACCCCTTTAGGTTCGAATTGAAAAATAATTCCAAACGGGTGTGGAACACGGACGTGTGATATGCCACACGGGCTTGTGGACTGTTTAAGGAAAAAAATTCTAAGTCTTTTAGGGATCTATTCAGGAGCTCGATTTGATCCCGAACCATCCTTAAAGCGTGATTTAAGCCTCGTAGGCTTATTTAAGAGGTGTTATGAAAAGTTTTAATTAAGTCAGTATGCACGGGAATGTGTTTCGACCGAAACTACTATGTGTAAACGCTTCATTGAAGGGCTGAATGAAGACATTAAATTGTTGGTTGGAATACTTGATTTGAATGAATTATTAGTGTTAGTTGAAAGAGCTTGAAAAGTTGAAAAACTGAGCAAAGAAAAGAAGAAAGCAGAATCCGAAGCTAGAGATGAAAGAAAAAGATTGATGAGCAAGTCGTACAAACCTCTATCAAAGAGAATCAAAGATGCAAGAAATCGTTCAAATGTTTCGTTTGGACATTCAAGTTGAGAACGTGTGAGACAAAGTGTTGGTCCAAGAACTCAAATTTTGATTGAATCAAGTGTTGGAAGTGTTAAAAGCAACAAGCCTGAGTGTGTGGGAGACGACATGTTGGAGAATGTTGGGGCAAGTATAATAATAGAGCTTGTTATAAATGTGGATCACGAGATCATTTCATTCGAGATTGCCCAGAGTTAGCTGAGAAAGATAATGTTCAGAGTGTGAGACCGAGTAATACGACGCCTAGAGGTAGACTACCCAGAAACACCAAAAATGTGAGTTGTAGCCAGAGAGGGACAACAGATACAGCTGTGAGATCCGAGGCGAGAGCACCTGCTCGAGCTTATGCTATTCACGCTCGTGAAGAAGCATCATCTCCAGACGTCATAACTGGTACTTTTACTCTATTTAATACTGATGTGATTGCATTGATAGATCCAGGATCTACTCATTCATATGTGTGTGTGAATCTAGTATCTAGTAAGACTCTGCCTGTTGAGTCTACTGAATTTGTAATTAGAGTATCGAACCCCTTAGGTAAGTGTGTTCTGGTTGATAAAGTATGCAAGAACTGTCCATTGATGTTTCGAGATAATTGTTTTCCGTCTAATTTGATGTTGCTACCATTCGCTGAATTTGATATAATTCTGGGTATGTATTGGCTCACTTTGCATAATGCTATTGTGAATTGTAAACGAAACAGTATTGAATCCAGTGATTTGAATGGGTTACCGGCTGTTGTATCTTCGATGAAAGCTTTGAATTATGTGAAAAAGGGTTGCGAAGCCTATCTTGCGTATGTGATAGATACAAAAGTGACTGAAAAGAAAGTTGAATCGGTGCTTGTAGTTTGCGAGTTCCCAGATGTGTTTCCTGAAGAATTACCAGGATTACCTCCGATTCGAGAAGTTGAGTTTGGTATTGATTTAGTGCCGGGAACAACTCCTATCTCAATAGCTCCGTATAGAATGGCACCGACAGAATTGAAAGAGTTGAAGTCTCAGTTGCAAGACTTGACAGATAAAGGATTTGCACGACCGAGTTTCTCACCCTGGGGTGCTCCTATGTTGTTTGTGAAAAAGAAAGATGGAACTATGAGGATGTGTATTGATTACCGACAGTTGAACAAAGTGAAGATAAAGAATAAATATCCTCTATCGCGATTCGATGATTTGTTTGATCAGCTGAAAGGAGCTACAGTGTTTTCAAAGATAGATTTGAGATCGGGCTATTATCAGCTACGAGTTAAAGAATCAGATGTGCTGAAAACTGCTTTTAGAACGAGGTACGGACATTATGAATTCTTAGTTATGCCTTTTGGACTAATGAATGCTCCTGCAGTGTTTATGGATTTGATGAATCGGATATTTAGACCGTTTTTGAATCGATTTGTCGTGGTGTTTATTGATGACATTCTGATTTATTCTTGTGATGAGACGCAACATGCCGAGCATTTGAGAATTGTGTTACAGACTCTGCGTGAAAAGCAATTGTATGCAAAGTTTAGCAAATGTGAATTTTGGTTGCGTGAGGTGGGTTTTCTGGGACATATTGTATCAGCTGTGGGAATACGAGTTGATCCAAACAAGATTTCAGTAATTTTAGAGTGGAAGCCTCCGAGAAATGTGTCTGAAGTCCGTAGTTTTTTGGGACTAGCGGGATATTATAGATGGTTTGTGAAAGGCTTCTCAATGATTGCTACTCCGTTGACGAAATTGCTACAGAAAGATGTTAAATTCGAGTGGTCAGAAAAGTGCCAGCAGAGTTTTGAACAGTTGAAAGCATTATTGACGGAGGCACCAGTTTTAGTTCAACCTGAATCGGGTAAAGATTTTATAGTTTACAATGATGCATCGTTGAATGGTTTGGGCTGTGTGTTGATGCAAGAGGGCAAATTTATAGCTTATGCTTCGAGACAGTTAAAGCCGCATGAAAAGAACTACCCGACACACGATCTTGAATTAGCTGCGATTGTATTTGCATTGAAGATTTGGCGTCATTACCTATTTGGCGAGAAATGTCACATTTATACTGATCACAAGAGTTTGAAATATCTGATGACTCAAAAAGAATTAAATTTGAGACAGCAGAGATGGTTAGAATTACTAAAAGAAATGAATTAGTAATTGATTATCATCCGGGAAAAGCTAATGTTGTTGCTGACGCTTTGAGCCAAAATTCTTTATTTGTTTTGCGAGCAATGAGTACTTAAATAGACCTGTGTGATGATGGTTTGGTTTTTTTTGAGTTGAAAGTGAGGCCAATGTTTATACGTCAAATTTGTGATGCCCAGAAAAGTGATAATGAGATGATGACAAAATGAGCCCAATGTGGTTTGAATTCTGATTTAGAATTTTGAGTGGATAATGATGATTGTTTGAGATTCAGAGATCGAATTTGTGTTCCGAGGAATTCAGAGTTGATTCAGTTGATTTTCAACGAAGCTCACAATAGTCGTTTGGCTGTTCATCCGGGAAGTATGAAAATGTATAATGATCTGAAACAGTTTTATTGGTGGCATGGTATGAAACGGGATATCTCAGAATTTGTTTCAAAATGTTTAGTTTGTCAGCAAGTTAAAGATGAACATCAGGTTCCATCCAGTTTGTTACAACCGATTATGATTCCTAAGTGGAAATGGGAGAGAATCACGATGGACTTTGTGTCGGGACTACCTTTATCTCCGAGAAAGAAAGATGCAATCTGGGTGATAGTTGATGATTGATTGAAATCACTCATTTTGTTTCGGTGAGAACAAATTATTCACTTGATAAATTAGTTGAATTGTATATTACTGAGATTGTGAGATTGCACGGGGTGCCACTATCTATTGTATCTGACAGAGATCTGAGATTTACTTCGTGGTTTTGGAAGAAATTGCAATAGGCTTTAAGCAGAAAGCTGCATTTCAGTACTGCATTTCATCCGCAAACGGATGGTCAATCCGAGTGGATCATTCAGATTCTTGAGGATATGTTGAGATGTTGTATTCATGAATTTGAAAATACGTGGGAAAAGCATTTGCCGTTGATTGAATTCGCATACAATAATATTTTTCAATCTAGCATCAAAATGGCACCATATGAGGCTCTTTACGGTCGAAAATGTTGAACTCCATTGTACTGGACTGAGCTTAGCGAGAATAAGATTCACGGGGTTGATTTAATCAAAGAGACCGAGCAGAAAGTGAAAGTGATTCTGATAGTTTGAAAGCGGCTTCAGATCTTCAGAAGTCCTATGCAGATTTGAAACGGAAAGATATTGAATTTGAGATCGGTGATAAAGTGTTTTTGAAAGTGTCTCCGTGGAAGAAAATACTCCGTTTTGGCAGAAAAGGCAAATTGAGTCCGAGGTTCATCGGGCCGTATGAGATTATCGAACGAATTGGACCAGTTGCTTATAGATTGTTGTTACCACCTGAGTTAGAAAAGATTCATAATGTGTTTAACGTATTGATGCTTTGACGATACATATCTGATCCATCTCATGTGATTGCTCCTACTAAGGTCGAGATTCAGTCAAATTTATTGTATAGTGAAGAACCAATCCGAATATTGGCACGAGAGACTAAGGAGTTTAGAAACAAGAAAATTTCTTTAGTGAAAGTGTTGTGGCACAAACACGGAGTTGAAGAGGCTACGTGGGAG
Organism: Gossypium sturtianum; assembly: GCA_025698515.1. NCBI lineage: Eukaryota > Viridiplantae > Streptophyta > Magnoliopsida > Malvales > Malvaceae > Gossypium > Gossypium sturtianum. The sequence goes on from CM046948.1 coordinate 45,265,500, forward strand.
CCTGAAGATGTTATGAGAGAGCAATATCCAAACTTATTCACTTGTAAGATTTTCGGGGACGAAAATCCCTAAGGGGAGAGAGTTGCAACAGCCCGGTTTAGACCCTTGTCAAAATAGTGGTTTCGAGACCATAAATCTGAGGTCAGAATAATATTTTAATATTATTTTTGGTGTTTACAATATGTGATTGAGCATGTGTGAAATTTTTATATGGAAATTTTATCGTTTGTGTGTCGAATTGAGAAAAAGGACTTAATTGCATAAAATACAAAAGCTGTGTGCTGATTGTTAAAGGGCTTATTTGGCATGGCTTTTTAAATGAGGAGTCCTTATGTGGTAATTAGACCTTTGATAGTGGAAGTTGACATATATAGCCATTAAATGAATGAAATAATAATGTTTTAACAAAGGGTATTTTAGTAAATGATGGAATAATATGTATTAAATAAAACAAATAAGAAAAAGAAAGCCATATTCATCTTCCTTCCACCGAAATAAGAAAAGAAAAAGAAATTTTGAAGCTTTGTGATATTCGGCCTTGGCTAAGTAAAATTAAGGTATGTTTTGGTTTCGGTTTTTGATAATTTCTATGTTTTTATGATCGTTGCTTCGTGTTCTCTAGAACCCATGCTTTAATTTTGGAATTTGATGAAGATTATGAGATGTGCCATTGATGAATGTTTAAGCTTTGTGATGTTAGTTGATGAAATATGAAATATATGTGTTAGATTAACATGTTTTGTCTTGGGATTTTTGATGAATTTGAGTAATTTGGACTAAATTGTGAAAGTAATATTTTGAGGGACTAAAATATGAAATAAATGAAATATATGGGCTTATATGAAGCATGTGAAAATTCAGCTAGGCATGGGTACAAGGAAATTATGCTTATTTTGTGATTTTGTGAAATAGGGACTAAAGTGTCGAAATGTGAAAATGTGAGGGCTATTTTGTAAAATGCCCTGAATATGTGTGTTTGGGATAAATTGAATGATTTGGTGATTGAATGAGCTAAATTTGAATATGTATAGATCAAGAAAAGAGGGATTTGGATCGAGATCGAGGCAAAGATAAAGTGCTTGATTAATCGACTCGTTTTGTTACTTCGACGTCCGAGGTAAGTTCGGATATAATACGAGTTGTTATATTTATGTCTAAGTGCTATGAAATGAATGAATATGTGATTATTGAATTAGAAATGATATATGTGGAATTGAAAAATGTGGCACTAAGTGTGCGTAACTAGAATTGGGACAGAGGCGAATAGCACTGTGTGTGCGAAGTAATGGAAGCCTCGGCTTTATTGATTGGCACTGTGTGTGCGATACCGAGTTAAATTAGGTGTAAAGCAAAGGCACTAAGTGTGCGATGATATTTAAGCTTCGACTATGAAATTGGCACTAAGTGTGCAATTGAATCGAAGGAATAATGAAGATTTATCGAAATGTGGTATCGAGCATTGAGTAGCAAAATTGGTTGTTAACTAAGTGTTGGAAAAGGTATGTATGGAACCTATGTGGTTGATGAATTTGGAAATAGATCAATGGATAGTTATGTGAGTATTGGATATGGATGAGATTGTGCAATCTTTTGAATTAATCTATGTGATGGTTTATTTTCTTTATTCATTTTGAATCATTGAGTTAAATGTATTATATTACGAACTTACTAAGCTTTAAAGCTTACTGTGTGAAGTGTTTTCTCTGTTATACAGTGTCATTAAAGCTAGCTCGGATTCGGGGATCGTCAGTGACTAAATCACACTATCTGCAATCTATTTTGGTACTTTTGGAAGTTGTATATATTTGGTATATGGCATGTATAGGCTAATGATTATGACATGTTTTGAAGTGTATAAGCCTAGCCATGTGATTTGGCTTGGTAGATTGATGGTTGGTATATGTTTTGAACATGTGAAAATAATGACTTATAAGTGTATGTGTATACTCTATGTGAGTGATTATTATTGCATAAATTAGCAAGATGGAAATGGTATGTTTCATGATAGAATTGGTAAGGAATGAATGTTGAATAGATTATAAGTTTTGGGATGTGAAATTGATATTTTAGATGGACTTGTTTGAGTTAAATCTGAGCATAGAAGTAAATGGTGTGGTTGATGATTATTTGGTGCATGTATTGGTATGTTATGGTTGCCATTTGAGGTATAAATGCATATGGTATGATGCTTGTAGGTGATCCTAAGTGTGAGTGGCAAGTTTGGCCTTACAAATGACCTATAATTGCCCACACGGTTGAGCACACGGGTGTGTGGCTCGACCGTGTCCTTCGTGGTTGTATTTCAAAACAAGTCAGACTCGACCACAGGCTAGACACACGGGCGTGTGACTGGCTGTGTGGTGCAAGTCAGTGTCGACCACGGGTGAGACACACGGGCGTGTCTCAGGCCGTGTGGACAAGTCAGCATGTATGCCGTGTTTTGCCACAGCTTGGACGCAGGGGCGTGTCTGAGGCCGTGTGAGGCACATGGCCTACCCACACAGGCGTGTGACCCCTGTAGCTTGGAAAAATGTTTAATTTTTGGAAAATTTTATATGTGTTCGGTTTAGTCCCGACCCCTTTCTAACACGTGTTTAAGGTCGCGTAGACCTTATTAAGGGATTATATGTATGTATATTGATATGTTAGAATGATGTTATACTTTGTGTTGATAAATGATTGTAAATGTTCCAATTTTTTGGTAATGCCTCTTAACCCTATTTCAGCGACGGTTACGGGTTAGGGGTGTTACATAGAAGCTTGAAAATTTTCATCCATTTCAATCTCTACAAGTAAGTGATCTTGGTGGTCTTTATTGACAATTTTTGTACTTTTGGAACCCCTAAAGCTTAAGCTAGCTAAAGAGGGGACTATTTTGCAAAATGGTTGAAAGATTAGGGATTTGCCATGAGAGTGTTTATGCTGTTTGCTGAGTTTTTATGGAAGAAAATGATTGTTAGTGGGTTAAGGAACAACTTTTGTGAAAGGTGTTTCTATGAAAACACCTAAAAGAACCATTTTGTAAAGGTTGTAAAATGGGTAGTAAATGCATGAAATCATTGAAATCTATAGTTGCTATACGAGGGAATATGAATCGGCTAGGCTCGACTGTGTGAAAAATGAACACATTTCATTTTACGAGCCTAGGGGTAAAATCGTAATTTTGCCAAAGTATTAGGGCAAAACGGTCATTTTTGGCAAATTAGAAATTTTGAAGTGTTTTGATGTATAAAATGATTAAATGAGTAAATTTTATTATTATAGATCAAGAAGAACGCGGAAACAACCTTGACCGGGGAAAACGCAAGGTTTCGGACTAAACCACAAATTAACATATTTTGCACCGAGGTAAGTTTATGTGTAAACGATACATCCTTAATACATATGTTTTTACCTATTGATGCATTGTATGAATGTACATGCTTATTGGTGTGATTGGTTGAAAATGGTAGAAAATGAGTAATTCTCGAATGAACCTCGGAATAGAAATGTGGGCACGGATAAATATCCGTAAATGTGTAATTGTCGATGGGCTGTGTGCGATACCATCGTTTATATTATCATTTGGTGGGCTGTGTGCGATACCACCTTGTTATCTATTCACGATGGGCTGTGTGCGATACCACCTTGTTATCTATTCACGATGGGCTATGTGCGATACCATCGTTTATATTATCATTTGGTGGGCTATGTGCGATACCACCGTAATTATCATTGTTGGTGGGCTGTGTGCGATACCACCCTATTATTAATTAATGGTGGGTTGTGTGCGAAACCACCGGGTATCTTATGTTATTCCGAAGGGTTCATCAAGAAACTTGTTTAAGTAAACATTTCATGTGGCTTTGTGGTGATAAGTGCAGGGCATAATTACAAATAAATGTGACCAATGTGCATGATTTATGGTTGGGATGTGGTAAGAGTTGAGATGAGTAAGCATGATTATGAAAATGTGAATTGTTCTTACATAGAATGTAATGTTTTTGGTTGATTAGCATATGGTATGATGCTTATTGTTTACATGTAGACTTACTAAGCTTAAAGCTTACTCCCTTTCTTTTCCCTTATTTTATAGTGTCGAAGAGCTAACTCGGGATACGGAGAAAAGCAAAGGATCACCCACACTATCAGCAGATCTTGGTATAATTAGGCTTAGCATTTTGAGTATGGCATGTATAGGGTCTAGACTTAGTTGAATGTCATATTGTTTTGGCCTAATGTGTTGGCATATTCAAAGATGAACTCTTTTGTATAAGGCCATAGTTGGTGGCTCCTCCTTGCTAATTTATGAAAAGATGAGGTTATTCATGATTGTGCAAGTAGCATGATGATTTACTTGGTTTAATTATGCATGAATGGGTTGAAGGTTTTATGTGAATCATGTTTGTATGAGTTAGGGTGATGGAATGAGCTTGGCAAATAGCCTTGTTCTTATCCACACGGGTAGACACACGGGTGTGTGTCTAGGCCGTGTGTGACACACGGTCAACCTCATGGGCGTGCGGTTAGGCCGTGTGTCCCCTTGCATGCTAGGTTTGCAAGTCAGTATGCTCAGTAGTAAACACACAGGCAGAGACACGGCCGTGTGTCTCAGCCATGTGGAAGCCACGGGCAAGGACATGGACGTGTGCCCAGGCCGTGTGAAGTCTGCACCTGAAATTAGGAATTTAATTCGCCACACGGTCAAGGACACGGGTGTGTGCCTAGGCCGTGTGACATTTATGAGGTGATGACGTCGGAAACAGAATGCCAAGATTTTTGGCACACGGGCTAAGACACGGGCGTGTCGAGGCCGTGTGAGGGACACGGGCCAGAGACACGGGCGTGTGTCCGGCCGTGTGAAAACCCCTGTAGGTTCGAATTGAAAAATAATTCCACACGAGTGTGGAGCATGGGCATGCGATATATCACACGGGTGTGTCCTTTCCTCCATACGGGCGTGTGGACAGTTTATGGAAAAAAATTCTAAGTCTATTAGGGATCTCTTAAGAAGCTCGATTTGATCCCGAACCATCCCTAAAGCGTGATTTAAGCCTCGTAGGCTTATTTAAGAGGTGTTATGAAAAGTTTTAATTTGGAGTAGAAAGTTATATCTCGGTATTGCAGAATTGTTGGTGTACAAGTCTAGTCTAGTAATGCCTCGTACCCTGTTCTGGCGTCGAATACGGGTAAGGGGTGTTACATCACAAGCCCTAAACACATATCCTCATCATGTTAGACAAGTAATCACATATAATATAATAATCCTTGATCATGGATGAACAAATTCATCAAGCATGATCCACAACCATGTAACAACCAATTCATGTATCATTATATCAGGTAATATCATTTCCATGTACTTCATGTACATATGGGTAATAGTTCATTTCTAAGTCATACTATCTCATATAAACATCAAGAAACATGTATGGGCTCAATAATAATTTAATTCCCATATACATATACTTTCCACAACATGAATTCATATAACATATACAAATCATACCCATGTATTTCAAGTACATTTTCATAATATTTCATCTCAAATTCAGATTATTTTATATCGGGATTTTGCTCATTAAATCAAATGAAACATCAATGGAAACCCAATAAGTACACTCGAGGTGTACAAATCTACAATCATAGATGAACATATTCATCCAACAAATTCCATGTTCATATATCATCATCTTGTACTTCCATATATCATGTATCGTCATTTTTATGTATTTCAGGAAGATACGAATAATAATTCATTTCGTGCTTATATTTTCTCATGTCGGGATTTTTCCCGTGTGCTCAACTGTGTGGGCAATTAAAGGCCATTTTCAAGGCCAAAATGCCACCCTCACATTGGGTCATCCCTACAAGCATATACAACCATCAACCCAACACTTATGGCAACCAAAAACATACCAAATTGACCATCTATTTTACATCTTTCAAGAACATTTCATCACAACATTTTATATGACAATTAGCCCAACTAAATCACAAGTAAATCCAAGTATGATTCATCCAGAACTTACCACAATAATAGACATCTTATCATCAATGATATACCAACTTTGCATCAATAAGCTTACCAATACTTTGACCATTTAATTAGCTAACAAACCATACCAAATTAAGCATCATATGGCTTGATTACTCATTCATATAATTTCATTATCTAGCCATATCACATGGCTAACTATACACCGTTTCAAAACATAACCATATCGACTAGACTATACATTCCATACTTAATATATACATATTCAAAAGGTACCAAAATATGATTTGAGTAGTGTGGTGACAATCCTCGACGATCCCCGAGCCTTCTGTAGCTTTAACGATCTATAAAACAAAGCAAACACACACAAAGTAAGCTTTCCAAAAGCTTAGTAAGCCATATAAAAATAAACTTAACATATAATCATTTATAATCATAGCAATTCAAATACATTAATATTTTCATTTCAAACACATAGATTTCTCTTTGGCTCAATTGGTTTGCCATTGCTTACCAACATATCATACCTCAAGCATCTCTTTTGCTTATATGTCAAACATACATATATCACACTTTATTCATTGCATCTATGTACGTATTTACTCACCTTTCATGCCTATTCAAAGCATATACATCAAACGTACCTGAAATGAATATACAATTCACATAGTCATTCATTTCTCGGACTTGCCCATTGAACAGTTCAGAATCAAATAGGATGCTCGGAATACTCAGAATAATCATACAATGCCAACGTCCCAGACATGGTCTTACATGTAACCAAATATCGATGCCACTGTCCCAGATAGGGTCTTACACGAATCAAATACGATGCCAATGTCCCAGACATGGTTTACACGTAAATCTCAAATCGCTTCCAACGTCCCAGACGTGGTTTTACACGATATCACATATCAGAAACCTATGTCATGACATATGTAATCCTATCTATTCCTAGGTTCGTAGGGACTTCTCGGACATTGATACATTGTCGATATTTCCTCGGATTTCATATACGAATCATCTCGAACATATTCATCACAATCAAAATTTCATAGATGCATAAATAAACCAATTCTAATGCATTTATTTGTATATCGACTTACTTCGGATTCGTGTAAACGGAAACGAATGGCTATTCAACTATTTTCGACTTTCCTCGATTTAGATCCATTTTCTTCTGTTCTTGATCTATACACATTCAAATTTAATCCATTTATTCACCAAATCATTCAATTCAATCCAAAAACACATGTTTAGGGCAATTTAAAATTTAGCCCTCATATTTTCACATTTTGACATTTTAGTCCCTATTTCATAAAATCACAAAATACACCAAATTTGCATACACCTTGCTTAGGTCGAATATTACCCATGCTCATACAAGTCCATATATTTCATTTATTTCATAATTTAGTCCCTCAAAATATTATTTTCTCAATTAAGTCCAAATTACTCAAAATTACCAAAAATCCAAAGACAAAACATGTTAATCTAACACATATATTTCATATTTCATCATCAAACATCACAAAACTCATGAATTCATCCATGGCACTTTTCAAAATCTTCATCAATTCACAAAATTGAAGCATGGGTTTTGAAGAACACGAAGCAACAATTATAAAAACATAGAAATTATCAAAAACCGAACTAATTACATACCTTAATTTGCTTGAACAAGGGCCGAATACCTAGCTTGGTTTTTATTTATCTTTTCTTTGCATTTTCGGTGGATGAACACTTAAATGTACACTATTTTTAACTTTGTTTTTATTTTATTAACTTTATTAACTAATTTACAATTTTAACCTTTAATTATTAACATATATAACATGTATATTCAATGGCCTTACCGTCCAATAACCAATATAATGGCTAATTTTCATCTTAAGGACTTACTCTTTATAAAGACACATCAATTCGGCCATTATTCAAGTAGAAAGCTTGTAACAGTCCGGTTTACACCCTAGTCGGAACAGTGGTTTCAGGACCACAAATCTGAGTCTGTATAATATTTTAATATTATATTCTATGTCGTTGATATGTGATTAAGTATGTGGTAAATTTCCGTAAGCTAAATTGTCTGTTTGTGTGTTTAATTTTGAGTAAAGGATTAAATTGCATAAAGTTTAAAAGTGACTTTTCATTTGATTAATGATCAAATTGAGATGGCTTTATTATAGTGAAGTCCTTAAAGGGCAAATAGCCCATTTTTATTTGTAGTGGACGGTAACATGGTTTTATAACATGTTTTTATATGTTATTTTATAAGTTAAAAGTTATATTATATTTATTTTATAAGTTATAATTATATTATAATAAAAGAAACATGAACGTGGAGCTCATTCTTTCATTCTCCACCGAATATAGTAAGGAAAGGAAAGAAGAAAATGTTCTTTTGATTTTTGGCACTTGTAAGCTTAAATTAAGGTATGTTTTGAGTCGGTTTTCGATAATTTCTACATTTTTGCAATCGTTGCTTTGAGAGCTACAAAACCCATGTATTCATTTTGTGAATTGATGACGTTTGTGTGATATGCCATTGATGATATGTCAAGCTTTTTGATGATTTATGGTGTTAAATGAAAGATTGAGCTAGATGAACATACTTTGTTCTTGAATTTTTGATGAATTTAGCTAATTAGGGCTAAATTGAGAAAAGATTATTTTGGAGGACTAATTTGTGAATTTGATGAAAAAAACAATATATGGACTTATATAGTCCCTAGGGAGATTCGGCTATGCATGGGTGTGAACAAATTATGTGAATTTGATGTTTTGTGAAAAATGGACTAAATTGATAAATTGTGCAATTATGAGGGCTAATTTGCAAATTACCCTAAATGTGTGCCCTTGGATTGAATTGAATGAATTAGTGAATAAAAGAGTTAATTTTGAATATGTTTAGATCAAGAACCGAGGAAAACAAACTTAGATCGGGGGAAAGTGAAAGTAATCGAGTAGCAGTTTCCATTCCGGATAAATCGAATCCGAGGTAAGTCATTATGCAAATAAATGAATTAGTATTGAATTATGCATATTCATATGACAATCGCTATATATGAATGCTTACGATATGATCTGTACATGAATTTCAAGATAAGATCGATATAGCGACAATGTCTGAGAAGTCCCGTATGAACCTAGGAATAGGTAGGATTAGATATGTCATGACATAGGTATCTGTTCTGTTTTATCATGTAAGACCACGTCCGGGACGTTGGCGTTTATTTGAGATTCGCGTAAGACCACGTCTAGGACGTTGGCATCGATATGAACTATACGTGTAAGACCATGTCTGGGACATCGGCATCGTATTAATTCGTATAAGACCCTGTCTGGGACAGTGGCATCGATATCTGATTACATTTAAGACCACGTCTGGGATGTTGGCATCGATATGAACTATACGTGTAAGACCATGTCTGGGACATCGGCATCATATTAATTCGTATAAGACCCTATCTGGGACAGTGGCATCGATATCTGATTACATTTAAGACCACGTCTGGGACGTTGGCATCGATATGAACTATACGTGTAAGACCATTTCTGGGACATCGGCATCGTATTAATTCGTATAAGACCTTGTCTGGGACAGTGGCATCGATATCTGATTACATTTAAGACCACGTCTGGGACGTTGGCATCAATATGAATTATACGTGTAAGACCATGTCTGAGACATCGGCATCGTATTAATTCATATAAGACCCTGTCTGGGACAGTTGCATCGATATCTGATTACATTTAAGACCACGTCTGAGACGTTGGCATCGATATGAACTATACGTGTAAGACCAAGTCTGGGACATCAGCGTCATATTAATTCGTATAAGACCTTGTCTGGGACAGTGGCATCAATATCTGATTACATTTAAGACCACGTCTGGGACGTTGGCATCGATATTAACTATATGTGTAAGGCCATGTCTGGGACATCGACATCGTATTAATTCGTATAAGACCCTTTCTGGGACAAAGGCATCGATATCTGATTACATTTAAGACCACGTCTGGGACGTTGGAATTGTATAACTATTCCGGGCACTTTATGTGTTCTACTAGATTACAAACGGTTCAATGGTCAAGTTCAGGAAATGAATGAATATGTAAATTGTATATTTGTTTCAAGTATGTTCGATAAGTACACTTTGTGTGTATAAGAAGGTAAGTATTTTCTTAAACTTACCTAAATGAATTATGTATTTGAATATGAGAATATAAGTGTGTTATATGGATTGAAATGCTATGAACTAATTAAGTATGTAGTGATATGCAAGTTTGAAAGATGAATGGTCTAAGTGAATGTATTAAGAAGAATTATGATGATGCAATTGAGCCATTAGTGAATTTAGATTGATTATATGTTTTGAATGTCTATATGCTAAGTTTATTTGTATATGGCTTACTAAGCTTTTGAAAGCTTACTTTGTGTGTGTGTTTTCTCTGTTTTATAGATCGTCAAAGCTCTATGAAGGCTCGGGGACCATCGAGGATCGTCATCACACTACTAAACCTATTTTGGTACATTTTGGAAATGTATAAAGCTAGATATGGCATATATAGGCTAGCATTTGGTATAAGTTTGTTATATGAATTTAGCCATGTGATTTGGCTAGTTATGATGTTGGGAATTTGCTTGAAAGAATGTGATATATGAAGTATGTTTTGGTATGGTTAGTTGAGGCATAACATGGTCAAGTTTTGATTAAGTGAATGAATGAAATATGTTTGTGACGAGATGAGTTTGAACCTTGTATTTTAGTATGTTTGGAATTGGTATTGAATGTATAGATTGAATGGTTAATTTGGTATGTTTCTATGTGTCATTTGAGTATGAAATGAGTTAGTAAACATAACTTGTAGATATGACCTATGTGGGTGGCAATTTGGCCTTGCAAATGGCCTATAATGTCACACGATTGTGGCACACGGGCGTGCCTAGTGACCGTGGGGCTAAGTCAGTAGCTAACCTAATAGCACACGGGCAAGACACACGGGCGTGTCTAGTAGCCGTGTGAGAAAGTCAGTATATGGCCTAAGAGTACACGGCCTTAGCACACGGGGTGATGGGTGACCGTGGGTGTAAAGACAGATTCAACCACGGCCAAGGCACACGGGCGTGCTTGGTGGCCGTGGATGGGAGGTCAGATTCGACCACGGTCAAGGCATACGGGCGTGCTTGGTGGCCGTGGATGTGAAGTCAGATTCGACCACGGGGAGGACACATGGGGGTGTCCAGCAGCCGTGGGAGGCACACGGGTTGCCTACACGGGCGTGTAATCCCTGAAACTTAAAAAAGTTTTAATTTTCCATGAAATTTTGTAAGTGATTCGATTTAGTCCCGACCTGGTTTATAAGCATGTTTAAGGTCCCGATGACCGTATTAAGGGACACTATGCTTGAGAATGATGAATGCGTGTATGAATTTCTGTAAATTGTTTCTGATCTATTCGGTAATGCTCCTAACCCTAATCTAATGACGGACATGGGATAGGGGTGTTACATTTGGTTGGTATCAGAGCTACGATTTAGCCGATTCTCGAACTAACATAGCGTGTCAGAGTCTAGCTATACATGCCATGTGTCTGAACTGTTATAGTGTGATGAATCCTGACGTGTAAAATGTGATTTTCGTATAGTAATGGATCCCGAAAGAGCCGTAGCTGACGACATAGAAAGCAATGAGCCTGCTCCCGCGCAAGGGACAGCGCCCTCTGATCCGAGACCGGCTACTAACTGTCAAGGGGAAGAAGCTAAACAAGCTTTCTTCCAAATGATGAGTGAATGGTTCACTCAATTCATAAAGAATAACCCGACTGTTTCACAACCCCCGCCCCCGGTTAATCCCCCTCAAACCTCGGTTGTGCCTCCAGTGATGGGTATAAATCTGTTGAATAAGCCTCTGGTTGACAAGGTTCGCAAGTATGAAATTTGAAGAGTTCGAGCTACAAATGATGATAACACGAGAAAGTCGATTCTGAAACTCGTAATGAAAGAAAAAGATTGGTGAGTAATTTTTCTCAACCTTTAACGAAGAAATATAGAGATGCAAACAATAGATCAAATGCTTCATTTGGACATGCTAATAGAGATCGTGTGAGACCAAATGTTGGCTTGAGAACTCAAGCTCCAATTGAGAAATGATGGAAGTACTAAAAGCAACAAACCTGGGTGTAGACAGTGTGGAAGACGACATGTGGGAAAATGTTGGGGCAAGTATGACAATAGAGTTTGTTATAAATGTGGATCACGAAATCATTTCATTCGATATTGCCCAAAGATGACGAGTGTTGGAAATGTCAAATTCGAGCGACTTAAGTGTAAGCGTTGTGGTAAAAGACATTTGGGAAATTGTAGATTGAATAATCAAGCTTGCTTCAGATGTGGATCGCTAGATCATTTTATTCGAGACTGTCCAGAGTCTGTTGAACAAGAGACTACTCAGAATCTGAGATCGAATAATGCCCCAGAGAGAGATAGACCTTCCCGAAATACAAGAAATGTCAGTAGTAGTCAGAGGTCTACGAGGGATACTGTTGCAAAATCTGAATTTAGAGAGCCAACTAGAGCGTATACTATTCGAGCTTGTGAGGAAGCTTCATCTTCAGATATTATTACGGGTACGTTTACTCTTTATGACACTTTTGTGATTTCATTGATAGACTTTGGCTCAACTCATTCGTATATATACCTGAATCTAGTAATCAGTAAGACTTCGTCTCTAGAGTCTACTGAATTTGTTGTAAAAATATCGAAACCCTAAGTAAAAGTGTCCTAGTTAACAAAATATGCAAGAACTGCCCATTAATGTTTCGAGATATCTGTTTTCCTGCTAACCTGATGCTATTACCATATGATGAGTCGACATAAGTTTGGGTATGGGTGGTTGATACTACATGTTCTTTTTGTAAATTGTAAAAGAAAGATTATAGATTTGAGATGTCAAATTGATGAAACAGATTCGGATTGAGTTAAATGATTTGAATGGTTAAATGTATTGAATCTATCCATCTATCACGAAACAAATTTTGAATGTACATGTGTGAATTGAGGAATAGTCGGAAGAAGAATTCATTTTCTTGAAGACTTGATACTGAATTATATTTATAGGAACGATTCTATATGGGAAACGTTGTGATAAATTAAAGTTAGTTTGATTGTTGAAGTTTTCTTCTGCGCATAAATAATTTCGACCGAAATATCACTTTTGGTTTAGTCTGAGGTTAATAAAGAGATTACAATCTTTATCCTTGTGTTAATGAATGAAAGGTCTGAACTTGGTACAACAAGGCTAGCTTCAATTGTCGAAAAACTTTTGAGTCTATAAGTGATTCTTATCTGAGGAAAATGATTATGGTTTGGAATATTTTGTTTTGGCAATGAATAAATGATTATTTAGTGAAGTCGTGAAATTCAGAAGTGAGTTAGCAAATTATAAGTTAAAAAGGAGTTTAACATAAATTGATTTCTAATTCGGAATCACAGATGTGATATCGATGTTTATTTGTTATTTCGAAATAGAGAGTGTATATTGAAAAGTTCTATAAAAGTTTATAAATGTATATGTGATGTCGAGAAAGTTGATATTGTAATAATAGCAAAACGATCTCAGTGTGATTCGAATTCTGATTCTGAATTTTGTGTTGTTGATGATTGTTTGAGATTTAGAGATCGTATCTGTGCACCAAGAAACTCGAGTGAATTCTGACCAATTCTAAGTGAGGCTCATAATAGTTTCTTATCTATTCATTCGGAAGGTACTAAAATGTATCATGATTTGAAGCAACACTATTGGCGATCTGGTATGAAACGATATATTTTTGATTTTGTGTTGAAATGTTTAATCATTAGCAAGTTAAAGTTGAACATCAAGTTCCATCCAGTTTGCTATAATCGATTCGATTCAGTGGAAATGGGATAAAGTGACAATGGACTTTGTCTCTGGTTTGCCCACGACTCGAGAAAGAAAAATGCGATTTGGGTCGTAATTGATATATTGACGAAATCTGGTCATTTTATTCCTGGCATAATCGATTACTCAATTGATAGATTAGTGGCGTTGTATTTACGAGATTGTAAGATTGCACAGAGTACCACTAACTATTGCATCGAGATAGAGACTCGAGGTTTACATCACGATTACGGAAGAAATTGCAAGAAGCTTTAGGCACGAAGTTACATTTCGAAGATCTGACTTTTCATCCACAAACAGATGGTCAATCGAGCGGATTATTCAGATTCTTGAAGATATATTAAGATGTTGCATTCTTGAGTTTGATGGTGATGCGTAAGAACAAAGACCTGACCATTGATTAAATTTGCATACAATAATAGTTTTCGGTCAAGCATCAAAATGGCACCATATGAAGCTCTGTACGGACGTAAATGTCGTACACCTCTGTATTGAACCGAGCTTAGTGAAAATAAGCTACATGGAGTTGATTTGATAAAAGATTCAGAACAGAAAGTGAAACTGATCCGAGAATTGTTTGAAAGCAGCATCTGATCGTCAGAAGTCATATGCAGACTTAAAAAAAAATTATATGTATAGAATTTGAGATTGGTGACAAAGTATTTCTGAAGGTGTCACCGTGGAAGAAAGTACTCCGTTTCGGACGTAAAGGCAAGTTGAGTCCGAGGTTCATCGGACTGTATAAGATCATTGAGCGAGTTAGACCTGTCGCATATCGATTGTTGTTGCCTCCCGAGCTAGAAAAGATCCATAATGTATTCCATGTTTCGATGCTCCGTAGATATTGATCCGATTCGTCACATGTGATTGCCTCATCTGAAATTGAAATCCGATCTGATATGACATATGAAGAGGAGCCGATTCGTATCTTAGCTCGTGAAGTAAAAGAGTTGAGAAACAAGAAAATTATGTTAGTGAAAATATTATGGAATCGACACAGAATTGAAGAGGCTACGTGGGAGCCAGAAGATTCAATGAAACAGCAATATACAAATCTGATTAACGGTAAGATTTTCGGGGACAAAAATCCCTAAGGGGGGAGAATTGTAACAGTCCGATTTACACCCTAGTCGGAACAGTGGTTTCGGGACCACAAATCCGAGTCCGTATAATATTTTAATATTATATTCTGTGTCGTTGATATGTGATTAAGTATGTGGTAAATTTCCGTAAGCTAAATTGTCTGTTTGTGTGTTTAATTTTGAGTAAAGGATTAAATTGCATAAAGTTTAAAAGTGACTTTTCATTTGATTAATGATCAAATTGAGATGGCTTTATTATAGTGAAGTCCTTAAAGGGCAAATAGCCCATTTTTATTTGTAGTGGACGGTAACATGGTTTTATAACATGGTTTTATATGTTATTTTATAAGTTAAAAGTTATATTATATTTATTTTATAAGTTATAATTATATTATAATAAAAGAAACATGAAAGTGGAGCTCATTCTTTCATTCTCCACCGAATATAGTAAGGAAAGGAAAGAAGAAAATGTTCTTTTGATTTTCGGCACTTGTAAGCTTAAATTAAGGTATGTTTTGAGTCGATTTTCGATAATTTCTACATTTTTGCAATCGTTGCTTTGAGAGCTACAAAACCCATGTATTCATTTTGTGAATTGATGATGTTTGTGTGATATGCCATTGATGATATGTCAAGCTTTTTGATGATTTATGGTGTTAAATGAAAGATTGAGCTAGATGAACATACTTTGTTCTTGAATTTTTGATGAATTTAGCTAATTAGGGCTAAATTGAGAAAAGATTAATTTGGAGGACTAATTTGTGAATTTGATGAAAAAAATAATATATGGACTTATATAGTCCCTAGGGAGATTCGGCTATGCATGGGTGTGAAAAAATTATGTGAATTTGATGTTTGGTGAGAAATGGACTAAATTGATAAATTGTGCAATTATGAGGGCTAATTTGCAAATTACCCTAAATGTGTGCCGTTGGATTGAATTGAATGAATTAGTGAATAAAAGAGTTAATTCTGAATATGTTTAGATCAAGAACCGAGGAAAACAAACTTAGATCGGGGGAAAGCGAAAGTAATCGAGTAGCCGTTTCCATTCCTGATAAATCGAATCCGAGGTAAGTTATTATGCAAATAAATGAATTAGTATTGAATTATGCATATTCATATGACAATTGCTATATATGAATGCTTACGATATGATCTGTACATTAATTCTGAGATAAGATCGGTATAGCAACAATGTCCGAGAAGTCCCGTATGAACCTATGAATAGGTAAGATTAGCCATGTCATGACATAGGTATCTATTCTGTTTTATCATGTAAGACCACGTCCGTGACGTTGGCGTTGATTTGAGATTCGCGTAAGACCACGTCTGGGACGTTGGCATCGATATGAACTATACGTGTAAGACCATGTCTGGGACATCGATATCGTATTAATTCGTATAAGACCGCATGCGGGACGATGGCATCGATATCTGATTACATTTAAGACCACGTCTGGGACGTTGGCATCAATATGAACTATACGTGTAAGACCATGTCTGGGACATCGGCATCGCATTCATTCGTATAAGACCCTGTCTGGGACAGTGGCATCGATATCTGATTACATTTAAGACCACGTCTGGGACGTTGGCATCGATATGAACTATACGTGTAAGACCATGTCTAGGACATCGGCATTGTATTAATTCGTATAAGACCCTGTCTGGGACAGTGGCATCGATATCTGATTACATTTAAGACAACTTCTGGGACGTTGGCATCGATATGAACTATACGTGTAAGACCATGTCTGGGACATCGGCATCGTATTAATTCGTATAAGACCCTGTTTAGGACAGTGGCATCGATATCTAATTACATTTAAGACCACGTCTGGACATTGGCATCGATATGAACTATACGTGTAAGACCATGTATGGGACATCGGCATCATATTAATTCGTATAAGACCCTGTCTGGGACAGTGGCATCGATATCTGATTACATTTAAGACCACGTCTGGGACGTTGGCATTGTATAACTATTATGGGCACTTTATTGTTCTATTAGATTACAAACGGTTCAATGGTCAAGTTCAAGAAATGAATTAATATGTAAATTGTATATTTGTTTCAAGTATGTTCGATAAGTACACTTTGTGTGTATAAGAAGGTAAGTATTTTCTTAAACTTACCTAAATGAATTATGTATTTGAATATGAGAATATAAGTGTGTTATAGGGATTGAAATGCTATGAACTAATTAAGTATGTAGTGATATGCAAGTTTGAAAGATGAATGGTCTAAGTGAATGTATTAAGAAGAATTATGATGATGCAATTGAGTCATTAGTGAATTTAGATTGATTATATGTTTTGAATGTCTATATGCTAAGTTTATTTGTATATGGCTTACTAAGCTTTTGAAAGCTTACTTTGTGTGTGTGTTTTCTCTGTTTTATAGATCGTCAAAGCTATTGAAGGCTCGGGGACCATCGAGGATCGTCATCACACTACTAAACCTATTTTGGTACATTTTGGAAATGTATAAAGCTAGATATGGCATGTATAGGCTAGCATTTGGTATAAGTTTGTTATATGAATTTAGCCATGTGATTTGGCTAGTTATGATGTTGGGAATTTGCTTGAAAGAATGTGATATATGAAGTATGTTTTGGTATGGTTAGTTAAGGCATAATATGGTCAAGATTGATTAAGTGAATGAATGAAATATGTTTGTGACGAGATGAGTTTAAACCTTGTATTTTAGTATGTTTGGAATTGGTATTGAATGTATAGATTGATTGGTTAATTTGGTATGTTTTTGTGTGTCATTTGAGTATGAAATGAGTTGGTAAACATAACTTGTAACATCCCAAAATTGGGCCTAGTAGGATTGGGCCCATTGGGCCTTGAGCGTAGAAGAGTTTTAAAATTCATGGGAATTTGAGAACGGCATTATTTCAAGTTGGACTTATTAGGAAGGTGATTTTGGAGAGTTACGAGGTTTCTAGGAAGTTCCGGGTTCAAGTTAAGTTATAGGAAGAATTTTATGTTTTAGCACTTTAAGGACATATAGTAAGTGACCTCAATGTTTATGGAATTAAATGAGTAATGTGCTAGCATAATTGAGCATATGGCAAAGAGGTTATGGCATTAAGTGAAGAGTATGGAGGGAAGAGGTTCAAATCCCATTGTGTGCAAAATTTGACTATTATTTTTGCATTCTTTCCCTAAGTGTCGGCCAAGCATGTAAATAAGGCAAGGTGGACTTTTTATTTTTGGCAAGATGGCTAAGGAAAATAGGAAAGGATGAAGGTGAGGAAAGAAATCAAGAGAAAGGGGAAAGTAAGGGGAACATGTGGCCTTTTTCAAGGGAAGTGTTATGGAAAGTGTGGTTGGCAAATTTTTGACCATTATGGTCATGAATGTGGACGGTTTTGGGTGTTAAGGGAGGTAGCCGAATTTTCTTTGGCAATTGGTAAAAGTTTTGGTGTTGTTTTGGCCAAAAACTCCTATATGCAACTTTGGTGTCATTTTTCTTTTCTCTCAAAATTTCCTTCTTACTGAATCTTCAAGCCATTGGTGAGCTTATTCTCTTCTTTTCTTTCTTCTTGTTGCCGAATGTACCCAAACCATTGAGACCAAAAATTTGTTCACTTATCTTTCTTGAAAACAGAAGCTAGTCAAACATCTTTCTTCTTCTTTCTTTTCTTTTTCACAAAATCCTTCAAGCATCTCTTCTTTTCAATTCCCTTTCACCATAGCCGAATTTTCTTGTCCATTTTTCCCTCCATAACCGAACCTTTGAATTCTTCATCTCTTTTACGTTATTTCTTTCTCGTTCGTGTTAACACTCATTTCTTGAATCGAATCGGTAAGTATTAGTTCTCTCTTTGTCAATAACCTTGTTTCATCCGAGTTTTTCCTTAATAATCGAGTGTTCTTCTTTCTCTATCGTTGGGTCTAAGTTACATTCTTTTCTGTGATATGGCCATGGTTGGATTTAGGGCTTTCAACAAGGTGAAGGAGCACAAGTGATTTGTATTAACCAAATCGTTATCGTCGACTTGTCAAGCTAGTGGGGTAAGAACGTTGTTATAAGATTTGTTTTGATCAAAGGTGGGATAATTGCTAATGACTCTTTCGCTCACCAAATATTGTTAGGATGGGATTTCAGTAGCAAAAGGGTAGGATCGATTTTTGGTGCACTGAGGGAGATCACATTCGTGGTGTTGAAACGGTAGAAAGCACAACTCGTAATCAAGGTGTGTAATCCCGTACCCTTTCGAATATATGTTTGAAATGGTGTGTAATCTCATACCTCTCTGGATGTTTTTATGATATGTTCTATGATTCGGTCGAAATACCGAAGAAAATCAGAAACCGGCATCCGAGACCACTCGGGAGTGCGTATGTTCATAGTAGTAACCATATTTTGCAAAGAAACAGTTTGGTCAGCAGCAGTGACGTGATTTTGGAAAAATCACGAAAAATAGGATAAAGGGAATTAGAAATCTAAAAAGATATCAAATTAAAGCTTACTGTGTCTATTTTGATATGGAAGAAACAGAGAAGGAAAAGAAATTTTATATTCTGATATATCTTAATTTTAGTGAGACTGGTTCTGAATGGCTTTGTGGTTCCCTGTTCTGTCTTGGAAAAATTGGTTAAAATTGTACAAAGTGAATTATGAGTTATAAGTTAGATGTATGGATTACTTAGAGAACCTATTTTCAATAGAAACTAGTGGGAGCAGTATATGAAAACCGTAAAGTGAGATATTTGAAATTAAGGTAAAAGAGGTCAGAATCGTTAGACAGTGAAACAAGGGAAACTTTAAGGAATAAAATGCACTAAACGGATAAGCAAAAAATTCTGGAAAAATTTTAGTAAGAAGATATATTAGTCTAGTTTCAAGTAAAATTTACGGATTTAAATTTCGAGTTTTCTAACTCGAGTTATAGTCAATTTAGTCAGTATGACACAGATGGACAATTTCAAATTTTATGCCCAAATTAGTAGTTAAGTCCGGGGTTGCGAAATTACCAAAATACCCTTGGAGTGTAAATTACCGAAATACCCCTGGGTTGCGAGATTACCGAATTACCCTTAGTGGGTAAAATTACCGATTTACCGAAATGCCCCTATGGGCCGATTTGATAGATTGTTATAATGGGCCGATTTACCGAAATGTCCTTATGGACCGAATTACCGAAATTCCCCTATGGGCCGATTTAATAGATTGTTATAATGGGCCGATTTACTGAAATGCCCTTATGGACCGAATTACCGAAATGCCCTTATGGGCCGAATGATCATATTGCTTTAATGGGCTAATTCATAAAAAGTATTCAATAGGTTACTGGATGTTATTTTTATATGGATGTTTTACGATTATGTATGATGCATCTTTACATATTGCATGGGATAGAAAAATTTGAATGAAGAGAAGTATAGACCGGTGGCATTGCCACAAATTCTGATAATGGCTATGTGCCAACCTTAAATGGCTTTGTGCCCGCGTTTATAAATGGCAATTTTGCCTGCGATTTGGAGAGACTGGCGGGGTGGGTTGACTTGATCCCCACAAGAGAGACTGGCTGGTACGGGGGAGAGATTGGATGGATAGGTTGGGTTGCATACTTTGCATTCATATTTATATATACTGTTTTGTAATTGGGCTTCGGCCCAAGATATTTCTAAGCGGGTTCAGGCCCAGTGGATGATGGTAAGGGGATTTCACACTGAGTTCTTGTAACTCACCCCCCCTTTTTCTTAACCCTTGCAGGTAATGCTCAGTGACGAGGACTTAGGCCCATGGATGACTCGGTGGAGGCCATACTTCAGAAACGGTATTTTATTTTGAACTTTAGATTTTTAATTCCGTTCACTTTACTATTTTGGGTTTTTATGTTGTAATAAGGCCTCTAGAGTGTTTTATTATTTGCTTTATGGTTGATATACTTATTATTTTGCTTAAATTGTTTAAAATGAGAATTTTTTAAAACTTAAATAAAGGTTTTTCAAAATTGATTAACATATGGATTTCATAACAAACTTTTACAAATATTTTTAACATTGGAAATTTTCTCTCAAATTATCAACTATATTTTCAAAAGTCACGATTTTAAAAGATTACTAGTTTGATTATCGATTTATCAAACAACCTCTCAAAAATACTTGCATTTTATCTACGTTTCCGCAATGTTTTCAAAATTCTTCTGCAACTCTATTTCTAAATGTCTCATTTTCGTAAATTGTTTATTTCAAATATGCTTCCACAAATGAAAAGGTTTTTTTTAAAGATAATTACGTTTTCAATTAGACATGAATCGCTTAAGTGTTTTGGGGTTTTAACAAAGAGGCTGTATTTCTCAAGCAAGTTTTTACTTCCATGTGACATACTAGATTCGGGCCTAACTTCTAGGCCGGGTTCGAGGTGTTACATTTTATGATATCAGAGCCTAGGTTGTAAAACTCGGTTGTGGTTTGGGTTCAAAAGTGTGTTCCAAAGCTGTTTAAAATTTTAAATTTTACATGTATGTGGCACAAAGTCAAGTAAGTATATGTTATCATTTTATGATTATGATTATTGGGGTATGACTGTAGAAATACTCTAGAACTCTTAGCTATAGGAGTTGAAACTATAGAGATTAAGACTTTAGGATGCGTATTGCGAAAATAACTTTATTTCCTATACTCCATAAAACATTGTTTAATAAACATTGAATAATTATACTGATTCGTAAGACTCATAATAAGATTAAGTCGACATTAGTGAACATGAACGCTAGAAGACGTGGACGTGGTAGAGGCCGAGGTGCTAGGGCTAGATCCTCAGCATCGGGGCATGTTCCGAAAGGGAGGTGTTGGCATTGCCAGTGGCTGAGACGGAGTCTTATGATCGAGCTGGGGTTGATGAGCTAACGCAGGTAGTTAAGGAAGTATTGGAAGAGGTTAAAGGAATTGGTGAAGCACTTTGAGTTGAGTGTGTGGACTGTAAGAAGAAAAGAGATTGCGGTTCTTTTGGGTCGCAGTCTCGTTCCGTAAAGTGTGTTAAGGCACGTCCAAACTTTCCGGCTTGCGATTATTGCAGAAGGTGTCATCCGGGAAAATGCTGGAGGAGGTCAGGAGCATGCTTGAGATACGGGTCTAAGGAGCATAAGGCTCGAGATTGTTTCATCACCATCAAGTCAGGTATGTTATGGTTGGACGTGATGATTGAATGTAGAAAATTTTAGGAATAAGTGGTAGATAACTGCTTGCTTCTGTGGTTAGGTGTTTGGTTGTGTGAAAGAGGATTCAAGATTATGTTAAAAGTACATTAGTGTTATTGAGATCAGAGTGCGTAGCGAAAGCATAGTGGTGTGATTTGAGCGGTGCGTTTAGTAGTTGGTTGGAAATTTTGAGGACGAAATTTCTTTAAGGAGGGTAGAATTGTAACATCCCAAAATTGGGCCTAGTAGGATTGGGCCCATTTGGCCTTGAGCGTAGAAGCGTTTTAAAATTCATGGGAATTTGAGAACGGCATTATTTCAAGTTGGACTTATTAGGAAGGTGATTTTGGAGAGTTACGAGGTTTCTAGGAAGTTCCGGGTTCAAGTTAAGTTATAGGAAGAATTTTATGTTTTAGAACTTTAAGGAGATATAGTAAGTGACCTCAATGTTTATGGAATTAAATGAGTAATGTGCTAGCATAATTGAGAATATGACAAAGAGGTTATGGCATTAAGTGAAGAGTATGGAGGGAAGAGATTCAAATCCCATTGTGTGCAAATTTTGACTATTATATTTGCATTCTTTCCCTAAGTGTCGGCCAAGCATGTAAATAAGGCAAGGTGGACTTTTTATTTTTGGCAAGATGGCTAAGGAAAATAGGTAAGGATGAAGGTGAGGAAAGAAATCAAGAGAAAGGGGAAAGTAAGGGGAACATGTGGCCTTTTTCAAGGGAAGTGTTATGGAAAGTGTGGTTGGAAAATTTTTGACCATTATGGTCATGAATGTGGACGGTTTTGGATGTTAAGGGAGGTAGCCGAATTTTCTTTGGCAATTGGTAAAAGTTTTGGTGTTGTTTTGGCCAAAAACTCCTATATGCAACTTTGGTGTCATTTTTCTTTTCTCTCCAAATTTCCTTCTTGCCGAATCTTCAAGCCATTGGTGAGCTTATTCTCTTCTTTTCTTTCTTCTTGTTGCCGAATGTACCCAAACCATTGAGACCAAAAATTTGTTCACTTATCTTTCTTGAAAACCGAAGCTAGTCAAACATCTTTCTTCTATTTTCTTTTCTTTTTCACAAAATCCTTCAAGCATCTCTTCTTTTCTATTCCTTTTCACCATAGCCAAATTTTCTTGTCCATTTTTCCCTCCATAACCGAACCTTTGAATTCTTCATCTCTTTTACGTTATTTCTTTCTCGTACGTGTTAGCAATCATTTCTTGAATCGAATCGGTAAGTAGTAGTTCTCTCTTTGTCAATAACCTTGTTTCATCCGAGTTTTTCCTTAATAATTGAGTGTTCTTCTTTCTCTCTCGTTGGGTCAAAGTTACATTCTTTTCTGTGATATGGCCATCGTTGGATTTAGGGCTTTCAACAAGGTGAAGGAGCACAAGTGATTTGTATTAACCAAATCGTTATCGTCGACTTGTCAAGCAAGTGGGGTAAGAACGTTGTTATAAGATTTGTTTTGATCAAAGGTGGGATAATTGCTAACGAATCTTTCACTCACCAAATATTGTTAGGACGGGATTTCAGTAGCCAAAGGGTAGGATCGATTTTTGGTGCATTGAGGGAGATCACATTCGTGGTGTTGAAACGGTAGAAAGCACAACTTGTAATCAAGGTGTGTAATCCCGTACCCTTCCGAATATATGTTTGAAATGGTATGTAATCTCATACCTCTGTGGAGGTTTGTATGATATGTTCTATGATTTGGTCGAAGTACCGAAGAAAATCAGAAACCGGCATCCGAGACCACTCGGGAGTGC
This sequence comes from Gossypium sturtianum, assembly GCA_025698515.1. Lineage (NCBI taxonomy): Eukaryota > Viridiplantae > Streptophyta > Magnoliopsida > Malvales > Malvaceae > Gossypium > Gossypium sturtianum. The sequence goes on from CM046948.1 coordinate 45,289,413, forward strand.
GTATGTTCATAGTAGTAACCATATTTTGCAAAGAAACAGTTTGGTCAGCAGCAGTGACGTGATTTTGGAAAAATCACGAAAAATAGGATAAACATAATTAGAAAGCAAAAAAGATATTGAATTAAATCTTACTGTGTCTATCTTTATATGGAAGAAACAAAGAAGGAAAAGAAATTTTATATTCTGAGAGATCTTAATTTGAGTGAGACTGGTTCTGAATGACTTCGTAGTTCCCTGTTCTGTCTTGGAAAAATTGGTTAAAATTGTACAAAGTGAATTATGAGTTATAAGTTATATGTATGGATTCCTTAGAGAACCTATTTTTAATAGAAACAAGTGGGAGCAGTATATGAAAACCGTACAGTGAGATATTTGAAATTAAAGTAAAAGAGGTCAGAATCGTTGGACAGTGAAACAAGGGAAAATTTAAGGAATAAATTTCACTAAACGGCTAAGCCAAAAATTCTGGAAAAATTGTAAAAAGAAGATATATGAGTCTAGTTTCAAGTAAAATTTACGGATTTAAATTTCTAGTTTTCTAACTCGAGTTATAGTCAATTTAGTCGGTATGACGCAGATGGACAGTTTCAAATTTTTATGCCAAAATTAGTAGTTAAGTCTGGGGTTGCGAAATTACCAAAATACCCTTAGAGTGTAAATTACCAAAATACCTCTGGGTTGCGAGATTACCGAATTACCCTTAGTGGGTAAAATTACTGATTTACCAAAATGCCCCTATGGGCCGATTTGATAGATTGTTATAATGGGTCGATTTACTGAAATGTCCTTATGGACCGAATTACCGAAATGCCCTTATGGGCCGAATGATCGTATTGCTTTAATGGGCTGATTCATAAAAAGTATTCAATAGGTTAATGGATGTTATTTTTATATGGATGTTTTACGATTATGTACGATGCATCTTTACATATTGCATGGGATGGGAAAATTTGAATGAAGAGAAGTATAGACCGGTGGCATTGCCACAAATTCTGATAATGGCTATGTGCCAACCTTAAAATGGCTTTGTGCCTGCGTTTATGAATGGCAATTTTGCCTGCGATTTGGAGAGACTGGCGGGGTGGGTTGACTTGATCCCCACAGGAGAGACTGGCTGCTACGGGGGAGAGATTGGATGGATGGGTTGGGTTGCATACTTTGCATTCATATATATATATATTGTTTTGTAATTGGGCTTCGGCCCAAGATATTTCTAAGCGGGTTCAGGCCCAGTGGATGACGGTAAGGGGATTTCACACTGATTTCTTGTAACTCACCCCCCCCTTTTTCTTAACCCTTGTAGGTAATGCTCAGTGACGAGGACTTGGGCCCATGGATGACTCGGTGGAGGCCATACTTCAGAAACGGTGTTTTATTTTGAACTTTAGATTTTTAATTCCATTCACTTTACTATTTTCGGTTTTTATGTTGTAATAAGACCTCTGGAGTGTTTTATTATTTGCTTTATGGTTGATATACTTATTATTTTGCTTAAATTGTTTAAAACGAGAATTTTCTAAAACTTAAATAAAGGTTTTTCAAAATTGATTAACATATGGATTTCATAACAAACTTTTACAAATATTTTTAACATTGGAAATTTTCTCTCAAATTATCAACGATATTTTCAAAAGTCACTGTTTTAAAAGATTACTAGTTCGATTATCGATTTATCAAACAACCTCTCAAAAATACTTGCATTTTATCTACGTTTCCGCAACGTTTTCAAAATGCTTCTGCAACTCTATTTCTAAACATCACATTTTCGTAAATTGTTTATTTCAAATATTCTTCCACAAACGAAAAGGTTTTTTAAAGATAATTATGTTTTCAATTAGACATGAATTCCTTAAGTGTTTTGGGTTTTTAACAAAGAGGCTGTATTTCTCAAGCAAGTTTTTACTTCCATGTGACACACCAGATTCGGGCCTAACTTCTAGGCCGGGTTCGGGGTGTTACATAACTTGTAGATATGACCTATGTGGGTGGCAATTTGGCCTTGCAAATGGCCTATAATGTCACATGGTTGTGGCACACGGGCGTGCCTAGTGACCGTGGGGCTAAGTCAGTAGCTAACCTAATAGCACACGGCCAAGACACATGGGCGTGTCTAGTAGCCGTGTGAGAAAGTCAGTATATGGCCTAAGAGTACACGACCTTAGCACACGGGGTGATGAGTGACCGTGGGTGTAAAGACAGATTCAACCACGGCCAAGGCACACGGGCGTGCTTGGTGGCCGTGGATGGGAAGTCAATTCGACCACGGCCAAGGCATACGGGCGTGCTTGGTGGCCGTGGATGTGAAGTCAGATTCGACCACGGGGAGGACACACGGGGGTGTCCAGCAGCCGTTGGAGGCACACGGCTTGCCTACACGGGCGTGTAATCCCTGAAACTTAGAAAAGTTTTAATTTTCGATGAAATTTTGTAAGTGATTCGATTTAGTCCTGACCCGGTTTATAAGCATGTTTAAGGTCTCGATGACCGTATTAAGGGACACTATGCTTGAGAATGATGAATGCGTGTATGAATTTCTGTAAATTGTTTCCGATCTATTCGGTAACGCTCCTAACCCTAATCCGGCGACGGACACGGGATAGGGGTGTTACAAAGCTACTTTTACATTTTATGTGATTTAGTCCTTTTTATCAAATTAAGCACACAAACGGATAAATTATTTCACGAAACTTTCACAAATGCTTAATCACATACTGTAGGCATAGAAAATAATATTAAAATATTTTTTTGACTCAGATTTGTGGTCCCGAAACCACTATTTCCACTAGGGTCTAAACCGGACTTTTACAATCATTTTTCCCCTAAACTTTTAATTAATGACGATTTCATCCCTAGGCTCGGAAGATGAAATTCATGCAATTTCATCCTTATTCCAAGCCTAGCTTAATTTTACAAGTAACATTTACAGCCCATTTGTTTCACAAAATTTAAAATTTTTCCATAAATTTTACAACTTTACAATTTAGTCCCTAAATCACAATTTCATCAAAATTCACTTTACAAAAGTTGTTTATCTATCAACAACCTTTCATTTTCTACCATAAATTTCAAAATTTTAGCATACTTATCCATGGAAAAACTTTGATACTTTGATAACTTTACAAATTGATCCCCAAAATAACTAGATTAAGTTATCCCGATCTCAAAAATATAAAAATTACTAAAAACAGAACTTGAATACTTACCTAATTTGGCCAAATAAGTTTTCTCTTTCCTCCATTCTCCATAGCTAGGGTTTCCATATTTTATTTGGGAAAGATGATGATAAAATGATGATATTTTCCTTATTTTATTATTTATCATCTTTATTTTTCATCTTACCAATTTTTTCATTTTCTTTAATTAATTTTCCATGGATGAATCATCATCATTAACAACTAAGCATTTTTAATGGTCTAATTACCATATAAAGACTTCAAATTTTGAATTCTATAGCTATTTAATCCCTTTAGCTATTAGAACTCAACTTTTTCCCTTTATGTAATTTGGTCCTTTATCAAATTAAACATATAATCGGTAAAATTTCTTTATGAAATTTTCATACAACATTATTATCATACTGTAGATCATAAAATAATATTAAAATAAATTTTCCTTTCCGGAATCGAATTTGTGATCCCGAAATCATTGTTCCGATTTTATCGAAAACAGGATGTTACAAAAAAGGACGAATTTAGGGCATAAAATAAAAAACAACAATCGGTAGAAAAAAAGAGGAGAAGAGAAGACGAAAGAAATCAAATTGTGTTGGATCGCCGGTACAACCTATGCGTAGTAAAAAAATATTCAGACGATCGAAAACCATGGATCCATGTATGAGGAATTAATCGGGTTGAAACAGAGAAGAAAATATACCTTTTTCGATCTGATTTCCTTCACATTGTCGATTCCAAGCCACAAAAGATTCATCTTGGCCTCTATGTAGTCCACCCAGTCGAAGAATGAACAGTAGAAAATACTCTTAAACCTTTCAGAGAGTGTTTTCACCAAAACGATTGCTAGATCCTCTTTATTATTTTTTTCCTTTACTTTGGTAACCCTAACACACAAAATCAGGATCTATATCCCTTTTATTTTTCATTAATATCACATATCAGAAAAATGAGATTATTCCCTTATTTTTAGAGAAACATATGGAAAGTAAGAAAAATAAATTATATTCTTTCCAAAAGAATATCAATTTCCATATTTTTTATCTTTGACTGAAATTATTGTTATAACTATTTATATTAATAATTTCGATAAACTTCAAATTCATACATTAATTTTAACGATGATCACTATTTTTCTACAACAAGTTTGCACATATAATGCATTCAATAATTAATTTAATTTATGTGACAGCTAAACACAATACCAAATGTATTTGGATTCTGTTCACTTCAACCATAGGGTATGACCCTGTAGGCTCTTGTAACGTTAGTAGTAATACTAAAACGTTTCTAATATTACAAGCAATAAGTGGCATCTAGCAATGCATCATTGCTACCCAAGTTACAGGAAGACGTGATTCGACATAACCTTTCTATGATAAGTGGGTCATTATGCATATAGTGGACGTGTAGCGTTGTTAGGATACACCGCTTGTGCCAGTAGTTAACCAACGTCTATATTGTAATGATCTGTATCAAGACTAGTATAATAAGTTATATTTTTTGTAATTATCTATATTGTTAGATGTTAAGCTCTTTACTTAAAATTAATAAATAAAATGTTTTAAAAGAAATGAGAAATTGTAAACAATTTTGTTAATTTTTTAAGTATTATATGTAGTTACTCCTGAGATTCGGATCCGGGGAATCGAGTCGGGTTAAAGGCGTTACAAATACACAATGCTCCTTTCTGGTGAAGTAGAAGGATTTTTCCTTTGGTGTGATCTATTGAAGTCAAGTTTTCCTCTCAATGAGTTCCATTTTCCAACAGCATCAAAATTCAATGCCATAATAGCTGAAGGAGGCCCTTACCTCTTATCTTTCTTCAAATTCTGATTCATCACCTCTTTCTCTCTTGGAAAAAGTTTTACAAGCCCTATCTGTAGAGCATGGACTTTGGAGTTGGGCCCTCCAAGATGCCAGTGATTGGTACAATGATAAAATTGAAAATTTGGAGAAGGCTGTAAAAATTGGTGAGGACTCTATGGCTAAACTACGCCGAGATCATCAAGAATCTAACAACTTGATTGGAAGACTTGATGCCTGTGTCATGGCTTTGAAGGACAAGCATAAAGAAGCACAGACTAAGTGTGAGCAGTTAAAAGAGGGGATCAAGCAGATGAAAGGTAAATAATCTACTTTATAGGAGAAGCTCAAAGCTCAGGAGGAACATCACAAAGCAGAGCTAGAAAGTCTACACCAATCTAGCAAGGAAGCTTTCAGAAAATATTAGGACAGGAAAATGAGCCTAAATGAAGCTCTACCAAAATTGAGGTCAAACCTGATTCTACACACCCAAGTGACTGCAGGTCCTCTTAATCTCAGTTGAGTAGACTTGAAATACTTTAGGGACATTTCTACTGAGTCACTGAACTTTAATGTTTATCACCCCGAGGGTGAAGTCTGGAAACCTTTCAGAGAGAATGGAAACAATAAACTGAATTTTCCATTCCTATTATGCCCGAAGCTAAAGATAATGAATATGACTCAACAGGTATGGAACAAAATCTTGAAGATCATCCTCCAACATAGGATATCCCTACTAAGCCCACAGACCAACGCACTGAGGGGGAAGACTAAAATTCTCTCTTTTTATTCTATATTGTACTTGTTTCTTTTGTAATATCCTTTAGAGCTTATTAATGAATCAATCTTTTTGTTCATTCCCTGTCTTTCTTACCACCATATTATTTACTATCATAACAAACATCTGTCATACAAATGAAAATTCCAACATACTTGAGGGATTAAGCTAGGTTCAACGTATTATGTATACAAGGATTTTTCTCACATTAACTGTCAGAGGATCGACTAAACCGGGATCTGATACCAACTTGTAACACTCAAAATTTGACCCGATTTAATGGGTCCGGATCACAAAAGTTACCACATATGCCACTTAACAAAATTTACAAAACAGTTAACAAATGCCTCTTACTTCAAACATTGTTCTTATAATTTTATTTAAAGACACAATATTAAATACAAAAAACAATATTGAAAATAATATATTATATCAGTCAAATTACAACTCATTTCAACACATAGGTTTACTAAAGACAGACTCTTTAAGGTGTAATCTTACACTACACCATTATCTAAAGGTGTCCACTGTATCTATAATATCACAAATCGTCGCTTCCTTGGCGTACTCCTAGCTTGAAACTCCTAGTGAGCTCAATCATACAACATAGCTTGAAACGCAAACACGACACTTATAAGTTACACAAATTTAGTGAGTGTGAAAATACACTTTACCCTTAAACCTTTCACGCTGAACTCTTCAACCTGATTATTTAGATTTCCAAATATGGCTTCGATTGATAACTTTACATCGTCGGACAAACCTATGTATATATCTATGCGTCACTTACCATACTTATCAAATCATCCTTAACTTAACTCAATGGCTGACTGTAACATCCTTAAATCGGGGTCTTGCATTTACGTGTGTTTGCATGTGATAGTATGGTTGTGGTGCTAGTCTAGGGTCTTTTAGGGGCTAGGCATGAGCCAGGAATAGGCTAGAGCCTTGTTGAAAATTTTTGGTTTTGGATACTTGGAAGGGGCAGCTGAGAGGGTTAGGTGTTAAGGGAAATTATTGGAGTGCTTTGACACAAGTATTCCAGTGGTAAAGTGGCAAGGGAGGCGCCACTTAGGCACAAGGGGAGTGACGCCACATGCAAGTGGGAGAGCCTTGGTTGAGTGCAGGAATTCCTTCTCGCTTATTCTTTTGACACTTGGAGGAGGTGTTCTCAAGATGGACTCTGGTGGATAGCTGTTGAAAGAGTCAACAGATTCAAAGGAGTGGTGGGGAGAAGTTGTAGGAGTTTGACTCATTCAAATCTGTTTGAATGAGTGGTCAGGAGAAAATTGAGGAGATGGGTATGGGAGCTTAGAGTTGGCCGAATGTCAAACTCTAGGGGGAGAGGAGGAATCGGTTTGGATAGCTTAGAGGGGGGTGCCGAATTTCAATAGACAACTTAGGAGAGCATTTTCGGCTAGGCACTCTCTTGTTTTGTGGCAAATCGAAATACCCCATTGTTGCCTTTTCTCTCAAGTACCAAAACCGAAGCATTCCCTAAAGCCTTCTCTTCTTTTTCTATCTTTGGTTTTGCCGAAACTGCAATATCCTCTACTCTTTTTCTTCATTTTATTTGTTCCAAACCGAAACCAAAACTAGTCCCCTCTCAATTGACTTCTTTTCTTTTCTCTCAATCCCTCTTTTGTGCTGAAATACATAAATCTTTCTTCTCTTCTCATCTTAGTCATAGCCGCATCTGGTACTCATCATTCTTTCTCTTTTCATCCACATCTTGTGATAGCCGAATACCCTAGTAACTCTCACTTATTTCTCTCAATCTCCTTAAGAGCCGAAACTACTTCTTCTCTTCATCAATGTTAGGCTGGAACTATTTTCTCCTCTCCATTTCTTTGGTTCGAGATCAAGCATCATCAATGTTCATTTTGTAACGTTTTCTTTTGGGGGGTTAATCGAATCTCCTGTTCAGGTTGGTAGTGATTGTTTCTGGTTCTTTATCCTTCTCTTTCGGGTTTTCTTGCCAAAGCCGAAGGCTATTTGGTTTTTGTGTGTGGGTGTTTCGCCGATTGTAGGAAAGAGTGTTACCGTATTCTTTTGATCTTCGGGATTCGTTTGGCTTGTGAATCAAGCCTAAAAGCTTCAAGAGTTGTCGATCTAGGTAAGGGCCTTAGCCTAACTCGTTAATCTCTTTGGTTCGTTTTCTCTGCTTTGATTCGGTTGGTGACTAAGGTTTGTTATGGACTCGAAGGCTAATCAAGCGTTAGGAGGGGTTGGATCTGAGACCCCAGCCCCTAAATTCAAGAAGAGGGCTGTATCTGCGGTTCGCGATTAGCCACACAGGTGTGGACCAAAGATCGGAGCAGAGAGTAGGCGGATAGCGGTGAGTGTCGATTAACGGCGGTCTTGACATAAAAAGCGTAGTCTTGCGAGTAACCAGGTGTGTAACTCTTACACACTTCATTAGTTAATATGTTTATCATGTATGTTGTCAAAAGTTGGAATAACTTTGCAATCGATATGTTACCCTTGTGGGTAAAAGCGAGGACTCCGGGTAAGCCCACTTGTTTGGCTAACGTTAAATGCCTATGTAAATCTAAATATGCCATGCCATGTGATTTTTGTATGTTAAGCATGATTGTTATGCCATGAAAAGTATGATCATACAGTTGGGTATGATGAGAGGGGGGAAAGGCATGATTCTAGACTTTCACCAGTGGTTTTGACCACATATATACATATTATTTAAGACTATGGTCACCAGTGGTTTTGACCACATATATACATATTATTTGTGACTACGGTCACCAGTGGTTTTGACCACATATATACATATTATTTGTGACTACGGTCACCAGTGGTTTTGACCACATATATATATTATTTGTGACTACGGTCACTAGTGGTTTTGACCACCAGTGGTTTGGTACCACACGGGGTAGATACAGGAGTTTCGGATGGTTAGGTTTGGGTTGCATGACACGCATATTAGCTTGTGAAACTGTGTAAGGGCATCAATATTTTCGGGATGGGGATTTATACACTTAGTCTCGGTGACTCACCCCTTCTTTTACATTTTGCAGATGAATCATAGATCGCGGATGCGGAGCCGGGGCAGACTCGAGGTGGCCATGCACAATATTTCGGGTTTTTGTTTTGAACTATCATTTCGGTTTTTACTTTGCTTTAAATTTGGTTTTGGGTTGTAATAAGGCCACTTACTTTTATTTTGGGGTTTATTTATCTATTTTGAATTTACATTATATTTTGCTTAAGTTAAACAAAACGGCATGCCTAAGAATCTATTAATGAATGTTTTCTAAACTTTTTACAAAGTATCGGGATTTTCCAAAACTTCACCATCGGGTAACGAAAAACAAGTAGTAACAACAAGCTAACTCAATTTTCTGTAAAACTAAGTTTACTTTAAGACTAAATGCAAAACGATTTTTTTTAGCTTTATTACTCAAACTAGTTCGGCTTTTCATAAAATCATAAGTTTTCCTAAAATGAGAGACGACAACTTGTTTTCAATAACGTTTCTTCACAAAATTTAATCAACCACTTGTTTTCTTTAATAATGGTTTTCCCTGTGACATGTTGAATTCGATCGTAGCGTGTTGACCGGGTTTGGGGTGTTACAATTTTGGTATCAGAGCCAAGTTCAAAAGCTCGGCTGTGGGCCCGAGGCCCAAAATGTATTAATAAAGGGGTTCTGGAATGATTTTGATGGAAAATACATGATTTGGGAAGCATGGCACGGGTCCTAAACACCGATCCGCATGAGTAAGTACCCCTAATCGCTATTTATATGATTGTGATGATGGTGATATGACCGATAGTAATAGGAAAAATACTTTAGAAAGGTGAAACACAGTAGGATTGTGTGAACTTGCGGAAACAATCCCTATAATAAATCATTCATAAAAGCTGTCAGAATAATATGATGGAACAAATCTAATGCATAAAATTCTTAAACGAGTTAATTCGTGAACGGAAGTCATGAGCACCGAGGACGTGGGCGTATCTACGGCGTGGTCGTGGTAGGGTAGTAGGATGCGTGTTTCGAACCAGGTGGGAGTCTGGTCATGGGTCGGAGAATGAGGTACCACCGCCGCCAACCGTGGGCGGAGTTTTGAGAACAGACGGGTGGTGATGATGCGATGTCACGAGCGATGATGCAAGTTCTGGAGAGAGTCGCGGGTGCAGGTGTTAGAACGGGAGCTCAGAAATCTCTGTCCGAACGACTCTGGGCTAATGGCGTAGAGGTATTCAGGGGTGTATCCGGTGTGGCTTCCAATACAGCTGAGTATTGGCTGGAGGCGACGGAACGTATAATGGATGACTTAGATTTTTCGGCTGAGGAGAAGCTGAAGGGGATAGTGTCTCTTCTTCGGGATGAGTCTTATCAGTGGTGGCTCACGGTCAGGGATGGAGCAATGGCCGACGACATCACCTGGGATTTCATTAAGGCAGCTTATCAGAGGAAGTACGTTGGGGCCAGTTACATTGATGCACAGTGCAAGTCGTTCTTGAATTTGGTCTAGGGGAATAAGTCAGTGTCAGAGTATGAGGCGGATTTTCTTCGGTTAAGTCGTTATGCTCGAGGTATCGTGGCTACGGAACACGAACGCTGTGTCAGATTTAAGGACGGGTTGAGAGATGAGCTACGAATGTTGATTGCTCCACAGTAGGAGAGAGAATTTACGGTCTTGGTAGAGAAGGCCAAGATTGCGGAGGAGGTGAAACAGTCAGTGAGATGGAACCAGGATAGGAATTGGACTAAGAGGAATTATGGGTCATCAGGGTCTGCCGAGAATCCGCAGAAAAGGGCTAGATATGGTGGGCCGAATCAAGCTACAAGGGGCTGCTTTGTTACTACTCGATGGGCGCCACGGTGTGCTCGATGTGGGAAGTCTCATTCGGGAGAGTGTTGGACCGAAGCAGAGGGTGCTTCGAGTGTGGGTCAATGGGGCACCAGGTAAGGGATTGTCCGCAGAGGTCGGCCCAGGATCCAATCGAGGTCAAAGGCGTACACGATTCGGGAGAGGATGGTCAGCAACCATAAAGGAGTCGCGGTTTGGCTAGGGGAGGTAATGGTTCTGGACGAGGCCGCAGAATCACCGCAGAGGTCTTTGGGAACACAGAGGCAAGGCGCACTGGGTTGGTCTATGCTGTGAGGCGTCGAGAGGGAGGCGGCCTTGACCGGACGTCATAACCGGTACGTTCTTAATTTTTGGACTGCCTTATACTGCTTTGATAGACGTTGGTTTGACGCACTCTTATGTCGCCAGTAGTATAAGGGGAACTATGAACTTAGCCTTTGATATTTCTTCTAGGGAGATGTCAGTAATTAGCCCTCTAGGTCACTCTGTAGAAGTAAACAAACTGTATAGGGATGTACCCCTAGAACTTCAAGGGGTAGTGTTTTTGGCCGATCTGATGGAACTGCCGTTTGGAGAGTTCGATTTGATCCTTGGGATGGACTGGCTAGTGAAGTACCAAGCAAGTTTGGGTGTGTGACTAAGCGTATGGTATTGAGAATCGTTGAGGCGAAGAGGTTGTGATGATTGGTAATAGAAGGGATTATCTATCCAACGTAGTATCTGCTCTGAAGGCCGAGAAAATGGCGAGGAAGGGATGTGAGGCGTTCATGGTTCATGTCTGTGCATTAGAGGCCAAGGAATCAACTGTAGGGAATGTCTGAACGGTGAAGGAATTTACCGATGTATTCCCAGAAGAACTTCCGGGTCTGCCTCCGGACCGTGAAGTTGAGTTTTAGTGCAGATCTCATACCCGTAACCGCGCCAGTGTCTATTGCTCCATATAGGATGGCACCGAAGGAGTTGGTGGAACTGAAAACACAGATTCAGGAATTGTTGGACCGGGATTTCATCCGACCGAGTGTATCACCTTGGGGAGGGCCTGTGCTTTTTGTTAAGAAGAAAGATGGTACAATAAAGATGTGTATAGATTACCGACAGCTGAATAAGTTAACGGTCAAGAACAAGTACCCGTTGCCGAGGATAGACGATCTGTTCGATCAACTTAAGGGTGCATCAGTCTTCTCTAAGATTGATTTAAGGTCGGGGTATCGCCAGCTCAAGGTAAAGGAGGCTGATATTCATAAGACGGCGTTTCGCACTCGTTATGGGCACTACGAGTTCTTGGTAATGCCGTTCGGGTTGACCAATACGCCGGCAGTGTTCATGGACATGATGAATCGGGTGTTTTAGCCGTACTTGGACCGGTTTTTCGTAGTGTTTATAGACGACATATTGGTGTACTCGAAATCTGATGAGGAGCATGATGCGCATCTACGTGTGGTTTTGCAGATTTTGAGGGAGAAGCAACTATTCGCAAAGTTTAGTAAGTGCGAGTTCTGGCTTAAGGAAGTAACCTTCTTAGGTCATGTGGTGTCAGCTGAGGGAATTAGAGTGGACCCTCGGAAGATTGAGGCAGTGTTAGACTGGAAACCACCTAAGTCGGTAGTAGAAATTCGGAGTTTTCTGGGTTTGGCAGGATATTACAGAAGATTTGTGGAAGGGTTTTCTTTGATTGCAGCACCGTTGACCAAGTTGCTGAGAAAAGGGGTTCCATTTGTGTGGTCAGATAAGCAACAGGAAAGTTTTGACAAGTTAAAAAGGATTTTGTGAAGCTCGGTTTTGATTTGCTGAAGCGGGAAAGAGTTTACTGATGTATTGTGATGCGTCGCATACCAGATTAGGATGTGTCTTTGATGCAAGAAGGAAAGTAGTGGCGTATGCGTCTCGGCGATTGAGACCTCACGAAGTGAACTACCCGACACATGATCTGGAGTTGGCTGCAGTGGTTTTCGCCCTAAAAATTTGGAGGCATTACTTGTATGGGGAGAAGTCTATAGTCTACACGGATCACAAGAGTTTGAAGTACCTCTTGACTCAGAAAGAATTGAATTTGAGACAGCGGAGGTGGATCGAGTTGTTAAAGGACTACGACTGCTCGATTGAATACCATCCGGGTAAGGCTAACGTAGTGGCTAACGCGTTGAGCCGCAAGGTGGTAGTGGACTTAAGAGCAATGTTTGCCCACCTTAGTCTGTATGATGACGGGAGTCTGTTAGCAGAATTGCAGGTAAAGCCGACTTGGGTAAATCAGGTTAAGGGGAAATAGCTGGTGGATGGGGTCCTAAGTGCTCGAAGGTTACAAGTGCAGAATGGTGGATTTGAGGGTTACAGCTTGAGCAGCAATGGATTTTGTCAGTGGGCTACCCCTTATGCCTAGCAAGAAGGATTCAGTCTGGGTGATTGTCGATCGTCTGACAAAATCAGCTCATTTTGTACCGGTTCGGGTTGATTACTCACTCCAAAGGTTGGCTAAGTTGTATGTAGCGGAAATCGTGAGACTGCATGGAGTGCTGGTGTCGATTATCTCAGATAGGGATCCCAGATTCACGTCAAGGTTTTGGAAAGCATTGCATCAGACGTTAGGTACAAGGTTGGATTTCAGCACGGAATTTCATCCGCAGTCAGATGGGCAATCAGAAAGGGTGATTCAGTTCTTGGAAGATATGTTAAGGGGTTGTGTTTTGGATTTCAGAGGTAGTTGGGAAGAATTTCTACTGCTGGCAGAGTTTGCGTACAATAATAGTTATCAGGCAAGTATCCAGATGGCACCATATGAAGCATTATATGGATGGAAGTGTCGTGCCCCTACGTGTTGGACAGAACTGGGTGAACGTCAGATGTTGGGTCCAGAGTTGGTTGCTGAAACAGAGGATAAAGTTAAGGTGATTCGAGCTCGTCTGAAGGAAGCTTCGGATAGGCAGAAGTCCTATGCCGATCTTAAGCGGAGGGATATAGAGTTTGGAGTGGGTGACAAGGTCTTTCTAAAAGTGTCGCCATGGAAGAAGGTGCTGAGGTTTGGTCGGAAGGGCAAGCTGAGCCATAGGTTTATCGGGCCATATACGGTGTTGAAGAGGGTAGGACCAGTAGCTTATCAGCTCGAGTTGCCATCAGATTTGAGTCAGATTCACGACGTGTTTCATGTCTCCATTCATAGGCGCTATCGTTCAGATTCGTCGCATGTTGTGCCAGTGGAGGAAATCGAGGTGAGCCCAGATTTGTCTTTTAAGGAAGAACCAGTGCAGATACTGGATCGAGATGTCAAAGTCTTACATAGGAAATCGGTTCCTTTGGTGAAAGTGTTATGGCGGAATCATGGAACGGAAGAGGCCACGTGGGAACCAGAGGATGTGATGCGACAGCAATTCCCTCAACTCTTTTGACCAGGTAATTTCGAGGCCAAAATTATTTTTAAGGGGGTAGAACTGTAACATCCTTAAATCGGGGTCTTGCATTTACGTGTGTTTGCATGTGATAGTATGGTTGTGGTGCTAGTCTAGGGTGTTTTAGGGGCTAGGCATGAGCCAGGAATAGGCTAGAGCCTTGTCAAAAAATTTTGGTTTTGGAGACTTGGAAGGGGGAGCTAAGAGGGTTAGGTGTTAAGGGAAATTATTGGAGTGCTTTGACACAAGTATTCCAGTGGTAAAGTGGCAAGGGAGGCGCCACTTAGGCACAAGGGGGAGTGACGCCACATGCAAGTGGGAGAGCCTTGGTTCGAGCTGCAGGAATTCCTTTCTGCTTATTCTTTTTGACGCCAGGACTTGGAGGCGGTGTTCTCAAGATGGACTCTGGTGGATAGCTGTTGAAAGAGTCAACAGATTCAAAGGAGTGGTGGGGAGAAGTTGTAGGAGTTTGACTCATTCAAATCTTTTTGAATGAGTGGTCAGGAGAAAATTGAGGAGATGGGCATGGGAGCTTAGAGTTGGCTGAATGTCAAACTCTAGGGGAGGAGGAGGAATCGATTTGGATAGCTTAGAGGGGGGTGCCGAATTTCAATAGACAACTTAGGAGAGCATTTTCGGCTAGGCACTCTCTTGTTTTGTGGCAAACCGAAATACCCCATTGTTGCCTTTTCTCTCAAGTACCAAAATCGAAGCATTCCTTAAAGCCTTCTCTTCTTTTTCTATCTTTGGTTTTGCCGAAACTATAATATCCTCTACTCTTTTTCTTCATTTTATTTGTTCAAAACCGAAACCAAAACTAGTCCCCTCTCAATTGACTTCTTTTCTTTTCTCTCAATCCCTCTTTTGTGCTGAAATACATAAATCTTTCTTCTCTTCTCATCTTAGTCATAGCCGCGTCTGGTACTCATCATTCTTTCTCTTTTCATCCACATCTTGTGATAGCCGAATACCCTAGTCACTCTCACTTATTTCTCTCAATCTCCTTAAGAGCCGAAACTACTTCTTCTCTTCATCACTGTTAGGCCGAAACTATTTTCTCCTCTCCATTTCTTTGGTTCGAGATCAAGCATCATCAACGTTCGTTTTGTGCTGATTTCTTTTGGGGGGTTAATCGAATCTCCTGTTCAGGTTGGTAGCGATTGTTTCTGGTTCTTTATCCTTCTCTTTCGAGTTTTCTTGCCAAAGCCGAAGGCTATTTGGTTTCTGTGTGTGGGTGTTTGGCCGATTGTAGGAAGGAGTGTTGCCGCATTCTTTTGATCTCCGGGATTCGTTTGGCTTGTGAATCAAGCCTAAAAGCTTCAAGATTTGTCGATCTAGGTAAGGGCCTTAGCCTAACTCGTTAATCTCTTTGGTTTGTTTTCTCTGCTTTGATTCAGTTGGTGACTAAGGTGTGTTATGGACTCGAATGCTAATCAAGCGTTAGGAGGGGTTGGATCTGAGACCCCAGCCCCTAAATTCAAGAAGAGGGTTGTATCTGCGGTTTGCGATTGGCCACCTGGGTGTGGACCAGCATCAGAACAGGAGAGTAGGCAAATAGTAGTAGTGTCGATTAACGACAGTGCTGACGTAAAAAGCGTAGTCTTGTGAGAAACCAGGTGTGTAACTCTTAAACACTTCATTAGTTAATATGTTTATCATGTATGTTGTCAAAAGCCGGAATAACTTTGCAATCGATATGTTACCCTTGTGGGTAAAAGCGAGGACTCCGGGTAAGTCCACTTGTTTGGCTAACGTTAAATGCCTATGTAAATCTGAATATGCCATGCCATGTGATTTTTGTATGTTAAGCATGATTGTTATGCCATGAAAAGTATGATCATACAGTTGGGTATGATGAGAGGAGGGGGAAGGCATGATTCTAGACTGTCACCAGTGGTTTTGACCACATATATACATATTATTTGTGACTACGGTCACCAGTGGTTTTGACCACATATATACATATTTTTTGTGACTACGGTCACCAGTGGTTTTAACCACATATATACATATTATTTGTGACTACGGTCACCAGTGGTTTTGACCACATATATATTATTTGTGACTACGGTCACCAGTGGTTTTGACCACTAGTGGTTTGGTACCACACGGGGTAGATACAGGAGTTTCGGATGGTTAGATTTGGGTTGCATGACACGCATATTAGCTTGTGAAACTGTGTAAGGGCATCAATATTTTCGGGATGGGGATTTATACACTGAGTCTCGGTGACTCACCCCTTCCTTTACATTTTGCAGATGAATCATAGATCGCGGATACGGAGCTGGGGCGGACTCGAGGTGGCCATGCACAATATTTCGGGTTTTTGTTTTGAACTATCATTTCGATTTTTACTTTGCTTTAAATTTGATTTTGGGTTGTAATAAGGCCACTAACTTTTATTTTGGGGTTTATTTATCTGCTTTGAATTTACATTATATTTTGCTTAAGTTAAACAAAACGGCATGCCTAATAATCTATTAATGAATGTTTTCTAAACTTTTTACAAAGTATCGGGATTTTCCAAAACTTCACCATCGGGTAACGACAAACAAGTAGTAACAACAAGCTAACTCAATTTTCTGTAAAACTAAGTTTACTTTAAGACTAAATGCGAAACGGTTTTTTTTAGCATTATTAATCAAACTAGTTCGGCTTTTCATAAAATCATAAGTTTTCCTAAAATGAGAGACGACAACTTGTTTTCAATAACATTTCTTCACAAAATTTAATCAACCACTTTTTTTCTTTAATAATGGTTTTCCCTGTGACATGCTGAATTTGGTCGTAGCGTGTTGACCGGGTTTGGGGTGTTACACTGACTTCAGATCATAGTAGACAATACTACCTCTTCTTTTCCATTTAGACAACTTACAATGACTATCCCAGAACATTCGTTCATAGACGCTATTCACTAGTGAATTCTTACTTTTGGCGGATTTCCATATAGAGTTGAATACCAATAGTATACCAATAAAATAACTTTCTATTGCAATACCCAACACAACTCATATATATAATGTATTAACAACTCATTCAGAAGACTTCATCCCAACTCTTATTGCAAAACAGAACAATACCCAAACTAATAGATTACACAAATACCAGATAATTCTAGAGTAGAAACATGATATTATTCAGATATGACAGATAGCAAAAAATCATATTTCCCACCCCTACATCTCATAAACAAAATCAGACCAATGAACAATTATATATCTCCTATCTATGAGAATACGCCCATATTCCAAACTAACCGATGATCACGATGGATAACCTATTTGAGAACCTAGATTTATTCAATGGTATCACAAAACTATTCGAACCACAATAACCCCAGACAGACCATATCCTTATCATAACTTATCAAAGTACGCCACCAGGGCCAAATAGGATGCTCCACACATGTAACATACATTATACGCCACAAGGGCAACATACGAAATACGCCATAAAGGCTACATATAGAATATGCCACAAAAGCTAACAGAATGCCACAAGGGCTAAATAATGCCACAAAGGCCAAACCAGAATGCCAGAAAGGCCAAATAAAAATGCGCCACAAAGGATAACAAAATGCCACCCAAGCACCCCATGAAATGTCGTGTTTGCGATATGGATTTGCTAAACTCACATCGCGTAAGGTTTGCCTATCATCACCCTAAGACACGCGGAGAACCCCAATCGATAAATACGACTCATCCACCCTTTCTAGAATGTGCCATTACCATGGACTTTCTTCATAATTATAGTATTGAAATTCGTGTTTATTGTCCTGACGGACTTCATCGAATATCACCCCATCCTACTTAGTGGAATTTAACAAGTGTCGCTCATTTCAAAACTTGTCCTTCTTAATGGCCTAAAGATTTCAAGAGATACATAAATGACCATCTCGCATAATGGATTTTAGACTAGTAAATCTAGTTGGTTCCTAACCAAGTCATTTTACAACCCAACTAGCACAATAATTCAGACAAACAAGGTGTACTATACCTTTGTCGGTCACTCATACCATAATCACCTTTTTGCTTAACAAAATCTTTTTCTTAATATAGAAAAATAACTTAAGATGGAATCTCCACTTTCTTACCCAGCGGTTACTATACCCCCACTACTATTCACCAAAATACTGTAACATGGTAGATTACACTATGCTAGACAGATAACTTCACGAATCTACGCCTAAATCTTGGATCCTCTAGACTTGGGGTGTGACATAGCGTGTCTCCTTGGGGTGCTCTGGTTCTATTTGTGAAAAGAATGATGGAACGATGAGGTTTTGTATTGACTACAAGCAATTGAACAAAGTCACCATAAAGAATAAATATTTTTTTGCCTCGTATTGATGACTTGTTTGATCAGTTGAAAGGGGATACCGTATTTTCAAAGATTGACCTTCGATCAGGTTATTATCAGCTCACAGTTAAAGAGCCAGATGTATCGAAGACTGTTTTTAGGACATGATACGGACACTAGAAGCTCTTAGTGATGTTGTTCAGCTTGACTAATTCCCTAGTCACATTTATGGATCTGATGAATTGGGTATTTCAGTCGTACTTGGATAGATTCGTTGTTGTATTTATAGACGATATATTGATATACTCAGAATGA
The DNA here is from genome assembly GCA_025698515.1 of Gossypium sturtianum. Classification (NCBI taxonomy): domain Eukaryota; kingdom Viridiplantae; phylum Streptophyta; class Magnoliopsida; order Malvales; family Malvaceae; genus Gossypium; species Gossypium sturtianum. Next base: position 45,308,002 of record CM046948.1, read on the forward strand.
AAATGAAGATGCTCAGCATTTGAGAACAATTTTGTAGACTCTGCGGGAAAAACAATTGTATACGAAATTCAGTAAGTGTAATTTTGGCTACAAGAAGTTGAATTTCTGGGTCATGGGATTTTCGCAGAAGGTATCCAAGTTGACCCGAGCAAAATCATAGTAGTTGTGAACTAGAAACCCCTAAAGAATATTGTAGAGGTATGCAATTTTCTGGAACTGGTCGGGTATTATAGATGGTTTGTTAAAGGTTTCTCAATGATCGCCTCACCATTAACGAAACTATTATGGATGAATGTCAGTTTTATCTCGATAGAAAAGTGCCAACAGATTTTTGATCAGATGAAAGTTATGTTAATAGAAGCTCTAGTGCAGAGTCAGCCTGAATCTGAGAAGGAATTCATTGTTTAGAGTGATGCTTCACTTAATAGATTGGATTGAGTTCCGATGTAGGACGAAAAAGTTATAGCTTATACTTCTCGACAACTTAAACTACATAAGAAGAACTATCCTACTCATGATCTAGAATTAGTTGTTGTTGTGTTTGCTTAAACAAATCTGGTGACATTATTTATATGGAGAGAAGTGTCATGTGTACACCGATCATAAAAGCCTAAAATATCTTATGACACAAGAATAATTGAATCCGAGACAGCAAAGATGGCTTGAATTATTAAAAGATTACGACTTGATTATTGATTACCATCCGTGCAAAGCAATTTTGGTCGCTGATGCGTTGAGCCAAAAATCTTTGTTCGTCCTACAAGAAATTGAGTTTAAATTTGGTGATAATTTCTTTTTGAAAGTTTCTCATTGGAAGAAAATTCTAAGTTTATGTGAAAAAGGGAAACCCAATCTAAGATTTATTGGGCCTTACGAAGTTCTTGAAAGAATTGAATTTTGTTTCAAAATATTTCTTTATTTAGCCAAACTAGAGCAAATCTTGGATTAAATTTAGAAGGTGGATCTAATAGGGATGAGATGTTGAAAGGGGGACCACATGTATTTTTTGACCAACAAGCAATGGGTTAGGGTAGTGCTATTGAGGAAAACCCTATTGAGATGATAGATGGAAAGAAAAAACCAATAAGGGATGAGATTTCTTCTACTTGTCTAGTTAGGTTGAATATGGGGAGTGGGGATGTAGGGTAGTTGTAAAATCGACCCACGAAATTTTTGGCTGAGCCTGCTGTACAGGCCAACCAGTCCCAATAAAAATCTTATGCTGGAACATCTGTGGCTTGGGGAATCCACGGATAGTTTGTTAACATCAACATTTGTTGAAGACTTTCCATCCCCATGTAGTCTTTTTCATTGAGAGTAAACTACAAGGTTCTTGTATATGTATGATTCATGGAAAACTTTGTTTTAATAATGACATTGATGTAAGTTTGGAGGGTTTTAGAAGAGGGCTTTTTTTGGCTTCATCTTAGCTAAAATTTCTCAATGTCAAGGATAGTAGCGGGCGATGTTAATTTAATTGCCTACTATTTCGAAAAATAAGGGATCAATGATAGTCATCTCGCTAAGTTACTAAAAAAGAATGTTAATTTTGAATGGTTTGAGAAATGTCAACAAAGTTTTGAGAAGTTGAAGACGATGTTAACTGAGGCACCAATACTAACACAATCCGAATATGGAAAAGATTTTGTAGTACTCAGTTACGTGTCTCAAAACAGTTTAGGATGTGTAGTGATGCAAGAAGGTAAATTGATTGTATAAGCTTCTCAATAACTCAAACCACATGAGAATAATTATCCTACTCATGACTTGGAATTTGCAGCCATAGTTTTTGCTTTAAACATTTGGAGGCACTATCTTCACGGTGATAGATGTCACATCTTTATCAATCACTAGAGTTTGAAGTATTTGCTCATGTAGAAAGAATTGAATGTAGGACAGCGCAGGTGGCTTGAACTACTTAGGAATTATGATTTGATCATTGATTATCACTTAGGAACAACCAATATCGTGACCAACGCTTTGAGTCAGAAGTCCTTGTCCATTTTATAATCTATGAATGAGAATTTGACCTCAGAGTGCAATGGTTCTATTTTAATGGAATTGAGAGTTAAACTAATGTTCCTTTAAAGAATTCGACAATTCAGAGGTATTATAACCTCCCAAACCTGACCTAGACATTTTGGCTAAATCTTGAAGGCTACGTTGGCCACCGAAATGGCACAGAAAAACTTCCGTAATTTTAAAAAATATATTTAAAACCATTTTCCTTTTTATTCAAAACAAGTGAATTTGGATATTTGTCCTTATTTAGCGAAAACATGTCAAATTTAAGAAATCAAGTATCTTTAGAATTTCCTTTGTAAAGATCATTCATTCCAAAAACTAAATTGTATTTTATCTAAAACTTATTTTCATTGTCACAACAGAAAAGAGTGATTTTGTATGATTTTATTAAAAACCAAAATTCATGCATGATCTTATCAAATACAAATTTATGCAGTTTTTAAAACTTAATGTCAGGCAAATCGAAATAATAATCCCCAAAATAAAGTTTCATGCCACAATCTATAAAGAAAAATATTATAGTCCTAAAAATAATCAGTATAATGAAGTTTAAAGTATTTAAAATTAAAAACATCACAGAAGCTCTTCCGATAGCCGCGTCCAAGTCCTAACCTCGGGGGTTATCTGTAAAATCAGAAAACTAAAGGGGGTGAGATATAAAGTTCAGAGTGAGTCGAAGTCAATAGTGCTATCAAAATAGAGTTCATAAATCTCAAATGTATGCTTATGATTTACAGAAAACATTACATTTAAGGAAAAATTCATACCCATACTCTATTACACACCATAAGAGTTCCCCAAAACTTGTTCCATCCAATAACACACTAGATTGTGGTTAAGCCACCAAAATTGCAAATAAATTGCCATAATTGCAGAAAAGCTACCAGAAATGTGATCATGCCACTAGAATTGTAGATAACTATCAAAATTATATGATTAAACCACCAGAATTACAGATAAACTGCTAGATCTTCCTCTTTCAATCATACCAAATCCATATGCAATACAAAATGGCATTTCATGCATTTCAGTATCAAAATTAGTTCGGTAACAATATCAAAATCAATTCGGTAACAGTATCAAAGTTAGTTCAGTTATAATATTATTATATATGCCACACGTTCAGTGTAACGAAAATAGTTGGCATGTGTAATCATTCTTTCAGAGTATCAGTAATGATAAAAATTATTAGCACATTTGACAACATTAAGCAAACATGGTCATGTGTGATCTTCACTTGAATCATGAGTCCAATTGGCCAATCACAGTAACACTTTCCACATTTGATCGAATTGATAAAACATGGGAATATACTTTTCAATTTCAAATAAATCACACAAACATTACCGCTTAAGACCCACACCTTATTTGACACATTCAATTAATAATATATCTAGTCAACAATACTCTGATCTGAACTTGAACAATTGAAGAAAAGAATCTGATTTCCTATTCTGATATAATCCCTTACCTCAATCATCTATCAATAGATCTAAACTGATAACACCCCTATGGTTTAAGTCCGAGTCGATCTCCTTCTAGGACCATACCTTAAACAATATAACACACATGACATACATATTAAGACCGGCTAACACAATTGATAGGTTCAGCCAAAGCTTTGAAAGATTAATATTTCAAACCTGAAAAGAATACACTTACTCTTTACCAATATCAATAGATTCTAACAAATATATACTGAGTTGAGGATTTGGGAAGATCTAAAAGAAAGATGAGAGAATGAGAGAAAAATAACGGTGGCTAGCAATGACGACATGGCGGTGTTACAGCAACATGTGGTAGAGGTCCGAGGGTGGTGCGGCGATGGGGAAGGAAATAAGAAAAGGAAGAGACTGTGGTATGGTGGTGGTTGATTGCGGAGTGGTGGTGGCTAGAAGAGATTAAGGTGGCGACAAAAAAGAACTATAGTTGTTCAAATTGAGGAGGAGAGAAAAGAAGGGAAGAGAGAAAAGATAGAGAGAGAAAAATGAATTCATTTCCTAAGTTACATGGGATGGCTAGCAAGTCAAAGGGAAAGGAAAAAAGCAATGAGTGAAACACGGGAAAGAAAAGGAAAGGAAGGGGAACAAGGGGAGAGAAAAAGGGGATAAAAAAGGAAAGAAGGGAAAGGTAAGGGAGGAAAAAATCTCCCTTGCATGACAACTAAAATTGTGCAGCAATGTGGTTTAACCAAGGTATTAATGTCGAAAAAAATAAAAATAGGAGAGGGGGATTCAAATGTGGGTCACTTGGGTAGTTATGCTTGTTCTCAACCTCTAGGCTAATATTCATTTTATTATATAAGTGCTCACAACAAATAAATATAAGTCAAGACATGAGCAAATTGAATAAGATCAAAAGAAATGAATTAATAAGATTTGTGGGACCAATGAGAATTGAATTCACGACCTCTTGTAGCATTAGGAGTCTCTTAAGCAACTACTCCAAGCTTCAAGGTTTCTCTACCCTAGAGTTTCCAAAAATACTAAACGAACCCGACTTTAGTCAAAGGCCCAAATAACAAGAAATAGTTTTCCAACACAACCATCAAACTCAAAAAAAAATTATAACACCCAGATTGGTGCGTGAAAGGTATGATGAAATGCTTGAAGCTAAGTAAAAACTAGTTTAAAATGGGCAAACTAGTGATTTTAATGTAAGAAAAGATGAGAGTTTATACTTTCAAAAATGGTTATGTGTTCTAAATGATTCCAATCTAAGTGAGACATTCTTCAAGAGGCTCACTATAGTACTCGTATGATGCATTTGGGTAGTAGCAAGGTGTATAATGATTTGAAAATGTTCTACTAATGGCCAAACATGAAAAAGGATATAATCGAATATGTGACCTAGTGTCTAGTGTGCCAGCAAGTAAAAGTCAAACATCAGGTTCCCTTAGGACTATTACAACCTATAACGATTCCTGAATAGAAATGGGAGCAGGTTACGATGGACTTCGTGGTTGGGATACAATTATCACCAAAAACTAAATACTTAATTTTGTTAACTATCGATAAGTTGACGAAATTTGCCCCTTTTATCCTAGTAAAAGTTGATTACTCATTAGAAAAATTAGTTGAATTGTATATTTCCGAGATCGTGAGGTTACATGGAGTGCCATAGTCCATCATTTCAGATAGGGATCCAAAATTTTCCTCCAAATTTTGGGGTAATTTGCATGAAGTATTAGACACTAAATTGGATTTCAGCATAACATTTCACTGATGGCCAATCTAAACGAGTAATTTAGATACTTGAAGATATGTTGTGAAGCTGTGCGATTGAGCTCGAAGGAAGTTGGGAAAGATTCCTACCTCTAGTAGAATTTGCATATAATAATAACCACCAATCGAGTATCAAAATGACACCCTACGAAGCTTTGTATAGTCGTAAATGTCAAACTTCTCTATGTTGGACAAAATTGAGTGAAAGTAAACTGATTGGAATTGATTTAGTTTAGGAAACTAAAGATAAAGCCAATTATTTGAAATCATTTGAAAGTTACTTCGAGTAGACAAAATATTATGCTGATTTAAAAAAAAAAGAAATTGAGTTTGAATTTGGTGATAATGTCTTTTTTCAAAGTTTCTCATTGGAAGAAAATTCTACATTTTGGTGAAAAAGGGAAATTTTGTCTAAGATTTATTTGGCTTGGAACATCTGTGGCTTGGGGAATCCATAGGCAATTCGTTAAATTTAACATTTTTTGAAGACTTTCCATCCCCATGTAGTCATTTTCATTGAGACTAAACTACAAGATTCTTGTATATGTAAGATTCATGGAAAACTTGGTTTTAATAATGACATTGATTTAAGTTCGGAGGGTTTCAAAGGAAAGCTTAGTGTGCGTTGAATGAATAATTGTACTATTAATCTTCTAAGTTTTTCTAAAAATCCTATTGATTTGGACATAGTTGAGGATGTTGATAGGCGATCGTAGCGGTTTACAAGTTTTTATAGAGTATCAGAGGAGTGGAATCAAAATCAGTCTTGGAATTTGTTGCATTATCTTAGCCAAAATTTCTCAATGGCGTGGCTAATAGTAGGTGATTTTAATGAAATTTCCTACTCTTTTTAAAAATATAGGGTCGATTAAGAGAGGAACGAAAAATGGAAGATTTTTGGTTGGCTTTGGAAGATTCGGATCTCTAGGACATTGGGTTTATTGGTAAATGATGCATGTGTGAGTGTTGTCTTCTGGATTCTAATAGTAGGGAATGGCTTGATAGAGGGGTTGCAAAATCTAGCTGGAGGAATGACTTTCCTGATGCTTCGCTTCATCATTTGCTACATACTATTTTAGACCGTTGCCCATTTTATTGACACAGGGTTTCATGTTGATAGTGCAATATTTCTCTCAAACAATGATAGGTGCCATTTTGAAGCAAACTGCATTCTAGAAGCAAATTGCGAGGAGGTATGGCGATTATGGAACTCTAGTGCTGGGGAGATCCCGAATCGATTGTCAATATAATGGAAGGGCTTAGAGTGTGGAGTCAGTGGTTTTGGGCAAATGCGGAACATAATATGCAATATTTGGAATGTCGTCTTGTGAATTTAGTTGGTTTGGGTCCAAAATTCCAAAATTGAAATTATTGATTTAAAATTGGGAGATATTGGAAACACAAAAATATATAGACTTTTTCAGCACCTTTTGAGCTCTAATTCATGCAGTTTCGTAGTAGTTTTTGTCGAAATTCATACTTTAATTATAAAATAATTAATTTGCACTTAAATTATTAACATATTGAGTTTTAATTATTTTTATAACAAATTTTCACAAATTTGGTTTATTTTCGTCAATTTTGCACAAAAGGTGAAAATTGACTCGGCAGCCACATCAAAAGGCTTGAACCGTTAGGGCAATTTTCTACATCAAGTGAATCGAGAGCAAGCCTAATTATTTTCCATCCAAGGACGGTCCAATAATGATTATTATACGTCTTTTATAATTAATTTTGATTTAAAAATTAATTTGGTTAAAATTTAATTATAAGCCTGAAGAAGAAAGTGGCCCAATTGTGCTAAGTAAAAGAGGACTGATCCATAATGCTGTAATTAGTGATGTTATTTAATAAAATGAGTTTACCCTTGTGGTCGTTTTATGTTAAAAAAAAAAGAAGAAAAGAGGACTGATCCAACAAGAAGGGGGCAGCCCAAAACGTCCATATAGCTGACCCAATCAGCTGATTTTCACACTTGTAAAACAACCCTTGAACTTCTCCTAAATTCCATTCAACCCCTTCCACTTTTCATGCCTTTTACTTTTTGCCCCAAGCTAAAAATATCAAATTTGAATCACTCAAACTTGATCAATGCATGGTTGGCCAAGGGATAGGGAGTGGTTGATATTTCTTCGCTATTTTTAGCAGCCAAATCCACCTATATATACCCCTCTTCCCTTTTTTATCCCTCACTTCACACATCTCTATCTCACTCACTTTCTCTCTTTAACTTTTCTTTGTGGCCTTTAAATTCCTTTCTTCCCTTGCAGAATTCCCCTCTTAGAAAATAGCTTGCACGCTTGTTGGAGTAGTAGCAATAAAGTGTTCGTGAAGGCCTTTGATCATTAGAATGAGTAAAGAAGAGAGGAGCGCACTAGTCTGGCTTTGGAAAACCTGTAACACCCTGTACTCGGCCTGGTCGCCAAGCCCGAATATTCGGATGCCACACCACCGTCTCATATTATACACTACAAGTAAAAGCTCATTCTAAATGAAACGTCTTTCATAGTATCATTCGTATAGGTTCTTGACCGAACATATTCTTATTTATCAATTATACATGCTGAACATACATCAACAGCTTTTAAATTAATAATCAAACATGCATAAGGTCCATTTAACAAAATCTCAAAACTATCATGTAGGTATCGATACTGACACTAGGGTATCGATATTTTTGTCAAGCGGTCTTGATACCACCTGCAAAAACGATACCAAACATGCATTCTATTTCTCGATTGAAAACCCAAAGTCTCAAAAATTATCAGTACCTGTCATGAAATATTGATACTTTAACCCCGAGTATCAATACTCGAGCAAAAGTATCATTACCAAATCTCTATTCTGACTTCCTACACATCTCAAACCATAGAGGTATCAATTTTAAAACCCGATAATTGATACCTCTGCTCCAGACCTCAAAAATGAAACATACATAAGCAATTAATCCATTCCAATTTAGTTCTTAAACATCATACATCAATTACTTCAACAATTAATCATTCAACGGCCTAATTAACAGTTTAATATCGCAATATCATATTCGAGCGAGTAACGTCAATCCCTCATCATGTTCATGAACTATAGCATAACAATAAAATGTAATCCTTATAAACCGAAAAAAAAACTAGCAAAATGTCTAGAAGTTAACATGGCTATTTACAAGTCTACCACATTTCTTCATTCCCCAAAATGTAAATAAATGTAGAACACATCCGAAATAAAAAATAGACTTGCTTGGGTCAACCTCGGAACCACACCGCTCACACCAGTACACAACTAATTTGCAATGGTTTAAAAGGAGTGGGTGAGCTTAACAAGCTCAGTGAATGCCTAGAGCAACTGCCATGAAAACAATTCATCAAGAATTAATGAAACAACCATATAGCACAACCTTGACATCTCCAACTTTAGTGTCATAATAAACTTACTCATGCATTGTTTTCTAGTTCTTTTACATGATAAACATATTCACTTTTAAGCATATACCATATTACACATATAATCAGCTAACATACAAGTATATATCACCATACTCATAAATCTCATCACGTTTGAGCATATGTCACATTACTAGTAAAATCACATAACATTCAAGCATATACCACAATATTCTAAAACATCTTTATAGATAATTTTCATAATACTCACATGTAATAGAAACACATATCATAATACACACATATTCATAAGTTAAGATAATTTTATATTTGAGCAACGAAACATGAAAGTGAGCTCTATCATCACTCATTGGATACACGGATCTCTGACACACCAAACATAGACTCATAAATTCAAACATGTCCCAAAAGTGAAGCATAAAGCTAACACTCTCCTTATTTCCCCTCTCATGTCCCATTGAACGGAGCTTAGCTCACATTCCCTTTTCCCTCCAACATGTCCCAAGGCCTCAACGCCCAAAAATCACCGTACATATAGGTGAGTACTCACAATCCTATGGCATGCCAACTATATCCAACAGTTTCAATAATCACAAGGCCAAAATATCTGAAATCAAACACATATGTAACAACCCGATTTTAGCTAAATCAGAATAGTGGTTTTGGAACCACAAATCTGATGTTAGAAAATTATTTTAATATTATTTTTGGTGTTTAAAGCATGATAGTATGTATCAATGAAAATTTTGTGAGCTAATTTTATTGTTTAATTGCTCAATTTGAGAAAAAAGACTTAATTGCGTAAAATGCAAAAGTTGCATTCTATTTGTTAAAGGTGTTTAATTGCTATGCTTTATTAAACCAAAGGTCTTTATGATGATATTAGACCATTGGTAGTGTAAGTGGACAATTATGGCCATCCATTATATTTTTATATATGTTTATAATTAAGGTTAATTTTGGTATTTGATAAATAATGTTAATATTAATAAAACAAAAGAAAATTTTGTTCATATTATCAGCATTTTGAATTGAAAATAAAAGGAAGAAGAAAGCCATTTAGGGCTTGAGATATTCGGCCAACTCTAAGCTTTATTAAGGTACGATTTTAGCTCGATTTTTTATGATTTCTATTTTTTTTGTAATCGTTGCTTCGTGTTCTAGCTAGCCCGTACCTTTAATTTCAAAACTGTTAAAGATTTTAAGTGTTACCATTGATGAGTTTATGTGTTCTTTGGTGTTTGAAGATGAAATATGAATTTTTTATGATAGTTTTACATGTTTTGTTAAGTGATTTTTGATGAAAATGTATAATAGGGATTAAATTGTGAAATATGCAAATTGAGTGGTTAAAATGTGAAATAAATGAAAGTTTTGGGCTGCTAGGGACTTATATGTAATTCGGCCAAGCTTGGGTTTATTGAAAATATGTGAATTTTGTGTATTTGTGAAATAGGGGCTAAATTGTTAAAAGTGTAAAAGTTTAGGGGCTAAAGTGCAAATAGGCATAAATCTATGTTTTGGACTAAATTGAATGAGTGGTTGATTAAAGAATTTAATTTTGAATATATTGAGATCAAGAATAGAGGAATCCAAAATTAGATCGGGGGAAAGGCAAGATTATCGAGTAATTGACTCATTTCACCGTTTCCGTACTAGAGGTAAGTTCGCATGTGGTAATTTCATTAGAAATATATGTTAAATGCTTTGATATTGCATAAACTGTGTTTATGAGATACGGATAATATTTGAATTGTGAATACGCCTCTACGGATATGTTCGACGATGAAATCGACAAGTGTAAATTCTCGGTTGAACCTTAGGAATAGTTTAGGATGCTAGTGACATGTCATTAGGTTATTGTGTTGGCTTCGGGCCACGATATCGGCATTACGGGTGCGAGTGATACCTTGATTTGGCTACGGGCCATGGTATAGGTACTCTGGGATAAGTTACCTTGATTTGGCTTCGGGCCATTGTATAGGTACTTATCGATTGAGATTCTTGAGTATCCGACTTCTATTCCAAATGGTTCAACGGGTAAATGAATGATGTGGTTGAGAAAGAGGTTAGTACGAGAGCGATCTAATGCGTCTGAAACTGTTCGAGTATTAAATAGAGAAAGTTCGATGAGATGGTATTTCATCATGTTTTGAGACATGAGAAAGGTTTGTAGTTAATGTGTATATGGTGTTGTTATGTATAATTGGTTCATTTGTATTTATATGATGAATTAAGTTATTCACATACGAGCTTACTAAGCTATGAAGCTTACTTTGTGTTATTTTTCTATGTTTTATAGTGAATCAAGGCTAGCTCGGATTCGGGAGTCATCGGGAACATCATCACACTATCAAACATCTAATTGGTACTTTTGAGTGGTGTATATATGGTATATGGCATGTATAAGCTAGGTGTGGTATTTTGGTTTTGTTTATAGCCATGAGAGTTGGCTTGTTAATGATGATAATATTGATGTGTGTTTAACTATTAGAAATGGCTTGTAAATGTATAAGTTTTGGATGTATATATATAGCCATGAGTGATGGCTCATTTTAGTATGTTTTGGCATGAATGTGCTTATGGTTTTAGAGTTGCCCAACTAGTTATATTTTGAATTTGGTAATTGATCTATAAGGTGTGATTGGAGGTGGTAATTTTAGTAGTTATGTGCTTGTGAATTGTGCTTGATGATATAAGTGTGGAATGGTTATTTGATTGAACTGTATATGTGAATTTAGGTATGAAATTAGAAGGCATATTATAGCATATTTGAGATTGGTATTGATGGTAATTGGCTGCCTATTGTATGATGAAATGGTACAATTTTTGTTGTTTAGGAGAGCATGAGTAAGGGTGGCAAATTGGCCTTGCAAATGGCCTATTTTTTCCACACGAGCAGAGAGACGGGCGTGTGTGCGACACACGGTCATGCTACACGCCGTGTGTCCCCTGGTGTTGAAATTAAAATCAAGTCAGTAGGCTCCACACGGTCTCACACACGGGCGTGTAATATCCTGGGTTAGGGGCTATTTTGTTATGGCATTGTTTACATGTTATTGGCCTGCTATGTTGTTGTTTTTGATGTTTTGAGGCTTAGTTGTAAGCTAGGTGTAAGCCTGAGAGGTAGGAAAAATTTTAGTTTTTAGGCTTAGGTGAGAGGAGCTGAAGAAGCTGGGGTTAATAAGTATTCTTTGGTGAATTTTAGCACAAGAAAGGAGCTGGTGGAGTGGCAAGCTAGGCGCCACTAAGAGCTTGGATTGGCGTCACTTGCGGGAGGGAGAGGTCCGTGTTCAAGCCTGCAGAATGCCCACTTTTGCTTCCATTTTGTGGCATGGAGGAGGAGAAGTTGTTGGCAGTTCAAACTTTGTCATAGACCAAGTCAACCCACTTGAATGGTGGGTGGAGAGTGAATTTAGGAGGAGACTTGTTCAAAATGATTTGAATGGGTGGTTGTGAGTGTTTGGGGAAGTGATGGCCGAATATTGGAGAGATTTTTGGGGAGTGGGACGGGTTGGTAGTGTGGGAATGGGGGTGCAGAAATTCACTTGGTATTTTGGGTGTTTTCGGTCAAAAAAATTTGTAAGCCAAATTCTCCTTTTGTCAAAAACCTAGCCGAATTTTCTTCCAAAGTAAGTCTCTCATTTTACTTCTTGAAATCGGAAGACCAAACTCCTATAGCTTGCCGAAAGTTGCTTGTTTTCTTTGTGTATTCTTTGTTAGCCGAATGCTCTTGAGCCTTCAAACTTTAATCTCTGTTATTCACTTTGGCCGAACCCTCCCACTTCTTTTACTTGTTGTTCATTTGTGTTGAGCCGAAACTAGCTTCTCTCTTTCTCTCATACTCTCTTTTTCTTCTCTCAATACCCTCTTGCCGAAACTCTATTCCCATTCCACACTTTCTTTCTTTCTTTCTTTCTTTTTTTTTCTCTCACTCAAAGCCGAACATAGGTGTGTTAAACACCTTGGCCGAATCTTCTTTTCTTTTGCTTAATGTGTTAGCCGAATTTCCCCTCTCTCCTAGTGGTGTTCATCTTGGCCGAATCCTAGAGGAGTGTTAATCTTGTTGGGGTTTGTTTTCAATCGATTGGAGTTAGGTAAGTGCTTGGCCGAATGGCCATTTCTCCTCTCTCTTGTGCTTTATCGTTTTGGTTTGGTTAAGAGCCGATTTTGGGTTCGGTTGAAAGGAGTTAATCTTTTATTAATCATTGCGTTATAGGGCCTTTGGATTTTGGAAGCAAGCAAGAGAGTCTTCTTTCTCTCGTTAATCGTTGGTAAGTGGTGGCAAGAGTTGATGTTATCAAGTCTATTCTCTTAGTTCTCGTTTAGTCAAGTTACAGGAGATTAATATTTCTTCTTAATAGGGTGTGACGTTTGCTTTAGGAGGAACCATTGTTGGTTCGGGTTTGGTAGAAAACCAAATCAAGTGTAAGGTAAGGGTTAGCGTTAACCCTCTTGATTTATTTGGTTTTGGTAGAAGGGTATAAGTGACTAATCTATGTTTGGCCGATCATAGGAGCAAGGTATTCGAGGGCCTTAGATCGATTCGTTGAGTTTAAAGCTTGTGTTTGAACAGTGTGTAAATTAACACACATTGTATACTTAGTAATATGTTTAATAAACACGATTGCCCTTGTAAGACCAAAAGCGGTATGATGATCGATATGATACCCGATGGGGTATGTACACGGATTCGGGTAAGTCCGTTTCATTACGAGATCTGTAGTGATATATGATATCATAATTTATGGTGTATGTATTATGAGATGCCATATTAAGCATGTGAGTATGATTGCATGATTTGCACGATTTGCATTAGTATGATATGTTATTGGGTGATGTGAGAGGAGGGGGAATATGATATCCGTGTCTTTGGGACACACGAGAGGTTTGGCACCTCGGTGGTTTGGTACCACAGATTGATTATTGTGACTTTGGGTCACCAGAGGTTTGGCACCTCAGCGTCTCGTCCCAGTGGCTTAGCACCACAGTGGGTTGGTCCCACGGTTGATATTACGGGATTGACGCCAGTGATTTGGTATCACACGATGGGTTGGCCCCATCATTGGAATCGTGACTTCGGTCACCAGTGATTTGGTATCACATTCGTGTCTTTGGGACACCAGAGGTTTGGCACCTCATAGCGTCTCGTCCCAGTGGCTTCGTACCACAGTGGGTTGGCCCCACGGATGATAATCTGGGATTGGCGCCCGGTGATTTGGTATCACACGATGGGTTGGCCCCATCATTTGGATTCTTCGTGACTTTGGGTCACCGGTGGTTTGGCACCACACTTATGGATATCGTGACTTTGGGTCACGGTGGTTTGGCACCACCCGGTGGTTTGGTACCACACGGGGTAGAAAAAGGACAATGGATGGCTAGGATTGGGTGCATTACTTGTATTGCTATATGCGGTGTGTGTTAGGTTGTTGCATTAATCGGGAGAGGGATTTATGCCTTCGAGTCTCATGACTCACCTTCTCCCTTATCATTTCAGTAACACTTAGATTGCGGACATGGAGCGGGGTGGACTCGAGGTGCTCATGCCATGAATAAATACTGATTTGCTCGACTTTTAAACTTGGTACTTTAATTTTATTTATTTCCATTTGGGTTTTATTTGGATTGTAAAAGGCCTTTTAAACTTATGTTTTTGTTATTTACATGCTTAAATTGGATTTTAAATATGCCTTTACAAATTAATGGGTAAAACCTAATAAAACTTGGAAAGATAAGGTTTTCAAACTACAACACGATAGGTTTTAAACTTTACCAACGGGTATCACGCGGTAACCTAAAATGAATGAAACTCAAACGTATTTCCAAACTCAAGATTTTTCCACACTAAGTTCATAATGTTTTAAGCAACTAAAGAAATTACTTGGATTTTAAATTGGTATGAAATTGTTTTACTTATGGATTCAACCAAGTTTCAAAAATTAGGGTTTGTAAAATGCGCCATCGTTTTAAAACAATCATGCCCAAAATTTTAACTATGGCAAGGAGTTTTCTCAAAAGCGAACTATAATCAGTAACTTGTTCTCTTCAAACAATTTTCCTCTGTGACAAACCAGATTCGGTCGTGGTGTGTTGACCGGGTTTGGGGTGTTACAATTTTGGTATCAGACCTAAGTTCAAAGGCTCAGCTGTGGGCCTGAGGCCCAAAGTGTTTTAAATATGGGTTTTAAATGTTTTATTTTAAATGCATAGTTTGAAAGGCATGGCACCGAGTCTCATGACCAATCCGCCTGTGTAAGTACCCCTTATTATTGCTTGTGATTTTTTTGGATGAGATGTGATTGGATGACTAGCAATAGTAGGTTACCTTAGAAACTGAAACTGATAGGACTGTGTGGACTTGTGAAAACAAAACTTCTGTAATAAACAATATTCATAAGACTTTGCTTTTAAAAGACAGAGGAATAATTACTGATGCATAAAACTTCTAAATCAGATAAGTCGAGTTTTAGTCATGAGCGCACGAGGTGGACGTGGTCGTAATACACGTGGACGTGGTCGTGGTAGGATGACAGTTTCTGAACCCGTAGGATCTGGTCAGGGGTCAGAAAATGAGATACCGGTACGTTTTTGATCTTTGGTTCTCCATATACTGCCTTGATTGATTTGGGTTCAACGCATTCTTACGTTGCTAGTAGCATAGTTGAGACCATGGACTTAGATTCTGAAACTACTTCTCGACAGATGAAAGTAATTAGCCCTCTAGGTCATTCTGTAGTTGTAGATAAGCTGTATAGAGATGTACCCCAAGAACTCCAAGGGGTAGTGTTTGTTGCTGATCTGATGGAACCGCCGTTTGGGAGTTCGATTTGATCCTTGGAATGGGTGGTTGGTTAAGTACCAGGCGAGGTTGGATTGCGCGGCTAAGCGCATGGTTCTAAAGACGTCTAAGGGTGATGAAGTGGTGATGATAGGTAATAGGAGAGATTACTTATCCAATGTGGTATCTGCTCTGAAAGCTGAGAAGATGGTCAGAAAGGGCTGCGAAGTGTATGTGGTTCATGTGTATGCCTTGGAGGCTAAAAGAGTCTCTTTGTGAGAGAAGGTTCGGACAGTTAGGGAATTTCTTTGATGTGTTTCTGAGGAGCTTAGAGTTTGCCACGGATCGGGAAGTTGAATTCGGTATAGACTTGTTACCCGGAACGGCACCTGTGTCTATAGCACCGTACCGAATGGCACCAAAGGAATTGGTGGAGCTAAAGGCTCAAATTCAGGAGCTCTTGGATAGGGGGTTTATTCGACCAAGTGTTTCACCTTGGGAGCGCTTGATACTCTTTGTCAAGAAGAAAGATGGTACGATGCGGATGTGTATAGACTACCGCTTGATTGAATAAGTCGACAATTAAAAACAAGTATCCGTTGCCATGGATAGATGACTTGTTTGATCGGTGAAGGGTGCGCGGTATTCTCGAAGATCGATTTAAGGTCTGGTTATCATCAACTTAAGGTGAAGGAGGTTGATGTCCACAAGACGGCATTCCAACTCGGTATGGGCATTAAGAGGTCCTTGTGATGGCATTTGGGTTGAACCAACGCGCCGGCAGCGTTCATGGACTTAATGAATAGGGTATTTCAAATGATGACTTGGATCAATTTGTGGTGGTGTTCATAGGCGACATATTGGTTTATTCAAAGACGGAGGAGGAGCACGATATGCATTTTGCGTCTGATTTTACAAGTCTTTGAGGAGAAAGAGTTATATGCCAAATTCAGTAAGTGCGAATTTTGGCTTAGGGAGGTGGCTTTCTTAGGCCACGTGGTGTCAGCAGAAGGGATTAGAGTAGACCCTCGCAAGATGGAAGCGGTGTTGGATTGGAAACCGCCTAGGTCGGTCGCGTAAATCCAGAAGTTTTCTGGGTCTAGCAGGGTACTATCGAAGGTTTGTGGAAGGGTTCTCCTTAATCGCAGCACCGTTGACTAAGTTACTAAGGAAAGGTGTTCCATTTGTATGGTCGGAGAAGCAACAAGAAAGTTTTGATAAGCTAAGGAAGATTCGACGGAAGCTCGGTTTTGGTACAACCCGAGGCGGGAAGTTGTTTACTACGGCCATCGTGACGCGCCCCATAATCGGGTGCAGGATGTGTGTTGATGCGAGAAGGGAAGGTAGTAGCCTATGCATCCCGTCAGTTAAGACCGCATGAGGTTAACTACCCAACGCACGACTTGGAGCTGGCAGCTGTAGTCTTCGCTTTGAAAATATGGAGACATTATCTGTATGGGGAGAAGTCAATAGTCTACACGGATCACAAAAGTTTGAGGTATCTTCTGACTCAGAAGGATCTAAACCTAAGACAGCGTCGATGGATTGAACTGTTAAAGGACTACGACTGTTCAATTGAGTACCATCCGGGTAAGGCTAACGTGGTGGCTGACGCGTTGAGCCGGAAGGTCGTGACGGATTTAAGAGCGATGTTTGCTCGGTTGAGTCTATATGATGATGGAAGTCTTTTGGCAGAGCTTCAGGTTAAGCCAACCTGGATTGGGGAGATTAAGGAAAAGCAGTTAGTGGACGAAGGGTTGAATGCGAAGAGGGTGCAAGTTCAGGAGGGTGGTTTAGAAAGGGCAGATCTGTCTAGTGATGGAGTGCTATGTTTTCAAGGGCGAACTTGTATGCCAAAGGGCGTAGAATTAAGGCGAAGAATTCTCCAAGATGCACATAGCAGCCCATATGCTATGCATCCCGGAGGTAGCAAGATGTATAAGGATCTCGAGAGAGCGATTTTGGTGGCAGTGCGAAGAGGAAGTGACGAGTTTGTAGGAAGTGTCGACATGCCCGGCAGTCAAGGGTGAACATCACTTGCCGTCGGGGTTGCTTGACCGGTGAGGATTCCGCAGATGGAAGTGGGAAAGGATAACCATGGATTTCGTCGGTGGATTACCGCCACGCCAAGCAAAAAGGATTCGGTTTGGGTAATTGTGGACCGATCGACTAAATCACTCACTTCATTTCGGTGAGGGTTGACTACTCACTTCGAAGTTGGCGGTGTATGTATGTGTCGAGATAGTGAGGTCGCGACGGTGTGCGGTGTCGATCATCTCGGATAGGGACCCCGATTTACGTCAAGGTTACGGAAAGCATTGCATCGAGCTCGGCAGTGCAGCGTTTGGATTTCAAAGACGGCTTTTCACCCACAAATCACAGGCGATCGGAAAGGGTTATTCAGATCTTAGAGGACATCCGAGAGGTTGTGTTTCGGACTTTAGGGGTAGTTGGGAGGAGTTTACGCCATTAGTGAGTTCGCCTACAACAATAGTTACCAAGCAAGCATTAAGATGGCACCATACGAGGCGTTGTATGGTAGGAAGTGTCGCTCACCTACATGTTGGACAGAGTTGGGTGAACGCCAGTTGTTGGGACCCGAGTTGGTTCTTTGAGACCAAAGACAAGGTTAAGTTGATTCGAGCTCGATTGCGAGGAAGCTTGGTGTGCGAAGTCTTGCGCCGATCTCAAGTGGAGAGATATAGAATTTCTTTGTGGGGATCAAGTTTTTCGAAGGTCTCGCCATGGAAGAAGTATTGAGGTTGGAAGGAAAGGCAAGCTAAGTCCGAGGTTTATTGGTCCGTATAAGGTTACGAGGACGAGTAGGACCAGTGAGCTTACCGACTTGAGTTGCGCAGAGCTAAGCCGATTCACGACGTATTTCACGTTTGATGCTTCAGCGTTATCGTTCAGATCCATCACATGTCGTAGCAGTAGAAGAGATCGAGGTAAATCCAGACTTGACCATGGAGGAAGAGCCTGTGCAGATTCTAGATCGGGACGTGAAAGTTCTGCGTAGGAAGTTTGTGCCTTTGGTAAAAGTGCTATGGCAGAATCATGGCTTGGAAGAAGCTACGTGGGAACCCGAGGATATGATAAGAAAGCAATACCCGCAACTCTTCTGATCAGGTAATTTCGAGGTCGAAATTATTTTAAGGGGGGTAGAACTGTAATATCCTGGGTTAGGGGCTATTTTGTTATGGCATTGTTTGCATGTTATTGGCCTGCTATGTTGTTGTTTTTGATGTTTTGAGGCTTAGTTGTAAGCTAGGTGTAAGCCTGAGAGGTAGGAAAAATTTCAGTTTTTAGGCTTAGGTGAGAGGAGCTGAGGAAGCTGGGGTTAATAAGTATTCTTTGGTGAATTTTAGCACAAGAAAGGAGCTGGTGGAGTGGCAAGCTAGGCGCCACTAAGAGCTTGGATTGGCGTCACTTGCAGAAGGGAGAGGTCCTGTGTTCAAGCTGCAGAATGCCCACTTTTTGCTTCCATTTTGACGGCATGGAGGAGGAGAAGTTGTTGGCAGTTCAAACTCTGTCATAGACCAAGTCAACCCACTTGAATGGTGGGTGGAGAGTGAATTTAGGAGGGAGACTTGTTCAAAATGATTTGAATGGGTGGTTGTGAGTGTTTGGGGAAGTGATGGCCGAATATTGGAGAGATTTTTGGGGGGGAGTGGACGGCTTTGTAGTGTGGGAATGGGGGTGCAGAAATTCACTTGGTATTTTGGGTGTTTTTCGGTCAAAAAAAAATTTGTAAGCCAAATTCTCCTTTTGTCAAAAAGCTAGCCGAATTTTCTTCCAAAGTAAGTCTCTCATTTTTACTTCTTGAAACCGGAAGACCAAACTCCTATAGCTTGCCGAAAGTTGCTTGTTTTCTTTGTGTATTCTTTGTTAGCGGAATGCTCTTGAGCCTTCAAACTTTAATCTCTGTTATTCACTTTGGCCGAACCCTCCCACTTCTTTTACTTGTTGTTCATTTGTGTTGAGCCGAAACTAGCTTCTCTCTTTCTCTCATACTCTCTTTTTCTTCTCTCAATACCCTCTTGCCGAAACTCTATTCCCATTCCACACTTTCTTTCTTTCTTTCTTTCTTTCTTTCTTTGTTTTTTTTTTCTCTCACTCAAAGCCGAACATAGGTGTGTTAAACACCTTGGCCGAATCCTCTTTTCTTTTGCTTAATGTGTTAGCTGAATTTCCCCTCTCTCCTAGTGGTGTTCATCTTGGCCGAATCCTAGAGGAGTGTTAATCTTGTTGGGGTTTGTTTTCAATCGATTGGAGTTAGGTAAGTGCTTGGCCGAATGGCCACTTCTCCTCTCTCTTGTGCTTTATCGTTTTGGTTTGGTTAAGAGCCAATTTTGGGTTCGGTTGAAAGGAGTTAATCTTTTATTAATCATTGCGTTATAGGGCCTTTGGATTTTGGAAGCAAGCAAGAGGAGTCTTCTTTCTCTGTTAATCGTTGGTAAGTGGTGGCAAGAGTTGATGTTATCAAGTCTATTCTCTTAGTTCTCGTTTAGTCAAGTTACTGGGAGATTAATATTTCTTCTTAATAGGGTGTGCCGTTTGCTTTAGGAGGAACCATTGTTGGTTCGGGTTTGGTAGAAAACCAAATCAAGTGTAAGGTAAGGTTAAGCGTTAACCCTCTTGATTTATTTGGTTTTGGCCGAATGGTATAAGTGACTAATCTATGTTTGGCCGATCATAGGAGCAAGGTATTCGAGGGCCTTAGATCGATTCGTTGAGTTTAAAGCTTGTGTTTGAACAGGTGTGTAAATTAACACATTGTATACTTAGTAATATGTTTAATAAACCTGATTGCCCTTGTAAGACCAAAACGGTATGATGACTGATATGATACCCGATGGGGTATGTACACGGATTCGGGTAAGTCCGTTTCATTACGAGATCTGTAGTGATATATGATATCATAATTTATGGTGTATGTATTATGAGATGCCATATTAAGCATGTGAGTATGATTGCATGATTTGCACGATTTGCATTAGTATGATATGTTATTGGGTGATGTGAGAGGAGGGGGAATATGATATCCGTGTCTTTGGGACACCAGAGGTTTGGCACCTCCAGTGGTTTGGTACCACAGATTGATTATTGTGACTTTGGGTCACCAGAGGTTTGGCACCTCAGCGTCTCGTCCCAGTGGCTTAGCACCACAGTGGGTTGGTCCCACGGTTGATATTACGGGATTGACGCCAGTGATTTGGTATCACACGATGGGTTGGCCCCATCATTGGAATCGTGACTTCGGTCACGGTGATTTGGTATCACATTCGTGTCTTTGAGACACCGAGGTTTGGCACCTCATAGCGTCTCGTCCCGGTGGCCGTACCACGATGGGTTGGCCCCACGATGATAATACGGGATTGAGCGCCGGTGATTTGGTATCACACGATGGGTTGGCCCCATCATTTGGATTCTTCGTGACTTTGGGTCACGGTGGTTTGGCACCACACTTATGGATATCGTGACTTTGGGTCACCGGTGGTTTGGCACCACCGGTGGTTTGGTACCACACGGGGTAGAAAAAGGAGAATGGATGGCTAGGATTGGGTGCATTACTTGTATTTCTATATGCGGTGTGTGTTAGCTTGTTGCATTAATCGGGAGGGGATTTATGCACCGAGTCTCGCGACTCACCTTCTCCCTTATCATTTCGGGTAACACTTAGATTGCGGACATGGGCGGGGTGGACTCGAGGTGCTCATGCCATGAATAAATACGGATTTGCTCGACTTTTAAACTTGGTACTTTAATTTTATTTATTTCCATTTGGGTTTTATTTGGATTGTAAAAGGCCTTTTAAACTTATGTTTTTGTTATTTACATGCTTAAATTAGATTTTAAATATGCCTTTACAAATTAATGGGTAAAACCTAATAAAACTTGGAAAGATAAGGTTTTCAAACTACAACACGATAGGTTTTAAACTTTACCAACGGGTATCACGCGGTAACCTAAAATGAATGAAACTCAAACGTATTTCCAAACTCAAGATTTTTCCACACTAAGTTCATAATGTTTTAAGCAACTAAAGAAATTACTTGGATTTTAAATTGGTATGAAATTGTTTTACTTATGGATTCAACCAAGTTTCAAAAATTTCGAGTTTGTAAAATGCGCCATCGGTTTTAAAACAATCATGCCCAAAATTTTAACTATGGCAAGGAGTTTTCTCAAAACGAACTATAATCGGTAACTTGTTCTCTTCAAACAATTTTCCTCTGTGACAAACCAGATTCGGTCGTGGTGTGTTGACCGGGTTTGGGGTGTTACAGGGCGTGTGACCGGCCATGTGGCACAAGTCAGTATACCCCCTAAATGGCACACGTCCTAGCATATGGACGTGTGGCGTGGCCGTGTTGCATAAGTCAATATACCCTACAGGTTTGGCACAACCTAGTACACGACTTAGCACACGGGCGTGTGTGGCCACTTCGAAGGGTACACGGGCATGTGGACGGCCGTGTGGCCCAAGTCAGTATGTATACCCTGTTTCCACATGGCCTATGACACGGGCGTGTCTGGAGCCGTGTGAGGCATATGGCTTGTTCACATGGGCGTGTGACCCCTATATGTTAGAAATTTTTCTAAGTTTCCAAAATATTCGTATGTTATCGGTTTAGTCCCAAACCACTTCTAAAGCTTGTTTAAGGCCTTGTAGGCTCTTATAAGGGACAATGTGATTGTATTAAATGATTTATGAGAATGAATGCTTTATGTTTGATAAATGTATGCTATATGTTGTGAATTGATCGGTAATACCACATAACCCTATTCTAACGGTGAATACGGGTGAAGGGTGTTACAACATATCACTTACCAATTATCCATGCACAATCACTGCATATTTGCATCCTTAGAAAAACACTGTCACTAACATATACATAACATGTACACATTTGCACTTTCACAATAGTTATCATATCCACATATCACATATTCACATTCACATAAGTACATAATTCACAAGATAAACATAGGTATGAGAAAGCTTACACTCGAAATTTAGAGTAGGGGTTTAGCCTACTACTAAATTCCCAAATAATGCATTGAATCATTTCCACAAGCAATTATTCCATACACTCACCGATTACACTTTCGCCTAAAAGTTGAAAGCTCAAACTAGCTTTTCCTTGCCTTTATCTCTACTTGTAGAAGGTTCTATCAAATCTGGAACTTCAATACAATAAATTCACGCAACAGTACATCCAAAAATTAGCCAAGGATTCATTACAAGCATACAAAACATAAGCATAAACTAAGTTCTCATGTAACCGAATCTTATAACAAAGCAAACTTTAAATTCGAATATTTTGATCTATACTTAATCTTTTCACCTAAAACTAATTTTGTTCATCTTATAATTCACTTACGACTTATTCTCAACCTTGAAACTACACAAAACTACTTAATTCAATATATCGACTTTTTCGACATGTTTTATTGCTATTTTCTAAAAATTCATTAAAACTCAAGAAATCTTTAATGAAACTTCAACGTAAGTTTAGAAACCCTCTAATTATGTTAAAACTAATTGAAAAACACTTTGAAACCACATTTTTATACAAAATCCTGAAATCCACCATTAACGACCCAATTTTCGGCATTTATTTAAAACATGTGATTTAATGGCTAAAAACTTGATTTTAAAGACTAAATAACATTTAAAACTAATAGGAAGATGAATCGTTACCTTAGTTGACAAAAAACCAAATGTTTGATCGAAAATCCAAATAATCCGAAAGCTTGACAATGGAGGAACTATGGGTTTTTTGGGTGTTTTTCTTGGTCTTTTATAGAGGTTTAAGGTTCAAGGGTGATAGAAATCAAAGAGGATTAGGAATTGAAGTTCAAAATTGATTGAACTAGCAAGAGAGAATCAAGGGACGACAATACTAGTTTTGGGGAAGAGTTAACGTGAAAAACTGTAGGTGGGAAGAAGAAATAGGTTGGTTTTCAAATTTTGGTCTAATTGCTTCTTAAAAACTCAAAGTTTTGACTCTTTTACAAATCAGTCCTTTTTCTAAAATTAAAGGTATTTAAAACTCATTTTTAGAAATTGATTTAATTTTCTAAAAACCATAATTGAAAACATTACCGATATGCCACGCCATAGAATTCTGAACACTCGAAGGCTAAAATTCCTATAATATGCCTAAAACTTATAGGCCCTATTTTGGGGTGTGACAAAACCAACGAGATTTGTTCTTCTAGTTCCCTTGTCTTAACTTTGTTTTAAGTTTTGTTATGATCATGAACATGAATATTTTTGTTGTTGTTCTTAAATTAATTAAAATGACTTAAATTCCTTTCATGTTAGATTAATTGCATTCTATCAGCTTAGATTATTTAAAATGTGTTTGTATTGTTATTAGGTCTCAATAAATTGTTCAATTAAATAAAACCATGCCTACGTTATGCTTACATTTTAATTGCAAGGTAGAAATTGAATTAATTATTAATCGAATTGAAATTATAATTAATTGATGCAATATTTAATTGAAGCATGTTTAATCTTCTAAGATAGTTGAATGTTAAATTAGCAACGGAATTAAACAGTACATTAACCTTATATAACTTGTAAGATTATTTTGATTTAACTGTTTCAATATAGCGATATTTTGTTACCTCACTTAATCTTATACTTGCTTATTAAAATTTGATTAATTGTTTGCATTGACATAGAAATATGTTCAAGAGATTAATGTGTTTTAATAGGTGAGTATGTGCATTAGTTAGCAATTTACCGAGTTGCCGTGAAATTATTCGTAACAGTATGAACACAGCTTTAATTATTCTAAGTTAAATAATAAAATTGATCTAACACATTTATGTAATATTGATTAAACTCATTTTTAGAAATTGTGCATTGGAATTTTACTCTCTTTTTTTTTCTTATTTAGTACTTAGTTAATTTTTTAGTTTTTATTTCACCACTTCAAATCAACATATTTTTCCTCAACCAATTTGTTAAAATTTACATTTCATAAATATTCACTTGCAAAGTCCCTATGGGTACAATAACTTGACAATACTTGTCACTTTATTACTTGTTACGATTGTGTACACTTGTACATTTCCATCATTCCAAGTTTTTGGCACCGTTTTCAGGAACTATTTTTGTAACAGTCCAATTTTGACCCTAATCGGAACAGTGGTTTCGGGATCACAAATCCGAGTTAGAATAATATTTTAATATTATTTTCCGTGTCTCTGATATGTGAATTAGTATGTGTGAAATTTCTGTGAGTTGATTTGTCCATTTATATGTTCAATTTGAAGAAAGGATTAAATTGCATTGAATGGAAATTTGCATGCTTTATGAAAAGACACCTATTTGAGATGGCTTTTAAAAGAGGAGTCCTTAAAAGGCAATTAGCCTATTTTTATTGATAGTGGACGGTGGATGGACATTTTAACAAACTATTATGTGATATATTATATTCTTATTAAAAGGTTAATAAGGTAAATGGATTAATTATATATGTTATAATAAAACAAACATATTAAATGGCCATTATCATCTTTTGAGTGCCAAAATTAAAGAAAGGAAAAGAAAAGAGAATACAAGTTAGGGTTCGTGTAACACCCCAAACCCGGCCTAGACGTTATGACCGGATCTGGCATGTCACATAGAAGGGTTGTTTAAAAACTGCGTGTTTGTTGAAACTCCGTATCCTTTTTGAAAACTTTGAGCTTTGTTTTTTGTGAAATTCAGTTTCGCGTTTATTGTTATAAACGTTGTTACTGCTATTATCATTCTTATTATTATTATTTGCCAAAAACTTGTTTAAAACAGAAATCAAATTCAGTGAATTGCGTAGATGTGATATTTTGAAAATAGTTGGTGTCATTTTAAGAAACCACGTATTTATAAATTTAACAGTTATTAAAGAAAACTAAAAAGAAAATAAACCAACGGCCTTATTACAAAAATATTAAACCAAAATAAATTAAAACCAAAATAAAGCGGAAACAAAAATTTACTAAATTCCCGGGAAATGTTCCCTATGTATGGCCACCACAGAGTCCTACGCCGCCCCAAATCCTCTAACGTTGGGAATCACCTGCAAGATTAAAGCAGAGGGGTGAGTTACGAGAACTCAGTGTGTAATCCCCTAAACGGTACTGGGCCTGAGCCTATACAGAAACAAACTGGACCAAAGCCCTTACAGAAGCAGACTGGGCCGAAGCCCTATTCAGAAACAGACTGGGCCTTAGCCCTATAAACATGATAGTGCAAATAATGTAATGTAGCCCCAACCTAGTAATCCATCCGTTACACACCACCCGTACCAGCCCAACACACCTGTGGGGATTTCTAAATCGACCCGTCCATCCGCTACACACCTCGATGGCAGACCAGCTGCTCATCACAGAATTTGTGGCAAAGCCACCAGAATAACAGAATATATGTGGCATAGCCACCAGACATAAATGTGGCAGAACCACCAGAATGAGAATGTGGCAGAGCCACCAGAATACACTTCCTCCGATCATCAATATCCCAACCCCATGTAGAATGTCATGTATGTAAAGCATATATCATAAATGATGTATGAAACAAATTATCGTCATAACTAGATAAACAGAATACACACAACCATGCTAATTAACCCGTAAGGGTATAACCGTAATCTTACCCACCGAGGGTATTTCAGTAATTTACCCTCTAGGGGTATTTTGGTAACTTACCCTCTAGGGGTATTTTGGTAATTTACCCTCTAGGGGTATTTTGGTAATTTTCCCACTTAAGGGTATTCCGATAATTTTGCCAACCCATCAGAAGGGCTACAGTTGCCTCGAGCGACTCAATTATTCTAAACAGAGATATCGATGTGAATGGGCCTAAGGCCCATTCTCGGCCCAAGTGGGCCCACACGCTCGTGTTGCCCATTTAGCCCAAATCTAGCCACAGATATATGATTCACCTAGACTAATTCAATATCTACTACACAATCATACAATTTATTCATATGGGCCCACGGTGAATTTGGGCCCACATGGCCCCTTTCGGCCCAAACAGCCTAAACCCACAAGAACACTCATGATGGCCTCAACTATCGCGTCGAAGCTCCCACACGTGTGCTTGCACGCTCGTGTGGCTACCATCACCGTGTGACCGGTATTTCGACATTTGCCGCTCTACAACTAGAGTAGTGCGAAATACACACCTGATAGGAATCTGGAGTTAATCCGTGCTCCAAACACTATTCTGCGTAGAAGCCAACAATGACCGCACCCTTGACCCCCAAGGGGTGTGTCGATCAACTTCGGTCACCACCATCGCGACCCAACGGCATACAGATCAACGAATGATCCAACGCCAACCCAAGTGTGCTTACTCTCCTCATAGGTTGCTCTATTTAAAGCTAGCTTCTCATCTTCCCTCTTGCTAGCTTTCTGATGTGGGATCCCTCCTTCAACAGAGTTTAAATTCAACACAAACTCTGGCCATCCAAACTTAGCAAAATAAATATCCCTTTTTGCTTACGATTGGATTCGAACTCAGGCTCTCCTGTAACTTAATCCACGCCGCTAGCCACTAGGCCACAAGCTCCTCTTGTGTCTAAAATCATGCGCAACTAAATATAAGTCTATGGCCAACGTCTAAGTTCACTTAAAAAATAAATCAAAATGAAATGCAAGCGCCAAGACTTGAACCTTGGACCCCTTTGCTTCCTTGTGGCGCCATTCCCTTGTCTGTTATGTGGCGCCATTTGCCACTAGACCACAACTCCTTTTTATGTCATTTTTCTCCTCATTTTATTCTTAAAGCCTACATTCTAACTCCTAGGGTTTTATTCACCTAAAACCAAAATTTTCCTAAAGCCCAAGTTTGATCCCGGGACTTAATAGAAGCCCCTTAGCCTTCCAAAATCACTTACCTAATAGGTCCAACTTGCTTTAGTGCTGCTCTCTTGTTCCCAGAAATTTTAAACATGCCCACGCCCAAGGCCCAATGGGCCCGATTCTACTAGGCCCAAATTTGGGGCGTTACAGTTTGGCCATTGAATTGTATAATTAAGGTATGTTTTGACTTTGGTTTTAAATGATTTTTATGTTTTTAAGATTGTTGCTTAGTCTACTATCAAGCCCATGTTGTAATTTAAAGAATTGATGATGTTTATGAGATGTGCCATTGATGAAATGGTGAGTTTTGTAATGAGTTTTGGTGTTAAATGAAAGATATGTGTTTAATGAACATGTTTTGTTCTTGAATTTTTGGTGAATTTAGCTAATTAGGGCTAAATTGTGAAAACAATATTTAGAAGGACTAATTTGTGAAATAAATGAAATTTATGGATTGATATGAGCATAGTGTGTATTCGGCTAAGCATGGGTATATGATAATTTTTTGTATTTTGTGATTTTGTGAAATAGGGACTAAATTGTTCAAATGTGAAAATGTGAGGGCTAAATTGCAAATTGCCCTAAATATGTGTTTTTGGATTGATTTGAATAAGTTGATGAATAAAAAGGATAAATTTGAATATGTATAGATCAAGAACCGAAGAAAACGGACTTAGATCGTGGGAAATCAAAAGTAATCGAGTAGCCGTATCCGTTTCCATTAAACTGAACTCGAGGTAAGTCAATATACAAATAAATGTATTAGAATTGACTTAATTGTGCATATATGAAATTTGAATTGCTATGAATATGCTCGAGATGAGATATATGTGAAATCCAAGAATTGGTATCGACTAAATATTGATGTCCGAGAAGCCCTATCTAAACCTAGGAATAGATAGGATAGTATATGTCATGACATAGGTGTCCTATACGTGATATCATGTAAGACCACGTCTGGGACGTTGGCATTGATTCGAGATTTCGTGTAAGACCACGTCTGGGACGTTGGCATCGATATGAGATTTACGTGTAAGACCATGTCAGGGACATTGGCATCGTATTGATTCGTGTAAGACCCTGTCTGGGACAGTGGCATCGATATTTTGGTTACATATAAGACCATGTTTGGGACTTTGGCATTGTACGACTATTCCGAGCACTCTGAGTATCCTACTTAGTTCCGAACGATTCAAAGGGCAAGTCTAAGAAATGAACGACTATGTGAGTTGTACATTTGTTTCAGGTACGTTGATATGTATGCTTTGTATAAGCATGAAAGGTGAGTAAATATGTGCATTGATGCAAATAAATATTTGAGAAATATGTGTGTTTTAGATATGAGCAAATGAGATATTTGTGATATGCTGAATTGGTAAGCAATGGTAGATCAAGTGAGCCAAAGAGATTATTTATGTGCTTGTAAAGATGATATGTTAATGAATTCAAATGGCTATGCTTATGAATGATTTATGCTAAGTTTATTTGTATATGGCTTACTAAGATTTTGGAAATCTTACTTTGTGTGTGTGTTTACTCTGTTTTATAGGTCGTCAAAGCTACAAAAGGCTCGGGAATCATCAAGAATCATCCCCACACTATCAAACTCAACTTTGGTACTTTTGATCGTGTAAATAGTTAAATATGGCATGTATAGGCTAGTTATTTTGGTGCATGTTTGAGAAGTGTAAATAGCCATGTGATTTGGCTAGATAAATGTTGGTAATATGCATGATTGAATATGATATATGATGCATGTTTTGATATAGCTTGATGGTAATGAAATGGCCTTATGAATGGTAAGCTTATTAATGAATTGATGCCATAGTGATTTTGTGAAGTTGTGGATGAATTATGCTTAGATTTACATGTGAATTGATTGTGCAAATTGGCATGGTTAGAAATGAGAGTGAATGGGATAATATGATGATCATTTGGTGTGTTTTTGGTATCCAATTGTATTGAGAAATATGCTAGTTTATGCTTGCAGGGATGACCCAAGTGTGGGTGGCATTTTGGCCTTGCAAATGGCCTAATTTGCATACATGGCCAAGGGACACGGGCGTGTCTCTCTGCCATGTGGCTCAAGGGTCACTTCGAAGTGTGTCTGAGTACGGTACACGGTCGTGGCACACGGGCGTGCCTGGTGTCCGTGTGACCAAGTCAGTAGCTAGTTGAATTTCACACGGCCATGGCACATGGGCGTGTCTGGTGGCTGTCTGGAAAAGTTAGTATGTATGCCCTATTTTGGCACGGCCTGGACTCATGGACGTGTCTGATAGCCGTGTGAGGCACACGGCCTGACTGCACGGGCGTGTGACCTCTGCAGTGTTGAAAAAGTTTTAAATTTTTGGGAATTTTCATATGTGTTCGGTTTAGTCCCGACCCTATTCTAAAGTACGATTAAGAACTCGATGACCTAATTAAGGGACGCTTTGATGTGATATGATGAACTATGTTATGAATTGTCCGTAAAAGTCTCCGTTCATCCGGTAACGCCTCTTAACCCTATTCTAGCGACAGATACGGGTTAGGGGTGCTACATTTGGTTGGTATTAGAGCTACGGTTTAGTCGATTCTTGGACTAACGTAGCGGGTAAGTGTCTAGCTATACATGCCATATTTCTGAACTGTGATAGTGTGATGAATCCTGATGTATAAAATGTGTTTTACATATAGTAATGGTCCCCGAAAGAGCCGTAGCTGACGATGTAGAAAGTAATGCACCTGCTCCCGCTCAAAGGACAGTGCCCTCTGATTCGAGACCGACTACGAGCGGTCATGAGGGAGAAGCTAAACAAGCTTTCTTTTAGATGATGAGTGAGTGGTTCACTCAGTTTTTGAGAAATAATCCGGCTGTTTCACAACCTCCGCCCCTGACTAATCCCCCTCAGACCTCAGTTATGCCTCTAGTAATGGGTATAAATCTGTTGAATAAGCCTCCGGTCGATAAATTCTGTAAATATGGGGCTGAAGAGTTCAGGGCTACCAGTGACGATGATGCCGGGAAAGCTGAGTTTTGGCTCGAGAACACAATCCGGGTATTTGATGAAATGTCATTGACTCCGGAAGAATGCATAAAATGTGTTGTATCATTGCTACGAGATGCAACCTATCAATGGTGGAAAACTTTGGTTTCGTTGTTCCGAAAGAGCGGGTCACATGGGATTTCTTTCCGAATAAATTTCAGAAGAAATATATCAGTCAGAGATTCATTGATCAGAAACGGAAAGAATTTCTGGATTTGAAACAGGGTCGAATGTCTCATTATCGAATATGAACGAGTTCGTGAGATTAAGCCAATATGCTCGGGAATGCGTTTCAACCAGGCGATAATGTGTAAAAGATTTGAAGATGGTCTTAATGAAGATATCCGTCTGTTAGTTGGAATTCTAGAGATAAAAGAGTTCGTTGTGCTAGTTGACCGAGCGTGCAAAGCTGAGGCACTCGGGAAAGATAAAAGAAAAGCTGAGTCTGAAGCCAGAGATGTGAGAAAGAGATTTTTGAGCAAATCATTTCAGTCAGCTTCTAAGAAATTCTGAGATGAACATAGCCGTTCAAAGGCAAATGTGGGACATTCGAGTAGATATTGAGTTAGGTCACAGTTGAGCTCTAAAGCTCCAGTAACATCAATGGCTAGTGTTGGAAATGTCAGATCCGAGCGACCAGAATGTAAGTATTGTGGTAAAAGACATTCGGGAAGTTGTAGATTAAATGATCGAGCCTGTTTTAGATGTGGGTCATTACACCATTTCATCCGAGATTGCCCCGAGTTTGTTGAGTAAGAGATTGTTCAGAATCCGAGACCACAAAATGTTTCAGCGAGAGGTAGACCTTCCCGAAATACAAGAAATGTCAGCGGTAGTCAGAGAAATACGAAAGATTCAGTTGCGAGATCTGAAGCCAGAGTGCCTGCCAGAGCGTATTCCATTCGAGCCAATGAGGAAGCTTCATCTCTTGATGTTATAACGGGTACATTTACTCTTTATGATACTTCTATGATTGCATTGATAGACCCTGGTTCTACTCATTCGTATATATGCATGAACTTAGTATCCAGTAAGACTTTGCCTGTAGAGTCTAGTGAGTTTGTTATAAAAGTATCGAACCCCTTAGGTAAAAGTGTCTTAGTTGACAAAGTATGCAAGAACTGTCCGTTGATGTTCCGAGATAATTATTTTCCTGTTGATCTGATGCTATTACCGTTTGATGAGTTTGATATGATTTTGGGTATGGACTGGTTGACTTTACATGATGCTTTTGTGAATTGCAAAAGAAAGACTATTGATTTGAGATGTCAGAATGATGAAATAGTTAGGGTTGAATCTAATGATTTGACTGGATTACCTGCTGTGATATCTGTATTGAAAGCTCAGAATTGTTTGAGAAAAGGTTATGAAGCTTATTTTGCTTATGTAATTGACTCGAAAGTATCTGAAAAGAAAGTTGAATCAGCGCCAATTGTCTGTGAATTCTCTATTGTGTTTCCTGAAGAACTACCGGGATTGCCATCGATACGTGAAGTTGAATTTGGTATTGATCTGTTGCCTGGTACAACTCCTATTTCGATAGCTCCATATAGAATGGCACCAACAAAACTGAAAGAATTGAAGTCACGGTTGCAAGAATTGACAGATAGAGGGTTTGCAAGACCAAGTTTCTCACCTTGGGGTGCTCCTGTTCTGTTTGTGAAAAAGAAAGATGGCACGATGAGAATGTGTATAGATTATCGTCAGTTGAATAAAGTGACTATACGGAACAAATATCCTTTGCCTCGAATTGATGATTTGTTCGATCAGCTTTAAGGAGCCACTATGTTTTCAAAGATAGATCTGAGATTGGGATACTACCGATTATGTAGTAAAAGATTGAGATATTCAAAAGCGCTTTGTAACGAGGTACGGGCATTATGAATTTTTAGTTATGCCTTTCAGACTAACGAATGCTCCTGCTGTTTTTATGGATCTGATGAACAAAATTTTCAGACCGTATTTAGATCAGTTTGTTTTTGTTTTCATTGACGACATTTTGATTTATTCACGTGATGAAAACGAGCATGTCAAGCATCTGAGAATTTTGTTGCAAACTTTGCGAGATAAGCAATTGTATTTAAAATTCAGCAAATGTGAATTCTGGTTACGTGAAGTCAGTTTTCTGGGACATATTGTATCAGCCTCTGGAATACGAGTTGATCCAAACAAGATTTCTGCTATTCTAGAATGGAAACCTCCGAATAATGTGTCTGAAGTTCGCAGTTTTCTGGGACTTGCTGGTTATTATCGAAGATTCGTAAAAGGCTTTTCGATGATAGCTACTCCGTTGACTAAATTGCTTCAGAAATATGTGAGATTTGAATGGTCCGATAAATGCCAGAAAAGCTTTGATCAGTTGAAAATTCTATTAATCGAAGCTCTAGTGCTAGTACAGCCAGAATCGAGTAAACAATTCGTGATTTACAGTGATGCTTCGTTAAATGGTCTAGGATGTGTTTTGATGCAGGAAGGCAAAGTAATAGCTTATGCCTCGAGACAATTAAAGCCTCATGAAAAGAATTATCCGACACATGACCTTGAGCTAGCTACGATTGTATTTGCATTAAAGATTTGGTGACATTATCTGTACGGTGAGAAATGTCACATGTTTTTAGATCATAAAAGTTTGAAGTATCTGATGACTCAGAAAGATTTGAATCTGCGCTAGAGAAGATGGTTAGAGCTATTGAAAGACTATGAGCTTGTGATAGATTATCATCCGGGTAAAGTAAATGTTGTTGCTGATGCATTGAGCTGGAAGTCATTGTTTGCATTGTGTGCAATGAATACTCATTTAGACTTGTCTGATGATAGTTCAGTGATAGCTGAATTGAAAGCGAAACCATTGTTTTTGCAACAAATATGTGATGCTAAGAAAGTTGATAATGAAATATTAACGAAACGGGCTCAGTGTAATTCGAATTCTGATTCTGAATTTCGAGTGGATGTTGATGATTGTTTCAGGTTCCGAGATTGGTTATGTGTTCCGAGAAACCCTGAGCTAATTCAGTTAATTTTGAATAAAGCTCATAATGGCCGTTTATCTGTTCATCCGGGAAGTACAAAGATGTACCATGATCTGAAGCAACACTATTGGTGGTCTGGTATGAAACGAGACATTTCTGACTTTGTTTTGAAATGTTTAGTTTGTCAACAAGTTAAAGCTGAACATCAGGTTCCATCTGGTTTGCTACAACTGATTTTGATTCCCGAGTGGAAATGGGATAGAGTGACAATGGATTTCGTTTCTGGATTGCCTTTGACTCCGAGAAAGAAAGATGTGATTTGGGTCGTAGTTGATCGTTTGACGAAATCTGCTCATTTTATTCCGGTACGATCTGATTACTCGCTTGATAAACTAGCTGAGCTTTACATTTCTGAGATTGTGAGATTGCACGGAGTGCCATTGTCTATTGTGTCTGATAGAGATCCGCGATTTACATCACGATTCTGGAAGAAATTGCAAGAAGCTTTAGGCACAAAATTGCATTTCAATACAGCTTTTCACCCGCAAATGGATGGTCAATCCGATCGAATTGTTCAGATACTCGAGGATATGTTGAGATGTTGCATTCTTGAGTTTGACAGTACGTGGGAACAGTACCTGCCATTGATTGAATTTGCGTATAATAATAGCTTTCAGTCGAGTATCAAAATGGCACCCTATGAAGCTTTGTACGGACGTAAATCTCGGACACCTCTGTACTGGACTGAGCTCAGTGAAAGTAAGACACACCGGGTTGATTTGATAAAAGACACTGACCAGAAAGTGAAAGTAATCCGTGACAGTCTGAAAGCAGCGTCTGATCGTCAGAAGTCCTATGCAGACTTGAAATGAAAAGATATTGAATTTGAGATCGGTGACAAAGTGTTCTTATAAGTGTCTCCGTGGAAGAAAGTACTCCGATTCAGACATAAAGGCAAGTTGAGTCCGAGGTTCATCGGGCCGTATGAGATTATCGAACGTGTTGGGCCAGTTGCGTACAGATTGTTGTTGCCACCTGAACTAGAAAAGATTCATAATGTATTTCATGTATCGATGCTTAGATCATACAGATCTAATCCGTCACATGTGATTACTCCGTCTGAGATTGAAATCCAATCTGATATGACTTATGAAAAGGAACCGATACGTATCTTAGCTTGTGAAGTGAAAGAGTTGAGAAACAAGAGAATTCCGTTGGTGAAATTGTTGTGGCATCGACACGGAGTTGAAGAGGCTACGTGGGAGCCTGAAGACTCAATGAGACAGCAATATCCGAATCTGTTTAACGGTAAGATTTTCGAGGACAAAAATCCCTAAGGGGGGAGAATTGTAACAGTCCAGTTTTGACTCTAGTCGAAACAGTGGTTTCGGGACCACAAATCTGAGTTAGAATAATATTTTAATATTATTTTCCGTGTCTCTGATATGTGAATTAGTATGTGCGAAATTTCTGTGAGTTGATTTATCCGTTTATATGTTCAATTTGAAGAAAGAATTAAATTGCATTGAATGCAAATTTGCATGCTTTATGAAAAGACACCTATTTGAGATGGCTTTTAAAAGAGGAGTCCTTAAAAGGCAATTAGCCTATTTTTATTGATAGTGGACGGTGGATGGACATTTTAACCAACTATTATGTGATATATTATATTATTATTAAAAGGTTAATATGGTAAATGGATTAATTATATATGTTATAATAAAACAAACATATTAGATGGCCATTATCATCTTTTCAGTGCCAAAATTGAAGAAAGGAAAAGAAAAGAGAATACAAGTTAGGGTTCGACCATTGAATTGTATAATTAAGGTATGTTTTGACTTTGGTTTTTGATGATTTTTATGTTTTTGAGATTGTTGCTTAGTCTACTATCAAGCCCATGTTGTAATTTGAAGAATTGATGATGTTTATGAGATGTGCCATTGATGAAATGGTGAGTTTTGTGATGAGTTTGGTGTTAAATGAAAGATATGTGTTTAATGAACATGTTTTGTTCTTGAATTTTTGGTGAATTTAGCTAATTAGGGCTAAATTGTGAAAATAATATTTTGAAAGGCTAATTTGTGAAATAAATGAAATTTATGGATTGATATGAGCATAGTGTGTATTTGGCTAAGCATGGGTATATGATAATTTTGTGTATTTTTTGATTTTGTGAAATAGGGACTAAATTGTTCAAATGTGAAAATATGAGGGCTAAATTGCAGATTGCCCTAAATATGTGTTTTTGGATTTGTTTGAATAAGTTGATGAATAAAAAGGATAAATTTGAATATGTATAGATCAAGAACCGAAAGAAACAGACTTAAATCGCGGGAAATCGAAAGTAATTGAGTAGCCATATCCGTTTCCATTAAACTGAACTCGAGGTAAGTCAATATACAAATAAATGTATTTGAATTGACTTAATTGTGCATATATGAAATTTGAATTTCTATGAATATGCTCGAGATGAGATATATGTGAAATCCGAGAATTGGTATCGACTAAACATTGATGTCCGAGAAGCCCCGTCTGAACCTAGGAATAGATAGGATAGTATATGTCATGACATAGGTGTCCGATACGTGATATCATGTAAGACCAAGTTACTATGAATTTCATATTGGAATTATCCCTGTCTATGAAAAGAAATATACTATTTGAGTAATTGTCAATTGTTTGACGAAGCCTGCACATTCCATCATGGTATGAGTGGGTTTCCCACTTGATAGATTGCTTGAATGATTTGTTTTTGAGATTGTCAGATTATATGATGTGCTAGCTTCTATTATTTTTTATAGAGATCTGCAGTTCATATTCTGATTCTGAAACAAGTTACAAGAAACTCTGGGTACATGGTCACATTTTAGTACGGTATTTCATCCTCAGATGGGTGATCAATATGAACAAATGATTTAAATTTTGGAAGATATACTTTAATGTTGTGTACTTGAATTTGAAGGTAACTGAGAAAAGTATTTGCCGTGGGTTGAATTTGCTTATTATAATAGTTGACAGTCAAGTACAAAATTATACTATACGAGGTTTATATAGTCACAAATGTAAAACTTTGATGTCTTGGATGGAGTTCAATGAGAAAGGATACATGTAGTAAGTTTGATTATTTGAGACCGAATAAGGATGAAAATGATCTAAAATAGTTTAAAAGCAGTATTTGATCGTCAGAAATCTAATATGGATCTGGAATGAAAAGAAATAGAGTTTCTGATGGTAACAAAGTATTTCTAAAAATTTACCATGAAAGAAAGTTATTCAGATTGGCTGTTTAGGAAAAATTAAGGCTGCGGTTTACTGAATCATATGAGATCATTGAAAAAAATTAGACTTGTTGCGTACTGATTAGTATTATTATCAGAGTTCTACAGAGTCCATAATTTTTTTACGAGTATATGTGCTAGACAGTATCGATCAGACCCATTATCTATTATCTCTCTGATAGAGATTGAAATTTAGCTTGACACGACTTAGAGTGAGAGATTGATTGTGTAACGACCCGAAATTGGGACTAGTAGGATTGGGCCCATTGGGCCTTGAGCGTAGAAGCGTTTTAAAATTTATGGGAATTTGAAGAACGGCATTATTTCAAGTTGGACTTATTAGGAAGGTGATTTTAGAAATTTACGGGGTTCTAGGAAGTTCCGGGTTCAAGTTAAGTTATAGGAAAAAATTTGTGTTTTAGCACTTTAAGGAGATACAGTAAGTGGCCTCAATGCTTATGAAAATAAATGAGTAATGTGCTAGCATAAATGAGCAATTGGTAAAGAGGATATGATGCCATATGAAGGACTTTAAGGGAAGAGGTTCTGTAACATCCCAAAATAGGGGTTATTTGTGATTGAATTATTTTTCTTGTATTTGAATTTCTGTGATATTATGCGTGATGATATAAGGCTTAATTAGGGGTCTTGAGTAAGCTCGGTTTAGTAGAATAATTCTTAGTATGGCTTCTTTAAAGAAGAGGATTAAATGAGCTTAGCACTTAAGTTAATTTAAGTAGCAATAAGTGACACAAGATGAGTGCATGGCAAGTTGGTAATGGCGCATGGAGTTTGGCTTGAGGTTAGAGGTTCGAGTAGCATGTTTAGCAATTTGAAGGTTATTTTTATATCCTTGCTTTGATGGACGGTCAAACTTATTTATGATAGGTTGGACTATTTCTTTTGGTAAGTTGAATATATGATTAAGGAAAGCTTGATAGTAGGGATAAGAATCTTGAAGTTATGGTATGATGAGGGGACAAAAGGCATGAAGGATGGAGGATGTTTTGGAAAGTTTCCTAAGCCTTTAGTGGATGAATGTGGACGGCATGTATGGCTAGGGGTGACCGAATTTTGATAGGTAGCTTTGGGGAAAGAAATAGTTGGCCAATTTCTCCTTTGATCATCTTTTTGGCATTTTTGTTTTCCCTCTCCAAAAACTCTCTTTGGCCGAATGTGTATTGTGCATTTTGGTGCACTTTTGCTTTTGATTTTAGCATCTTTTGTTGAACCAAACCATACCATTTCCCTTTTCTTTCATTTGCTCTTTTGAAACCAAAACAACATTTGATTTTGGGCATTGAGTACACATTTCTTTTAGGCAATATAGGTGTTGGCAAAATCTCTCTCTCACATCTCTCTTTTCTTCATTTGACTTTTGTTCAACCACATTTTCTCCCATCCTCTCTCTTGGCCGAATCTTTAACCATCTCAAACTCCATTTCTTTTCATTCACTCATAGTTTAAACATCCATTACCATTCGATTTCTATTTTCTTGTTCATTTCACCATAACCGAAACTCTCATATCCTTCTTTTTAGTATTATATTTGGCCGAATATTCAAGGGGAAACTCTCTTAGTTTTTCTTCAATTGATTTTGGAAA
Source organism: Gossypium sturtianum (assembly GCA_025698515.1). Taxonomy (NCBI): domain Eukaryota; kingdom Viridiplantae; phylum Streptophyta; class Magnoliopsida; order Malvales; family Malvaceae; genus Gossypium; species Gossypium sturtianum. The sequence goes on from CM046948.1 coordinate 45,346,185, forward strand.
AGGGCTCTACGGACGTGGAAACAATCTTTCTAAGCCTCGTATATTCATCGATCGTCTTGGGTAAGCTTTTAGGTAAGATTGGTATTTTGAAGCGATAACTCTTTGGATTTAGTGTTATGGCCGAATGGCCTTTGTTTATATTTTAAGTGTTGGCCGATTGTAGGACAAGGATCTAGTGGTAAATCGGATTCGGGAGTTATTTCTTGCGTTGGTGAAAGGTGTGTATACATACACATCTTATAACTTTTTAATATGCTAAGTGTTATGTTATGCCTAACGTTTTGTGTAGACATGGATGAAATACCTTCATGGTATTAACAAGGATTTGGGTAAGTTCTTATTACTATGTGATTATTATTTGATGCTTTTGGGAAGCATGACACATTTGGTATGTGTATTATTTGATATATGGCTTATGATAAATCGATTGGATGTTGTTAAATAAATCTATCAACATGATTTGTGGTACATGCATATAAAAATGATTGTTATGGGTTGATGAGAGGAGGGGCGGTGATATTCGTGTCGACGGACACCGTTGTTTTGGTAACACATCGTGACTACGGTCACCGAGGTTTGGTACCTCCGGAGGTTTGGCACCTCATAGCGACTTGTCCCTCGTGGTTAATTCCACCGTGGGTTGGCCCCACTTTGAGATATGGGATTGTGCGCGGTGATTTGGTATCACACGATGGGTTGGCCCCATCATCTATTTGTGACTTGGTCACCGTGTTTTGGTAACACAATTGTGTCTTCTCGACACCGAGATTTGGTATCTCCAAAGTGATTTGGTATCACATTTGTGACTATACGTCACTGGTGGTTTGGCACCACCAGTGGTTTGGTACCACAAGGGGTAGAAAAAGGCGTATGGATGGTTAGGTTGGGTGCATTTAAACTTATGCATGTTAATTGGTTATAATTTGTGTATGTGATTGCATTAAATTGGGGAAGGGTTACACATTGAGTCTTGGTGACTCACCTTCTCCTTTAATTTTTCAGGTGATTCGTAGACCGCGGATGAGGAGCCGGATGGACTCGAGGTGGCCATGCAGTGGAGATTTCTAATAAATGAATTTTGGATTTTATCTATTTTCTGTTGGGTTTATGTTGCTTAATTGTAATAAGGCCTCCTAGGATTATTTTATTATTGCTGCATGTTTTGAATGTTTTGTTTAAACTATTTGATGATGTTAAAACGGATGCACATGTTTTCTCAAATTAAACGTAAAATGTTTTTAAAGTACCATCGGGTACATTTGAAACTGTAACAACCTAACTTAGTATATTTTTAAATGACATTAAGTAATGCTTTCTTCATAACACCTCAATTGTTTTAAATCAAAACAATATCTTTTATCAAAATTTAAAACGACTTAACAAGGGATTTTCAAAGGTTTTTCCTCCGTAGTATACCAAATTCGGTCGTAATGTTTGGGGCGGGTTTGGGGTGTTACAAAATTTGCATCGAGCCCAGTTCAAAGCTTCATTGTGTAGCCCAAGGCCCAAAAATGTTTTGGTAGGTCTATTTGAAATATTATGGTTTTGAATAAGCATGGCACCGAGTCTCCCAGACCGATCCGCCTGTAAGTACCACTAACTTTTTGTATGAAATATTTCTTTGTAGAAGGGTAGAAAGCATGGGACGTAGATAGTGATAGTATTTTAAACTTTAGGACTAGTTTACTCCAAACAAAGACATAAGACTTTAAGAGCCTAATTAAACCAACCTACGACCAAGTCGCGAAGTTAGGGTGTGGTAACCTTGGTGCGCATGTCTCAGGATTGGATCCGGAAGAGCTTGGTACTTAAGCGGTCCTCGTGACTCACCTCCTCTTCGCGGGATTCCTACCAGTGCGTAGGCCGGTTCACCCTAACCAAGAGGACTCGGTCATAGGCGAAATCCTAAATAAAACCCGAAAGGGATTAGCCATGTTTTAAGGAAAACTTCGGTTTTAAAATCATTAAATTATTTTTTTGATGGTAGGACAAATTTATCTTCGAAAATTTTTCAAAATATCTCGACTTGTTAAAGTTTTCAAATTTCTTCGGTTTATTACAAAAATACCCTTTAGAAAAAAATGACGAAAATACCCCTGGGTTAGAAACGGACAGTAATACCCGAAGAGTGCATAGGTATGAAAGGTATAGGAAATGGATGTATTATTCTGTGTAAATCAAGATAGAAGACTTAAAACCTTGTTTGATCGAAAGAATCTCTATTAAACTCTTTTCATAAAATTTCTTCGCGGATAATCAAGTGAAACATGTACTAATTCATAAAAAATTTTCTAATCGAGTTAAAGCGCGATAGTTAGAATGAGCTTTAGAGGACGTGGCCGTCGTGGACGTGGAAGGGGTAGGATGGCCGACGTAACTGTCGGGTCGGGTCAAGGATCGAGAATGAGATACCGCCACCACCACCCCAACCTTTGGAGTGAAGAGCAGGATCGACGGGTGACGACGCGTGTGTCACAAGCGATGCTACGGGTTCGGAAAGGGTAGCTGGAATTGGTGGAAGTGGAGGAGCTCTAAGTCGGTTCTGAGAGACTTCGAGCTAACTGAGCTGAATTTTTCGAGGTGTGTTCTGTGTAGCGCCCAATCACGGCCGAGTATTGGTGGAATCGACCAAGAAAGAATCATGGATGAGATAGATTTGACAAATGAGGAGAAACCAAAGGAGCGGTGTCGCTTCTCAAGGATGAGTCATATCGATGGTGGCTCACGGTCCGAGATGGTGCTACGGCAGATGATCTCACTTGGGAGTACTTCAAAGCCGCATAGGAAGAAGTATGTTGGATCAAGCTACATTGACGCTCAAAGGAAAGCTTTTCAGGGGTTAGTGCAAGGGAATAAGTCCGTCCTTGAGTATGAAGCGGAATTCCTAAGGCCGAGTCGTTATGCTCAGGGAATAGTGGCATCGAGCATGATCGTTGTGTTCGTTTTGAAGACGGACTTAGAGACGAGTTAAGGCTGCTGATTGCTACACAAAGAAGAACGTGAGTTTGTTGTCTTGGTGGAGAAGGCCAAGGTAGCCGGAAGGAATCAAGGAGTCCGCAAGGCAAAGTTATGATAGGAGCAAGTCAAGAAGAGGCTTTGGATCGTGCAGGTCGTGGCAATGTTCGTAAAAGATTTAGGCAGTGGGTCAAATCAGTGCAGGAGGTCCACAAATGCTAATCAAAGACCGCCCAAAGTGTAACCGAATTGTGGAAAGTCTCATTGGGGAGAATGTTGGACCGGAGGGAAAGGATGTTTCGAGTGTGGTTCGCTAGAACATCGTGTATGGGGATCGTCCCGCGTAAGCAAGCTAGGAATCGATCCGAAGGTCAAGGTCGTGCCCGATTCGAGAAAGGAGGGACCAGCACCGCGAGAGAGGTCGTGGTTATGGTAGAGGTGGTTATGGCTCTAGTGGAGGTCGCGAGCAGCGGGGCAGAGGTATTGGCAACACGGAGGCTAGGCGACTGGTTTGGTGTATGTCGCGAGGCGTCGTGAGGAAGGAGACGCACCGGACGTCATAACCCAGACGTTTTTAATTTTTTGGTGTTCCATATAACGCCTTGATAGATGTGGGTTCGACGCACTCTTACGTTGCTAGTAGTATAGTTGAGACCATGAGTTTAGTTCCCGAGACCGCTTCTAAGAGGATGACCGCATTTAGTCCTTTAGGTCACTCAGAAAAGTAGATAAGTCAGATAGAGATATACCCCTAGAACTCCAAGGGGTAGTGTTTGTAGCCGATCCGATGGAACCGCTCGTTTGAGGAGTTCGATCCGATTCTTGGGATGGATTGGTTGGTCAAGTACCAAGCAAGTTTGGATTGTGCCGCTAAGCGCATGGTTTTGAAGACGGTTGAAGGTGAAGAAGTGGTCATGATAGGTAATAGGAGAGATTATCTATCCAATGTGGTATCCGCGTTGAAAGCGAGAAAGATGGTCGGAAAGGGTGTGAGGCGTTCGTAGTTCATGTGTGTGCTTTGGAAGCTAAGGAATCTTTCGTGGGAAATGTTCAAACTGTAAAGGAATTTGTCGACGTATTTCTGAAGAACTTCCGGATTGCCCCGGATCGTGAAGTCGAATTTGGTATAGATCACATTACAGGCGGCGCGCGGTGTCTATAGCTCCATATAGGATGGCAGGAAGGAATTGTTGGAATTGAAGGCTCGAGATACAAGAGTTGTTGGATCGAGGTTTCATTCGACCAAGTGTTTCACCTTGGGGAGCGCCGGTACTTTTTGTCAAGAAGAAGGATGGTACGATGCGGATGTGTATAGACTCACGCTTGATTGAATAAGTCGACGATTAAAAACAAGTATCCTTTGCCGAGGATAGATGACTTGTTTGATCACCAGAAGGGGCTGCGTTTTCTCTAAGATTGATTTAAGGTCCGGATATCATCAATCAAGGTGAAAGAGGTGATATCCATAAGACGGCATTCGCACTCGGTATGGACACTACGAGTTCTGGTGATGCCGTTTGGTTTGACTAATGCACCAGCGGCTTTCATGGACATGATGAATAGGGTATTTCAACGCTTTTTGGATCGATTTGTTGTGGTCTTTATAGATGATATTTTGGTGTATTCAAGTCGAAGAGGAGCATGATGCGCATTTGCGAGTGGTGTTGCTGATTCTCGAGGAAAAGCGCAACAGATGCGAAATTTAGTAAGTGCGACTCGCTTAAGGAGGTGACTTTCTTGGGTCACGTTGTTTCACCGAGGATTAGAGTGGATCCTCGAAAGATTGAGGCGGTGTTAGATTGGAAGCCGCCTAAATCGTGGGTGAAATTGAGTTTTCTAGGTCCAGCGGGGTATTACCAAGATTTGTGGAAGGATTTTCTTTGATTGCCGCACCGATGACCAAGTTGTTGAGGAAAGGAGTTCCATTTGTGTGGACCGAGGAGCAGCAAGAAAGTTTCGACAAATTGAAGAAGATTCGATCAAGCTCGCTTTGATTCAACCTCGAGGCGTGCAAGGAATTCACGGTTTATTGCGATGCATCACATATTGGTTTGGGATGCGTCTTTGATGCAAGAAGGGAAGGTAGTGGCTTATGCATCTCGCAGATTGAGACCACATGAGGCTAATTATCCGACTCATGACTTGGAGTTAGCTATTGTAGTCTTCGCTTTGAAGATATGGAGGCACTATTTGTATGCGGAGAGAAGTTGATAGTTTATACGGATCACAAGAGTCTTAAGTATCTCTTGACTCGGAAGGATTTGAATTTGAGGCGCGTAGATGGATTGAGTTGTTGAAGGACTACGATCGCTCGATCGAGTATCATCCTCGTAAGGCTAACGTGGTGGCGTATGCGTTGAGTCGTAAGGTTGTATCGGATTTAAGATCGATGTTTGCTCGACTTAGTCCGTTCGATGATGGGAGTCTTTTGGCGCAATTGCAAGTCAAGCCGACTTGGTTAGATCAGATTAAGGAAAAGCAGTTAGAGGATGATGGTTTGAATGATCGGAGGTTGCAAGTCCGAATGGTGGATTAGAGGATTTTAGTCCGTCGGTGATGGAGTTTTGTGCTTTAAAGGAAGAGCTTGTATGCGAAGGACGTGGAGTTGAGACAAAGGATTCTTCGACGCACATAGCAGCCCATATGCTATGCATCCCGGAGGTAGCAAGATGTATCGGGATTTGAGAGAGCAATTTTGGTGGCAGTGTCCAAAGCGGGAAGTAATCGAGTTCGTGGGTAAGTGTCGACGTGTCAACAAGTCAAGGTGAACATCGGTTGCCATCCTGGTTTACCGGTAGGTGAAGATTCCTCGATGGAAGTGGGAGAGGATCACCATGGACTTTGTCGGTGGATTACCTCTTACGCCTAGCAAGAAGAATTCGGTTTGGGTGATTGTGGATCGTCGACTAAATCGGCGCATTTCATACCGTAAGGGTAGATTATTCGCCTGCAGGTTAGCTAAGTTATATGTATTTGAGATAGTGAGATTGCATGGTGTGCCAAGATGTCGATTATCTCGGATAGGGATCCGAGGTTTACATCGAGGTTTTGGAGAGCGTTGCATCAAGCTTTGGGTACGAGATTGGACTTCAAAGATGACTTTTCATCCGCAATCCGACGGACAATCGGAGAGAGTGATTCGAGATCTTAGAAGATATGCTCGAGAGGTTGTGTTCGGACTTGATGGCAGTTGGGAGGAGTATCTACCGTTGGCGGAATTCGCTTATAACAATAGTTATCGTTTAGTATCCAAATGGCTCCATATGAAGTAATCAGATGGACGAAAATGCCGTACTCCTACGTGTTGGGCGGAACTAGGTGAACGTCATGTCTTGGGTCCAGATTTGGTGACTAAACCGAGGACAAAGTTAAGGTAATTCGGGCTCGTCTCAAGGAAGCATCGGATAGGCAAAAGTCTTACGCCGATCTCAAGCGCAAGGAGATGGAATACGAGGTAGGAGATAAAGTCTTTCTCAAGGTGTCGCTTGGAAAAAGGTGTTGCGCTTTGGGCAAAAAAGGAAATTAAGTCCAAGGTTCATCGCCCGTATAATCGTGTTGAAGCGAGTAGGACCCGGTAGCTTATCACCGAATCGCCCAGCAGAGTTGAGTCGATTCACAATGTCTTCCATGTGTCGATGCTTAGACGGTATAGGTCGATCCATCGCACATCGTGCGAGAGCGCGAGATTGAGGTTAACTCCGACTTATCATTCGAGGAGGAACCGGATTCGATTTTAGATCGTGATGTCAAGGTGTTGTGTAGAAAGTCGGCACCTTAGTGAAAGTGCTATGGCGAAACCATGGTACGGAGGAAGCGACGTGGGAACTCGAGGAGGTGATGCGCAGCAATTCCCCATCTTTTTCGATCGTAATTTCGAGGTCGAAATTTTTTAGGGGTAGAACTGTAACATCCCAAAATAGGGGTTATTTGTGATTGAATTATTTTTCTTGTATTTGAATTTTCGTGATATTATGCGTGATGATATAAGGCTTAATTAGGGTCTTGAGTAAGCTCGGTTTAGTAGAATAATTCTTAGTATGGCTTCTTTAAAGAAGAGGATTAAATGAGCTTAGCACTTAAGTTAATTTAAGTAGCAATAAGTGACACAAGATGAGTGCATGGCAAGTTGGTAATGGCGCATGGAGTTTGGCTTGAGGTTAGAGGTTCGAGTAGCATGTTTAGCAATTTGAAGGTTATTTTTATATCCTTGCTTTGATGGACGGTCAAACTTATTTATGATAGGTTGGACTATTTCTTTTGGTAAGTTGAATATATGATTAAGGAAAGCTTGATAGTAGGGATAAGAATCTTGAAGTTATGGTATGATGAGGGGACAAAAGGCATGAAGGATGGAGGATGTTTTGGAAAGTTTCCTAAGCCTTTAGTGGATGAATGTGGACGGCATGTATGGCTAGGGGTGACCGAATTTTGATAGGTAGCTTGGGGGAAAGAAATAGTTGGCCAATTTCTCCTTTGATCATCTTTTGGCATTTTTGTTTTCCCTCTCCAAAAACTCTCTTTGGCCGAATGTGTATTGTGCATTTTGGTGCACTTTTGCTTTTGATTTTAGCATCTTTTGTTGAACCAAACCATACCATTTCCCTTTTCTTTCATTTGCTCTTTTGAAACCAAAACAACATTTGATTTTGGGCATTGAGTACACATTTCTTTTAGGCAATATAGGTGTTGGCAAAATCTCTCTCTCACATCTCTCTTTTCTTCATTTGACTTTTGTTCAACCACATTTTCTCCCATCCTCTCTCTTGGCCGAATCTTTAACCATCTCAAACTCCATTTCTTTTTCATTCACTCATAGTTTAAACATCCATTACCATTCGATTTCTATTTTCTTGTTCATTTCACCATAACCGAAACTCTCATATCCTTCTTTTTAGTATTATATTTGGCCGAATATTCAAGGGGAAACTCTCTTAGTTTTTCTTCAATTGATTTTGGAAAAGGGCTCTACGGACGTGGAAACAATCTTTCTAAGCCTCGTATATTCATCGATCGTCTTGGGTAAGCTTTTAGGTAAGATTGGTATTTTGAAGCGATAACTCTTTGGATTTAGTGTTATGGCCGAATGGCCTTTGTTTATATTTTAAGTGTTGGCCGATTGTAGGACAAGGATCTAGTGGTAAATCAGTCGGGAGTTATTTCTTGCGTTGGTGAAAGGTGTGTATACATACACATCTTATAACTTTTAATATGCTAAGTGTTATGTTATGCCTAACGTTTTGTGTAGACATGGATGAAATACCTTCATGGTATTAACAAGGATTTGGGTAAGTTCTTATTACTATGTGATTATTATTTGATGCTTTTGGGAAGCATGACACATTTGGTATGTGTATTATTTGATATATGGCTTATGATAAATCGATTGGATGTTGTTAAATAAATCTATCAACATGATTTGTGGTACATGCATATAAAAATGATTGTTATGGGTTGATGAGAGGAGGGGCAGTGATATTCGTGTCGCGGACACAGTGTTTTGGTAACACATCGTGACTACGGTCACCAGAGGTTTGGTACCTCCAGAGGTTTGGCACCTCATAGCGACTTGTCCCCGTGGTTAATTCCACCGTGGGTTGGCCCCACTTTGAGATATGGGATTGTCTCGCGGTGATTTGGTATCACACGATGGGTTGGCCCCATCATCTATTTGTGACTTTGGTCACCAAAGTGTTTTGGTAACACAATTGTGTCTTGGACACCAGAGATTTGGTATCTCGGTGATTTGGTATCACATTTGTGACTATACGTCACAGTGGTTTGGCACCACCAAAGTGGTTTGGTACCACAAGGGGTAGAAAAAGGCGTATGGATGGTTAGGTTGGGTGCATTTAAACTTATGCATGTTAATTGGTTATAATTTGTGTATGTGATTGCATTAAATTGGGGAAGGGTTACACATTGAGTCTTGGTGACTCACCTTCTCCTTTAATTTTTCAGTGATTCGTAGACCATGGATGAGGAGCCGGATGGACTCGAGGTGGCCATGCAATGGAGATTTCTAATAAATGAATTTTGGATTTTATCTATTTTCTGTTGGGTTTATGTTGCTTAATTGTAATAAGGCCTCCTAGGATTATTTTATTATTCTTTGCATGTTTTGAATGTTTTGTTTAAACTATTTGATGATGTTAAAACGGATGCACATGTTTTCTCAAATTAAACGTAAAATGTTTTTAAAGTACCATCGGGTACATTTGAAACTGTAACAACCTAACTTAGTATATTTTTAAATGACATTAAGTAATGCTTTCTTCATAACACCTCAATTGTTTTAAATCAAAACAATATCTTTTATCAAAATTTAAAACGACTTAACAAGGGATTTTCAAAGGTTTTTCCTCCGTAGCATACCAAATTCGGTCGTAATGTTTGGGCCGGGTTTGGGGTGTTACAGGTTCAAATCCCATAATGTGCAAATTTTGACTATTATTTTTGTACTCTTTCCCTAAGTGTCGGCCAAGCATGTAAATAAGGCAATATGGACTTTTTATTTTTGGCAAGATGGCTAAGGAAAATAGGAAAGGATGAAGGTGAGGAAAGAAAACAAGAGAAAGGGGAAAGTAAGGGGAACATGTGGCCTTTTTCAAGGGAAGTGTTATGGAAAGTGTGGTTGGCCAATTTTTGACCATTATGGTCATGAATGTGGACGGTTTTGGGTGTAGAGGGAGGTAGCCGAATATTCTTTGGCAATTGGTAAAAGTTTTGGTGTTGTTTTGGCCAAAAACTCCTATTTGCAACTTTTGTGTCATTTTTCTTTTCTCTCCAAATTTCCTTCTCCTTCTTGCCGAATCTTCAAGCTTTGAGTGTACATCTTTCTCCTTTGTTTGGCCGAATCACTCACCTTTTTGTTCATCTCCCCTTAGATAGCTGAAACAATCTAGCACTCTTCTCTCCATCCATTCTTTTCTTTTGACCTTTTCATCAACATTTTCTCTTTTCTTAATTCGACATTACCTTGTGATTAAATCATCCTCTTTTCGTAGTGATTTAAGTGAGTGGCACTACAAGGAAATTAACAATCGGTAAGTAGTAGTTCTCTCTTTGTCAATAACTTTGTTTCATCCGAGTTTTTCCTTAATAATCGAGTTTTCTTCTTTCTCTCTCGTTGGGTCTGAGTTACATTCTTTTATGTGATATGGCCATCGTTGGATTTAGGGCTTTCAACAAGGTGAAGGAGCACAAGTGATTTGTATTAACCAAATCGTTATCGTCGACTTGTCAAGCAAGTGGGGTAAGAACGTTGTTATAAGATTTGTTTTGATCAAAGGTGGGATAATTGCTAACGACTCTTTCGCTCACCAAATATTGTTAGGACGGGATTTTAGTAGCCAAAGGGTAGGATCGATTTTTGGTGCACTGAGGGAGATCGTATTCGTGGTGTTGAAACGGTAGAAAGTACAACTTGTAATCAAGGTGTGTAATCCCTTACCCTTCCGAATACATGTTTGAAATGGTGTGTAATCTCATACCTCTCTGAATGGTCGTATGATATGTTCTATTATTCGGTCGAAATACCGAAGAAAACCGAAAACCAGCATCCGTGACCACTCGGGAGTGCGTATGTTCTTAGTAGTAACCATATTTTTGCAATGAAACAGTTTGGTCACCAGGAGTGACGTGATTTTGAAAAATCACGAAAAATAAGAGAAAGGGAATTAGAAAGAGAATAAGATATCGAAATAAAGCTTACTGTGTCTATTTTTATATGAAAGAAACAGAGGAGGAAGAGGAATTGTATATTCTATGATATCTTAATTTTAGTGAGACTGGTTCTGATTAACTTCGCTGTTCTCTGTTCTATCTTGGAAAAATCGTTTAAAATTGTAAAAAGGGAATTTTGAGTTATAATTTATATGTATAGATTCCTTAGTGAGCCTATTTTCAGTAGAAACAAGTGGGAGCAACATATGAAAATTGTACAGTGAGATATTTAAATTTCGGTTAAGAAAGGTCAGAATCGTTGGGCAGTGAAAAAAGGGAAAATTTAAGGAATAAACTATACTAAATGGTTAAGCCAAAAATTTTGGAAAACTTTTAGTAAGAAGATAAATGAGTCTAGTTTCAAGGAAGATTTACGGATTTAGATTTCGAGATTCCTAACTCGAGTTATAGTCAATTTAGTCGATGCAGACGATGCAGATGGATGCTTTTGATTTTTTTATGCCCCACATTAGTAGTTAAGTTTAGGTTGCAGAATTACCAAAATACCCTTGGAGGGTAAATTACCGAAATACCCCTAGGTTGCGAGATTTCCAAATTACCCTTAGTGGGTAAGATTACCGAATTACGAAAATGCCCCTATGGGCCGAATTACGAAAATGCCCCTAAATGGGCCGATTTGTTATACTGCCTTAACGGGTCGATTTGTTATATTGCCTTAATGGGTCGAATTGTTATATTGCCTTAACGGGCTGATTTTTTATATTGCCTTAACGGGCTGATTTGATATATTGCCTTAACGGGCCGATTTGATATATAGCCATAATGGGCCGATTTGATATATTGCTTAATGGGCCGATCTGATATATTGCTAAATGGGTCGATCTGATATATGGCTTAATGGGTCGATTTGATATAATGCCCTAGTGGGCCGATTTTGTAAAGTGTTAATGGGCCATATTGTTTGTAATAAATCTCTGAGTTATTAATTATCGTGGTTATATTGTAAATATTATGATTTATGATGTATGGTGCATTTACATAAGTTGTATGGGATTGGGATATTGATGATCGGGGAAGTGAAATTTGGTGGCTCTGCCACATATTCGTGACTCTGTCACATTTTTTCCGTGGCTAACCCACGATATATACGTTATTCGGTGGCTTGTCCACAATTCAAATTTGATATAAATGGCTAAATGCCTATGATTGGTGTGTTGGCGGGGTGGGTTGGCAAAAGATCCCCATAGGTGTGATGGATGGTACGGGTGGTGTGTAGCGGATGGATTATTAGGTTGGTTTGGGATTGCATTACATTCATACAATATAATTGATACATTATTATGTGAAAAGGGGCTTAGGCCCAAAATATTGCTAAACGGGTTCAGCCAGTGGATGACAGTAAGGGGATTATACACCTGAGTTCTTGTAACTCACCCCCTTTTTTCTTAACCCTTGTAGGTAATGCTCCGTGACGAGGACTTGGGGCCATGGATGACCCGGTGGAGGCCATACTTCAGAAATGGTGTTATTGAACTTTAAATTTCTATTTCGGTTTATTTTATTATTTTGCTATTTTGGTTTAAGTTGTAATAAGGCCTCTGGGATATGTTTTAGATTGCTTTATGTTTAGTCGTACTTATAATATTGCTTGAATTGTTTTAACGGGGATTTTCTAAAATCATAAATAATGGTTTTCCAAAATTGATTATTAAATGGATTTTATAACAAACTTTTACAAATATTTTAACTCGAAAATTTTCTCTCGAATTATCAACAATATTTTCAAAAGCCACGGTTTTAAAGCTCACTACCTCGATTTTCAACTCATCAAACGATCTCTCAAAAATACTTGTATTTTATCTACGTTTCCGCAACGATTTCAAAATGCTTCTGCAACACTATTTTTAAACATCACATTTTTGTAAATTGTTCATTTCAAAAATGCTTTCCCTACTAAAAAGGTTTTTAAAGATTATTACGTTTTCAAGTAGTTAACAATTGCTTAAGTATTTTTGGTTTGAACAAAGAGGCTGTATTTCTCAAGCAAGTTTTTAATAATCGCAAAGATGGTTTTTACTTCCATGTGACACACCAGATTCGGGCCTAACTTCTAGGCCGGGTTTGAGGTGTTACATTTTATGGTATTAGAGCCCGATTTCAAAACTCGACTGTGGTTTGGGTTCAAAAGCATTTTCAAAAGCTGTATGAATTTTAAATTATAGATATATGTGTTAAGGGAAGTATGGAACCATGGGTATCCGGCACCAAGTCAAGTAAGTTATGTTTTCAATTTATGATTATTGTGGTATGACTGTAGAAATACTTTAGAACTTCTAGCTTTAGGAGTTGAAATTATAGAGATTTAGACTTTAGGATGTGTTTTGCGAAAACAACTTTAGTTCCTATACTCCATAAAACATTGTTTAATAAACACTGAAATAGCATAATGATTCATAAAACTCTTTACCAGATTATATCGACTTAGTGAACATGAACGCTAGAAGACGTGGATGCGGTAGACGTGGACGTGGTAGAGGCTGCGGTGCTAGGGCTAGATCTTCAGCATCGGGGCATGTTTCCGAAAGGGAGGTGTTGGCATTGCCAGTGGCTGAGACGGAGTCTTATGACCGAGTTGGGGTTGATGAGCTAACTCAGATAGTTAAGGAAGTATTGGAGGAGGTTAAAGGAATCGGTGAAGCGCTTCAAGTTGGGTCTTCGAGCTGTAAGAAGAAATTAGATCGCGGTTCTTTTGGGTCGCAGTCTCATTTGTAAAGCATGTCAAGGCACGACCAAACTTTCAGGCTTGTGATTTTTGCAAGAGGCGTCATCCGGGAGAATGCTGGAGGAGGTCAGGAGCATGCTTGAGATACGGGTCTAAGGAGCATAAGGCTCGAGATTGTTTCATCACCATCAAGTCAGGTATGTTTTGGTTGGACGTGATGATTGAATATAGAAAGTTCTATGTATAAATGGTAGATAACTATTTGCTTCTGTGGTTAGATGATTGGTTGTGTGAAAAAGGATTCAAGATTATGTTAAAAGTACATTGTGGTTATTAAGATCAGAGTGCGCAGCGAAAGCATAGTGGTGTGATTTGGGCGGTGCGTTTAGTAGTTGGATGGAAATTTCGAGGACGAAATTTCTTTAAGGAGGGTAGAATTGTAACGACCCGAAATTGGGCCTAGTAGGATTGGGCCCATTGGGCCTTGAGCGTAGAAGCGTTTTAAAATTTATGGGAACTTGAAGAACGACATTATTTCAAGTTGGACTTATTAGGAAGGTGATTTTGGAAATTTACGGGGTTTTAGGAAGTTTCGGGTTCAAGTTAAGTTATAGGAAAAATTTTGTGTTTTAGCACTTTAAGGAGATATAGTAAGTGGCCTCAATGCTTATGAAAATAAATGAGTAATGTGCTAGCATAAATGAGCAATTGGTAAAGAGGATATGATGCCACATGAAGGACTTTAAGGGAAGAGGTTCAAATCCCATAATGTGTAAATTTTGACTATTATTTTTTTACTCTTTCCCTAAGTGTTGGCCAAGCATGTAAATAAGGCAAGGTGGACTTTTTATTTTTGGCAAGATGGCTAAGGAAAATAGGAAAGGATGAAGGTGAGGAAAGAAATCAAGAGAATGGGGAAAGTAAGGGGAACATGTGGCCTTTTTCAAGGGAAGTGTTATGGAAAGTGTGGTTGGCCAATTTTTGACCATTATGGTCATGAATGGGTACGGTTTTGGGTGTAGAGGGAGGTAGCCGAATTTTCTTTGGCAATTGGTAAAAGTTTTGGTGTTGTTTTGGCCAAAAACTTCTATTTGCAACTTTTGTGTCATTTTTCTTTTCTCTCCAAATTTCCTTCTCCTTCTTGTCGAATCTTCAAGCTTTGAGTGTACATCTTTCTCCTTTGTTTGGCCGAATCACACACCTTTTTGTTCATCTCCCCTTAGATAGCTGAAACAATCTAGCAGTCTTCTCTCCATCCATTCTCTTTCTTTTGACCTTTTCACCAACATTTTCTCTATTCTTAATTTGACATTACCTTGTGATGAAATCATCCTCTTTTCGTAGTGATTTAAGTGAGTGGCGCTACAAGGAAATTAACAATCGGTAAGTAGTAGTTCTCTCTTTATCGATAACTTTGTTTCATCCGAGTTTTTCCTTAATAATCGAGTGTTCTTCTTTCTCTCTTGGGTCCGAGTTACATTATTTTTCGTGATATGGCCATCGTTGGATTTAGGGCTTTCAACAAGGTGAAGCAAACACAAGTGATTTGTATTAACCAAATTGTTATAAATCGACTTGTCAAGCAAGTGGGGTAAGAACGTTGTTATAAGATTTGTTTTGATCAAAGGAAGGATAATTCCTAACGACTCTTTCGCTCACCAAATATTGTTAGGACTGGATTTTCAGAGCCAAAGGGTAGGATCAATTTTGGTGCATCGAGGAGATCACATTCGTGGTGTTGAAACGGTAGAAAGCACAACTTGTAATCAAGGTGTGTAATCTCGCACCCTTCCGAATACATGTTTGAAATGGTGTGTAATCTCATACCTCTCTGAATGGTTGTATGATATGTTCTATGATTCGATCGAAATACCAAAGAAAATCGAAAACCGGCATCCGTGACCACTCGGGAGTGCGTATGTTCGTAGTAGTAACCATATTTTTGCAATGAAACAGTTTGGTTAGCAGCAGTGACGTGATTTTGAAAAATCACGAAAAATAGGAGAAATGGAATTAGAAAGAGAATAAGATATCTAAATAAAGCTTACTGTGTATATTTTTATATGAATGAAACAAGGGAGGAAGAAAAATTGTATATTCTGTGATATCTTAATTTTAGTGAGACTGGTTTTGATTAACTTCGCGGTTCTCTGTTCTATCTTGGAAAAATCGTTTAAAATTGTACAAAGGAAATTATGAGTTATAATTTATATATATAGATTCCTTGGTGAGCCTATTTTCAATAGAAACAAGTGGGAGCAACATATGAAAATTGTACAGTGAGATATTTGAATTTTGGTTAAGAAA
This sequence comes from Gossypium sturtianum, assembly GCA_025698515.1. Taxonomy (NCBI): domain Eukaryota; kingdom Viridiplantae; phylum Streptophyta; class Magnoliopsida; order Malvales; family Malvaceae; genus Gossypium; species Gossypium sturtianum. The sequence continues at coordinate 45,361,852 of CM046948.1, forward strand.
GGTCAGAATCGTTGGACAGTGAAACAAGGGAAAATTTAAGGAATAAACTGTACTAAATGGTTAAGCAAAAAATTTTGGAAAATTTTTAGAAAGAAGATAAATGAGTCTAGTTTCAAAAAAAAATTACGGATTTAGATTTCGAGATTCCTATCTCAAGTTATATTCAATTTAGTCAGTACGACGCAGATGGACAGTTTCGATTTTTTTTATGCCCCACATTAGTAGTTAAGTTTAGGTTGCGAAATTACCAAAATACCCTTGGAGGGTAAATTACCGAAATACCCCTGGGTTGCGAGATTTCCAAATTACCCTTAGTGGGTAAGATTACCGAATTACGAAAATGCCCATATGGGCCGAATTACGGAAATGCCCCTAAATGGGCCGATTTGTTACACTGCCTTAACGGGCCGATTTGTTATATTGCCTTAATGGGCCGAATTGTTATATTGCCTTAATGGGCTAATTTGTTATATTGCCTTAACGGGACGATTTGATATATTGCCTTAACGGGTCGATTTGATATATAGCCATAATGGGCCAATTTGATATATTGCTTAATTGGCCGATCTGATATATTGCTAAATGGGTCGATCTAATATATGGCTCAATGGGCCGATTTGATATAATGCCCTAGCGGGCCAATTTTGTAAAGTGTTAATGGGCCAAATTGTTTGTAATCAATCTCTGAGTTATTAATTATCGTGGTTATATTGTTTATATTATGATTTACGATGTATGGTGCATTTACATAAGTTGCATGGGATTGGGATATTGATGATCGGGGAAGTGAAATTTGGTGGCTCTGCCACATATTCTGGTGACTCTGTCACATTTTTTCTGGTGGCTAAGCCACGTATATTCTGTTATTCTAGTGGCTTGTCCACAATTCGAATTTGATATAAATGGCTAAATGCCTATGATTGGTGTGTTGGCGGGGTGGGTTAACAAAAGATCCCCACAGGTGTGATGGATGGTATGGGTGGTGTGTAGCGGATGGATTATTAGGTTGGTTTGGGATTGCATTACATTCATACAATATAATTGATACATTATTATGTGAAAAGGGGCTTCGGCCCAAAATATTGCTAAACGGGTTTAGGCCCAGTGGATGACGGTAAGGGGATTATACACTGAGTTCTTGTAACTCACCCCCCTTTTTTCTTAACCCTTGTAGGTAATGCTCCGTGACGAGGACTTGGGGCCATGGATGACTCGGTGGAGGCCATACTTTAGAAATGGTGTTATTGAACTTTAAATTTCTATTTCGGTTTAAGTTGTAATAAGGCCTCTGGGATATGTTTTAGATTGCTTTATGTTTAGTCGTACTTATAATACTACTTGAATTGTTTTAACGGGGATTTTCTAAAATCATAAATAATGGTTTTCCAAAATTGATTAATAAATGGATTTTATAACAAACTTTTACAAATATTTTAACTCGAAAATTTTCTCTCGAATTATCAGCAATATTTTCAAAAGCCACGGTTTTAAAGCTCACTACCTCGACTTTCAACTCATCAAACGATCTCTCAAAAATACTTGTATTTTATCTACGTTTCCGCAACGATTTCAAAATGCTTCTGCAACTCTATTTCTAAACATCACATTTTTTTTTAAATTGTTCATTTCAAAAATGCTTTCGCTACTAAAAAGGTTTTTAAAGATTATTACGTTTTCAAGTAGTTAACAATTGCTTAAGTATCTTTGGTTTTAACAAAGAGGCTGTATTTCTCAAGCAAGTTTTTAATAAACGCAAAGATGGTTTTTACTTCCATGTGATACACCAGATTCGGGCCTAACTTCTAGGCCAGGTTTGGGGTGTTACAGATTGAAATTCTTGCACTAGAAGAGAAAAACTGATAAATGAAAAGGTAGCCTTAGTAAAAGTTTCTGACAGTGACATGATATAGAGGGAGCTACCTAGGAACTGGAGGAAACTATGAGAGAGAGTAATGTCTGAATCTCTTTACTGGTAACATTTTCGAAGACGAAAATTTCTTAAGGGGGGAGAGTTGTAACAGCACATTTTCGGTGAAATCGGAACAGTGGTTTCGGGACCACAAATCCGATGCCGAAAATAAAATTTATTTTTATTTTATTATATGGTCCATATTATGATATATATAACATGTGAAAATTTTGGTTCGAAACTTTTATCGATTGAGTGCTTAATTACAAGAAGGACTAAATCGCATAAAATGCGAAAGTTGAATTCTAGTAGCTATAAGGATTAAATAGCTATGGAATTCAAAACTTATGGTCCTTATATGGTAATTAGACCATTAAGAAAAGTATGTAGATTTTTCTTGGTGACTCATCCACGGAAATATAGAAAAAGGGTAACGACTAAAATGGAAAGTGAAAATTTTAATTAATTAAAAGATAATAAAATAGATATCATCTTATTTTCTCATCTTCTTCCCCAAAATAAAACATGGAAACCCTAGGAGAGAGAGAAGAAACTTTCATGGCCAAATTGGGTAAGTTTCCTTATTCTGTTTTTAGTAATTTTGATATTTTTGGAATTGGGATAGTCTAAACTATCTATTTGGGGATTAAATTGAAAAGTTATCAAGATATGAAAAATGGGTCATGGATGTATATGCTGGAAATTAGAAATTTATGGTAGAAAATGAAAGATTATTGATAGATAAACAACTTTTACAAAGTGATTTTTGATGAAAATATGATTTAGGGACTAAAATGTAAACTTATGAAATTGAAGAACAGATTCTGAAATTTTATGAATAAATGTGCTGTAAATTTTGTAATGGGGCTTTGGTTAGGCTTGGAATACGGAGTAATTTGCACAAGTTTCATTTTCCGAGCCTAGGGACGAAAATGGAATTTATGGAAAAGTTAAGATGAAAATTGGACTAATTTGAGTATGAATTGCATTAGATTGATGTTAAATTTACTCGTATAGATCCAGATAAATCGAATACGGAGTTAGAACGAGGAAAGGAGAAAATGTCAGATTAATAGACTTTATGTATACGAACATTTATCAAGGTAAGTTCGTATAACTTAGCTATGCATGTCTTTATGCTTAAATTGAATTGCTTATGTGATTGTATAAATATATAAGTGAAACGGTTGCAAATCTAATAAAGCCCGATAAATGATAATACCTGATAAGTGATAAATGATAAAAATGTTATTTTTGTGCTTGAGTTGAATGTGAAAATGTGAATTACATAAATGCATAAATTTATGAGATTGAATATAAACCCGACAATTGCATGATAAATGTTAAATCCCATTTGAATAAATGGAAGTCGATGGATAAATGTGATTTCCCTGATAAAACTGCATGTGTTGTAGAATGGATTTAGCCCGGACGGGTAATCCGAAATGAGTTTCTCGTGTATATGCTTGAATTAGGATTTAGCCTGGTCTGGTAATCCTAATTGACTGGATTTAGCCTGAACTGGTAATCCAGAATGGACTCTATAAGGAATTCTTTGTCATATAAAAGATTTAGCCTGGACTGGTAATCCGACAAAGCCCTTAGAGTATATGTTACAGCTAGAATTTAGCCTAGGTAGTAATCTCTTTGTATGATATGTGGTTTCGAGAGTGTACCTAAAAGGTACTACTGAATATGAATTGACGGACTATGAAATTGTACACCTCAAGTGTACTACCTGTGTATCCATCGATGTTTTCAATAATTTAACAAGTAAAATACTGATACGAAAAGAAAATGGATTTTTACATGTATTTACTTCAAAAATATGAAATGCTGTTACATGAAATGGTTTGATGAATACGTTCATCTATGAGAATATATTTGTACACCTTGAGTGTACTATCCGAGTGATTATCAATACTGCAATTGATTGTTGAGTAAAGTCCTGACAGGAAATATACCGGAACTCGAGATGAATTAATATGAAATAAATTTGAGATACATGGAAATAATTTTTATATATGTTATGTGAATACATGTTGTGGAAAAACATATGTGTATGAGAATCTAAATATTGTTGGACTCATATATGTGTTTCTTGATGTTTATATGAAATATGTGTTTAACATGGGTATTGAGAACATGTGTTAGGGCTTGTGACCAACTTGTTTGGTTATACCTTGCAATGTTTAACTTAAATGTGAATGGTTGGTAAGTTATTTACCAAGTTATACGGACTTACTAAGCATTATATGCTTACTCCATTTTACTTTTCCCTGTTTTATAGTAAATCAGAATGCTTGTTGGATTGGAAGCTCGGCGGAGATCACTCACACTATCCATCGGCCCATGACGGTACAATATAGTAAAGCAATTATGGTTGTAATGGCATGTATAGGTTATATTGGCCATAACGAAATGTAAGTGTAAATGATGCTTGTAATCTAGCCATTGGAATGGCTAGTAATGGTTTGATTTGATATATTTATAATGTCATACTATGGTAGCTATACATGTGTTAGGTAATTGATCAAAATATGCCTATCATATGGACTAAACCAAGGAAAGATTATGAACATGTATGCATATAATGGTATACCATGTTGAATGATAGAATTTGTTTTATTTGAATGCTTGAAATGATTAGTATTTGGATGTGTGATTCAAGTGCAGGTCATGGGTGTGCTTTGGGTGATAAATGAAGCTAGAATGGCTTTATTTTTTCCACACGGGCAGACACACGGGCGTGTGTCTAGACCGTATGTGACACACGGCCTACCCCATGGGCGTGTGGCCTGGCTATGTCTCCCCTGCACCTTAAATTCGAGAAAATAGAATGTTCAGAATTGAGTACACGGGCAGAGACATGAGCATGTGTTTCAGTCGTGTATGTTACACAGCCTAGAACACGGGCGTGTGTCTTGGCCGTGTGAAACCTGCACCTAATTCGAATGAATTAATTAACCATACAGCCTAGCACACGGGCATGTGGCATGGCCGTGTGGCGCAAGTCAGAGAGTAACCTAAATCGGACACGGCCTGAGGCACGGGCGTGTCTAAAGGTCACACGGGCGTTCCCTTGGACCACCTTGGAAAATTTTTGAAATATCACGAAAAATTTTTAGATTTTTCGATTAAGTCCTGAATCGATTCTAATGCTCGTATTGGACCTCAAGGGTCCATCTAAGGGATGTTACGAATGATCTCAGTTAATGAATAGTGATTGACATGGTTTATCTGAGAATGTTTAGAAAAGTTTTTATAATGCTCTGTAACCCTGTTCAGGCGACGGATACGAGTTAGGGGTGTTACATTTAATGGTATCAGGGCCACGGTTTAGTGGGTTCTCGGGCTGAACGTAGCATATGTGGAGTCTAGAAATACATGCCATTATTTAACTTGTGATAGTGTGATATCTCCCGACTCTGGTAAAAATTGTTTTTCAAATAGACAGAGATGCTTTCCAATTGAGCTAATTCTGACGACTCTGAAAGAGATACTCAAGTATTTGAGTAAAATTTTACTGATGATGAAATAGAATTCGAAAAGGTATGGATAAATATGTTATACTGAACATGTTAATGGTACACGTTAAGTGATATGTGTGTATTTTATACAATGAAATTATCAAGATTTATATGGATTAAGCTCATGAATGTGGAACTAAAGAGCTCAAAGGCTGAATGACTAATAATGTAGTCAGAATGAGAATGGGTTAATAAGTAAAGATGATATTAAAAGAGATATCATATTTTTCTAAAGATTATTCTGAATATGTGATGTCATTGTTAAGGAAGAAGTTATTCATGAGTAATTGACTTATCCAGACATGATATTTATAGAACAGATTAGCCAAAAATTCTTCTGAATTGACTCTTTCAGTGAACTGAATAATGTAAGATTATTGATGACTTTATTAGTCAGTGAGATAGTGATGAAATTGCACCGATATTTGAATGCAGCTATTATAATCAGGGATATTACAAAAATATTTTATGGGTACTCTATAATTTCTGTTCCGGACGGGTTAGGGGTGTTACATCACCAATAGAAATGAGATGCCCTAAACACACATCTTGGAGGTAGAATTGATCGATGCTTGGGGTATTGAATTTCTTGGTCCATTCCCTCCTTCTTTTGGTCACAAGTATATATTGGTAGCAGTAGACTACGTATCTAAGTGGGTTGAGGCCAAGACATATTTGACGAACGATGCCAAGGTTGTGATGAAGTTTTTATAGAAACATGTGTTCACAAGGCTTTAAACTCCTAAGGCTATAATCAGTGATGAAGGTCCCATTTTGTGAACAAATGGTTGAAATAGTTGCTCGATAAACACGAAGTGAAGCACATAGTTGCCACAACTTACCATCCGCAGACGAATGGACAAGCTGAATTGGCGAATAAAGAGATAAAAGGTTTACTGAAGAAGGTAGTTTGTCCAAACTGACAAGATTGATCCAGAAGACTAGATGTCGCTTTATGGGCCTACAGGACAACATACAAGACACCTTTAGGGATATCTCCCTATCGGTTAGTTTTTGGGAAAGCCTGTCATTTGCCCTTGTAATTAGAACATAAAGCTTACTAGGCTCTCCAACAGCTTAACTTATATCTCAAGCTTGCTAAAGAGAAACAGATGCTTAAACTTAACGAGTTAGAAGGGTTCCAAGTGTTCTTATATGAAAATGCCAAACTATTCAAGGAGAGGCTAAAAGGATGGCATGACAAGCACATTCGAGTTCGGGAATTTGAAGCAGGTCAGCAAGTTTTGTTGTTCAATTCAAGATTATGGTTCTTTCCAGGTAAGTTAAAATCACGTTGGTTCGGTCCATTCACTTTTCATCAAGTCTTCCCATTTGGGGTTGTTGAACTTCACAGTAAGGGAGGTAATTTTCGAGTTAATGCTCAATGCTTGAAACATTATTGGGGGGATAAAATTGAACAGGATGAAAGCTCGTTCATTTTATCAAATGCTTAATTATTTTTATTTCATTTTTTTAGTAAATGAATTAGGCTATATTTTTTGGAATAGTATGTTAAAATGAATTATGTCTAAGAGATTGAAACTTTAGCGGGACCGCTTGTGACCCCTCCAATCTTTCCTGGGAATTGATTTTAACATAATCTTCCAAGAAAATATTTACTAAGTGACAAAATAAACTTTTAATTTTTCAAATAAGAGGGTCAATTTTGATCCAATTGTTAGCTTGCAGCTCAATTTTCAAATTACCTTTAAGTCTAGGGGCTTAATTGAATTATTTGCAAAAATTGACCTTTTTTTGTAAATATTAAAATTAGATGTCTTTCTCTATAAATATTTTAAAAACAACTAAAATAAAGGTTTTTAATTTCTTTTTAGTAAATAAGATGATAATAACTAATATATAATTATATTTTATAAAATATATATTAATTATTATCAACTTTGCATAGGATTAGAATTATTTAATAATTTATTTAAGAGTTTTTTTCAAAAAATAAAGTAATAGCAAATAATATATTCATATACCTTATATTATTTATTAATTGTTATTAACTTTATATGACATTAGGACTTATAATAACTTATTATTTTTTTTTAAGAATTCAAGTCAAGGTCTTCCCTTCTTTCACTTTAAATACTACCACCCTCATTCGTAATTCACATCAATTACCATCTATCAAACCAACCTACCCACACACCCTTCCCACCGTCGGCCTTAGCACTGCCACACTCCAAGTGTCGAACATCCAAAGCTGCTAGTAGTAGCAACGGCAACTGCCCACTGTGCCTACCAGCCGCAGCACCACCAGCAGCTCACGCGTGGCCCTGCTTGCGCACCAGCTCTGCTCGTGCCCTGCTACCCACGCACCTATTCACGTCTGGCCCTATTCATGCACTAGTCTCGTGTCCTGCTTGTGCGCAACTGCTTCCCTCACATGCACCAAAACCTTGTCCCTTCCCCTTACCTCTATCCCGTGAGCACCCTTGCACAAACCGCACACCCATGGTTACCTTTGCACCACACCTCAATCACAACTAGCCACCAACCAATTACCTTCCAACCAACCCTATACGAACTCTATTAACTCCATAATAATTTTATTTTTGAGTTTTTAATTTTTGATACAAAGGTGGTAAGAAAAATTTTCTCCTAAATTTGAATTTTATTTAATTATTTGATTTTTCAATTTATTGAATTATTAATGCAAATTGAATTTTTGAGAAAATATTTGTTCCATCTTATTTTCAGATTAAATCATGCCTCGAAAAAGGACTTGTGCCTCTGTCCAAGTTTAAGAATTACAAAACAAATTCCACTGTGAAGAAGCCAAAGGGAGATACGACAGCATTTTCAAAAATCAACAAATGCTCCAAGAAAAAGGCTTTACACTGAAAGAAAGCAACTATACTAATTTCATGGCGAGCATTCGACAAGTTGCTGAAGCTTTAAATTGGGAAGTGTTTTGTGAGAAAAGACCGAGTGCAGATGAAGAGTTAGTTCGTGAATTTTAAGCGAATTTGACCTCAAGCGAATTACAGAAGTCTCTGTCCAATGAATCAAGGTACCAATAAATTCAAGCACTATTAATGAATTCTTTGATTTACCTGATTTTGAAGACGACGAATATTCTTCCTTAATGGAAAATATTGAGGCTGAAAAGTTGTAAGAAATTCTCGAGGAACTTACAGTTCCAGGTTCTAAGTGGAATGTGTCAAAGCATAAAACTCACACTTGTCGCAAAGAATATTTGACACCACTAGTGAAGGGGAAATTCGAAATTGTGCCGCTAGACGTTCGGGACCAGCATACTTTCCCTTTACGATAACAATTTTGTGCTTGAAAGCTAATTTTTTTACAAACGTAAAGAAGACAGGGTATAGCGAAGGCACAATCACAGATTGGGACCTCTACCGAGTAGCCGGAGATTTTGTTCTGTAGCAACGAATTGAATTGAGTGAAGATCCCAACGAAGAAGAAAAAGATCCCACAAATATTGAACCAATGCAATCAGCTGAAATCCCTGATAAGGCAGAACCAATTGAACCAATAACCGAACTTGACATGGCAGCCTCAACATTTAGAACTCACTCGCCTTCCCCAGATCATCGTGATGAGCTATCAAAGTTGATGGACCTAATGCAAAATATGCAGTGGCAGCAATAAGCTTATTGGAGATATTCAAAAATACGGGATGACTCAATGAGAAGTGCTTTTACAAAAATATTTCATGACCCGTTTATTTTTGTGCCTGAGTTTCCAGATTTTATATTTGAACCATAGAGTCCAATATCGAAGAGGGAACAAAGCGATTCATGCAAAAACAAGGACGATGGAGCAAAAGATGAGTCGAATTCTGAAGGATCTACAAATAAATAAGAAGGGGGGATCTTTACTTTAGTTTTTTTTTATTTCTTTGGATATTTTAAGTTTTTATGATTAGGATTTTATTTCTTGCAGAATAAAATAAGAGGTGGAAATCATCAATAAAATGGAACAAATTGCAAAATAAGAAGTGTGGCAATAGATATGTACATGTCTAGGATTGGATTTGCCTTGGAAAAGCTTGGTATTTAAGAAGTCAAACTTCACTCACCTGCTTATCCTAGGGTCCTACCTGGTGTACAGTATCTTTTCACTTCTATATTTTAATTCTCTCTATTGTTTTTAACAATGGGGAAATTGTTCATCTTAAGTAGGGGGACCAAAAATTTAAATTGTTTTTCAAGATACATTATTCTTATAATTATGATTAAGTTATATTTTGTTAAAAAAATGAATTTTTGTTAATTATGCTAACTTCTAGCATAAATAAAGTTATATTATCTCAATAATTGCTATGTTAGCTGAACTATGACAGAATGTCACTCTTAATAAAGTTTTCAAATCATACCATAAAATTTTTAATTCTTTAGGAGAGCTAGACATGCATGAAAGTTTAAGTCTCTAGAATTGACTTAGTAATTTCTTGAGGTGAAATCCTAGGAAGTATGGAATTTTGAATATAACTTAGGCAAAATTTTTGGACTGTTTGAGCCTTTGAAGCCAACCTTAAATAAATAATTATCCCTTGAAGCCTAAATTTGAGACTATATGGCCTAATTTTATTTGAACCTTTGCAATATTTAACCATCACTTCTCTCATAATTAACTTTAAATTGTCTCAAACACTAGTCTCAGTCTATCCAGAATATTCTTTGAAAATAAGTTTGGGGGAGTTGAAAAGAAGTATCAAATGCTCAAAAAATTATAGTACATATAGTAATATGCTCGTAAAAAAAAAGAAAGAGCATATGTACTCGAAAGAAATAGATGTACAAAAGAGCATGTGAAAGCAAAATGAGTTGGTGTATTAAAGGTACTTATTCGAAGGTCCGATACAAGCTGAGTCTAGGGTTTTCAGCTTAAATTTATCTATCTTTTACCTACCCCTAGCCTAGCCACGTTACAACCTATTTAATAGACCTTTCGATTTAGGTTTTTGTGCTGCCTACATTAGTGGAGAGAAATTGCTAAGTTCAACATATGAATACATAAGTTAAACTTAGTAATTGCAATTTAGTCTTAAATAAGGGAATAAAGATTAAGTGGTAAGAATTAACATGTCTTTATTAAGAAAACATTTAGTCTATTCTTGTTAACATGATAACAATTCAGAATAATTCAAATAATATATATACTTCAATTGCATAATTGCAAAAATTATTCTTAAGCATATTTACAGTAAACTCATAATTGTGGGGGAAATGTATTCTAAAGACATTTTTCAATGGTAATTTCGAGCACTTCCTCTTTTCAATTTGTGCTTTACTCGGGATGAGCAATGAATTAAGTTTGGGGGTGTGGAAACACAAAAACATATAGACTTTTTTAGCACCTTTTGAGCTCTAATTCATGCAGTTTCGTAGTAATTTTTTTTCAAAATTCACATTTTAATTATAAAATAATTAAATTGCACTTGAATTATTAACATATTTAATTTTAATTATTTTTATAATAATTTTTCACAAATTTGGTTTATTTTCAACAGTTTTGCACAAAAGGTGAAAATTGGCTCGGTAGACACCTCGAAAGGCTTGAACCGTTGGAGAAATTTTTGCATCAAGTGAACCAGGAGCAAGGTTGAATTTTTATGTACTTTATATTTAATTTTTATCCAAAGATTAAATGGGTTGAAATCTAATATAAAGCCTAAAGGAGAAAGTGACCTAGGATGCTAAGAAGAGAAGACTGATCCACCAAGCAACTTGCTGACCCAATTAGCTGATTTTTGCTAATTTTTATGCTTGCTAAACAGCCCCCAAAGTCTCTTTGAACTCCATTCAAACGCCTCCACTTTTTGTGCCTTTGAATATTTGCCCCAAGCTAAATATAACAAAGTTTGAATTATTCAAAACTTGCTCCTTTTGGGGCCGGGAAAGGAAGAGTGTATGGCTGATAATTATTTTCTATTTTTAGCAGCCATTCATACCTATAAATACCCCCATTTGTTAACTCATTCTACACACCTTCATTTTCGACACATCTCTTCTTCCTTTGTTTTCCCATTTCCCTTATCCATTTCCCTACCGGTTTCCCCTCTTGGAAAAGAGTCGCCATCCACCTTTGATTAGCAATATTCAAATGTTCATACATACCTTGGATTGACAGAACAAGCAAAGAAGAAGAGGAGCGTATTAGTCTGGCTACGGAGAAACACCAGGATTACTTTCTAGTTCCCTTCTCTTTAGATTTTCTTGTTTTTGTTATGAGCATGATGATGAATATTTATTATGTTGGTATTCTTGGTTTAAATAAAATGACTTAAATTAAATTGGTGTTGGATTAATTGCATTCTGTTTACTTAAATTACTGAAATCATGTTTATGTTGTTATTGTAACACCCCTTACCCGTATTCGACGTCGGAACAGGATACGAGGCATTACCGGACATAAACAGAAGCATTCATACAAAACCGAGACATGAATTTCAATCTAATTTAAATCCTTTCCTTCACATGCATATCGTTCCTTATATGGGCCCACGGGGCCCACAATATACATTGGGAGTGGTTCGAAACAAAACCGAGAACTTTCGAAACTTTTGCGAAACTTAGAAAATTTTCATGTTTTGGAGAGTCACACGCCTGTGTGGGTAGGCCGTGTGGTCTCACACGCTCGTGTGCCTCTAAGAAACGTCCGTGTTTCAGGCCGTGCCCAAAATAAGGGACATTTTGTTTAAGATGTCATCAACCAAATAACGTCACACGGCCAAGGCACACGCCCGTGTCCTTAGGCCGTACGGCCAATTAAATTCCAAAAATTTGGTGCAGACTTCTCACGGCCTGGGCACACGCCCATGTCATAATGCCATGTCTCTCACACGGCCGTGTCTCTACTCGTGTGTTTACTATTGGGCATTCTGTTTTTCCTAATTAGGGTGCAGGGGACACACGACCGGGTCACACGCCCATGGGACAGACCGTGTGTCTCACATGGCCTAGACACGTGCCCGTGTGTCTACCCGTGTGGACAACTTTGAGGCTACTTTCCAAGCCAATTGCCACCCTTATTTGCACAAACACATACATGACCTCAAAGGTACTTCGCATGGCCTAATTAAGCACTTAAACTTTCATAAACTTAGCTCATGCATGACAACTTCTCATCAAATTATACTTGCTTAAGACTCCATATTATGGCAAATCAAATTTTCACCAATACACATATACAAATAAGCAATGTTCCTTAGATTGCATGCATGTATTTTCATACCCACTTATACACACAAAAAGCTACCATCATCAACCCAAATTTAGTAAATCACATGCAACACTTCATCATTCAACCATCAATAACCATAGGCCATATGATAATGGCATTGGCACATACATGCATAGATGAATAGGTTTACAACCCAATAATCATTATGAGCCGCATCTCGTGGTCTTATACAAAATGAATCAAATATCATCATAAGCCAACACATTTGGCTAAACTAATATGACATAGAACAAAAAGACCAAGTCCCCTATACATGCCATACTCAAAATACTTAAATTCACTATACCCAAAAGATTAGTTTGATAGTGTGAATCGAGCTCCGACGTCCTTCGATCCCCGAGCTAGCTTGGCGATACTATAAGAAAATGGAAAGGAAAGGGGAGTAAGCATAAAGCTTAGTAAGTTTGCATGTAAGTAATTAACAACATTAACCATGTATTTTTATACACCTAACATAATACAATTTCTCACAATGTCATCAAGTATCATAGATACATTTTAAACCATGTCATTTACATAGGTACAATAAATTCATGAACATTGATTCATTCATACTTCTTACCGAGATATCATTGATTCATAGTCTTGATATTTAAGAGCTTTGTGTACATACTTGTACCCTTTCAACATGATCATACCTTGTCATTTCGTTGACAAAATCTTTGGATTACCCGTTGAACCATTTGGAATACTAAAGGATACCCAGGAAATCTCATACACATAGTAAGATGCCAATGCCATATCCCAGATATGGTCTTACATGAGATCACAAATCGAAGCTGATAGTCCAGCTATGGTCTTACACGATGTCTCTTATCGATGCCATGTCCCAGACATGGCCTTACATGAAATCACATATCGATGCCGATGTCATATCCTAGATATGGTCTTACATGGGATCACATATCGATGCCAATGCCATATCCCAGATATGGTCTTACATGGGATCACATATCAATACCAATGCCATGTCCCAGACATGGTCTTACACGGGATCACTCGTAACCCTAATGTCATGACATTGGTATCCTAACTATTCCTAAGGTTCAACCGGGATTTCGAGGTACCAAATCTTCGTCGAATCGTCACCGAGTCATCATTAACCAAATCCATAGAGACAAATATAAAATTCATGCAATATCAAAGCATTAAATACATGATAACATAATGTTGAATTATTTACACACGAACTTACCTCAATACCAAAATATGGCTAACTATTCGATTTAGTCCACAACTTTGTTCTTTCCTCGGTTTAGGTCCGGACTCCGTTTTTCTTGACCTATAATGACAAATTTCACTTATTTAATTATCACATTGTTCAAAACAGTCCACAAATCATGCTTTTGCAAAATTACAATTTTACCTCTAAACTATCACATATTTACAAATTAGTCCCTAGGCTCGTAAAATGAAATGTACCCATTTTCTTTGTTACCCAAGCCTAGCCAAACTCATAACATGCTCATAGCAGCCCACATTTCTCACTAAATCATACATCTCACTACTCTTTTTACAAACTTTACAAATAAGTCATTTTTAGCCATTTTCACTAGAAATCACTTAGTAAAAAATGTTTATCACACATCAAACTTTCATAATCTACCAAGAAACATCAAAATCCATGCATGTCACACATGGGTAGATTTTTGAACATGAACCCTAGCTCAAAATAATGGTAGAAATAGCTAGATCACGCTTCAAGGATCTAAAAAACATAAAGAACATTAAAAACGAGGCTAGGATGCACTTACAATCAATCTTGAAAGTTGAAGAAAAACCCTACCTATGGTCCTTAGAAATTTCAGCAATGTGGGAGGAAGATGGACACAATTTTTGACTTATTTTCCCTTTTTATTCTTTTATTAACCAAATGACAAAAATGCTCTTTTTACTAAACTTTCAAATTTTACCCAAGCATGCCCATTTTTGTCCATAAAAATAGAATTTGGGAAAATTGCTATTTAAGGACCTCTAATTAATAATCCAAATCTATTTCATACTTAAAGCTTCTAGAATCTCATATTTTGCAACTTTTGCAATTTAGTCCTAGAAGTTAAATTCGACACTTATTCACAAAATTTCTTCATGAAACTTTCACACAATCATGCAATCATGCCATAGAACTCAAAATATTCATAAAATAATTATTTCTACTTTGGATTTGTGGTCTCGAAACCACTATTCCGACTGGGCCCAAAATCGAGATGTTATAACTCTCCCCCTTAGGGATTTTTGTCCCTGAAAATCTTACCGGTAAAGAGATTTGGGTATTATTTTCTCATGGTTTCCTCGGGTTCCCATGTAGCCTCTTCAACCCCATGTCTTTGCCACAAGACTTTCACCAGAACAATACTTTTATTTCTCAATTGTTTGACTTCCCGAGCCAAAATCTTAACCGGTTCTTCTCCATAAGTCATATCCGGTCGAATCTCAACCTCTATCGGTGAAATCACATGTGAAGGGCCTGATCGGTAACGGCGTAACATAGACACGTGGAACACATCATGGATATTTTCCAACTCAGATGGCAAAGCCAACCGATATGCTACCTACCCTATTCTCTCCGTAATCTCGTACGGTCCAATAAAGTGTGGACTTAATTTGCCTTTTCGGCCAAATCTGAAGACTTTCTTCCACGGAGACACTTTCAGGAATACCTTATCACCGACTTGAAACTCAATCTCTTTCCGTTTCAAATCTACGTAGGATTTCTGTCTATCCGAAGTAGCTTTCAAGCAATCACGAATTACCTTTACTTTTTCTTCGGTTTCTTTGACTAAGTCAACTTCGTAAATCTGATTCTCTCTGAGTTCGGTCCAATACAAGGGTGTTCGACACTTACGCCCATACAATGCCTCATAATGCGCCATTTTCAAACTCGACTGAAAACTATTGTTGTAGGCAAATTCCACCAACGGTAAATACTTTTCCCAACTACCTTGGAACTCAAGAACACAACACCGTAGCATATCTTCAAGAATCTTCAAGCACACAAATTCATTTATGTCAAGTATCCCAACCAGTAATTTAATGTCTTCATTCAACCCTTCAATGAAACATTTACACATAGTAGCTTCGGTCGAAACACATTCCCGCGCATATTGGCTCAATCTCACAAACTCCCGTTCATATTCCGTAACTGTCATACAGCCTTGTTTCAACTCTAAAAACTCTTTACGTTTCTAAATTTAGCTTGAAAGAAATCCCAGGTAATTCTCTCTATCGGAACCACAGATATCAATGTCTTCCACCAGTTATACGCGGTATCCCTCAATAATGAAACAACACATTTAATACATTAATCAGGTGTCAACGACATCTCATCAAACACTCGAATAGTATTCTCGAGCCAAAACTCAGCTCGCTCGGCATCATCATCAGCTGTGGCCCTAAACTCTTCGGCCCCATACTTTCGGATCTTATCTACAGGAGATTTATTCAATCGGATCGGATCTGTAACTTGTGGCACAACAGGCACTTGTGGGGGTGGAGGTTGTGGAGTAGCCAGATTCGTTCGAACGAACTCCGAAAACCACTCACTCATCATTCGGAAGAAGGCTTGCTTAGCCTCTCCTCCCTCACTACTATCATTCGGCCTAGATGTGGCCGGTGCTGTCCCTTGAGCGGGAGCAGGCGTATTACTCTCAACATCGTCAGCAACTGCTCGATCGGGATTCATTACTATATGAAAACACATTTTTAGCCGTCAGGATTCATCACACTATCACAATTATATATATGGCATGTATGGCTAGACTCACACGGGCTACGTTAGTCTGAGAATCGACTAAACAGTAGCTCTGATACCAATAAAATATAATACCCCTAACTCGAAACCGTCTCCAGAATAGGGTTAAGAGGCATTACCGAACAATCGAAACATTTCACATCCATTTCACAACACAAAGTCAATTATCAATCAAACATATTCAAATATAAACATATAGTCCCTTATTGAGGTCTACGAAACCTTAAAAATGTGTTAGAAAGAGGTCGGGACTAAACTGAACACATACGAAACTTTCTAAAATTTAAACATTTTTCTAGGTTACAGAGGTCACACGCCCGTGTGGGTAGGCCGTGTGCCTCACACGGCCTCGGACACGCCCGTGCGTCCAAGTTGTGTCAAAACAGGGCATACATACTGACTTGCACCACACGGCCAGTCACACGCCCGTGTGTCCAGCCCGTGGTCGCTACTGACTTGTTTCACTTGTCAAACTTAAACAACACGGTCGAGCCATACGCCCGTGTGGGCAATTATAGGCCATATTCAAGGCCAAACTTGCCACCCACACTTAGGTACATCTACAAGCTTCAAAGCAATTCCAATTCATGCCTCAAAATGCATCCAAACATGCCATTTCATACACCAATTAATCACCAACTATACCATCTACAATAATACTCAATTTCATCTCACATTGGTTCAACCAAAGTACCAAAATTCACATATCAAACATATAGACCAAACATCATTTAAACCTTACCACCATTCACATTAAGACCACAATTTTTATCAACCATTTAAGCATGAAATATACCATATTCATTCTCACTATTTCATATCTCATTCGTTAAATTCATAGCCTACATATATGCACCAACATCATTCAATTTTCAAGCCATATCACATGGCATAGACCAACATCTCAAAATATTTACTATATCAACTAGCCTATACATGCCATATACCAAATATGTACATCATGCAAAAGTACCCAAAATAGATAGCTGATAGTGTGATAGAGATGCTGACGATCCCCGGATCCGAGCTAACTTTACTGACACTGTAAAACAGAGAAACAAATCACACAGTAAGCTTTTAAAGCTTAGTAAGTTCGTAATATAACACATACTTCTCAATAATGTGACATTAATACATAGATAAACCATCACATAGATAGATGTACAATTAAACATATTATCATCCTCAACCATATGCTCAAATATCCATTCATTCAACCTTTAAAACTATCATCAACCACTTAGGTTCAAACATACCTTTGCCAACACTCAGTAAACAAACGTTCTTGCTTTTCAATGCTCGATACCATACCTCATTCACTGCTCGATATCTTTTCAACTCAATCGCACACTTAGTGCTCAAATCATAGCCGTAGCTTAATTAACATCGCACACTTAGTGCCTTGATACAAAACCGAACTTAATTCGATATCACACACACAGTGCCAAATCAATAAGCCGAGGCTTCTATTATTTCGCACACACACTGCTAATCATCTCTGTCTCATTTCTAAATTCGCACACTTAGTGCCTCATTACTTGATTCCATATATATAATACATTTATATTCATGAACTATACATTCAACCAATTCTCATCACATAGATATAAATTTAACAACTGGTATTATATCCGAACTTACCTCGGACGTCGAAATACTGAAACTAGCCGATCAATCGAGTACTTTGTCTTTGCCTCGATCTCGATCCGAATCTCTCCTTTCTCGGTCTATACACATTCAAATTTAACTCATTCAATCACCAATTCATTCAATTTAGTCCAAACACACATATTTAGGGCATTTTGCAAAATAGCCCTCACAGTTTCACATTTCGACACTTTAGTCCCTAATTCACAAAATCACAAAATACACAAAATTTCTATTCACATAAGCTTAGCCGAATTCTTCCCATGCTAATACAAGCCCACACATTTCATTTATTTCACATTTTAGTCCTCCAATTTACACTTTTCTCAATTTAGCCCAAATTACTCAAATTCACCAAAAATTCAAAGACAAAATGTGTTAATCTTCCACCTATCTTTCATATTTCATCTTCAACTAACACATAGCTCAAACATTCATCAATGGCATATCTCAAAATCACCATCAATTTCTAAAATTAAAGCATGGGCTAGCTAGAGCACAAAGCAACGATCTCAAAAACGTAAAAATCATCAAAAACCGATCAAAGAACATACCTCAATCAAGAGTAACAATGGGCGAATACTTCAGGCCCTATTTCTTTCTTTTTCTTCTTCACATTCGGCTAAGAAAAGTTGATAATGGTCATCTTTAATGTTTTGTTTTATTATTTATGACTTATTGTACTAATTACCAAACTAACCTTTTTATTAAACATATAAAACATTTATTCATTAAGGTTATTTTGGTCCATTACCACCCACTAACCTTAATAGTGGGTTAATTGCATAATAGCACCTGCCAATTATAAAGACAACAACAATTAGGCACTTAAAAATCAGCATACAGCTTTTACATTTTACGCGATTAAGTCCTTTTCGCAATTTAAACACACAAACGATAAAATTTTCACACAGAACTTCCACACATGCTCAATCACATATTATAAACACCAAAAATAATATTAAAATATTTTTTCGACCTCGGATTTGTTGTCTCGAAACTACTGTTCCTACTAGGGTCTAAACCGGGCTGTTACACGATAACTTGACAATACTTGTCAGTTTATTACTTGTTGCGGTTGTGTACACTTGCACATTTTCATCTTTTCCAGATATACAAGGAGGAGTTCTATTGGGAACAAAGAGTAAGAGTTAAATAGGGGGATAGAAACACTGTATTTTTCCATAATTTTGCGTCCCAACGATGAAATAGTTGATGACATGATGACATGATTAGGATTGTTTACTAGTCATGGGACACCGGATCCATTCTACCTTTTATCCGGGGTTGAGCAATGTATTTCTGAAGCTATTAATGCGGTGTTAGATGCACCTTTCACTATGGAGGAAGTAGTTCATGCTTTAAAGACAATGAGTCCAACAAAAGCTTCTAGGATTGATGGTTTTCCAACACTGTTTTATCAACAGTTTTGGCACATTGTAAGGGAAGATGTTGGTCAATTTTGCCTTTGCATTCTTACTAGGACTCAATCGGTTGATGGGATTAACTCCGCGTGTACTATTCTCATTTCGAAAAAGCCAAAGCCTACAAATATGGTACATTTTCGTCCTATCAATCTCTGTATTGATTTATATAAAATCATTTCAAAAAAAAAAAGAAGAAAAGAAAAAAAAAAGGTGTTAAGTGGCAATCCATGTGGAAACTATGTGGCAAATTAACATGCCACATCAAACTCACATTACTCTAATAAAAGCACATAACGGCTAGGTGATTGTTTTGTAACAATCCGATAACGTTAGTGACTATTTTAAAAGTTTTTAAAGTTTAGTGACGAAAATATAATTTTAATTAAAGTTAAGAGATAGTTGGTGTGGTTTATCCAATAATTACTATAAATAAATTATTTTTATCAAATGTTACGTCTAAATAAATATGTTGAATGATTAAAAAAAAAATGTTCAAATAACACAACTTTCTTCAAAAGTTTGAAATATGTAAAAACATATTTTTTTATGGAAAAGTATTATAAAAAACACACTTTATGTCAGTATGTACTCTTAATGTGCAACTATTCATTGTCTATATAAAATTTAATTAAATATGTCATTTTTTTATTAAAAGAAGAAGAAAGAGTAACCTCTTTCCATGCGTCAGTTTTTCAATCTTATATCGTGTGAGAATTTAAAAAAAAAAAAGTGTTATAATTCTATTCAAGTTCTTAAAGTAAAAATATACTATTTATCCAACGAAATAAAGATAAATTTAATTCTAATTAATTCCTAACAAAATATGTTTACTAAATTGAGTTTAAATAAAAATAAAATAATAATTATTAAAAAAAATCTTAAAATCTAAAATAAAAATTTACTTTTTAATGTCAACTTATGAATATTCTTGCCAATTCAATTTTTTTGAAACTCATTCTTATATATGTATATATAAAATATTATAAATATTACATATATATTTTTTGAAAGGATAAAGTTTGATAAATATTAATGTAGACCTTATATTCATCTTCAACTATACTTCCATATATATTCATATGGATTTTGATGTGGATTATCTTTTGGATATCTATAAGTTAGTCTTAAAAGATGCAATAAATTGAAGTTGACCTTCGGGTTTTTTTATCAAAAAAAATAAAAAATAAAAACTATACTTCCATGATAATTTATACTATTTTTTTGTTATATTAAAGCTAAAAAACTAAATAGATAAAATTCGATAAATATTTAAGTATATGTTTGTATTCACCTTTAATTACGCTTAATTATAATTTAAGCTATTAAGATTTGTAAATAAGTAATATATGATTATCAAATATTTTAATTATTTTATATTACATAAAATAAAAATATATTATAAAATAAATAAAATAATTAACCGTTTACCTTAATTAAATAAAAATGTATAATTAATTAAATTAAATTAATTAAAAGCTAAATAATTAAATAAAGTAAAAAAATAAAATTGTATAATTAATTAAATTCAATTAAATTAATGAAATGCTAAATATTTTACAAATCATTAATTTTACTATTTCAATCAAATATAATTTTACGTTTTCTTCGCCCACCATAATCTAATATAAATACTTAAATTTGCTATGATACTCAATTTCACTGTAGTTGCTTATTCTGACTACAAATAAACCCATAATAATACATGTATATGAAACCTAATAAGCCAAACCGACCATATTTTCAGTGTTAGAATAAGTAAATCAGCTTTATTATGTCGTCACGATTGCATTTTTTATATATCTATCATACTTCAATTTCCATCACACCAACCACCATCGGAGGATTCGGTATCCTTTATTTAACAGTAAACTTATTGTAGTTTATGTCATGCTTGTATTTTGTTCTTACTAATTTCATATCATTGATTTTAGTTTCTTTTTACGATCAGACTGGTATAAAATAAATATTTGTCCCAGTATAAAATTGGTAGCTTTGGTGATAAACTGAAGGGTGATTTAGGGAACTTAACTGCTGCACTCAAAATAATAGTTTAAGAAACTTATAATTTATTGCTCTTCAAGCTTATATTGCAAACATTAATCTTGAAATACATTAACAATGGCAAGGGTATTAATTTATCATACGTTTAGAATAAACTATCCTAATTAATATGGTTCGAATTAATCAAAGGAAAAGGTAGAGAAAGCAAAGAGATAAACATAAATGACTGTGCATAGCGATGGGTTGTACGTAAAATTTATGAGTCCCAAATGGGACCGAACGCTGGAATACCGGCAGCCTTGCAAGCGTTGACAACATCTCTGCTTCCTTCTGGATTGCTTGTTACAATGACCACTTCAGCTCCCCATCTCTTAGCCGTGTCCACACTCATCTGCGACACGTTCGGACGGCCTAAAACGGCAGTGTCGTGGACAATCACCTTCTCTTTAGGGTGGCCGCTCATCATTTCTTTTATTTCTTTGCCGAAGTTTTGTGCAATGCCTTTGGCGACCCAAAGCACGCATACGTCAGCCGAGCATGGCTGCAACAGGAACGACAAAAACACGCAGATCCCCGAACCTGTTGCCACAACCAAAACCCTGTCATACATGTTGACTAGGTAAGGCAAGCCGGCGAAGTGCACTGTTCGAACCCACAAATGGCTTGGTGGGTTCGAGACCAAGGATTTGGTGAAGTCCCCAACTGCACCAGCAAGCATCATGTGCTCAGTTTTTCCATCGGAAATGATGCCGAAAGCATGCCATTCCGATAACGGGGAAGGACTGATTCTGCCTAATATGCCTGATTTTTTTCCGCCCTCGAACTTGATAATGGATGCATGGCCTGAAGGAGCTGAGATGTTGACAGGCACACGTCTGACTGTCAACCATGGGGTGATAATTAGGATGGTGATGGCTATTGTGAACCAGAACTCTTGTCGTTGGACCAATCTTGAACCAAGTTCTTTTGAGTAGGATTTCGTTACTGGATCGTAGGAGATTGTAAGGACGATAAAGGCCCAAAGAAGAGCAAGAGCAGTCCATCCAGCGAATCTATGAATTCTTTCGAAGACGTTGTGATGGAGATGGCGGACTAGGGGGAATGCAGCCAAACATGTGAGGCAGAGGAGGGAAAGACAAGTAGAGGCGACACCGATGATCTCAGGGGAAGTGTTCTCTCTATCTTTGAGTGTAAGAATTAAGGCATATATGAGCCATGCAACAGAAGAAATACCGCAGCTACTGTGTATCCCACCAAGGCTTTGGAGGAGGGAAGTGGTAGCAGTCTTGATTGGAAGAGGTACCCAAGACTTCCCCAGCACTTTGACAGCAAGCCAAAAGACTACTCGCAGGAAAGCCTCGCTTCTGCAGAGTGTCAAAGCAAGAATGTTGGCAATGGAGAAAAGGGCAGCTCTATTTCTCGCGTATGGAAAGTGTCCAGCGGCAGCAAGCACCAAGCCAATGATGTTGAGGGTGAAGCAGACCACAAAGAGTCTTTTGTATACAGTGAACAACCCTTGGTCAAGCAAAATGACTGATAATCTTGATTCTTGCTTGGGAGCTGGCTTTGGGATTTGCTCACGTTTGCTTGCGGATGGTAAAACTGGCTTATCATCTTTCTCCTCGTCCTGTCCCTCTTCTAAACTTTCAAATATGATATCATCTTTATTTTCATCTTCGTCATCTTCATCGAGATCAAGGTCACAGAAGTGACTGCTCGCTCGGCTCACAGACATTTGTATGGAAGAAGAATTAGGAAACACCTTAGATGAGCTCCCTAGGTACCAAGGAAACCAAGATTTTTTGCTGCTGCCATGAAGATCATTTTGAGTTAGATTAGCAACCGCAAATGGGTCTGCATGAGGTTTGATCTCGAAAGCCACACCTCTGCAGCTCGAAAACCTCACTGGAGTCTGCATTTTTTCTCACTTTTTGTTGAAAAAGAATGGGAATCAAAGAGAAATGAAGAAGACTAGTGAAACTGCGTTGGTGGTGTGTTCTTCATGCAAATTAAGGGTTATTTATAGGCCTTGCCAAGGGTCCCAACTCCCAACTTAAAGTAAAGAGTGATGATTTTAGGTTTGAATTTGTCAAAGAGGCTAAATGGCGTTAATTTGGATGAAGCTAAATTGTTTGTGACGCAGGTAACCAAGATTATGTGGGGGGAAGGCGTATTTATCAAAGTCATGCCTATAACTTCACCGAGACTAGAATTGGTCAGAGCCTAACTTTTTAACTTATAATAATGTTATTAATTTCTTTCTTAAGTTGGGATCGATCCATATAAACAACGAAAGAGAAAAATAGAGAAGATCGAAAACATAAATTTTGCGTGGAAAATACCTTCGAAGAGGATAAAAATTATAGGCAAAGCAGACTTCAGTTTTTCACTAAATCAGTAAACAAATGAGAGTATAATATGGAAAAAATAAACTTAAATATAAAAACGTACAAACCCAAATCTCGAAAACAAAGCCCTAACTCTCATAAAATTCTCTTAAAAAGGGTACAAAATTCTCTACATGGTTATTACGAAAACTCTCACAAAAACTCATATGTAACTACATCTTATCACCCATACGAAAACTTTACAATGTCTTAGCACAGGTTTCAGGTTTGGAAAATTCATATTTTAAAATTTTGAATATTTCTTGATTTGGATTAATTTTGTGCTAAGTTTTAACATTTGAATTTTTTTAGATTGAATTATTTAAGTTTATTGCTGGAGTTATATGGATTAGTATAGTTTCATATTCAAGTTATCTTTAATTCTTGTCCAATTATATCAATTTGGTAATTCAAGTAATTAAGTTTAAATTTATTAATTTTAAAATTGTTATAGGGTATTTCAGAAACCCGAAATCTGACTTAGCCACAGTCACATGAAACGAAATGTCTCACCACCTCGAGAAGTGCCATGCCTCACCACTTCGCGGGATCACTTCGCCCGGCCAATTTCGCACCTCCTCACGAGTCCACCTTGCAAATATTCGTTTTGCCACTTTGTAGAATGCGCCTCGCCACCTCGTGAGGTCACAAACCGCCTATCACTAACACCATGTAAGGTGTGGTCATCTCACCACCTCGTGAGACGAGACACGTTTCACGGTACATGTCTAGCCTAAGGGGGAACGTGTCTTGCACATGCCACCTACGGTCCCCTAATATGTCACATCAAGGAACTGTGTCTTATAAAAATGAGAAGGATGCTGCTAAGAAGAGGAAGACAAAAAAGAGAACCTTAACAATTTGGTACGGTGAGCATGGAAAGACTTTTGGCTTTCAAATTAAACTTAAATCGATATGGCTCACCCAAATGAGAGATCCCCCAACACACCTTTTCCAAACTGGAATGTGAGAGGAGAAGCTAGGAATCGTCCTGATGAACTCGACCTCTTCGCGGATTTATTTGCGAACCGACTCGAAAACTTGGGCAACTCAGACCAACAGTAATCCCATCGTGCTTTCAACCTCAATTTCCCGTTAGACCGAGAGATTTCCAACCCATCTAACTAGGAGACTCCCTAACAGTAGCTCATAAGCCTATAAGAGTAGGTACGCATTTTAAAGGAGCAAATGTCCAAAAAAAACTAGATATGCGCAGCAACAACTTTTCCATCAGGCTAACCAGGAAGCTTTAAGGCTCAATTTAGATCTTATTGAAGAAACCAGAGAGATTGTCAAGGTTAAAAATGTAGCTAAGCCCAACAGGTCGCACCATACTATAGCTCTAAGGTAAAGAGAAAACAGTTCCAGGTAGGCAATCTTGTCCTTCAAAATATTGAAGCTAGCCTACCGACGTCCCAAAGTGGAAAGCTGAGCCCCAACTTGGAAGAGCCATACAAGATAGTAAAGAAAATAGGGTTTGAAGCTAACAAGATCGCAAAGATGGATGGACACAAATTGCCTTACACTTGGAATGCTCTCCATCTAAGGAAATATTATGTGTAAGCACCCTAACTGCAAACCTAAGTTTCACTGATTTATGATCATAACTGTTTACTTCGCTTACAAGATTTTCAGAATCTTGCGGTTCACTAATTTACAATCACAACCGTTTACTTCGCTTACAAGATTTTCAGATTCTTACAATTCGTTGATTTACGATCACAACTATTTACTCCGGTTACAAGATTTTTAGAATCTTACAGTTTGCTGATTTACAATCACAACCATTTTCCACACTTACAAAACAAAAATATGAAGGCCATGTTCGCGAGCCGACCACACACACGAACCATACAACTTTTGCTATATGTTGCTTTTGTGCGAGCCACGTATGGATAATTGCATCCTTATACGAGGGAAAAACATTTTGTGTGAGCCATACATTTTCAGTGAGCTGTATCAATACATATATATGTATGTGGCTTGCATGTTGTACCATGCGTATACGGCTAACTGTCATGAGATATGCGAACACAGCTTATACATGAATGTATCAAACATACAATATCACGTGCTGTATATGGAAAGTGTGTAATTTACATATATGCAAATTGCATTTCCTCCACGTGCTAGATAGCAAGATTAAAATGAGTCACTAAGGCACCTAATCAAGTTCTATATGAAAACATTATGCCTTAACATATCCGCATGAAAACATTATCGACAGTTGTGTAAAATATATTGGTAAACCACCATTATAAGAGATCTATAAATTAACGACACTTTGAATTTCCATTTTTATTTTATTATTCCTATTTTATTATTTTAATTTATTCTTGTCGAGCTATTAAAAGAACATAGTCCAACAATCTTGGTAGTTAGCCTTTATGTCACCAAGTTGTTTGGCGAGCTACTTACCATTTATTATTTCTCAACACTTAATCATATATTGTTGGGATCGCCGGTACGCCTCGTGGCACGGCAAAAAAATTATTCCAAAGATCTTCAATCATGAATCCATGTACGAGTAACGAAACGAGTTGAAATAAGGTTGAATATATACCTTCTTAACTGAAAACCGATGAAAGAATGTTGCTGATTCGATGTCGATTCCAAGCCACAACGAAAATGTCCCGGCCTCTATGTAATCCACCCAGTCAAAGAATGAGCAGCACAATTCTCTTGAACATTTTAGAAAGAATTTTCAAGAATGGCTGCTAAACCTCTTTTTTGTGTTTTCTTGGTAACCTTAACACGTCCGTGTGTCTAGCCCGTGTGCCCTTCGAAGTGGCCACACACGCCCGTGTGCCAGGCCGTGTGCTAGGCCGTGCCAAACCTGTAGGGTATATTGACTTATGCAACACGGCCAAGTCACACGCCTGTGTGCTAGACCGTGTGCCAATTAGGGGGTATACTGACTTGTGCCACACGACCAATCACACGCCCGTGTGTGAGGCCGTATGGAGCATACTGACTTCATTTCAATTTTAACACCAGGGGACACACTGCCGTGTAACATGGCTGTGTGTCACACACGGCTGAGACACACGCCCGTGTCTCTGCTCGTGTGGACAAAAATAGGCTATTTACTAAGCCAAATTGCCACCCAATTTTAAATGCACCTACACCTCTCAAATAGCACACAATATAGCATCAATAGGCATATATTTCAATTCCACTCAAGCATGATTTATACCACATATTGCTATCTAATTTCATGATAATCCTTGTCTTTTCAAAATATCAGAATAACCATTTACGAAATATGCATTATTATGCTCAATTCCACAAACATACCAATTCTCAATTCATTACCTATTGACATTCAATTTTTTTTAATATCAATGAGTATCATAAATCCACCTCAATCACACAACATAGGTCAATTACCAAATCAAAACAAAAGCCATTTGCACACTTATATACATCATCAAATTCACCATCCAAAACCAACTCACATGACAATATATATACAAACCAAAACATAAACATTTACAAGCCAATTAAAATGGCCAATATCAATACCAAAACATAGCCAAGATAACCAAAGTCCGTATACATGCCATATGACCAAACCATAAGTTCAAAAGTACCAAAGTGATGGTTGGATAGTGTGACGATGTCTCTGACGGAATCCGAGCTAGCTTTGATTTCACTATAAAACACAGGAAAAATAAACAAAGTAAGCTTTATAGCTTAGTAAGCTCGTACGAAATATACTCAACAAATCATAATACAAAAATCATCAATTTGAACTATTTAACATATAATTCATGATAACAACAAACCTTTCATATGCTTAATCATATGCTTATATGCAAATTCATAACTTCTTCTATTTGAATCTCATACTTTACATGTACATACCTGTACAAATTCGTAACGAACTCATACCTTTTCGGAATATTGTTGAATACTCGATATCTCACACACTAAATGCCAATACGTAGCCGAAGCTATTATAATCTCGCACACTAAGTGCCTTACATAGCCGAAGCTATCTCGGTCTCGCACACTAAGTGTCATATATAGCCGAAGCTATTCCGAATCGCACACTAAGTGCCATATATAGCCGAAGCTATCTCGAATTGCGCACTAAGTGCCATATATATATCCGAGTAGTCGTCAAACATGACTATAATCTTATATACACAATTTATGCAATATCAAAGCATTTAAAGCATAATTGTAACAATGCTTATTACATATGAACTTACCTCAGATGTTAAAATAGCGAATCGAGTCGATTAGTCAATAACTTTAGTTTTTCCCCGATCTAAATCTGAATTCCTCTTTTCTTGATTTAAATATATTCAAAATTAACTTATTTAATCAACTATTCATTCAATTTAGTCCAAAACACAATTTAAAACATATTTACACTTTTGCCCCACATATTTCACATCTTTCACAATTTAGTCCTTATTTCATAAAATCACAAATTAGTGAAATTCCAAATATACCCATGCTAGCCGAATTACCAATATTCCCCTAACAGCCCATATTTTTCATTTATTTCACATTTTAACCACTAACTTTACACATTTCTCAATTTAATCCCTATTTTGCATTTTTATTAAAAATTACTTAACAAAACTTGTATATCTTTCAACAAGCATTCATAATCTATCAAGAAACTTCAAAACACATGCTTATTAATCAATGGAAACATTTAAAATCTTTAACATTTTTACAAATTAGTCCCTGGGCTAGCTAGACCTAGCTGCAACGATCTCAAAAACGTAGAAATCATTAAAAACGGGACAAAAACCGTACCTTAATGAGCAATTTAACCAAGGCCGAATGTAAAACCTAAAAGAATGGTTTTCTTCTCTTTAGAATCAGTTGATGATGATGATATTAGGTGATGGTTTCATTTGTTTTATTTATTTTAACTTAATTTACCAAATTACATTTTTAACCTTAATTAATAAACATATAAATCACTTAATGCTTGTCCATCTTTGTCCACTCACAATTAAAATAGTCTAATTACAATATAAGGACCTTAAATTTAAGGTTCTATAGCTATTAGACACCTTTAGCTATTAAAACTCAAGTTTTGCGCTTTATGCGATTTAGTCCTTTTTACCGAATTAACCAACCAAACGATAAAATTTCTAAACGAAACTTTCACACAATCATATATTCATACTGTAGACATTAAAATAATAATAAAATAAATATTTTGACCTCAGATTTGTGGTCCCAAAACAACTGTTCCGGTTTGACTAAAAACGGGCTGTTATAACTCTCCTTAGAGATTTTCGAGTCAAAATCTTACCGATGAATAGGTTAAGTCTTTGTTTTCTCATAGCGTCCTCGGGCTCCCACGTGGCCTCTTTAACTCCGTGACGTTGCCACAAGACTTTCACTAAGGCTATGCATTTATTTCTCGATTCTTTGATCTCTCGAGTCAGAATTCTGATCAGTTCTTCGTTGTACGTCATATCAGGCTGAATATCAATCTCTGACGGAGAAATCACATGTGAGGGTTCCGATTGATATCGACACAACATCAACACATGAAAAACATTGTGGATTTTCTCTAACTCAATCGGTAAAGCTAGTCGATATGCCACTGGTCCAATTTTTTCGATGATATCGTACGACCCGATGAAACGCGGACTTAACTTGCCTTTCCGACCAAATCTAAGGATTTTCTTCCACAGAGATACTTTCAAAAACACTTTATCATCGATATGAAATTCAATATCTTTTCGTTTCCAATCCGCGTACGATTTTTGACGATCTGAAGCTGCTTTCAAACAGTCGCGAATTACTTTCACTTTCTCTTCGGTTTGTCTAATCAAATCAACCCCGTGAATCTGTTTCTCGCTAAGTTCAGTCCAGTACAATAGAGTTCGACATTTACGACCATACAATGCTTCATACGGTGCCATCTTTATGCTCGATTAAAAACTGTTATTATACGCAAATTCAACCAACAACAAATATTTCTCCCAATTGCCTTCGAACTCTAAAACACAACATCTGAGCATATCTTCGAGAATCTGAATTACTCTCTCAGATTGACCGTTGGTTTGTGGATGAAAAGCTGTACTAAAATTCAACTTTGTACCCAAAGCTCCTTGCAATTTCTTCCAAAACCGCGATGTGAATCTCGAATCTTTATCTAAAATAATCGAAACTGGCACCCCGTGCAATCTAACTATCTCAGCAATGTACAATTCAACTAATCTATCTAGTGAATAATCAGTACGTACCGGAATAAAATATGCTGATTTCATTAATCGATCAACGACAACCCAAATAGCATCTTTCTTTTTCATAGACAAAGGCAATCCCGATACAAAATCCATCCTAACTCTGTCCTATTTCCACTCTGGTATCATCACAGGCTGAAGTAAACTCGAAGGTACCTGATGTTCAGCTTTGACTTGCTGACACACTAAACATTTTGCTACAAGTTCAGAAATGTCTCATTTTATACCTGACCACCAATACAGTTGTTTCAAATCATTGTACATTTTGGTACTTCCAGGATGAACGGATAAACAACCACTATGTGCCTCTTGCAAAACTTTCTGAATCAACTCTGGATTTTTCGGTACGCAGATTCAATCTCGGAACATCAAAAAATCATCAAATTCGATTTGGTACTCTGAATCACTAGTCAACTCGCATTGCACTCTTTTAGCTTGCAATTCACTATCACATTTCTAAGCTTCACAAATTTGTTGAAGAAATACTGGTTTAGTTTTTAATTCAGCTAAAATCAAACCACCATCAGATAATGTCAACTGTGTATTCATTGCTCTCAAGGCAAACAACAATTTTCTACTCAAAGCATCAGTGGCTACATTCGCTTTCCCCGGGTGATAATCAATCACTAACTTGTAATCTTTCAATAGCTCGAGCCATCTCCGTTGTCGCAAATTCAAATCTTTCTGAGTCATAATATACTTTAAACTTTTATGATCGGTAAAGATGTGGCATTTTTCACCGTACAAATGATGATGCCAAATTTTTAGTGCAAACACTATGTGGCCAACTCTAAATTGTGCGTCGAATAGTTCTTTTCATGCGCCTTCAACTGTTTGGAAGCATAAGCTATCACTTTTCCCTCTTGCATCAACACACAGCCCAAACCGTTCAATGACGCATCGCTATAAATCACAAATTCTTTACCCGACTCAGGTTGAACCAACACTGGCTCAGTTAACAATGCTTTCAATTGATCGAAGCTTTGTTGACATTTCTCGGACCATTCAAACTTTACATCTTTCTGTAACAATCTGGTCATCAGTGTAGCAATCATCGAGAACCCTTTACGAAGCATCGATAGTAACTAGCCAATCCCAAAAAGCTTCTGACTTCAGATACATTTCTAGGTGGTTTCCAGTCAATAACTGCAGATATCTTGCTCGGATCAACTCTTATGCCTTCCGCAGAAATAATGTGTGCCAAAAATCCAACTTCCCGGAGCTAGATTTCACATTTGCTGAATTTAGCATACAGTTGCTTATCTATCAAGGTTTGCAACACAATCCTCAAATGCTCGGCATGCTCAGACTCATCTCGTGAATAGATCAGAATATCATCAATGAACACAACAAAAAATCTGTCTAAATACGGTATAAATATCTGATTCATCAAATCCATAAAAATGGCAGGAGCATTAGTTAATCCAAATGGCATAACAAGGAATTCATAATGTCCGTACCTCGTTCTGAACGCAGTTTTCGGCACATCTGAGTCTTTAACTCGCAGTTGATAAAACCAGATCTCAAATCAATCTTTGAAAACATTGTTGCACCTTTCAACTGATCAAACAAATCGTCTATTCTTGGCAACGGATACTTATTCTTTACCGTAACCTTATTAAGCTGATGATAGTCAATACACATTCTCATTGACCCGTCTTTCTTCTTAACAAACAATACTGGTGGACCCCAGGGTGAAAAACTCGGTCGTGCAAAACCTCTATCTATTAACTCTTGCAACTGAGCTTTCAACTCTTTCAATTCTGTCGAAGCCATTCTATACGGAGCTATAGATATCGGCGAAGTTCCCGGTACTAACTCAATGGCTAACTCAACCTCTCTAACTGGTAGCAACCCAGACAATTCTTCTGGAAATACATCCGGATATTCACAAACTACAGGCACTGATTCAATCTTCTTTTCAGACACCTTAGTATCTAGAACATATGCTAAGTACGCGTCACAACCTTTTCTCACATATTTCTGAGCCGACATCGATGAAATCACTATTGGCAACCCATTCGACTCATCAGATTCAATCCGAAGAATTTCATTATTCTGATTCTTCAATTCTATTGTCTTTCGTCTACAGTTCACAACAGCATCATGTGGAGTGAACCAATCCATACCCAGAATTACATCGAACTCATCAAATGGTAAAAGCATCAAGTCAGCCGGAAAATAGTAGCCCTGAGTCATTAAAGGACAGTTCTTGCATACTTTCTCAACTAGAACATACTTGCCTAAGGGGTTCAATACGTTAATCATAAATTCAGTAATTTCAACAAGCAATTTCTTACTAGACACTAAATTCTCACAAACATACGAATGTGTCGATCCAGGATCAATTAAAGTAATCACAATAGTGTCATAAAGAGAGAAGGTACCGGTAATAACATCTGGTGAAGACGCTTCTTCGCGAGCGCAAATAGCGTAGGCTCTGACAGGTGCTCTAGCCTCAGATCTCTCAGTGGAGTCCCTTGTCGCCCTTCGACTACCACTCACATTCCCAGTATTTCTTCCTCTAGTCGACATATTACTCGGTCTCACATTATGAGGTCTATCTTTCTCAACCATCTCAAGACAGTCTTTAATAAAATGATCTCGTGAACCATAACTGTAACAAGCTCTATTATTATTTTTCACCCAACAATCTCCAAAATGCCATCTTCTACGTTGTTGACTCTCGGGCTTGATGTCTTTTACGTTGCCAACACTCGATACTGATGTGGCTTGAGCTTTAGGGCTGGTGTATTGCTATCCACGATCTCTATTGGAATATCCCACTGAAGTTGTTGATCGATTAAAATAGTCTCTCGATTTCTTCGATGAGGAATGATAAGGTTTACTCATCGATCTCTTCCTCGAATCTCTTGCCTCTGAATTAGCCTTTCTGTAACACCCCTTAACCGGGTTCTACGTCAGGAATCGGGCCTGAGGCATTACCGAACTCAACCCACTTTATCGCCACGTAGGCTCAACGTCATTACTCTCTATAACCTCATTCTCGACTTACGAGGCCTCACTCATACACACGCGGGCTCTCGAGACTAATCTGGAACTTTTACGATCCATAAAAATTTTCTTTTTTTATACAGGGCTCACACGCCCGTGCACTATGTAACACGCCCGTGTATGGACACACACGCCCATGATCCCTAGTCGTGCTAAAAACCTGAGCATTCTGTCAATTGCCCCACGGCCATGGCACGCCCGTGCTCCCACCGTGGTGAACATCGACTTCCTCTCAGACGGCCTAGAGTCTAGACACGCGCCGTGTGGCTAGCCCGTGGCCAACATCGATTAATCCCACACGCCCTAGGCACACGCCCGTGTGACTAGTCCGTGGTCTATTCATTTAAAAATATTAACATGCAGGGACGACGGCCACAAAGATACGCCCGTGGGCTGACCGCAGTGTCACACATGGTCTAGACACACGCCCGTGTGTCTAACCACATGGTCAAGGACAAAGCTAAGTGCCAAGTTCTTTTCACCCTTCTAGCATACACAACAAATACTCATCCAACACAATCATAATCAACTCAAATTGAATACAATCTCACATAGAAAACTATATCTTTTTCATATAATGTAATAGCCAATAACTATGGCATTATACAAAATACATTTCCCATAAAAAGGCTAACACATCTTATCCATTTACAACAAAATTGACTAACTTGTCTAGCCCCTATACATGCCATATACAAAACATTAAGTTTCATGTACCAAAGTGTGCTGATATGTGGGCTATCTTCCAATGATCCTCGTATCTCGATTCACCACTTTTAATCTATAAGACAAGGAAAAAGAAAGGGAGTAAGCTTTGAGCTTAGTAAGTTTACACATAAACAGTTAAGCATCATAGTATAAGCCCAACCACAATTAGCATTATACCAACATATAATATACAACTATGCTTACTCTTTCTATCCCTTACCATATTACCAACACATCATGAGTCACATGCTCATAACTATTGAAATGCACCCCTGCATTCAATATCACATTTACACAATATACAACACATCATTATTGCTCAATAATACATCCACATAGCTAACTCACATAACTAATCCACATATCTTATCCACACAGCTATTACACACAATTAATCCACACAGCCAATATCTCGGTGGTTTCGCACTTAGCACACCACAATCAATTTATAAGGTGGTATCGCACTTAGCCTACCACAAAGGCAATCATAGTGATCTCGCACATAGCCACTAAATGATATACCTAACGATAGCATCGCACATAGCCAGCTCATCGTCAATATGCATTATGATGGTATCGCACTTAGCCCACCATCTAGCATTATCACAGCACATACACAAGTCTATTTACCCAATTATTCATCCATTCACATCTATATTACATTCGTTCTACTTGAACCACATAGGTTCCCAATCATTCTCATTCATTCTCATTCATGCTACACCCTAGATAGCATTAACAAATTGTAAGTATGAATGCATTGTTTAGGCATAGACTTACCTCGATACTCAAAAGTATTGAAATGTGCAATTTAGTCCACCACCTTGCTTTTGCCTCGGTTTCGATTCGGGATTTGTCTTTCTTGATCTATAATGAATAAATAAACTTATTCAATACACACATTGACTAAATTGTCCCACATCTCATACTTTAGCAAAATTACTATTTTGCCCCTAAACTTCTCTCATATTTACACTTTAGCCCTAAAGGCTCGTAAAGTGATTTTTATTCAACTTTCTAGCCTTTCATGCTTAGCTGAACCACTTACTCTACTAAAGCATTCAACTATTCTCACTAAATCACCCATGTATGACCAAACTTCAGATTTTCACAACTAAGTCCCTACATGCATTTTCATGGAAAATCACTTTGCAAAAGATGTTTCTACTACATCAAGCTTTCATATTCTTCCATAAAACATCAAAATACATGCATGTCATACATATGTACATTTTTGAACATCCATAATAGCTCACCAAATAGCTAAAAATAGCTTACTCATGCTACTAGGACTTCAAAAATACGAAGAATATCAAAAATCAAAGCTTAAGAGCACTTACTAGCAAGCTTGAAAAATTGAAAGAGCCCTAACAATGGCTTCTCTAATTTTCGATGACTTGGGGAGAAGATGAGTGAATTTTTATCATCTCTTCACCTATTTAATCACTTATTTGATAAATGACCAAAATGCCCTTTTTGATAAACTTCAAATTTTGACTCATCCATGCCCATTTTTGTCCAAAAATTAGAATTTGGGTAAATTGCTATTTAAGGACCTCTAATTAATAATCTAAAGCTATTTCACACAAATAGCTTCTAGAAACACACATTTTGCAACTTTTGCAATTTAGTCTTTTTGGACAATTCAACCACAATTTCACAAAATTGTTTCATGAAACTTTCACACTAGCATGCATACATAATATAAACCTCAAAAACTCATT
This sequence comes from Gossypium sturtianum, assembly GCA_025698515.1. NCBI lineage: Eukaryota > Viridiplantae > Streptophyta > Magnoliopsida > Malvales > Malvaceae > Gossypium > Gossypium sturtianum. Next base: position 45,397,399 of record CM046948.1, read on the forward strand.
CATGACCCTCGGATTTGTGGTCTCGAACCACTATTCTGACTAGGCCCTAAACTGGGATGTTACAACTCTCCCTTTTTAGATTTTCGCCCAGAAAATCTTACCGAAAAAAGAGGTTTGGATGTTGCTCTCCCATAGCTTCTTCCGTTTCCCACGTAGCCTCTTCCACGCCAGTGTTTACGCCATAACACTTTCACTAGTGCTATGCTCTTATTTCTCAACTGTTTCACTTCTCGAGCCAAGATCTTAATCGGCTCCTCTTCATAAGACATATCCGGTCTTATCTCAATTTCTGTTGAAGGAATCACATGTGAAGGATCGGAGCGATACCGTCGCAACATCGACACATGGAACACGTTATGAATCTTTTCCAACTCTACCGGGTAAAGCCAACCGTAAGCTACTGAGCCCAGTGCGCTCTGTAATCTCATCTGGCCCTATGAACCTTGGACTCAATTTCCCTTTTCGTCTAAATCTCATAACCTTCTTCCACGGCGATACTTTCAAAAATGCTTTGTCGCCTACTTCAAACTCAATTTCTTTTCTTTTCAAATCCGCATACGACTTCACTCGCCGGTCCAAGCGACTTTTCGGACTATTACGGATTACTTTCACTTTCTCTTCGGTCTCTTTTATTAGATCGACCCCATGGATCCGCTTCTCGCTAAGCTCGGTCCAATACAAAGGAGTCGACACTTACGGCCATACAAAGCCTCATACGGTGCCATCGTATACTCGATCGATAACTATTGTTATAGGCGAATTCGACCAAAGGTAGATATCTCTCCCAACTACCTTTGAATTCTAACACACAAAGACCGAAGCATATCTTCAAGAACTTGAATCACTCTTTCAGATCGACCATCGGATTGCGGATGGAACGCACATCGAAATTCAATCTCGCACCCATGGCCTCTTGCAACTTCTTCCAAAATCTCAAGTAAACCTCGGATCTCTATCCGATATAATAGACACAGTACACCATGCAATCTCACTATCTCTCGCCACGCACAACTCGGCTAACTTATCCAAAGTGAATAATCAACACGCACTAGAATAAAGTGAGTCGACTTCGTCAATCTATCCACAACAACCCACACAAAGATCTCTCTTTCTCGAGTCGTCGGCAACCCTGCGTTACAAAATCCATGGTAACCCGATCCCACTTCCATTCGGGAACCATCACTGGCTGAAGCAATCCCGAAGGCACTTGATGCTCAGCTTTCACTTGTTGGCAAATCAGAGACTTAGTCACAAACTCTGAAATATCTCTTTTCATACCCGGCCACTAATATAACTTCCTCAAGTCGTTGTACATTTTCATACTGCCCAGATGTACTGACAAGCACCCGCTGTGGGCTTCATGCAAAACCTTTCGAATCAACTTCTCATTTTTAGGAACACAAATTCTGTCGCGATACATCAGACAACCATTCAAATTCATTCGAAAATCAGAATCACATTCCGACCCGCACTTAGCTATCTTAGCTTGCATCTCACTATCATTTCTCTGAGCTTCACATATTTGTTGAACAAATGGTGGCCTAGCTCTCAACTCTGCCAAAATAACACCATCATTAGACAATGCTAAACTAGCTCTCATAACTATTAGAGCATACAGGGATTTCCTACTTAAGGCATTCGCAACCACATTCGCTTTTCCCGGGTGGTAATCAATGACTAACCCATAGTCTTTTAACAACTCAAGCCACCGTCTCTGTCTCGGATTCAGATCCTTCTGATCCATCAAATACTTTAAACTCTTGCGATCCGTAAAGATTCGGCACTTTTCGCCATACAAATAATGTCGCCAAATCTTTAACGCAAAAATAATCGCAGCTAACTCCAAATCGTGAGTCGGATAATTCTTCTCATGCGATTTTAACTGCCTCGAGGCGTAAGCGATTACCTTACCCTCTTGCATCAACACGCAACCGAGACCATTAAACGATGCATCACTATAAACCATGAACTCCTTCTTCGATTCTGGTTGAACCAAAATCAACGCCTCAGTCAACATTGTTTTCAGTCTCTCGAAGCTCTGTTGACATGTCTCAGTCCATTCAAACTTGACATCCTTATGCAATAGCTTCGTCATCGGGGTAGCAATCACAGAGAACCCCTTTACGAAACGTCTGTAATATCCCGCTAATCCCAAGAAACTTTTGATTTTTGACACGTTCCTCGGTGTTTTCCAATCCATAACAGCCGATATCTTACTCGGGTCAACTCTGACACCACCACCTGACACCATGTGTCCTAGGAATCCGACCTCTCGGAACTAAAACTCACTCTTGCTAAACTTAGCATACAATTGCTTATCTCTCAAAGTTTGCAAGACAATTCTCAAGTGCTCTTCATGATCGTTCTCATCCCGAGAATAGATCAATATGTCGTCAATAAAGACAACCACAAACTTGTCCACATATGGTCTGAAAACACGGTTCATCAGATCCATAAAAATCGCAGGTGCATTCGTCAACCCTGTAACACCCCATACCCGTTTCTGAGGCTAAACCCGGATACGAGACATTATTATGCTTGAACTTCCTTAAACATATACTTACGGGCTATAAAATTTTGTTCCAAATTAAAAACTACTCTTTCTTAGTCAAGTCATTCGTATTGTGGGCATACGAGGCCTTAAACTTGCGTTCGAAAATTTTTACGAGTTAAAGAAAACTTTTCTTTAAAACAGGGGCCACACGCCCGTGTATAATGAGACACGCCCATGTGTAGACATGTAAAACCCCAAACCCGGCCTACACGTTACGACCGGATCTGGTAGGTCACAAGGAATGGTAGTTAAAAAAATTCGCGGTCATTTAAAAATTTTGAGTTTTGATTATCAGTAGTTTGTGAACCGTTCATTAATATTTTCGAAAACAGTTATTTGTGTTTTTAGGAAAACTCCGTATCGATCATTTCATCATAGATAATAACCGCATTAAAATAAAAACCAAATTAAAATCCCAGTGGCCTTATTACAGAACATTAACCCAAAATAAATAATCTTAAAATAAGGTAAAAATTGAAATTACTAAATTTCACGAGTAGTATCTCCGATGTATAGCCACCCCCGAGTCCTCCACGGCTCCCAATCCTCTATCTGGGAATTACTCAAACATTTAATAAAAAGAGGGGTGAGTTTACGAAAACTCAGTGTGTACAACCCTCATCGGTAAGAACATGCATCACAACAATCCAGCCGAAGCCCATTACATGATGTGGTGGCAATTGGGCCTTAGCCCAAAATAGCCTCGGTTGAGCCTTAACCCATATCATATGTCACAGCAGATAATGTATGCAATGCGATGTAAACCCAGTCCAACCTAATTTTTCCATCCGCTACACACCACCCATTCTTGCCAAACACACCAGTGGGGATTTCTACAATCGACCCTCACCGCTACGCACCAAGGGTAGCTCGGTTGCGGTACTACCGAATGTTGCAGCAAAGTTGCTTGATCACATACATTGGGCTTAAAGCCTCCAGTGGATCCATACCATACAGCCATGCGATCCTCAAATATTGACACAGAGTCATCAATATATATGTTAGGCACATAGCCACGGTAAATACGATTGGCACAAAGCCATAATAACAGTACAAAGCCTTCGGTATTGGCACAAAGCCCATAATTACGGCACAAAGCCTTCGGTATTGGCACAAAGCCCATAATTACGACACGAAGCCCATATTAATGGCACACAGCCCTCGGTAACATTATCGGTGCAGCATGGCTGCTCGGTGGCTAAAAAGCTTGTGGTGGATCCATACCATACGGCCATGCGATCCTGGATCCATACCATACGGCCATGCGATCCTCAAATCTTCCTCCGTACCATAATTCCCACCCATGCAATATGTCGTGTATGTCATGCTCAATCATTACACGTGTATGCAAAATGGACATGCTCAGTAAAAATGATTTAAACATGTAATAAAAGCATATCAGTCATACAACCACAGACAAATTAGACAACTCATTGCACAAGTCGATCATTTACCTACAAGGGCAAATCAGACATTTTACCCTATAAGGGTATTTCGGTAATTCCACCCCACATGGGTAGTCCGGTAGTTCTACTCATAACCAATCCATGTAAGCAACGCATCTCAAACATATTTAATCATATAATTAACACATACAATGCTAGTACTACCACGAGGGTACAACGATCATTTTATCGTGTAGGGGTAAAACGGTAATTTCGCAAACCGGGGGTATTTCTGTAATTTCTTAAACCAGGGGTATTTCAGTAATTTTACAAATCAGGGGTATTTCAGTAATTTTGCAAACCGGGGGTATTTCGGTAATTTCATGAACCAGGGGTATTTCAGTAATTTTGTAAACCAGGGGTATTTCGGTAATTTCACAAACTAGGGGTATTTAGGTAATTTTACAAACCAGGGGTATTTCGATAATTTTGCAAACCGGGGGTATTTCGATAATTTTACAAACCAGGGGTATTTCAGTAATTTTGCACTTAATGGCCTTTCCGACTGCCTACTGTCGCCTCGAGCGACACGGATACCTTTTCTTATCGAAATGGTGTAATTTGGCCTAGGGCCCATTCTCGGTCGAAATGGGCCCACACACTCGTGTGGCCCATTTAGCCCAAATCTAGCCACAGATATTAGATTCACATAATCTAGTCCAATTTCTACTACACAGTCATACAATTTATTCATCTGGGCTCACGGGCCCATTGGGCACACCTTGGCCCATCATGGTCCAAGCAGCCTCAACCTACAAGAATACTCATGGTGGCCTCAACTATCGCGTCGAAGCTCCCACACGTGCGCTCGCACGCTCGTGTGGCGACCATTGCCATGTGATCGGCTTTTCGGCATTTGCCGCTCTACAGCAAGAGTAGAGAGAAGTACACACCTGATAGGAATCTGATGCTAATCTGCACTCCGACCACTCCTGTGCCCAAACGCCCACCAAGGTATCTTAACCCTCCTCATAGACTGCTCTATATATAGCCAGCTTCTCACCTTCCTTCTTTGTATCTTTCCGATGTGGGATCCCTCCGATAGCAGAGTTTAAATCCAACTCAAACTCTAGCCGTCCAATCCGCAAAATAAATACTCCCTTACTGATCCCGAGACTTGAACCTCAGACCTCTTGCCAGCTGTAACGCCACCTTGCCACTAGGCTACAAGCTCCTCTTGTGTCTATAACCATGCGCAACTAAATATAAGTCTATGGCCAAGGTCTAAATCCATTTAACAAAACAATCTAAAAGAAATGCAAGTTCCACGCCTTGAACCTTGGACCTCCTTCCTTCCTTGTGGCGTCACCCCCTTGCTCCCTAAGTGGCGTCACTTTGCCACTACACAACACACTCAACTTGTAACACTTTTCTCCACATTTTATTCTTAAAGCCTACCTACTAACTCCCAGGTTTTTTTCACCTAAAACCAAAATTTTCCTAAAGCTCAAGTTTGATCCCGGGACTTCATAGAAGCCCCTTAACCTTCTAAAATCACTCACCTAATAGGTCTAACCTGCCTTAATGCCGATCTCTTGATCTCAAAAATTTTAAACGCTACTACGCTCAAGGCCCATTGGGCCCAATCCTACTAGGCCCAACTTTGGGATGTTACAAATCTACCCTCCTTAAAGAAATTTCATCCTCGAAATTTGTAGCTATAGAAACAAATGCACATCCTAACCTACAACACTACACTCACGTCTGCGCAAGACTGATTCTAAAACAAGAATACACTTTCTAACTTAAGCTTGCAACCTCTTCACACAACCAAATATCTAATACAGAAGCAAACAGATATTTAACACTCATACATAAAAAATTTTCATTCAAACATCACATCCAAAACATACACAGAATAAATACAGTCATTATAGCATATAATAAGTAAGGGGACTTACGGATTTGGTGCCGGAGACTCGGGTGCCATACTTCCAATAAAGATACTTTTTTTTTAAACCAAATTTCAAATAACTCTAAAAAACATTTTCGAACCCATTCCACAACCGAGTTTTGCAACCTGGCTCTGATACCATAATTGTAACACCCCAAACCCGGCCTACACGTTACGACCGGATCTGGTATGTCACAAGGAAAGGTAGTTAAAAAAATTCACGATCGTTTAAAAATTCCGAGTTTTGATTATCAGTAGTTTGTGAACCGTTCATTAATATTTTGGAAAATAGTTATTTGTGTTTTTAGGAAAACTCCGTATTGATCATTTCATCATAGATAATAACCGCATTAACACAAAAACCAAATTAAAATCCCAGTGGCCTTATTACAGAACATTAACCCAAAATAAATAATCTTAAAATAAGGTAAAAATTGAAATTACTAAATTTCACGAGTAGTATCTCCGATGTATAGCCACCCCCGAGTCCTCCGCGGCTCCCAATCCTCTATCGCTAGGAATTACCTGAAACATTTAATAAAAAGAGGGGGTGAGTTTACTTAAAACTCAAAGTGTGTACAACCCTCATCGGTAAGAACATGCATCACAACAATCCGGGCCAAGCCCATTACAAGAATCTGGTGGCAATTGGGCCTTAGCCCAAAATAGCCTCGGTTGAGCCTTAACCCATATCATATGTCACAGCAGATAATGTATTCAATGCGATGTAAACAATCGACCCTCACCGCTACACACCAAGGGTAGCCCGATTGCGGTACTACCGAACGTTGCAGCAAAGCTGCTTAATCACATACATTGGGCTTAAAGCCTCCGGTGGATCCATACCATACGGCCATGCGATCCTGGATCCATACCATACGGCCATGCAATCCTCAAATATTGACACAGAGTCATCAATATATATGTTAGGCACATAGCCACGGTAAATATGATTGGCACAAAGCCGTAATAATAAAGACAAAGCCTTCTGTGATTGGCACAAAGCCCATAATTACGGCACAAAGCCTTCTTGGTATTGGCACAAAGCCCATAATTACGCAGACGAAGCCCATATTAATGGCACACAGTCCTCGGTAACATTATCGGTGCAGCATGGCTGCTCGGTGGCTAAAAAGCTTGTGGTGGATCCATACCATACGGCCATGCGATCCTGGATCCATACCATACGGCCATGCGATCCTTAAATCTTCCTCCGTACCATAATTCCCACCCATGCAATATGTCGTGTATGTCATGCTCAATCATTACACGTGTATGCAAAATGGACATGCTCAGTAAAAATGATTTAAACATGTAATAAAAGCATATCAGTCATACAACCGCAGACAAATTAGACAACTCATTGCACAAGTCGATCATTTACCTACAAGGGCAAATCAGACATTTTACCCTATAAGGGTATTTCGGTAATTCCACCCTACAAGGGTAGTTCGGTAATTCTACTCATAACCAGTCCATGTAAGCAACGCATCTCAAACATAATCAATCATACAATTAACACATACAACGCTAGTACTACCAGGAGGGTACAACGATCATTTTGTCGTGTAGGGGTAAAACGGTAATTTCGCAAACCGGGGGTATTTCAGTAATTTCACAAACCAGGGGTATTTCGGTAATTTTACAAACTTGGGGTATTTCAGTAATTTTGCGAACCAGGGGTATTTCGGTAATTTTGCAAACCAGGGGTATTTCGGTAATTTTGTAAACCAGGGGTATTTAGGTAATTTTACAAACCAGGGGTATTTCGATAATTTTGCAAACTGGGGGTATTTCGGTAATTTTACAAACCAGGGGTATTTCAGTAATTTTGCATTTAATGGCTTTTCCGACGACCTACTGTCGCCTCGAGCGACACGGATACCTTTTCTTATCAAAACGGTGCAATTGGGCCTAGGGCCCATTCTCGGCCCAAATGGGCCCACACGCTCGTGTGGCCCATTTAGCCCAAATCTAGCCACAGATAGTAGATTCACATAGTCTAGTCTAATTTCTACTACACAGTCATACAATTTATTCATATGGGCCTACGGGCCCATTGGGCCCACCTTGGGCCATCATGGCCCAAGCAGCCTCAACCTACAAGAATACTCATGGTGGCCTCAACTATCGCGTCGAAGCTCCCACACGTGCGCTCGCACGCTCGTGTGGCTACCATTTCCATGTGACCGGCTTTTCGGCATTTGCCGCTTTATAGTTAGAGTAGAGAGAAGTACACACCTGATAGGAATCTGATGCTAATCCGCGCTCCGACCACTCCTGTGCCCAAACACCCACCAAGGTATCTTAACCCTCCTCATAGACTGCTCTATATATAGCCAGCTTCTCACCTTCCTTCTTTGTATCTTTCCGATGTGGGATCCCTCCGATAGCAGAGTTTAAATCCAACTCAAACTCTGGCCGTCCAATCTGCAAAATAAATACTCCCTTGCTGATCCCGAGACTTGAACCTCAGACCTCTTGCCAGCTGTAACGCCACCTTGCCATTAGGCCACAAGCTCCTCTTGTGTCTATAACCATGCGCAACTAAATATAAGTCTATGGCCGAGGTCTAAATCCATTTAACAAAATAATCTAAAAGAAATGCAGGTTCCACGCCTTGAACCTTGGACCTCCTTCCTTCCTTGTGGCATCACCCCATTGCTCCCTAAGTGGCATCACTTTGCCACTACACCACACACTCAACTTGTGACATTTTTCTCCACATTTTATTCTTGAAGCCTACCTACTAACTCCCAGGGTTTTTTTCACCTAAAACCAAAATTTTCCTAAAGCTCAAGTTTGATCCCGGGACTTCATAGAAGCCCCCTAACCTTCTAAAATCACTCACCTAATAGGTCTAACCCGCCTTAATGCCGATCTCTTGATCTCAAAAATTTTAAACGCTACTACGCTCAAGGCCCATTAGGCCCAATCCTACTAGGCCAACCTTTGGGATGTTAAAAGACACAGACGGCCATGCTCAACAACCGTGCTTAAAAACCCAAGCATTCTACCAAATGCCCCACGGTTAAGGCACACGCCGATGCAGTTTGGGAACATGCCCGTGTTCCCTTAAGACATGCCCGTGCTTTCCACCCGTGGTCGTCACTGACTAAATTCACACGGCCTTGACACGCCCGTGGACTTAGACCGTGTACTATACCTTGACATACTGACTTATTTCGCACGACCGACCACACGCCCATGTTCCAACCGTGTAACATGCACGGCCTTAACACACGACAATGGGATTAGCCCATGGCCTATCCTGACTTATAAAACTAAGGTGCAAGTTACGCACGGCCTAGACACATGCCCGTGTGTCTATCCGTGCGGGCACTTAGAGGCTATCTACCAAGCCTTTTTGCACCCACATTTGCATACATTCATACCTCATCACATAACTACACATAGTATCAACATTAATCTTGAATTAAAGACGTTTGATTAGAAAAGAATGAGGTCTTTATCCCATACACTAGGGAGAACTAATTCCTATATAATTATAAACAACTTAGGCCATCATCTATGGCTATACACAAACAAACATAAGTTCTCTTAGGCCAACATAATTTGGCCACATCAACAATGACTTATTCAACCTTAGGTACCAGCCCTATACATGCCATAACTTAAAAAGACTTGATACATCATACCAAGTGTCTGCTCGATAGTGTGAAAACATCTCCGGGGGCCTCCAACCCGAGCTAGTTAATATAACCTATAAGAGATGAGAAAAGTAAAGGAGTAAGCAATAATGCTTAGTAAGCTCATCTGCATAATACGTCAAATATTGATATACATAATTACAAAGTATCATGAAGAGTGTCTCTCATAAACTCATGGTTACTTACTCAACTATTCTTAGATCTTACTCATTCAGTCTCTTACCACATTTTTACCATGTCACAAGCCAACTGCTCATTTAATAAGCGTACATTCCTGCACTGATCACTACATGATCATATAAAACAACACATCAAACATTTTCACTAAGCCGCTCATGCTACTAATATCTCGGTGGTTTCGCATTTAGCCCATCGGTTACTATTAATATGGTGATATTGCACCTAGCTCACCATTATTTTACATTCATGAATAATAATCCTCAAGTATATCTCCATTTCAAATGTTCCTCCGAGAACATCCTCACATAGTCTATTCTTACTTAACTTTCTACGATGCTCGCTCGCATTCACACGATGCATTAATGAATCTATCTCATACAACTAAGGTGTATTGAATACACATAACCCACTAAGGGTTCATCGTATACCGAATTCATATCAATTCAATTCTAGGACACACATTAGTGCTTTTTCCGTGGTATGACCGTGTACTTTCTTTCTTTCTTTCAACATATACGTTGAATCACTCAAGTTATTAAATAACTCTCTCTCGAGTCTCATACACATAATGTCACATAGCATTCATACCCCAATAGGGTCTTACTTGTATTAACATGTCATTTCCATGTCCCTGACATGGTCTTATACGAATTCTTACATCGAGGCCGTATTCTAATATGGTCTTACACGAGGCCTTAACTATCATCATATCATTCCACATACATTTCCCATTACTCTAAGTTTAATTCCATTGACATCTCATCAAGAGACATTTCATACATTCATATAGTAATATACATTCCATAAAACATTGGAATACTAAATGAGCTCATACGAAATTTCAACATTCGCATATGAACTTACCTCGATGTCGAAAGAGCCAAAAAAGGACCTTTTTGCCCACATTTCTCTTTTCATCCGTTCTAGGTTCGAAACTCGTTTTCTTTGATCTAGAACAATGAAATTTACTCATTTAATCACTCAATGATCTTATTACAACATAATCTCTACTTAGGCAAAACTGACCATTTTGCCCCTATACTTTGGCAAAATTACGATTTTGCCCCAAGGCTCGTAAATAAATTTTCATCACATTTCCTTGTTAAAAAAGCCTAGTTGAACATTTAATCCTCTTACAACTATTCTCATTTCCATCAATTTCACGCCTTAATGAACAAATTACAACTTTTGCATTTTAGTCCCATTTAGGTGTTTCATGACAACTCCTTTCACAAAAGTTGTTTCCCGTCATCCTATCATTCATTTTCTTTCATAAAAACTCATCAAACAACATAAAATATCTCATGGAAAGTCGTTAGACTTTCAACCATATTGCAAACTAGTCCCCTCTTTAGAAAGCTTAAGCTTTGGGGACTCCAAAAGTATAATTTTTATCAAGAAAGATCATCAAAATCACTTACTTGTGAGGAGGAATGTTTGCTAAAATTTTTGAGCTCCATAGCCATTATTTCTCATCAATTTTTGGTATAAGAAGGTGAAGGAATAGTGAAAAGATGATAACATCTTTATTCACCTTATTTTATTCATTTAAACACCTAACATCACCAAATTTTTGACCATCATTTAATGTCTTTGTCCCCCTTGACTTTCTATGGCCGGCCAACACATTTAACAAGGCCAAATTTCACATTTGGGACCTCCAATTAATATTATATGACTATTTGGTACCTCTAGCAATTAAAATAGAACTTTCGCACTTTATGCGATTTAGTCCTTTTTCACAATTTAGCTAGAATTCGCTAAAATTAAGGCACCAAAATTTCCATGCATCCTTATAAACATGTTATATCACATAACATATCATGAAAATAATTTTCTCTAATCTCAAATTAGTGATTCTGAGGTCACTGTTCCGACTAGCCCCTAAATCGGGCTGTTATAATTCTCCCCCCTTAGGGATTTTCGTCCCCGAAAATCTTATCAGGAGGAGTGGCTACTAGCTTTCTTAAATCGTTTCCATCAACTCTTTCAAATCACAAATTCACTTATCCTCAAGTTTCTCTTGACACGACTCTTAAGCTGTGATACACAAGGTCGAGCATAACTTGAGACCTAGGTTATTCTTTCTCGAAGGTATATACTCAGAAATCCACCAATTTGGAACTCTATATATGTCCAATTGATCGTTCAGATCTTTACTGGTTGACTTACCACTATTCAAATGACATTTCCCTTTCTTGGAAATTTTGTCAACCCAAAATTAAAATCTATAAGGTTCATCTCATTTTCTCATTAAAGCATTTACCGACTGTAGAAATCTTGACTTGTACGCTTTGAAAACTCAGCTTTTAATGGTCAACTACTCTTGACCATAATCTCAATCATACTGTGAAATGTACTCTATTGCCAAAACATTTATCCACATAACTGTACTTCCTTATTCTTGCTTTATTAGATATGCTGTTACTAAATCTCATACCAAAGCCCTGTATAAGTTCTGGATTCATCATCAATAACGGAAAACTTATACAACCTGTATTTACCATCTCAAATAAACTCATTCGGAGCTTATTTAAAATACCATTTACTATATCTCTTCTGAACCCTTGTTGTTCTGAAAAGAAGACTCGCTCTAGTCATTAACCTTGCTGAAACTAAGATGTTACCAACTAGGGTCAACTGAGTAACTAACCCGTATTGCTTAACATGGATCTTTTCATAACATCTAACTCACAACACAGACACAAAAGTGATTATCTCTGGATCACCAACCTGTCAACTCTTTCTCTTGATTCAGACTGATCTCAGTACTAGAACTTTCAAATAAATAGTTCTCTCAATAGCTTACAACTCAACTATCATGGTTTGAACATTTCGATGAGCATATCTTTATATTATGCTCCCTACTCACGTACACACAGGATTTTATTCTCTTTACTGATTCATGCGTGAATATACATAGAACTTGAATCATATCTTAATACCTTCATCTATTCTTTTCTCCATACTAAGAACATATTTTAAGCACACTCTCATCTGAGTTTCTCTTGCTATGCCAATCTAGAACCTTTACGATCGTCATATCTCACGATAGCAGGGACATCTCGATCGAATTCGTTAACTCTATTCGGCTTACCCGAAAACCCATCACACAACGTGAAACTTGTGATTTCACCTCTTATACACGAATCATCACCAATTTCCTCCTCAAGGTACCCAATTAAGGTCACAAGGAGGTAAAGTAAATGTCAATTTCAATTAACTAAATAGACAACCGTTTTGTCTGATTTTTACTATCAGTCACTATTCTCACACAACCACAGGTTATGAAAAGAACAACTGCATCAGCCCTGAAAGGCAACAGATATTTACAGAAAATACTCAAGGAGATTATTATAATTCCTTCATGGCATCAACTAACCATGCACTACTACAGGCTTCGAGCCAACTTACTCATACTTGCCATTTATTTAGCACATATCGTGCCACACATTGTACTAGTTTCTTCGTGATTTAATCACGAATATCTGCATTCACTTCATCACATGACTTTAGTACTAACCTCATTTATAGTTCTAGACTCATCTATTTGTCCCATTGATCACTAGGGATAATCAAAGACGCAAATTCATCGTCATTCATGTAGGCACGAAACCAATGCCACACCCCCAGGGTGGTCTATATAGAGTCACCTCTGGGTGTCAATGCCATATCCCAGATAAGGTCTTACATGGACTTCCATATCAATTATCGTTACCATATTCTGAATATGGTCTTATAAGGGATCTCAACTCGGTGCCGAGGCCATGTCCCGGTCATGGTCTTATACGAGACCTTATCTTTTTCATATATCAATGATAAATCTTTTTACTATAGTCCCCAAGGACTTCAACCTCATTTTCAAAAACAATTACTCTATATAGTAGAGTATTATGTATCAATGTGATACAAAGCATTCTCAATTATACTAACATAATTATTGCATTAATCGAATGCGAACTTACTCAACTTAACTCTCATAACATTTCATCATAATCCAACAGTGGTAAGGGGGTGAGGTCGCAGTGTCCCATAACTTGACTCTCGTGACCAAACACATATGATTTATCATTCATCATCAATGAAATATCATCATAGTCACACAACTCACTCCGAGTGAGTTTTCACATTTTTCATGCCACAATTGTTTCTATTACTCGTACTTTCGAACAATGACTTTACTTACTCAAGTTCCACATTAATATCTACTTGAGCATTCAACATTTGATTCTACTTCCCCTTACTATTGCTTATCAATTTAGAGAATGTCTTACGGGTTTTGAGTACGTCATCTACCTGATTGCCATAGTCCAACTATGGTCTTACATGTCGTCATGATGCCATAGCCTCGCTATGGTCTTACACAAAATCTTATATCGATATCGATGCCATATCCCAGATATGGTCTTACACAATCTCATACGAAGCGTGTCCCGCACGTGGTCTCACACGGAATTACTATTTGATGCTGATGCCATATCCCAGATATGGTCTTATACGGGATCATACTTAGATGTCGATGCCATGTCCCGGACATGGTCTTATACGAGATCTTTCTTTGGTGCTGAAGCCATGTCCCAGACATGGTCTTACACTGACCCTCATAATACGGTCGATGCCATGTTCCAAACATGGTCTTACATTGACCCTCATAATACGGTCGATGCCATGTTCCAAACATGGTCTTACACGGACCCTCATAATACGGTCGATGCCATGTTCCAAACATGGTCTTACACTGACCTTCATAATACGGCCGATGCCATGTTCCAAACATGGTCTTACACTGACCTTCTCATTGCCATGGTCCAACCATGGTCTTATTCATCTTTTCATCGTTGAATGACCGTACTCATATCCTGCATTCTACTAAATCGAACTTTTCAGTTTTTAATCATGTGAACATATTTATCATAAACAATGGCATCACAAATCGCAAGTACTTACTTACTTCTCGCTTTTCACATACATCATGGCACTTACTAGTCTCATGCTTGTAAGGTAAACAAAGTACCTGTAACACTTGATCACATAGATCAGTATGCTTTACTATAATAAACATAATCTCAGCATCATCATTCATAACATGAATTATACTTGTTAGTCAGCCTTAACTAGCATGACATAATATCAACTTTACTACTAACTTTATTGCTATCTCATTTAAGCTTTACTTGTTTGCCCGATGAATTTCTATGAATAACCGAGGATACTGAATCTCATCTCACATAACTCGATGCCAAAGCCATATCCTAGATACGGTCTTACATGGAATCTCTCTTCTTGGTTTCGAGGCCATGTCTTGACATGGACTTATACGAAGTCTTTCTCGTGAGTTCCCTTGGGAACTTACCATTGCCATGTCTTGACATGGTCTTACTTGATATCTTTACTCATGAACTGGTCAATGCCGAGCCTTGGCTTGGACGTACATGAAATCTCTTTCTCTTGATAGCTTTTCAATGCCAAGCTTGCCTTGGACTTACATGATGACTTGTCAATGCCAAGCTTGCCTTGGACTTACATGATAACTTGTCAATGCCAAGCTTGCCTTGGACTTACATGATAACTTGCTTGTTTGCTGATGCCATGTCTTGACATGGTCTTATACGGACTTTCTTGACTCATGTGGCAGATTGAGTATCCTAAGTAATTCATTTTCAATCGGGACTTTCATATACATGCTCTTAATAACTTCTTTGTTTAATAAATCATTAAACACTTTCATGGAAATAATGTGCATTTAGCCACATAGCAAGAAATTCAATGAAAATATCCATGAAGCTTGGAAATCATACAACTTACTGAAAATAGCTCGGTTGGGAATCATCACTGTCTTAACAAAACAATTTTTTTAGAGCCGGGAGACATCATACTATCATTGTCCACATATGGCATATATAACTAGACTCTTACTCACGCTAGGTTAGTCCTAGAACCGACTAAACCATAGCTCTGATACCACTAAATGTAACATCCCATACCCGTTTCTGAGGCTAAACCCGGATACGAGACATTACTATGCTTGAACTTCCTTAAACATATACTTACGGGCCATAAAATTTTGTTCCAAATTAAAAACTTCTCTTTCTTAGTCAAGTCATTCGTATTGTGGGCCTACGAGGCCTTAAACTTGCGTTTGGAAAATTTTTACGAGTTAAAGAAAACTTTTCTTTAAAACAGGGGCCACACGCCCGTGTATAATGAGACACGCCTGTGTGTAGACACACACGGCCATGCTCAACAACCGTGCTTAAAAACCCAAGCATTCTGCCAAATGCCCCACGATTAAGGCACACGCCCATGCGGTTTGGGAACATGCCCGTGTGCCCTTAAGACATGCCCGTGCTTTCCACCCGTGGTCGACACTGACTAAATCCACACGGCCTTAACACGCCCTGGACTTAGACCGTGTACTATACCTTGACAGACTGACTTATTTCACACGACCGATCACACGCCCATGTTCCAACCGTGTAACATGCACGGCCTTAACACACGGCCATGGGATTAGCCTGTGGCCTATCCTGACTTATAAAACTAAGGTGCAGGTTAGGCACGGCCTAGGCACACGCCCGTGTGTCTATCCGTGCGGGCACTTAGAGGCTATCTACCAAGTCTTTTTCCACCCACATTTGCATACATTCATACCTTATCACATAACTACACATAGTATCAACATTACTCTTGAATTAAAGACGTTTGATTAGAAAAGAATGAGGTCTTTATCCCATACACTAGGGAGAACTAATTCCTATATAATTACAAACAACTTAGGCCATCATCTATGGTTATACACAAAAAAACATAAGTTCTCTTAGGCCAACATAATTTGGCCACATCAACAATGACTTATTCAACCTTAGGTACCAGCCCTATACATGCCATAACTTAAAAAGACTTGATACATCATACCAAGTGTCTGCTCGATAGTGTGAAAACATCTCCGGGGGCCTCCAACCCGAGCTAGTTAATATAACCTATAAGAGATGAGAAAAGTAAAGGAGTAAGCAATAATGCTTAGTAAGCTCATCTGCATAATGCGTCAAATATTGATATACATAATTACAAAGTATCATGAAGAGTGTCTATCATAAACTCATGGTTACTTACTCAACTTTTCTTAGAACTTACTCATTCAGTCTCTTACCACATTTTTACCATGTCACAAGCCAACTGCTCATTTAATAAGCGTACATTCCTGCACTGATCACCACATGATCATATAAAACAACACATCAAACATTTTCACTAAGCCGCTCATGCTACTAATATCTCGGTGGTTTCGCATTTAGCCCACCGGTTACTATTAATATGGTGATATTGCACCTAGCTCACCGTTATTTTACATTCATGAATAATAATCCTCAAGTATATCTCCATTTCAAATGTTCCTCCGAGAACATCCTCACATACTTCTACTTTTACTTAACTTTCTACGATGCTCGCTCGCATTCACACGATGCATTAATGAATCTATCTCATACAACTAAGGTGTATTGAATACACATAACCCACTAAGGGTTCATCGTATACCGAATTCATATCAATTCAATTCTAGCACACACACTAGTGCTTCGTCGTGGTACGACGCGTACTTTCTTTCTTTCAACATATACGTTGAATCACTCAAGTTATGAAATAACTCTCTCTCGAGTCTCATACACATAATGTCACATAGCATTCATACCCCAATAGGGTCTTACTTGTATTAACATGTCGTTGCCATGTCCCTGACATGGTCTTATACGAATTCTTACATCGAGCCCATATTCCAATATGGTCTTACACGAGGCCTTAACTATCATCATATCATTCCACATACATTTCCCATTACTCTAAGTTCAATTCCATTGACATCTCATCAAGAGACATTTCATACATTCATATAGTAATATACATTCCATAAAACATTGGAATACTAAATGAGCTCATATGAAATTTCAACATTCGCATATGAACTTACCTCGATGTCAAAAGA
Source organism: Gossypium sturtianum (assembly GCA_025698515.1). NCBI lineage: Eukaryota > Viridiplantae > Streptophyta > Magnoliopsida > Malvales > Malvaceae > Gossypium > Gossypium sturtianum. Next base: position 45,415,124 of record CM046948.1, read on the forward strand.
GCCGAAAAGGACCTTTTTGCCCACATTTCTCTTTTCATCCGTTCTAGGTCTGAAACTCGTTTTCTTTGATATAGAAAAATGAAATTTACTCATTTAATCACTCAATGATCGTATTACAACATAATCTCTACTTAGGCAAAAATGACCATTTTGCCCCTATACTTTGGCAAAATTATGATTTTACCCCTAGGCTCGTAAATAAATTTTTATCACATTTCCTTGTTAAACAAGCCTAGCTGAACATTTAATCCTCTTACAACTATTCTCAATTCCATCAATTTCATGCCTTAATGAACAAATTACAACCTTTGCATTTTAGTCCCATTTAGGTGTTTCATGACAACTCCTTTCACAAAAGCTGTTTCCCATCATCCTATCATTCATGTTCTTTCATAAAAACTCATCAAACAACATAAAATATCTCATGGCAAGTCCTTAGACTTTCAACCATATTGCAAACTAGTCCCCTCTTTAGAAAGCTTAAGCTTTGGGGACTCTAAAAGTACAATTTTTATCAAGAAAGATCATCAAAATCACTTACTTGTGAGGAGCAATGTTTGCTGAAATTTTTGAGCTACATAGCCCTTATTTCTCTTCAATTTTCGGTAGAAGAAGGTGAAGGAATAGTGAAAAGATGATAACATCTTTATTCACCTTATTTTATTCATTTAAACACCTAACATCACCAAATTTTTTACCATCATTTAATGTCTTTGTCCCCCTTGACTTTCTATGGCCGGACAACACATTTAACAAGGCCAAATTGCACATTTGGGACCTCCAATTAATATTCTATGACTATTTGGTACCTCTAGCAATTAAAATAGAACTTTCGCACTTTATGCGATTTAGTCCTTTTTCACAATTTAGCTAGAATTCACTAAAATTAAGGCACCAAAATTTCCATGCATCCTTATAAACATGTTATATCACATAACATATCATGAAAATAATTTTCTCTAATCTTGAATTAGTGATTCCGAGGTCATTGTTCCGACTAGCCCCTAAATCGGGCTGTTACAAACCCAAACGGCATAACCAAAAACTCATAATGGCCACACCTTGTCCGAAATGCAGTTTTCAACACATCTTGCTCTTTCACTCTAAGCTGATAATAACCAGACCTCAAGTCTATCTTGGAGAAAACTGTAGCTCCCTTCAGTTGATCGAAAAGATCATCAATCCTTGGTAAAGGATACTCATTCTTAACCGTCACTTTGTTAAGCTGTCTATAGTCTATACACAACCTCATAGACCCATCTTTCTTCTTCACAAACAATACCGGAGCTCCCCAAGGCGAGTATCTCGGTCTTGCAAAACCCTTATCTGTCAACTCTTGTAACTAAACCTTCAGTTCTTTCAACTCTACAGGTGCCATTCTTTACGGGGCAATCGAAATAGGTGTTGTTCCCGAAACCAACTCAATTCCAAACTTGACCTCTCTCACTGAAGGTAATCCGGGTAAATCCTCCGAGAATACATCTGGATACTCATGTACCACTGGCACTGTTTTAAACTCCACCCCAACCTCTCGAGTGTTCAACACGAACGCAAGATAGGACTCACATCCTTTTCTCAAACATTTCTCAGCCACTAGGGAAGAAATCATCACTGGTAGACTATCCGATCCACCTGATTAAACCCGAACCACATCTCTATTCTCACATTTCAATTCAATGTACTTACTACTACAGTTCACTAAAACACTATGGGTAGTCAACCAATCCATTCCTAGGATTAACTCGAACTCATCAAACGGCAACAACATAAGGTTTTCCGGAAAACAATGATTCTCAATCAACAAAGGACAATTCTTACACACTTTGTCCACTAACACATGCTTTCCTAACGGGTTTGACACCTTAACTACTATGTCCGTAGACTCAACGGTTATACTCAAACTAGATGCTAATCTCATGCAAATATAAGAGTGAGTAGAGCCTGGATCTATTAAAGCAATAACAGAGGTGTCAAAGAGAGAAAAAGTACCGGTTATCACATCAGGGGAGGATGCCTCTTCGCGAGCGCGAATGCATATGTCCTCGCAGGTGCCCGACCCTCTGGTCTCACAGCAGAGTCCCTGGACGCACCTCTACCACTAGCCCCACCTCTTGGGTTCCTTGGTGGTCTACCCCTCGTAGACACATCACTAGGTCTCACTTCTTGCCTCTCTTCCTTATCATCCCTCTCGGGACAGTTACGGATAAAGTGGTCAGGGGAACCATATTTGTAACATTTTCGACTGTTTCCCCAACACTCTCCGGTGTGATACCTACCACAACTTGGACACTCTGGTTTACTCTTTGTATTGCCCACACTTTCCATCGAGGGGGCTCAAACTCTCGAACCCTGATGAGTATTGTCCAAGTCTCGATGCGAATATCCCACTGAGGCTGACGTCCGAGGATTCACTTCCTTGGATCTTTTCGACTGGGCTTGATACGACTTGCCCATCAGTCTCTTTCTCGCATCTCAGGCTTCACTCACAGCCCTCCTCTTATCTAAACTCAACTCTTCGGCCTTACTTGCCCTCTCAACTAATACCACGAAATCTTTCAACTCCAAAATGCCAACTAGGAGTTTGATATCCTCATTCAGCCCATCTTCGAACTTCTTGCACAAGATGGTCTCTGTCGACACACATTCTTGAGCGTATTTGCTAAGCCTAGCAAACTCACGCTCATATTCTGCTACTGACATTCTTCCTTGCTTCATCTCAAGGAATTCTTTCCTCTTCCGATCAGTAAATCTTTGGCTTATATACTTCTTCCGGAACTCTTCCAGAAAGAAGTCCCACGTTACCCGCTCTCTCGGGACCACTAATGTCAGCATCTTCTACCAATGGTATGCCGAGTCTCTCAGCAAAGATACGGTACACTTCAAACTCTCCTCAGGTGTACATGAGAGCTCATCGAACACCCTCATTGAGTTCTCTAACTAGAACTCCGCCCTCTCAGGGTCATCATCTACTTTAGCTCTAAACTCCTCAGCCCCGTGTTTCCTAATCTTATCCACCGGGGGTTTCGATATCCTCACTACATCCATACCTTGAGGAGCCACTGGATTTGGCTGAGGCATAGGAGGAGGTGGAGGAGGTTGAGCGTTATGGTTTGCTCGAACGTAGTCCAAGTACCAATCACTCATCATATGGAGAAAGGCTTCTCGTGCCTCTTCCCCTTGACCCCTCGCCTCGGGTCCACTTTGCACAACCAAGACGTTCCTGCGCAGAGTCGGCGCATTACTAGCTGCTTCATCAGCAGTCAATGGATCGGAATCCATATTCTATATAAAACAAGATTTAAAATCATCAAAAACCACCACACTATCATCGTACACTTATGGCATGTATAGCTAGACTCTTACACCCACTACGGTAGTCCTGGAACTGACTAAACCATAGCTCTGATACCATTAAATGTAACACCCCTTACCCGGGTTCTACATCAGGAACCGGGCCCGAGGCGTTACCGAACTCAACCCACTTAATCGCCACGTAGGCTCAACGTCATTACTCTCTATAACCTCATTCTCAACTTACGAGGCCTCACTCATACACACGAGGGCTCTCGAGACTAATCTGGAACTTTTAGATCGTTAAAAATTTTCTTCTTTTATATAGGGCTCACACGCCCGTGCACTATGTAACACGCCCGTGTATGGACACATACGCCCATGCTCCCTAGCCGTGCTAAAAACCCGAGCATTCTGTCAATTGCCCCATGGCCATGGCACGCCCGTGCTCCCCAACCGTGGTGAACACTGACTTCCCTCGCACGGCCAAGAGTCTAGACACACGCCCGTGTGGCTAGCCCGTGGCCAACACTGATTAATCCCACACGCCCTAGGCATACGCCCGTGTGACTAGTCCATGGTATATTCTGTTTTAAAATATTAACATGCAGGGGACCACGGCCACAGCACACGCCCGTGGGCTGACCGTGTGTCACACATGGTCTAGACACACGCCCGTGTGTCTAACCACATGGTCAAGGACAAAGCTAAGTGCCAAGTTCTTTTCACCCTTCTAGCATACACAACAAATACTCATCCAACACAATCATAATCAACTCAAATTGAATACAATCTCACATAGAAAACTATATCTTTTTCATATAATGTAATAGCCAACAACGATGGAATTATACAAAATACACTTCCCATAAAAAGGCTAACACATCTTATCCATTTACAACAAAATTGACTAACTTGTCTAGCCCCTATACATGCCATATACAAAACATTAATTTTCATGTACCAAAGTGTGATGATATGTGGGCTATCTTCCAATGATCCTTATATCTCGATTCACCACTTTTAATCTATAAGACAAGGGAAAAGAAATGGAGTAAGCTTTTAGCTTAGTAAGTTTGCACATAAACAATTAAGCATCATAGTATAAGCCCAACCACAATTAGCATTATACCAACATATACTATACAACTATGCTTACTCTTTCTATCCCTTACCATATTACCAACACATCATGAGTCACATGCTCATAACTATTGAAATGCACCCCTGCATTCAATATCACATTTACACAATATACAACACATCATTATTGCTCAATAATATATCCACATAGCTAACTCACATATCTAATCCACATAACTAATCCACATATCTTATCCACACAGCTATTACACACAATTAATCCACACAGCCAATATCTCGGTGGTTTCGCACTTAGCACACCACAATCAATTTATAAGGTGGTATCGCACTTAGCCTACCACAAAGGCAATCATACTGATCTCGCATATAGCCACTAAATGATATACCTAACGATAGCATCGCACATAGCCAGCTCATCGTCAATATGCATTTGGATGGTATCGCACTTAGCCCACCATCTAGCATTATCACAACACATGTACAAGTCTATTTACCCAATTATTCATCCATTCACATCTATATTACATTCATTCTACTTGAACCACATAGGTTCCCAATCATTCTCATTCATTCTCATTCATGCTACACCCTAGCTAGCATTAACAAATTGTAAGTATGAATGCATTGTTTAGGCATAGACTTACCTCGATACTCAAAAGTATTGAAATGTGCAATTTAGTCCACCACCTTGCTTTTGCCTCGGTTTTGATTTGGGCTTTATCTTTCTTGATCTATAATGAATAAATAAACTTATTCAATACACACATTGACTAAATTGACCCACATCTCATACTTTAGCAAAATTACTATTTTGCCCCTAAACATTCTCATATTTACACTTTAGCCCTAAAGGCTCGTAAAGTGATATTTATTAAACTTTCTAGCCTTTCATGCTTAGCCGAACCACTTACTCAACTAAAGCATTCAACAATTCTCACTAAATCACCCATGTATGACCAAACTTAAGATTTTCACAACTAAGTCCCTACATGCATTTTCATGGAAAATCACTTGGCAAAAGATGTTTCTACTACATCAAGCTTTCATATTCTTCCATAAAACATCAAAATAAATGCATGTCATACATATGTACATTTTTGAACATCCATAATAGCTCACCAAATAGCTAAAAATAGCTTACTCATGCTACTAGGACTTCAAAAATACGAAGAATATCAAAAACCAGGCTTAAGAGCACTTACTAGCAAGCTTGAAAAATTGAAAGAGCCCTAACAATGGCTTCTCTAATTTTCAGCAGCTTGGGGGAGAAGATGAGTGAATTTTTATCATCTTTTCACCTATTTAATCACTTATTTGATAAATGACCAAAATGCCCTTTTTGATAAACTTCAAATTTTGACTCATCCATGCCCATTTTTGTCCAAAAATTAGAATTTGGGTAAATTGCTATTTAAGGACCTCTAATTAATAATCTAAAGCTATTTCACACAAATAGCTTCTAGAAACACACATTTTGCAACTTTTGCAATTTAGTCCTTTTTGGACAATTCAACCACGATTTCACAAAATTGTTTCATGAAACTTTCACACTAGCATGCATACATAATATAAACCTCAAAAACTCATTCATGACCCTCAGATTTGTGGTCTCGAACCACTATTCTGACTAGGCCCTAAACCGGGATGTTACACTTTCTCTTTTCTTTACTAAGTTTTTCGGCTTTGCAAGCTCTGTCGACTAAAACAACAAATTCTTTCAGTTCTAAAATTCCAACTAAAAGTTTAATGTCTTCGTTCAACCCATCAACAAACTGCTTGCACATAATTTCTTCAGTGGAAACATAATTCCGAGCATACTTTCTCAACCGTACAAATTCTCTTTCATACTCTGTCACGATCATTCGACCCTGTTTCAACTCTAGAAACTCTTTATGCTTTTGATCAAGGAACCGCTGACTTATATATTTCTTTCAGAATTCAGTCTGAAAGAATTCCCAGGTCACTCCCTCTCTCGGCACTACAGACACCAAGGTATTCCACCATTGATATGCTGTGTCTCTCAATAAGGAAACGACACACTTCTAACATTCAACTGGCGTACACGAAATTTCATAAAACACTCGGACAGTATTTTCAAGCCAAAACTCGACTCTCTCAGGATCATCATCAACATTAGCTCTGAACTCTTCAGCCCCGTGTTTACGAATCTTTTCAACTGGAGGCTTGTTCAATCTTAAAAGCTCGATTCCTTGAGGAGCTACGGGAGCCGGTTGAGGATTAGGAGGGGTGGAGGTTGTTGAGCAGTTGGGTTCATTCAAATATATTGAGTGAACCACTCGTTCATCATTTGGAAGAAGGCTTCTTTAACCTCTCCCCCTGGCTACCCGTTACGGGTCTAGAATCAGACGACGCTGTCCCTTGAGCGGAAGCAGGCGCATTACTTTCAACCTCACTAGCTATCGCTCGATTGGGATTCATTTGCTATATAAAAACACATTTTCAAATGTCAGGAGTCACCACACTATCACAGTTTATATATGGCATGTATAGCTAGACTCTCACACGCGCTACGTTAGTCCTAGAATCGACTAAATCGTAGCTCTGATACCAATATATGTAACATCTCTCACCCGTATTCACCGTCAGAATAGGGTTACAGAGCATTACCGGACTTACAACACATTTAAACATGCTTTCACAAACATTTAATCAATACATGTAATCATCATTCAATTTCATTCACTTTGTCCCTAATACAAGCCTACAAGGCCTTAAACATACATTGGAAATGGTTCGGGACTAAACCGCTAACTTGAGAAATTTTTCAACACATATAATTTTTTTCTACAGAATAGGGGACACACGCCCGTGTGACCAGGCCGTTTGTCTCACACGATCACTAGACACGCCCTTGTCACAAGCCGTGTGAACAATCAAAATGAAAGCACATGGTCGTGTCCCAGCCTGTGTCCTACCCTGTGTCCAAACAAGTGAGCTTACTGACTTGGGTCACACGGCCAACTACACACTCGTGTGTCTAGCCCGTGTGCCCTCCGAAGTGGCCACACACGCCTGTGTGCCAAGACGTATGCTAGGCCATGCCAAACTTGTAGGGTATACTGACTTATGAAACACGGCCAACTCACACGCCCGTGTGCTAGACCGTGTGCCAATTAGGGGGTATACTTGTGCCACATGGCCGATCACACGCCCGAGTGTGAGGCTGTGTGGAGCATACTAAATTCATTTCAATTTTAACACCAAGGGACACAAGGTCGTATAACATGACCGTGTGTCACACACGGCTGAGACACACGCCCGTGTCTCTACCCGTGTGGACAAAAATAGGCTATTTACTAAGCCAAATTGCCACCCAAATTTAAATACACCTACACCTCTCAAATAGCACACAATATAGCATCAATAGGCATATATTTCAATTCCACTCAAGCATGATTTATACCACATATTGCTATCTAATTTCATGCTAATCCTTGTCTTCTCAAAATATCAAAATGACCATTTACAAAATATGCATTATTATGCTCAAGTCCACAAACATACCAATTCTCAATTCATTACCTATTGACATTCAAAATTTCTTAATATCAATGAGTATCATAAATCCACCTCAATCACACAACATAGGTCAATTGCCAAATCAAAACAAAAGTTATTTGCACACTTATATACATCATCAAATTCACCATCCAAAACCAACTCACATGACAATTATATACAAACCAAAACATAAACATTTACAAGCCAATCAAAATGGCCAATATCAATACCAAAACATAGCCAAGATAACCAAAGTCCGTATACATGCCATATGACCAAACCATAAGTTCAAAAGTACCAAAATGATGGTTGGATAGTGTGACGATGTCTCCAGCGATCCTCGAATCCGAGCTAGCTTTGATTTCACTATAAAACACGAGAAAAATAAACAAAGTAAGCTTTATAGCTTAGTAAGCTCGTACGAAATATACTCAACAAATCATAATACACAAATCATCAAATTGAACTATTTAACATATAATTCATGATAACAACAAACCTTCCATATGCTTAATCATATGCTTATATGCAAATTCTTAACTTATTCTATTTGAATCTCATACTTTACATGTACATACCTGTACAAATTTGTAACGAACTCGTACCTTTTTGGAATACTATCAAATACTTGATATCTCGCACACTAAGTGCCAATATGTAGACGAAAAAATATATAGGATTTTTCCTATGTAATTTATCACCTTTTTACATAAATCCGTTGTTAAAACTAAGTAATTATTTAATAAATTAATGAAATATGTGAAAATATGAAGTTAGGACATAGAAATTATTAAAATGTGATTTTATGCTTTATTATATAGTTTTCATGCAATAAATGGCTTATTTTATATTAATTTGAATACATTATATTTTTAAGATATAAAGTGGGCCATGCATGATTAAATTAAATAATAAAATATAAAATTATATTTAATAATTCATTTTAAAATATTTCATTAATAATTTGGGTTTTAATTAATTAATTAAATTGGATAAATTTTATTCTTTGGTCCTCTAACTTGTTGATTTATTCTGGACAGGTCTGATAGCTTTGCTGGGTTACAAAATCGTCCAAATTGGAGACCAAGTCAACCCAATATTCGGCTACACATGGTTGTCCATTTAAACCATTCTTTGGTTTTATTACATAAGGTCCTTGCAGTGTTGAAGAAATTAGAGATTTGGCCGAAGATTTACGATTGACCGAGTCTCAGTCCTGAGTTGTGTGGCATCCAAAATTGCTTAAAAATAAAGCAAAAATCAAGTCAAAAGCCACTAAGCATGGCTGACCACAATTTGAGGAGATTTGAAGAGGTTAACATCCATTGTTTTTAGCAAACTATCCCCCTCTCCTCACCTATAAATAAGACCCTCTCATTCCCTCATTCATCATCCCTCAATCATTCCTCATTCATTCTCATCATTCATCATTCTCTCTTCTCTCCAAATTCTCTTAGCCTTTTCCATTCCCACGCCTAGCATCATCTCTTCAGAGAAATTTTAGCAACTAAGCCTCTTAAAGAACCCTTGGTCGGCCACCTTGGAGAGCCATCAGCAAACGAGCCAAGCAAAGGAACGAATGAGCCCTCGTCGATGTCGAGTCTTGGGTGTGACCACTCGAATTGGGTTTAATCTTTCTTTTCTTTAATTTAATCTAAAGATGTTTTCTATGTGTTCTTTGTTCTTGTTTACAACAATGTTAGCTTAATTTTATTTAAGCTAGGATGATTGCTTTGATTAAATAATATTTATTTGATTCATGCTTATAATGTTTGTGCCTCAATCGATCATATTTTCAATTAAAATCAAGTTTGTATTTCGTTCATACATGATTGAAATGCACCTGAATTAGCTGAGCGATCCTGACCAGACAACGGCTAATGGACACATAATTGAAATGTGCATGCTCAATTTAGATCTTGACCCGATTAAATTGTAGGTTGCATAACAACTCGACCAAGCTCGTTATCGCATAGTTTTTAGATTTGTGTGATTAAACTGTTTCAAACGACACGTCCCTGTTACCTCACACGAATGCTAAGAAACCCTTAGTAAATAAGGATCGAGTAAAATGCGTATTTACTAAGTAAAGGATTCGAAAGGACCTAATGTGGTTTCCAAACTCATGAAAGATCAAGTTGCCATGGAATGTTTTTAGAATGTTATTAAGCATGTTGATAATAAATTGAGTTTAATTAATGTAATTGTCCTAGTTTATTTATGTTATAATTGTTGCAAATTGTGTTTAATTTTACTAAAATCTATTTCATTCATATAGTTTGCATACTTAGTATAATTTGCATTAGGGATCATTGCATTTAGTTTAATATATTTTAATCACCACTTCTCAACTATATTGTGTTTTAATTTACCAAATAGTTAATATAATTTTACCCTTCTTTCTTTCTCTTATTTTCAGCTAAAAGATGAATAAAATGGCCATGTTTTATGTTTGTTTTATTTTATTAAGCTTATTAACTATTTTACCTTTTTATCCTTAATAATAACATTAAAATCCCACTATCATATGTCCATCCTTGTCCATGCATTAACCTAAGGGTCCATTTACCACATAAGGACCTCACATTAATAAGACACATCAATTCGGCACATAATTAATTAGAAGGACAATTTTACACCTTCTGCGATTAAGTCCTTTTTTCTAATTAAGCACACAAACAATAAAATTTTCACACAGAATTTTCACACATGCTTAATCACATACTGTAAACACTAAAAATAATATTAAAATATTTTTTTGACCTTGGATTTGTGGTCTCAAATTCGCTGTTCTGACTAGGGTCTAAACTGGGCTATTACATACGCGTTACAAGTTTTTGGCGCCGTTGTCGTGGATTGTCAACTGTTGCCATAATTATTTCTTTCGTGAAATTATTTATTTTCAATTTGATTTATTTCTAACATTACTAACTTATTCTTTTTAATTTTGTGATTTTCTTTTCAGGTGTTTATGAGCATAGATCGAATTATTGATTTACTCCCTAAAAACCCTTAAATTGAGCGAACTTTCAGACAAAGAAGACGTGAACGAATAGCTCACAGACAAGTCGAGATGGACCTTGGAAATCCGAATCAAGACTAAGGTAATGAAGCCGATCATGTACGAAATCCCATCCTCATTGCCGATGATAGGGATTGATGCATCAGACAATATGCTGTGCCACTTTTCAGTGAGTTAAATCCAGGAATTAGAAGGCCAGATATTGAGGTAACGCAATTTGAATTGAAACCAGTGATGTTTCAAATGCTCCAAACAGTGGGCCAATTTAGTGGTATGCCCACGGAAGATCTACATCTCCACATTCGATTGTTTATGGAGGTGAGTGATTCATTCAAGATAGCCGGTGTGACTGAAGATGCACTGAGGCTGAAGTTGTTCTCGTACTCATTGCGAGATCGAGCACGAGCATGGATCAATTCATTGCCACCAAGTTCTATATCTACATGGCAAGAATTAGCAGAAATATTTTTGGTTAAGTATTTCCCACCTAGCAAAAACTCTAAGTTAAGGAACGAGATCACAACTTTCCAACAATTGGATGATGAGTCTTTGTATGAGGCTCAGGAGCGATTCAAGGAGTTACTTCGTAAGTGTCCTCATCATGGGATTCCTCATTGTATCCAATTGGAGACATTCTATAATGGTCTCAATGCACATACAAGATTTATGGTAGATGCTTCTGCGAATGGTGCAATTTTGTCTAAGTCTTATAATGAGGCTTATGAGATCATCGAGAGGATCACGAGTAATAACTATCAATGGCCAACAAATCGAACAGCTTCAAGAAGACGTATAGCCAGAGTTCATGAAGTTGACGCCCTCACTTCGTTATCAGCTTAGGTATTGTCTATTTCCTCTATGTTAAAATAGTTTACCGCTAATAGTGCTAATAATTTTGCAGCTCAGCCACCAAGTCCGTTTGAAGTAGTTTCCTGTGTGTACTGTGGGGAAGGTCATTCTTTTGAGAATTGTCCATCAAATCCCGAGTTAGTGACTATGTGGGGAACCAATATCAAAATTGGAGTGGACAAGGACCCCAGTCCAACTTCTACAATCCTTCATGGCGTAATCATCCTAACTTTTCTTGGAGCAACCAAGGAAATGGACCGAACAACAACTTATTGTAGCAAAGACCCAATCAATCTCAAGTTTTTAATCAGTAAGCTCGAAAACCACCTCAAGCTAAGGCATCAAACAGTTTGGAGAACTTGTTGAAAGCGTACATGGCAAAGAATGATGCTTTGATCTAAAGCCAAGCAGCAACACTGAAAAATTAGGAAAACCAAATGGGTCAGTTAGTTACGGAGCTTCGTAATAGACCACAAGGAACCTTGCCGAGCGATACTGCGAATCCAAGAAATTTGGGTAAAGAACATATCAAGGCAATGGCATTGCGAAGTGGTAAAATTTTGGAACCCCGATTGATTGATGTCGAAGATAAGCCCATTAAGAAGAATCAACCAGCTGTTGAAATTCCTACACCAAAGGAATCAGAATCAGCAAAGTCTGGCAAGGCTGACTTAGTGAATTCAAATATTTTAACATCTTCTTTGGATGCAGATTTACCTACTCAGAAAAGTTTTTCGGTTCAAACAAAAGTTCCATCACCTCCATATCCGCAAAGATTGCAGCAACACAAGCAGAAACATGAGGTGCAATTCAAGAAGTTTTTGGATGTTCTGAAGCAGTTACACATCAATATTCCATTGGTGGAGGCTTTAGAACAAATGCTGAGTTATATGAAGTTTATGAAGGATATACTGTCCAAGAAGAAACGACTAAGTGAGTATGAGACTGTTGCCTTGACAAAGGAGTGCAGTACGTTCCTGCAGAATAAATTGCCACCGAAATTGAAAGACCCAGGAAGCTTTACTATACCCTGTAACATTGGTGAATCTTACCGTGGTAAAGCTTTGTGTGACTTAGGAGCGAGTATCAACTTGATGCCTAAGTCTATTTTCAAGATTTTAGGGATAGGTGAAGTAAGACCTACAACTCTGACGCTTCAGCTAGCGAAATGATCTTTAGCATATTCAGAAGGAAAGATCGAGGATGTTTTGGTAAGAGGCGATAAATTTATTTTTCCTGCTTATTTCATTGTCTTAGATTTTGAAGCAGACAAGGAAGTGTCGATCATCCTTGGGATACCTTTCTTACCCACGGGAAGAACGTTAATTGACGTGCAGAAAGGTGAACTCACCATGCGAGTTAAAGACGATCAGGTAACCTTTAACATTCTCAAAGCAATTAAATTTCCCGATCCGACAAAAGAGTGTTCAATTATGGAAGAGATAGAAACCTTGGTTTCTATGGAAAGCAATTTTGAAGAAGATCCATTGGAGAAAGCCTTAGATCTTGACCCTTTGGAGGATGAAGAAGGTGAAGAAAAATGGCTTTGATGGAAGCCAATCCGAGAAATTTAATTCAATTCACACGGTTTGACCCGTTGGAGTTGGAAATCAGAGAATTTGTGCAACCCAAGTTGTCAATTGAAGAACCACCTAAACTCGAACTAAAAGTACTTCCTTCCCATTTGAAATACATTTATTTAGGTGACTGTTCTACTTTGCCTGTGATTATTTCAGCAGAACTGACGATTGCTGTTCTAAAGAAATTTAAGAAAGCAATTGGTTGGACCATAGCTGATATTCAAGGTATAAGCCCTTCTTTTTGCATGCATAAAATCATTTTAGAAGAAGGTGAAAGAGCTCAAATTTATGGGCAAAGGAGGCTCAATCCTATTATGAAAGAAGTTGTGAGAAAGGAAGTTATCAAATGGTTAGATGCAGGAATCATCTATCCTATTTCAGATAGTTCATCGGTAAGCCCGGTGCAGTGTGTTTCGAAGAAAGGTGGAATCACGATTGTTGAAAATGAGTGTAACAAGTTAATTCCAACGAGAACTATTACCGGTTGGAGAATCTTTATTGATTATAGAAAGTTGAACAAAGCCACTCGGAAGGACCATTTTTCGTTGCATTTTATGGATCAAATGCTAGATCGATTGGCACGTAATGAATTCTATTGCTTTTTAGATGGCTATTCGGGATATAACCAAATAGTTGTAGCCCCGAAGGACCAATATAAAATAACATTTACTTGTCCATACGGTACGTTTTCTTTTAGGCGAATGCCTTTTGGTTTATGCAATGCACCTGCAACTTTTCAACGATGCATGATGGAAATATTTACTGATATGGTTGAAAATTTTGTTGAGGTTTTCATGGATGATTTTTTTTGTTTTTGGTAACACTTATGATATCTGTTTGAGTAATTTGGCTAAGGTACTGAAGAGATGCGAAGAGATGAATCTTGTCCTTAATTGGGAAAAATGCCATTTTATGGTCAAGGAAGGGATTGTCTTAGGTCATAAGATCTCAAAGAAAGGAATTGAAGTCGATAAAGCAAAGGTGGACGTAATTGAAATATTACCAGCCCCAATGAATGTGAAAGGATTCAAAAGTTTCTTAGGCCATGTCGATTTTTACCGAAGGTTTATCAAAGATTTCTTGAAAATTTCTAAATGGTTGTGTTTGTTGTTAGAGAAAGATACAATGTTTGATTTCAACAAATAATGTTTGAAAGCTTTTGAATATCTAAAGAAGCGATTAATCTCAGGCCCAATAATCATTACACCTGATTGGAACTCACCTTTTGAGTTGATGTGCGATGCAAGTGACTATGCCGTTGGAGCTGTGACGGGAGACCAACTCAATTATACGGTAACCAAAAAGGAACTCTTCGCTATAGTTTTTGCTTTTGATAAATTCCGCTCATATCTTATAGGTACCAAAGTTACAGTATTTACTGACCATGCAACCATTAAATACTTGCTCACGAAGAAAGATGCAAAACCAAGGCTAATTCGTTGGATACTTTTACTCCAAGAATTTGACCTTGAGATCCAAGACAGAAAAGGTGTCGAAAATCAAATAGTTGATCATCTGTCGAGGTTGGAGCAAGATGAGGTAACTCAGTCATGTGTGCCTATCAATGAGAATTTTCCAGATGAACACTTATTTGAGGTAAATCAAATTCATGAAATACCCTGGTTTGCTAATTTTGCCAATTATCTTGCATGTGGAATAATTCCTCGAGAAATGACATACCAACAAAGAAAAAATTCCTTCATGATAGTCGGTATTATCTTTGGGAGGATCTGTTTTTGTTTAAACAATGTACAGATAATATAATCCGAAAGTGCATAGCTGAAAGCGAGATTGCTGAGATCTTGTATCATTGCCATTCATCTCCAAGTGGGGGACACTTTGGTGGTTCACGTACTGCAGCAAAGATTTTGCAAGCAGGTTTCTTTTAGCCTACACTATTGAAAGATTCTTATGCTCATGTGAAGAACTGTGATAAATGCCAAAGGACAGGAAATATATCAAGGAGGAATGAGATGCCCTTGACAAACATTTTGGAGATTGAATTGTTCGACGTATGGGGCATTGACTTCTTAGGCCCGTTTCCTTCTTCGTATGGGAACAAATACATCTTAGTTGCTGCGGACTATGAATCCAAGTGGGTTGAAGCTGAAGCATACCCTACAAATGATGTTAAGATAGTCATGCGATTCGTACATAAGCATGTGTTTACACGATTTGGGACACCAAGAGCTATTATTAGTGATGAAGGTTCTCACTTTGTGAACAAATGGCTTAAGTGGTTGCCTGAAAAATATGATGTGAAGCACATGATTGCTACTGCCTATCACCCCTAGTCTAATGGGCAAGATGAAAGAGTGAATCGCGAAATCAAAGGTATCCTTGAAAAAGTAGTACGCCCTAGCAGAAAAGATTGGTCTCGAAGGCTCGATGATGCATTATGGGCCTATCAGACAACATTTAAGACACCGTTAGGAATGACTCCTTATCGGTTTGTCTTTGGAAAGGCATGTCATTTGCCATTAGAGTTGGAGAATAAAGCTCACTGGGCTTTGAACCAGTTGAACTTTGATCTTAAGCAAGTCGGTGAGAGAAGGATGTTACAACTTGATGAGTTGGAAGAGTTGAGGTTGTTTTCCTATGAGAATGCCAAAATGTGTAAAGAAAGATCAAAGAGATGGCATGGTAGTCATATACAACCTCACGAGTTTAAAGAAGGTCAGAAGGTTTTGTTGTTTAATTCAAGGTTGAAGTTATTTCCTGGGAAGCTTAAATCCCGATGGAAAGGACCTTATACCATCTACCGAGTTTATCCTTATGGAGCTATTGAATTATACAACAATTACGGAGGTACGTTTAAAGTTAATGGTCAACGTCTCAAACACTACTGGGATGGTGAAGTTGAGCAAGTTGAATCCTCGTTCAAATTAACACCCTTAATTTTTCATGAACTCATTTTGTAAATAAATAAATAATTAGAACTTATTTTCTTAACTTATTACATTTAATTAATTCTGTCTAAGGAGATTGGAACTTAAGCGGGACCGCTGTGACCCCTCCAACATTTTCTGGGAATTAATTTAATGTAATTTGTTAAGAAGAAATTTTCTATTTAAGATTTAAAATTTTTTAAGTTTCATTTGTTCTGTTTAAATTTTAAATTTTTATGTTAATAAAGGGGGTCAAAATTGGCCCAAGTACTAATCAGTTTTTTTTAGTAAGATACAGTCCGAGTTTGAGGCCCAAGACAACAAAAAGGAGGGAAAATTCTATGCCTTGCCGTCACACCCATTGCTTGCTGCCCAAGTAACCCTAATGTAGCTAAATTTTTGCTACATGTTGCCCTAATTTTTCCCTATATAAACCCCTCTCCATTCTACTAATTTTCATATCCCTCAAAGCAATTTGTTTACACCCTAAAAATCCCTAAATCTCCATTTTGTGCCGTCAACCTCAAATCCCGAAAGAAACCCTAGTTCTCTTCCCTATTTGCCGAAATTCCCTATTGTAACCGCAAAAAGATTGCTAAAGCACCGTCGTTGCTGTCGTACACCGTTGTCACTATTGCACCCTGCCGTTGCTGTTGCACATCGTCGTCACCGCCGCACCATCCTTGCTGTTGTAAGATTTTTGCTGTAACAAGTTCTACCCACTTTGCCGATTTCTCTTTTCTCTCTTGTGCAGAAACTTTGCCAAATTTTTGGGAAAATATACCATGTCTCGCAAAAGAACCAAATCTTTAAAGACTACTCCTAAAAACCCAATTTTGATCGATGAAGAAGTGAAAGAGAGATTTGATTCAATCTTCAAGCATCAACCTATGATGCCGGAAAAAGGTTTTGACTTGAAGAGTAATGATTTGATGGTTGTTCCTATATCGATTAGAAAGAAAAACAATGCTCTCAAGTGGGAACAATTTTGTGATGCTTGTTCACTTCTCGATGATGAACTAGTTCGAGAATTTTATGCTAGTTTGACTACGCAAGATGCTACTGAAGTCATCGTTCGAAAGAAAAAGGTACCTCTTACTTCTAAGTCCATCAATGATTTGTTTAATTTACCTGATGCTGAAGGATATGAGTACTACCCTATGATGAACAATATCAATTAGGAGTTTCTTCAACAAGTGCTTGATGTTGTGACAAATTCAGGATCCCAATGGATTATAAGAAAGTATAGGAGCCATTCTTGTCGAAGAGAATACTTAAAACCAGTAGAAAAGGCCTGTGTTAAAACACAAGCAAATCAGAAGGGGCGATATGTTCAAGGATGCATTAAAAATTATGATCTTGAAAGATTAGAAGAGAGGGTGCATGAGCTGAATCAAGGCGAGCAAGAAGAGCCAACTGAACCGGATACCGAGGAGTCAACAGATGGAATTGAAACTGAAGCTAATTCAGTTACAGACACTGAAGAGGAAGAATCTGATAAGGAACCAAACATTCCTAAACCAAGGGTTGAGCCAGAAGAAGAACCAGTCAAGCTAAGTGTTGAACCTGAATATACAACTCCCATGTCGACTTCTGCAAGTATTTAAAGGAAATTAGAGTTGTCAATTTTGATGGATATGTGCTAGTTCATGCACACTCAACAACAAACTTACTGGAAATATGCAAAAAATAGAGATGAATCAATTCGAAATACTTTTAAGAATATCTCTAATACTTTTGTTCCTGAGTCCCCAGATGCTATCTTTGAGACATGGATGGAAGATACTGACTATGCAAGCGGAGATGGAGCTAAAGAAGACAAGGGGAATGAGTCAGAAAAATAAAAGGGGGGATTCTTGTCTTATTATTTATTTAACTATTTTTAGGTCCTTAGGAATTTATTTCTTTCGTAATTAGGATTTAATTTCTGTAGAATAAAACATAGCAAGCATGAAAAAACTTAACACTTCCTTAGAAAGAATATGTAACACCCCTAACCCGTAACCATCGCCGGTATAGGGTTAAGAAGCATTACCAAACATAACGGAACTTTTACGATCATTTCTCAAACATAAATACATCATCATCGTACCATAGCAAATCATATACATAGAGTCCCTTTAAAAGGTCTACAAGACCTTAAACATGCATTAGGAAGGGGTCGGGACTAAACCAAGCACATACAAAATTTTTCTGAAAATCAAACATTTTTCAAAGTTACAGAGGTCACACGCCCGTGTGGATAGGCTGTGTGCCTCACATGGCATCAGACACACCCGTGTATCCAAACCGTGGCAAAATAGGGCATACATACTGACTTGTCCACACGGTCGAAGAACGCCCGTGGGCTTGACCCGTGGGCAACACTAACTTAATTCACATGGCTCGTCACACGCCCGTGTGTCAAGCCGGTGTGCGAGTCTGACTTATTTCGAAATGCAACCTTAAGAGACACGGTCGAGACACACGCCCGTTTGCTCAACCGTGTGGGCAAATGTAGGCCATTTGCAAGGCCAATTTGCCACCCAAATTTTGGGTCACACCTACAAGCATCAAGCCATTCTAAATTCATATCTCAAATGCATCCAAAACATACCAAAAAATGCACCATTTAACCTTTAACTATATCATTTATTTCCATATTCAATTCCAACTCAAGCATACAAATCCAAAGTAACAAATTCACATAAAAAAAAACATGTATCCCATACAATATTTAATCTTTTCCAATTCTTAGCATCTCTCATCATATCAATATCCAAAATCAACAATGATCATATCAATATAAACCATTTCATCTAGCCATTTATGAGCGAATCAAAACATTCCAACTTATGCATCATAAAACAAGCGCAAAACTCAATCATAAACACATTCGTTAACAAGCCATATCACATGGCTATTTTTTTTTACACATCTCAAAACATAACTTAAGTTCTCTAGCCTATACATGCCATACTTTAATATGTACATTTTCAAAAGGTGCCCAAAATAGATGATCTATAGTGTGATTGAGTCGCTGACAATCCCTAAATCCGAGCTAGCTTTAATGACACTGTAAAACATAGAAAGACTTCACACAATAAGCTTTAAAGCTTAGTAAGTTCGTACTATAATACAAATAGATCAAC
The DNA here is from genome assembly GCA_025698515.1 of Gossypium sturtianum. Classification (NCBI taxonomy): domain Eukaryota; kingdom Viridiplantae; phylum Streptophyta; class Magnoliopsida; order Malvales; family Malvaceae; genus Gossypium; species Gossypium sturtianum. Next base: position 45,434,511 of record CM046948.1, read on the forward strand.
ATTTCAAATTTAATATGCAAAATTTAACTAACACATAGTTCAATCCTTATCTCCATTCAATTTCATCCAAGACCATTACTCACATTCATACTACATCTCAAAGTTTATGTACTAGCAATTATAATGATTCATAATCTAATCCTCCTTAACTTTCATTCACTTAATCAATTATCTATTTCATACACGAAATAATCAACCACATAGGTTCTGTGCGTACCTGTTCCATCACATTTTTATTTATCACATAAACCATACAATACTCGATGTCATAAATCGTTCGATCTTCTGTAACCATACGGTTTACTCACACACTTAGTGCAAATTACATAGCCGAATCTTTAATATCATCGCACACTTAGTGCCTTTACATTAAATCAAATTTGACTCGATATCACACACACAGTGCCAATTAATATAGTCGATGCTTTCTTTATCTCGCACACATAGTGCCGTTCATACTGTATCGATTCTATTTACGCACACTTAGTGCCACATCTCTTCAAACTCACATTTTGCATTACTAACTCAACAACCACATTTTCGTTCATTACATAACATGTGAACATAATTCAAACAATTCGTATTATACACGAACTTACCTCAGACGTAAAAACAACGATACAAGTCGATCAATCGAGCACTTTGTTCTTGCCTCAATCTAAGTCTGAATTTCTCTTTTCTTGATCTATACATATTCAAATTTAGCTCATTCATTCACCAAATCCTTCAATTCGATCCAAATAGACATATTTTGAGCACTTTACAAAGTAGCCCTCACATTTTCACATTTTAATATTTAAGTCCCTATTTCATAAAATCACCAAATACACATAGTTTCATTTTATACAAGCTTAGACGAATTTTCTCCTAGCTCATACAAGCCCACATATTTCATTTATTTCACATTTTAGTCCTTCAATTTCTCATTTTCACAATTTAGCCCATAATACTCAAATTCATCAAAAATCACTTTATAAAACATGTATATCAATCACCAAACTTGCATAATTCATCATCAAACATCACAAAACTCATGAATTCATCAATGGCTTAGCTCAAAATCTTCATCAAAATAAGAATTTGAGGCATGGGCTTAATAAAATACTAAGCAACGATCACAAAAACATAAAAATCATTAAAAACTGAGCTCAAAACGTACCTTGATTGAGCTTAGACAATGGCCGAATGTGAGAAAGCTTCTAACCCTTATTCTTTCTTCAATTTTCGGCAAATAAGGATGATAATGGCTTATTATTGTTTTATGTTTGTTTTATATAATTAACATTAATAACCATTGTACAAATTTAACCTTAATATATCCATTAAAATTCCACTAACTAATGCCCATAATTGTCCATCCCCACTATCAAGGGTCTAATTACAACATAAGGACTTCTCATTTAATACACCATGACAATTAAGCACTTTAACAATTAGCACACAACTTTTGCATTTTATGCGATTAAGTCCTTTTGTCACAATTCGACACACAAACGATAAAATTTTCACACAGAATTTTTACACATGCTTTATCGCATACTGTAAACACTAAAAATAATATTAAAATGTTTTTTTGACCTCAGCTTTGTGGTCTCGAAACCACTATTTTGACTAGGGTCTAAATCGGGCTGTTACAACTCTCCCCCCTTAGGGATTTTCGTCCCCGAAAATCTTACCAGTGAATAGATTCGGATATTGCTCTCTCATAACATATTCAGGCTCCCACGTAGCCTCTTCAACTCCATGTTTGTGCCACAACACTTTCAACTCTTTGATCTCACGTGCCAGAATTCAAATTGGTTCTTCGTTATACGATAGATCAGACTGAATCTCAACTTCTGTAGGGGCAATCACATGTGATGGATCGTATCTGTATCGTCTAAGCATCGATACGTGAAACACATTATGAGTCTTCTCTAGCTCAGGTGGCAACAACAATTTATAAGAAACCGGCCCAATACATTTGATAATCTCATACGGGCCGATGAACCTCGGACTCAATTTGCCTTTTCTGCCGAATCGAAGAATTTTTTCCACGGAGACACTTTCAAAAATACCTTATCACCTATCTGGAATTCAATATCTTTTCGTTTCAAATCTGCATAAGACTTCTGATGATCTGACACTGCTTTCAAACTGTCACGAATCACTTTTACTTTCTGCTCAGTTTCTTTAATCAATTCATTCCCGTGAATCTTATTCTCACTAAGCTAAGTCCAATACAATAGAGTTATGCATTTACGACCGTAAAGATCCTCATATGGTGCCATTTTAATGCTTGATTGAAAACTATTATTATATGCGAATTGAATCAACGACAGATACTTTTCCCATGTATTTTTGAACTCAAGAATACAACATCTCAACATATTTTTGAGAATCTGAATGATCTGCTCGGATTGACCATCCGTTTGCGGATGAAATGCAGTACTGAAATGCAGTTTCGTACCTAGAGCCTCTTGCAGTTTCCTCCAAAACCGCGAAGTAAACCTCAGATCTCTGTTAGACTCAATATATAATGGCACCCCATGCAATCTCACAATCTCATAAATATACAATTCGGCTAACTTATCAAGCGAATAATCTGTTCTCACCGGAATAAAATGAGCTGATTTCGTTAATCTATCAACTATCACCCAGATTGTATCTTTCTTTCTCGGAGATAAAGGCAACCCCGACACAAAGTCCATTGTGATTATCTCTCATTTCCACTCAGGAATCATAATCGGTTGTAACAAACTAGATGGAACCTGATGTTCAGCTTTGACTTGCTGACAAACTAAACATCTCAAAATAAACTCTGAGATATCCCTTTCATACCATGCCACCAATAAAATTGTTTTAGATCATTGTACATTTTCGTACTTCCTGAATGAACAGACAAACGACTATTATGAGCCTCGTTCAAAATAAACTGAATTAACTCTGAATTACTTGGAATACAAATCCGATCTCAGAATCTCAAACAACCATCACCATCAACTAAAAATTCTAAATTAGAATTTAAACCACACTGAGCTCGTTTTGCCATCATCTCAGTATCAATTTTCTGGGCATCACAAATCTAACGTATAAACATTGGCCTCACTTTCAACTCAGCCAAAACCGAACCATCATCACACAAATCTATCTGAGTACTCATTGCTCGTAAAGCAAAAAAAGACTTTCGGCTCAGAGAGTCAGCAAAAACATTAGCTTTTCCTAGATGATAGTTAATTATTAATTCATAGTCTTTTAGTAATTCTAACCATCTCCGCTGTCTCAAATTGAATTCTTTCTGAGTCATCAGATATTTCAAGCTCTTGTGATCAGTATAAATGTGACACTTCTCACCAAATAAGTAGGGACGTCAAATCTTCAATGCAAATAAAATAGCTGCTAATTCAAGATCGTGTGTTAGGTAGTTCTTTTCATACGGTTTTAACTGTCTTGAAGCATAGGCTATAACTTTGACCTCTTGCATCAACATAGAGCCTAAACCATTCAACGATGCATCACTGTAAACTATGAATTCTTTACCCGATTCAGGTTGAACTAACACTGGTGCTTTTGTCAAGAATACTTTCAACTGTTCAAAACTCTGTTGACACTTTTCTAACCACTCAAATTTAACATCTTTCTGTAGCAATTTCGTCAGCGGAGTTGCAATCATCGAGAAGCCTTTCACAAACCGTCTATAATATACCGCTAGTCCTAGAAAACTACAAACTTCAGACACATTTCTCGAAGGTTTCCAATATAAAATTGCTGAAATCTTGTTCGGATCAACTCGTATTCCCGAAGCTGATACTATATGTCCCAGAAAACCAACCTTGCGCAACCAGAACTCACATTTACTAAACTTTGCATACAATTGCTTCTCACGCAGAGTCTGTAACACGATCCTCAAATGCTCAGCATGTTGCGCCTCATCACAAGAATAAATCAAAATATCGTCAATAAACACAACGACAAATCGATCCAAATACGGTCTGAATATTTGGTTCATCAAATCCATAAATAATGCAGGAGCATTCATTAGTCCGAAAGGCATAACTAAATATTCATAATGTTCATACCTCGTTCTAAAAGCAATTTTCGGCACATCTAATTCTTTGACTCTCAACTGATAATATCCTAATCTCAAATCTATTTTTGAAAACGCCGTAGCTCCTTTTAACTGATCAAACAAATCATCAATTCGCGGTAGAGGATATTTATTCTTTATTGTCACTTTATTCAACTGTCGGTAATCAATACACATCCTCATAGTACCATCTTTCTTTTTCACAAACAACACAGGAGCACCCCAGGGCGAGAAACTTGGTCGAGCAAATCCTCTATCGGTTAACTCTTACAACTGAGACTTCAACTCTTTCAATTCTGTCGGTGCCATTCTATACGGAGCTATTGAGATAGGAGTCATCCCCGGTGCTAAAGTAATACCAAACTCAACTTCTCGTATCAAAGGTAATCCTGATAGTTCTTCAGGAAACACATCTGGGAACTCACAAACTACAAGCACAAATTCAACTTTCTTTTCTGTCACTTTTGTATCTACCACATATGCAAGATAAGCTTCACATCCCTTTTTCACATAATTCAAAGCTTTCATTGAAGATATTACAGCCAGTAGCCCATTCAAATCACTGGATTCAACTCGAACTATCTCACCATTTTGACTTCTCAAATCAATACTCTTCCGTTTGCAATTCACAATAGCATTATGAAAAGTTAGCCAATCCATACCCAGAATGATATCAAATTCATCAAAAGGTAGCAGCATCAGATTAGCCGAAAAATAAATATCCCGAAACATCAACGGATAGTTCTTGCACACTTTGTCAACTAGAACACACTTGCCTAAGGGGTTCGATACTCTAATTACAAACTCAGTAGACTCAATAGGTAGAGTCTTACTAGATACTAGGTTCATACACACATATGAATGAGTAGGTCCTGGATCTATCAATGCAATCACATCAGTATCAAAAAGAGTAAAAGTACCAGTTATGACGTCTGGAGATGACGCTTCTTCGCGAGCGCAAATAGCGTAGGCTCTGGCAGGTGCTCTCGCCTCAGATCTGACAACTGTATTTGTTGTTCCTCTCTGACTACAACTCACATTTTCGGTGTTTCTTGGTGGTCTACCCCTAGCTGTCGTGTTACTCGGCCTTACACTCTGAGCATTATCTTTCTCAGCCAACTCTGGGTAATCCCGAATGAAGTGATCTCGTGATCCACATTTATAGCAAACTCTATTATTATACTTGCCCTAGTATTCTCCGATATGACATCTCCCACACTATCTACACTCAGGCTTATTACTTCTGACACTTCAAACACTTGATTCCATTGGAGTTTGAGTTTTAGGACAAGTATTTTGTTTCACACGATCTTTACTCGAATGTCCAAACAAAATATTTGAGCGATTGTTTGCATCTCTGAATCTCTTTGACGATAAATGATATGACTTACTCATCGACCTTTTTTCTTCCATCTCTAGCTTCTGAATCTGCTTTCTTCTTTTCTTTACTAAGCTCCTCAGCTTTACAGGCTCTTTCAACCAGTACCACAAATTCATTCAAATCAAGAATTCCGACCAGAAGTTTAATGTCTTCATTCAATCCTTCGATGAATAGTTTACACATAGTAGTTTCTGTCGAAACACATTATCGCGCATACTAACTCAATCTTACAAATTCCCGCTCGTATTTCGTAACAGACATACGGCCATATTTCAGCTCTAGGAACTCTTTACATTTCTGATCTATAAACCGTTGACTGATATATTTCTTCCGGAATTTAGCTTGAAAGAGATCCCAGGTGATTCTTTCTCTCGAAACCACAAATATCAATATTTTCCACCAATGATATGCCGTATCTCTCAATAATGAAACAACACATTTTAGGCATTCATCAGAAGTACAAGATAATTCATCAAACACTCTAATGGTATTCTCAAGCCAAAATTCAACTCGCTCAGTATCATCATCAACTGTGGCCCTAAACTCTTCAGCCCCGTACTTTTAAATTTTATCCATAGGAGGTTTATTAAATTGGATCGGGTCTAAAACTTATGGTACTACAGGAACTTACGGGGGTGGAGGTTGTTGAGCAGCCGAATTCGTTCGAACGAACTCCGTAAACCACTCACTCATCATTCAGGAAAAGGCTTGTTTTGCCCCTCCCTCATAGTTACTAGCAATCGGCCTAGATTCTGCCGGCACTGTCCCTTGAGCAGGAGCAGGCGCATTACTCTCAACATCATCAGCAACTGCTCGATCGGGATCCATTTACTATATAAAAAAAAACACATTTTTTAATTGTCAGGAATCATCACACTATCGCAGATATATATATGGCATGTATAGCTAGACTCTCACATGCTACGTTAGTCCTAGAATCGACTAAACTGTAGCTCTGATACCAATAAAGTGTAACACCCCTAACCTGTAACCATCGCCGGTCTAGGGTTAAGAAGCGTTACCAAACATAACAAAACTTTTACGATCATTTCTCAAACATTAATACATCATCATCGTACCATAGCAAATCATATACATAGAGTCCCTTTAAAAGGTCTACGAGACCCTAAACATGCATTACGAAGGTGTCGGGACTAAAACAAACACATACAAAATTTTTCAAAAATCAAACATTTTTCAAAGTTATAGAGGTCACACGCCCGTGTGGATAGGCTGTGTTCCTCACACGGCATCAGACACACCCCTGTGTCCAAGCCGTGGCAAAACAGGGCATACATACTGACTTGTCCACACGGGCAAAGACACACCCGTGTGCTTGACCCGTGGGCAACAGTAACTTAATTTACACGGCTTGTCACACACCCGTGTGTCTAGCCCGTGTGCGAGTCTAACTTATTTCAAATTGAAACCTTAAGAGACACGGTCGAGACACACACCCTTGTGCTCAACCGTGTGGGCAAATGTAGGCCATTTGCAAGGCCAATTTGCCACACAAATTTTGGGTCACACCTACAAGCATCAAGCCATTCTAAATTCATATCTCAAATGCATCCAAAACATGCACCATTTAACCTTTAACTATATCATTTATTTCTATATTTAATTCCAACTCAAGCATACAAATCCAAAGTAACAACTTCACATAAAAAAAAACATGTATTCCATACATTATTTAATCCTTTTCAATTCTTAGCATCTCTCATCATATCTATATCCCAAATCAACCATGATCTTATCAATATAGACCATCTCATTTAGCCATTTATGAGCGCATCAAAACATTCCAACTTATGCATCATAAAACAAGAGCAAAACTCAATCATAAACACATTCATTAACAAGCCATATCACATGGCTATTTTTTTTTACACATCTCAAAACATAACTTAAGTTCTCTAGCCTATACATGTCATACTTTAATATGTACATTTTTAAAAGGTACCCAAAATAGATGATCGATAGTGTGATTGAGTCGCTGACGATCCCTAAATCTGAGCTAGCATTAATGACACTGTAAAACAGAGAAAGACTTCACATAGTAAGCTTTAAAGCTTAGTAAGTTCGTAATATAATACAAATAGCTCAACATTTCAAATTTCATATGCAAAATTTAACTAACACATAGTTCAATCCTTATCTCCATTCAATTTCATCCAAGACCATAACTCACATTCATACTACATCTCAAAGTTTTTGTACTAGCATTTATAATGCTTCATAATCTAATCCTCTTTAACTTTCATTCACTTAATCAACTATCTATTTCATACACGAAATAATCAACTACATAAGTTCTGTGTGTACCTGTTCCATCACTTTTTTATTTATCACATAAACTGTAACAATCCGGTTTAGACCCTAGTCAGAATAGTGATTTCGGGACCACAAATTCGAGTCAAAAAAATATTTAAATATTATTTTTCGTGCTTATAGTATGTGAATTAGCATTTGTGAAAGTTTCATGATTTAATTTGATCATTTGTGTGCTTAATTTGAGAAATAGGCTAAATTGTATAAAATGTAAAAGTGGCATTCCATTTGTTAATGTGCTAAGTTGCTATGATTTAATTTATTATAAGTCCTCAAAAGGTTATTATGCGACTATTAGGTAAGTGGACATTTATGTCCATCTTTTATAAGATGTTATAATTAATTCATTAAAGGCATTAAGGCAATTTGTAAAATATATGTTAATTAATATAACAAAAAGCATGAAAATAGGCCATTATTCATATTGTTGGCTTAATATAGCAAAGAAAGAAAAAAAGAAAAGTGTTCTTAGGTTTCGGCTACTATCAAGCTTAATTCAAGGTATGTTTTGTTTCGATTTTTGATAATTTCTACGTTTTTTGTAATCGTTGCTTTGTGTTCTTCAAAACCCATGCTTTAATTTTGTGAATTGATGAAGATTTTGAAAAGTGCCATTGATGAAATCATGAGTTTTGTGATGTTTGAGGATGAAATATGAAATATATGTGTTAGATTAACATAGTTTGTCTTTGGATTTTTGGTGATTTTGAGTAATTTGGACTTAATTGAGAAAATAATATTTTGAGGGACTAAATTATGAAATAAATGAAATATATGGACTTGTATGAGCATGGGTAATATTCGGCCTAAGCATGGTGTATGTAAATTTGGTGTATTTTGTGATTTTATGAAATAGGGACTAAAATGTCAAAATGTGAAAATATGAGGGTTAAATTGTAAATTGCCCTAAATATGTGTTTTTGGATTGATTTGAATGATTTGGTGAATAAATGGATTAAATTTGAATGTGTATAGATCAAGAACCGAAGAAAACAGATTTAGATCGAGTAAAGTCAAAAATAGTTGAATAGTCGTTCGTTTCCGTTTACACGAATCCGAGGTAAGTCGATATACAAATAAATGCATTAGAGTTGGTTTATTTATGCATCTATAAAATTTCAATTGCGATGAATATGTTCGAGATGATTCGTATATGAAATCCGAGGAAATATCAACAATGTATCAATGTCCGAAAAGTCCTGTACGAACCTAGGAATAAATAGGATTACATATGTCATGACATAGGTTTCCGATATGTGATATCGTGTAAGACCACGTCTGGGACGTTGGCATCGATTTGAGATTTATGTGTAAGACCATGTCTGGGACATTGGCATCGTATTTGATTCATGTAAGACCTTGTCTCGGACAGTGGCATCAATATTTGGTTACATGTAAGACCACGTCTGGGACGTTGGCATTGTACAATTATTCTGAGTATTCCGAGCATCCTATTTGATTCCGAACAGTTCAACGGGCAAGTCCGAGAAATGAATGACTATGTGAATTGTATATTCGTTTCAGGTACGTTTGATGTATATGCTTTGAATAGGCATGAAAGGTGAGTAAATACGTACATAGATTCAATGAATAAAGTGTAATATATGTATGTTTGACATATGAGTAAAAGAGATGCTTGAGGTATGATATGTTGGTAGAAATGGCAAACCAATTGAGCCAAAGAGAAATCTATGTGTTTGAAATGAAAATATTAATGTATTTGAATTGCTATGCTTATAAATGATTATATGTTATGTTTATTTGTATATGGCTTACTAAGCTTTTGGAAAGCTTACTTTGTGTGTGTTTGCTTTGTTTTATAGATCGTTAAAGCTACAGAAGGCTCGGGGATCGTCGAGGATTGTCATCACACTACTCAAATCATATTTTTGTACTTTTTGAATATGTATATATTAAGTATGGCATGTATAGTCTAGTCGATATGGTCATGTTTTGAAAGGGTGTATAGTTAGACATGTGATATGGCTAGATAATGACATTATATGAATGAGTAATCAAGCCATATGATGCTTAATTTGGTATGGCTTGTTAGCTAATGAAATGGTCAAAGTATTGGTAAGCTTATTGATGCAAAGTTGGTATATCATTGATGATAAGATGTCTATTATTGTGGTAAGTTATGGATGAATCATGCTTGGATTTACTTGTGATTTAGTTGGGCTAATTAGCTTATAAAATGTTGTGATGAAATGTTATTGAATGATGTAAAATAGATGGTCAATTTGGTATGTTTTTGGTTGCCATAAGTGTTGGGTTGATGCTTGTATATGCTTGTAGGGATGACCTAATGTGTGGGTGGCATTTTGGCCTTGAAAATGGCCTATAATTTCCCACACGGTTGTATTTCAAAACAAGTCAGACTTGACCACGGGCTAGACACACGGGCGTGTGACTGGCCGTGTGGTGCAAGTCAGGCTCGACCACGGGTGACGTACACGGGCGTGTCTCAGGCCGTGTGGTCAAGTCAGTATGTATGCCCTATTTTGGCACGGCTTAGACACATGGGCGTGTCTGAGGCCGTGTCAGGCACACGGCCTGCCCACATGGGCGTATGACCTCTGTATATTTGAAAAATGTTTGATTTTTGGAAAAATTTCGTATGATCCCGGTTTAGTCCTGACCCATTTCTAATGCATGTTTAAAGTCTCGTGACCTATTTCATGGACACTTTGATTTAATTCGTTGAGTTGTATTATGAAATATCTGAAAAAGGTTCCGTTTCATTCGGTAACGCCTTTAACCCTAGACCGGCGATGGTTACGGCTTAGGGGTGTTACATAAACCACACAATACTCGATGTCATAAATCGTTCGATCTTCTTTAACCATACAGTTTAATCACACACTTAGTGCAAATTACATAGCCGAATCTTTAATATCATCACACACTTAGTGCCTTTACATTAAATCGAATTTGATTTGATACCGTACACACAGTGCCAATTAATATAGTCGATGCTTTCTTTATCTCGTACACATAGTGCCGTTCATACTATATCAATTCTATTTACGCACACTTAGTGCCACATCTCTTCATACTATACCGATTCTATTTACGCACACTGTATTGATTCTATGTATCATTCATACTGTATCGATTCTATTTACGCCCGTGTGGATAGGCTGTGTGCCTCACACTACATCAGACACACCCGTGTGTCCGAGCCGTGGCAAAACAGGGCATACATATTGACTTGTCCACACGGCCGAAGACACGCCCGTGTGCTCGACCCGTGGGCAACACTGACTTAATTCACATGGCTTGTCACATGACCGTGTGTCTAGCCCGTGTGTGAGTTTGACTTATTTCGAAATGCAACCTTAAGAGACACGGTCGAGACACACGCCCGTGTGCTCAACCGTGTGGGAAAATGTAGGCCATTTGCAAGGCCAATTTTCCACCCAAATTTTGGGCCACACCTACAAGCATCAAGCCATTCTAAATTCATATCTAAAATGCATCCAAAACATACCAAAAAATGCACCATTTAACCTTTAACTATATCATTTATTTCCATATTCAATTCCAACTCAAGCATACAAATCCAAAGTAACAACTTCCCATAAAAAAAACATGTATTCCATACATTATTTAATCCTTTCCAATTCTTAGCATCTCTCATCATATCAATATCCCAAATCAACCATGATCTTATCAATATAGACCATCTCATTTAGCCATTTATGAGCGCATCAAAACATTCCAACTTATGCATCATAAAACAAGAGCAAAACTCAATCATAAACACATTCATTAACAAGCCATATCACATGGCTATTTTTTTTTTACTCATCTCAAAACATAACTTAAGTTCTCTAGCCTATACATGCCATACTTTAATATGTACATTTTCAAAAGGTACCCAAAATAGATGAGCGATAGTGTGATTGATTCGCTGACGATCCCTAAATCTGAGCTAGCTTTAATAACACTATAAAATAGAGAAATACTTCACACAGTAAGCTTTAAAGCTTAGTAAGTTCGTAATATAATACAAATAGCTCAACATTTCAAATTTAATATGCAAAATTTAACTAACACATAGTTCAATCCTTATCTCCATTCAATTTCATCCAAGACCATTACTCACATTCATACTACATCTCAAAGTTTATGTACTAGCATTTATAATGCTTCATAATCTAATCCTCCTTAACATTTATTCACTTAATCAACTATCTATTTCATACACGAAATAATCAACCACATAGGTTCTGTGCGTACTTGTTCCATCACATTTTTATTTATCACATAAACCACACAATACTCGATGTCATAAATCATTCGATCTTCTTTAACCATACGGTTTACTCGAACACTTAGTGCAAATTACATAGTCGAATCTTTAATATCATCGCACACTTAGTGCCTTTACATTAAATCGAATTTGACTCAGTATCGTACACACAGTGCTAATTAATATAGTCGATGCTTTTTTTATCTCGTACACATAGTGCCGTTCATACTGTATCGATTCTATTTACGCACACTTAGTGCCACATCTCTTCAAACTCACATTTTCACATTTTCACATTTTCACATTTTAATATTTAAGTCCCTATTTCATAAAATCACCAATTACACATAATTTTATTTTATACAAGCTTAGCTGAATTTTCTCCTAGCTCATACAAGCCCACATATTTCATTTATTTCACATTTTAGTCCTTCAATTTCTCATTTTCACAATTTAGCCCATAATACTCAAATTCATCAAAAAATCACTTTATAAAACATGTATATTAATCACCAAACTTGCTTAATTCATCATCAAACATCACAAAACTCATGAATTCATCAATGGCTTAACTCAAAATCTTCATCAAAATCAAAAATTGAGGCATGGGCTTAATAAAATACTAAGCAACGATCACAAAAACATAAAAATCACTAAAAACCGAGCTCAAAACATACCTTGATTGAGCTTAGACAATGGCCGAATGTGAGAAAGCTTCTAACCCTTATTCTTTCTTCAATTTTCGTAAAATAAAGATTATAATGGCTTATTATTATTTTTATGTTTGTTTTATTATAATTAACATTATTAAGCATTTTACAAATTTAACCTTAATATAACCATTAAAATTCCACTAACTAATGTCCATAATTGTCCATCCCCACTACCAAGGGTCTAATTACAACATAAGGACTTCTCATTTAATAAACCATGACAATTAAGCACTTTAACAATTAGCACACAGCTTTTGCATTTTATGTGATTAAGTCTTTTTTTCACAATTCGGCACACAAACGATAAAATTTTCACACAGAATTTTTACACATGTTTTATCACATATTGTAAACACTAAAAATAATATTAAAATGTTTTTTCGACCTCAGATTTGTGGTCTCGAAACCACTATTCTGACTAGGGTCTAAACCGGGCTGTTATAGAATAAGACTAAGTGATGTGGTAATGGGAATGAACATGTCTAGGATTGGGTTATTAGGGAAGACTTTGTATTTAAGCAGTCTTAATGACTCACCTCTCTTTCTTTACAACCTTACTTGGTTTTCAGGTTTCATTCATTACTTTGTTCTTTCAATGAGGACATTGCTTCTTTTTAAAGCAGGGGTAAGGCAAATAAATTGCTTAAACTTTTAAATTTTTCAAGTATGTTTCAATCATTTCTTTCATAAGTATGTCTTAATAAATGAATGTTTAGAGATATTTTTTGTTACTGAGATAGTTTGTATGCAAGTATGAATGATGATTTTATCTAAGTGAAAGTATGTTATCATGAATAATGGAATGCTTGTATGATCTTAGCCTTAGTAATGTTTGCCATGAAAACTTAGTTTCTTTTGAGATTAGACATGCATGAAGGTTTGTATCTTTAGAATTGACTTAGTAACATTCTTGAGGCGAAATCCTAGGGGACATAAAAATCTAAAATGATATAGGCACTATTTCTTTAGACCATTTGAGCCTTTTCAAGCCAACCCTATGATATTAGACCCTTGAAACTGTAATTTTGAGCTTAAAGGCCTTTTTTTGCAATGAACCTACATTATAAGCCAATTACCATCTTTTTAAAGTTATCCTAATTTTGTGCACCTATCTTAACTAAAGTTGTCTTGGGAATCAACATTTGAGGAAATTTTCATAAAGATGTATGTGCTCATGCTTAAAAAAAAAAGAGCGAAGAAAAGTTTGCTCAGTCTTCAAAAAAAGGAAAAATGTAAGAGCTTGATTTTAAAATAAGTTTGGGGGTGTTTCAAAGGTTCACTTAAATAAAAAGGTTGTATGAAGAGAAAACCAAGACAAAGTTAAAGGTTAAGATTTTTTAAAACCGAAATGTCCCATCTCTTAAAATCCCTACCTTTAACCGAGCCCCATTACAACCTTATAACATACCTATTGATTTGATGATTATGTCACCTACATTAGTGGTGAGGAAGTCCTGAGTTCAACATGTAACACCCCTTACTCGTATTCAACGCCGGAATAGGGTATGAGGCATTACCAAAACACATACACTTGTAGACGTATTAAACTGAGTCATAAAATTTCATCCAAATTATACAAAATGAACTGCTAAATATTAAAGGCCAACACTTTAGGCCAAACCAATTATGACATATACAGATGACTAAGTCCCTATACATGCCATAAACTTAAGAGGTTTGTATTCACTTTTACCCCATGATGATAGCTTGATAGTGTGATTACATCTCCTGCGATCTCCAACTCGAGTTAGCATACAACCCTATAAGATATGGGAAACGAAGGGAAGTAAGCTACAAAGCTTAGTAAGTAAGTATGTAAATAATAAGAAATGGATTTAACATGTTTACAAAATAACACAATCATATCTACATTCAAATTCACTATTTATTCAAGTTCGGAGCAAGCTATCTATTCGAGTCATAGTCACTAAATTATTTTTATCTGGAGCTACAAAACTCCAAATTAAGATCCGTAAATTTTCCCTGAAACTAGAGTCACGTATCTTGTTACCAAAAAATTTTCATAATTTTTTGTTTAGCCAATTAGTACAGTTTATTCTTCAAAGTCTCCCCTGTTATGCTGTCCGACAGTTCCAACCATTCTTCTCAAAAATTTGATTATCTGTTTTTACAGAATTCAAATGATGTTCTAGTTTTTTTTTCTAAACATAGACTCATTAAGGAATCTAAACATATAAATTATGTCCCAAAATTATTTTTTACAATTTTTAATGATTTTTCCAAGTCAGAACAGGGGATCTCGAAATCACTCTGAACCAGTCTCACAAAAATCTAAATATCTCAAAATACAGAATTTTTTTGCTTTCTCTGTTTCTTTCATATGAAAATAGACTCAATAAGCTTTAATTTCATAACAACTAATTCCATTCCTACCATTTTTGGTGATTTTTCAAAGTTACGCTACTGCTGCTGTCCAAAACTGTTTTATTTCTAAATTTACTCTTTCATAATTTCACTTACTCCATTTCATCTTACCGAAAGTTCGCTCAAATATCGAGCACATTGTTCATAAATTTTCACACTTATACCTGCACTTATCCATCACTTAGTCGTATTCGATTACACTTAGTCGTTACATAATCACATGGATTTTCACTTAGTCAATTTCTCGTTGAACTCATCAGAATAATAACAGATACACGGTGGCCTGCACATAGTACCACCCTTGTAGCTGAAGTTATATGGTACACATAATAGCCTGCACTTAGTACTACACATGTGACCAAAACCATCACTTACACATAGTGGCCTGCACTTAGTACCACACATGTGATCGAAACTATCGGGTACGCATAGTAGTCTGCACTTAGTACTACACATGCGACCTATCCGCCTGGTACACGTAGTAGCCTGCACTTAGTACTACACACGTGACCTAAAACCATATCGTAGCTCTCTTGTACACATAGTGGCCTACACTTAGTACCACACATGTGACCTAGCTACCTCATTCGTATCTTTTCTATTCCGAAGGTTCAACCGGGAATTCTCACTTTTCAACATTTTTCCAATTCATCCATAACCAATCACAATTCATAATTTGCATCAAGTAATTACTCCATATTCAACTATATCTCATATAATATAACCAAAATATTAAAACATAAATAAAATAGTGTATTATTTACATACAAACTTACCTCGAAAGCAAAATCGGTGAAAATGACTTATTCGTCAATTTCTCGTTCTAGTTCCAAACCTCATTTTCCTTGATCTATAACAACATATTTCACTTATTTAATTAATGTACTATTCAAAACAGTCCTTAACTCAACTTTTTCAAAATTACAATTTTGCCCCTAAACTTTTACATATTTACACTTTTGCCCCAATACTCGAAAATTAAACTCCAGCCCTTATTCTTATGTTTTATAACACGCTGATCATTTTCCCTTCTATGGAAACATCAAATTCTTACTCTAACATACACTTTTGAACATTAGGTATTTTTACTGATTATGTCGTTTTACTCGTTTTCACTTAAAATCGCTTAGTAAAAGTTGTTTAACATAATTTCAAGCTTCATATTGTACCATAAAACATAAAAATAAACACTTTTCACCTATGGGTAATTTTCCAAAGATGAACCCTAGCATGAATTATTGGTAGCATAAGCTAAATTGAACTGCCGGGACTCCAAAACCGTAAATAACTTGAAAAACGGGGCTAGAACGGACTTACCATGAGCTTGGAAAGTTGAGAAAACCCTAGCCATTTCTTCTCTTGGTAAATTTCGTCCATATGGAGAAGATGGACAAATTTGGCATTTTAATTTTGTTTTTAATTCATTTAATTTACAAAAGGACCAAAATGCCCTTACAAAAAAAATATCTTATCTAACATATACCATATCCATTTTTTGTCCAACAATTTAACCAATGGGCTAATTATCATTTAAGAACCTCTAATTTAAAATTTCATAGCAATTTGACACCTCTAACTTCTAGAACTCAAGTTTTACACTTTTTACAATTTAGTCCTTTTGACTAAATTGAGTGACCAAACATAAAAATTTTCGAACGAAATTTTCACGAAATCGTTCCGTGAAATTGCAGACCATAAAAATATAATAAAAATAAATTTTCTTACGTCGGATTTGTCATCCCGAAACCACTGTTTCGGCTAGGCCCTAATTCGGGATGTTACACAACATATGAAGATTATAAATAAGCCTTGTGATTGTTTGCTTGATTGATAGGAAATTATGTTAAATGAAGAATGTTATCTATGGCTGTGACATACATGCAAACAATGATTCATGTAGGCATATTTTGATGCTTAGTATAATCTTAAGGAATGTTTGCATATGAATTACTTGTTAACAATGAAGATAGATAAGCATGAAGTTATTAATGCATGATTATGGGACAAAGATTGATGCTGCTTACACAATTAGCAATTTTGCCTTAGCAAGACCTTTTGTTGTGCATAAACATTACTCGGGACGAGCAATGATTTAAGTTTGGGGGTGTGTAAACGAAAAAATATATAGGATTTTTCATATGTAATTTATCACCTTTTTACTTAAATTCGTTGTTGAAACTAAGTAATTGTTTAATAAATTAATGAAATATGTGAAAATATGAAATTAGGACATACAAATTATTAAAATGTGATTTTATGCTTTATTATATAGTTTTCATGCAATAAATGGATTATTTTATATTAATTTGAATATATTATATTTTTTAAGACATAAAGTGGGCCATGCATGATTAAATTAAATAATAAAATATAAAATTATATTTAATAATTCATTTAAAAATATTTCATTAATAATTTGGGTTTTAATTAATTAATTAAATTGGATAAATTTTATTCTTTGGTCCTCTAACTTGTTGATTTATTAGGACAGTCCGATAGCTTTCTTTGGATTACAAAACCGCCCAAATTGGAGACCAAGTCAACCCAATATTTGGCTACACATGGCTGTCCATTTAACCCATTTTTTGGTTTAATTACACAAGGTCCTTGCAGTGTTGAAGAAATTAGAGATTTGCCCGAAGATTTACGATTGACCGAGTCTCAGTCCTGAGTTGTGTGGCATCCAAAATTGCTTAAAAGTCAAGCAAAAATCAAGTCAAAATCCACTAAGTATGGCCGGCCACAATTTGAGGAGATTTGAAGAGGTTAACATCCACTATTTTTAGCAAACTATCCCCCTCTCCTCACCTATAAATAAGACCCTCTCATTCCCTCATTCATCATCCCTCAATCATTCCTCATTCATTCCTCATTCATTCTCATCATTCATCATTCTCTCTTCTCTCCGAATTCTCTTAGCCTTTTCCATTCCCACGCCTAGCATCATCTCTTCATATAGATTTTAGCAATTAAGCCTCTTAAAGAACCCTTGGTCGGCCACCTTGGAGAGCCATCAACAAAGGAGCCAAGCAAAGGAACGAAGAAGCCTCGTCAGTCAGAGTCTTGGGTGACAACCACTCTGAATTGGGTTTAATCTTTCTTTTCTTTAATTTAATCTAAAGATGTTTGCTATGTGTTTTTTGTTCTTGTTTACAACAATGTTAGCTTAATTTTATTTAAGCTAGGATGATTTCTTTGATTAAATAATATTTATTTGATTCATGCTTATAATATTTGTGCCTCAATCGATCATGTTTTCAATTAAAATGAAGTTTGTATTTTGTTCATACGTGATTGAAATGCACCTAGATTAGCTGAGCGATCCTGACCAGACGTCGGCTAATGGACACATAATTGAAATGTGCATGCTCAATTTAGATCCTGGCCCGATTAAATTGTAGGTTGCATAACAACTCTGACCAAGCTCTGTTATCTGCATAGTTTTTAGATTTGTGTGATTACACTATTTCAAACCTGACACGTCCCTGTTACCGCACACGAATGCTAAGAAAGCCTTAGTAAATAAGGATCAGTAAAATGCGTATTTACTAAGTAAAGGATTCCGAAAGGACCTAATGTGGTTTCCAAACTCATGAAAGATCGAGTTGCCATGGAATGTTTTTCCGAATGTTATTAAGCATGTTGATAATAAGTTGAGTTTAATTAACGTAATTTTCCTAGTTTATTTATGTTATAATTGTTGCAATTTATGTTTAATTTTACTAAAATCTATTTCATTCATATAGTTTGCATACTTAGGATAATTTGCATTAGGGATCATTGCATTTAGTTTAATATATTTTAATTACCACTTCTCAACTATATTGTGTTTTTATTTACCAAATTGTTAATATAATTTTACAAATTAAGTGACTTAGCACAAATACAATCCCTGTGGAGACAATAACTCGATACTTACTTATTACTTGATAACGACTGTGTACACTTGCACAAACCTACGTGTTGCACAATATGTAGCCGAAGCTATTATAATCTCGCACACTAAGTGCCTTACATAGCTGAAGCTATCTCAGTGTCGCACACTAAGTGCCATATATAGCCGAAGCTATTCTGAATCGCACATTAAGTGCCATATATAGCCGAAGTTATCTCGAATCGCACACTAAGTGCCATATATATATCTGAATCGTTGTCAAACATGACTATAATCTCATATGCACAATTTATGCAATATCAAAGCATTTAAATCATAATTGTAACAGTGCTTATTGCATATGAACTTACCTCAGATGTTAAAATGGCGAATCGAGTCGATTAGTTGATAACTTTAGTTTTTCCCCGATCTAAATCCGAATTCCGCTTTTCTTGATCTAAATATATTCAAAATTAACTTATTTAATCAACTATTCATTCAATTTAGTCCAAAACACACTTTAAAACATATTTATACTTTTGCCCCACATATTTCACATTTTTCACAATTTAGTCCTTATTTCATAAAATCACAAATTAGTGAAATTCCAAATATACCCATTCTAGCTGAATTACCAATATGCCCCTAACAGCCAATATTTTTCATTTATTTCACGTTTTAACCACTAACTTTACACATTTCTCAATTTAATCCCTATTTTGCATTTTTACTAAAAATCACTTAACAAAACTTGTATATCTATCAACAAGCATTCAAAATCTATCAAGAAACTTCAAAACACATGCTTATTCATCAATGGAAACATCTAAAATCTTTAACAGTTTTACAAATTAGTCCCTGGGCTAGCTACACCTAGCTGCAACGATCTCAAGAACATAGAAATCATTACAAACGGGACAAAAACTGTACCTTAATGAGCAATTTAACCAAGGCCGAATGTAAAACCTAAAAGAATGGTTTTCTTCTATTTATAACCGGTTGAATATGATGATATTAGGTGATGGTTTCATTTTGTTTTATTTATTTTAACTTAATTTACCAAATTACATTTTTAACCTTAATTAATAAACATATAAATCACTTAATGCTTGTCCATCTTTGTCCACTCACAATTAAAATGGTCTAATTACAATATAAGGACCTCAACTTTAAGTTTCTATAGCTATTAGACACCTTTAGCTATTAGAACTCAAGTTTTACGCTTTACGCGATTTAGTCCTTTTTACCAAATTAACCAACCAAACGATAAAATTTCTAAACGAAACTTTCACACAATCATATATTCATACTGTAGACATTAAAATAATAATAAAATATTTTGACCTCGGATTTATGGTCCTAAAACCACTGTTCTGATTTGACTAAAAACGGGCTGTTATAATATTACATGGTCGAATCGTAGTACAGAAAGACATGTATTAGTAGACGAACCTAAATATGTCTGTAGTCTAATAAAAAATGAGCAAACCAATTAAAAGAGCAATATGTCGTCTATCAAGTCCAATTGGGGAGATGCCTTGTCTTGGGCAGCGAAACGGTTGAATCCTAGAAGATAAAGACATAGATTTGACTGATTGGACTAACAATTCATTGGACAAGACCCAGGCAGAATAGATATTGAGTCTATTTATGGATTTATTTACTTGTGATGTTCATAGAGTGGCATACCTAAATCCTTAGTGGATGGCAAACTATGTATGCGTGACTCGTACACTTTGATGTAAGTAAAAGCCTAAGTTTAATAGACAAGGAACCGAAAGCCGGTGCGTTGTGTGTACAACTTTTGTAGTACGTATCGTCATTAACAATAGTGGAATTCATAGCCCAACACATGGGTAAATTATATCCTCTCACTAACATTACATGGTTGATGAAAAGTAAATGTGGCCATGGGTCATCGTCTTTCTGATGGATGAATTGATCACTATTTAATAGTGATTGACTTTTCATGAAGGAAGATGTAACAGTTACCATGACATAAAATAGGATCATATTGGGAGAACGAATATTATCCCAAAGAGATCAAGGATATCCTAAAAGTGTAACACACTTATGGCAAGGTCATTGGACGAGCACTGAGTAGTTGCTTTCATAATGGTATGTTGTTGGGGAAAGCTCAGTCACAATACTATAGTGGAATGACTTCATGAATAAATGAGTTTATAATTAATAGGCAAAAAGTCAAAACTTAATTATAAATCACTTGAGCCTCAACTACATATGTCAAATCGGTCCTTCTGCTAGCTTGTTGAAACTAGATATGAACTGTTTGTTTGAATAGAAATGAATGGAATCAATAGAAAAGAGAAAGGAGAAACATTCAGGAATGATTATGGTTTTCTCCGAAATAGAGAAATGAAATCATTTGGAAATGAATGTAGGTTAAAAAAATTGAAATTGAAATGGAAATGAAAATGAAAATGATTCATTTACAATCCAATATGAATTACTTAAAAAAATCAAAATAATGGATTTAAGTTTTTGGACTCTTTTCAACTGCGAAAATGAAATTAAACCATTCAGTTATAGTGAACATTTTGAGTAGTGAAATACTAAACATATTTTCTCAAAATTTTACCAGGGGAAAATCGTCAAAATTTTACAATGGATAAAATTGCCAAAATTTTGTTGGGTGAAAATAGGGATGAGAAAGTTGTTTTATATATAAATATTAAAGTTTATTTCGAGAAATAGAAAAATTGAATCGGGTTGGATCACATTACAAAGTACTTGGTCAAAAAGCTTGAGTTTAAGAGATAAGGAACCAAAAACTGATGCGTTGGGTGTACGATTTCTGTAGTATGTAGTGTAATTCAAAATAGTGGAATTCATAGCCCGAAACATGGGTAAATGATATCTTCTAATTGGAATTATATGGTTGATGAAGTGTAAACATGGCCATGGGTCATCTATCTTTCTGATGTATGACTTCATCACTATTTAATAGTGGTTGGATTTTTATGAAGGAAGATGTAATGATTACCATGAGATAAAATAGGATCATATTAGGAGAACATATATTATCTCAAAGAGATCAAGGCTATCCTATGAGAGTAACGCACTTATGACAAGGTCATTGGACGAGCACTAAGTAGTTGTTTTCGTAATGGTATGTTGTTGGGGAGAGCTCAATCACGATACTATAGTGGAATGACTTCGTAACTATATGAGTTTATAATTAATAGGTGAAAAGTCAGAACTTAATTATAAATCATTTAAGCCTCAACTACATATGTCCAATCGGTCCCTCTGCTAGCTCATTGAAACCATATATGAATTGTGTATTTGAATAGAAATTAACAAAATGAATAAGAAATGAGAAATGAGAAACATTCAGGAATGATTATGGTTTTATCCGAAATAAAGAAATGAAATTATTTGGAAATGAATCTAGGTTTCCAAAAATTAAAATGGAAATGGAAATTAAAATAGAAATGATCCATTTGCAATCCTATATGGATTACTTAAAAAATGATTGGAAGAATGAGTTTATGTTTTTGGACTGTTTTGAAGCGTGAAAATGAAATTGAATCATTTGATTATAGTGAATATGTTGAGTTGTGAAATATTGAACATATTTTCTCGAAATTTTACCAAGGAAAAATCGTCAATTTTTTACAAAGGATAAAAGCATCAAAATTTTTATGGGATAAAATACGGATGAGAAATTTTTTATATATATAAATATTAAAGTTTATTTTGGGAAATAGAAAAACAGAATTAGGTTTGATCACAATATAGAGTATTGGGTCCAAAAGGCCTAGGAAGTACTCTTAATGGGACCCAATGTGAGAGAGACGCAAAAACCCTCATGGACATGAAGGGGGTGGCAGCCCTAGTAGGAATACTAGGGTATGTTATCCTTCCTAGTCCTATTGTAACACCCCTAACCCATAACCATCGCCGATTTAGGGTTAAAGGCATTACCAGAGAAAACGAAACCTTTTACGAACATTTCATATTATTATTCAACAAATCAAATCAAAGTGTCCCTTAAATAGGTCTACGAGACCTTAAACATGCATTATAAATGGGTCGGGACTAAACCGAACACATACGGAAATTTTCAGAAATTTAAAATTTTTTCAAAGTTACAGAGGTCACACGTCCGTGTGGGCAGGCCGTGTGCCTCACACGGCCTCAGACACGCCTATGTGCCTGAGCCGTGTCAAAATAGGGCATATATACTGACTTGTCAACACGTGTAACGACCCAAAATTTGGGCCTAGAAGTATTGGGCCTGGAGCAAGGGAACGATTAGGAAACTGTGCATAAAAGTTTATGTGAGCTAGGAAATGACACAATTAAATGTCTGCTCAAGTGGTTAAGGGTCCTGAGAGGAGTTGGAAAAGTCCTGGGTTCAAACTTGGGCTTTAGGAAAAATTTTGGTTTTAAGTGGATAAAACCCTGGATGCTTGGATGCAGGCCTTTTAAATTATTGTGTTAAAAAAATGATGCAAGGAAGCATGTGGTCTAGTGGTTGTGGCGTCATTAAGGTTGCAAGGGAAGCTGGGTTCAAGTCTTGGCTCTTGCAATTTATTTTGGTTTTTCTTTTAAAGGAACCTGGACTTTGGCCTTTAGTCCTTTTAATTAATTGAAGATAGAGTGTGACACAAAAGAGCTTGTGGCAATGAGGCAAGTGGCGTGTTGGGTATCTATGAGGTCCGAGGTTCAAATCCTGGGTTAAGCATTGGAGAGTTTGTTTTGCTGCTTGAGCTGGGAAGGTGGAAGAGTTGGATTGAAACACTGCTGTTAAGGTGTTTGAATTGGTCACAGAGGGATTGTAGGAGAAAATTGTGGAGAGAATCAAGGAAATTCAAAGTTGGTGTGTTGTAGCCGAACAAGGAGTCTAGAGCATGCAAATTCGGCTAGGAGGGGGTTTCTGAGTGTTTTTTTCTGCTTTTGTTTGGTTTTGGGCACTTTTTGGGTGTGCCGAATTTCCTTTCTGAGGAGTTTTCCTCATTTTGATCAGTTTTGTCACTGATTTTAGGACTCACAATTCCTGTTTTCCTCCTTTTCTCTCTGAGTGCCGAAATTGCAATACCACTCGTGCATCCTTTTTGTTTGGTTCTTGCTGTTGTTCTCTGGCTATTGACCATTTCCTTTCTTCCTTCTTTGCACCAACATCTGCCAAAACCTATCTTCTTCTCTATTCTTTTTACAAGTTTCGGCCAACTCCCTTCTTGCCTATTGAATCTTTCGGCCGAACCTACCACCCTAGTCTTGGGATTCTTTCTCTTCTTCGGTTTGTGATCAAAAGCTCTCCCCTCTCTATTTTGATTCTGCAACGGATCTGTTAATCGAACTTCCGATGGGTGATAAGGGTGCTAGTAATAAAGTGATGGCAAAGGTACCGGCTGAGTCTGAGCGCGTAGCCTCTACTCCGAAGTTTAAGCGGCGTAAGGTGTCAGCTGTTCGGGATTTTCCGCCAGGATGCGGAAGGGTGGCTGCACCGAGCTCTAGAACAAGTAGGCAATTCACAGTCGACCGATCTAGTCAAGGTTCTGGCGCTCATGGATTTTTAGTACTCTACGTAATCAGGTGTGTATCTGTACACCGTAAATCATTAATGTTGTAAAGCTAAAAGGGTGTGTACACACCCTGATCTGACTGTAGCACGGCAAAAGTCGAAAAGCCGAAAATACAGAGATTGAGGCCACATAGGCGTGCGAACGCTCGTGTGGTGAACCGAGCCCACGAAACATGGGCGTTTGACTGTAGAGGCCATCATGAGCGATCTGATGGGCTTAGGCCGTTTTGGGCCGTGTGGGCCCAATGGGCTCGTGGGCCCTATATGGACAAATCTCAGGGACATGTGGATATTATTGGACCCGGCTGTGTCGTTCACATGGATAAGGTCGTTTCTGGGCTTATCGGGTCACACGGGCATGTGGGCCCACATGGGCCGCATGATGGGCCTTGGGCCCATTCACACTGTTGACTGTTAAGGTAAGATTTCTGAAATACCCCCATAAGGTAAATGACCGAAATACCCCCATAGGGTAAATGACCGTAATGCCCCTATAGGGTAAATGACCGTAATGCCCTTGTAGGGTAAAATGACCGTAATGCCACTGTAGGGTAAAATGACCGTAATGCCCCTATAGGGTAAAATGACCGTAATGCCCCTGTAGGGTAAAATGACCGTAATGCCCCTGTAGGGTAAATGACTGTAATGCCCCTGTAGGGTAAATGACCATAATGCCCCTGTAGGGTAAAATGACCGTAATGCCCCTGTAGGGTAAAATGACCGTAATGCCCATGTAGGGTAAATTGATCGTAATGCCTCTGGAGGGTAAATGAATGTTTTGCCCTTGTAGGTAAATGACTGACTTAGATAATGAATTTGACTTATTTGACTGTAATCGTATGACTGTGTTTTAACTGACTTGACTGTGGTCGTGTGACTGATATGCTTTTAATATATGTTTAAATGACTGTTACCGAGCATGGCCATTCTGCATACACCTGTGATGATTGGGCATGACATACACGACATATTGCATGGGGTTGGGACATTGCTACGGAGGAAGTATACGGCCGTTGCCGTTCTGTTCAAGGCTTTCAGGCTTTCTGCGATATTTACGGCCTTTAGCCGTTCTGTTAACCGGCAGCGGTGCTGCGATATTTATGGCTTTTAGCCGTTCTGTCTATGGTGCCGAGCCGTTCTATTGACTTAGTGCCGCAACCGGTGCTAAGCTTGGTGTGTTGGCTGGGTGGGTCGATTTAATCCCCACAGGAGTGTAGGGTTGGACCGAAGACGGAGTGCAGGGTTGGTTTGGGTATTTATGCATTGCATATACTGATTCTGATATTGAGATGGGCTTAAGCCCAGATTTATGTGATAAGTGACATTTGATATGGGCTGAGGCCCAATCGAGGCAGATGGGGGCTAAGGCCCAGACTGTTACTGTGATGGGCTAGGCCCAATTGATTCTGTTATAGGCTGTGACCCAAATGACATTGTTTTGGGCTTTGGCCCACATATACTCGAACCGAAGCTGCATCGTTATCTTGTTAAAGGGCTCGAGCCCAGCATCGATTCTGTTTCTGTATACTGACTGTTTCTTTAATAAGGGGATTACACACTGATTTTTTCGTAAACTCACCCCGTTTTAACCTTTCAGGTAATCCCCAGCGTTAGACGGTTCGAAGCTATGAGGGACTCGGAGATGGCCACACTACTGCTCCTGTTTTCGTTTACTTGGCTTTTATTTACTATTAGTTTTCATCTGGGCTTTTATATTTGTAATAAGGCCTCTCCAATTTTATAGCTTTTGATCTGAGATTTTAATCATTATGATTTATACTTGTTAGAAGTAGAACGCGGTTTTCCCAAAATGATAATTGGTTTCAAAACACTATGTTTCCGCAACGATTTTTAAACTTTCGCAACAAATAAGGTTTTAAAGGTAATAATGTTGTAAAAAGGGAATAACTTTTTAATAAACCACGATTGAAAATGAACAAACGCGAACTGAGGTTTTGTACAAGTTTTACATGGTTTCAAAGTTTTAAATTTCAAGAAGGGTTTTCAATGAAAACTTGGTTTTCGAAAAACACTTCAATGTGACACGCCAGATTCGGCCATAACGTCCGGGGTGTGTTAACTTGGTTTGGAGTGTTACAACACGGCCTGAGACACGCCCATGTGCCTCACCTGTGGTCGAGCCTGACTTGCACCACACGACCAGACACACGCCCGTGTGTCCAACCCGTGGTCGAGCCTGACTTGTTTTTAAATTCAACCACGAAGAACACGGTCGAGCCAGACACCCGTGTGCTAAACCGTGTGGGCAATTATAGGCCATTTGCAAGGCCAAAATGCCACCCACACTCTAGGCTATACATACAAGCATCATACCAATTCAAATCATGCCAAAATAACCAACTTTTCCAAGCATTCAAAAGCATTTCAAGCATACCATCTTATGCAACAATTAGCTCAATTAAAATACAAACATTTCCAAGTATAATTCATCACAAACTTACCATTTCATTATAACCACCATTCATCAAATATATGCTACTTTGCATCAATAAGCTTACCATTATTTTGACCATTTCACTAACCATCAAACCATACCAAAACCAAGCATCATATAACATGACAACTCATTCATACCACAATCATTTATCTAGCCACATCACATGGCTATGTACATGTCTCAAACATAATTCAAAGTGACTAGCCTATACATGCCATACTTTAGTATATACACTTTCAAAAAGTACCAAAATAAGATTGGGTAGTGTGATGACGATCCCCGAGCCTTCTGTAGCTTTAACAATCTATAAAACATAGTAAACACACACAAAGTAAGCTTTCAAAAGCTTAGTAAGCCATATACAAATAAACTTAACATAAAATACACATAATCATATTAATACATGCCATAAATGTCTCTCAATTTCAAAATCAAAACATTTTCATTGGCTCGTTTGTTTAGCCATAGTTTACCAACATATCATATCACAAAACATCTCTTTTGCTCATATCATAGTCATACATATATCACATTTGATCGCATTACTTCAATGCACATATTTTTCTTTTGCAAATACATAAATACTCACCTTTCATGCTTAAACAAAGCATACACAACAAACGTACCTAAAACGGTTACACTATTCAATTAGTCTTTCATTTCTCAGATTTGCCCGTTGAACCATTCAAAGTCAAATAGGATACTCGGAATACACAGGATAATCGTACAATGCCAACGTCCCAGATGTGGTCTTACATGTAATCAAATATCGATGCCACTGTCCCAGACAGGGTCTTACATGAATCAAATACGATGCCAATGTCCCAGACATGGTCTTACACGTAAATCTCAAATTGATGCCAACGTCCCAGACGTGGTCTTACACGATATTACAAATTGGAAACCTATGTCATGACATACGTAATCCTATCTATTCTTAGGTTCGTCCGGGACTTCTCGGACATTGATACATTATCGATACTTCCTCGAATTTCAGGTATTTATCATCTCGTACACATTCATCACAATGAAATTTCATATAAACATACATAATTCAATACAAATACATTTATTTGTATATAGACTTACCTCAGATTCGGATAAACGAACGGACTCGACTTTTCAACCACTTTCGACTTTTCGCGATCTAAATCCGTTTTCTTCGGTTCTTGATCTATACATATTCAAATTTAATCCATTTATTCACCAATTCATTCAATTCAATCCAAAAACACATATTTAGGGCAACTTTCAAATTAGCCCTCACATTTTGACATTTTGACATTTTGACATTTTAGTCCCTATTTCACAAAATCACAAAATACACAAAATCTCTATGTACCCATGCTTAGCCAAATGTTCACCATAATCATACAAGTCCATACTTTTCATTTATTTCACATTTTAGTCCCTCAAAATAATATTTTCTCAATTTAGTTCAAATTGCTCAAATTCATTAAAAGTCCAAAGACAAACTATGTTAATCTAACACGTATATTTCATATTTCATCAACAATCATCACAAAGCTCATGAATTCATCGATGGATCTTTTCAAAAACATCATCAATTCACAAAATTAAGACATGGGTTTTGAAGTATTCGAAGCAACGATTACAAAAACGTAGAAATTATCAAAAACCGATCAAAATCTATACCTTAATCAATCTCTTCAATGGCCGAATGTTGTAAAAGCCTTCAACCCCTTTTTCTTTTAAATATTCGGTGGATGAACACCAAAATAAATTGCTTATTTTAGCCTTTTGTTTTATTATAATAGCATTATTAATCCTTTTACAAAATTAACCTTATTATTAAACATATAAACATATATTATGGTTGGTTATAATTGTCCATTAACCATCCACTTACTATATAATGGCTTAATAACCTCTTAAGGACTTCTCATTTTAAAGACAATAACAATTCGGCACTTATTCAATTAGAAGGCTACTTTTACACTTTCTGCGATTAAGTCCTTTTCTCAAATTAAACACACAATCGTACAAATTAAATCACAGAAATTTCACACATGTCAATTCACATACTGTAGACACAGAAAATAATATTAAAATATTTTTTAGACTCGAATTTGTGGTCCCGAAACCACTATTTTGACTAGGGTCTAAATCGGACTGTTACACCTATTCTAAGTAGGATGTTGTTTTTCTATTTGAAATAAACCACTACAACTTAACAAGGGTTCTACTTTTTGTTTCTATAAATAGATGGCACCGGTAGAGCTATTAATACAACTTTGAGAGATTGTTATTCTGCGAAAAATAGAGAGAATTTATTCTAAACTATTACATATAGTTTTCCGGAATAACAAATCTACATAGAGGATTTTCATTTTCACCCCAAAAGGAGATAAAACATTTTCTAGTTCTGTGTTTCTATTCAATTGGTTCAAGCCCACACTTGAAACAGTTCGTGGTATGAGAATAGTGTAGAATATCATTTGGTTGAATGCTGGGAACAACGAAAGTCCACTAAGTTAAAAACACAGGTATGAATTCGATTAAGTTTATTGCTATAAATATAAAAAAAATTGCTAGGTTTTCAAAATATTAGTTTTTCGTTGTGTAAGAAAATCGTTTTCAAACTGGGATTTTTCCAACACAGTCGATATCATTCCATTTCTTATTTAACCTTGATGCTTGAACACCGAAGTGTCCCCTCCACAAGGCTTGGAGCTTCGCACATCACTATTTGCATTCAGCATCCTCGTATG
This sequence comes from Gossypium sturtianum, assembly GCA_025698515.1. Lineage (NCBI taxonomy): Eukaryota > Viridiplantae > Streptophyta > Magnoliopsida > Malvales > Malvaceae > Gossypium > Gossypium sturtianum. The sequence goes on from CM046948.1 coordinate 45,464,260, forward strand.
GTGGTGTCTTAACGGAATTCCAATTCCCTATTCATCCGTCCATGCCTCCAATTCATCATTTCTACCTTGATGCTTGAACATTATATTGTCCCCATTGCAAGGCCCGAAGCTTTGCACATCACGGTTTGCATAAGCAACACTATATGGCGGTATACATAATCACTCTTTCACAATCTAAACTTAATCTAACCCGATGATATTTCCCCTCCATATTCAACAAAATATGTAAACACTCATTAGATGCAATTCATAAACATTTTATCATAGAGTACACTACTTTTCCTACATACTGACACACTTGCAGATACTCATAAACCTACTCATCCATTCATTACAAGTATTCGCAATCATAAGAGATCATACATAATTCTAGAAATTGAGAACTTAAACTCACCTTACTTTCTTATCCTTAACAACTTAGCTTGGCCAAACGTTAGAGCCTCATTTGTCCTTCCAGCTAAGGATGACAACTATTTATCGATTAAACTAAAGATGTTCAACCCTTAAAACCCAGAATCCATAATTATTCAGAAGCTTTTAATAGTTTTTATTCTACTTATCTCTTCAATCCACAAGTATAGAAAGGTAAGGAATCTTACCAGTTCCTCAATTTCTCTACTACCAGACTTTAATTCACATGACTGCTGCGACAAGCAGAGCTTCCTTCAGTTATATCCTATTCTTCTTCAAAGCGACTAAAGAAGATGATGCTATAGAGAGGAAAATTTGTAAATAAAATTGAGCATAATTTTTTTTCCCACACTCACCTATATATATACTCCATCATGGTCTCCACAGACTAATACCACCAATCAATCCTAATCATTTTGTCTCGCACTATGGAACCGATCGGTTCCAATCTAACTAAACCAGGATTGAAATCTATCATTCTCAACCAGCTACTTAAGTTTCTAAATGTCTTATTAGAGGCCACAAATTTCTATTTCTTGACAATCGGCTCTCCAACTCTTCTTTGAGTTCGGGTCCTTAAGAGATCCGGGTGTGACAACTCCCCCACCCTTAAAGAAAATTTCATCTTCAAAATTTCCTTTCTTACCTAAATTTTCAAGGCGTGTTCCAAATTGGTTTCCCCTTTTCTTATATAATTCCTTGCATACCTAAAGGTAGACACCTCCACCATTGCTAATTGTCTTAGCACTAATATAACATGAATTTACCTCACAGTTACAGGTTCATTTTGAGGTTATTCCTCTCAAATGAGGGTTTTATCCTTACTAAGTATATGGGGCGGATAATTGCTCAAGGATTTTTCTACAGCTACTCTAGCGGATCCTTAGGTTGATATACATAATTTCTTGAGCATTCCTAGTTTTCTAATTGTTAAAGGGTTTAGGAAAAACCCCTCCAGTAGCAAACATGTGTCAACCACTGGTTGGGTGACCTGAGCCATTTCTGGATGTTTGATATTTAACTTCCTACAAATGTTTGGTCAATTAAAATTGTATAATATAGAGAAAAGGGATTCCTTTTTCTGGTTTTAGGTTTCTCGTCAACTTTTCTTATCGATTTAGTTCTTCTTCAAAACCCTTGACTGTCGCTCTTCCTTTCCTCCTTTTCCTCTCCCACAGTTTCCTTCTCTTGATCTTATCACTCTAAGGCATAACCCACCTTCCGAGTGATTCTTCCTTAATCCTGTTCATCTTCTACAACCTACTACAACCTTGTCATGTCCTGTGCTCGGCCATCGTTAGGAGGGAAAACAAAGGACTACAATGATTGGAATCGGAAGGGTCAAGGTGGCAATAGGCCCTCTTCAGCATGCATGCACGGGTAATTCAACCAAAGAGCCAAAACGCCTATTGAATCACCACTTTACAAATGTACGACTACTCGCGATGACATGTTCAAGCATTTATCATCCTGAGGAATCAGATTGCCTAATTTTGCATATAATTTTGAAATTGTGGAACGAGATTGCCAGTTGAGTGGCTCCTGTGATGGGTTTATTCTCCCACAATACTTATTAGAGGTAAGCTTCCATCTCCCTTTACATGGTTTTTTTTGTAGGGTGTTAAACATTTATGCGATTGCACACGGGCAGCTTAATGGTCCTTACTGGTGGACTCTAGTAGGTTATGTCATTGGTTGTAGTAAACACTTTAAGCCTCCATTCCTTGGCATATTTAAGCCTTTTTACCAATCAGAGGTCATTACCTAGGGGATCTAAGCTGAAACAGTCTACTTCTGCACTCACGAGGGCCACGAGTCTATAATTCAAAATTCCTATTCACTTTTCCACTCAGACCTTCATAAGTTCATACATGTGAGAAAGAAGCTTGAGAGCAACTTTGGCTTCTCTAAGAGGTGGTCCATCCCTCACGAGTTTGTTTTTCTTCAGTGACAACCAATCATCTTTGACCTCTTTAGGTCACAGTATGACTGCTTAAGGTCAGGGCATCCTCTAAAGTTGGACAAACTCCAAACAACAAGGAACATTTTTCATAATTTTTCGAAGAGCAAAGTCATAATGGCTTTAGATCGGCGGATTTGACATTGGGAGTGGAACCTCGAAGAGTCAAGCCTATTAGTGAAGCATGGCCTTATGGGGCCTCTGATGAGTTAGCCCAGTCCTTAGTGAGGAGAAGAACAGAGCCTTGCATCCCCTTAAGTATACCTCTTTTACGCTTATCTCCTTCAACACTTGGACTTGAGGGTGTTATTTGTAGCGAGACCCATGCTAATCCTGTAACACCCTTAACCCGTAACCGTCGTCAGAATAGGGTTAAGAGGCATTACCGAACAATCGAAACATTTATAACCATTTCTCGACACAAAGTATAACACAATTCAACATATAAAGATATATACATATAGTCCCTTAACGAGGTCTACGAGACCTCAAACATGCACTAAAAAGGGGTCGGGACTAAACCGAGATCATACAAAATTTTTCCAAAAATCAAACATTTTTCCAAGCTACAGAGGTCACACGCCCGTGTGGGCAGGCCGTGTGCCTCACACAGCCTCGGGCACGCCCATGTGTCCAAGCCGTGGCAAAACAGAGCATACATACTGACTTGTCCACACGGCCTGAGGCACGCCCGTGCGCCTCACCCGTGGTCAAGCCTGACTTGCATCACACGACCAGTCACACGCCCGTGTGTCTAGCCCGTGGTCGAGCCTGACTTGTTTCAATTTGCAAACTCAAACGACACGATCAAGCCACACGCCCGTGTGCTCAACCGTGTGGGAAATTATAGGCAATTTGCAAGGCCAAATTTGCCACCCACACTTAGGTCATACCTACATGCAGTAATCAATACCATTTCATATCCTAATTGGCATTTAAACATACCAAACCATACTTAAATTGAATCTCTTAATAGCATCAATCATCATCCTCTACAATTCCATCTAACATACCAATCCAAATTAGCAACTACATATCAAAACATGTAATTCATGCACCATTTAATCTCAACCAAATCATAGCATAAACATTTCATCTCCATATTACCAAAACATATTATAAGATCATTCACTTAGGACACTCGTACCCATCTTGATAATCCTTCATTCAAACCCAAAGCATATACCAAATTCATTAACTTATCTAGCCATATCACATGGCAAGATCCAAACATCTCAAAATATACCATATCTACTAGCCTATACATCCCATATTCAAATATATACATCTCCCAAAAGTACCAAATAGATGCCGATAGTGTGATTGAGTCGCTGACGATCCCTGAATCTGAGGTAACTTTAAATACACTGTAAAACAGAGAAACACTTCACACAGTAAGCTCTAAAGCTTAGTAAGTTCGTAATATAATACATTTAACTCAATGAATCAATAACAATACACAAATTAATTCATCACATAGATCAACACATAAATATGTATACCACATCATCCATAACTAATATGCTCAATCAAACATCCATATATCCATTTATAATTTCATCAACAACATAGGTTCCGTACGTACCTTATCCAGCACTTAGTTATTTACAATTCATGCTACTCAATGCTCAATACTTCATTCCAATCAACCTTTGTTATTCGTTCAATTTATTCGCACACTTAGTGCAAAATTCATAGCCGAAGCTTAAACATCATCGCACACTTAGTGCCTTTACATAAAACTGAATTTAACTTAGTATCGCACACACAGTGCCAATCAAATAAGCCGAGGCTTCCATTACTTCGCACACAAAATGCTATTCATCTCTGCCCCGATTCTAATTACGCACACTTAGTGAAACTTTTCTCAATTTCATATATAGCATTTTGATCGTTGTTTTCGCGATGTCAAAGTCTTAAAATTTATAAAAAGAATGATCGAACCTGGAAACTAACTATGACAACGATTTGAGGCAAGCGCACCTACCGAACAGTAGTATAGTTTAGTGGCAAGACCGAAATGTCGAACCCAAAGGAACTAAAAGTACTAATACTAACTCTCTTTTTATTATCTAGCCTAAAATAAAGGGAATTTGTTGTTTAATCTAAATTAATTAACTACTAAACTAAAGACTCTAAGACAAAGAAGAATGAATTTGGGGAAAATAACTTGAGGAAAAACCAATTGATTAAGACGACACCCAAGGAAGAATCCACCTAGACTTCACTTGTTATCTAACTCTGAACCAGACGATTTATTCATTTGACTTGATCCGTAAGATTCCCTAATGTATATTAAACCCTCTCTCGAAGCGAATAACGTCTAACCCTAGGTTAATTAATTGAAATGTCTTTCTAATTAAAACCCATAGAATTGCATTAACTCGATCTATGGAATCCCATATTAGGTTTCACCCTAATCCGGCAAAATCTCGTCACCCTATCTCTAGGCGCGCGATCAACTCTGCTTAACTATGCTAGATCTACTCTTAGACATGGACTTTTGCTCCTCCACCTAAGCACATCAAACTTGAATCAATATCCAGGAAATATCAACACAAGAATTAAGAACACATAATTAAGAACAAGTCAAATATTTATCATATAGTTCAGTAAGCGATAACAAGATTCATCTAAGTTTTATCCCCCTCAGGTGTCTGAGGGTTTAGTTCATAACAATAAAAGAAAACATCTCAGAAGAAAAGATAAAACAAAATATAAGAAATCCCTAAAGCCCCCTGAAGGAATTGAAGGAGAGATCCTCCGTCTTGAGGATAATTCCGGCTTCTAGAGATGAATCAACTGGCTATCCTCGAGTGAATCCCCACAAATCTGCCTTCTCTGGCCTAGCAAGATGCCCCTAGACAATAGCCTTGGGCTTCCCCTTTTAGGTCATACTTAGGGTGTATATATAGGCTTTTGGAATGTGTTTCTTTGCCCCTAAGTATCCTAATCCGAACAAAACTTCTCTTTGCCACGGCAGGGGCACGGCCATGGCACACGCCCGTGTGAATCGTGGCCAGGCCGTGTTGGACTTCATTAATGAGGCACGGGCGTGTGGTCTTGGGTCCAGGCCGTGCCGATTTCGTGATCTGGCCCATTTGGCCCGTTTTAAGCCTATTTTCCGTTCTTTTCATCCTCCGGTGCTTCCCTAAGTATAAAACATGAAAATAAAGGATTAAGAGCACCAAATTACATAAAATAAGGGATAATTCACCCAAAATCATGCTAAATGTGGGATTAAAATATGTTACTTTTACGGTTTATCAAATACCCCCACACTTAAGCTTTTGCTTGTCCTCAAGCAAGATTCTTAACTCATAATTAAAACAAACGTCCCTCAATTCATGATAGTCATTGATAATGTTTCATTATAATTCAAAGATAATTTATACATGGACAATTCAACTCAAAGAGTCCTAAAGATTCAAACAATCTAAGTCATACATTTGTAGCATAAAACATAGGTGTTTCCCTTCATCTAAATAATTACCTTTGATTCAAAATTGACAAGGATTGACATCCTCACTAAAGATTTACTCAAATCACTCAAAGTTTTTAAGGTTTAGAATTAAGCACTCAAAAGTCAACATCAAGAGTTAATCCCATAGGCTTGCATGAAAATCAGATCTCCACCACTATAATATGAGATGATGTACAAATCAAAAGGTCTTTAACAGGGTTGTAACGGGGCTTGGGTTAAGGTATGGATAAAGGCTGAATTAGAGGGTTAGAATCGAGATTAAATTGACAAATTACCTAACCAGAAACAACGAACTGAATATAAGTAATTACATCAGTTGAAAACTAATAGTACTAATAATTCGAGCTTCTTCTTCAATATTCAAACGTATAAGCTCATTTAATCACAAAACTAATAATGAATATACTTCGATTTTTTTTAAGAACACGTCAAAATAAATGATAAATTACTGAAATAAAAATCATAGTTAGGCAACTAATCAAATCAAATCTCGATATAAGGGTAGTTAAAAAGGATGGTGATAACAAATAAAAAGGGTTTTGGGTTAATATTAGCAGGTAAGTCAATAAATAGGGTTGTTAGGATTAAACGGGGTTCACTAGGGGTTAATTATGAAGGTAGGTTTTTAGTGGAGTAAGTGGGTTAAATCCTAGGTGCCTTCATCATCTCTGTATATCAAATCAAAGGTGTGGTCTCGACATGTATAATCGATGCAAGTTCTAGAATAACAAATCAATGTTGACACACTCATAATCAATAAAGTGAGCAAGAGAAAAAGAATATGCTCTATAAGGCTCAAAATCTCACAAAAATTATGGGTATTTTGATGTCAACCTCGTAAATTTCAAATTTCAAAGTAATATTCAAATTCAGGTAGACAACCTAGAAAAAAAATTAATTTCTTTTCTGAAAAATAGACTTGTCATGCTTGACTCTCTAGTATCTTAGAATTTAATTATCAATGCACAATTATCAATGACTTAATCTAAGACACATCAATAAAAATCATAAATCAAAGGAATTTCATTCTAATTATAATATGAGAAACTTACTTAAGAAACAAGACATAATTCAGGATTTGAGAATAATGCAAAAAGTTTGGCACCTAATTTCAGGAATTTGAGAATAATGAAAAAAGTTAGGCACCTTTTTAGGTTGTTCACCCCCCTCCACACTTAAGATGTACATTTCCCTCAATGTACAAAGATATATATATATATATATATATATAGACAATTAAGTATAAATTCAAAAGATATGGAGAGAGGTGAAACTCCCTGAATTATGGATGAAATCCTTGCGTTGGAGGTGAAAGATAAGTTGGAGGGGTCGTTCTTTATGACCGTCCTGCGCTAGATGAAGAAATTAGGTAGCTCATGGAGGATTAGCCAGGATATAATAATTAAAACTATACTAATTAAATAATTAAACAAAAGTAAGCTAAAGTGAAGAAAAATAAAAATAAAAATAGAATAAAATTAAAGGAAAAGATAAATGGACCGTAGAGTCCTTATTGTTGGATGGTTCGCTAGGTGGGCGTGATTTCTAAGGCTGCAGTAAGTTGGTGGTCGTGGTTCTGGTGTGATTCCCTAGCAGCCTGTAGAACCTAAAATTAAGAAACTAAAATAAAATAAACTGAGTTAAGCAGAAGAGAAGTAAAGATAAGAAAATTGAAGCAAAAGAGAAAAACAAAGTAAAAACTAAATGGCCTCAAATGTCCTTGGCTCGTCGAATGATTGAAGCGGCCGGCATGAACTTATATAGATCGGTCTCCCTCTGGGAGACTATGCTTGATTCCTTCCGCTTCTTCGGCATTTGGTGTAGCTCAAGGGTTTTAGGAATGTATTGGAGAAGAAAAGTAGGGGGAGGTCTGAATAATGGGATAGAATAAAGGGGATGGGGAGTAGAAAAGTGAGTAAGGGAAGAGAAAAAGAAGGGGGTTTAAATAGATTTTTAAGCCTGGTACAACCCCACGCCCGTGTACCGTGGGCGTGCTAAGTCACACGGCTACCTCGCACGGCCGTGTTGAGCATTGTATCATTTCTCCCACGCCCATGTTCAGGTTGCCACGCCTGTGTGTAAACTACCAGTGTCGACCATGGCCGCATCGAACGGCCGTGGGGTTTTGTCGGTGCCCGTGGTGTGGTGGTTGGAGTCCGTGATTTGAAAATTTATTCACTCTGGCTCGTACCATCTCTGCCATGTCAGTACGGCGATTTGGTGCATCCATACGGCCACGGCCACGGTCGTGTGCAAGGCCGTGTGGCCTGAAATTCTGTACTTTTGGTTAGTTTATAGTTAGGTACTATAAAGAAAGGATAAAATAGAATAAATAAGACAAAATTAAAATGTAAAAGTTAATGGGGTTAGTACTCGGGTTGCCTCTCGAGAAGCACTCGTTTAAAGTCTTAAGCTAGACTCACCTCTCGTTCGCTTAATCAGGGTGGTTTAAGGAGTTGAAAGTCCTTCCTCATGCTATCAGTTTCATTATCATAATATAGTTCAAGTCGAGATGTGTTTATATTGAAAGTACCAAAAATAGGATTACTTACCTCGACTATTCCGTATGGGAAAACACTGATTACCCTAAAAGGGATTTCTTTGTTAGTGTTAGGGTCAGGATGAGATATTCGAGGGTCTGCTTTATCAATTAATACTTGATCTCCGATTTTGAACTTGTTTGTCACGTGGAGTGGCTCTGGTTCTACTTTATGTATCCCTAATTTTTCCTTAAAATGTGTCTTCCACTCGTCTAGATCATCAATCTGAATTCCTTGTTCCTCATGAGTTATTTCTTTGTTGGCACACGGTATAGGATCGGGTTCAGTTGTATTCTTTTGTGGTGCTTCCTGAAAAGAAGGGTTAACCGAATGGTTATCATTCGTATTTATTTTATCACCTTGATTATTCGATGTTCTAGTTGAATCAAAGGCTTGAAGAGTGACTGTCTCGTCACCTACATAGAGTATAAGTTCGCCTGCATCAACATCGATTTTAGTTCTAGCAGTTGCTAAGAATGGTCTTTCTAAAATTAGGGGGATTGTGTTGTCCTCATCCATGTCTAAAACGACAAAGTCTACTGGGAATACAAATTTGTCAATTTTTACGAGTACATCTTCAATTATGCCCCTAGGAATTCTAATAGTTTTATCAGCTAATTGAATGCTCATCCTAGTTTGTTTGGGCCTCCCTAGACCTAGTTGTCTAAACAATTTACAAGGCATGACATTTATTCTTGCCCCTAAATCAGCTAACGCATTATCAATAGATAAACTACCAATTAAGCATGGAATTGTAAAACTCCCTGGATCTTTTACTTTCTGTGGTAGTCTATTTTGCAATACTGCTGAGCACATTGCGTTTAGTTCCACATGTGATGCTTCGTCTACCCTTCTCTTTTTCGTCAACAGCTATTTTAGGAATTTTCTAGAGTCTGGCATCTGCGTAAGAGCTTCAAGTAACGGTAAGTTAATATGTAATTTCTTTAAAAGTTTAAGAAACTTATCGAACTATTCCTTTGTGACGTCTCTCCGTAATGCTTCGGGATATGGTATGCGAGGTTGGTACTCTTTGATTACCGATTTTGGCTTATTATTACTTACCTCAACCTTACCTTCTTTGACCACATTCTCTTACCTCGAATTGGGCTCATCTAACCCTTCACTATCTTGAGCTGTTATGGCTTGAACTTGCTCCCTTGGGTTAGTCTCGGTGTTGCTCGGTAGTCTTCCATGTGGTCTCTCAAAGATTTGCTTAGCGAGTTGTCCGATTTGATCCTTGAACTCTTGTGTCAATGCCTCAAGTTTTGCTTCTATCTTTTGGAAACATGTTTCTGTATTTTGGGAACGTATTTCTAAGGCTACTATGAAGTCTGTCAGCATCTCTTCAAGGTTTGGCTTCTTTTCCTGTGCGTAGGGCTGTTGTTGGAAGTTTTAGGATGGTTGTTGCCTTTGATTTCTTTGACCGCCCCATGAGAAATTGGGGTGGTTCTTCCAACCTGGATTATAAGTATTACTATAAGGGTTATTTTTAGATCGAAAATTGTTGCCCATATAGTTCATTTGTTCGCTCTCCATGCCCTGTCCGTAGGGTGGGTACTCAAGATTCACCACTCCTTCACTTGCGTCGTACTGCATAATTGGATGTGCCTGCGAAGAACCATATAAACCATCAAATTTTTTATGTAGTAATTCTACCTAGTTTGAAAGCGCGATCATCAGATCGATGTTGAAAACTCGTCGCTTTGGTGGCCTTGTCCTTGTAACTTGCCACTGATAGTTATTCAGTGACATCTCTTCTATAAACTCGTAGGCCGCTTCAGGAGTTTTGTTGTTTAGGGTTCCGCCGGCAGCTGAATCGATTAGTTGCCTTGTTGAAGGGTTCACACCATTGTAAAAAGTTTGGACCTGTAGCCATAAAGGTAATCCGTGGTGTGGGCACCTCCTTAACAGATATTTGTATCTCTCCCATGTATCATAGAGTGTCTCTAAATCCATCTGCACAAAAGAAGAGATATCATTCCTTAACTTGGCCGTTTTGGCCGACGGAAAGTATTTTAATAAAAAATTTTCGGTCATTTGATCCCATGTAGTGATTGACCCTCGTGGAAGAGAATGTAACCACTGTTTGGCTTTATTCCTCAAATAAAAGGGAAATAACCGAAGACGAATGGCATCACCAAAAACGTCATTTATCTTGAAGGTATCACAGAATTCCAGAAAATTTGCTAAGTGTGTGTTAGGATCTTCATCCTGCAAACCATCAAACTGAACAAACTTTTGTATCATCTGTATAGTGTTAGGTTTTAGTTCAAAATTATTTGCAGCAATAGTGGGCCTAACAATACTAGATTCAGTTCCTGTTAAACTAGGTTTAGTATAATAATGCATAGTACGTGGAGCATGATTTTCAGCCATCTCTTGAGGTGGCGGATGATTCTCAGCCATCCCTTTAGTAGGATTGGTTTCGCCTTCTTGCTCTCCTTCTATGTAGTTTAAGCTTCGCCTTATCTCTCTACGATTTCTGTGAACTGTTCTTTCAATATCACTATCGTAGATTAGGGGTCCTGTCGGGTTCATTCTAGTCATAAACTAGAGGTATCTCAAAGGAGGAAACAATAACTATAGAAAAATTAGCTAAGTTAAACAATTAAAAATAAATTAAATTGCAAAAAATAAAAATGGCTAAAGTAATAAAAATTAAGCTTTCTTAATATTTTAGTTCCCCGGCAACGGTGCCAAAAACTTGATCATTGTTTTCGTGATGTCAAAGTCTTAAAATTTATAAAAAGAATGATCGAACCTGGAAACTAACTATGACAACGATTTAAGGCAAGCGCACCTATCGGACAGTAGTATAGTTTAGTGGCAAGATTGGAATGTCGAACCCAAAGGAACTAAAAGTACTAATACTAAATCTCTTTTTATTATCTAGCCTAAAATAAAGGAAATTTGTTGTTTAATCTAAATTAATTAACTACTAAACTAAAGACTCTAAGACAAAGAACAATGAATTTGGGGAAAATAACTTGAGGAAAAACCAATTGATTAAGACGACACCAAAGGAAGAATCCACCTAGACTTCACTTGTTATCTAACTCTAAACCAGACGATTTATTCATTTGACTTGATCCGTAAGATTCCCTAATGTATATTAAACCCTCTCTCGAAGCGAATAATGTCTAACCCTAGGTTAATTAATTGAAATCACTTTCTAATTAAAACCCCTAGAATTGCATTAACTCGATCTATGGAATCCCATATTAGGATTCACCCTAATTCGGCAAAATCTCGTCACCCTATCTCTAGGCGCGCGATCAACTCCGCTTAACTATGCTAGATCTACTCTTAGACAGGGACTTTTGCTCCTCCACCTAAGCACATCAAACTTGAATCAATATCCTGGAAATATCAACACAAGAATTAAGAACACATAATTAAGAACAAGTCAAATATTTATCATATAGTTCAGTAAACGATAACAAGATTCATCTAAGTTTCATCCCCCTCAGGTATCTGAGGGTTTAGTTCATAACAATAAAAGAAAATATCTCAGAAGAAAAGATAAAAAAAAACATAAGAAATCCCTAAAACCCCCTGAAGGAATTGAAGGAGAGATCCTCCGTCTTGAGTATAATTTCAGCTTCTAGAGATGAATCAACTGGCTATCCTCGAGTGAATCCCCACAAATCTACCTTCTCTGGCCTAGCAAGACGGCCCTAGATGAGAGCCTTGGGCTCCCCCTTTTAGGTCATACTTAGGGTGTATATATAGGCTTTTGGAATGTGTTTCTTTGCCCCTAAGTATCCTAATCCGAACAAAACTTCTCTTTGCCACGGCAGGGGCACGGCTGATCGCTGTGAAGTTAGAGTTTTAAAATTTATAAAGATAATGATTGAACCTGGAAACTAACTATGACAACGATTGAGGTAAGTGCACCTATCGAACAGTAGTATAGCTCAGGCAAGACCGGATTGTCGAACCCAAAGGAACTAAAAGTACTAATACTAACTTTCTTTCTATTATTTAGCCTAAAATAAGTGAAGTTGTTTATTAATCTAAATTAACTAATTACTAAGCTAAAGACACAAAGACAAAAAGAATGAATTGGGGAAATACTTGGGAAAAACTCAGTTGATTAAGACGATACCCTTAGGAAGAATCCACCTAGACTTCACTTGTTATCTAACACTGAACCAGACGATTTATTCACTTGACTTGATCCGTAGGACTCCCTAATTTATATAAAACCCTCTCTCGAGGCGAATAACGTCTAACCCTATGTTAATTAATTGAAATCTCTTTCCCATTAATAACCCCCTAGAATAGCAGTAAATCGATCTATTGACTCCCATATTAGGTTTCACCCTAATCCGACAAAATCTCGTCACCCTATCTCCAGGCGTGCGATCAACTCCGCTTAATTATGCTAGATCTACTCTTAAGCAGGGACTTTTGCTCCACAACCTAAGCACATTCAACTTGAATTAATATTCGCGAAATATCAAAACAATAATTAAGCACATATAATCAAGAACAAATGAAGTATTTATCATATAGTTCAGAAAACAATAACAAGATTCATCTAGGTTTCATCCCCCTTCAGGTATCTGAAGGGTTTAGTTCATAACAATAAAGAAAAACATCTCAGAAGAAAAGATAAAACAAAACATAAGAAATCCCTAAAACCCCCTGAAGGAATTGAAGAGGAGATCCTCCGTCTTGAGTAGATTTCTGGCTTCTTGGGATGGATCAACTGGCTATCCCTTGAGAGTTTCCCACAAATCTGACCTTTTCGGCTCGGCTCCTTGGCCTAGCTAACCGCCCCCTTTTAGGTTATACCTAGGGTCTTTATATAGGCTTTTGAAATAGGTTTCTTTGCCCCTAAATATCCTTTTCCGAGTGAAATTACTCTCCTCCACGGCAGGGGCACGACCATGGCACACGCCCATGTGAATCTTGGCCAGGCCGTGTTGGACTCCGTTAATGAGGCACGGCCATGTAGATCGACTTCAGGCCGTGTTCTAGTATATTGGGGAGGCACGGCCGTGTGGGCTTTAATCTAGGCCGTGTCGATTTCTCCTTTGGCCCATTTTAGTCCATTTTGAGCTCGTTTCTCGTTCTTTTTATTCTTGGGTGCTTTCCTGAGTATAAGACATGAAAAGAAACGATTAAGAGCACCTTTTTACATAAATCAAGGGATAAATCATCCAAATGTATGCTAAATGTGGGATTAAAATATGTTACTATTTCGGTTTATCAAATACCCCCACACTTAAGCTTTTGCTTGTCCTCAAGCAAAATTCTCAACTTACAGTTAAAACGAACTTTCAATAATTCATAATTCCTATCAACAATGTTTTATCATAACTCATAGATAATTTATACATGGATAATTCAATTCAAAGAGTCCTAAGGATTCAAACAATCTAAGTCATAGATTTGTAGCTCGAAAATATAGGCGTCTCCCCTTATCTAAATAATTACCTTTAATTCAAAACCGACAAGGGTTGACATCCTCACAAAAGATCCACTCAAATCACTCAAAGTGTTTAAGGTTCAAAATTTAGGCACTCAAAAGTCGAACATGAAAAGTTAATCCCATAGGCTTGCCTGAAAATCAAATCTCCACCACTATAATATGAGATGATGCACAAATCAAAAGGTCTTTGTCAGGGTTGTAACGGGGCTAGGGTTAAGGTGTGGTTAAAGGCTGAATTAGAGGGTTAGAATCGAGATCGTATTTGAAAAATTACCTAACTAGAAACAATGAACTAAATAAAAGTAATTACATCAACTGAAAGCTAATAATACTAATAATATGAGCTTCTTCTTCAATATTTGGAATTCAAACGTATAAGCTCACTTAATCACAAAACTAATAATGAATAACGACTATACTTCGATTTTTTTTAATACATCTATTCATATATTAAGATGAAATAATTAGGTAGCTTAATCAAATCAAATCTCGATATAAGGGAAGTAGAAAAAGAATGGTGATAACAAATACAAAGGGTTTTGGGTTAATATTAGTGGTTATGTCAATAAAAAGGGTTGTTAGGATTAAAAGGGGTTCACTAGGGGTTAATTGTGAAGGTAGGCTTTTAATGGAGTTAGTGGGTTAAAACCTAGGTGCCTTAATCATCTCTGTATATCAAATCATAGGTGTGGTCTCGATATGTATAAACGAGGCAAGTTCTAGAATAACAAATCAATGTTGACATACTCATCAATAAAGTGAGCATGAAAAAGAATATGTGCTCTATAAGGCTCAATAACTCACAAAAATTATGGGTATTTTGATATCAACCTCGTAAATTTCAAACTTCAAAGTAATATTTAAACTCAGTTCGACAACCTATAAATTTTTTAATTTCTAAAAAATAGACTTATCATGCTTGATTCTCTAGTATTCTTAGAACTTAATTATCAATGCACAGTTATCAATGACTTAATCTAAAACATATCAATAAAAATCATAAATCATTAGAAATTTTGTCCTAATTAGTAATATGAGAAATTTACTTAAAAACAAGACTAAATTCAGGATTTTGGGAATAATGCAAAAAGTTTGGCACGTCTAAGATTCACCCCCCACACTTAAGATGTACATTACCCTCAATGTACAAAGATAGATAATATAAATATAATAATAATATCATAAGATAGGGAGAGAAGTGAAACTTCCTGAATTTTGGATGGATTCCTTTAGTCAGAGGTGACAGATGACTTATGTAGTAGTGAATTACTCCTAGTGATTTATTCATTATTTTGGAGTGTACAATTGAAACTGCGAAGTCATTAGTTAGATGTCAGGAAAGTGAATTAAATAAATGTTTGTTAGTAATACTCTAAGGTTAGATAGCCAATAAAGGTGTTAAACATAAAGGCAAAAGAGTTTAAATTAGGACAAATAAAAATTTAAAACGAATGAACTAGAAATAAAGAAAATAAACATAAGGAAAATAGAAGGACTTAGAGGTCCTCATTGTCAGCTGGGGCCTGTGGTGGTGGTGGTGTAGAAATATGGAAGTGATGACAAATCTACTGGAGGGTGGCCTCGATTCCGTCAAAGCATTGAAATTACTGAGTACAGTACTACTCGAATCGATCGAGGCGTGCAGAAATGTCTAAAAATGAAGCTGCTGCATGAGAGGGCCGCTGGCTCAGGACTGGTGCCTCCTGTGGTGGTGGGACATCATCAGTAATGTCTTCAGGGTCCTCCTCGTCAGTAGTGGGTGCAATCCGATATTGAGGAGGGTCGGTCCCACGTTGACGCTGGATCATCCTCATATGTAGCATCGTCTGGATGCCTTGTGGGGCCATCAGCCCTATCAGTGTAAGTGAGGAGGTTTGTGCTTCGGTGTTGAGGAGCCCGAAGTACCGAGCTAGGCGTGTAATGTAGGGACCCATAGACATGATCCCTCGCCGATGTTGCTACGTCTGATGATGTATGGCTCGGGCTATAAAGTATGCTAGGTTGATAACATGTTCGTTTGACATGCACCATAGGTAGTAGGCGTCATGAGTATTAACGACGCCGGTGCTCTCCTGTCGACCTGTCAAAGTATGAGCCAAAATTGCTTGAATGTACCTCAAATATGGTGTCATGGATGTCACTTTTGAGTGAATGGGGTCATAGTTGAAGGAGTGGGTAGCTAATTTGTGTCAACATTCGGTGGGGCTGGAATGGATATGTCGATGCAATTTTGAAAGATCATGCTCCGCTACGAAGTTGTCTGTATAAAGTCCTAATGCGACCCCAAATTGTGGTACGTTTAACTGTCGTATGGTTCCTCCGAGGCGGAATTGTATTGTCCCTAGATCATCGTGACGGTTCATCACCGTCTGAAGTTGGAATGTTGAGCAGAGCTCCAAGGTGAGCTCTAGGTATGTGGGCTCTACAATGTTGAAGAATTGGTCCCACGGATCTGTGAATAATAGAGTGCGAATCTCTGCTACTAACTGGACTTGCTCCAAAGTGGCCCAGTCGATACATCTGCCTGTTCCGAGGGGTCACGCGCGAAGTACTTTATATCAGTCCTCTTAAATCCCTGGAGGAAATTGGAGGAACGGATGGCGGACTTTGGCAGATGCGCTTGTGGATGATGATCCGTGTCCTTTTTGCTTTTTCGAGCTCGAGGCTGTTGCTTTCTTTCCTCGAGACGATGACATTTTACCTGAGAATAGCAGATATTTCATAATAACAGAGAATTCCAGCCATGACATTTTGTATAACGTTCCTCAGCATAACCATCAATTGCTTTTAAACAAGGATTGAATAACTAAATCAATCTAATTGTGAAAAAGAAATCAATATGAAATAGTAAGTGAAAAATAAAGACTAAATAAAAACTAAATAAAACTAAATAAGAACTTAATAAAATTCTAGTAATGAAGGAAGTTTAATGTAGGAAAATGTAAAAATTAGAGGTAACCAGTGGTGTTTTTGGAGATAAGTGGCGCGATTGAAGTGGTAGGCGGAGCACGGGGCGTATCTTGGTGGCGCACGGTCGTCTTGCATTTGCAAAAATCTGGGCAGCACGGTGGTGGCGAGGTCGTGGCTTCTGATAACACGGGCGTGGCTTCGGTTTTTGGTGTTTATGTGAAAGGGAGAAGGTTGAGGAGGTGGTGGGAGGCAATGGGGATGAGTTTTGTGAGTGATGGCCAGAGTGGGGGTGGGGATTTTGGGGGAAATCGATTTAGGGTTATTAAATTTGGGGAAGATGAGTGTCATGTTCTATATATAGGGGATTGGGCACGGGCAAAGGACACGCCCGTGCTCGATTCTTTTCAGCCAGTGCTTTTCGCAATTTTCAAATTTTGGGTGCGATCAGGGTGCTTGGCCACGGCCATGGTTACAGTGACACGCCTGTGTTCTTCAAGTCAGTATAGTCCACGGTTGTGACACACGGGCGTGTTGAACCCGTGTTTGGCAAGTCAGTATAGTCCACGATTGCTCAGCACGAGCGTGAGGCTATTATCGTAGCCCGTGTTTGGGGATAAAAGTCACCTTTGTCGAGCACGGCTATAAGTACGCCCGTGTTTCATTCCATGGCTTCCACACACCCACGCACGCTTTGTGTGCAAGGCCGTGTGGTCTAAAACCTGCACTTTATTGAATTAATTAGTATGGGATTAAATGCTAAAAATTAAGAATCTAATGTTAGTGTGGTTAATGCTCAGGTTGCCTCCCGAGAAGCGCTCGTTAAAAGTCTTAAGCTAGACTTACCCTGTTTTCATTTTAAAAAGAAGGTTCACGGAGCTGAAGCTCCTCTCTCATATCCCTAAAATCTTCACTATTATAGATTTTGAGTCGGTGACCATTTACCTTGAATGTGCCTTGAGTGGGATGAGTTACCTCGATTGTGCCATAGGGAAAAATTGTTTTGATCATGAATGGACCTGACCATCTTGATTTCAGTTTCCCAGGGAACAGTTTAAGCCTCGAGTTGTATAGCAGGACTAAGTCCCCTACTTTAAATTGTCTCGATTTCTTTAGACGAGCATCATGGCGTCGCTTTGTTGCCTCATTGTATAATTTTGAGTTCTCATAGGCATCAGCTCTCCATTCGTCTAGCTCGTTCATCTGCATCATTCTCTTCTCACCTGCAGTTTTAATATTGTAATTCAAAAATTTTATAGCCCAGTAAGCTTTATGTTCTAACTCAAATGGTAGATGACAACTTTTCTCGTAGACAAGTTTGTACAGGGATGTTCCTAAAGGGGTTTTAAAGGCTGTTCTATAGGCCCATAAAGCGTCGTCTACTTTTATTGCCCAATCTTTCCTGTTGGATTCAACTGTTTTCTCTAAGATCCGCTGTTCTCGGTTTGCTACTTCTACCTGCCCACTGGTTTAAGGGTGATATGGGGTAGCTATCCTATGGTGTACTCCATATTTTTTTAAGACCTTATCAAATTGAGTATTACAAAAATTAGTACCCTTATCACTAATGATGGCTCTAGGTGTTCTGAGTCGAGAAAACAGTTTCTTAAGAAACTTAACTACTACCCTGGCATCATTGGTAGGTAAAGCTTCAGCTTCCACCCATTTTGACATATAATCAACTGCTACTAGGATGTACTTATTTCCGAATGAACTAGGGAATGGACCCATAAAATCAATACCCCATACATCAAATATTTCACAAGATAGCATATATGTTTGAGGCATTTCATCACGTTTAGAAACATTACCTATTCTTTGGCATTTATCACATGAAGCGACATACCTGTCGGCATGTTTGAATAGAGTGGGCCAATAAAAACCTGATTCGAGTATTTTATGTGCTATCTTAATGCCACTGTAGTGTCCTCCTGAAGGTCCTGAATGGCAATGTTGTAGGATTTTGCTTGCTTCTGTCTTTGTAACGCATCTTCGAATTACCTGATCTGCACAAATGCGGAAAAGAAAGGGGTCCTCCAAGAAATAGTTCTTCACATAAAAAAAGAATCACTTTTTTTGATGATGTGTTAGCTTTTTCGGTAGGATGTTAGTGGCTAAATAATTTGCAATATCTGCAAACCATGGTACCTCGGAGCAGGTTGTAGAAAAGAGTTGTTCCTCAGGGGATGAGTCGTTTATCTCACTTTCGTTGAGCTCTTCGAGATGTGGGTTCTCAAGCCTGGAAAGGTGATCTGCTGCAAGGTTTTCAGCTCCCTTCTTATCCTGTATTTCCAGGTCAAATTCCTGTAAAAGTAAAATCCATCTTATGAGTCGTGGTTTTGCATCAGGTTTAGTTAAAAGATAACGAAGAGCATAGTGGTCAGTGTAAACGACAACTTTAGATAATACTAAATATTGTCTGAATTTATCAAATGCAAAGACCACAGCTAGTAATTCTTTTCAGTAGTAGTATAATTTTTCTTGTGCGTTATTAATGTCTTGTTGGCATAATAAATCGGTTGGAAATGCTTGTCTTTTCATTTGTCCTAAAACTCGCACCTCTTGCAAAATCACTTACATCACACATTAGTTCAAAAGGAGATTCCAATCGAGGCAATTATAATTGGGGCGTTTATTAATTTCTCTTTAAGAATATTAAATGCATCTAAACATTCCTGATTAAAATTAAAAGGTACATCTTTTTCTAGCAATTTCGTTAGAGGCTTATCTATTTTAGAAAAATCTTTAATAAATCTTCTATAAAATCCTGCATGTCCTAAAAAGCTTCTAATAGCCTTAACTGAACTAGGAGGAGGTAATTTTTCTATGGTTTCGACCTTTGCTTTATCTACCTCGATTCCTTTACTAGAAATTTTATGTCCAATACAATTCCCTCTTGTACCATAAAGTGGCATTTTTCCCAATTTAGGACAAGATTTGTCTCCTCACATCTCATTAGAACTCGTTTTAAGTTTTTAAGGCAAAGATGGAAAGAATTATCGAATACCGAGAAATCGTCCATAAATACCTCCATAATGTCTTCCACAAGTTCGTCAAAGATTGCCAACATGCAACGCTGAAAAGTAGCAGGAGCATTACATAATCTAAAAGGCATTATACGATAAGAAAATGTACCATATGGACATGTGAATGTTGTCTTCTCTTGATCTTCAGGTGCTATTGGGATTTGGAAATAGCCGGAGAGTCCATCTAGGAAGCAATAGTACATATGCCCAGATAACCTTTCTAACATTTGATCAATGAAGGGCAAAGGAAAGTGATCTTTTCTGGTGGCGTAGTTCAGCTTCCTGTAATTAATGCAGACTCTCCAACCTATAATTGTTCTAGTGGGAATTAGTTCATTCTTCTCGTTGGCTACCACCGTCATGCCTCCTTTCTTTGGAACAACCTGCACAGGACTTACCTAATTGTTGTCAGAAATAGAATAAATTATTCCAGCATCTAGAAGTTTAATTACCTCAGCTTTCACATCTTCTTTTACGTTGGGATTCAATCGTCTTTGAGGTTGCACACATGGCTTGTATTCCTCTTCCATTAAAATTTTTTGGGTGCAAAATGATGGGCTTATTCCCTTAATGTCAGAGATTTTCCAAGCTATGGCTCTTTTATGTTCTCTTAGTACCTGTATCAACTCCTCTTTTTCCTTGGGTTCCAATTCTGAAGAGATAATTACTAGTAGCATAGAATTATCCCCGAGGAATGCATATTCTAAGTGTTTCGGCAACTGTTTTAATTCTAATTTGGGTGGCTCATCAATAGAGGGTTTTTGTTTTAGTTCGTCATTGACTTCAATGCTCTCTTTTTCCATTTGTCTAGATGAAGATGTATTCAGATTCAGGTTGTCAACTTCATCTTCTTCCCCCTCTTCTTGAGTCAGGCACAGTTCCATCGTGTCTTCATGTATAATTTCCTGTAATGAGTTTTGAATGATATGATCAGTAGTATCAACAAAATAAAAGGAATCATCTTGTTCTTTAGAATATCGCATGACATCATAAATCTGAAAAATAATTTCCTCATCGCCTATTCTTAATGCAAGTTTACCGTCACCTACATCGATAACAGCCCTAGTAGTAGCTAAAAAAGGGCGCCCTAAAATTAAAGGGAACCTCAATATCCTCATCCATGTCAAGCACAACAAAATCAACAGGGAAAATAAATTTACCAATTTTTACCAAAACGTCATCGATAACTCCTCTAGGATATTTAATCGATCTATCAGCTAATTGAATACTCATCCTAGTGGGTTTCGGTTCCCCTAGATCTAGTTGTTTAAACATTTTATAAGGCATTAAATTAATACTGGCACCTAGATCAGCTAATGCTTTCTTAATATTTAAACTACCAATTAAACAAGGAATAGTAAAACTTCCTGGGTCTTTTAATTTGGTTGGTAACTTGTTTTAGAGGATGGTTGAACATTCTTCATTAAGCTCCACAATTGATACTTCTTCAAGCTTCCTTTTATTTGTCAGGAGTTCGTTTAAGAATTTTGCGTATGTCGGCATCTGTGAAATGGCTTCAACAAAGGGTAAGTTAATATGTTTTTGTTTAAAAAGTTTAAGAAATTTATCGTATTGGGCATCTAATCAGTCTTTCTTCAACTTTGCTTCGTATGGGTTTGATGGTTTACTTTCTTTGCGCACTAGAGTTACATCCTCAACTCCCTCAACCTTTGCTTTGTCATCTTCATGTAGTATTTTTTTCTTTGGTTCGACTAACTCCTTTCCACTTCTCGATTGTAATTGCCTCTACTCACTGTTTCGCTTTTAGAAAAATCTACGATCGAATGTCGAAACTATCTTAGTAAATTTGCCCAAGCCCGACTTAGTAATTTCCCCAACTGACTTAGTAAGTTCTCCAACTTGGCTCTCGATCCCTTTGATCGATGCTTGTTGGGTCTTAAGGGTGGTTTCAGTGTCTTGGAGACGGTTTTCTGTGGATGCCATGAATCTTGTTAGCATCTCTTCAAGGTTCGGCTTCTTCTCCTGTGGATAGGGCTGATTTTGGAAATTTTGAGGAGGTTGTTGTCTTTGATTTCCTTGATTTCATTGTCCTCCCCATGAAAAATTTGGGTGGTTCCTCCAACCTGGATTATAATTATTACTATAAGGATTATTATTAGATCTGAAATTGTTACCTATATAGTTCATCTGTTCGCTCTCGGTGCTCGGTTGGTAGGGTGGGTACTCAGGATTCGCCACGGTTCCACTTGTGTCGCACTTCATTACTGGATGTACCTGCGAAGAACACAAACTATCAAGCTTTTTATTCATCATCTCTACTGTGTTGATAGCATGGTTCTTTGCATCTATGTTGAAAACTCCGGCTGATTTTGTTGGTTTGGTCCTTGTAACTCGCCATCGATAGTTATTCGATGACATCTCTTCAATAAACTCGTGAGGTCGCTTCGGGAGTTCTATTGTTCGGGGTTCCACCGGGCATTTGAATCAATTAGTTGCCTCGTTGAGGGTTTACACCGTTATAGAAAGTTTGGACTTGGAGCCACAAGGGTAAACCATGGTGCGGACACCTTCTCAAGAGATCCTTATATCTCTCCCATGCGTCATATAATGTCTCTAAATCCATCTGCACAAAAGAAGAGATATCATTCCGTAATTTGGCCGTTTTGGCCGATGGGAAATATTTTAATAAAAAAATTTTGGTCATTTGATCCCATGTAGTGATTGACCTCGTGGTAACGAGTTTAACCACTATTTGGCTTTATTCCTTAATGAAAAGGGAAATAACCGAAGCCTTATGGCATCATCAGAAACACCACTTGTTTTGAAGGTATCACAGAACTCTAAAAAATTAGCTATATGAGTGTTTGAATCTTCGTCCTGCAAACCATCAAATTGAACAAATTGTTAAATCATTTGTATAGTGTTAGGCTTTAATTCAAAATTATTAGTAGCTATAGTAGGCCTAACAATACTAGATTCGGCTCCTGTTAAATGAGGTTTAGCATAATCATACATAGTACGCGGAGCATTATTTTTTGCCACATCTTGTGGTGGTGGATTATTTTCGTCCATCCCTTCAGTAGGATTGGATCTGTCTTCTCGCTCTTCTTGTGTGTAATTTAGGGCTTGCCTAATTTCTCTGCGATTTCTATGAGCGGTAGCTTCAATATCACTGTCGTATACTAGTGGTCCTCTCGGGTTCCTTCTAGTCATAAACTAGAGGTACCTGCTAGGAAAAGAAAGAAAGAAAAAATTTAGCAAAGTTAAAATTTAAACTTAAAAATAAAAGTAAATTGCAGAAAATAAAAAATAATGGCTAAAGTAATAAAAATAGAGCTTTCTTAATATTTTAGTTCCCCGGCAATGGCGCCGAAAACTTGATCGCTGTGAAGTCAGAGTTTTAAAATTTATAAAGATAATGATCGAACCTGGAAAATAACTATGACAACGATTGAGGCAAGTGCACCTATCGAACAATAGTATAGCTTAGGCAAGATCAGATTGTCGAACCCAAGGGAACTAAAAGTACTAATACTAACTTTCTTTCTATTATTTAGCCTAAAATAAGTGAAGTTGTTTATTAATCTAAATTAACTAATTACTAACCTAAAGACGCAAAGACAAAAAGAATGAATTGGGGAAATACTTGGGAAAAACTCAGTTGATTAAGACGATACCCTTAGGAAGAATCCACCTAGACTTCACTTGTTATCTAACACCGAACTGACGATTTATTCACTTGACTTGATCCGTAGGACTCCTAATTTATATTAAACCCCTCTCGAGGCGAATAACATCTAACCCTAGGTTAATTAATTGAAATTTCTTTCCCATTAATAACCCCCTAGAATAGCAGTAAATCGATCTATGGACTCCCATATTAGGTTTCACCCTAATCCGGCAAAATCTCGTCACCCTATCTCTAGGCGTGCGATCAACTCCGCTTAATTATGCTAGATCTACTCTTAAGCAGGGACTTTTGCTCCACCACCTAAGCACATTCAACTTGAATTAATATCCGCGAAATATCAACACAAGAATTAATCACACATAATCAAGAACAAATCAAGTATTTATCATATAGTTGAGAAAACAATAACAAGATTCATCTAGGTTTCATCCCCCTTCAGGTATCTGAAGGGTTTAGTTCATAACAATAAAGAAAAACATCTCAGAAGTAAAGATAAAACAAAACATAAGAAATCCATAAAACCCCCTGAAGGAATTGAAGAGGAGATCCTCCGTCTTGAGTAGAATCCTGGCTTCTTGAGATGGATCAACTGGCTATCCCTTGAGAGTTTCCCACAAATCTGACCTTTTCGGCTCGGCTCCTTGGCCTAGCTAACCGCCCCTTTTTAGGTTATACCTAGGGTCTTTATATAGGCTTTTGAAATAGGTTTATTTGCCCCTAAGTATCCTTTTCCGAGTGAAATTACTCTCCTCCACGGTAGGGGCACGGCCATGGCACACGCCCGTGTGAATCGTGGCCAGGCCGTGTTGGACTCCGTTAATGAGGCACGACCGTGTAGATCGACTTCAAGCCGTGTTCTAGTATATTGGGGAGGCACGGCCATGTGGGCTTTAGTCCAGGCCGTGTCGATTTCTCCTTTGGCCCATTTTAGTTCGTTTTGAGCCCGTTTCTCATTCTTTTTATTCTTGGGTGCTTTCCTGAGTATAAGACATGAAAAGAAAGGATTAAGAGCACCTTTTTACATAAATCAAGGGATAAATCATCCAAAAGTATGCTAAATGTGGGATTAAAATATGTTACTATTTCGGTTTATCAACGGCCATGGCACACGCCCGTGTGAATCATGGCCAGGCCGTGTTGGACTTCATTAATGAGGCACGGCCGTTTGGTTTTGGGTCCAGGCCGTGTCGATTTCGTGATCTGGCCCATTTGGCCCATTTTAAGCCCGTTTTCCGTTCTTTTCATCCTCTAATGCTTCCCTGAGTATAAAACATGAAAATAAAGGATTAAGTGCACCAAATTACATAAAATAAGGGATAATTCACCCAAAAGCACGCTAAATGTGGGATTAAAATATGTTACATTTACGGTTTATCAAATTTCTAATTCAATAATCATATATTCATTCATTTCATAGCAATAAGACATAAATTTAACAATTCGTATTATATCCAAACTTACCTCGGACGTCGAAGTAACAAAACGAGTCGATTAATCGAGCACTTTATCTTTGCCTCGATTTCGATCCAAATCCCTCTTTTCTTCATATATACATATTCAAATTTAACTCATTCAATCACCAAATCATTCAATTTAGTCCAAACACACATATTTAGGGCATTTTACAAAATAGCCCTCACATTTTCACATTTCGACACTTTAGTCCCTATTTCATAAAATCATCAAATTCACATAATTTCACTTCACATATGCCCAGCCGAATTCTCCTTATGCTCATACAAGCCCATATATTTCATTTATTTCATATTTTAGTCCTCCAATTTCTCATTTTCACAGTTTAGCCCAAAATAGCCAATTTCATCAAAAATTCAAAGACAAAATATGTTAACCCAACATCAAACTTTCATATTTCACCATCAACTATCACAAAGCTAAAACATTCAGCAATGGCATATCTCAAATTCATCATCAAATTCTAAAATTGAATCATGGGCTAGCTAGAACACTAAGCAACGATCACAAAAACGTAGAAATCATCAAAAACCGAGCTCAAAACACTTACCAAATAAGCTCACAAGTGTCGGAACCTAAAAGTTCATCAATGGATTTCTTATTCCTCTATATTCGGCTAAAATAAAGATGATAACATGAATTTCTTATTTGTTTTATTATATTATAACATTTAATAGCTAAATACCCATTTTAACCATAATGAATATTAATTATAAAAACAAAAGGCATGCCATTATCATCCATTTGCTATCAAATGGTTTAATCACAACATAAGGACCTTTCATTTAATAAGCCATTCCAATTAGACACTTTAACAATTAGCACACAGCTTTTACATTTTATGCGATTAAGTCCTTTTGCAAATTAAGCACACAATCGATAAAATTTTCACAGATACTTAATCACATATTATAAAAACCAAAAATAATATTAAAATATTTTTCTGACTCAGATTTGCGGTCCCGAAAGCACTGTTTCGACTAGGGTCTAAACCGGGCTGTTACAAATCCTGCTACTGACTCCTAATTTTTCATTTCATGTTATTTTGCTCCTCTTAAGTCTTTCTAGCATCCTCCTCATATGGATGTGGGGGAACTTATGGAAAGTGCACAAAAAGCTACGGTGGCAGTTAACATTCAGACTCAGGTAGTTAGTTGTAATCGTAAGAGGCAAAGGCTAAAAGAATAGTCCTCCAATGCCATGGAAAAGAGTGAAGCTAGTTTGGTCTATCATAGACCTAGTAAAGAGCCCTCAATCCTAGAGAGGGAATCCCTCATCTCTCCCCTAGCCATCTCCATTCCTCCCACCAAGCCAGAAGGTAGTGCAATCCCATCCCGACATCCATCGGTGTTTGTACCCTGGGCTCTAGTCTAGGTTACTACTAGTTCCACCTAGCATACTTCCCCAATTGGCACCATTGATTATACCATTTCTTCTGGTGAGTTACAAACCTTCTTCGTATGGAGAAGGCACGTCGGTAAAGATTATTACCCCTTTTACCCCTTCTTCGTATGGAGAAGGCACGACTGACCCACTGACTACGGATAATGCTTAAACCTTTCTTGTATTTTTAACGATTTTCTATAGTAATGAAAACTTCCATCTTTTTCCTTTCTTCTATAATTAATCAATATACTTATCACCAATCCAAATATGACCCACCAACCTACACTTTTTCTTATCACACTTACTATCTTATAACAACTTTTAAGGAACTAGCCAAAGCTACTGTAACAAGTATATAGGGCTTACTCCACAAGTCCATATATCTTGGGGATTGACTAAACCGAATCTCCGATACCACTCAAATTTTAGCACCTTATACCTAACCCAATAGTCGAGTCTGGGTACCAGTTGCTATACTAACCCAAATGACTTAATCGAAACTTCTGTTTCTGATTTAATTACATACTTTAACAACTTAAATTTTGAAAATCTAACTACTATTAAAACTCATACAAAACTGGTGAATAATTCTTAGATCTTGGTTCCAACATCTATTTACAGTTTTTAGATTAGGACTCGAAAACGGAAATAATAAATTTAAACCTTTAGGCAAGGCCTCTACAGATGCCTCTTTATATACATGAACAGATCCAGTGCACCACTTGACTTTAGTGGAGTCTAGCCTGGTCCCTCTTGATGCCTAAGTCTTTATATATCATGTATTCAAGTAACAATTTTATAAGTTCAAGAGAACGTAGCCAGATCTGCACCAAACTCTTTGTAACATTACATGAATCTTTAAGAAACTAAAGTGTTTGGCTCATACATTAACTCCTTGATTTTCTTAGGAGGACTTTGCGAACTTAGTTGGTAATACCAGCATCTTATTCATTGTGAGCTATTCATTGGCGGACATGACCCATGATCTGGCCATAACCATGAATTCTCATTGGGGTCCCACCCTATTTACCGTTGATACACATACCTAATACTCATATTCATTACTCCTATCTGGCGATACTTGGCGTTTACCCAAGCATGTGTCGCAACTATGATTCTTTACTAGAATGCAATCTCTTCCTAATATCCTCCTTCCTTGGAGAACTAGCTACTGCAAAGCAGCACCATAGTATCCACTCTTTCAACCCATCCCTCTTAGACGCTTCATTTGACATGTGGTGCCCGACCTAATATCTCCTACGCAGGTATTATGTGAAGGTTTCCACCTTTGGTGGTTCCACAAGATTGTTTCCGTGTTTCATAGTCCTGATGGACTCTTGTTTTTTAGTCTTCTTTAGCTGACTTAATCGATCATTTAACATTAAGCTGGCATTTCCTCCCATGAAGACCCTGGTCGATCTACCCAATCTCTTGACTACCTATCTATCGACTTAAAATTTTAAAACTATAACTGCAACTTCCTTGGTAGACTCATTTTGTTGCATATTATGTATACCTTCTTATCTAAGGAGCCTATTTCTCTTTTCACCGTAATTGGGCTGAGACGTCACCTTAACCTCACTCATCATCGCCTTTGGTGAATTCTCTCATTATTGCAATGGTCTATGTCCTTTAAACGCAACTCGTTCATTCTTTCATGTGACTTATCACACTAATCACACCGCAGACTCTACTTTAAACCTTGGCATCTCTCCTGGTATACTGATATGTGTATTTCCCATGTGTAACCCCATGTTTTATGTCCTGATAGACTTCACCTTGTTTACTATCCTGACGGGCTCCATATGCTTCCATAATCGAGCTATGGTCTAAAAAAATATACCTTGTGTTTATTAGCATGGCAGACTGTCCTGTGTTTATTGTCCTGGCGGACTATATTGGTTGCCATAGTCAAGCCATGGTCTTACTCGTTAGACTTCTTTTGAGGTGTCACCCCGTAGTACCAAACTGATGTCGTGGTGTCACCCCATAGAGCCTATTGACTGCCATCGCAGTGTTGCTCTCTAGAACCTAATAACCATCGTCACAGTGTCGCCCTGAAGGACCAATCAATCTCATTTCGTTTCTTATTTAACCTTGATACTTGAATGTAACACGCCAAACCCGGCCTAGACGTTACGACTGGATCTGGCATGTCACATGGAAGGGTTATTACAGAAACTTCGCGTTCGATAAAAACTTTGAGTTTTGTTGCTTATGAAAGATCCAACTTGTTTTATAGTTCTCTTGCAAAAACATCTTTGATGCTGTTTTCGATGACTTTGTTTATAAACAATCAGATTCAATGAATTCCAGGAAAAAAAGGTTATTTTGAAAAGAGTTATCATTGTTAAGAAAATCCAGACTTTTATCAATTATAACTTGTAAACCGTTCGTTAACATTTTGGAAAAATAGTTGTTAATGTTTTAAGAAAATCTCGTATTGAACATTTATTAATAAGCAATAATCAAATCAAAAACTAAAACCAAATAAAATACCAAAGGCCTTATTACAAAACATAAACCCAGATTAAAATAAAATCTTTAGTAAAGTAAAACGAAATTTACTAAAGTAGTGATGTATGGCCACCACAGAGTCTGTCACGGCTACAAATCCTCAAAGCTAGGGATTACCTGCAAAATTAAGCAGAGGGGTGAGTTACTAGAACTCAGTGTGTAATTCCCCAATCGGACATGAATTGGGCCTAAGCCCATTGTAGCGGCATTGGGCCTTAGCCTCACATAAGCAATCTGGCCGAAGCTCATACGGAGACGAATTGGGCCTTGGCCCTATCAACATGGTATAACAAATAATGAATGCAATGCAATGTAACCCAGCCTAGCCTAGTAATCCATCCGCTACACACCACCGATATCAAACCTAACACACCTGTGGGGATTTCTACAATCAACCCTCCATCCACTACACACCTCGATGGCAGTCACGCTGCTCATCGCCGAAATTGTGGCAGAGCCACCAAATTATCAAAATATACATGGCATAGCCACCGGACAAAATGTGACAGAGTCACCGAAATGTGTGGCAGAGCCACCGAATTACACTTTCCCTATCATCAATATCATATCCCAAACCCATGCAACATTTCATGACATAGTATTTTCGTGCATGCATGAACGTACCAATATAACAGATAAACGGAATACACAGTCATGCCAAGTCTACCCAAAAGGGTATAATCATAAATTTACTCACCTGGGCCATTTCCAAACTCACCCACTAGGGGTATCTCATAGCTTACCCAATGAGGATATTTCGGCTTTTAGCCGACAAAAAGAATAATACGCAGCAAACGAATAAGAGTGTGAAATTACACACCTAATTACGTGGAGAACTAGACACTCCCGCTTGACGTCACCTAAGTCAACACATTAGACTATTAGCTTACAAAAACAACAATAGGAGATCTCTAATCCACGACTAACTGTACGATTTATTAACACTTACCCTCACTAGCGCCAACGACCACGATTTGCTTATCCGAATCAGATGTCGACTCCCTTTTAGAACCCGGTGGGAAATCCCGAATCGCTGACACCCTACATCGTTTGAATTTAGGAGCAGAGGCTATGAGTCCACTCCCCTTGGGCTCCCTTAACGCAACCCCCTTAGATCGGCTATCACTCGCCTTCATGAAGAAAGTCTCGATCAGTAACGTAACAGAGTGAAATAATGGTGATTGTCTAACAAGAAGGTTCGGTTATGGTAGAGTAAAATGAACAGAGAATAGTCGCAAAGAAACTAGAGAGAGAACTCCTTACCTTGATTAATGAAGAACCGCCCCACAATTGATTTGGCTAAGTCTTTGAACCGAAATATGTGTTCCACGATGAGAGGAGAAAAGAAAGAGTTAGACAATAATTTGGAGAAACAGGAATGACACATTCGGCTATGTGAACACAGGAGGGAAAAGGAAAAAAAAGAAATAAGAAAGACTTATCATTACCTTAGATCGAAGAAAAGTCGACTCCAAAGAGATTCGGCCCTTGCAGCAAGACCCCAGAACCCTTGATTCGGCTAAGGCAACAGAAGCGAAACACCAATTCAGATTGGGAAAAAAATAGAGGTTCGGTTTAATGGAGAAAAAGTAGAGAAGCAAAGAAGGAGAATTAAGGTTCGGCTATGTGAGAAAACAAATAGTAAGAAATGGAAAAGAGAGATTCGTCTATAGGCAAAAGAAATGATAAGTTGATTTAAAAGATGAAAAGAGGAACTCCGTTGATGAAGAAAAGAGTAGCAAGAACACTGAAAGAGAAGAGGGAGTTTCGGCTATGTGCTAATGGTGTAGAAAAGGTGCAAAAAGGAGAATGATGGGAAGTGAGTTTCAGCTAGAAGAAAGAAATAATGAAGAAGGAAAGAAGAGTAAGGTTTTCGGACAATTGGTACTTGTGAAAGTAACCCAAAATACACTAAGCAACCAG
The DNA here is from genome assembly GCA_025698515.1 of Gossypium sturtianum. Classification (NCBI taxonomy): domain Eukaryota; kingdom Viridiplantae; phylum Streptophyta; class Magnoliopsida; order Malvales; family Malvaceae; genus Gossypium; species Gossypium sturtianum. The sequence goes on from CM046948.1 coordinate 45,494,979, forward strand.
TACACAATTTGCACAAAAACGCAGAGAGATGAACAAGAAAAACCCAAGGAAAATTTGGCACACAAGCTTCTCCCTTGACCGAATATGCTACCTAACACCCCCTTGCTGAATTTTCACCTCCCCCTTAGTTCCCATTTTCGGCCAACTATCACCACATTCCCAAATCCCCTTGATTTACTCCTTGATTTACTCCCCCTTTCACTCCCCATCACCCATTCGAATTATTTGACCAAGTCTCCCCTCTCTCCTATAGAGTTTGATCTTCACTCAGCCACATCCCTTACTTGAGCACAAAAAATAAAGCCCCTTGTTGCAGCAGATGGGATTTGAACACTCTCCCCCCTTCCATGCTCCCTTGTGACGCCAACCACTAGTCAACCTTGCTACTTGTGACATCCAGATACAAACAATTATTCTTAAGTCCTGCCTTCACTAACTCTCCTCACTAAAGTGCCCAAAACCAAAATTTTTGCCAGGACATGGGCTCGAACCCGAGCCTCCCCAGGACCCCCAAACACACCCAAACAACAAGCTTAGCTAGCCAACACACAGAATAAAGCAAAATGCCGAACCCCTAATTTTAGGATGTTACAGTTCTACCCCCTTAAAGAAATTTCGGCCTCGAAATTTACCTGGTTAAAAGAGGTGAGAGTATTGCTGCCGCATTGCCTCTTCCTGCTCCCACGTGGCTTCCTCTGAACCGTGATTACGCCACAACACTTTAACTAATGGAACCGGTTTCCCCCTCAATACCCTAACATCTCGATCTAAAATCTGCACTGGTTCTTCTTCAAAAGACAGATCAGATCTTACCTCAATTTCTTCCACTGGCATTATGTGAGATAGATCTGAACAGTAGCGTCTCAGCATCGAAACATGGAATACATTATGTATCTGACTCAGCTCCGGGGGTAACTCAAGCTGATAAGCAACTGGCCCCACGCGTTTCAACACTCGATAAGGCCCGATGAACCTGGGGCTCAACTTGCCCTTCCGTCCAAACCTTAAAACCTTCTTCCAAGGTGAGACTTTTAAGAAGACATGATCCCCCACTGAAAATTCTATCTCTCTACGCTTCAGATCCGCATACGATTTCTGTCTATCAGAAGCTTCTTTCAACCAACCTCGAATCAACTCAACCTTTTCTTCAGTCTCTGAAATCAATTCTGGACCCAACAACCGTCGCTCACCCAATTCTGTCCAACAAGTAGGGGTACGACACCTACGACCATACAACACCTCGTAGGGTACCATCTGAATGCTGGATTAATAGCTGTTATTGTATGCAAATTCAGCCAACGGTAGGTAATCTTTCCAACTACCCCTGAAGTCAATCACACAGCCCCTTAACATGTCTTCCAGTATCTAGATTACCCTCTCCGACTGACCATCAGTCTGTGGGTGGAACGTTGTGCTGAAATCTAGCCTTGTACCTAAAGCTTCATGTAACGCCTTCCAGAACCGTGATGTAAATCTAGGGTCTCTGTCTGATATGATATACACTGGTACCCCATGCAGCCTCACGATTTCTGCCACGTACAGTTTTGCCAACTTCTGCAACGAATAGTCGGTACGAACCGGTATGAAGTGTGCGAACTTAGTCAACCGGTCAACGATTACCCACAGTGAATCTTTCTTAGTAGGCGTTAGGGGTAGCCCACTAACAAAATCCATCATTATTCTCTCCCACTTCCAAAGTGGAATCTTCACCGGTCACAGCAACCCCAAAGGCAACTGATGTTCTGTCTTCACTTGCTGACAAGTCAAACACTTACTCACAAAGTCGGTAACTTCACGTTTCAACCCTGGCCACCAATACAGTTCACGTAGGTCCCGATACATCTTGCTTCCACCGGGATGCATAGCGTATGGGCTACTATGCGCTTCCCGCAGAATCATCTGCCTCAACTCAGATTCCTTCGGCATACAAATTCTTCCACGGAAACATAGCACCACTTTTCTGTTCAACCTAAAATCCACTGTCTCTCCTCTTTCCACTTGCTGAAGTCGAGAACTTAACATTTCGTCTAACAGTTGCTTCTCTTTAATCTAATCCACCCATGTCAGCTTTAGTTGAAGCTCCGCTAACAGACTACCATCCTCATAAAGACTGAGATGAGCAAACATTACTCTCAACTCCGATACCACCTTACGACTTAATGCATTTGCCACCACATTGGCTTTACCCGGGTGATACTCAATCGAGCAGTCATAATCCTTCAGCAACTCTATCCATCTACGTTGTCTTAAATTCAGCTCCTTCTGAGTAAGGAGATATTTCAGACTCTTATGATCCGTATAAATAATCGACTTCTCCCCATACAGGTAATGTCTCTATATCTTCAGGGCGATACTACTGCGGCCAACTCCAAGTCATGAGTAGGATAATTCACTTCATGTGGCCTTAGTTGACGAGATGCATACGTTACCACCTCCCCTTCTTGCATTAACACACAACCCAAACCTGTACGCGATGCATCATAATAGACGACAATTTCTTTCCCAGCCTCAGGCTGAATCAACACTGGTGCCTTAGTCAGAATCTTCTTTAACTTCTCAAAACTTTTCTGCTGTTCATCGGCCCAAAAAAACGGTACTCCTTTTCGCAAGAACTTGGTCAGAGGTGCAGCAATCAATGAGAACCCCTCAACGAACCTTCTGTAGTACCCAACCAAACCCAGAAAACTTTGGATTTCTGATACTGACTTAGGTGGCTTGCAATCCAACACTGCTTCAACCTTCCGAGGATCAACTCTAATCCCCTCGGCAGACACAACATGCCCCAAAAAGGTCACTTCCCTCAGCCAAAATTCGCACTTACTGAATTTGGCATAAAGTTGCTTTTCTCTTAATATTTGCAGAACTGTCCGAAGATGTGAATCATGCTCTTCCTCCGTTCTCGAGTACACCAGAATGTCGTCTATGAACACTACCACAAACTGGTCTAGATAGGGTTGGAAGACTCGGTTCATCATGTCCATAAAAGCGGCTGGTGCATTAGTCAATCTGAACAGCAACACTAGAAACTCGTTATGCCCATATCGAGTTCGGAAAATAGTTTTGTGAATATCCGCCTCCTTGACCCTTAACTGATGGTACCCCGATCTCAAATCTATCTTCAAGAAAACCGAAGCTCCTCGCAGCTGATCGAACAAATCGTCAATCCTTGGTAGCGGGTATTTGTTCTTAATAGTCAACTTGTTCAACTGACGATAGTCAATGCACATACGCATCAACCCATCTTTTTTCTTCACGATCAAAACCGGCGCTCCCCACGGAGATACACTTGGTCGGATAAATCAACGATCTAACAGCTCTTGGATCTAATCTTTTAGTTCTGCCAGCTCCTTCGGTGCCATCCTATAAGGGGCGATAGACACCGGAGCTATTCCTAGAAGTAGCTCAATGCCAAATTCAACCTCACGATCTGGAGGCAACCTCGGACGCTCTTCAGGAAAGACGTCCAAGAACTCATTCACAGTTCTGACATCCCTTACAGACAATTCCTTGGCATCCGATGTGCTGACGAAAGCTAGATACGCCTTACACCCTTTTTGTACCATCTTCTCTTCCTTTAATGCCGAAATCACATGAGATAGATAATCTCTCCTTTCACCTATCACCATCACTTCTTCATCCTTTGGAGTTCTTATAACCATACGCTTAGCATCGCAATCCAAGTTCGCACGATGCTTAACTAACCAATCCATGCCCAAGATAAGGTCAAACTCGCCGAACGGCAGTTCCATCAAGTCTGCCGAGAAAACATTCCCTTGCACTTCTAAAGGCACATCCCTAAACAACTTGTTTACTACCACATATTGTCATAAAGGGCTTACTACAGTCATTTCTCTAGCAGCAATCTCAGATTCTATACCCAGAGTCTAAGATACAGTACAAGCAACATATGAATGTGTAGACCCGATATCTTTCAAAGCAGTAAATGGCACATCAAATATAAGAAACGTATCGGTTATGACGTCCGGTGCATCGCCATCCTCTCAACGTCTAGCCGCATAGACCAACCCCGGCTGTCTTGCATCTGTATTACCAGCACCTCTACCCGGTGCTCCACGACCTCACCCAAATCCATTTCCCCCTCTGGCCCGACCACGACCTCTCGGTGGCTGCTGACCACCTCTCCCTGACTGTGCAAATCCCTGACCTACCATCCGCGCCCTAGCTAACTCCTGTGGGCAGTCCTTAATCATATGATCCCTAGACCCACACTTGAAAGATCCACCCGTTCTTCTCCAACACTCCCCCGGATGTGTTCTCCCACACTGAGCACAAGGTCGCAATTGACCTACAGCAACTGGCATCACAGCTCGAGCTGGCCCATCTAACCTAGGCCTCTTTTGGAAACCCCCAAAAGAACCTGACGTCCCAAAACCTCTCTTACTCTTGCCCCTATCCTTATCCCGATTTTGCCTCTCAGAACGTTTCACTTCTTCAGCAATTTTTACTTTCTTGACCAGAATGGCAAAATCTCTTTCCCGCTGTGGAGCTATTAGTACTCGCAGCTCATCCCGCATACCATCCTCGAACCGTACACAGCGCTCATAATCAGTTGAGACTATTCCTCAAGCATACCGGCTCAAACGCAAGAACTCTGCCTCATACTCTGCCACAGATTTATTTCCTTAGACCAAATTAAGAAATGCCTTCCTCTGGGCGTCCACATAATTCGCCCCAACATATTTTCCCTGGAACGCTGTCTTAAAGAAGTCCCAGGTGATACGGTCCACTGGAGTACCTTCCCTTACTATGAGCCACCACTGGTATGCCTCATCTCGTAGTAGGGACACTGCTCCTTTCAATTTTTCCTCTGCTGTGCATTCCAGGTCATCCATAATTCGTTCAACTGCTTCCAGTCAATATTCAGCTACATTTTGGGCCACACCAGAAATGCCCCTAAAAACCTCAGCTCCGTTACCCCGGAGTCGCTCAGGAATAGATTTTCGGGCCATCGACCCAAGATTTGCTCCGAGAACTCATTTGAGCTCGCAAAGATAGCTTGGGACAAAGCATCGCCCCCTCGGCTCGATCATGGGACCCCGCCGTGCCGGTGATGCATGTGCTTCCATTTCAGACATGTGCCCAGATGCTTTAGACCCAACCCCAGCACTTCGGCCTCTACCTCGGCCACGTCTACCGCGTCCACGTCCTCTAGTGCTCATGTTTGCTGGACGAATTAATCTGATTAAGGATTTTTATGAATCAATATATAATTCCACTATTTATTAACAAATATCTTATGTAAAACAAGTATAAGAGTTGCTCTCGCGGATCGAACTTCCTAATGTATCAGTCTCTCTATAGTCTTAACTACTAAAGCCAGAAGTTTCCGTGTTCTACTACTAACTCTAGTAGTTTTCTTACTACAGCCATAACATCATCTTAACAAACATAAAATAAGAGAACTTACGGATTCAGTGCCGGAGACCCGTGATGTCATACCTCCAAAAGACATATATATATTTTTTAAACCATTTTTCAAGCAAGTTTTGAAAATATTTTTGAACCCATTTCACAGCCGAGTTTTGCAACCGGGCTCTGATACAAAAAAATGTAACACCCCAAACCTGGCCTAGACGTTACGATCGGATTTGGCATGTCACATGGAAGGGTTATTAAAGAAACTTCGCCTTCGATAAAAACTTCGAGTTTTGTTGCTTATGAAAAATCCAACTTGTTTTATAGTTCTCTTGCAAAAACATCTTTGATGCTGCTTTCGATGACTTTGTTTATAAACAATCAGATTCAATGAATTCCAAGAAAAAAGGTTATTTTGAAAAGAGTTATCATTGTTAAGAAAATCCAGACTTTTATCAATTATAACTTGTAAACCGTTCGTTAACATTTTGGAAAAACAATTGTTAATGTTTTAAGAAAATCCCGTACTGAACATTTATTAATAAGCAATAATCAAATCAAAAACTAAAACCAAATAAAATACCAAATGCCTTATTACAAAACATAAACCCAGGTTAAAATAAAATCTTTAGTAAAGTAAAACGAAATTTACTAAAGTAGTGATGTATGGCCACCGCAGAGTCTGTCACGGCTACAAATCCTCATAGCTAGGGATTACCTGCAAAATTAAGCAGAGGGGTGAGTTACAAGAACTCAGTGTGTAATTCCCCAATCGGACATGAATTGGGCCTAAGCCCACAGAAGCATATTGGGCCTTAGCCCTCACATAAGCAATCTGGCCGAAGCCCATACGGAGACGAATTGGGCCTTGGCCCTATCAACATGGTATAACAAATAATGAATGCAATGCAATGTAACCCAGCCCAGCCTAGTAATCCATCCACTACACACCACCCGTATCCAACCTAACACACCTATGGGGATTTCTACAATCAACCCTCCATCCGCTACACACCTCGATGGCAGTCACGCTGCTCATCGCCGAAATTGTGGCAGAGCCACCAAATTATCGAAATATACGTGGCATAGCCACCAAACGAAATGTGACAGAATCACCGAAATGTGTTGTAGAGCCACCGAATTACACTTCCTCTATCATCAATATCATATCCCAAACCCATGCAACATTTCATGACATAGTATTTTCGTGCATGCATGAACGTACCAATATAACAGATAAACGGAATACACAGTCATGCCAAGTCTACCCAAAAGGGTATAATCATAAATTTACTCACCTGGGCCAATTCCAAACTCACCCACTAGGGGTATCTCATAGCTTACCCAGTAAGGATATTTCGGCTTTTAGCCAACAAACAGAATAATACACAGCAAACGAATAAGAGTGTGAAATTACACACCTGATTACGTGGAGAACTAGACACTCTCGCTCGACGTCACCTAAGTCAACACCTCACACTATTAGCTTACAGCAACAACAATGGGAGATCTCTAATCCACGACTAACCGTACGATTTATTAACACTTACTCTCACTAGCACCAACGACCACGATTTGCTTATCCGAATCAGATGTCGACTCCCTTCCAAAACCCGACGGGAAATCCCGAATCGTTGACACCCTACGTCGTTTGAACTTAGGAGCAGAGGCTATGAGTCCACTCCCCTTGGGCTCCCTTAACGTAACCCCCTTAGATCGGCTATCACTCGTCTCCATGAAGAAAGTCTCGATCAGTAATGTAACACAGTGAAAGAATGGTGATTGTCTAACAAGAAGGTTCGGTTATGGCAGAGTAAAACGAACAAAGAATAGTCGTAAAGAAACTAGAGAGAGAACTCCTTACCTTGATTAATGAAGAACCGCCCCACAACAGATTCGGCTAAGGCTTTGAACCGAAATATGTGTTCCACGATGAGAGGAGAAAAGAAAGAGTTAGACAACAATTTGGAGAAACAGGAATGACACATTCGGCTATGTGAAAACAGAAGGGAAAAGGAAAAAAAAATAAGAAAGACTTATCATTACCTTAGATCGAAGAGAAGTCGACTGCAAAGAGATTCGGCCCTTGCAGCAAGACCCCAGAACTCTTGATTCGGCTAAAGCAACAAAAGCGAAACACCAATTCAGATTGGGAAAAAAATAGAGGTTCGGTTTAATGGAGAAAAAGTAGAGAAGTAAAGAAGGAGAATTAAGGTTCGGCTATGTGGGAAAACAAATAGTAAGAAATGGAAAAGAGAGATTCAACTATAGGCAAAAGAAATGAGAAGCCGATTTAAAAGATGAAAAGAGGAACACCGTTGATGAAGAAAAGAGTAGCAAGAAAACTGAAAGAGAATAGGGAGTTTCGGCTATGTGCTAATGGTGTAGAAAAAGGTGCAAAAAGGAGAATGATGGGAAGTGAGTTTCGGCTAGAAGAAAGAAATAATGAAGAAGGAAAGAAGAGTAAGGTTTTCAGCCAATTGGTACGTGTGAAAGTAACCCAAAATGCACTAAGCAACCAGCACACAATTTGTACAAAAACGCAGAGAGATGAACAAGAAAAACCCAAGGAAAATTCGGCACACAAGCTTCTCCCTTGACCGAATATGCTACCTAACACCCCCTTGCTGAATTTTCACCTCCCCCTTAGTTCCCATTTTCGGCCAACTATCACCACATTCCCAAATCCCCTTGATTTACTCCTTGATTTACTCCCCCTTTCACTCCCCATTACCCATTCAAATTATTTGACCAAGTCTCCCCTCTCTCCTACAGAGTTTGATCTTCACTCAGCCACCTCCCTTACCTGAGCACAAAAAATAAAGCCCCTTGTTGCAGCAGATGGGATTCGAACACTCTCCCCCCTTCCATGCTCCCTTGTGACGCCAACCACTAGGCCACCTTGCTACTTGTGACATCCAGATACAAACAATTATTCTTAAGTCCTGCCTTCACTAACTCTCCTCACTAAAGTGCCCAAAACCAAAATTTTTGCCAGGACCTGGGCTCGAACCTGAGCCTCCCCAGGACCCTCAAACACACCCAAACAACAAGCTTAGCTAGCCAACACATAGAATAAAGTAAAATGCCGAACCCCTAATTTTAGGATGTTACATTGAACATCGAAGTGTCCCCTCCGAAAGGCCTAGAGTTTCGCACATCACAGTTTGCATTCAACATCCTCATATGGCGATGTATTAACGGACTTTTATTTTCATATTCATCAACCAATGCCTCTAATTCACCATTTCTACTTTAATACTCGAACACTGTAGTGTCCCATCCGCAAGGCTCAGAGCTTCGCACATCACGGGTTGCATCAACAACACCATATGATGATATATAAAATCACATTTTCCCAATCTGAACTTAATCTAACCGATGATATTTTCGATCTGTACACCGTAATATATATAAACACGCATCATATGCAATTCATAAACATCTTATTATGGAGTATGCTACTTTTCAAGTATAAAGTCATAACCATTTCATACATACTAACACACTTACGAATACTCATAAACCTAGTTATCCATGCATAACAAGTATTCACAACCATTAGAGATCATACATAATTTCAAAAATTGAGTACAAAATCTCACCTTGCTTTCTTATCCTTGAAAGCTTAGCTTGTCCAAACGCCATGGCCTCCTTTGTCCTGACAGGTAAGCATGACAATCATTTATCGGTTACCCTAAAAGTGGTTAACCTTTAAAACCCAAAATCCATAATTATTCAAAAGCTTTTAAGAGTTCTTACTCTACTTCTCTCTTCAATCATCAAGTACAGAAAGGTAAGGAAACTTACAAGTTCCTCAATTTCTCTACTAGGAGACTTTAATTCACACGACTGCTACGACATGCAGAGCTTATTTAGCTATATCCTATTCTTCTTTAGAGCGGCTGAAGAAGATGATGCTATAGAGAGGAAAATTTTAAAACAGAACTTAGAAGAATTTTATTTCTCAGACACACATATATATATACTCTGTTGCTACGTTCTCCACAGACCAATATCACAACTCAATCCTAATCTTTTGTCTCTTACTATGGAACCAGCCGATTCCAGTCTAACTAAAATATGATTGAAATTTAATAATTCCCAACCAGCCACTTAAGTTTCTAAATATTTCATTAGAGCTCACAAATTTCTATTTATGTACAATTGGCTCCCCAACTCTTCTTTGAGTGTAGGTCCTTAAGAGATCCGGATGTGACAAATTTTATTCTTTCAAATATTTATATATTAACTCTTTTAGAGCTTTCAAATATTTTTTTACCACAAAAATATTTTTTTTGTTGAAAATGCTTTTCACCTACACCAAACCAATAATAATAAAGGATAAAAGAGTGTTTGCTTCACACAATATAAACAACTTAAGAATTTTTTTAAATTATAAATTATATTACTGCATCATCAATTAAAATGATCTTCCATCTCTCATAAAAGAATCATAACTTTAATACTTTAATTCTTTTTGTAGATACTTCTAACTTATTAATACTAACCATATCCATTTTTTGTCCAATTTTTTACAGGTGATTTTTCTTAGATGCTACTTGATTGAAATGTCTAACTATTGAATGCTATTTATAGAGCTAAACTTAAATTTTAATTGATATATAACTAGCACTAATTAAGTGATAATTAATTTAAAACAATCTCTATTTTATGCTTACACATTTTATGCTTCAACTACTTTTCAAGTTATAACTCCATTTGACTTCAATAAAATAAAACTACCACAAATTTTTAATAGAACTACCATAAGTATACAATTTTATAATTAATTGTGGGGTGTGCCTCACATTTATCAGAAACTTTGCAGGCACTTAAGACAACAATCAACGAACAGACGAAAAAGGGCCAAAGCAAGTTCGGCGTCGTGACGAGCAGGTAAGGCTCGACGGGACAACATGATTTAAACCGTATGAAAATGTGACATCGACGTTGTGACGAGGAGAGCCATCATGCCACGACGTGTTCTCCTATTTGGCATTCGCGTTTTAGACTTCAAGCAGGATTACTTCTCCCAACTGGACTCGGATTATTCAAGGGATATTTTACTATGATTAGAAATCTAATTTAAGCCTACTTAAAGGGGCCATTGTATCCCTCATTTGACACACCAATCATCAAGGGCTTTTTTTGAGGGTGACAAGATGTAGTCGCATATGAGTTTTTGTGAAAGTTTATGGTAACTATGTAGAGAATTTTTTTTCCAAAGTTAGGAATTTTTTTGGGGGTTTTGGATTGTACGTTTAGTACTTTTAGGTTTATTTTCTCCATATTATATCATTGTTTGTTTACTCATTTAGTGAAAAACTGATACCTTATTTACTTGTTTTTTTTCCCTCTTTGAGGGTTTTCCACATAAAATATTTGTGTTTGTTCCTCTCCACTTCTACTATATCATTGTTTATACGAGTTGACCCCTAAAAATTGGTATTAGAGGCAAGATTTGGCTTTCGCATATCAACTCGTTCGATGACACAACAATAATTTTGGATATCGAGATGTTCAACGGATCACAAATTTTAGTTTTTGGCAGTTTTGAATAATTACGGAGGTAGTTGATGCCACTAGGGACAAGGGTGATAATTCATTATTCTCCACATATAATCCCGTTGAACATGGAATCGTGTTAGACATCAGACATGTTCTTTATTTAGATAAGAATCTAATCCCCTTTTGTTCTTTAGGACACAAATGGTTCACAGAGTGTTTGAGGCAAGGTTGGTCGCAAAGGGTTATAGTCAAGTGGAGAGAGTTTATGCTTTCTCTCCTGTTCAGGTATTACTGGCCCTTGTTGCATTATACAACTTCGAAGACTAAGAGTCTTTCAGTTCCACAGTTCTAACATGGTTTTGACTTGGTTCACATTTTGCAAAATTCGAGTTTGGCTCATGACGAGGCATGGAAAAGGAGATTTGTGGGATGTGGGTCACATTTATCGAAAAGTTTGCAAAGACAACAATCAACGAACATGTAACATCCCAAAATTGGGCCTAGTAGAATTGGACCTATTGGGCCCATTAGACCTTGAGCGTAGAAGCATCTTAAAATTCATGGGAATTTGAGAACGGCATTCTTTCAAGTTGGACTTATTAGGAAGGTGATTTTGGAGAGTTACGAGGTTTCTAGGAAGTTCCGAGTTCAAGTTAAGTTATAGGAAAAATTTTGTGTTTAAGCACTTTAAGGAGAGATAGTAAGTGGCATCAAGGCTTCTGGAAATAAGAGAGTAATTTGCTTGCATAAATGAGCAATTGGTAAAGAGGATATGATGCCACATGAAGGACTTTAAGGGAAGAGGTTCAAATCCCACCAAGTGCAAATATTTTGAATTAAATTTTTGTACTAATAAGGTAAGTGTCGGCCATGGCTTTAATATGGTATGGAAGACTTTTTATTTTTGGCAAGATGGCTAAGGAGAATAGGAAAGAATGAAGATGAGGAAAGAAATCAAGAAAAAGGGGAAAGTAAGGGGAACAAGTGGCCATTTTCAAGGGAAATGTTATGGAAAGTGTGGGTGGCTAATTTTGACCATTATTGTCATGTATGTGGACGGTTTTGTGTGTTAGGAGGGATAGCCGAATTTTGCTTGGTGTTTTGGTAAAGTTTTAGTATTGTTTTGGCCAAGATTTCCTTTATGCAACTTTTGTGACATTTTTCTCTTCTCTCCAAATTTCCTTCTTGCCGAATCTTCAACTTTGAGTGTGCATATTCTCTTCTTTTCTTTTCTTCTTGTTGCCGAATGTACACCAACCATTGAGACCAAAATTTGTTCTTTCATCTTTCTTGAAAACCAAGCTAGTCAAACATCTTTCTTCTTATTTCTTTTATTTTCACGAAATCCTTCAAGCATCTCTTTTGTCCTAATTCTTTTTCACCATAGCCGAATATCAACATACAATTTCCTCCATAACCGAACTTTCATCTTTTCTCTATTTCTTCTTCTCATCCATATTAACATTTATTTCTTGATCAATCGGTAAGTATTCTTCTCAATATTTTATTTTCTTTCTCTTAATGACCGAATTTATACTTTGGTTTGGGATGGTCATTTTGATCGTGACCATCACCTTACTTTCTTTCATTCGAGATCATTTTCTTCTTCGTAGTGATATAGTGGAAGGCTGAAACTTGATTCTCTCGAAGACATCATATAATCGCAAGGAATCAGTCCTAAAAATCATTAAGGTAAGGGGTTCATTTTCGGATTTTTTGTTATATCTTTATTTGGCTATGTTGCAAATCGGATTGAAGTTCGACTAATCGATGATGTTTTAGGGATGAAATCACTCGATATATTCTATTTTCTAATCCTTCGGATATAGTGGTAAGTGATTCAAGTGTAAGCAATGCGTTGAGTGTGAATCTTTTGGAAATCCGAGGCTAACTTTTGGTTGGTATTGTTCTAGGATCAACGGAGAGTGGTTCTTTAGGAAATAAAAATAAGGTGTGTAATCCCGTACCCTTCCGAATACATGTTTGAAATGGTGTGTGCTCTCACATATCTCTGATTGTTTGCATGAAATGTTCTGTGATTTGGTCGTAATACCAAAGAAAACTGGAAACTGGCTTCCGTGATCACTCGGGCGTGCGTAGGTTCATAGTGGTAACTATATTTTTGCAATGAAATAGTTTTGGTCAGCAGCAGTGATGTGATTTCGAAAAATCATGAAAAATAGGAGAAAGGGAATTAGAAAGTGAATAAGATATCAAATTAAATCTTACTGTGTCTATTTTGATATGGAAGAAACGAAGAAGGAAAAGGAATTTTATATTCTGAGATATCTTAATTTTAGTGAGACTGGTTCTGATGGACATCATGGTTCCCTGTTCTGTCTTGGAAAAATCGTAATAAATTGTAAAAAGTAAATTAAGAGTTATAATTAATATGTATAGATTCCTTATTGAACCTATTTTTAATATAAACAAGTGGGAGCAGCATATGAAAACCGTACAATAAGATATTTGAAATTAAGATAAGAGAGTTCAGAATCATTGGACAGTGAAACAAGGGAAAATTTAAGGAATAAACTGTACTAAATGGTTAAGTCAAAAATTCTGGAAAAATTATCGTAAGAAGATATATGAGTATAGTTTCAAGGAAAATTTACGGATCTAAATTTCGAGTTTCCTAATCCGAGTTATAGTCAGTTTAGTCAGTATGACACAGATGGACAGTTTCAATTTTTATGCCCCAAATTAGTAGTTAAGTCTGGGTTGCGAAATTACCATAATACCCTTAGAGGGTAAATTACCGAAAAACCCCTGGGTTGCGAGATTACCAAATTACCCTTAGTGGGTAAAATTACCAAATTACGAAAATGCCCTTATGGGCCGAATTACGAAAATGTCCCTATGGACCGATTTACCGAAAATGCCCCTATGGGCCGAATTACGGAAATGCCCTAAAGGGCCAATTTGTTATATTGCCTTAATGGGTCAATTGTTTATATTGACTTAATGGGTCGAATTGTTATATTGCCTTAATGGGTTGATTTGTTATACTGCCTTAACGGGCCGATTTGTTATATTGCCTTAATGGGCCGAATTGTTATATTGCCTTAATGGGCTGATTTGTTATATTGCCTTAACAGGCCGATTTGATATATTGCCTTAACGGGCCGATTTGATATATTTCCTTAACAGGCCGATCTGATATATTGCTAAATGGGCCGATCTGATATATGGCTTAATGGGCCGATTTGATATAATGCCCTAATGGGCCGATTTTGTAAAGTGTTAATGGGCCAAATTGTTTGTGATAAATCTCTGAGTTATTAATTTTCGTGGTTATATTGTAAATATCATGATTTACGATGTATGTTGCATTAACATAAGTTGCATGGGATTGGGATATTGATGATCGGGGAAGTGAAATTTGGTGGCTCTGCCACATATTCTGGTGACTCTGTCACATTTTGTCTGGTGGCTAAGCCACGTATATTCTGTTATTCTGGTGGCTTGTCCACAATTCGAATTTGATATAAATGGCTAAATGCCTGCGATTGGTGTGTTGGCGGGGTGGGTTGACAAAAGATCCCCACAGGTGTGTTGGTTGGTACGGGTGGTGTGTAGCGGATGGATTATTAGGTTGGTTTGGGTTTGCATACATTCATACATTGCACATATATAAATATATTCTGTTTTGTAAATGGGCTTCGATCCAAGTGCATGTTAAATGGGCTTAAGCCCAAGATGATTGCTATATGGGTTCCGCCCAAGTGGATGACTGTAAGGGATTTCACATTTGAGTTCTTGTAACTCACCCCCTTTTATTAACCCTTGTAGGTAATGCTCATGACGAGGACTTGGGCCCATGGATGACTCGATGGAGGCCATACTTAAAATGGTGTTATTGAATTTTAAATTTCTATTTCTGTTTATTTTATTATTTTGCTATTTTGGTTTAAGTTGTAATAAGGCCTCTGGAGTATTTTATTATCGCTTTATGGTTGATATACTTATTATTTTGCTTAAATTGTTTAAAACGAGAATTTTTCTAAAACTTAAATAAAGGTTTTCTAAAATCAATTAACAAATGGATTTCATAATAAACTTTATAAATATTTTAACACGGAAGTTATTTTCTCGAACTATCAAACAATATTTTCAAAAGTCACGGTTTAAGTTCACTACCTTGATTGTTGACTCATCAATCAATCTTTCAAAAATACTTGTATTTTATCTACGTTTCCGCAACGATTTCAAAATGCTTCTACAACTCTATTTCTAAACATCACATTTTTGTAAATTGTTCATTTCAAATATGCTTTCGCTACTAAAAGGGTTTTTAAAGATTATTATGTTTTCAAGTAGTTAACAATTGCTTAAGTGATTTTGGTTTTAACAAAGAGGCTGTATTTCTCAAGCAAGTTTTTAATAATCGCAAAGATGGTTTTTACTTCCATGTGACACACTAGATTCGGGCCTAACTTCTAGGCCGGGTTTGGGGTGCTACAGAACAGCTGAAGAAAGGCCAAAATAGGCCCAATGTCGTGACGAGAAGGTAGGGCTCGTTGGGATGACACGATGTAAACCCTAGCCAAATGCAGTATTGACGTTGTGACGAGGAGAGTCAGCACATCAGGACGTGTTCTCCTATTTGGCAACCACGTTTTAGACTTCAAGCAAGACTGTTTCTCCCAATTGGACTCTAATTATTCCAGGGATATTGTAGTATGATTAGTACTCTAATCTAAGCCTATTGTCATTGTATCCATGTTTTGACACGCTAATCAACAATGACTTTTCTTGATGGCGACAAGATGTAGTCAAATATGAGTTTTGGTGAGAATTTCGTGGTAACTATGGAGTGAATTTTGTTCTCGAGTTAGGACTTTATTTTTGGGGTTTGGAATTGTACGTTTAGTACTTCTAGGTTTATTTTCTCCATTTGTACTCTCGTTTGTTTACTCATTTAGTGAAAAGTCAAAACATCATTTGCTCGTGGTTTTTCCCTCTTTGAGGGTTTTCCACGTAAAATAGTTATGTTTGTTCCTCTCCACTTTTATAATCTCGTTTTTTATACAAGTCGATTCCCAACACTAGTAAATTAAAGTTTTTTCCAAACTCGTGTTTATATATATTATAGATAGATTATAGATGTATTATATAATAGATTAATTGTAAAAAATGATTTTAGCATGATCTAATTATTATAATATTTATACATAAAAATATATTTATTTAAATAAAAATAATTATAAAAACTTGGATTTGATTATTTTTAATTTATCTAATTATATTCAATGATTTTATAAATTTGAAATTTCTATTAATTCGTTAATAATATATGATGTCATCTTGTAAATAGTAATTTTACAAAATATATAATAATATTTATTAATTTCACATTAATATACTATTGTATTAAACAATAGTTATTTAATATTAATCATTGTTATTATCACATAATAATTATTATACTAATAAAATATTTTTAATGACAATTTAGTAATATAATGAATAAAAAAAGTATTCTCATTAATTCAATTTTTTTTCAAATATTTGTACTTGTATATAATAAAAAAAAGAGTCTAAAACATGATACTAATTTTTTTTTTCTCCAATAATATTACAGAGTGGGAGAGACCACGTCAAAAAAAATGTAGGAAGTTGATGTTCTCAAATTTCTCCGCAATGACATCCTTTATATGTACCATCTCATTTTTAAAATTATCTAAAGATGAAATTTTGTATTATCTCCTTTATTTGTCTTTTGGTGTCCGACCATGTCAACTTAGATTTTAATCAATTAAAAATACTGCCTTGCTGATGTCAATCATATCAAAGCTTTCATTGCATGGAAAAAAGAATTCCAACAACGGATAGAACAAGGCAAAAAAGTTTATAAAATTTAGAACTAATTTAGTTGATTTATGTGAAAGGTAAATTTAAAATTCAAGTCTATTGGAGGTGTGAACTATGACCTAGTCGATTAAGAATGATGATAAACAGAAAATAAATTTAAAAATGAAATCAATTAGAATTTGGATCAATGGAAGATGCCAGATTAGTTGAACCAACTAATTGTTTAACCCTAATTTGAATCGTTAAACTACAAATATTTTTATATATTTATTCAGTTATTGTTCTTGAAGCAATTAAATCTCCATCAGCTTGTTTCTAACAATCTATGATTTGCGTATTTGTGTAAAATGTTAGTAAAAACAATAATTTTCTTGACGGATTCTAGCAAAATTATAATATATAATATGAACTCTATCATTGAGCTACTGGCTCAGTCTTCAAGCTGCTCCTCATGCTGGTACTAATGACTTCATCTCAAATGCTGATAACATCTGATCTTATGTCTTTGGCCAAGTCTAGAATGTTAATCACCCATTTAAATTATGATAAGCCAATTGTTATATATAGGTGATGTATGTTTTTACTAGGCCAACTTAGAGAACTATGTTTAATTTATATCCTCAATATATGTAATGATTGATCCAATATTAAGGTATGGACAAAGACTAAGATTTTTCCCTTTTTTTTTTTTTTTTTTTCTCAATGGAGATGCTTTTTTCCAATACTTGACTTAGTAGAATTCAAGTAAAAAAGAAAAAGAAACAACGTTTTATTGTGGTAGTTAATGAGCGAAGCATAGGAAGAGTTAACATGGTATTTGATTCTTAAAAATTATGATAACCTTTTTGCTTCATGTCAAAACTCAAACTAGCTTCCATCTAACTTTCATCACACGTTATTTGGATTAAAAAGAAAAACATCAATCACACGTAATATTTTTTTATATTTAAAAAACTAGCTTCCTCAATCACACGTTTTGCTTCATGTCAAAACTTAAACTTGATTCCAAGTGTAATTAAATTACTTGCACGAAGAAAAAAAATTGCAAAATTATCTCCTTATCCTAACATTTTTTTATTTTAAGTTTCAATATAAAATTTCTGAGTTAACAACTTATTTCATAAGTGAAGCATAGGCCGGTTAAAGTGCTGAGGTCCATTTGAAGAAAAAAAATTGTTAGCAAGTTCAAACCTTACCAACAATTTAGTTGAGATTTATACATTAGAATTTGTAGGTAATGCATGTAAGTTAGAACGACAATAAAATAAGACATCAAAGGAAATTGAACTTAATGGGCTTTATCATTAGATGCATAATAGTTTTAATAAGAACAGAAAAGAAATTCATGTGATTAATATCAACTAGATAATGGCATAATTATAGGGATGTTTGATGAATTTCTAATTAATTCGTTTTATTTGGAGTGTATTTTCTTTTTTTCAATAGTGGATATGGAGAGATTATGGTAATTTCTTGTCTCATCTAGACTCGCTCCAGTATATGAAATTATCATTTTATCTTTGTATATATAGATTATTAAATGGGTAATAATATAATAACGTGATATAGAAAATATCTGTATATTTTATGTTTAAATATTTTTTTGAAGAATTATGTCTGAATATTTACCTGACTTTAAAAAGAATGAAAATATTAAAGATGAGTAGCAAAAATTAAATTGAAGCAAAGCGGGGTGGGGTGGAGATGGATGCATCCAACATTCAAAGAGGTGATAGTGGTTTTTAAGATTATACATCCATAATGGAGAAGGATGAGTGGTGGAGCAGAGCATGCCAACTGCGAAGCAGAGGTGGATTTAATAATATCCACTCCTGCCTCGCTCCATTGTCATCCCTACATATTTATGATACGAATGAAATATTAACATAATAAATCTATAAAAAAAATATGAATATTAAATGTTGCTTTGGTTGAAATTGTAGAGTTGAGGAAAAGAAGATTTTAAGATCTTAAGTCCAAATCCTATTATGTCATTGTATTTTTCTAAATTGTATGTAAAAAAATAAAAATACCTTTAAATTTATATTTGTTTATTTTATAAAAATATTAGGCTTATGATAATTTCACAATTGAATTGGAATCCGATTGAGAGTAACACCAACTTAGTCAAAACTTTAAATAATACTATAGATATAGATTTGTTATGACATGGTATGGTTCATTAAGTCCATTGAGACTATTTTAATTCTATCAAATTTCTCTAACGTAATTGACGCCTCACCAACCTTTGATTAAGGGTGATATCGATTTAGTTCAGTCAAGATTTTTGGACTTTTTAAACTATCCAACATAATTTATTCAGTTATCAAGTTTTCCTTATTAATATATGGATAATTTCACAATTGAATTGGAATCCAATTGAGAATGGCATCAACCCAATCAAACCTTTAAATAATATTATAGATACGAATTTGTTATGACATGGTAGGGTTCACTAAGCCAATGAGGCTAATTTAATTCTATCAAACTTCTCTAACACAATTGATGCCTCACCAGCTTTTAAATAAGGGTGATACCAGTTGAACCGGGATAAATTATCAAGTGCTCGGTAGACTTATCCTCTCGGCCTATTTACCTATATTACTTCCTAGGGTTGTCAATCCTAGGGTTTAAGTAGAACAATTTAAGCCAACTAATTCTACGAGAAACCCTCGTTATCGAAACCATTTTTTTCATTGGAAAAATGGGGTCGACTTTAAATACGAAAATGGAGTCGCCACCAATCCTTTTTTTGAGGTGTGTAACACCCCAAACCCGGCCTAGAAGTTAGGCCCGAATCTGGCGTGTCACATGGAAGTGTTTTTCGAAACCATATTTCTTTTTGTTAAAACTTGTTTGAGAGTCAAAGCCTCTTTGTTAAAACTCAAAACACTTAAGCAATTGTTATCCACTTGAAAACGTAATTACTTTTAAAACCTTATCTGTTGCGGAAGCATATTTACAATAAACAATTTACGAAAATGTGATGTTTAAAAATTGAGCTGCAGAAGCATTTTGAAAATGTTGCGGAAACATAGTGTTTTGAAGACAGTTATCGTTTTGGAAATCGTATTCCACTTCTAGCAGTTAAAAAAAGCATCATAAATAAATATCACAAATAATAAGTTAAAACTAGAGAGGCCTTATTACAACCCAAATCAAAATACTAAAAGTAAATAATCAAAACAGCAAGCATAAGTAGTGTGTGGTCTTCTCCGAGTCCTCGCACTCACGATCCGTCTAAGGTAGTGGGATTGCTGCATGATTAAAAGCGGGGTGAGTTTGCGAAACTTCGGTGTGTAATCCCCTTACGAGTAGTAATCGTTATACAAAAGCAGAAACCAAAGCGATGCAGGGCCAAAGCCCTCTTAATAAGAATGCAGTCCGTTTAGAGCATACGTGGGCCATAGCCCACTACCATATCATTTGGGTCACAGCCCATACAGAATCAATTGGGCCTAGCCCAAACCAATAACAGAACAAGTGGGCCTAAGCCCAGTACAGTGACAGATCTCATACACAAGTATGCAACAGTATGAGCATGCATCCCACCCCAATCCAGCCAACACACCACCCATACCAACCCTACACTTACGTGGGGATAAAATCGACCCACCCAGCCAACACACCAAGCTTAGCACCGGTTGCGACACTAAGTCAACAGAACGGCTCGGTGCCATGAACAGAACAGCTCGGTTTCGTGGATAGAACGGCTCGGCGCCGTGGACAGAACGGCTAAAAGCCATAAATATCGCAGCAACGCAGCCAGATAATAGAACAGCTAAAAGCCATAATCAGAATGGTTATAAACCATAATCAGGATGGCACAGAGCCATAATCAGGATAGCACAAAGCTATCGGTGACTGTAATAAGTTTGGCTCATAGCCATCAGTGACGGTAATATAATCGGCACATAGCCACGGGTAATTATGATCGACACAGAGTCATCAATATATATGTTAGGCACATAGCCACGGGTAAATACGGTTGGCACAAAGCCATAATCAAGATGGCACAGAGCCATATTTAGGTTGGCACAGAGCCATAAATATCGCAGAAAGGCTGAAAGCCTTGTATAGAACGGCAATGGGCCGTACACTTCCTCCGTATCAATGTCCCAACCCCATGCAATATGTCGTGTATGTCATGCTCAATCATTACATGTGTATGCAAAATGGCCATGCTCAGTAACAATCATTTAAACATGTAATAAAAGCATATCAGTCATACAACCACCATCAAGTCAGTTAAAACACAGTCATACAATTCCCAGTCAACTCAGTCCAATTCATAATCTAAGTCAGTCATTTACCCACAAGGGCAAAAAAGTCATTCTACCCTATAAGGGTATTTTTGGTCATTTTACTCTATAAGAGTATTTCGGTAATTTTACAAATCAATGGTATTTCGGTAATTTTACAAATTAGAGGTATTTAGGTAATTTTACAAATCAGGGGTATTTTGGTAATTTTACAAATCAGGGGTATTTCGATAATTTTACAAATCAGGGGTATTTCGGTAATTTTACAAATCAAGGGTATTTCGATAATTTTACAAATCGGGGGTGTTCCGGTAATTTTGCAAATCAGGGGTACTTTGGTAATTTCGCAAACTGAGGGTATTTTGGTAATTTTGCAAATCGGGGGTATTTTGGTAATTTTGCAAATCGAGGGTATTTCAGTAATTTTGCAAATTAGGGCTGCTTTGGTAATTTCGCAAACTGAGGGTATTTTGGTAATTTTACAATCCAAGGTATTCTAAATAGAGATAACGATGCGAATGGGCCTAGGGCCCATTCACAGCCCAAATGGGCCCACACGCTCATGTGGCCCATTTAGCCCAAATCTAGCCACAGATATGAGATTCACATAGTCCAGTCCAGTATTTACTACACAATTATACAACTTATCTGATTGGGCCCACGGGCCCATTGGCCCCACATGGCCCCTTTCGACCTATCGTGGCCCAAACGGCCTAAACCCATAAGAACACTCATGATGGCCTCAACTGTCGCGTCGAAGCTCCTACACATGCGCTCCCACGCTCGTGTGGCTGCCATCTCCATGTGACTGGCATTTCGGCATTTGCCGCTCTACAGCTAGAGTAGTACGAAATATACACCTGATAAGAATCTGGAGTTAATCCGCACTCCGACCACTCCTATGCCCAAACGCCAACCATGGTATGCTTACTCTCCTTATAGATCGCTCTATTTAAAGCCAGCTTCTCGCCTACTCTCATGCTAGCTTCCCGATGTGGGATCCCTCCATCAATCTTCCAAAACTGTCCCAAATTAGCAAAATAGTCACATTTCGCATGCAAGGGGTTTCAAACTCAGGCTCCCCTGTAACTTAATCCACGCTGCTAGCCACCTTACCAATTAGCTCCTTGTGTAACAAAACAAGCACAACTAAATATAAGTCTATGGGCCAAAGTCTAAGTTCATTTAAAGGGAAATCAAAATGAATCGCAAGCGCCAAGACTTGAACCCATGCTCCCTTGCAACCCTAATGACGCCTTGCCACTAGACCACTCACTTCCTTGTGTCATTTTTTTCCCACAATTTATTCTTAAAGCCTACTTACATACTCCCAGGGTTTTATTCACCTAAAACAAAAATTTTTCCTAAAGCCCAGGTTTGAACCTGGGACTTCATGGAAGCCCCCTAACCTTCCGAATTCACTCAACTAATAGGTCCAACTTGCATTAGTGTCGTTTTCTTGTTCTCAAAAATTTCAAATGCTCCCCATGCCCAAGGCCCAATAGGCCCAATTCTACTAGGCCCAAATTCAGGGCATTACAAGGTGTGATCGGATCACCTTGAGATTGATCATTAAAACACTTTGATTTATTAAAACGATGATTTTGGCCTACAAAATTTGAGAAAACGGGTTCGGGAGTCGGTTACGCACGAGGAAGGATTAGCATCATCATAACGCCCAAAATTGGTATCGAATTGATTGATTAACGTCTTAATGTCAAAAATTTGAAAAGATTTTAAAATACGATCCTCTTTGTTTAAAGAAAAACTTGAATAAATTAAATTGGATGCTGAGACTCACTTATTTCGAAGAAGTAAAATGTCATGCCCAGTGAGTTAGGATACGACATTTCTAATCCTCGAAATTAAGCTTGTCTTTTGACTTTTAAAACTAGTTCATTTAAATTCAAAAAGGATATTCGGTCATTTGGGTCAAATGAAAAATCGGAACCCAGTAAGTTAGGGCACAATTTCTCAAAATTCCAAATACAGAATATTACATTTGTTTTTTAGAAATCCTTACCTCAAGATAACAAAATGTCACATCCAGTGAGTTAGGACACAACATTTTTGAACTCCCGAGAATAAGTTTTTATTTAACTTATGCTTTGATTTTAAAAATGATTGGTTCTTTAGACTCGATGAGAAAAATCAAAACCCAGTAAGTTAGGGTACGATTTCTTTCGAATCTTAGAACGCGGAGTATTTGCTTATTTCAAAACAAAAATTTTAATGCATCGGATAAAATGTAATATGATCGTAGTAAAATGGAAAATAAATTACAGTGCCGATATGCATAATAGAATAAAAATGAGTGCGATAATACAAATAATAATAAGGCAAAAATAAAATAAAACTTAAAACAAACAACCTATATAAAATAATAGGTAAAAGTAAAAAAATAATAATTAATAAATAAACAAATAAATAAAAAAAATAATAATAATAATAATAATAATAATAATAATAATAATAATAATAGTAAAAGCTAATAGTAAATTAATAAATAAATACTATATACAATAGTTTAAAGATAATAAAATAATAATAATAACAATAATACAATAATAATAAATTATAATGAAAATACATTAATAAATGAATAATAATAGTAAAAATAAATAAATAAGAGTAATAATAATAATCCTAATAATAATGATAATAGTAGTGAAAATAATAAAATGAATAATAATCATAATGAAAATAATAATAATAATAATCATAATAATAATAAATATAATAATAATAATAGTAACAACAACAACAACAACAACAACAACAACAATAATAATAATAATAATAATAATAATAATAATATTGGTAATTATAATTATAATAATTATGATTAATTAATTTTATAAGAAAAATAACTAAAAGGACTAATTTGAACTAAAAACAGAAATTTAGGGGAAAATCCGAAATAAATAAAAGAGAAAGGATCACATTGAACGCGCGAATAACAAGGAGGGACCAATAGGGAAATTAACCCCCGCCCTCCAAAACATCGTCATTCGAATAAGGTCCCAATTGAAATTGCAATAAAATTATGGGGCCAAATTAGAAAACAAAAAAGACTCGATTATAAAGTAATAAAAAAGCGGAAGGGCTAAAAGTGCAATTAGTCCTTCCGTTAAAAAACACACGGATCCTAGGCCTGTAGCGGGTTGGATTCGGGTCTGAGGGCTAAACAACGCCGTTTTGGCGCTGATGGCCCTGGTGCAAAACGACACCGTTTCAATGCCTTATAAAAGCCACTTTTTTAAAAAAAAAACTTTCATTTCTCTTTTCTTTTCTTTTTTTAAAAAATGAAATGCTCTCTCCCCTCTCTCTCAAGCTCTCCAATTTCTGGCCACAAGTCCTGTCATCGGCCGCCGCCGTCCGCTGCCGTCTGCGTCGTCGTGCACGACGGTCGGAGCTCGAAAAAAAGGTAAGTTTTTTATTTTTTATACTATATTAATATTGAATGTATATTTAAAAAAAGAAAAAAAAAACTTTATATCTATATGGAAACATATTCGAAAAGTAAAAAAAAGAAAGAAAAATAAAGAAAAGAAAAAAACCTTTGGTATCTACCCTTGTAACTTTTCGTATTGATTTTCTATATTCATAAAAATGTAACCCTTACAGATTTGCTTCGGCCTCTCTTTTATAGCCGAAATAAAAAAAAAGAAAAAGAAAATACAGAAAGCCTTCGATTTTTCTGTTATCCATTTCCTCACTTTTTTGCTGCTTTGCTTCTTTTTTTGCAGGTGAAACCGTCGTACGGAAGAAGGCGTTCGTGGGGTGACGTGGAAGGGACTGGAGGCGCACGTCTGGGGGCTGCGGCGCTAGGAGGTTCTAGGGTTTCTGGAACCCTAATCAGATTTTGGGTTATCTGGGCCTGTTCAACATTGGGCCTGGGTTAGATGTAATTTGGGCTTGTATTGGACTGTTAAAATGGACAGTTTATTATTGTTTTGTTTTGGGTTTTTTATTTGGTTTTAATTTGGTTAATTGGGCCCGGGCAAATTGGGCTAACTACAGCTACCCCTCTTTGCTCATTGTCGTGTAACGAAAATAGAGCAAAGACTAAAAAAAAAGGTCAATTTTGCCCGGCCTCGCTGAGTCTTTACTTGTTTTGGTGCCTTTCTTCTTCGAGTAGCTTCGTTCCATCCTACTGTATCTTCAGGGGCATAGGAACTAGCACTTCGATCCCGTTTAAGGAGATTAGACTTGTAGCATCATTCTGCTCCGCCGTAACTTCAGGGAGATAAGATTTGCTATCTTCAGTCTGCTCCGCTGCAACTTCAGAGAGATAAGGTTTGGTTTTGGGAAATTTGACTCGACCTACTGCAACTTCAGAGGAATAGGATTTGTAACTTTAATCTTTTCCACTGCAACTTCAAGGAAATAAGACTTGTTGCTTCAATCTGCTCCACTGCATCTTTAGGAAGATAAGATCCGCCATAATTTGTAGCTTCAATCTATTCCAATGCAATTCCAGGGAAATAAGATCCGCTATCTTCAGTCTGCTCCGCTGCAACTCCAAGGAGATAAGGTCTGGCGGCTTCAATCTGCTCCACTGCAACTTCAGGAAGGTAAGATCCACCGTAATCTGTAGCTTTAATCTGTTCCATTGCAACGCCCGGGAAATAAGATTCGCTATCTTCAGTCTGCTTCACTGCAACTTCAGGGAGATAAGGCTAGTGGCTTCAATTTACTCCACTGCAACTTTAGGAAGATAAGATCTGCCATAATTTGTAGCTTTAATCTATTCCACTGCAATGCCAGGAAAATAAGATTCGCTGTCTTCAGTCTACTCCGCTGCAACTTCAGGGAGATAAGGCTGGTTGCTTCAATTTACTCCACTGTAACTTCAGGAAAATAAGATCCGTCGTAATATGTAGCTTTAATCTGTTCCACTGCAACGCCAGGGAAATAAGATTCGCTGTCTTCAGTCTGCTCCGCTGCAACTTCAGGGAGATAAGGCTTGTAACAGCCCGACTTAGGGGCTAGACGGAATAGTGGTGCGAGACCACAAATCCAAAGTAAAAATATGTGTTTAAATGATTTTACAAGACTTATGAGGTATTTGCATGAATGTGTGAAAATCTCATGAAGAAATTTTATTAATTAGTGAATAAATTGTCCATTAGAACTAAATTGCAAAGAATAGAAAATGTGAGATTCTAGAAGGTTCAAGTATGAAATAGAATTATGAAAATTTCTAGAGGTCCTTATTTAGCAATTAGACCATTATATTTGATGATGGACAAAAATGGACATGGGAAGGAAAAATCTCAAGAAAGGGTCATTAAGGGCATTTTAGTCATTTGGTAATTAAAAGAATTAAAAGGGAAAACAAGGCCAAAAAACATGTCCATCTTCCTCCCTTGGCTGAAAATTTCAAGGAACACCATAGCTAGGGTTTGTTCAACTTCCAAGCTTGATAGTAAGTGCATCCTAGCCCCATTTTTAATGTTTTTCGTATTTTTGAAACCCTCGTAGCTCAATTTAGCTATTTCTATCTATATTTTGAGCTAGGGTTTATGTTCAAAAATTTACCCATGTATGACATGCATGTATTTTGATGTTTGATGTAATATTATGAAAGTTTGATGTGGGATAAACATCTTTTTCTAAGTGATTTTCATGAAAAAAGCATGTAAGGACCAAATTGTAAAAGTTATGAAAATGGTCATACATGAGTGAAATAATAGGAATTGAAAGATGCTATAGTTGAGAATATGATTCGGCTAGGCTTGAAGTATAAGAAAGTTGAATGAAAATCGTTTTACGAGCCTAGGGGCAAAAAGTGTAATTATGCTAAAGTTTAGGGGCAAAATCGTAATTTTGCCAAAATGTGAATTATGAGTCGATTTAGTCAATGTGAGTATTTAACAAGTGAAATTGTTATTATAGATCAAGAAACGTGAAGCCCGGATCGAAACCGAGGAAAGAACAAAATTGAAGACTAAATCGAGCATCGAGACACATTTTGAGATTCGAGGTAAGTTTGTATGAAAATAAAGTTTCATAATGCTTCAATGTTTGAATTTGTTCAATATTATGGGAATGTATGTTATTACTATTAAAATTTAGTGATGAAGTCTCGATAAGAAAATGATGAGAATGAGTTAAATTTAAGTCCCGGATTAAGTTCCGAAATAAAGATGAAATTATGTATTCATATGAGGTGAGAAAGGTCCCGTATAAGACCATGTCTAGGACATGGCTTTGGCACCCAAGAATGATCTCATGTAAGACCATATCTGGGATATGGCTTCGACATCTATATACTATCTCGTATAAGACCATGTCTGGGACATGGCATCGACATTGAGTTATGAGATCCCGTATAAGACCATATCTGGGATATGGCATCGGTATCAAGAGGTGATCCCATATAAGACCATATCCGGGATATGGCATTGGCATCAAAGTTCATACACGATGAAATTAAATATCTTACGATACATTGATTAGTTCATGGTTAAAAGAGTTAAGCATGTTAAATGATAAAGAGTTAAATCCAATTTTTGGATGATCTTGAGTCTCATTCATGATACGAATGATCATGATTGGAATTTATGTTCATGTTAGCATATGTACTAAGCCACGTGATTAAGTGATACATGTAGAATGAGTAAGTACAAGTTATGAAACCATAGTGACATGAGACGGGTAAGAATAAGCATAATTAAGTGCGAGTAAGTACGAGTAAGTATGCTAAATTATTGAGGCTTATATTGCCATTGATTCATGTTATGAATGAGATGTATAAGTTATTATGTTGTTCTAGAGTTTTATGCAAACTTACTAAGCTATATGCTTACCCCTCTCTTTTCCCTTTTCCTTGTAGTTTCGCCAAGTTAGCTCGGGGATCACGGAACGTCGGAGCTCGGAAACACACTATCAATTGCTCTTTTGGTATAGTAAAGTTAATTAAATTTGAGTATGGCATGTATAGGGGTTTGACTATTTTTTGTCATGTCATGTTCAAGGGCCAAAAAGGGTTGGTTATCAATGTTTTGCACTCATTTTGTAAAAGGGTCATGATGAATTGGCCAAAATTGTTAAGTTCATGTTTTAAAGTTAATGAGCATAATGAAATGAATGTTCATGCAAGTTGTCGAGTATGATTGTGGTTGGAATGTTGGATAATTTAAGGATGAATCATAGATTAATGTTGCTATGGTATGCACTATTTTTGAATACATGAGTGAGTTTATGTTTCACAGTGTCTAAAGGCTTGGAAAATAGCCTATAAATGTCCACGGGTAGACACACGGTCGTGTGTGAAGGCCGTGTGTGACACACGGTCAACCCATATAGGTGTGTTGATAGGTTGTGTGTCCCCTGCACTTAATTACGAGAATGTGATTCGTCACACGGGCCATCACATGGGCGTGTGCCTTGTCCATGTGCTAATTAAGATTTGGTGACGTCATAGTCAGAGAGCTCCACGGGCAGGAGACACGGGCATGTCCTAGGGCACACGGGCATGTCCCTTGGACAACACGGGCGTGTGGCCCCTGTCTGGGTAAAAATTTTCAAAGAGCGTTTAAGTTTTCGGTTGAACCCCGAAACCTTTCGGGTGTAAGTTTAAGGCCTCATAGGCCCATAATACGAATGTTATGATCAAGAAAGAAATATTTTAAGTTGAAATGAAATTTTATTACCCGTAATTACATGTTCAAGCAAGGTCAAGCATGGTAATGCCTCGTATCCGGTTTCAGTGTCGGACACGGGTAAGGGGTGTTACAAGGCTGGTGGCTTGAATCTGCTCCACCGCAACTTCAGAGAGATGAGATTTGCCATGG
The DNA here is from genome assembly GCA_025698515.1 of Gossypium sturtianum. NCBI lineage: Eukaryota > Viridiplantae > Streptophyta > Magnoliopsida > Malvales > Malvaceae > Gossypium > Gossypium sturtianum. Next base: position 45,523,744 of record CM046948.1, read on the forward strand.
TGGATTTGATCCGACCTACTGCAACTTCAGAGGTATAGGACTTATGGATTCGTAGCTTTAATCTGCTCCACTGCAACTTCAGGGGAATAAGATTTGCTATCTTGACTTCAATCCATCCCACTACAACTTCAGGGGTATGGGATTTATGGATTCACCGATCTTGTTACACAGTTCTCTAGGGAACATGACCTGTAGAATCAATTCATGGACCTATGCTTATGCATAATGATTAGGATGCAATGATTAGAATGAATCGAGTGCTCCTAACTAGATGTGTTATGGATGATATTTGTATGAATGCGGAATGTTATGAGAATGATCCCTTTTTTAATGTCTAGGTTGTCATTGCTCGTTGTTCTTCAAGGTTGTATCACTGACGTAATATCCTGTCTTCTTGTTCAGCCGATTTTTTTTGACAGAAAGTCCGAAGAAATAGTCACTATTTAGAGTTTCCTTCTCAAATTTTTTCAACCCTTAAGCTTGGTGAGTTCTAAATAATAGTCATGTTTTAGGTTCTCGTACTATTTAGAAGTTTCCAGAGTAATATGCAAAACTCCTTTTGTGAATGTATTATTAGTCCATTAATCGTTACTTCAATACAAAATGCGTGCAAATGATCATAATGATGGACAAAACTGAAATTTATCAGGAACAAAATCTGAAAAGAATAGGTTTAAATATAAAGAAAAAACATTGCTGGAATACAAAATGATGAGGGGAAAAAGAATAGGTGCCCCATATATCGCGGCTTGAGCTTCTCTGTACGAACTTTCTGAATACCATTTTAAGCGCAATATGTGTTTAGGAGATCAAGAGTACTTTGTTGATGCCCCAAGACGTATCATCTCTCCTTCTTCTTAATTCAGGTATAGCAATATCACTGCATGCCCCATCTTTGATCACAATTTGAGCCGCCCTTTTCGGGTTTTCGACTCAAAACCCCTTTGGTCTCAAGACGCCCTTTGCGAATTTTCACCTTGGCCTATCCAATTTTTTATAGAAGGTCTCAAAGCGCCCTTTACGGGTTTTCACTTTGGCCTCTTTTCCTCTTTAAGTATAGTACTTCTTGACTGAATCTGAATTTACAGGATTGGGCAAATTTTTCCCATCCATTTTGGTCAAAATCAGTGCTCCTCCGGAGAAAGCCTTTTTTACCACATAAGGTCCTTCCCAATTTGGCATCCATTTCCCTCTGAAATCTTTTTTTATGGGGAGGATCTTTTTCAATACTAGGTCCCCCTCGTGAAATTCTCTTGAGCGAACCTTTTTTTCATAAGCTCACATCATTCGTTTTTGGTACATCTGACCCTGACGAATAGCCCTTAGCCTCTTTTCCTCAATCAAGTTCAACTGATCGTATCGAGACTGTATCCATTATGCTTCATCTAACTTTAGCTCTGACAAAACTTGAAGGGAAGGTATCTCTATTTCAATGGGTAAAACTGCCTCCATTCCATAAACCAATGAGAAAGGTGTTTTCCCAGTGGAAGTTCTGATAGACATTCGATAAGCATAGAGAGCAAATGGTAACTTCTCGTGCCAATCTTTATAAGTTTCAGCCATTTTCCCCACGATCTTTTTTATGTTTTTATTGGCTGCTTCCACTGCACCATTCATTTTTGGACGATACGGTGATGAATTGTGGTGTATGATTTTGAATTGACTGCAGACCTCTGCTATCGTGCTGTTGTTCAAGTTTAATGCATTGTCAGATATGATCCTCTCAGGCATTCCATATCGACATATGATTTTTTTTTAGGAATCTACTGACTGCCGACTTAGTAACACTGGCATATGAAGCAGCCTTTACCCACTTGGTCAAATAGTCGATGACTACAAAGATGAATCGATGTCCATTTGAAGATTTTGGCGAGATCGGCCCGATGACATCCATGCCCCACATAGAGAAAGGCCATGGGGAAGTCATAACATGCAAACGCGAAGGGGGTACATGAATTTCGTCTCCATAAATTTGGCATTTGTGACATCTCTTAGCATAATTGATGTAGTCTCCCTCCATGCTAGACCAATAGTACCCGAATCTCATAATTTCTCTAGCCATCGTGAAACCATTGGCGTGTGTTTCACAAACACCCTCGTGGACTTCTTCCAGAATTTTCTTAGCTTCAACAGCGTCCACACATCTCAATAGTACCTGATCCTTTCTTCTTTTGGACAGGATCTCCCCGTCTAAGACATAATCACAGGCTAGTCTTCTCAACGTCCTTTTATCATTCTTGGCTGCCTGATCAGGGTATTCACAATTTCTCATGTATAGTAATATATCGTAGTACCAGGGGTGGTCATATCTTTATTCTTCCTCTACGTTTTAACAATGAGCTGGGGCCTCGTAAATACTCATTTGAATGGGTTTTACATCCTCTTGTTTGCTCACTTTGATCATGGAAGCCAAAGTAGCCAAAGCATCTGCCATCTGGTTTTCGTATCGCGGGAGATAATTAAAAGTAATATCATCAAACTCTTCTATTAACCCCAGAACTATCCTTCGATAATTGATCAATTTGGGGTCTCTTGTCTCCCATTCACCCTTCAGTTGGTAGATCACCAGTGCAGAATCTCCATATACTTCCAGCGCTTTAATTTTGCGCTCTATGGCTGCACGGAGTCCCATGATACATGCTTCATACTCTGCCGTGTTATTTGTACAATCAAAATCCAATTTGCTTGTGAATGGATAATGATCTCCATTTCGGGATACCAAAACTGCCCCAATTCCATTACCTACAACATTTGATGCTCCGTCGAAGTTTGATTTCCAAAGTTGATCTTTTGTAGCGTCTTCTTCCGTAGTTGCAACATACATTAGTTCTTCATTGGGGAAGTCAAAGTTCAGAGGCTCATAATCTTCTAGAGCTCAACTGGCCAAAAAATCTGCTACTGCGCTTCCTTTCCCAGCTTTTTGGTTCACATAAACTATGTCAAATTCAGAGAGCAGAATTTGCCATCTAGCCATCCTTCCATTCAAAGCAGTTGACTCCATCATATATTTTAGAGGGTCCAACTTCGAGATTAGCCAGGTCGTATGGTACAGCATGTATTGCCTCAACCTCCGAGTTGTCCAAATCAAGGCACAACATAATTTCTCAATTGGTGAATATCTCCTTTCACACTCAGTGAATTTCTTACTGAGGTAGTATATCGCCATTTCTCTTCTTTCCAAATCATCGTGTTGACCCAACACACATCCCATTGAGTTATTAAACAATGTCAAATACAGGATTAATGGCCTATCTGCGTGATAAATCATAATTTATACACATTTTAATCCCACATTTAGCATACTTTTTGGATTATTTATCCCTTGATTCGTGGAATTTGATGCTCCTAATCCTTTTATTTCATGTTTTATACTTAGGAAAGCATCGGATGATGAAAAGAACACGAAACGGGCTAAAAACAGACCAAATGGGCAAAAGTAAGAAATCAACACTGCCTGGAGGTAGCCACACGGCTGTGCCGACCTTCTGATACTGGCTTCAACTTCTGATGTAGCGACGAAGGCACTGCCCCGGCCGAATGTATCCAAGGCCTTCCCAATAAGCAATTGTAGGAGGGCTTGATATCCATTACTAGGAAGTCCACCTCATAAGTAGTTGGGCCAATCAACAGAGGTATTTCAATTCTTCCCATGACACCCCTTTCTGTGCCATCAAACGCCCTCACTATATTCTGGCATACCTTCATGTGTGAGCTATCCACAGGTAACCTGTTAACTGTGAATAGGGATAATACGTTCAGTGCCAATCCATTGTCGATCAGGACCCCTGGAAATGTGTATCCTTTGCATCTGGTAGTGATGTGCAGAGCTTTAGTGGATCCCATACCCCCTGATGGTATTTCATCATCGTTGAAGAAGATGAAGTTATCGACACTTATGTTATTAACCAGCTGATCCAGTTTATTGACAGAGATATCATTGGCCACGTATGTCTCGTTTAGCACTTTCATCAATGCACTTCGGTGTACCTCTGAATTCAAGAGTAAAGCTAGTATAGATATGCGAGCTGGTTGTTTATGCAACTGTTCCACAACGCTATACTCGTTGTGCTTCAAAAACTTCAGGAATTCCTTGACTTTCTCCTGTCTTATGGGCTCATTAACAAGTGGCTCAGGTCTGACTGCTTTTTCCTTCTTTTGCTCCACCATTATGGTTTTTTCTTTTACAGGTTCCGCTCGGGCATTTATCAAATCATAACACCTTCCACTACGCGTATAAAAACCTACATCTTGATCCTCTTTTGAAGCACAGGCTAAGTTCTCCCTTCCCGAGATTGTCACATTGCAATCATAATTCCAGGGGACCCTTTTGCTATCCTTATAAGAGAAGACCGCTGGTTTTTGGATTATGATTTTTGGTGTTATCTGTACTCCAGTTTCATTGTTTTTAGGTCGCGAAATGATGACCACATGATGATTGGCTTTTGGGACCTTCATTGTTGATTCTGACGCACATATGCTTCCTTCTTATTTAACTCCTTCACAGAACTCTATCTCTTTATTATCCATCAGACCCTACACCAAGGCTTTGAATTCTTCACACTCTTGGATCTTGTGTCCCTCTTCATGATGGAACTCACAGTAGTTCTTCAAGTTTTCACAACTCCCTTCAGAATTTGAATTGCTCACCCCCTTTTTACCATCTCCATCCAGACCCGTCTCAAGGGAGTCTTTACTTGTGCAATATCAGTCTTGATTCTTCTCCCCACCTTTCCATCTATCGCATTTACCCCATTATCAGTGTGATTGGGTAGCGGATTTTTGGCGCTAGGTGCATTATCAAATTTCACAATGCCCATTTTAGTAAGTCTTTCAATGACTTTCTTAAAGGCAGTGCAGTTTTCTATTGAATGCCCCGAAATTCCTGCATGGTAGTCACATTGAGCGTTTGCATTGTACCATTTGGGGTATGGAGGCTGTAATGGTTTCAGGTAAAAAGGGGATACCACGTGTGCGTCAAATAAGTTTTGATACAACTCCCTGTATGTCATTGGGATTGGCGTAAATTAGAGCTTCTCAGTGTTTTACTTTGTGCCGAACTCCTGTCTTGATAAACCTTGTTGACCAGTAGCCACAGTTCTTGGCTGATTTACCGTAATCGATTTTGAGTAACCCTTATTATATGTATTCATGTTGTTCACCTCGTTTTCCTTTTTCCTCGAGGTTGACCTCTTGTTACTCTCTCCTGCATCTATCTTTCCACTCCTTATCGCATTCTCAATCGTTTCGCCGGTCATCACTATGTCTGAAACACTTTTTGTAGCAGTTCCTATCATGTGAGTGATGAACGGGGCTTTTAGGGTATTGATAAAGAGCATCGTAGTTTTTTTCTAAGAGCGGCGGCTGAACTTGTATGGCAATTTCCCTCCATCTTTGTGCATATTGCTTGAAACTCTCACTTGGTTTCTTCTCCATGTTTTGTAAAGTAATTCTATCAGGGGTCATATCCATCACGTGACTATACTGCTTCATGAATGCTTGTGCTAAGTCCCTCCAGGAACCAATCCTAGTACGGCTCAATTGGTTGTACCATTTGGATGCTGCTCCCACCAGATTGTCTTGGAAGTAATGTATTAGCAGTTAGTCGTTGTTAACATACCCGGTCATCCGTATGCAAAACATGGTTATGTTTGCTTCGAGGCAACTGGTCCCATTGTACTTTTCGAATTCTGGCATTTTGAACTTGTGGGGAAGCACTAGATCTGGGACCAAACTCAGATCTTTAGCATCGATTCTATGCTGACTATCAACGTCTTCTATGGCCCTGAATTTTTCCTCCAGCCATTTACATCGGTCCTCTAACTGATTTGGCAGTTCTGTCCTTGCCCTTTCCTTTTCTGGCACTTCATACAGGTCAAGGATAACTGGATTAGTTGGGTTATCCCCTGGGTTAGAACCTGATCCAGCTTGCAAGTTCATCGGTACTGAAACACTATTCTGAAATTGTAACACCCCAAACCCGGCCTAAAAGTTAGGCCCGAGTCCAGAATGTCACATTAAAGGCAAACTTCAAAGCAATTTACTAGTTAACCATTTAAGGGCAAGAAGCCTAAAACAAAAGATTATTTCGAAAACCATATTATCACTTTAATAATTTTATGAAATTTCTTAAGTGGGTAGTTGAAACAATAATAATAAACCCAAAATTCAAAGTCAAATAGGAGTTACATGGCCTTATTACAATCCAATGAAAAAAACAAAGTATTTAAAACAGAATCAATTGAATAAATTAAAACGTTTGATCAGCTTATAGTGTGGCCATCTCCGAGTCCTCTCCCATGTCGAGCTGTCTATTCGGGAATACCTGAAACATTAAATTAAAGGGTGTGAGTTTCGAAACTCAGTGTGTACAACCCTTGGCAATCAATTCTCATACAAATATTCACATTGGGCCTATGCCCTAACAAATCGGTGGTCTTGGGCCTTAGCCCACCATGACCTCATATCACATCATATCGCATCATATACAATAAGATAATGCAAAACCCACCCCAAAAATCCCTCCACTACACACACCATTTCCCTTCCAACCTTATGGCTCCTGTGGGGAATTCTATCTCGACCCACCCCTCTGCTACACACCATGGGTAGCCCAGTTACGGTACTACCGAACGTTGCAGCAAAGCTGCTAATCATATATTGGGCTTAAAGCCTTCTATGGATCCATACCATTCGGCCATGCGATCCTGGATCCATACCATATGGCCATGCGATCCTCAAATCTTCCTCCGTACCATAATTCCCACCCATATGCATCCTAAGCAGAATATCATATGAATGCATCAAACACACAAGCAACATCTATAAGCTTATATTTGTCACATAGGGGTATTCTCGTCATTTCACTACCCAAGGGTATTTTCGTAATTCTACCCTACAGGGGTATTTTGGTAATTTGAAAAAATAGGTGTATCTTGGTAATTTTGGAAAACATGGGTATCTTGGTACTTTTGCAAAACAGGGGTATTCTGGTAATTTACAAATCTAGGGGTATTTTAGTAATTTTACACTTAAGGGTATTTCAGTAATTTTACAAATATAAGGGTAATTTAGTAATTTTACAAATATAAGGGCATTTTAGTATTTTTACAAATATAAGGGCATTTTAGTAATTTTACAAATATAAGGGTATTTTAGTAATTTTACAAATATAAGGGTATTTTAGTAATTTTACAAATATAAGGGTATTTGTCCCTCTCGGGTTTTAGTTATGAACTTTGGCCCATAAACAAGTCCTCGCGGTTAAAGTGAACAAACACTATGCACCAGGTAGGATCTCAAAAAAGAGGAGGTGGGTCACTAGGACCGCTTAAGTACCAAGCTCTCACTAGATCCAATCCTAGACATGCATATGTCGGTTACCACACTCTAACTAATCGACTTGTCCACAGACATGTTTAATTAGCTTAAGTCTTATGAAATTACAAAGTTGTTTAAGCTAGGCCTAAAGTCCATTAACCCTAACATACTTGTCTACGCCCCCCATAAGCCTATCAAGCCCATTTCATGTCCTTACGGCCCGTTAGGCCCAAATCTCATCATATGGCCTATTAGGCCCAAAACATATCCAGATCATGTATCAAGCATAGCTAACTTAATTCATATAATCAACCAAACCATTTTATCAAACTTAGCCTCAGGTCCCACCGGCCCATTTAGCCACTTTCGGCTTTTCGACTTTTAAGCTTTTCGGCATTGTCGATATCGTGTGTGTAGTGTTTGTACACACCTGGTAACTTTGCGTGCTACGAACTCCTTAGTCACGAACCTACAATTGACATTACTAGCGATTAACCAAAGTTTTAACATACACTGACTAAACCCGAAACCTCACCATACCCTTACCGCGTACCCCACGTTCTAGTAGCCCTTCCTTTGCTACTATTGGCGATTATCCTCTAGATCTGCACCCAAACACCTGTATCGTCAAAACCAAGTGACCCATATTGATCATAAGTCACCCCTATGAGCCACAATAAATTCGGTCACTTATTAAAACTCTAACTGAACCGAGAATGCTTACTGCCTTAATAACAATCCTTACCTACCGCGCTTGCGATTGCTGAGCCTCGCCCTTGCTAATACATGGTAACGGAAAAGAGGGGTTAAATAGCCCTTCGACTTACAATAAAACACACTAAAAATTCAACTAAGCTCTTACCGAAATCTTCTTTTGATCCTACGGCTTAAGTCCAGCTTTTGAGACTAGAAAGGTGACAGAGGTAATTCGGCAACACTAGGGAGAATAAGAAAAAGAAAGGTGATTCAGCTAGAACCGAGTTGGTGAACTAAAAAGAACTTTGAGAAGGGAGAGTGTGAAGAATTCGGCTATGGCACCCTTAGAGAAAGAAAAAGAACGTCTGAGCCTCACACAAGTGAAGAAATTCGGCTAGAAGGAAAGCAAAAAATCAACATTAACCTAGGAACTTAATTCGGCACTTATATTTATAGCCCCTAGCCGAAACTTCCTTCCCTCAGAGTCCAATTCAGCACCACTATATCCACCTCCCAATCCCTATCTTTTCTCCCTTATCTTCACCTTAAATTTCTCTCCTGAACACTCCCTTTTAGAGTCCCCTCCAACGCCAACTCCTTCTGTCCAGGCACAAAAATAAAACTCCTTAATTTTACCTTCCTAAGCCTCGAACCTTGGACCTCCTTAACTGCTTAACACGCCACCTCATAGCCCCTCAATGATGCCACTTTCCATTGGACTACAATCCCATTTGTGTCCTCTCTTCTCTTAATCTGCTTATGAGGCCTCATGCTTGAGACTAGGGTCCACTAAGTGAGAAAAATAATGTTTTCCCTAAGGTCACCCCTAACTCTAAGGCTTCAATTAATCCCGATACTATCTTAATAATATTATTCAAAGTGCTATACATACATAGGCACAGAAATTAGGGTTTCGGGATTTTTAGGGCGTTAAAATTCTACCCCTCTTAAAAAGAATTTCAGCCTCGAAATTTACCTGTTTGAAACAAGTGAGGGTATTGTCGACGCATTGCCTCCTCGGGTTCCCAAGTAGCATCCTCGGCAGTATGATTACGCCAAAGCACCTTGACTAAAGGAACGGACTTCCTTCTTAATACCTTGACATCTTGATCAATTATCTGAACTGGCTCCTCTTCAAAAGTTAAATCTGGTCTAACCTCGATCTCCTCGACGGTCACGATGTGAGAAGGGTCTGAGCGATAACGCCTTAGCATTGACACATGGAACACATCGTGTATTTGGCTCAATTTCGAAGGCAATTCCAGCTGGTAGGCTACTGGCCCAATTCGCTTCAATACTCGATAAGGCCCAATGAACCTTGGGCTTAACTTGCCCTTCCGACCAAACCTTAACACCTTCTTCCAAGGGGAAACCTTGAGAAAAACCATGTCCCTACAAACATATTCGATCTCTCTTCGCTTGAGATCAAGATATCGACTTCTCGCCTATCCGCCGCCTCTTTCAACCGATCCGAATCAACTTCCCCTTATCTTACGTGGTGCGCTACCAACTCCGGACCCAAAATTCGTCGCTCCCCAACTCGGTCCAACAAGTCTGAGTACGACATCTTCGTCCATACTGATGCTTCATAAGATGCCATTCTAATACTTGCTTGATAACTATTGTTATACGCAAATTCAGCTAACGGCAAGTAGTCCTCCCAACTTCCTCAAAACTCAATCACACATCCTCTAAGCATATATTCCAAGACTTGAATTACCCTTTTCGATTGACCATCAGTCTGAGCGTGAAATGCCGTACTGAAATCCAACCGCGTACCTAGCGCTTCATGCAGCTTCTTTCAAAAGCGAGACGTGAACCGAGGATCTCTATCAGATATGATCAAGACTGGAACTCCATGCAACCTCACAATTTCTGCAACATACAACCTCGCCAATTTCTATAGTGAGTAGTCAGTGCGGACTGGTATAAAATACGCGGACTTAGTTAACCGATCCACAATGACCCACACAGAGTCTTTCTTAGCAGGCGTTAAGGGTAGCCCACTAACAAAATCCATAGTAACCCGCTCCCACTTCCATTGCGGGATCTTAATCGGCTGAAGTAAGCCCGATGGCAACTGATGTTCTGCCTTTACTTGCTGACATACCAAACATTTGCCCACAAACTCCGTAACCTCGCGTTTCAATCCCAGCCACCAATAAAGCTCTCGTAAATCTCGGTACATCTTGTTACCTTCGGGGTGCATAACATAGGAACTACTATGCGCTTCCCGTAGTATAGACTTCCTTAGCTCTTCATCCTTTGGCACACAAATTCTACCACGAAAACACAATAACCCTTCACCATTCGTTCCAAAATCCACCGTTTCCCCATTCTTAACTTGCTTGAATCGAGAACTCAGAGTTTCATCCAATGACTGTTTAGCTTTAATCTGCTCAACCCACAGTAGCCTCACTTGCAATTCGGCTAACAGACTCCCGTCGTCATAGAGACTCAACCGAGCGAACATTGCCCTTAATTCCAACATATTCCTACGGCTTAGCGCATCAGCCACCACATTTGCTTTGCCCGGGTGATATTCAATCGTGCAATTGTAGTCTTTTAACAGCTCAACCCACCTGCGCTGTCTCAAGTTCATCTCCTTCTGAGTCAAGAGGTACTTCAGACTCTTGTGATCCGTATAGATGGTGCACTTCTCTCCATACAAGTAATGCCTCCAAATCTTGAGCGCAAAAACTACTGCTGCCAATTCCAAATCATGGGTTGGGTAATTTCTTTCATGAGTCTTAAGCTGGCGCGATGCATAAGCAACCACCTTCCCTTCCTGCATTAAAACACAGCCCAAGCCCACGTGCGACGCATCGCTATAAACTATATACTCCTTCCCGTGCTCCGACTGAATTAGAACAGGAGCCTCCGTTAAAACCTTCTTAAGTTTCTCAAAACTTTCCTGCTGTTTATCCGTCCATACAAACGTCACCGCCTTCCGTAGCAGCTTGGTCAAAGGTGCCGCGATTAGGGAAAACCCTTCAACAAACCGCCTATAGTATCCTGGCAGGCCTAGAAAACTCCGAATTTTCGACACCGTCTTAGGTCGTTTCCATTCCAACACCGCTTCTACCTTCCGAAGGTCAACTCTAATTCCCTCAGCGGAGACCACATGTCATAAGAAACTGACTTTCCTTAGCCAGAATTTGCGCTTGCTAAACTTAGCATATAATTGCTTCTCCCTTAGCACTTGCAACACAATCCGTAAGTGTGCCTCGTGATCCACCTCCGTTCTCGAGTATACCAGGATGTCATCTATGAAGACTACTACAAACCAGTCTAGATACGGTTGAAAAACCCGGTTCATGAGATCCATAAAAGCAGCAGGTGCGTTTGTTAGTCCAAACGACATTACCAAAAACTCGTAATGTCCATAACGAGTTATGAAAGCTGTCTTATACACATCTGCTTCCTTAACCCTCAGTTGATGGTACCCTGAACGTAAATCAATCTTCGAGAAAATCAAGGCTCCCCTAAGTTGATCGAAAAGGTCATCTATCCTCGGTAGAGGGTATTTATTCTTAATGGTTAACTTGTTCAACTGCCTGTAATCAACGCACATCCCCATGGACCCATCCTTCTTCTTTACGAATAATACCGATGCTCCCCATGGAGACACAGTTGGTCTAATAAACTCGCGGTCCAACAACTCCTGAATCTGGGCCTTCAACTCCACTAGCTCCTTTGGTGCCATCCTATAAGGTGCGATAGACACTGGCGCCGTACCCGGTAACAACTCTATTCCAAACTCCACCTCCCTATTGGGGGTAATCCCGGCAATTCCTCTGGGAAAACATTAGGGAATTCTTTTACTGTTTCCAAATCATTGACGGTAACACTCTTCGAATCCGAATCACTGATATATTCTAAGTAAGCTTCACAGCCCTTCCTTACCAACTTCTCTGCCTTTAAAGCTGAAACCACGTTCGACAAATAATCACGTCGTTCCCCGATCACTGCCACTTCATCACCTTCCACACTTCTTAATACCATTCGCTTCATAGCACAATCTAGAATTGCTTGGTGCCTCGTTAACCAATCCATGCCTAAGATAAGGTCGAACTCCCCAAACGGTAATTCTATCAAATCCGCTAGGAAAATAACTTCTTGAACCATCAATGGTACATTCCTAAACAGTTTACTACCTTTCACCGGCTGCCCTAAATGACTTAATACAGTCATTTCATTCTCAACTATTTCAAACTCCACCCCTACAGTTTCAGTCCTATTACAAGCAATGTATGAGTGTGTCGACCCCACATCAATAAGCGCAATATAAGGTAGCTCACAAATAAGAAACGTACCCGTTATCACATCTGGTGCATCACCTTTCTCTCTGCGAGGAGCAAAGATAGACCAACACCGGTTTGTCTTGCCTGCTGCGGACTGTGCACCTCGACTCGGTGCTCCACGTCCTCGTCCTGCGCCATTACCACCTCTGGCTTGACCCCGGCCCCTTGGTGGTTGTGGTCCACCCCTATGAGGCTAAAAATTACCTCTACCATCGACTTGTTCCTGATCTAGCCTTCTCGGGCACTGCCTAACCCTATGCTCCATCGATCCACAGCCTAAACATGCTCCTGTCCTCTTCCAACACTCGCCCGAATGCCTTTTCCCACACTCAGCATAACGTGGCCTTCCGTTATTAGCAGCAGCAACAGGGGCCACATCTCTAACCGGCCCATTCACTCTGGCCCTCCTCATGGGCCTTTGTCCGACTCCCATAGGTTCCATATTCCGCTTGTTCTTGCCCTTCTCTTTCTCTCGATTGCGGTGCTCCGTGCTCTTTACCTCCTCTGCTATTTTTGCTTTCTCCACCAAAACCGCAAAATCTCGCTCCCTTTGTGGAGCTATCAGTACCCTAAGGCTATCCCTTAATCCATCCTCAAATCGTACGCACCTTTCATACTCGGTTACTATTATCCCTTTGGCGTATCTACTGAGGCGTAAAAACTCAGCCTCGTACTCTGCTACTGACTTATCTCCCTGAGTCAGACTCAAAAACTCCTTCCTTCGGGCATCCACATAGGTCACTCCAACGTATTTTCCCTGAAATGCCGATTTGAAGAATTCCCAAGTGACCTATTCCGGTTGGTTGCCCTCCTTAACGGTCAACCACTACTGATAGGCTTCCTCCCTGAGCAGGGATATTGCTCGTTTTAACTTTTGTTCATCCGTGCAATCCAGGTCATCCATTATTCTTTTAGTAGCTTCCAACCAATACTCAGCCACATTCGGGGCCACCCCCACTACTCTTTTGAAAATCTCAGCCCCATTAGCTAGGAGTCGCTCTACAATCGACCCACGACTCCCCGTACCATTATTGGGCCCAACAACCCTTTCCAAGATTCTCAACATGGCCTGCGATACGGCATCTTCTATAGCGACAGCCCACTCATTTGCTCCTCTTTCAGCTACTGGTTAGGCCGGAGCCTCCCTTACTCCTACGTTGGGCATATGGCCTGACTCAGACGACCCTGCCCTAACACCTCTATGGCCTCTGCCGTGGCCTCTTCCACCTCGTCTAGCGCTCATTGTTGCATATTTCTGAATTAAGAATTTTATGAAATTAGTACTTAGTTCCACTTGTTTAGAACACATGTCTTATGTAAGTATTAACACTTTTTCTTAAAGTTATTCCGCGGTCGAGAATCCACTACAGGCTTAGGTTTCCTACGGGCTTTAGTCTCTAAAAGCCTATTTTAAAGTAGCCCAATATCTACACAGTTCAACAATTTAAGCACATGTAGTACAGAGAACTTACTTGGCTCGACGTCGAGGGCTCAGTAAACCACACTTCAAGAATCCTGCAAAAACTTCTTAATCTACTTGTTTTAAAAACCCAAAACATAAGGCCTATTTCACAGACCGAGCTTTGCAACTGGGCTCTGATACCACAAAATGTAACACTCCAAACTCGACCTAAAAGTTAGGCCCGAGTCCGGAATGTCACATTAAAGGCACACTTCAAAGCAATTTACTAGTTAACCATTTAAGACCCAAAAGCCCAAAACAAAAGACTATTTCGAAAACCATATTATCACTTTAATACTTTTATGAAATTTCTTAAGTGGGTAGTTGAAACAATAATAATAATAAACCCAAAATTCAAAGTCAAATAGGAGTTACATGGCCTTATTACAATCCAATGAAAAAAAAAACAAAGTATTTAAAACAGAATCATTTGAATAAATTAAAATGTTTGATCAGCTTATAGCGTGGCCATCTCCGAGTCCTCTCCCACGTCGAGCCGTCTATTCGGGAATACCTGAAACATTAAATTAAAGGGTGTGAGTTTTGAAACTCAGTGTGTACAACCCTTGGCAATCAATTCTCATACAAATATTCACATTGGGCCTATGCCCTAACAACTCGGTGGTCTTGGGCCTTAGCCCATCATGACGTCATATCACATCATATCGCATCATATACAATAAGATAATGCAAAACCCACCCCAAAAATCCATCCACTACACACACCATTTCCCTTCCAACCTTATGGCTCCTGTGGGGAATTCTAGCTCGACCCACCCCTCCGCTACACACAATGGGTAGCCCGGTTGCGGTACTACTGAACATTGCAGTAAAGCTGCTAATCGTATATTAGGCTTAAAGCCTTCTGTGGATCCATACCATTCGGCCATGCGATCCTGGATCCATACCATACGGCCATGCGATCCTCAAATCTTCCTCCGTACCATAATTCCCACCCATATGCATCCTAAATAGAATATCATATGAATGCATCAAACACACAAGTAACATCTATAAGCTTATATTCGTCACATAGGAGTATTCTCGTCATTTCAATACCTAGGGGTATTTTCGTAATTCTACCCTACAGGGGTATTTTGGTAATTTTGAAAAATAGGGGTATCTTGGTAATTTTGGAAAACAGGGGTATTTTGGTACTTTTGCAAAACAAGGGTATTCTGGTAATTTACAAATCTAGGGGTATTTTAGTAATTTTACACTTAAGGGTATTTTAGTAATTTTACAAATATAAGGGTATTTTAGTAATTTTAAAAATATAAGGGTATTTTAGTAATTTTACAAATATAATGGTATTTTAGTAATTTTACAAATATAAGGGTATTTTAGTAATTTTACAAATATAAGGGCATTTTAGTAATTTTACAAATATAAGGGTATTTTAGTAATTTTACAAATATAAGGGTATTTGGTCCCTCTCGGGTTTTAGTTATGAACGTTGGCCCATAAACAAGTCCTCGCGGTTAAAGTGAACAAACACTATGCACCAGGTAGGATCTCAGAAAAGAGGAGGTGGGTCACTAGTACCGCTTAAGTACCAAGCTCTCACTAGATCCAATCCTAGACATGCATATGTCTATTACCACACTCTAACTAATCGACTTGTCCATAGACATGTTTAATTAGCTTAAGTCTTATGAAATTACAAAGTTGTTCAAGCTAGGCCTAAAGTCCATTAACCCTAACATACTTGTCTACGCCCCCATAAGCCCATCAAGCCCATTTCATGTCCTTACGACCCGTTAGGCCCAAATCTCATCATATTGCCTATTAGGCCCAAAACATATCTAGATCATGTATCAAGCATAGCTAACTTAATTCGTATAATCAACCAAACCATTTTATCAAACTTAGCCTCAGGGCCCACCGGGCCCATTTAGCCACTTTCGGCTTTTCGACTTTTAAGCTTTTCGGTATTGCCGATATCGTGTGTGTAGTGTTTGTACACACCTGGTAACCTTGCGTACTGTGAACTCCTTAGTCACGATCCTACAATTGACATTACTAATGATTAACCAAAGTTTTAACATACACTGGCTAAAACCGAAACCTCACCATACCTTTACCGCGTACCCCACGTTCTAGTAACCTTTCCTTTGCTACTATTGGCGATTATCCTCTAGATCTGCACCAAAACACCTATATCGTCAAAACCAAGTGACCCATATTGATCATAAGTCACCCCTATGAGCCACAATAAATTCGGTCACTTATTAAAACTCCAACTGAACCGAGAATGCTTACTGCCTTAATAACAATCCTTACCTACCGCGCTTGCGATTGCTGAGCCTCACCCTTGCTAATACATGGTAACGGAAAAGAGGGGTTAAATAGCCCTTCGACTTACAATAAAACACACTAAAAATTCAACTAAGCTCTTACCGAAATCTTCTTTTGATCCTACGGCTTAAGTCCAGCTTTTGAGACTAGAAAGGTGACAGAGGTAATTCGGCAACACTAGGGAGAATAAGAAAAAGAAAGGTGATTCAGCTAGAACCGAGTTGGTGAACTAAAAAGAACATTGAGAAGGGAGAGTGTGAAGAATTCGGCTATGGCACCCTTAGAGAAAGAAAAAGAACGTCTGAGCCTCACACAAGTGAAGAAATTCGGCTAGAAGGAAAGCAAAAAATCCACATTAACCTAGGAACTTAATTCGGCACTTATATTTATAGCCCCTAGCCGAAACTTCCTTCCCTCAGAGTCCAATTCAGCACCACTATATCCACCTCCCAATCCCTATCTTTTCTCCCTTATCTTCACCTTAAATTTCTCTCCTGAACACTCCCTTTTAGAGTCCCCTCCAACGCCAACTCTTACGTCCCGTGCACAAAAATAAAACTCCTTAATTTTACCTTCCTAAGCCTCGAACCTTGGACCTCCTTAACTGCTTAACACGCCACCTCATAGCCCCTCAATGATGCCACTTTCCATTGGACTGCAATCCCATTTGTGTCCTCTCTTCTCTTAATCTGCTTATGAGGCCTCATGCTTGAGACTAGGGTCCACTAAGTGAGAAAAATAATTTTTTCCCTAAGGTCACCCCTAACTCTAAGGCTTCAATTAATCCCGATACTATCTTAATAATATTATTCAAAGTGCTATACATACATAGGCACAAAAATTAGGGTTTCGAGATTTTTAGGGCATTACAGAAATTGTTGAGGCCTAATCGTGATGGATGCTCTTCAAGGGTACACCTCAGGCTGTGTTGGAGTAAAACCCGGAGGATAGAGAGGTTCCTCATTATCTTCTCCAGCATTAACCATGGGGGCCTTTCCTTTATCTATTCCTCCAGTCAGTAGTTGGGTTAACTGAGTTATCATATTCCTTTGGGATTCCATCATTCGGTCCATCATGTCTTGCTGGATTTTAGCCAGTTGCTCTTGCATTTGAAATTGTAGTTTATCTTGCATCTCTTTTTGGAGTTGTTCAAGTCTTTCCAATCTTTGATCCATGTCTTTTGTCTTTGCTCGGGTACCGTAATGATGTTTGGTTGGTAAGTTTTTGTTGGTTTCCAGATTAATTCTGAAATGATTTTAACCAATTAGGGGCTTTCCATGAAATTTAATGCACATGATGTAATGTAATGCGCATGAATGAAATGAATGCAAAAAGGCATCGATTCTGATTCAATTTCTTTTTGAAAACTTTACTAAAAAACAAAATTCTTTACATAAAATGGATTGCAAATATACGAACAACCGCATTATCTTCCACTTTATCAAGAAATTCGTTCTCCATGACAAGCTCTTTAATTTAGTAATCGAACGTGAATCGACACTCTTTCAAATATGAAATGATATGCAAACATAGCAAAAACACAGTAAGTCAGTACAATATACAAAAACAAAACTTAAAGCAACTGAAAGAGAATCAAGCACCTATCTAGGTAACCGCTAGGGTTTGACGCAGTGTTATCTAGGGTAGGCTCCTAGGGTCTTCTACATGCGGTTTGGTTCTAAAGTTGAGGTACCCGAACCAGCAGATTCCTCGATCCTCACCCATTATAGGCTCATATAGACCAAGTTCAGTTTAGGGGAATACATTTCCCTATGGATGCACAGAGATGAAAATCTCACGAAGACATAGGTACGGATGTATCCCGAAAGTGATCCGCTATCCTGCACGGAGGTGAAAACCTCACAAAGGAGTAGCTTCTCACTCCCACTTAAAGGAGGTAAGACCAAATGGTCCTTATGCAACATGATGCAAAATTATTCTACGAGACTCAAACCACAACAATCATATAACACAAACAAATGCAATAAAAGGATTGTAATTTTTCAATTCAGATTTTCTATTTTTAACAACAAGATAGAAAATAATCAAATTTACGGCTTGACTCTCTCATGTCCCCAGTGGAGTCGCCAAGCTGTCGAAACCATTTTTTCGTTGGAAAAACGGGGTTGACTTTAAAAACGAAAATGGAGTCGCCACCAATCCTTTTTTTGAGGTGTGATGTGATCACCTTGAGATTGATCATTAAAACACTTTGATTTATTAAAACCGTGATTTTGGCTTACAAAATTGGAGAAAAAGGGTTCAGGAGTCGGTTACACACGAGGAAGGATTAGCATCCTCATAACGCCAAAAATTGGTACTGAATTGATTGATTAACGTCTTAATGTCGAAAATTTGAAAAGATTTTAAAATACTATCCTCTTTGTTTAAAGAAAAACTTGAATAAATTAAATTTGATGCCAAGACTCGCTTATTTCGAAGAAGTAAAATGTCATGCCCAGTGAGTTAGGATACGACATTTCGAATCCTCGAAATTAAGCTTGTCTTTTGACTTTTAAAACTAGTGCATTTAAATTCAAAAAGGATATTCGGTCATTTGGGTCAAATGAAAAATCGGAACCCAGTAAGTTAGGGCACAATTTCTAAAAATTCCAAACACAGAATATTACCTTTATTTTTTAGAAATCCTTACCTCGAGATAATAAAATGTCACATCCAGTGAGTTAGGACACAACATTTTTGAACTCCCGAGAATAAGTTTTTATTTAACTTATGCTTTGATTATAAAAATGATTGGTTCTTAAGACTCGATGAGAAAAATCGAAACCCAGTAAGTTAGGGTACGATTTCTTTCGAATCTTAGAACGCGAAGTATTTGCTTATTTCAAAACAAAAATTTTAATGCATCGGATAAAATGTAATATGATCGTAGTAAAATGGAAAATAAATTACAGTGCCGATATACACAATAGAATAAAAATGAGTGCGATAATACAAATAATAATAAGACAAAAATAAAATAAAAGTTAAAACAAACAACCTATATAAAATAATAGGTAAAAGTAAAAAAATAATAAATAAATAAATAAAAGAAAATAAAATAATAATAAAAATAATAGTAAAAGCTAATAGTAAATTAATAAATAAATAAATACTATATACAATAGTTTAAAGATAATAAAATAATAATAATAATAACAATAATACAATAATAATAAATTATAATGAAAATACATTAATAAATGAATAATAATAGTAATAATAAATAAGAGTAATAATAATCCTAATAATAATGATAATAGTAGTGAAAATAATAAAATGAATAATAATAATGATGAAAATAATAATAATAATAAATAATAATAATCATAATAATAATAATAATAGTAATAATAATAATAATATTGGTAATTATAATAATAATAATTAAGATTAATTAATTTTATAACAAAAATAACAAAAATGACTAATTTGTACTAAAAACAGAAATTTAGGGGCAAATCCGAAATAAATAAAAGAGAAAGGACCACATTGAATGCACAAATAACAAGGAGGGACCAATAGGGAAATTAACCCCCGCCCTCCAAAACGTCGTTGTTCGAATAAGGGCCCAATTGAAATTGCAATAAATTATGGGGCCAAATTAGAAAACAAAAAAAAGACTCGATTATAAAGTAATAAAAAAGCGGAAGGGCTAAAAGTTCAATTATCCCTTCCGTTAAAAACACGCGGATCCTAGGCCTGTAGCGGGTCGGATATGGGTTTGAGGGCTAAACGGCGCCGTTTTGGCGCTGATGGCCTTGGTGCAAAACGGCACCGTTTTCAATGCCTTATAAAAGCCACTTTTTTTAAAAAAACTTCCATTTCTCTTTTCTTAAAAAAAAACGAAATGATCTCTCCCCTCTCTCTCAAGCTCTCCGATTTCCAGCCACAGGTCCGGTCATCGACCGTCGTGGCCCACCGCCGACCACCGCCGTTAGCGATGCCGTGCACGGCGGCCGAAGCTCAAAAAAAAGGTAAGTTTTTTTCTTTTTTATACTATATTAATATTGAATGTATATTTTAAAAAAGAAAAAAGGAAAAAAAAACCTTTATATCTATATGGAAACAGATTCGAAAAGTAAAAAAAAAAAGAAAGAAAAATAAAGAAAAGAAAAAAAAACCTTTGGTATCTGCCCTTGTAACTTTTCGTATTGATTTTCTATATTCGTAAAAATGTAACCCTTACAGATTTGCTTCGGCCTCTCTTTTATAGCCGAAATAAAAAATAAAAAAAAAGAAAAAGAAAATACAGAAAGCCTTCAATTTTTTTGTTATCCATTTCCTCGCTTTTTTGCTGCTTTGCTTCTTTTTTTGCAGATGAAACCATCGTACAGAAGAAGCCGTTCGTGGGGTGATGTGGAAGGGGCTGGAGGCGCGCTTGTGGGGGCTGCGTGCTAGGAGGTTCTAAGGTTTCTGGAACCATAATCAGATTTTAGGTCATCTGGGCCTGTTCAACATTGGGCCTGGGTTAGATGTAATTTGGGCTTGTATTGGACTGTTAAAATGGACTGTTTATTATTGTTTTGTTTTGGGTTTTTTATTTGGATTTAATTTGGTTAATTGGGCCCGGGCAAATTGGGCTAACTACACTCGTTCTTCCGTTAATTACTCTCACATTTGCTCGTTAATCTCCCTAAACGATTTAAATAATGCATAATATAAAGAATGACACTTTGTATGTAACCACAAACCCTCATTCTACAAAAAACCCTCGTTCTTCCGTTAATTACTAGTTCAACATGCATAAGATCTAAAGAATGTCACTTCCTATGTACTAGAATCCTTCAAGAAGAAGAAAAATCTATTTTGATTATCTATTTATACTTATGAATTGAGCACAATCTGGCTTTGATACCAATTGTTGGAAAAAATAGGTTTGAGAAACACAACAAAAAATAAGTTTAAGGGAAAAACCAGAATTTTAAAAATTTTCCAAATGCAAGAATTTGGTTATATTATCTAAAGTAATAAACACTTAATCAAAATCATACCTTTTGATTTGTCTAGGATGAATGTTTTGATCGAGTAGACTTCTCCGCTATCCTCAAGCTCACGTCTACCGAGTATGGGCTCGCTTCAAATTAGAAAAGATTTCACAAAATTACCAATGGGGTAATTTTGCAATTTCTCTAAACTTTCGGGTCAAGTTGAAAATAAGAAAAATATATCTAAAAATCTTCTGAAATAAAATTTTCAGAGAAATTTCTATCTACAGCTTTCTATTGAATTCAAGTGTGTGAAAAATAATGACCCAAGACTCTCTTTATTTGGGAAGAGTTTACAAAGTTCAGCTATGATTAAACTTAATCACTTTTATATTAACTTAATATAACACTTATCAAGATAAATAATAGATTAAATTTAATATTAAATCTATTAAATTAATAGAGTAATTATCTATAAGATAAATATTAAATTTAATTTAATATTAAGATAATCACTTTAATATTAAGTTGATAAAATACCATCAAGATAAGTATTAAATTATATTTAATATTAAAACTATTAAAATAATATTATTTTTGGAATAGTTAATCTGAAATAAAATTATCCGATAGAGTTCTAGTAGGAGTGTAATTCTTCCACTACTCAATCGCCGAAGGACCACCCGCCGACCATCGAAATGCCGCTATCGCAGCTGCCGACACCATAGTGCCCGGTGGTGCAGGCACGACACCCTCACGACAACCCCGAGCTGGTTTAGCTGCTACCAATTTGGTCCGGGCCAATGAAGACCCGACCAATCCAGTCTAACCACCGGTTGGACCTTCGACCTAGTTTCACATGCCAAGCCCGATTTATCCTATTTTTGGGTCTCAGTTAGGGTTTTAGATTCTCGGGCCCAATTTTCGATCTCAAGTCCAATTTTCAAGTTCAATTACCCATTGGGCCAAATGTCTAACTTGAAAATTAATTTCCAAAAATATCATATTTTTGCTTCATTAAAATTAATTTTCTCAAAAGTCACTAAGATTTTCCAAAATTAATTTTTCAATAATATTCTTTAATCAAATTCTCTAGTTGAACAATTTTCATGACCACCCAATTTAATTCCACATCAAATAAATTGTCTCAATTAAAATATTTCCAAATTTATATCTATTCACTAAATACAACCCTCATATGATATCCTTGATTCGTTTGAGTTAAATCCATCCACTCAATACAATATTATTTCCAAATTTATATCCATTCACTATTGCGTCTTCTTAATGATTAATATGATTACCGTTAGAGAATGACTGTGATAAATTGCTCGTTTGAGAACGAGCAACCAGTGGCCACATTCCATATTTATCAATCCACACAATGCCAATAAGAGGATATAGTTAACTCTTTAATCGAGCTATGAATTCCATTATTGCTAGTAAATTCATGCCATACACAAGTCATGTACCCAACATATCGTCTATGGGCTCGATCATCTTTAGAGTATAAGCCTCCATTTATATCAAAGCACATGAGTTACATACTCATGAGTTACATACTATGAGTTAATTCATTTTGGGTCCAGTCCAACGTATCATTCTTTAATTGAATACATCTATGTCTCTACGTGTGGAGTCAATTGCTCCGATAGCCAAGACTAGTCATCTTCCCAATTGGAGTTGTAGATGACATAATAATCCTTTTAAGTATTTGAATCAAATGCTCACTTTGATTCTTTTACGAGATTACAGACTCGTTTAGATTATCTACTAAAGTAAGTTGTCTTTCTCGCAATCTAAACCTTCTTATAGTGCCACTTATCATCAGTTTGAACTTAGACAATTAATGAGCTAATATTTGTTTATCACAATTTCTCTATGCATACAAATCATGAAAGGCAATAATACAAAAGACATAATAGTGAAATGTGAAACTAACTTTATTTATTTATTTATCGTTCAAATACATAGAAAATAATTACATGTTTACTACATTATAGGCACATTTCCCAACAATCTCCCACTTGCCCTAGTGAAGTAAATATGTCATGTTTCGCATTCCCATATCCTTGATGTGTTTGTTAAAACTCCTAGTTACAAGAGTCTTAGTAAACAAATCTGTAAGCTTATCTTTAAAAGCTACTTTCACCACATGTACAATTCCGACAGCTACCGCTTCTCGTATCAAGTGATACTTCTAATCAATGTGTTTGGTCGTCTTGTGACTTCTCATTCCCTTGGTATTAGCTATTGTAGCTTTTTATCATAATACAGTGTTATAGCTTTTTCCATACCAGGAATGACTTTAAGACCGGTTAAGAACTTTTGAATTCGTATCGCTTCTTTCATTTCCTCAGAAGCAGCAACATACTCGACCTCTATAGTAAAGTCAGCAGTGCAAGTTTGTTTCACTTCTCCATACTATTGCTCCACCACCTAGGACAAATACACTTCTCGATGTCTATTTCTTCGAATCTTTACAGGTTTAGAAGTTTGAGTTAGTGTATCCAATAGGAGTAAGGTTCTCCCTAGAATACATAAGCATATAATCTCTGGTTCTTTTAAGATACCTTCATATATACTTTACAACCTACTAATGTTTGAGACCAAAATTCGTTTGATATCGACTAACCACTCCCACTGTGAAACAGATAACTGGATGTGTGCAAAGTATCGCATACATAAGGCTTCCAACTGTCCAAGCATATGACACCTTACTCATATGCTCTATTTCTACTATTATCATAGGACTTTCATCCAAAGAAAAATGAAAACCCAATGCAGTCGGATAAGCGCATAGCTTCTCACTAGTCATTGCAAACTGTTTCAGTACCTTATCGATGTATGAAACTTGTGATAGAGTTATCGCTTTATTCATTGGATCCCTAAGGATTCGAATTCCAAGAATATAACTAGCTTCACCTAAGTCCTTCATGCTAATCTATTTAGTTAACTACAGTTTAACAGAAGATGATTTCCCTACATCATTTTCTGTAAGTATAATATTATCGACATATAGAACGAGGAAGATAACCTTTTTGTCCTTTATAGACTTATAAACATGACCTGTTGTCAAGTCTAGTAGTTAATTCGGGTTATTTTCGAACTTAAAGAGCTTGTTTTCTAGGTAATTTAATATTTTATATTATGTTTTTGGTACTTAGTCGTTAGTACTAAATATTAATAAAATAAGTGTTTTTCAACACATTTTATGAGTGTTTTGAACTATTAGGCCGACACGGGGCTTAGGTAGTGTTAATATGTATAATTGAGTGTGTAGGTGATTTGTCGTAATTCAATGTAGTAGATTAAACTAGTTTTCGCATTTGAAGAGCTTGAATACAAACACTTTAGTTAGATTTTAGTTAATTTTTTATTACTTTATTTAAATTCAATAAATTGTGTAATTTGAGTCTTTTATCGACCTTAGGGGCCAAACGAGGCCTAAGGGTGGGCTAATATGCATTGTGAGTGTGTAGGAGAATATTAAAACGCGTGTTAACTCGATACTGGACGTTATGTTGCAACATGAAGAGTTAGATGTTGTAACATAGGGAGCAGAATAGAAGAATTCCAAGACTGCCTTTGGTGTCACGACACAACCTGAGGATGTCGTGACACACCCCTGAAGATAAATATATTACCTTCGATGTCGTGACACAGGACCTGGTGTGTCGTGACATCGACTCTGTACGGGAAATAATTACGAGATAGGGTCGTTTTGGTCCACACAATCAAACATTAAGCATCAGAACAGCAGCTGACCTAGGGATAAGGGCAACGGCCACTCTAATTCTATAAATAGACTCATTTAACACATGTTATAGACAACTTCTTTTATCATATAAGTTTCTTCATAGTTTTAGTCTTTAGTTTTCTCTTTTCTTAGGCTTTAGGATTATTTGTAGTTCTAATCATGGGTCCAATCCAATATATCATTCTTTCAAGTAATACATCTATGTCTCTACCCGTGGAGTCATTTGACACGGCCTAAGACATGGGCGTGTGTCTCAGCCGTGTGAGGCACGCGGCCATGTGATCCCTGTTTTGCAAATTTTGCATCTTTTTCCTAAACTTTTTGATTTATTTCAAATTGGTCCCGAATTGCTTATAAGCTATTTTTAGGGCCTCGATGGCTCGATTTAGGGACAGTGTGCATGTGAATTAATGATTTATGATGTGATTAAATTATTGAGTGTTACAATGTTTAAATGTTTTTTATTGTACCGTAATGTTTCGTAACCCTAATCCGGCGATAGAGACGGGTTAGGTGTGTTCCACCACATGATCAAGACACTCTCCAACCATCCCTAAACCGACCTCTTTAGCTTTATATTTATTTTATTTGAGTTTTTTTCCCATACAAATGTGGTAAGAAAGTTTTCTCCTAAATTTTAATTTGTTTTAATTATTTAACTCTTTAATTTTTTTTGAATTGTTAATATTTTATACTAAATAAATCTTTGAGAAAATATTTATTTCCATATTATGTTCAGGTTAATCATGCCTCGCAAAAGAACTCTTGCTGCTATCCAAGTTGAAGAATCACAAAACAAATTCCACTATGAAGAAGCCAACGCGAGATACGATAGCATATTCAAAAATCAACAAATGCTTCCTGAAAAAGGCTTTACACTGAAAGAAAGCAACTATATCGATTTCATTGCGTGCATTCGACAAGTTGTTGAAGCTCTCAATTGGGAGTTGTTTTGTGAGACAAGACCTAGTGCAGATGATGAGTTAGTTTGTGAAATTTATGCGAATTAACTAAAGTTTTTGTCCGAGGAATCAAGGTACCAATAAGCTCAAACAGTATTAATGAATTCTTTGAATTACCTGATTTTGAAAATGTCAAATATTCTTCCTTGATGAGAAATATTGAGGCTAAAAATCTGCAAGAAATTCTCGAGGAACTAACAGTTCCGGGTTCTAAGTGGACTGTACCAAGGCATGGAACACACACTTGTTGTAGAGAATATTTGACACCACTAGCAAAGATATGGTCCTATTTCATTCGGTTCAGCCTTATGCCACATGGAACCACAATTTCATTAGAGCGAATGGTCTTGTTATACTCAATTTTAACGGTAAAGACCATTGATGTGGGAAAAATCATTCTGAGAGAAATGCGAAATTGTGCCGCTAGACGTTCTGGCCCAGCTTACTTCCCTTTTACGATAACAATTTTGTGCTTGAAATCTAAAATTCTTACAAACATAAAGAAGACAGGTTATAGCCAGGGCACAATCACAAATTAGGACATCTACCGAATAGCCGAAGATTCTGTTCTGTAGCAACGAGTTGAAGAGAGCGAGGATCCTGAAGAAGAAGAGGAAGATCCCGCAAAGATCAAACCAATAAAATCAGCTAAATCCCTGATAAGGCAGAACTAATGGAACCAATAACCGAACCTAACATGGCAACCTCAACATTCAGAACTCAATCGCCTCGCCCAGATCTTTGAGATGAGCTGTCAAAGCTAATGGACATAATGCAACATATGCAGTGGCATCAACAAGCTTACTGAAGATATTCAAAAGTACGAGATTACTCAATGAGAAACGCTCTTACAAAAATATTAAATGACCCATTTATTTTTGTGCCTGCGTTTCCAGATTTATATTTTAACCCTGGAGTCCAATATTGAAGAGGGAACAAAGCGACTCATGCAAAACCAAAGACGATGGAGAAAAAGATAAGTTGGATTCTAAGGGATTTGCAAATAAATTAAAAGGGGGGATCTTTACTTTATTTTATTTTCTTTCCTAGGTTATTTAATGTTTTAGGATTAGGTTCTATTAGGTTTTTTATTTCTCACACAATAAATCATAAATAAAAATGAACAAGTTGCAAAGTACAAAGTGTGGCAATAGATATATACATGTCTAAGATTGGATCTAGAGAGAGCTTGGTACTTAAGCAGTCAAATTGACTCACCTCCCCTTTTCTAGAATCCCACCTGGTGTATAATATCTATTCACTTCTAACAATGAGGACATTGTTCATCTTAAGTAGGGGGACAAAATAATTGAAATTATTTTCTCTCAGAAAAAAAAATTCTTTTAATTATGGTTAGGTTATATGTTGTTCAAAAATTTGAAATTTTGTTAAGTATGCTAAATTTCAGTATGAATAAAGTTCTATTACTTCAATAAATTGTTATGTTTACTCTTAATAAAGTATGTAAATCATACCTTAAAATTTTTAGTTCTTTAGGAAAGCTAGGCATGCATGAAAGTTTAAGTCTCTAAAATTGACTTAGTAATTTCTTGAGGCAAAAACCTAGGAAGCATGAAATGTTGAAAATGATTTAGGAAAACTTTTGTTTGGACCGTTTGAGCCCTTCAAACCAAACTTGGTGACTTTTTATCCTTTGAAACCCAACTTTGAGACTATATGATCTAATTTTATTTGAACCTTTGCAATTTTTAGCCATCACTTTTCTCTTAATTATCTTTAAATTGTCCCAGACACTAGACTTAATACTATGCAAAATATTCTTTGAAAATAAGTTTAAGGGAGTTGAAAAGAAGTATCAAATGCTCAAAAATAAATTGTAGTACATACAGTAAAATGCTTGCCAAAAAAAAAATAGCATATGTACTCAGAAGAAATAGATGTACAAAAAAGTATGTAAAAGCAAAATGAGTTGGTGTATTGAAGGTAATTATTTCGAAGGTCTAATGCAAGCTGAGTCTAGGGTATGCTAGCCTAAATTTATCTATCTTTTACCTACCCCTAGCCTAGGCACATTACAACCAATTTAGAATTTCTATTCTATCTACATTAGTGGAGAGAAATTGCTATGTTTAACATATAAAGGCATAAATTAAACTTAACGATTACAGCTAAATCTTAAATAAGGGAATAAAATCAAATTGGTAGGGATTTAACATATCTTTATTGAGAAAGAATTTAGTCTATTTTTTCTATCATAATAATAATTGAGATTAATTTGAACGATATGTATACTTAAGTAGCATAAATCTCAAATTTTTTGTTCTTGAGCATAAGTATACTAAATTCATAATTTTGGCAAGAATTTTTTCTGAAGGAATTTTTCAAAGGTGTTTCCAAGAAATTCTCTTCAAATTGTGCATTACTCAGGGCGAACAATGAATTAAGTTTGGGGGTGTGGAAACACAAAAATATATAGACTTTTTCATGCCTTTCTTGACTCAAATTCATGCAGTTTCGTAGTAATTTTTGTCGAAAAATATAATATAATAATAAAATAATTAAATTGTACTTAAATTATTAACATATTGAATTTTAATTAATTTTATAATAAATTTTCATAAATTTTGATTTATTTTCGATAGATTTGCACAAAGGGTGAAAATTGGCTCGGTAGACACTACTAGAAGCACAAATATGGGAAGTGAATTTTGAAGCATCAAGGCGAATTAAATTTTCGGCCTAAGACGGTCCAAATTATGAATATTAATACATAATATAATTAATTTAAATTTTTATCAAAATTATTTTGGGTTAAATAATTATTATTAATTATATTATGAAAGAAGGCCCAATTGTGCTAATACGAGAGACTGATCCAACCGAACAATTGGGCTACCCAAAACCAACCAACATGCTGACCCAATCAGCTCAAAATAGATGATTTATTGACCTGCAAATCAGCCCTTGAAGACTCCTTGAAAATGCATTCAAACCCCTCCACTTTCTGTGCTTTTCAAGATTCACCCCAAGCTAAATTTACCAAGTTTGAAACATTCAAACTTGCCACGTGTGTGGCCAGCCAAGGGGGGGAATATGGCTGTTGATTTTTTTCTATTTTTAGCAGCCAATCTCACCAATAAATACCCCCTTCCCATCTTTATTCAACACACCTTCATTCCACACTTCTCTTGCACTTTCATTCACTGTTTTCATTTGCTTTCCATTTTTCTTTCTTGTCCCTTCCTTGTCAATTTCCCTCTTGGAAAAGATCCCTTCAACCACCTTGGTTTGCAACATTCAAGTGCTTGTAGAATCCTCAGTTTAACAAGAACGAGCGGAGAAGGATGAATGGAGAAGGAGAAGCAGAGCGAACTAGTCAGGCTTTTGAGAAACATGGGATTCGTTTCTAGTTTCTTATCCTTTAACTTTTATGTTGTTGTTAGGAACATGTCTATGAATATTTGTTATGTTGTTATTCTTAATTTAATTAGCATGGCTTAATTTAATTCGTGTTAGGTTGATTGCATTTCGTCCACTTAAGTTATTAAAATTATGTTTGTGTTGTTATAGGTCTTGGGAAATTGTTTGATTAAGTAAAACCATGATTATGTTATTCTTGCATTACAATTGTAAGGTAACTAATGAATTAATTATTAATCGTATTGAAATTGTAATTAATTGACACAATACTTACTCAGTGCATGTTTAATCTTCTAAGGTAGTTGTGGGTTAAATTAACGACGGTATTAAACGGTACATTAGCCTTGCATCGCAACTGGTCTCACTCTTTTAGTGATTTCATACGGTCTAATAAAAGGAGGACTCAAATTCCCTTTTCTGCCAAATTGCAGAACTTTCTTCCAGGGTGACACTTTTAGAAACACCTTGTCACCAATATCAAACTCAATATCTCTACGTTTCAAGTCTGCGCATGATTTATGTCTATCAAAAACTGTTTTCAATCTATCTCAGATCATCTTAACAATGTCTTCTGTTTCTTGAATCAATTCCAGCCCAACAAATTTTCTTTCACACAATTTCATCCAGCAAACAGGTGTTCGACACCTACGACCATATAAGGCTTTGTACGGGGCCATTTGAATACTCGATTGGAAACTATTATTGTATATGAATTCGGCCAAAGGTAAATAACGTTCACAACCTGATTCAAAATCGACTACACAAGTACAAAGCATATCTTCCAAAATTTGAATAACACGTTCAGATTGTCTGTCTATCTGCGGGTGAAAGGCTATGCTGGAATTGTGTCTCATACCAAGAGATTCATGCAACTATTTCCAAATCTTGAAGTGAAACGCGTGTCTTGATCAAAGATAATCGACATAGGGACACCGTGCAACCTTACAATTTCCTGAATATAACTTCAGCAAGTTTTTAAAGTGACCAATCTGTCCTGACTGCAATGAAATGGGCCGATTTCGTAAGTCGATCAACAGTCACCCACACAATATTTTTCTTGCTCGAAGATAATGGTAATCCCGTTAGAAAATCCATCATGATGCGTTCCCATTTCCACTCAGGAATAGAAATGGGCTGAAGTAATCCTGTGGGAACCTGATTTTTTGCTTTAACTAGTTCACAAGTTAAGCATTTAGCTACAAACTCAACTACATCTCTTTTCATTCCTGGCCACCAATACACTTCTCACAGGTCGCGATACATTTTCGTTCCTCCAAGATGCAAAGCTTGCAAGATTATTGTGATTAAACTGTTTCAATATAGGAGTATATTGTTACCTCACTTAATCTTTTACTTGCTTATTAAAATTGATTAATTGTTAGAATTGACATAGTAATATGTTCAAGAAATTATTTAATTTTGTAAGTCTGTATGTGCTATATAGTTAACAAATTACCAAGTTTCCGTGAATTTATTCGTAACAATATGAACATTGTCTTAGTAATATTAAGTTAAGAAATGTAATTGATCTAACACAATTATGTAATATTGATTAAACTTGTTTTTCAGGAATCGTGTATTGGAATTTTTACTTTTATTTTTCTTACTTAGTTAATTTTTAGCTATTACATCACTTTTTCAAAACAAAAGATTTTCCCATCACCAAAGTGTTTTTAATTGCATTTCATAAATATTTTCTTACACTATAACACCCCTTACCCGTATTCGACACTGGAACAGGGTATGAGGCATTACCGGACTTAAACACTAGCATTCATACCAAACCAAGACATGAATTTCCATCCAAAATTAAAACTTTTCATAAACATTCATATCATCCCTTAAACGAGCCTACGAGGCCCAAAACATACATTGGGAACGGTTCAGGACTAAACTGAGAACTTTAGAAACTTTCGGGAAACTTAGAAAATTTTCATCATGAAACAGGTCCACACGCCCGTGTGGGTGAAGGGACACGCCCGTGTGGCATATCACACGCCCGTGCTTCAGGTCGTGTCCATCTTAGGGTGCATTCTGTTTATGACGTTATCATCAATTTGAAGTCACACGACCTGTAATAGTCCGAATTTGACCCTAATCAGAACAGTGGTTTCGGGACCATAAATCCGAGTCCGAATAAATTTTTAATATTATTTTCTGTGTTGATGATCAGTGAATTAGCATGTGTTAAAATTTCTGTGAATTAATTTGGTTGTCTGTGTGTTTAATTTGACTAAAGGACTAAATTGCATATTGTTAGAAGTGGCCTTTTTAATTTACTATTTGTTAAATTGAGTTGGCTTTATTAAAGTGAAGTCCTTAAAGGACAATTACTCCATTTCTAGTAAAGGGGACGGCAACATGTGGTAAATTAGATAAAATTTTGTTATTATAATAATATGTTATATTAGTAATAAGTAAATAAATGTTTCTTTTATTTTAAGACATAAAAAAAAATGAAACAAAGTGGAAAGAAAGAGAACATACCTTTGTTCTTCTTCTTGGCCGAATGTGGGAGGAAGAAAACTCCATTGTTGAAGCTTGAATTTCGGCAATTAGGAGCTTAATTTGGGGTATGTATTTTGCTTAGTTTTTAATAATTTTTACATTTTTGGAATCGTTGCTTTGAATGCTATACAACCCATGTTAAAATTTTTGAGTTTATAGCACATTAAGATTCGGTTATTGTTGTATATTCATGGCGTGTGATGTTTGATGGTAGATTATTAATAGTATGTTTTAAATAATCATTTTTAGAATTAGAAGTTTTGGTGAAATTGAGTGTTAGGGACTAATTTGAAAAAAATAAATTCTTGAAGGACTAAAACATGAAATAAATGAAATGCAAGGTCTTGTATTAAGTCTAGGAATATTCGACCCTTGATGTGTGTAACCAAAATTTGTGTATTTTGTGTTTTGTACAAATTGTACTAATTTGTAAAAGTGTGAAACATTAAGGGTAAAATAGTAATTTGCCTATTTAAGTGTTTTTGGACTAAATTGAAATGAAATGTGTTTGAACGAGCTTAAATTGAATGTGTTTAGATCAAGAACAAAGAAAAACGGACTTGGATCGGGGAAAAACAAAAAAATAGTTGAATAGTCGGTCTTCGTCGTCAAAGCGACGATCGAGAGTAAGTCTTAAAGCAAGTTATTACTACAAATATTGTTAGTAGTATAGTTTACATGTCAAACTTTGAACTATTGGATTGAAATTTGATCATAGCCGAATGTGTCATAAAGATTTGATTATGAATGGTAATTAAATTTATTTGAGTTCATTTTGTGCAAGTGATTTAAATTAAGTATGGCATATGTATTATTTGAATTATATCGAATGTATCGGGCTTAATGCCCAGCAGGCTTTGTGTAGGTGGAATGTATCGGGCTTAATGCCTAGCAGGCTTTGTGCTTGGTGAAATGTATCGGGCTTCGAGCCTAGCGGGCCTTGTGCGGTGAAGTGTTCGGGCTTATTGCCTAGCGGGCTAAATTTGGTGATCAAATGTCAGACCTCGGTCTAGCAGGCTTAATGCTGGTGATTATTTTTGAATACGAGCTTATGCATATGGAATGGTGGAGTTATGTTGACAAAAGAATAAACTTAAGTTCATTAGTATGAATCAAAGTACAGGGCCGTACAGGTAAGTACCTGTGAGTTGTTTAATTGAATTTATATCTTCGATTAGTTAGAAAAGTATATAAGTACATTGTGGATGAGAATGTAACACCCCAAACCCAGTCTATGCGTTTAGACAAGATTTGGTTTGTCACACCAATCATACATTCGTTTATTTTCATAGGGTTAAGATAAAATAGTGCTACAAAACTTTTTGTTATAAAACCAATGTTCTTAAGAAAACTTAACATATTGAGATAAAACCATATTAAGAGTTTAGAAATAAAATTTAAATCATCCACACAATAAAACCATAAAACATAATAAGAGGCCTTATTACATCAACCCAATAATAGCAATTAAAATAAAAACTTAAATAAAGTCATAGTTTATTAAAACCCAAGTTTGTAGTATGGCCTCCACCAAGTCATCTCGGCCCAAGTCCACGTCAATTTCCATTACGAAATGGATAATAAAATTTGGGTGAGTTACAAAGAACTCAGTGTGCAACTCACTTACCACCATTTTTAGGTCAAATCGTCAAGATATCATCTTTGGGCTTGAGCCCATTAATGATTTCAACCATACATCGTAAAGTAACATAATTTAAAGAGAAGAATGCATGAAATATGAATTTCCCAAACCAACCTAGTATCCATCCGCTAACACCCCGTACCAACCAACACACCTGTGGGGATCAAGTCAACCCACCCCGCCAAACACACCAATCATGGGCTTAAAGCCCTTAAATAATTTTGTAGTGCACTCACAGAACTAGATTGTGACATTGTCACCGAACTAGAGGCATTTTAGCGAATTTGTGGCAGAGCCACCGAACTAGAGGCATTGAGCCATATTGTGGCAGAGCCACCGAACTAGAGGCATTGAGCCATATTGTGGCAGAGCCACCGAACTAGAGGCAATGAGCCAAATTTGTGGCAGCTGGCCATTCTTCTCTTCATATAACCCACCCCATGCAATCATGCGTATATAACAAATATAATCATATAATGATTTTCATTAATCCATATCATCGGTGGGCTTATCAATTAACCCTTCATTAGGCTCAATTAAACAATTTATCAACTAGCCCA
Source organism: Gossypium sturtianum (assembly GCA_025698515.1). Lineage (NCBI taxonomy): Eukaryota > Viridiplantae > Streptophyta > Magnoliopsida > Malvales > Malvaceae > Gossypium > Gossypium sturtianum. Next base: position 45,557,562 of record CM046948.1, read on the forward strand.
TTTAGTAGTTTAGTGACTTTGGCCCATTTAGCCCAATTTATCAAAAGCAGTATTTTTGGCCCATTTAATCGAACTAGAGTATTATCGCCCATTTTATCGAACTAGAGTTTTATCGCCCATTTTATCGAACTAGAGTATTATCGGCCCATTTTATCGAACTAGAGTATTATCGCCCATTTTATCGAACTAGAGTATTATCGGCCCATTTTATCGAACTAGAGTATTATCGCCCATTTTATCGAACTAGAGTATTATCGGCCCATTTATCAAACTAGAGTATTATCGGATTTCATTTTCTCGGTTTTAACCGTTTTCATGCATTTACTCAAAAATATGAGTTGCTACGTATTTTTCCGTTTTACTATTTTACGAATTTATCACGGAACTTACAACATGATGTCCAACCGAAAATGAGTGTGAAGTTACACACTGGTTATGGAGAGAACTAAACTTTCCCGCTCTTCAACACCTATACGTATTGTGTTAATTAAAACACTATAATCTATAATAAAACCGATCTAACTATAGCGATCTAGAAATTTACCCTCGGATTTTTCGTAAGACTTCTACTTGCGATTTTTCTCCGATCGATGGTTCGCTAACCGAATCGAATCCACGAGCGAATAATGGTTCGGAGTACGAACGACTTGAGCAGATTGATTTTCCTCGGTTGAACGTCCACAACCCCGTGGGAAATCCCGGATTCTTCAAAACGATCCTTTGCTTGTACTTAGGGGAATAATGAGAACCTCCCTTCTTCCGAAGGCTAAACACCGCCCTTTTCTTCCCTATTTTGAATGTCTTCAAGGACAAAGATCGTTAATCCAATGATATCAAAATAATCCTAAGGTTTTAAAGATATGATTTCCTTACCACAAAATTGATTCCAACGTTTTGTCACCCACGACTTCTTGATTCCAAACTTCCGTTATCGCACTAAAGTATAACAAAATAAAGCGTTAAAAGAAGGAACGTTTATTTTGATCTAATAAAGCTTTCAAACCATCATCAATATTCGCCATAACCACTATTAACTAATCGAAACGAAAAGGATTCTTACCTATTTCCACGTCGAAAAGATAGGATTTGAGAATAATATGGATCTAAGAAGAATTGGCTATGAAGAAACAAAGAAAAGAGAAAATAAAATCGGTTATAGGCACTTTAACATTCGGCCATGAAAGTGTAGGTGGAGAGAATTTCGATTGAAAGAAATCAAATAGGAGAGAGATGGTGATGATGTTTTGGTTTCCAAATAGAATGGAAAAGAAAAGAAAGAAAAGATAAGTTTTGAGAGCAATGTATAATCGGCAATGGGGAGAAGAAAAGAAAAGAATGGTCTCTTTAGGTATTGGTAAAATCGGCACAAAGAGAAAGGCACAAAATTGACACCAAAGTGTAAAACAAAAATGACCAATTTGACAAAAGAAACTAGGCTTACCAAGTGCACAATTCGGCCAAGGAAAAGAGAGTTTGAGAGAATTTTCAAAACTTGCACAAACTAAACAAAATGACCAAAACCAAAGACTAAAATTCCTAGCCAAACTATCACCAAAATTCGGCTCCCCTAGCCATAATGCCGTCCATATGCTTGGTCTTTAGGCCAAGATATTGTTTCCTTAAACAACTCCTTGATTCATGCCTCATATCCTCACATTTTCCTTATTCTTTTGATACCCTTCCTTAAGTTCAAATTTTCCTTATTCCTTTGATATACTAACCAAAAATAACAAGTCAACACCTTCCATATATGCTCTTGGCCGACACTTGCTATACATGGGCAGAAAAATCAAAAATAAAATTCACCTAGATGCTATTTAGGGATTGAACCTTCACCCCCATGTACAAGCTCATGTGCCAACACCACTTGTCCAACTACTCATCTTATGCTACACATTGACACTTAAATTAATTTATGTGTCAATGCCACTTAGTCTATTTCCATAAATTCTAAAAATTAATATTATTCCTTCTAAAAAAATTTTAAACCCTTCTTCAGGACTATACTAACCACGAAAATAAATCAGAAAATTTTACTTTCTAGAATAATTACTCAAAGCACACATAGAAAATAAATTACTCAAATTTTCAGGGTGTTACAGAGAATGTGGTTAATGATTGTGTATGTATATTTGGCTATTTGGTTATGAAATCATATTGATAATTTGTGTATATTGAACATTTAGAGTTATAAGATGTGAAGTGAATAAGTACATATATGTTCTTGTATGTGGTTTTATTTAAATGATGTGCATACGCATTGAGTATTTGGTAGAAAATGGATACTTACCATTTGAATTTTGAGTTGAGTTAATGAATTATTTGTTGAAGGTAAGATAATGAATAATGTCAAGTTAAATAGGGTATTGAGGTTTGGCAATGTGATACCATATGTGTGCTTTGTTAAAGTTGAATTAATATTAAGTATTTGACTTTGAATGCTTAAGTGTTAAATTGAATTATTTTCTTTAAATTTGCTTAAGACTTACTAAGCTAGTAAGCTTACTCTGTGTGCATTCATTGTTCTGTTTTATAGATTTTGATCAAGCTATGGGCATCTGAGGATCGTTGGAGAAGTCAACCACATTATCACCCCTTTTTTGGTACTTAAGCTTATTTTTGAATCAAAGGCATGTATAGGTTAGACTAAGTTTTGAAATCTATGATATTTGGTTTTGTATAATAATATAGCCTTGCGAAAATGGCTATTTGTTTTGGTTAAATTCATTTCTATGTTTTAATTTCATAGCTTGTTCATGATGCTAATGGATGTTTTGAATTCGGTCATGGTTTATATCATGTGTGGAAGGTGCTCATTTGGTGTATATATATATATATATATGTTATGTGATGGTTTAGCAAACTTGGTCTTGACTTATTATATGTGAAACATGGTTGCTATGTTTATGATGTGTGCATGATCTTGATTAAGGTGAATTTATGTGTTACTTGCTTAATACATTTTATTAATGATAGTTGAGTTAAGACATATGTTTCGGCCATATGGTAAATAACATATGCTTGATGTGTTTAGTAAGAAATAAATATGTTCTTGGTTGATTAGGTTCGAATGCTAATGAGAGGTGAAATAGTGTGTTCGGCCAAGATATATTATTAATATGTTTGTACATGCAATTGATTATTAAATAGTGTAATGGTTCGGTTGGTTTAATAAGCATATGTATTATAGTAATATGAATGAAAATCAGCTTATGTTACATGAGTTTTGATTTATGTCCGATATATGTTATAAAATGACCTAGGTTAGGATATTGTTTAAATATTATATATAAATATATATTTGTCATGAATGCTTAAGTTATGTGATTCGGACGTTTGTATATATATATATTAAATACTTGTAAGAAAAAAAATTGGTTGTACATTATTTATTTTAAATGGTTGTAATGTTATATGAAATAGAAAAGATAGCATTGCTTTGTGCTTGAATTCAACTAAATGTTTTGTCTGGAATTGAGTTTAGTTTTGTAATACCTCAAAACTCCAATCCGGCGACGGATACGGGTAAGGGGTGTTACACGACCAAGTCACACACCCGTGTCCTTAGGCCGTGTCCTCTACACGGCTGACACACACGCCCATGTCTCTGCCCGTGTGTTGGACTTCTGGACATTCTATTTTTCCAAAATTAAGCTGCAGGGGACACACGGCCTGTAACACCCTTTACCCGTATTCGACGCCGAAACAGGGTACGAGGCATTACAAGACTTATACACCAACAATTATGCAATACCGAGACATGACTTGCCACACCAAATTAAAACATTTCATAACACCTCTTAAACAAGCCTACGAGACTTAAATCACAATTTAGGAATAGTTCGGGATCAAATCGAACTTCTTTAAAGATCTCTAGAAAAACTTAGAAAATTTTCAATAAACAGTCCACACGCCCGTGTGGAAGAATGGACACGCTCGTGTGGCATATCACATGCCTGTGTTCCACACTCGTGTGGAATTATTTTTCACTTTGAACCTTCAGGGGTTTTCACACAGCTAGACACACGCCCGTGTCCCTCACACGACCTCGACACGCCCGTGTCTTAGCCTGTGTGCAAAAACCATGGCATTTTGTTTATGACGTCATCACCTCACTAAGGTCACACGGCTAAGGCACACGACCGTGTCCTTAGACCGTGTGTCGAATTAAATTCCCAATTTTAGGAGCAGACTTCACACGGCCTGGGCACACGCCCATGTCCATGGCCGTGCCTTCCACACGACTGAGACATACGGCCATGTCTCAGCCCGTGTGTTTACTACTGAGCATACTGACTTGTAAACCTAGCATGCAAGGGAGCACAGGCCAATCAGCACGCCCATGGGGCCGACCGTGTGTCACACACAGTCTAGACACATGCCCGTGTGTCTGCCCGTGTGGACATTTGAAAGGCTATCTACAAAGCCAAATGCCACCCTTCACAAAAACCAAACTTATACCAATTCAATCCAACATATATCATAACCATAGAGCACTTTTAGGGACTCGAAATCAAGACATCCATAATAGCATGCATTTCATGAATTTCATCATCATTTAATATATGAACTTGTCAAGTATTGGCCAATTTCCCATGACAATTTACAAAATGATTTGAACAACATTAATAGCCAACACTTTTGCTAACAAATATGACATAACAAAATGACCAAGTCCTATACATGCGATACTCAAAATGAATCTAACTTTGTTATACCAAGGAGAAGTCGATAGTGTGATTCCGAAATCCGACATCCCACGATCCCTGATTTAGCTTAGCTATACTACAAGGAAAAGGGAAATGGGAGGAGTAAGCATAAAGCTTAGTAAGTTTGCATGAAATAAGGAACAACAATAAGACTCATAATGTCATCCATTAATTTCGTTGAGGAAACACACAAAGTCTTAAGCACACTACCATAACTTACTCATGCTTACCCATACCGATTACATATCATGCCACATCTCGTAAACCATTCTCGCGAATTACTCACATATACCTGTATCACTTCATCACATAGCTTTAACACTAATTTCATCTTAATTATAAGCTTAACTATTTATCCCATTGAATCACTTAGGATACTCAAGGATACATGATCATCATCATTCACATAAATACGACGCAAATGCCACATCTCAGATGTGGTCTTACATGGGGTCACTTCTAGATGCCGATGCCATATCCCAGATATGGTCTTATACGGGAATTCATCTCAATTGTCGATGCCATATCCAAGATATGGTCTTATACGATCTTCCTATTCGATGCCGATGCCATATCCCAGATATGGTCTTATACGGGATCTCAATTCGGTCCCGAGGCCATGTCGCAGATATGGTCTTATACGGGACCTTACCCATCTCAAGTCTTAATGATATTACTCTCTCATTTATTAAAGTCCAACCGGAACTTCAACATCACAATTCTCATCATTTTCTCATTCAACGTCATTACTCAATTTCATAGAAATGTTATACATCTTCACAAATATCAAACATTTTAAAACATACTAGCATGATGTTGAACTTATTACACACAAACTTACCTCGATTTCAAAATAGGCCAAATTGCTGTTCTAGTCCGATACCTTGCCCTTTCCTCGGTCAAGGTTAATTCTTCTTTCTTCTTGATCTATAATAACAATTTAGCTCATTTAATCATCACATTAATCAACACATTTTAATAATCAAACTTTGGAAAAATTACCATTTTGCCCTTATACTTTAAAAAATGACTATTTTACCCCTAGGCTCGTAAATCGATTCCAATCGAATTTCCTCCTTTTACAAGCCTAGATGAACATTTGTTACTCCTATGGAAACCCTCAATAATCATTATTTCACACATTTACCACATATTCGCAACCTTCTCAAAAAGGTTCTTTTAGGTGTTTTCATGGTAACACCTTTCACAAAAGTTATTTATCTAACAACTAAGACTCATTTTCTTCCATAAAAATGCAGCAAACAACTTAAATGCTCACATGGAAAAACTCTAAACTTTCAACCATTTTGCAAAATAGTCCCCTCTTTAGCTAGCTTAAGCTTTAGGGGTTCCAAAAGTAAAAATATTATCAAGAAATTATCATCAAATCACTTACTTGTAAGGAGAAGAGCTTGCTGAAATTTTTGAGCTTTCAAACCCCTATTTGCTGCTAATTTTCGGTGGAGGAGAAGAGAAGAAAAGATGATATATTTTCTTTCTTTATTTTATTATAAAACATCAATTTAGTCCACCTAATTTCAACCACTTTGACCAATTTGACATTATTTGTCTCCTATGGCCGGCCACCCTATCTCTAGGGGTCTAATTGCACTTTAAGGGCCTCCAATTATTATTCTATGGCTTTTAGACACCTTTAGCTTGAAAAATGGAACTTTCACAATTTATGCGATATAGTCCTTTTTCGCAATTAAGCATGAAATCGCTAAAATTAGAGCACCAAAATTTTCATACAGCTATATAATCATGCTATAACTCATAAAATAACATTAAAATAATTCTCTCTGACCATGGATTAGTGGTTCCGAAACCACTATTCCGACTAGCCCCGAAATCGAGCTGTTACACGGCCGGAACACATGCCCATGGGCAGACCGTGTGTCACACACGGCCTAGACACACGCCCGCGTGTCTACCCGTGTGGAAAAATACAAGGCTATTTTCCAAGCCATTTTGTCACCCTTACTTGCACACATTCACACAACATCACATGGCACAAATCATGGCATATAAGTGCCTTCAAAAACAACTACAATCAAGCAATAACGTATCATTTTTATACCATCATCTATCAAACAAATATAAACCACATCGCCAAACATTGAGATATGCACATACATACTTATATGGGGTTACAACCATTTAGCCAATAAAAGCCAAATTGCAGGGCTACAAATTACCTCCAACCTTTAGCCATCACAAGCTAATACATTTAGCCAAATCATAATGACTCATACACCAAATGACTAAGTCCCTATACATGCCATAAACTCAAAGGGGTTTGCATTCACCTATACCCAACATGATAGCTTGATAGTGTGATAGCATCTCCGGCGATCTCCAACCCGAGCTAGCTTAATAACCCTATAGGACATGAGAAAGGAAGGGGAGTAAGCTACAGAGCTTAGTAAGTTCGTATGCAAATAATAAGCATTAATAGACATACATTTGTCATACAACTAACATAGCATAACACAACATAAACGTCATTAAATCTTCATAGACATAACTTACATAATCACAATGCTTACCCCCTTCAATTTATAAGCCTAATTTATTATATCTTAACATTTGCCAAGCATTCGTAATATCTCAAATATAATATACCATAATAATCATTAATAAATCATTTCAAGCCTCATAGTAACATGCATATTAATTATGCGTATTCATACTTTCAAGCCCAGAGCTTAACATTTTTCACTGATTTAACTCTTAACTTCTCATACTTTCATAACAAATTTAATAGGAAATTATGCAAATTTTTCCTTTTTCACACATAACCGATAAATCACAATTCAAATGAAAAACATTTACTATCTCACCAATCGATTTGGCCCCAAAGCCTTACACATGCTCGTCAACCGAATCTACCATGAATTTACACATCATAAACATAAACAATTAATCACAAGATTTCATAAATATTTTTAGTAGAAATTAATACCAATCTTTCCTTCATTACATATTCAATGAGTCCGAATCAAGGAAATAAAACACTTCATATCACAATTCCATTTGGCCTAAAAGCCCTTTTTCATAAGTTTCAATCAACATGACCATGTATTTATTCACCACACACATAAACCAATAATCACATAGTTAACTTAAAGTCACTTTCATAGTGATCATGAATTCATAATATCATGAAGCCAATGATTATAAACTTTACGTACATACTTGTACCGACTCGTAACATAATCATTTACTCTTTCCAGTCTTTGACATACCCGTTGAACAATTGGAATACTAATCGGATACACGAAAAGTCTTTGCACATAAGTGTTGTAACACCCTTAACCCGTACCCGTCGCCGGATTAGGGTTATGAGGCGCATCGAACTAGACACTGATTTATACAGTCATTTATGGAATAAACCAAATACGCATATTTGAATTTTAAATATCAACAAATAATGATCAAGACTTACGTTACAAACCATGTTTCATAATGCAATACATCATTACTCATAATCTATACAAGTTTCGAATCAAGCTTCCACATATCAACACCAAATTTCATATGTTAAATATATATAAATACATCTATTTCATTAGTCGAATATCAACATATCATTTCATACTTTCTGCAAATATGCATATTAAAACGAATAGACCCATGTTACTCTGTTAAATTTTCATTCACATATGTGACATTAGAACATTATAGCATAACCAAACATACCCATCATGCTATCATAATATGCGCAATATCCCTAAAACAAAAGCCATGTCAAACCATAATTATCAAATCATCCTTACCTTATTAATTAATTTTGTGACTATACCAATTCATGAATTAAGCATATTAATTTAGGTTAAGAAATCCCTACGACATAGTAAACATACATATATATTTATTACACCTAAGTAAGCATCTCCATATAACCACATTTAATTGAAATAATTTCTATTTTTGCATTCATTTAACCATAGCTACATTAATAATTAATGGACACAAAGATCATTAAATAACCTACCAAACACTTATACTATATGACTAGTCCAAAATACATAAGTACAACCAATTTATTGACCATATATTCGGTCCTCAATTTAAAACTCCAATGATCAACCCAAAATATAATTATAAACATTTTCATTATCATCTCTGAATCTTAACCAAACACCCCAAACATATATGCCTTGATATATATTATCAATATAAGCCTAAAACATGACCGAAAACACATAACCATTAACATCATAATCAAGCCATTTTCGCATGGCTTAAATACATCGCCAAAATGATATTCAAGCATAAAGTTAGCCTATACATGCCTTAAGTTCAAAAGCTAAACTTTAAAGATATAACAAAACAAGTCGATAGTATGGATGACTTCACTGACGATCCCCTGAGCTCGTAGCTTGATCAAAATCTATAAAACAGAACAATGAACACACACAGAGTAAGCTTACTAGCTTATTAAGTCTTAAGCAATTATAATATAGCATTCAAACATTCAAGCATTTTAAAACCATTGGTTTATGACATTGAATATAAATAATTTAACTTATAAGTTCATTTTGACTGAATGCCATTACCTTACTTAATCTAACAATTATCATTTTCTTACTATAAGCATGCAAACTCACCAAAACACCTAAATACAATATGTATTCGCATATTCCAAACCAAATAAGTATAGCATACATATTAACCACATGTAATCAGTCATACACATATGTAAACATATCCAGTCACTCTCACATTTGGCATTTACACATATGGCCGAATCTCAAAGGCATAACCAAGCTCAAATTCCAATATATATATATCATACTCAATATTGGTAAGATCAAATACACATATTAAAATCTTCTTTGAAAGCTTCAAACTATATCACATCTCACTTAATTCGAATGGTAATATAATAACTTACCTTATTCCTTGCAACTATGAAAACTTATACTTACCCGAGCGTTTAGCTTATTGCAGTAATTACGTTCTACCTTGTAAATGATTCACGAATTCTCCATATTTAATACATCATCGGTATTAAGCCTGCTAGGCATCAAAGCCTGAAATACAGACCGGCACTAGGCCTGCTAGACCCGAGGTCTAAAATTTAAACACCGGCATTTAGCCTGCTAGGCAATAAGCCCGATATAATTCACCAGCACAAGGCCTGCTAGGCAATAAGCCCGAATATTCATATTACCGAGCCAACTCATTCACATTACACATTAGCAATATCACATATATCACATATAATTCACATTACTTTCACATAGTGAACTCAATTAATTCAACTACATTTCATTGCTAAATTACTTTAACACATTCGGCTTTGTCATATTTCAATCCATAAATTCATAATTCAGCATGTATACTAGGTTATAATCGATACTTATGGTATTAACTTGCTTAAAGACTTACTTCAGATATCGTCAGATGTCAAGAACCAGCTATTCGTTAACCTTCGCCTTTCCCCGATCCAAGTCCGTTTTTCTTTGTTCTTGATCTAAACATATTCAATTTAAGCTCATTAAAATATATTTCATTTCAATTTAATCCAAAAACATCTAAATGGGCAATTTACCATTTTGCCCCTAATGTTTCACATTTTTACAAATTAGTCCTATTTGTACAAAACACAAAATATGCAAAATCTCCCAACAATATAGCTAGGCTGAATCTTCCACATAGCCATATAAGTCCATGCATTTCATTTATTTTGCATTTTAACCCCTCAAAAATTTATTTTCTCAATTAACCCTATTTACTCAAAATCACCAAAAATCTCAATACAAAACATATTAATCTAACATATATCTTTCATAATTCATCAACTATCATCATAAAAATCATGAACTCATCAATGGCACATTTCAAAATATTCATCAAAATAAAAAATTTAAGCATGGGTCTTGAAGTATTTGAAGCAACGGTTACTAAAACGTAAAAATTATCCTAAACTAAACAAAATACATGCCCTAATTAAGCTTCCTTGTTTGCCGAAACTTTGAGCTTCAACTATGGTGTTTTTCTCACCTTATATTCGGCCAAAGAAGAAAGATAATGCATGTGCCTTTATTTTATGATGTTTTATATTTTTAACATATAATATAATATAAAAGTTTACTTATAATATAAATAACTAAATAAATAAAACATATTAATGCTCACTTAAACATCCATGCCGTCCACTAAGGTTCTAAATGGCCAATTTGCATCATAAGACCTCATTCAAAAGAAGACAAATCAATTTAACCTCCTAATTGAATAGTTGGCCACTTTTACCACTTACGCGATTTAGTCCTTTTTGACTAATTGAGCACACATACAATCAAATTTTTACACGAAACTTTCAAATATACTAATTCACATATAATCAATACAGAAAATAATATTTTAAAATTTTTCAAACTCAGATTCGTGGTCCCGAAACCACCGTTCCAATTAGGGTCAAATTCGGACTGTTACAACTCTCCCCCCTTAGGGATTTTCGTCCCCGAAAATCTTACCATTTAACAAAGTTGGATATTGTTGCCTCATTGAATCCTCAGGCTCCCACGTAGCCTCTTCTACTCCATGTCGATTCCATAGTACTTTTACTAACAAAATTTTCTTGTTTCTCAACTCTTTCACTTCACGAGCTAAGATACGGATCGGTTCTTCCTCGTACGTCATATCAGATCAGATTTCAATCTCAAACGGGGCGATCACATGTGACGGATCTGATCTATATTTACGAAGCATCAAAACATGGAATACATTATGTATCTTTTCTAATTCAGAAGGAAACTTCAATCTATAAGCAATAGGCCCAACACGTTCGATGATCTCATACGGTTCGATGAATCTCGGACTTAATTTACCTTTTCAACCAAAACGAAGTACTTTCTTCCACGGAGAAACTTTCAGAAATACCCGGTCTCTGACCTGAAACTCAATGTCTTTACGTTTTAAATCCGTGTATGACTTTTGGCGATCTGATGCAACTTTTAAACTATCTCGGATTACTGCCACTTTCTGTTCAGTCTCTTTAATCAAATCAACCCAGTGTATCTTGTTTTTACTGAGCTCAGTCCAGTATAATGGTGTACGACACTTGCGGCCATACAGAGCTTCGTAAGGTGCCATTTTGATACTAGATTGAAAACTGTTATTATAAGAAAATTCAACCAAAGGTAAGTATCGTTCCCACGTACCTTCAAACTCGAGGACGCAACATCTCAACATATCCTCAAGTATCTGAATGGTTCGTTCAGACTGACCGTCTGTCTGCGGATGAAAAGCTGTGCTAAAGTGTAGTTTGGTACCTAAAGCATCTTGCGATTTCTTTCAGAACTGCGACGTGAATCTCGGGTCTCTGTCCGAAACAATGGAAATCGGCACACCATGAAATTTCAAAATTTGAGATACATATAACTCAGCAAGCTTATCGAGCGAATAGTCTGTACGAACTGGGATGAAGTGAGCTGATTTGGTTAGTCTATCCACTATAACCCAGAATGCATCTTTCTTGCTCGGTGTCGTAGGCAAACCGGATACAAAATCCATAGCAATTCTATCCCATTTCCATTCAGGTATCATGATCGGCTGAAGTAACCCAGAAGGCAGCTGATGTTTGGCTTTTACTTACTGACAAATTAAGCACTTCGAGAAAAATTCAGATATGTCCCGTTTCATACCAGGCCACCAATAGAACTGTTTCAAATCATTATACAATTTCGTGCTACCCGGATGTACAGACAATCGGCTACTATGAGCTTCATTCAATATCATCTGAATCAATTCTTTATTTCTCGAAACACATATTCGGCCTTTGAAGTTAAAACAGTCATTTTCATCGATTCGAAACTCTGACTCTGCATCACTTTCACACTGAACTCGTCTTGCCATAGTATCTTTGTCAACTCTCTAAGCATCACAAATTTGTTGGATATACAACAGTCTTACTTTCAATTCGGCTATTATCGAACCATCACCAGACATAACCATATGTGCGTTCAACGCACGAAGAGCAAATAATGATTTTCGACTTAAGGCGTCCGCAACAACATTGGCTTTCCCCGGATGGTAGTCAATCACTAATTCATAATCTTTCAACAGCTCTAACCATCTGCGTTGTCTCAAGTTTAAATCTTTCTGAGTCATCAAGTACTTTAAACTCTTGTGATCCGAATAAACATGACATTTCTCCCAAAACAAGTAATGACGCCAAATCTTCAACGCGAATACAATAGCTGCTAGCTCCAAATCATGTATCGGGTAATTTCTTTCATGCGGCTTCAATTGTCTCGAAGCGTAGGCTACGACTTTGCCTTCCTGCATTAAAACGCAACCCAAACAATTCAAAGATGCATCACTATAAACAACAAATTCTTTACCCGATTTAGGTTGAACCAACACTGGAGCCTCGGTCAAAAGAGCTTTCAACTGATCGAAACTTTTTTGACATGTTTTCGTCCATTCGAACTTGACATCCTTCTGTAATAGCTTTATCAAAGGTGTGGCTATTATAGAAAAACCTTTCACGAATCGTCTGTAGTAACCAGCAAGTCCCAGAAAACTTTGAATTTCAGAAACATTTCTTGCTGGTTTCCAATCAAGTATAGCCGATATTTTATTCGGATACACCCGTATGCCTAACGTCGAAACAACGTGACCCAGAAAACTGACCTCATTCAGCCAAAACTCACACTTACTAAACTTTGCGTACAACTGTTTATCTCGCAAAGTTTGTAGCACCGTTCTCGGATGCTCGGCATGCTCGGTTTCATTCTGGAGTAGATCCGAATATCATCTATAAACACTACTACAAATCGATCCAAATACTGTCTGAAAATCTGATTCATCAGATCCATAAAAATAACAGGTGCATTAGTAAGTCCAAAAGGCATAACCAGAAACTCATAATGTCCGTACCTCGTTTGAAAAGATCTTTGGCACATCGGAATCTCGACTGCATAACCGATTATAGCCCGATCTCAAATCTATCTTTGAAAACTCAAGCCCCCTTTCAACCGATCAAACAAGTCGTCAATCCGTGGCAGCGGTATTTATTCTTTATAGTTACCTTGTTGAGTCATCGATGAATCGATGCACAATCGCATAGTCCCGTCTTTCTTTTTCACAAATAAAAGCGGCGCACCCAAGGGAGAAGCTCGGTCATGCAAAGCCCATATCTGTTAACTCTTGCAACTGTGCTTTCAACTCTTTTAATTCTGTAGGTGCCATCCAATACAGAGCTATTGAAATCGGAGTCGTCCCCGGTACTAATTTGATACCAAACTCTAATTCTCGAGCAGGTGGTAAACCGGTAGTTCTTACGGAAACACATCCGGATACTCGCGCACACAACCGTACGGGTTCAATCTCGCTTCAAGTAACTTTACTATCCAACACATAAGCCAAGTAAGCTTCACACCCTTTTCTCACATGCTTATGAGCTAACATCGAGGAGATTACTGCCGGTAACCCATTCAGGTCATTAGATTCAATTCGAATAACTTCACCGTTCTGACATCTCAAATCAAGGGTCTTTCTTTTGCAATTAACAATAGCATCGTGCAAAGTTAACCAGTCCATTCCCAAAATTATATCGAACTCTTCGAAAGGCAACAACATTAAATCAGCTGGGAAGCATGAATCCTGAATCATCAACGGGCAACTTTTACACACTTTATCAATCAGAACACATCAACCCAAAGGGTTTGATACACGAATCACAAACTCAGTAAACTCAACAGGCAGAGTCGTACTGGATACTAAAGTTTCACACACATATGAATGAGTCAAACCCGGATCAATCAATGCAATCACAGTAGTATCATAAAGAGTGAAAGTACCGGTGATAACATCTGGGGAAGAAGCATCCTCTTTGGCACGTACAGCATATGCTCTAACAGGTGCACGAGCCTCTGATCGAACTGCAGTGTCTTTGGTTCCTTTCTCGTGACAGCCACTTACATTTCCTGAATGCCTAGGTGGTCTGCCTCGCACTGATACATTACTCGGTCTTGTATTCTGAGCCATATTTTGCTCAGCTAGCATCGGGCACTCTCGAATAAAATGATCCGAAGATCCATATTTAAAGCAGGACCGATCACAAAATCTACAACTCCCTGAATGCCATTTACCACAATGCTTGCATTCAACCTGATTCTGCTGGACATTACCAACACTTACCATCGAAGTAGCTCGAGAACCCACAGGTGGTCGATCTCGTCTAGATAAGTCTGAAGTAACTCTATGTCGACTAGATTCATCTTTGAACTTCTTGGATACCGAATAAAATGTCTTACTCGATGATCTTTTACGAATGTCTCTAGCTTCCATTTCAGCCTTTCTTTTCTCTTTCCCAAGCTCTTCGGCTTTGCAAGCTCGTTCGACAAGTACCACGAACTCTTTAATCTCGAGTATGCCAACTAGAAACTTAATATCTTCATTTAGACTGTCTTCAAATCTTTTACACATAATGGCTTCAGTTGACACACATTCACGGGCATATCGGCTCAGTCTGACAAATTTTCGTTCATACTCAGTCACGGTCATTCGACCCTGTTTCAATTCCAAAAATTCTTTTTGTTTCCGATCAATGAATCTCTAACTGATATATTTCTTATGGAACTCAGTCTGAAAGAAATCCCAAGTCACTTTTTCTTTCGGAACCACCGATACTAGTGTATTCCACCAATGATATGCGGTGTCCCGTAGTAAGGATATAGCACACTTCAAGCATTCGTCTGGAGTACATGATAGCTCATCGAGCACACGGATAGTATTATCAAGCCACATCTCAGCTCATTCCGCGTCGTCATCATCATTAGCTTTAAATTCCTCGGCCCCATGTTTCCTGATTTTATCAACTAGAGGCTTGCTAGATCTCATCAGATCTATCATCGGAGGTGCTGAAGGTATCGGAGTTGGATTATTCGGGGGTAGAGGTTGTTGTACAGCTGGATTAGTTCGAATAAATTGGGTAAACAATTCATTCATCATCTTGTAGAAGGCTTCCTTAGCCTCCCCCTCATGGCTACCCGAGATAGGTCGAGAGTCTACCGGCGCTGACCCATGTGCGGGATCAGGCGCTACGCTCTCTACATCATCAGCTACGGTTCTGTCAGGATCCATTTACTATATAAAACACAATTTAAATGTCAGAAGTCACCACACTATCGTATTATAAAATTAAGGCATGTATAGCAAGACTCACACGCGCTACGGTAATCCTAGAATCGACTAAACCGTAAGCTCTGATACCAATCAAATGTAACACCCTTAACCTGTACCCGTCGCCGAATTAGGGTTATGAGGCGTTACCGAACTAGACACGCTTTATACGATCATTTATGGAATAAACCAAATACGCATATTTGAATTTTCAATATCAACAAATAATGATCAAGACTTACGTTACAAACCATGTTTCATAATGCAATACATCATTACTCATAATCTATACAAGTTTCGAATCAAGCTTCCACATATCAACACCAAATTTCATATGTTAAATATATATAAATACATCTATTTCATTAGTCGAATATAACATATCATTTCATACTTTCTGCAAATATGCATATTAAAACGAATAGACCCATGTTACTCTGTTAAATTTTCATTCACATATGTGACATTCGAACATTATAGCATAACCAAACATACCTATCATGCTATCATAATATGCGCAATATCCCTAAAACAAAAGCCATGTCAAACCATAATTATCAAATCATCCTTACCTTATTAATGAATTTTGTGACTATACCAATTCATGAATTAAGCATATTAATCTAGGTTAAGAAATCCCTACGACATAGTAAACATACATATATATTTATTACACCTTAAGCATCTCCATATAACCACATTTAATTGAAATAATTTCTATTTTTGCATTCATTTAACCATAGCCACATTAATAATTAATGGACACAAATATCATTAAATAACCTACCAAACACTTATACTATATGACTAGTCCAAAATACATAAGTACAACCAATCCATTGACCATATATTCGGTCCTCAATCTAAAACTCCAATGATCAACCCAAAATATAATTATAAACATTTTCATTATCATCTCCAAATCTTAACCAAACACCACAAACATATATGCCTTAATATATATTTTCAATATAAGCCTAAAACATGACCGAAAACACATAACCATTAACATCATAATCAAGCCATTTTCGCATGGCTTAAATACATCACCAAAATGATATTCAAGCATAAAGTTAGCCTATACATGCCTTAAGTTCAAAATCTAAACTTTAAAGATAGCAAGACAAGTCGATAGTATGGATGACTTCACTGACGATCCCCTGAGCTCGTAGCTTGATCAAAATCTATAAAACAGAACAATGAACACACACAGAGTAAGCTTACTAGCTTAGTAAGTCTTAAGCAATTATAATATAGCATTCAAACATTCAAGCATTTTAAAACCATTGGTTTATGACATTGAATAAAAATAATTTAACTTATAAGTTCATTTTGGCCGAATGCCATTACCTTACTTAATCTAACAATTATCATTTTCTTACTATAAGCATGCAAACTCACCAAAACACCTAAACACAATATGTATTCGCGTATTCCAAACCAAACAAGTATAGCATACATATTAACCACATGTAATCAGTCATACACATATGTAAACATATCCAATCACTCTCACATTTGGCATTTACACATATGGCCGAATCTCAAAGGCATAACCAAGCTTAAATTCCAATATATATATATCATACTCAATATTGGTAAGATCAAATGCACATATTAAAATCTTACTGAAAGCTTCAGCTATATCACATCTCACTTAATTCGAATGGTAATATAACAACTTACTTTATTCCTTGCAACTATGAAAACTTATACTTAACCGAGCATTTAGCTTATTGCAGTAATTACGTTCCACCTTGTAAATGATTCATGAATTCTCCATATATAATACATCACCGGCATTAAGCCTGCTAGGCATCAAAGCCTGAAATACACACCGGCACTAGGCCTGCTAGACCCGAGGTCTAAAATTTAAACACCGGCATTTAGCCTGCTAGGCAATAAGCCCGATATAATTCACCAGCACAAGGCCTGCTAGGCAATAAGCCCGAATATTCATATTACCGAGCCAACTCATTCACATTACACATTAGCAATATCACATATATCAAATATAATTCACATTACTTTCACATAGTGAACTCAATTAATTCAACTACATTTCATTGCTAAATTACTTTAACACATTCGGCTTTGTCATATTTCAATCCATAAATTCATAATTCAGCATGTATACTAGGTTATAATCGATACTTATTGTATTAACTTGCTTAAAGACTTACTTCGGATATCGTCAGATGTCAAGAACCGGCTATTCGTTAACCTTCGCCTTTCCCCGATCCAAGTCCGTTTTTCTTTGTTCTTGATCTAAACATATTCAATTTAAGCTCATTAAAATATATTTCATTTCAATTTAATCCAAAAACATCTAAATGGTTAATTTACCATTTTGCCCCTAATGTTTCACATTTTTACAAATTAGTCCTATTTGTACAAAACACAAAATATGCAAAATCTCCCAACAATATAGCTAGGTCGAATCTTCCACATAGCCATATAAGTCCATGCATTTCATTTATTTTGCATTTTAACCCCTCAAAAATTTATTTTCTCAATTTAACCCTATTTACTCAAAATCACCAAAAATCTCAATACAAAACATATTAATCTAACATATATCTTTCATGATTCATCAACTATCATCATAAAACTCATGAACTCATCAATGGCACATTTCAAAATATTCATCAAAATCAAAATTTTAAGCATGGGTCTTGAAGTATTCGAAGCAACGATTACAAAAATGTAAAAATTATCGAAAACTAAACAAAATAGATACCCTAATTAAGCTTCCTTGTTTGCTGAAACTTTGAGCTTCAACTATGGTGTTTTTCTCACCTTATATTCAGCCAAAGAAGAAAGATAATGCATGTGCCTTTATTTTATGATGTTTTATATTTTTAACATATAATATAATATAAAAGTTTACTTATAATATAAATAACTAAATAAATAAAACATATTAATGCTCACTTAAACATCCATGCCGTCCACTAAGGTTCTAAATGGCCAATTTGCATCATAAGACCTCATTCAAAAGAAGACAAATCAATTTAACCTCCTAATTGAATAGTTTACCACTTTTACCACTTACACGATTTAGTCCTTTTTGACTAATTGAGCACACATACAATCAATTTTTTACACGAAACTTTCACATATACTAATTCACATATAATCAATACAGAAAATAATATTTTAAAATTTTTCAAACTCGGGTTCGTGGTCCCAAAACCACCGTTCCGATTAGGGTCAAATTCGGACTGTTACAAGTGTCACATATGTAGCCAATTCTACCAAATATCTCATAGCACATAGGGGCTCGCTCTTGAGCTAATCACGAGCCTACTCACACAAGCTGTTAGTCAAGACGTAACTACGCAGTGCCACTCACACAAGCTGTTAGGTATCCGCAAACACATGCCGGACTACCCAGCCACTGGTAGGTGTACGAGACCAGCACCCGGATCACATAAACACATATATCACATGGAATCCTAGTGACATGTCACTCGTATCCTATTCTACTTCTAAGGTTCAAACGGGATTTTCTCTATTGTTGGAACTTGTCGAACTTGTCGAATGTATTCATAGAATCAAATATACATTTCATACAATATCAAAACATTAAATAATTAATCACAGCATTGCATTATTTACATAAGAACTTACCTCAAGTTCGACAACGGCGAAAATGACCTATTTGTCCAATATTTGTTTTCCCCCGATCTAGACTTGAACTTCATTTTTCTTGATCTATAATATCAAATTTAGCTCACTTATTAGTCAAATTATTAAATGTGACCCAAAAATCACATTTTTGCAAAATTAAATTTTTGCCCCTAAAGTTTGACATATTTACATTTTTTCTCCTAGGCTCGGAAAATGAAATCTATTCAATTTCTTTAACATACAAGCCTAGCCGAACCATTTTCATAACTATAACATCCCAAAATTTCCATTAAAACACATTTTTAATACATATTTTATAACTTTTACAAATTAGTCCTTTTTGACATATTCACTGAAAATTACTTAGTAAAAGTCGTTCCTCTAACCATAAACATGCATATTGTACGATTAAACATCCAAATACACACATATTCATCATGGGTAAAAACCCTAGACTTTAACCATATCTCAAATTAATCACAAAAATAGATAGATCTTGTTACGGGGATTTCAAAAACGTAAAAATCATTAAAAACGGGGCTAGAACGGACTTACAATCGAGCTTGGAAGATTGAAAAACCCTAGCCATGGTTTATTCATGGTAATTTCAGCCATAGCTTGAAGATGGAAAAAATGGCTTTTTCTTTTGTTTTTAATTCATTTTAATAACTAAATGACCAAAATGCCCTTAACTTAAAAATATTCCATTTCACTTATTTCATGCCCATTTTTGTCCAATAAATTAAACAATGGTCTAATTACCATTTAAGGACCTCCAATTTAAAATTTCATAGCAATTAGACACCTCTAGCTTCTAGAACTCAAGTTTTGCACTTTTTACAATTTAGTCCTTTTGACTAAATTGAGTGCCCAAACGACGAAATTTTCATGAAATCATCCCGTGAAATTTGAGACCATAAAAATATAATAAAAATAAATTTTCTTACGTTGGATTTGTGGTCTCGAAACCACTGTTCCGACTAGGCCCAAAATCGGGCTGTTAATACACAGTCTCTGTGGGTACGATAACTGTAACATCCCAAAATTAGGGGTTTGTGATTTTTGTATAATTGCATGTTGTGCTAGCTCTGTGGGTTATTTAAGGGTTTTTGGGGGCTCTAGGGAGGTTTGGGGTCGAGTTCGAGCCCTGGAAAAATTTTTGTTTTTGGGCTCTTTAGTGGGGAGAGCTGGTGGAAGCAAGACTTAAGTTTAATTGGGTGTATTTTGCTAACACAAGGGAGCTAGTGGCAAGGTGGTGTGGCGTCACAAGGGAAACCTGGAGGAGGGGAGTTCGAATCGCATAAGCTGCAATTAGTGGCTTTTATTTTTGTGCTTTGGGAGAGGAGGAAGCAGAGTTGGGATCAAACAAGCTAAATGGGCCACACGAGCGTGTGGGCCCATTTGGGCCTAAAATGGATTTTTGGCCCAATTGCTCTGTGGAGGCCCAAAAGGGGTCTCGAGTCATTCGAGGTGACATTAGGCCTCCGAAAAGGCCGTTAAATGCCTAGATTACCAAAATACCCCAGAGGGTGAGTTACCAAAATGCCCTTAGTGGGCGAATTACCGAAATGCCTTGATGGGTAGGATTACAAAAATGCCCTAAAGGGGTGAGAATGACCGTTATACCCTTGATTGGGGATAAACAACGTGTACGTGAATTTATATATGCTGTTTATACTTTGATGCATTTCATAAATAACTTGTTGCATGGGTTGGGTTTGATGATCGGAGGAAGAGTAGCCTGGTGGCTCTGCCACATACTGTTTAGTGGCTATGCCACATATATTACTATTCTAGTGGCTCAGCCACAAATTCTGTGATTAGCAGCTTGTCTGCAATATTGGTGTGTTTGGCGGGGTGGGTTGACTTGATCCCCACACGGTGTGATTGATTGGTACGGGGGTGTGTTTGGTTGGATTGGGTTGGGTTGCATTTTATTATTTGCATTATCTTGATTATGGGGCTTAGGCCCAGATTGATGCCATAAGGGCTCAGGCCCAATTAGTGACCATTTAGGGGATTACACACTGAGTTCTCATAACTCACCTCCTTCTCTTAACCTTGCAGGTAATCCCCAGCATTAGAGGATTTGATGCTGCGGAGGACTCGGTGGTGGCCATACATTGGAGTTACTTTTCACAAAAATTAGTAAATCTGGCTCTATTTTATATTATGATTATTTAATTTGGGGTTAATATTATGTAATAAGGCCATTGGATTTTATTTTCCTTTTAAACTTTTATTTCAGCTATTTTTAAATTATTAATGATTAAACTCGGGGTTTTCTTAAGACGACAATAACCATTTTCAAAATGTCACATTTCCGTAATTCCTTAATTAAACTTCAGTAATAAACAACGTTTTCGAAGATAATAATAATGTTTTTACAAGAGAACAATTAAAGCAAGTCTGATTTTAATAAATAACAAAGTTCATAGTTTCAAACTGAATACGAAGTTTTTAACGAACACATAGCTTTTAAATAACCTTTTTATGTGACATGCTAGATCCGGTTATAACATCTAGGCTAGATTTGGGGTGTTATATTTTATGGTATCAGAGCCCGGTTGCAAAACTCGGCTGTGGAGTGGGTTTGAAATTTTTCCAAATCTGTTTGAAATGTGGTTTAAAAAATATATAGCGTTACTGGAAGTATGGCACACTGAGTCTCCAGCACCAAATCTGTAAGTTTCCTTACTTTATCTGATTATATGATGAAATGACTGTAGGAAGAAAACTACTAGAGATAGTGGTAGTACCCTAAAACTTTTAGCTATAGGAACTAAGACTATAGAGACTAAAACAGTAGGAAATTCGATCTGCGAAAACAACTCTTATAACTATTTTCCATAAAACACTTGTTAATAATCATGGGAACTATAGACTGATTCATAAAATGCTTAATCAGATTAACGCGTTACATCGAGATGAGTACAAGGGGACTCGGAAGAGGTACACGGGGCCGTGGTAGAGGTCGAGGTGCTAGGGCTAGATCTTCAGCATCAGGGCATATGCTTGAAGGCGAGGCACCGGCATCGCCAGTGACTGAGACGGGGTCTCATGACCGAACCAGAGGAGATGATGCTTTGTCTCAAGTAATGTTGCGGGTTTTAGAATGGGTTGCTGGAGCGAGTACTGGGCTGGTAGCCCGAGGATCCATTTCTGAGCGATTCCGGTCGAACGAGGCCGAAGTCTTTAGGGGCATCTCTGGTGTAGCCCCGAATGTAGCGGAATATTGGTTAGAGGCTGTGGAGCGAATCATGGATGATCTGGACTGCACAGTAGAACAGAAACTGAAAGGGGAAGTGTCCCTACTACGAGATGAGGCGTACCAGTGGTGGCTTACAGTAAGGAAAGGAACACCAGCTGACCGGGTGACTTGGGATTTCATCAAAATGGCTTTCTAGGGAAAGTATGTAGGGGCCGATTATGTGGACGCCCCGAGGAATGAATTTTTGAATCTGGTCCAGGGGAACAAATCCGTGGCAGAGTATGAGGCGGAGTTTCTGTGCTTGAGTCGGTATGCTCGGGGGATAGTCGCGACCGATCACGAACGCTGTGTGCGATTTGAGAATGGTCTTCGAGATGAGCTGCGGGTACTGATAGCTCCGCAGAGAGAAAGAGATTTTTCCACTTTGATTGAGAAGGCAAAGATTGCCGAAGAAGTGAAACGTTCTGAAAGACAAAATCGTGATAAGGAAATGGGCAGGAATAAAGGAGATTCTGGGTTTTCAGGTCCTTCAGGGGGATTTTATAAGAGGACTAGGTTGGATGGGCCAGTTCAAGTTGGGGTTCCAGTTGCTGTGGATAGGTTGCAACCTTGTGTGGAGTGTGGGAAATTACACTTGGAAGAGTGCTGGAGAAGAATTGGCGGGTGTTTTAGATGTGGGTCTAAGGATCATAGGCTCAAAAACTGTCCTCGGGAGCCTGTTTGGATGCAGGTAGTAGGTCAGAGATTTGTGCAGCCAGGGAGAGGTGGTCAGCAGCCACCAAGAGGTCGTGGTCTGCCCAGAGGGGAAATGGGTTAGGACGTGGTCGTGGAGCACCGGGCAGAGGTGCTGGTAATGTAGGTAATACAGAGGTGAGGCAGCCGGGACTGGTTTATGCTGCTTGGCGTCGAGAGGATGGCGACGCATCGGACGTCATAATCGGTATGTTTCTTATACATGATGTGACATTTACAGCTTTAATTGATATTGGGTCTACACACTCGTATGTTGCTTGTACTGTGTCTGGAACTCTAGGTATACAATTTGAGTTTTTTGATAGAGAAATGTCGGTAATTAGTCCTTTAGGACAATCTGTGGTAGTGAATAAGCTGTTTAGAAATGTGCCTCTAGAAGTTCAATGGGTGGTATTCCCGGCAGATTTGTTGGAACTGCCGTTTGACGAGTTTGATCTTAAACTGGGAATGGATTGGTTGGTGAAACACCGTGCAAACTTGGATTGCGCTGCTAAGTGTATGGTATTAAAGACGTCAGAGGATAAGGAATTAATTGTGATAGGAGAGAGAAGGGATTATCTGTCCAATGTAATCTCAGCGTTAAGGGCCGAGAAGTTGGTGCGTAAAGGATGCGAGGCGTTTCTAGCTTTTGTCAGCACATCTGGTGCTAAGGAATTGTCTGTTGGAGATGTCAGAACCGTAAAGGAATTCCCGGATGTTTTTCCTGAAGAGCTTCCGGGGTTGCCTCCAAATCACGAGGTTGAATTTGGCATTGAGCTGTTATCGGGAACGGCTCCGGTGTCTATCGCCCCTTATAGGATGGCACCGAAGGAGCTGGTAGAACTAAAGGCTCAGATCCAAGAGCTGTTGGATTGAAGATTCATCAGACCAAGTGTATCTCCGTAGGGAGCGCCGGTATTGTTCGTGAAGAAGAAGGATGGGTCAATGCGTATGTGTATTGACTATCGTCAGTTGAACAAGCTAACGATTAAGAACAAATACCCGCTACCAATGATAGACGATATGTTCGATCAGCTGCGAGGAGCTTCGATTTTCTCGAAAATAGATTTAAGATCGGGATATCATCAGCTAAGGGTCAAGGAGGCGGATATACACAAGACTACATTTTGAACTCGTTATGGGCATTACGAGTTTTTGGTTATGTCGTTCGGATTAACGAATGGACCAGCTACTTTCATGGATATGATGAACCGGGTCTTTCAACCCTATCTAGACCGGTTCATGGTGGTATTCATAGATGACATTTTGGTGTATTCGAGAACTGAGGAGGAGCATGACTCACATCTTAGGGTGGTTTTGTAGATATTAAGGGTAAAGTAACTTTACGCCAAATTCAGTAAGTGCGAGTTTTGGCTGAAGGAAGTGACATTTTTGGGTCATGTTATGTCTGCCAACGGGATTAGGGTTGATCCTCGGAAGGTTGAAGCTATATTGGATTGGAAGCCATCGAAGTCAGTATCAGAGATTCGAAGTTTTCTGGGTTTGGCTGGGTACTACAGGATGTTCGTTGAGGGGTTTTCTTTGATTGCTGCACCCCTAACTAAGTTATTGTGTAAGGGGGTACCGTTTGTGTGGACTGATAAGCAGCAAGAGAGTTTTGAGAAACTGAAGAAGATTTTGACTGAAGCACCGGTATTGATTCAGCCTGAGGCCGGGAAAGAATTCGTTTTCTATTGTGATGCATCGCTTTACTGAGTTTGGGTTGTGTCTTTGATGCAAGAAGGGAAGGTGGTGGCGTATGCATCCCATCAACTTAGGCCACATGAGGTGAACTATCCCACTCATGACTTGGAACTAGCTGCAGTAGTGTTCGCACTTAAGATATGGAGACATTACCTGTATGGGGAAAAGTTGATCATCTACATCGACCATAAGAGTCTTAAGTATCTCCTTACCCAAAAGGAGTTGAATCTAAGGCAACGGAGATGGATAGAGTTGCTGAAGGATTATGATTGCTCGATTGAGTATCATCCAGGGAAAGCCAACGTGGTAGCAAATGCACTAAGTCGTAAGGTGGTATCTGATTTTAGAGCAATGTTTGCTCGTCTCAGTCTATTCGAGGATGGTAGTTTGTTGCAAGTACTTTAGGTGAAACCGACTTGGGTTAATTAGATTAAAGAGAAGTAGTTATTGGATGAGTCGTTGAGTTCTCATTTTTAGCAGGTAAAGAAGGGAGAGGCTGTGGATTTTGAGTTGAATAGTGAAGGGGTATTATGTTTCCGGGGAAGAGTTTGTGTACTGAGAGATTCCGAGTTAAGATAGATGATTCTGTAGGAGGCGCATAGTAGCCCATACGCTATGCATCCCGGTGGAAACAAGATGTACCGAGACCTCACGTGGAATCTTGCATCGTGGCTGTGGATCAAACGCGTGTTACCGACCGTAAGTAAGTGTTTGACATGTCAGCAAGTGAAGGCTGAGCATCAGCTGCCTTCGGGACTACTGCAACCTGTAAGAATTCCACTCTAGAAGTGGGAGAGGAGAACAATGGATTTTGTTAGTGGGCTACCCCTGACGCCTACTAAGAAAGATTCAGTGTGGGTAATTGTTGACCGGTTGACTAAGTCTGCCCACTTCATACCGGTTCACACTGATTACTCGTCACAGAAGATGGCCAAGTTGTACGTGGCAGAAATTGTGAGGTTACATGGGGTACCGATGTCTATCATCTCAGACAGGGACCCTAGATTCACATCTCGGTCCTGGAGAGTGTTACATGTGGCTCTGGGTACAAGGTTAGATTTCAGCACGGCGTTTCACCCATAGACTGATGGTCAGTCAGAAAGGGTAATACAGATTCTGGAAGACATGTTAAGGAGCTGTGTGATTGATTTCAGGGGCAGTTCGGAAGATTATTTACTATTAGTGGAATTTGCTTATAACAACAGCTACCAATCCAGCATTCAAATGGCACCATACCAGGCATTATATGGTCGTAGGTTTCGTACCCCTACTTGTTGGACAGAATTGGGTGAGCGGCGGTTGTTGGGTCCAGAGTTAATTTCAGAAACTGAGGAGAAGGTGAAGTTGATTCGGGGTCGGTTAAAAGAAGCTTCTGATAGGCAGAAGTCTTATGCAGATCTTAAGCATAAAGAAATTGAGTTCTCTGTGGGAGATTATGTATTCTTGAAGGTCTCACCGTGGAAAAAGATTCTGAGATTTGGAGGGAAGGGCAAGTTAAGCCCTAGGTTCATCGGACCTTACCGAGTGTCAAAACATGTTGGACCAGTTGCATATCAGCTTGAGCTGCCCCCTGAGTTAAACCGGATACATAGTGTATTCCATGTTTCCATGCTGAGGCGCTATCGTTCAGATCCTTCTCATATAGTACCGGTGGAAGAAATTGAGGTAAGACCTGATCTGACATTTGAAGAGGAACCGATGTAGATTTTAGATCGTGATGTTAAAGTGTTGAGGAGGAAATCTGTTCCCTTAGGCAAAGTGTTGTGGCGTAATCACGGTTCAGAGAAAGCCACGTAGGAGCCTGAGGAGGCAATACGACAACAATACCCCCATCTCTTCTGATCAGGTAAATTTCGAGGCTGAAATTTCTTTAAGGGGGTAGAACTATAACATCCAAAAATTAGGGGTTTGTGATTTTTGTATAATTGCATGTTGTGCTAGCTCTGCGGGTTATTTAAGGGTGTTTGGGGGCTTTAGGGAGGTCTGGGGTCGAGTTCGAGCCCTGGAAAAAATTTGGTTTTTCGACTCTTTAGTGGGGAGACCTGGTGGAAGCAGGACTTAAGTTTAATTGGGTGTATTTTGCTAACACAAGGGAGCTAGTGGCAAGGTGGTGTGGCGTCACAAGGAAAACCTGGAGGAGTGGAGTTCGAATCGCATAGGCTACAATTAGTGGCTTTTATTTTTGTGCTTTGGGAGAGGAGGAAGCAGAGTTGGGATCAAACTCTGCCTTGGAGGTTGGAGGATGAGTCAAACACATTGAATGGGAGGTGGAGAGCAATTTGAGGAGCAAGAAGGGGAGAAAATCATGGGATAGGGGAGAGTGGTAGTAGTGGCCGAATGTGGGAGTGTTGGGGGGGGGGAGAAATTCGGCTAAGGGGTGATGTTTATGCATTTTTGGCTAGTGAAGAGTGGGTGCCAAATTTCTCTAGTTCTCTTAGGACTTTTGCATTTTTGGCTTTTCTCCTTAAGCATTTCGGGTATTTTCTCTGCTATTCTGACTCCAATCAACTTCTTCACTTCCATCTCTTTTCTTCCTCATACATACTTTTGCTAGGTGCCGTTTTGGTAAGACCATCCCTCCTTGTTTTTCATTCTCTCTACTCCATTATCTTCTTTACCTCTAAACCGTATCAACACATCTTCTTTCCCTCTCTTTTACCATACTTGTCGATCTCTTTCTTTTCCATTCGGCTTATCCCTGGTCAAAGACCGAATCTATTCACTTGTCTCCTTCTCGAATCAATTGTGTTTCGATTGTTAAGGGCCGAAACTGTTTAGGGGGAATCAACTGCCGAACCTATTTCTTTTAGTTCCTGGTGTGCTTCTAACTTCTAACTTCTTCTTTTTCTTCTTAGTTAATTATCATCGTTGAGGGTTGTACGTGCTTAACTCTTATTGTTCAAGGAATCTGTCTTCGCCGTATATAAGTGTAAGTAGCCTTAATCATTGCTGGTTTTCTCTCTTTTGCTGTATATTGGTGGATGCTAACCCCTGTGCAGCAATCAGTTTAGGAGGTTGTTCGCTTTAGTCAATAAAGAAGCAAAGCCGAATATTGTCACTCGGTTGAAGAACGTCACATCTTGTGGTAAGCGGTGTTAGTGATTATTCAGACTCAAGCTTGAGCTATGCTTTATCAGTGATGAGACTAATGGATTGGGATGAATCGATTTCATAGGTGCGTAATCTCGAGGGTTTCAATCTACGCTTGTAACAGGTGTGTAATCTCACACCAATGTCGTTGAACGCATGCATTACTCTGTGAATCGGCCAAAACCCAAAAAGCTGGAAAACCGACAACTGTGGCCACTCGAGCGTGCAAGCGCTCGTGGGGGTAAACCGAGACATGAATGATGATGGTAGATTGTGGAGAGTGTCACGAGCACTCTCACGAAACTAAGGTTGTAACGGGCCTGATCGAGCCAGAACAGGCTAAATGGGCCCGATGGGCTAACGGGCCCACATGGGTGAAATCAATAGAAAATTTTCGAATGACGGATGCGACTACGAAGTCTGTAAAATCGAGGCCGAAAACATGCTAAATGGGCCACACGAGCGTGTGGGCCCGAAATGGATTTTTGGCCCAATTGCACTGTGGAGGCCCAAAAGGGGTCCCAAGTCGTTCGAGGCGACATTAGGCCTCCGGAAAGGCCATTAAATGCCTAGATTACCGAAATACCACTAGAGGGCAAATTACCAAAATGCCCTTAGTGGGCGAATTACCGAAATGCCTTGATGGGTAAGATTACAAAAATACCCTAAAGGGGTGAGAATGACCGTTATACCCTTGATTGGGGATAAACAACGCTTACGTGAATTTAAATATGTTGTTTATACTTTGATGCATTTCATAAATAACTTGTTGCATGGGTTGGGTTTGATGATCGGGGGAAGTGTAGCCTGGTGGCTCTACCACATACTGTTTAGTGGCTATGCCACATATATTACTATTCCGGTGGCTTAGCCACAAATTCCGTGATTAGCAGCTTGTCTGCAATATTGGTGTGTTTGGCGGGGTGGGTTGACTTGATCCCCACACGGTGTGATTGGTTGGTACGGGGGTGTGTTTGGTTGGATTGGGTTGGGTTGCATTTTATTATTTACATTATCTTGATTATGGGGCTTAGGCCCAGATTGATGCCATAAGGGCTCAGGCCTAGTTAGTGACCGTTTAGGGGATTACACACTGAGTTCTCGTAACTCACCTCCTTCTCTTAACCTTGCAGGTAATCCCCAGCGTTAGAGTATTTGATGCTGCGGAGGACTCGGTGGTGGCCATACATTGGAGTTACTTTTCACGAAAATTAGTAAATTCGACTCTATTTTATTTTATGATTATTTAATTTGGGGTTAATATTATGTCATAAGGCCATTGGATTTTATTTTTCTTTTAAACTTTTATTTCAGCTATTTTTAAATTATTAATGATTAAACTCGGGGTTTTCTTAAGACGACAATAACCGTTTTCAAAATGTCACGTTTTCGCAATTCCTTAATTAAACTTCAGCAATAAACAAAGTTTTCGAAGATAATAATAACGTTTTTACAAGAGAACAATTAAAGCAAGTCTTATTTTCACAAACAACAAAGTTCGGAGTTTCAAACTGAATATGAAGTTTTTAACGAACGCGTAGCTTTTAAAGAACCTTTTTATGTGACATGCTAGATCCGGTCATAACGTCTAGGCCGGGTTTGGGGTGTTACAATAACTCAACATTTACTTGTCACTTTATTACTTATTGCGATTATGTACACTTGCACATTTTCATCGTTCCATCCATCTTAGCTCCTAAAGTACCTCTTTACTCTGAGGTTTTGTAACAACCCGTTTTTGGTCAAATCGAAACAGTAGTTTTAGGACCACAAATCTGAGGTCAAAATATTTATTTTATTATTATTTTAATGTTTACAGCATGATTGAATGTTGGTGTGAAAATTTTGTTAAGAAATTTTATTGTTTGAATGCTTAATTCGGTAAAAAGGACTAAATCGCGTAAGGTGTAAAATTAGGGATCTAAAAGTTAAAGGTATTAAATAGCTATGGAACCTTAAAATTAAGGTCCTTATGTTGTAATTAGACCATTATTAGTGTGAGTGGACATAAATGGACATGAATAAATGAATTTAAATTATTTATAACAAAGACTATTTTAGTAAACTCGTTAATAAAAGGTTAATTAAAATAAAACAAAAACCAAATTAGCCTTACATTCATCTTCCTAGCAAAAAATCAGGGCTTAGAAAAGCAAAGAAATTTGTTTGAAGGTTCGGTCACTTGAAGCTTAATTTGGTAAGTGATTTTTTCCCCGTTTTTAATGATTTTTATGTTTTTGTGATCATTGCATCTAGTACTAGCTAGCCCAGGGACTAATTTGCAAAAATGTTAAAGATTTTGAAAGTTTCCATTGATGAATATATGTTTTCTTTGATGTTTGATGATGAATTTTGAAATCTTGTTGTTAGATACACAAGTTTTGTAAAGTGATTTTTAGAGAAAATGCAAAATAGGGATTAAATTGAGAAATGTGAAAAGTTAGTGGTTAAAATGTGAAATAAATGAAAAATATGGGCTGCTAGGGGTATAATGGTAATTCAGCTAGCATGGGTTAGTCTTGAATTTCATGAATTTGTGATTTTGTGAAATAAGGAT
The DNA here is from genome assembly GCA_025698515.1 of Gossypium sturtianum. Lineage (NCBI taxonomy): Eukaryota > Viridiplantae > Streptophyta > Magnoliopsida > Malvales > Malvaceae > Gossypium > Gossypium sturtianum. Next base: position 45,588,337 of record CM046948.1, read on the forward strand.
TAAATTACAAAAATGTGAAAGTTTAGGGGAAAATGTGTAAAATAGCCCTAATGTGTGTTTTGGATTGAATTGAATAAATAGAAGAATAAATAAGTTGATTTTGATTACTTATAGATCAAGAAAAGAGGAATTCAGACTTAGATCAGGGAAAAAGCAAAGTAATTGAATAGTCAGTTCGTTTCGTCATTTCCGTACACGAGGTAATTTCGTATAATTGAACTTAATTGTGCATTTGTTTAATTGATGGATAGAACTAAGATTGTATGTATTCGATTACTTAAATTTTGAGATATTGAATTTAATTGTACGGTTTAAATGTAGGAGTTGTTGAATAAGACCATAGCTGGGCTATGGCAAATCGGATAGTAAGACCATAACCGGGTTATGGCATGTGAATGTAAGACCACGGCAGGTCATTTGCAATGTATGTGTAAGACCATAGATGGACTATGGCATCAAAAAATCAATGTATTTGTTTCATAAGCATCTATAAGCTCGAATTGATTTGGTAAGAGAATTGGTGGTTAATCATTGATTTCAGAGTTTTAAATTTATAATGATCGAACCTGGAACTAACTATAACAACGATTGAGGCAAGTGTACCTATCGAACAGTAGTATAGCTTAGGCAAGACCGGATTATCGAACCCAAAGGAACCAAAAGTACTAATACTAACTTTCTTTTTATTATCTAGCCTAAAGTAAGTGAAGTTGTTATTTAATCTAAATTTAACTACTACTAAGCTAAAGACGCAAAGACAAAAAGAATGAATTGGGGAAATACTGTTGGAAAAACTCAATTGATTAAGACGATACCCTTAGGAAGAATCCACCTAGACTTCATTTGTTATCTAACTCTGAACAGACGATTTATTCACTTGACTTGATCCGTAAGACTCCCTAATGTATATTAAACCCTCTCTCGAAGCGAATAACGTCTAACCCTAAGTTGATTAATTAAAATCTCTTTCTAATTAAAACCCCTAGAATTGCATTAACTCGATCTATGGACTCCCATATTAGGTTTCACCCTAATCCGGCAAAATCTCATCACCCTATCTCTAGGCGCGCGATCAACTCCGCTTAATTATGCTAGATCTACTCTTAAGCAGGGACTTTTGCTCCTCCACCTAAGCACATCAAACTTGAATCAATATCCCGAAAATATTAACACAAGAATTAAGAACACATAATTAAGAACAAATCAAGTATTTATCATATAGTTCAAATAAACGATAACAAGATTCATCTAAGTTTCATCCCCTTTAGGTATCTGAAGGGTTTAGTTCATAACAATAAAAGAAAACATCTTAGAAGAAAAGATAAAACAAAACATAAGAAATCCCTAAAACCCCCTGAAGGAATTGAAGGAGAGATCCACCGTCTTGAGTAGAATTCTGGCTTCTTGAGATGGATCAACTGGCTATCTTCGAGTGTTTCCCACAAATCTGACCTTTTCGGCTCGGCTCCTTGGCCTAGCTCACCGCCCTATTCTAGGTTATACTGAGGGTGTTTATATAGGCTTTTGAAATAGGTTTCTTTGCCCCTAAATATCCTTTTTCGAGTGAAATTACTCTTCTCTACGATAGGGACACAGCCGTGGCACACGCCCGTGTGAATCATCTTTAGGCCGTGTTTAGACTTTTAATGAGGTGATATGCCCGTGTAAATCGTGATCAGGCCGTCTTCTAGTCTATCAAGGAGACACGGCCGTGTTGGCTCAAGTCCAGGCCGTGTCGATTTTCACTTTGGCCCAATTTGGTCCGTTTTGAGCCCGTTTCTCGTTCTTTTCATCCTCTGGTGCTTTCCTGAGTATAAAAAAATGAAAAAAAAGGATTAAGATCACCTTTTTACATAAATCAAGGGATAAATCATCCAAAAGTATACTAAATGTGGGATTAAAATATGTTACTTTTATGGTTTATCACATACCCCCACACTTAAGCTTTTGCTTGTCCTCAAGCAAAATTCTCAACTTACAATCAAAACGAACTTTCCATGATTCAATATTCCTATCAACAATGTCTCATCATAATTCATAGATAATTTATACATGGATAATTTAACTCAAAGAGTCCTAAAGATTCAAACAATATAAGTCATACATTTGTAGCACAAAACATAGGTGTTTCCCTTCATCTAAATAATTACCTCTGATTCAAAACCTACAAGGATTGACATCCTCACAAAAGATTCACTCAAATCACTCGAAGTGTTTAAGGTTCAGCATTAAGCACTCAAATGTCAAACCTGAAAAGTTAATCCCATAGGCTTGCATGAAAATCAAATCTCCACCACTGTAATATGAGATGATGCACAAATCAAAAGGTCTTTGAAAGGGTTGTAACTAGGCTTGGGTTAAGGAGTGGATAAAGGCTGAATTAGAGGGTTAGGATTGAGATCGACCTGAAAAATTACCTAACTAGAAACAACGAACTGAAAAATAAATAATTACATGAATTGAAACTTTGAAACTAATAATACGAGCTTCTTCTTCAATAAATAGACTTTAACTGTACAAGCTCGCTTTTCATCATACTAATACTGAATATATTTTGATGTTTTTTTTTAAAGAACAAATCAAGTAATATTAAAGAACTTTAACAACTGAAATAAAGAACATAGTTAAGCAACTAATCAAATCAAATCTCGACAAAAAAGGGTAGTCAAGAAGAATGGTGATAACAAATACAAAGGGTTTTGGGTTAATATTAGTGGGTAAGTCAATAAAAATGGTTGTTAGGATCAAAGGGGTTCACTAGGGGTTAATTATGAAGGTAGGATTTTTATGGAGTAAGTGGGTTAAATCCTAGGTGCCTTTATCATTTCTGTATATCAAATCAAAGATGTGGTCTCAACATGTATAATCGAGGCAAGTTCTAGAATAACAGTTCAATGTTGACACACTCGTAATCAAAAAGTGAGCATGAAAAAGGATATATGCTCTTATAAGGCTCAAAATCTCACAAAACTTATGGGTATTTTGATATCAGCCTCGTAAATTTCAAACTTCAAAGTAATATTCAAATTCAGGTAGACAACCTAGAAAATTTTTTAATACCGAAAAATAGACTTATCATGCTTGATTCTCTAGTATCTTAGAATTTAATTATCAATGCACAATTATCAATGAGTTAATCTAAAACATATCAATAAAAATCATAAATCATGGAAATTTCATTCTAATGATAATATGAGAAATTTACTTTAAGACAAGGCATAATTCAGGGATTTGAGAATAATGCAAAAAGTTTGGCACCTAATTTCAGGAATTTGAGAATAATGAAAAAAAGTTAGGCACCTTTTTAGGTTGTTCACCCTCCCACACTTAAGATGTACATTGCCCTCAATGTACAAAGATATATATATAGACAATTAAGTATAAATTCAAAAGATATGGAGAGAGGTGAAACTCCCTGAATTATGGATGAAATCCTTGCGTTGGAGGTGAAAGATAAGTTGGAGGGGTCGTTCTTGATGACGATCCTGCGCTAGATGAAGAAATTGGGTAGCTCGTGGAGGATTAGTCAGGATATAATAATAATAATTAAAACTATACTAATTAAATAATTAAAGAAAAGCAAGCTAAAGTGAAGGAAAATAAAAAATAGAATAAAATTAAAGGAAAAGATAAATGGACCATAGAGTCCTTATTGTTGGGTGTGATTTCTAAGGCTGAGGTTATCGTGCTGGTCGTGGTGTGATTCCCTAGCAGCCTGTAGAACCTAAAATCAAGAAACTAAAATAATATAAACTAAGTTAAGCAGAAGAGAAGTAAAGATAAGGAAATTGAAGCAAAAGAGAAAAACAAAATAAAAACTAAATGGCCTCAAATCTCATTGGCTCGTTAAATGATTGAAGCAGCCGACATGAACTTATATAGATCGGTCTCCCTCTGAGAGACTATGCTTGATTCCTTCCTCTTCTTTGGCATTTGGTGTGGCTCAAGGGTTTTGGGAATGTATTGGGGAAGAAAAGTGATAAAGGGGAGGAAAAAAAGAGGTGGAAAGTAGGCGAGAAAAAGGAGAAGGGGGGTGGTTTTAAATGGAGTTTTGGGGTCTGACACTTTCCCACGCCCGTGTATCATGTGTGTGTTGATTCACACGACCGCCTCGCACGGCCATGTGTCTAGGCGTGTTGGTTCACCGACACCCATTTTACAGATTGCCACGCCCGTTGGTGATAAGTCAGTGTCATTCACGGCCGCGTCGCACGGCTGTGGCGTTTTGTCGGTGCCCGTGGGGTGGTGGTTGGAGTCCGTGACTTGAAGATTTGATTCTTTCTGACTTGTACCTCTTCTGCCATTGTCAGTACGGAGACTCTGTACCTCCACACGGCCATGGCCACGACCGTGTGCAAGGCCGTGTGGGCTAGAAATCTGCACTTTTGGTTAGTTTAAAACTAGGTGTTTAAGACTAAGAGAAGAGAAGAAAATAAAATGAAAACAAATACGAAAGTAATTAGGGTTAGTACTCAAGTTGCCTCTCGAGAAGCGCTCGTTTAAAGTCTTAAGCTAGACTTTCCTCGTATTCGCAAAAATCAGGGTGGTTTAAAAATTTGAATATCTTCCCTCATGCTATTAGTTCTATTTCCTTGATAAAGTTTAAGTCGAGAAGCATTTATATTGAAAGTACCAAAAATAGGATTACTTACCTCGACTGTTCCATATGGGAAAATATTGTGTACCTCAAGAGGAATTTCTTCGTTTGTGTTCAGGTCTGATGTGATGAGACGAGGATCTGCTTTATCTAACAGTACCTGGTCTCCTATTTTGAAATGGTTTGTTGTTCCTATGAGCTCTTTTGGGGGCTCCTTCGGTTTTACTTCGTGTGGTTCCGGTTCTTCTTTGAATTCTGTTTTCCACTCTTCTAATTTGTCGACCTTAAGGCTTAGTTCCTTATGTAATTCTTCTTTGTTGTCATGGGGTCCATGATTCGGCTCAGGTTTGTAACCTTGTGGTGTTTCCTGTGGTGAAAGTTGAACAACTCGGTTATCAACTGAATTTACTTTCTCACCTTCATCAATTGTTGTCCTGGCCGAGTCAAGAGCTTGTAAACTGATCGATTCGTCACCTACACGAAGTATGAGTTCTCCTGTACCAACATCAATTTTTGTTCTAGCATTTGCTAAAAAGAGTCTTCATAAAATTAAGGGAATCGAATTATCCTCATCCATGTCTAAGACAACAAAATCTACTGGGGAAACGAATTTATCAATTTTTACAAGAACATCATCGATAATACCCCTAGGAATTCTAATAATTTTATCAGCTAGTTGCATGCTCATCCTAGTTTGTTTGGGTTTCCCTAGACCTAGTTGTTTAAACAATTTATAATGCATGACATTTATGCTTGCCCCTAAATCAGCTAATGCATTATCAATAGGTAAACTACCAATTAAACAAGTGAATCGTAAAACCCGCTGGATCTTTTAATTTCTGTGGTAGTTTATTTTGCAAGATTGCCGAGCACATTGCGTTTAGTTCCACGTTTTGATGCCTCGTCTATCCTTCGCTTGTTCGTCAAAAGCTCTTTTAAAAATTTTCTAGAATCTGGCATCTGCGAAAGGGCTTCAAGTAGCGGTAAGTTAATATGTAATTTTTTAAAAGTTTAAGAAACTTACCGAACTGTTCCTCTGTGTCGTCTCTCATTAATGCTTCGGGATAAGGAATGCGAGGTTTGTACTTTTTGATTACCGGTTTTGGCTTTTCTTGTGTTACCTCAACTTTACCTTTCTCTACCTTGTTTTATTGTATTGGATTGGGTTCATCTAACCCTATACTATCATGAGCTGTGATAGCTTAGATTTGCTCTTTTGGGTTAATCTCAGTGTTGCTTGGTAGACGCCCTTGCGGTCGTTCAGAAATTATCTTTGCAAGTTGTCCAACTGTCTTAGTAAGTTCCCCAACTTGACTTTCGATCCCCTTAATTGATTCCTGTTGATTCTTAAGGGTGGTTTCAATGTCTTGGAGACGGTTATCTGTGGCTGCCATGAATTTTATCAGCATCTCTTCAAGGTTCGGCCTCTTTTCCTATGGATAGGGCAGATTTTGGAAATTTTGAGGAGGTTGTTGTCTCTGAATTCCTTGATTTCCTTGACCTCCCCATGAAAAATTTGGGTGGTTCCTCCAACTTGGATTATAAGTATTACTATAAGAGTTATTATTAGATCTGAAATTATTACCTATATAGTTCATCTGTTCGCTTTACGTGCCGGTTGGTAGGGTGGGTACTCAAGATTCATACAGTTCCACTTGCGTCGATTTGTATTCTTTGGATGTACTGCGAAGAACACAAACTATCAAGCTTTTTATTCATCATCTCTACTTGTGTTGATAGCATGGTTCTGCGTCGAGGTTGAAAACTCCGGTGATGTTGTTGGTTTTGTCCTTGTAACCTGCCACTGATAGTTATTCAGTGACATCTCTTCAATAAAATCATAGGCTGCTTCAGGAGTTCTGTTGTTCAGGGTCCCATCGGCGGCTGAATCAATTAGTTGCCTCGTTGAGGGGTTTACACCGTTATAGAAAGTTTGGACTTGGAGCCACAAGGGTAAACCATGGTGCGGACACCTTCTCAAGAGATCCTTGTATCTCTCCCACACATCGTATAATGTCTTTAAATCCATCTACACAAAAGAAGAGATATCATTCCGTAATTTGGCCGTTTTGGCCGGTGGGAAATATCTTAATAAAAATTTTTCGGTCATTTGATCCCATGTAGTGATTGACCCTCGTGGTAACGAGTTTAACCACTATTTGGCTTTATTCCTTAATGAAAAGGGAAATAACTGAAGACGGATGGCATCATCAGTAACGCCATTTATTTTGAAGGTATAACAGAACTCAAAAAAATTAGCTATATGAGTATTTGGGTCTTCGTCTTGTAAACCATCAAATTCAACAAATTGTTGAATCATTTGTATAGTGTTAGGCTTTAATTCAAAATGATTAGCAGCTATAGCAGGCTTAACAATACTTGATTCTGCTCCTGTTAAATGAGGTTTAGCATAATCATACATAGTACGTGGAGCATTATTTTCTGCCACATCTTGTGGTGGTGGATTATTCTCGTCCATCCCTTCAGTAGGATTGGATGCGCTTCTCGCTCTTTTTACACGTGTAATTTAGGGCTCGCCTAATTTCTCTGCGATTCCTGCGAGCGGTAGCTTCAATATCACGGTCGTATATTAGTGGTCCTCTCGGGTTCCTTCTAGTCATAAACTAGAGGTACCTGCTAGGAAAAGAAAGAAAAAAATTTAGCAAAGTTAAAAACAAAAAAAAAATAAAAATAAAAATAAAAGTAAAAGTAAATTGCGGAAAATAATGGCTAAAGTAATAAAAATAGAGCTTTCTTAATATTTTAGTTCCCCGGCAACGGCGCCAAAAACATGATCGTTGATTTCAGAGTTTTAAATTTATAATGATTGAACCTGAAACTAACTATAATAACGATTGAGGCAAGTGCACCTATCGAACAATAGTATAGCTTAGGCAAGACCGGATTGTCGAACCCAAAGGAACCAAAAGTACAAATACTAACTTTCTTTTTATTATCTAACCTAAAATAAGTTAAGTTGTTATTTAATCTAAATTTAACTACTACTAAGCTAAAACCCCCTGAAGGAATTGAAGGAGAGATCCGCCGTCTTGAGTAGAATTTCGGCTTCTTGAGATGGATCAACTGGCTATCTTCGAGTGTTTCCCACAAATCTGACCTTTTTGGCTCGGCTCCTTGGCCTAGCTCACCGCCCTCTTCTAGGTTATACTCAGGGTGTTTATATAGGCTTTTGAAATAGGTTCCTTTGCCCCTAAGTATCCTTTTTCGAGTGAAATTACTCTTCTCCACGACAGGGACACGACAGTGGCACACGCCCGTGTGAATCGTCTTTAGGCCGTGTTCGGACTTTTATTGAGGTGACATGCCCGTGTAAATCGTGATCAGGCTGTGTTCTAGTCTATCAAGGAGACACGGCCGTGTTGGCTCAAGTCCAGGCCGTGTCGATTTTCACTTTGGCCCAATTTGGTCCGTTTTGAGCCCGTTTCTCGTTCTTTTCATCCTCTGGTGCTTTCCTGAGTATAAAACATGAAAAGAAGGATTAAGAGCACCTTTTTACATAAATCAAGGGATAAATCATCCAAAAGTATGCTAAATGTACGATTAAAATATGTTACTTTTACGGTTTATTAGTGGTAAATAGATTTGTATCGGTACAAGTATGTACTGTAAATTATTCTTGTATCGAGTTGAAAAAAGTTGAGGATTTTTGAGTCATGATATGGTTAAACTTTATGTTAGTTCATTGATTAATGCTTTAAATGTTAATGATTATTGAGATTATTTCATATTTACATACGAACTTACTAAGCTTTATAGCTTACTTTGTTTATTTTCTTCTATTTTTTATAGTATATCGAAGTTATCTCGGAACCGGGAACCGTCAGAGACTTCATCGCACTATCGGACATCTATTTTGGTACTTTTGATGTGTGTATATATGGTATATGGCATGTATAGGCTTGAGTCATTTTGGTATGATTGTTGAATATGTATTTGGGCCATTTAAGTTGGCTTGTGATGATGAATTTGTTAATGTTTAAAGATGTGTCAATGCCTTTGCTTTAAGTTTGGTAATTAACCTATATTGAGTGAATGAGGTTGAATTGATAATGCATGTTTGAAATGGTTTAATTTAAGGAGTTATATAACTGAATTATGTCTAGTAAAGCAAGATGAGTTGATAGGTACTTGAAATGATAAATGGTATTGAATTGAGTATTAGAATGGTTGAAAAAGATATAGTATGATTGTGTAATGATTGTTGACTTTTGGCTGCATATTTGTGTCTTATAATGGTACTATTTGAGCTTGTGTAGGTATGTGCAAAATGGGTGGCAAAATGGCTTGGTAAATAGCCTATTTTTTTCCACACGGGCGTGTGTCTCGGCCATGTGTGACACACGGTCATGTTACATGGCCGTATGTCCCCTGGTGATGAAATTGAAATGAAGTCAGTATGCTCCACACGGTCTCACACATGGGCGTGTGATCGGCCGTGTGGCACAAGTCAGTATACCCCCTAATTGGCATACAGCCTGACCCACGGGCGTGTGACTTGGCGGTGTTGCATAAGTCAGTATACCCTACAGGTTTTGCACGGCCTAATACACGGTTTAGCACACAGGCGTGTGTGGCCACACACGGGCTAGACACACGGGCGTGTGGTTGGCCTTGTGACCCAAGTGAGTATGTACCCCCTGTTTTCACACGGCCTGTGACACGGGCGTGTCTTGTGGCCGTATGAGACCCACAGCCTGGCCACACAGCCGTGTGTCCTCTGTTTGAAGCAAAAAAAATTTCTAAGTTTCACAAAAATTTCTTGAGTTATTGGTTTAGTCCCGAGCCATTTCTAATGCATGTTTAAGGCCTCGTAGGGTCATTTAAGGGACACTATCATTGGTTGTGATTGAATTGTATTTGATATGATAAATTGTATATGAAATGTATGTTTATAAGTGTTGTAAGTCCGTTAATGCTCTGTAACCCTCTTTCGGCGTTGAATACGGGTGAGGGGTGTTACATTTATTGGTATCAGAGCTAGGATTTAGTCGATTCTAGGACTAACGTAGAGTGTGTGAGAGTCTAGCTATACATGCCATATATAACCAATGATAGTGTGATGAATCCTGACATTATAAACTATGTTTTCGTAAAGTAATTGATCCTGAACGAGCTGTAGCAGATGATGTTGAGAGTAATGCGCCAGCTCCCGCTCAAGGGACAGCGCCTTCCGAATCTAGACCCGTGTCGAGTAGTCACGGAGGTGAGGCTAAATAAGTCTTTTTCCAGATGATGAACGAGTGGTTCACTCAATATGTATGGACAAATCCGATTGCTCAACAACCTCCACCCAGCCAAATCCTCAACCGATCCCTGTAGTTTCTAAAGTTATTGATCCAATACGATTGAACAAGCCGCCAGTCGATAAAATTCGTAAGCATGGGGATGAAGAGTTTAGGGCTAATGTTGACAATGATCCTTGGAGAGCCGAGTTTTGGCTTGAAAATATGATCCGAGTGTTTGATCAACTTTCCTGCACACCGGCTGAATGTTTAAAGTGTGCTTTATCCCTTTTGAGAGACATTGCATACCAGTGGTGGAATACATTAATATCTGTGTTGCCAAGAGAGATTCACTTGGGAGTTCTTTCAGACTGAGTTTTAGAAAAAGCACATAAGTCAACGATTTCTGGATCAAAAGCATATAGAGTTTTTAGAACTAAAACAAGGCTGCATGATTGTAACCGAGTACGAGAAAGAATTTGTACGGTTAAGTAAATATGCTCGAGAGTATGTTTCGACTGAAGAGATAATGTGCAAGAAGTTTGTTAACGAGTTGAACGAAGATATTAAACTTCTGGTCAGGATATTGGATTTAAAAGAATTCGTTGTCTTAGTTGAGCGTGCCTGCAAAGCTAAAGAACTGGGCAAAGAAAAGAGAAAGGTTGATTCTGAAGGTAGAGGTTCGAGAAAGAGACTGATGAATAAACCCTATCATTCTTCATCAAAGAAATCATGAGATTCGTATAGTCGATCAAATGCATCGATGGAGTACTCTAATAGAGATCGTGGGAAACAATTTACGGGTTCAAAAACTCCAGCTATGTCAGTGGCAAGTGTGGGTAATGTTAGATCGAATAAACCTGAATGTGGACGATGTGGAAAATGACATTTTGGAGAGTGTAGACTGAATGATAAATCCTGTTTTAGATGTGGTTCGTATGAACACTTCATTCGAGATTGTCCTAAGTTAGATGAGAAAGATAAATCTCAGAGTGAAAGACAAAGCAACACGACTGTGAGAGGAAGACCATTCCATAATGTTGGAAATGTGAGTGGTGATAGAGGTGCAACATGAGATGCTACTGTGATATCAGAGGCTGGAACACCTACCAGAACTTATGCTATTCGCGCTCGCAAAGAAGCATCATCTCCAGATGTTATTATCGGTACATTCTCTCTTTATGACACTGATGTAGTTGCAATGATAGATCCCGGATCAACTCATTCATATATATGTGTGAACTTAGTGTCTAGTAAGAATTTACTTGTTGATTCTACTGAGTTTGTTATAAAAGTGTCGAACCCCTTAGGCAAATATGTCTTGGTTGACAAAGTTTGCAAGAATTGTCCGTTAATGACTCGGGGTTACTGTTTTATGGCTGATTTGATGTTATTGGCGTTTGATGAGTTTAATGTTATTCTGGGTATGGGCTGGTTGACATTGCATGATGTAGTAGTAAATTGTAGACGAAAGACCATTTAGTTGAAATGTCAGGATAATGAAACTCTCCGAATTGAATCAAATGATTTGAAGGGTTTACCAGCTGTAATCTCGTCGATGTTAGCTCAAAAATATGTGAAAAAGGGATGCAATGCATATCTTGCATATGTACTTGATACAAAAGTGTCAGAAACAAAGATTGAATTAGTACCAGTTGTTTGCAAATATCTGGATGTGTTTCCAGAAGAGTTATTGGGTTTGCCACCAATCAGAGAGGTTGAATTTGCTATTGATTTATTACCGGGAACTTCACCAATATCGATAGCTTCGTATAGAATGGCTCGGACATAGTTAAAAGAGTTGAAAGCTCAGTTGCAAGAATTAACTGATAGAGGATTTGCAAGATCGAGTTTCTCACCCTGGGGTGCACCAGTGTTGTTTGTAAAGAAAAAGGATGGTTCTATGAGAATGTGTATAGACTATCGACAACTCAACAATATGACAATCAAGAATAAATATCCTCTACCGAGATTTGACGATTTATTTGATCAGTTGAAAGGTGCTATAGTGTTTTCAAAGATTGATTTGAGATCAGGTTATTATCAGTTGCGAGTTAAAGACTCAGATGTGCCGAAGACAACGTTCAGAACAAGGTACAAACATTATGAATTCCTTGTTATGCCTTTTGGATTGACTAATGCGCCTGCCATTTTTATGGATTTGATGAATCGGTTTTTCAGATTGTATTTAGACAGATTCGTGGTTGTATTTATTGACTAATGTTGCGATTGTGTACACTTGCACATTTCCACCGTTCCACTAGATGATCTTGAGTGTATAACCATCAACTCAACACCTATTGTATCATGCACCACAAATGAGCCATCTTGCGACAAGCTCACTGAGTAGCATGCTATGACTAGTTTTCCTTTTTGAAGATAGAATTTCATAATGTATCACATTATAATACCTACCATAGGGGACAGTCCAACTATCATATGATTTTAAGAAAATTCTTCTTACTTTCAGGAAGTCTCCTCAGTGAAATCCACATGACAACGTCTACCTTGGAGAAGGTCCATTTCACGCCATCACTAGAGAACATTGATACAGGTCGTAGCTCTTGTTTAGGGACCTTCTCCCACTCAATATTTTAAAAACATGCTAGGTTTTTAATTTCTGATTTCAATCATGTATGATCAATTATGCGTAACAAGTACATGACGTACTCTACCTTAATCTATATGGCATGCTTATTTCATAAATATAAAAGCATAAAACTTAAATGACTCTAACTAGCCAAAGTTTCCATGATTCCATTCTAGAAAAATAAAAAATGCAAAATTACAAAATCCATCCCAAAGCATACTTTCGGTCTTTAATTTTTCCACCACAGACTTCTACTGCGGAACCAGTTCACATTTCTATCATCACTGTCTTTTCACCTCTATTTTCGTGTCATCGTCATTGTTGGGTCACCATCGGGTCACTGCTGACCACTTTCAGACCTCTTTCGACCACTATTTGACCACCAGCAGCCTCTTGTTTCGGACCACCGTCAATCTATTGTGGGTTTAGCTGGGTCAAGATTGCATTGTATCGATTCTCAAGTTTCGTTAGAAAGATTTAGATTACAAAATTCTTATGTCTATTTCTAATGCACATATTTTATTCTAAAATAATAAAATAAACCCTACATGGAAATGATAGTCCACGATCTAAAATATACATGCCCAAGATAATTATAAATTACATACAAATTTCTAGGAATCACAACTTTGGAAAAATTACCTTATCATCCATAAAATAATATCATACATTCATTCGCATACATTCACCTAAACATGCATGTTATCACAAAAAAGTCACATCTTATCAAATATAATCAACAATGAAGAAGAGTGAGAATTTTAGTCTCGGTGTACACTATAAACATAGCAGCAGAGGTGTGTGTTTATGCCTTGTAATGGAGAATGGAGGAACTCATAAGTTTCCTTATCTCTCTCGGTGCTTACGGGTTGAAGAAATAGGAAGAATAAAACTTTTAAAGCTTTCGCATAATCTCAAATTATGGGTTTCTAAGAACTGACCACTACTAGTTCAACTAATAAATGACTATCATGCTTAGTTAACAAGACGAAGGAGGCTCTGGCGTTGGACAAGCTAAGGTGTTAAGGACAATTAAGTAAGATGAGTTTTAGTACTCCATTTTTGGAATAATGAATGACCTCTGCTGATTGTATAGGCTATACATGGTTAAGATTGCATGGTATAGGGGTGTCCTCCCAAGGTAGTTCAATGTGCATGAAATAGTTATGGTTACATGTTTTAATAGATAGCGTACTTCGGGCTGGTATGTAAGTGAAATGTGTGTATCATATGATGGAGACAGTGGGAAATATCAATGGGTTAGATGAAGTTAGGATTGGGAAAAAGGGAGATTGTGTTAGATACCGCCATATGGTATTGCAGAATGCAAATCGTGATGTGCAAAGCTCTGGGCCTGGAAAAGGGGACACTGTGGTGTTTGAGCATCAAGGTATAGGAATGGTGGAATAGAGGAATGGATGGAATGCAATGAGAGAAATAAATATAAATATCATGGATAGGCCATGAGTCCGATCGAAGACTATACGCTTAAAATGAGTAACACAATAGGAATCATGTAACACCCCTAACCCGAAACCGTCACCGGAATAGGGTTAATAGGCATTACCGAAGAATCAGAACATTTCACATCCATTTCACGACACAAAGTCAATCGTAAAACAATCATATTCAAATACGAACATATAGTCTCTTATCGAGGTGTACGAGACCTTAAACACTTGTTAGAAAGAGGTCGGGACTAAGCCGAAGACTTATGAATGTTTTTAGAAATTTAAACATTCTTCAACACTGCAAAAGTCACACGCCCGTGCAGTTGGGCCGCATGCCTCACACGACTACGAGACATGCCCATGTGTCCAGGTCGTGCCAAAACAGATCATAAATACTGACTTGTTCACACGGCCACCAGACACGCCCGTGTATAATTAAGCTAGCTACTGACTTGGTCACACGGCCACCATGCACACCCGTGGACCACGGCCGTGTAACCTGTCCAGACATACCAAGTAGTGACCCTTAGAACACACGACAGGGACACACGCCCGTGCCTCTTGGCCATGTATGCAAAATAGGCCATTTGCAAGACCAATTTGCCACCCATTCAAGGGTCAACAAACAAGCTTCATAGCAATATCAATTCATGCTTCTAAATGCATTCAAACATAACAATTCATTCCCAATTATTCATTAACAATACCTTCTACTTCCATGCTTAAAATCATCCCAAAAGAGTTCATTCAAAGTAACAATGGTACATCTCAAAACATATATATATATATATCAAGCATTATGTAATCCATGCCATACTTCATCTTCAAACCACATCTTTCATCAACCACAAAATCATGAAATATACCAAATGCATAGCTCATTCATAAATTCAACATCATTCCACTTCCAAGCCAAATCACATGGCGAGGATTAAACATTTCAAAACATGCCATAACCTCTAGCCTATACATGCCATATTTCAACTATATACATCTTTCCAAAAGTACCAAATAGATTGCCGATAGTGTGATAGAAATGCTGACGATCCCCAAATCTGAGCTAGCCTTAGCGATTAATCAGAAAAGCAGAGAAACAATTCACACTGAGAAGCTTTCAAAGCATAGTAAGTTCAGTAACATAATACATAATGCTCATTAATATCGATACATTATACCAAAAACAAACCATTGCACAGATTAATTCACAATCACATATACCATACCATCCACATCTAATATGCTCAATTAACCTTCCATAATCTCATCTATAATTTCATCAACCACATAGGTTCCGAACGTACCTTAGCCAACACTTAGCTATTGATCGCATATGCTACTTAATATTCACTATTTCATTTCGATCAACTTTCGTCATTTCTTCGGTTCAATCACACACTTAGTGCCCAAATCGTTAACCAAAGCTTAATTAACATCGAACACTTAGTGCATCTATATCAGACCGATCTTAAATCGGTATCGCACACACAGTGCCAACCACAAAGCCGAAGCTTATATTAATTCGCACACACAGTGCTAATCATCTAGGTCACATTTCCGAATACGCACACTTAGTGCCATATAACTCAAACTCTCACATAGCATTCACAATTCAATAATATCAAACCATTCATTTCATAACATTAAACATAGTTAAATACACGTATTATGTTCGAACTTACCTCGGACGTCAAAATACCGAAACGGTCGATTAATCGAGCACTTTGTCTTTGCCTCGATCTCGATCCGAACCTCTCCTTTCTTGGTCTATACACATTCAAATTCAATCCATTCAATCACCAATTCATTCAATTTAGTCCACACACACTTATTTAGGGCATTTTACAAAATGGCCCTCACATTTTCACATTTCGACACTTCAGTCCCTAATTCATAAAATCATCAAATACACCTAATTTGTTTGTACCCATGCCTAGCCAAATTCTCACTTTACTCATACAAGCCCAAAATATTTCATTTATTTCACATTTTAGTCCTTCAAAATATTATTATCACAATTTAGCCCTAATTAGCTAAATTCACCAAAGATTCAAGAACAAAACATGTTCATTTAACACATATCTTTCATTTAACACCAATACTCATCACAAAGCTCACCATTTCATCAATGACACATCTCATAAACATCATCAATTCTCAAAATTAAGACATGGGTTTCAAAGTTTACGAAGCAACGATTGAAAATACGTAGAAATTATCAAAAACTGAACAAAACTCATACCTCAATCAAACCAAAAACTAGCTGAAACTTTAGGGTTCTTCATTCTTCTTTTTCTTTGCTAATTTCGGTCAAAATGAATGAATAAAAGATGACCACTATCATTCTTTAGTTTTATTATTATCATATTAATAATCTAGTTACTATATTAACCTTATACTAAACATATATACATATAAACATTAAGGGCATTAATGTCCTTTATCCATCCACTATCTAAATATTGGCATTATTGCCTAATAAGGCCTCCTTATTATAAAGACAACAAAAATTAAGCACTTAACAATCAACACACAGTATTTTACACTTTATGCGATTAAATCCTTTTTCATAATTCGACACACAGTCGATAAAATTACCATACCGAATTTTCACACAGGCTATATCACATATTGTAAACACCAAGAATAATATTAAAATATTATTCCGACCTTGGATTTGTGGTCTCAAAACCACTGTTCCGACTGGGGTCTAAACCGGGCTTTTACAACTCTCCCCCCTTAGGAATTTTCGTCCCCGAAAATCTTACCATTGAATAGGTGTGGATATTGCTCTCTCATAATGTTCTCAGGCTCCCACGTAGCCTCTTCTACTCCGTGTTTGTGCCACAACACTTTCACTAAGGATATTCTCTTATTTCTCAACTCTTTGGTCTCTCGTGCCAAAATTTGAATCGGTTCCTCACTATACGACAAATCTGACTGAATTTCAACCTCAGTTGGAGTAATCACATGAGACGGATCAGATATGTACCGTCAAAGCATTGACACATGGAACACATTATGAATCTTTTCTAATTCATGTGGCAACATCAATCTATAAGCAACCGACCCAATTCGTTCAATGATCTCATACGACCCGATAAACCGCAGACTCAGCTTGCCCTTTCAGCCAAATCGAAGTATTTTCTTCCACAGAGACACTTTCAGAAATACTTTGTCACCAATCTCAAATTTAATATCCTTCCGCTTCAAGTCCGCATAAGACTTCTGACGATCTGAGGCCACTTTCAAACTATCTCGAATCACTTTTACTTTCTGCTCAGTCACTTTTATCAAATCAACCCCGTGAATTTTATTCTCACTCAGCTAAGTCCAATACAATGGAGTTTGACATTTTCGACCGTAAAGAGCTTCATATGGTGCCATTTTGATACTAGATTGAAAACTATTATTGTACGCAAAATCAATCAACGACATATGTTTTTCCCACGTATTTTCAAACTCAAGTATACAACATCTCAACATATCTTCAAGAATCTGAATAATCTGTTCAGACTGTCCATCCATTTGCGGATGAAATGCAGTGCTGAAATACAATTTTGTGCCTAAAGCCTCTTGCAATTTCTTCCAAAATCGCGAGGTAAATCTCGGATCTCTGTCAGATACAATAGATAATGGCACCCCGTGCAATCTCACAATCTCAGTAATATATAATTCAGCCAATCTATTGAGTGAATAATCTGTTCTCACCGGAATGAAATGAGTTTATTTCGTCAATCAGTCAACTATCACCCAGATTGCATATTTCCTTCTCGGAGATAAAGGCAATCCCGACACAAAGTCTATTGTGATTCTCTCCCATTTCTACTCAGGAATCATAATCGGTTGTAATAAACCGGATGGAACCTGATATTCAGCTTTAACTTGCTGACAAACTAAACATTTCGACATAAAGTAAGAAATATCTCTTTTCATACCATGCCACCAATAAAACTGTTTCAAATTATTGTACATTTTCGTACTCCCCGGGTGAACAGTCAAACGGCTATTATGAGCTTCGTTCAAAATTAACTGAATCAATTTTTAATTCTTCGGAACACAAATCCGATTTTTGAATCTCAAACAATCATCACTATCAACTCAAAATTCTAATTCCGAATTCAAATCACATTGAGCTCGTTTTGCTATTATTTCATTATCAATTTTCTGGGCATCACGAATCTGATGTACAAACATCAGTCTCACTTTCAATTCGGCCGAAACCACACTATGATCACACAGATCTATCTAAGCATTCATTGGTCACAAAGCACATATAGACTTTCGGCTCAAAGCATCAACAACAACGTTAGCTTTGCCCGGATGATAATCAATCACAAGTTCATAATCTTTCAACAATTCTAACCATCTTCTCTGTCGCAAATTCAATTCTTTCTGAGTCATTAAGTACTTCAAACTCTTATGATTAGTATAAATATGACATTTCTCA
Organism: Gossypium sturtianum; assembly: GCA_025698515.1. Lineage (NCBI taxonomy): Eukaryota > Viridiplantae > Streptophyta > Magnoliopsida > Malvales > Malvaceae > Gossypium > Gossypium sturtianum. The sequence goes on from CM046948.1 coordinate 45,606,665, forward strand.
CCAAATAGATAATGATGCCAAATTTTTAATGCAAACACAATCGCTGCTAATTCAAGGTCATGCGTCGGATAGTTCTTTTCATGCGGCTTTAACTGCCTCGAAGCATAAGCAATGACTTTGCCTTCTTGCATCAGCACACAACCCAAACCATTCAACGATGCATCACTGTAAACTATAAATTCCTTACCCGATTCAGGTTGTACTAACACTGGTGCTTCCGTTAACAATACTTTCAACAGCTCAAAACTATGATGGCACTCTTCTGACCACTCAAAATTAACATCTTTTTGTAGCAACTTCGACAACGGAGTCGCAATCATTGAGAAACCTTTCACAAATCGTCTATAATATCCAGCTAGTCCCAGAAAACTACGGACTTCAAACACATTTTTTGGAGGCTTCCATTCTAAAATAGCCGAGATTTTACTCGGATCAACTTGTATTCTCGCAGCTGACACAATATGTCCCAGAAAACCAACCTCACGCAACCAAAATTCACATTTGTTAAACTTAGCATACAATTGTTTCTCACGTAGAGTCTGTAGCACAATTCTCAAATGTTCGGCATGTTGCATCTCATCACATGAACAAATCAGAATATCATCAATGAACACCACAACAAAGCGATCCAAATACTGTCTGAATATCCGATTCATCAGATCCATAAACACTGCAGGAGCATTTGTCAATTCGAATGGCATCACTAAGAATTCATAATGTTCGTACCTCATTCTGAAAGTAGTTTTTGGCACATCAAATTCTTTAACTCTCAATTGATAGTAGCCCAATCTCAAATCTATCTTAGAAAACACTGTAGCTCCTTTCAGCTGATCAAACAAATCATCAATACGTGGCAACGGATACTTATTCTTTATTGTCACTTTTTTCAACTGTCTATAATCGATACACATCCTCATAGGGCCATCTTTCTTTTCACAAACAGCACAGGAGCACCCCAGGGTGAAAAACTCGGTCGTGCAAATCCTCTATCGATCAAATCTTGCAACTGAGATTTCAACTCTTTCAATTCCGTTGGTGCCATTCTATATGGATCTATTGAGATAGGAGTAGTCCCCGGCAGTAATTCAATACGAAATTCAACTTCTCTGATATGAGGTAATCCCAGTAACTCTTCAGGAAACACATCTGGAAACTCACAAACCACAGACACAGATTCAACTTTCTTTTCTGTCACTTTTGTATCAATCACATATGCCAGATAAGCTTCGCAACCTTTTCTCACATAGTTCAAAGCTTTCATTGCAGATACAACAGATGGTAACCCTTTCATATCACTGGATTCAATTCGAACTATCTCACCGTTCTGACTTCTCATTTCAATACTCTTTCTTTTACAATTCACGATGGCATTATGCAAAGTGAGCCAATCCATACCCAGAATTATATCAAATTCATCGAAGGGTAACAACATCAAATTAGCCGAAAAGCATATATCCCGAAACATCAATGGGCAATTCTTGCACACTTTATCTACCAAGACACACTTGTCTAAAGGGTTTGATACTCTAATCACAAATTCAATAGACTCAACAGGTGGAGTCTTACTTGATACTAGATTCACACACATATAGAAATGAGTAGAACCTCGATCTATCAATGTAATCACATCAGTATCAAATAGAGTAAAAGTACCAGTGATGACGTTTGAAGATGACGCTTCCTCTCGTGCGCGTATGGCATAGGCTCGAGTAGGTGCTCTTGCCTTTGGTCTCACAGCTGTATCAGTAGTCCCTCTTTGACTTCCACTCATATTCCCGACATTTGTGGGTGGTCTACCTCTAGCCGTCACATTACTCGATCTCACATTCTGAACATTTTCTTCCTTAGTCATCTTTGGGCAGTCTCGAATGAAGTGATATCGTGATCCACATTTATAGAAAACTCTATTGTTGTACTTGCCCCAGCATTCTCCCACATGTCGTCTTCCACACTGTCTACATTCAGGTTTGTTGCTTTTAGCACTTCCAAAACTTGATTCAGTCATAATTTGAACTCATGGACCGATGCTTTGTCTCACACGATCTCTACTCGGATGTCTAAACGAAGCATTTGATCGATTGCTTACATCTCTAAATCTCTTCGTCGAAGGTTGAGACAACTTACTCATCGATCTTTTTCTTTCATCTCGAGCTTCAGAATCAGCTTTCTTCTTTTCTTTACTAAGCTCCTCGACTTTGCAGGCTCTTTCAACTAACATAACAAATTTGTTTATGTCAAGTATCCCGACCAACAACTTAATATCTTCATTCAACCCTTCTATAAAATGTTTACACATAGTAGCTTCAGTCGAAACACATTCTCGTGCATACTGGATCAATCTCACAAACTCCCGTTCATACTCAGTAACGGACATACGACCCTGTTTCAGCTCTAGAAACTCTTTGCGTTTCTGGTCAATGAATCGTTGACTGATATATTTCTTTTGGAATTCAACTTGAAAGAAGTCCCAGGTAATCCTCTCTCTCAGAACCACAGAAATCAATGTTTTCCACAAGTTATAGGCTGTATCTCTCAACAATGAAACTGCACACTTAATTCATTCATCAGGGGTCAACGACATCTCATCGAATACCTGAATTGTATTCTCAAGCCAAAACTCGGCCCGCTCAGCATCATCATCAGCTGTGGCCCTAAACTCTTCGGCCCCATACTTTTAGATCTTATCCATAGGAGGCTTATTCAATCGATTTGGATCTACAACTTGAGGCACAACCGGTACTTGTGGGGGTGGAGGTTGTGGTGCAGACGGATTCATTCGAACAAACTCCAAAAACCACTCACTCATCATTCGGAAGAAGACTTGCTGAGCCTCTCCTCTCTCACCACTATCATTCGGCCTAGATGTGGCTGGCACTGTCCCTTGAGCGGGAGCAGGCGCATTACTATCAACATCGTCAGCAACTGCTCGTTCAGGATCCATTACTATACGAGAACACAGTTATAACTGTCAGGATTCATCACACTATCGTAATTTCATATATGGCATGTATAGCTAGACTCTCACGCACTACGTTAGTCTGAGAATCGACTAAACTGTAGCTCTAATACCAATAAAATTGTAACACCCCTAACTCGAAATCGTCGCTGGAATAGGGTTAAGAGGCATTACCGAAGAATCAAAATATTTCACATCCATTTCATGACACAAAGTCAATCGTAAAATAATCATATTCAAATACGAACATATAGTCCCTTATCGAGGTCTACGAGACCTTAAACACTTATTAGAAAGTGGTCGGGACTAAGCCGAAGACTTACGAAAGTTTTCAGAAATTTAAACATTTTTCAACACTGTAAAAGTCACACACCCGTGAAGTTGGGCCGTGTGCCTTACACGACTACCAGACACGCCCATGTGTCCAGGTCATGCCAAAATAGAGCATACATATTGACTTGTTCACACGGCCACCAGACACGCCCGTGTGCCATGGCCATGTATCATTAAGCTAGCTACTGACTTGGTCACACGGCCACCATGCAAACCCGTGGACCACGACCCTATAACCTATCCAGACACACCAAGTAGTGACCCTTAAACCACACGGCAGGGACACACGCCCTTGCCTCTTGGCCATGTATGCAAAATAGGCCATTTACAAGACCAATTTGCCACCCATTCAAGGGTCAACCAACAAGCTTCATAGCAATATCAATTCATGCTTCTAAATGCATTCAAACATAACAATACCATATATATATAAATCAAGCATTATGTAATCCATGCCATACTTCATCTTCAAACCACATCTTTCATCAACCACAAAATCATGAAATATACCAAATGCATAGCTCATTCATAAATTCAACATCATTCCACTTCCAAGCCAAATCATATGGCGAGGATTAAACATTTCGAAACATGCCATAACCTCTAGCCTATACATGCCACATTTCAATTATATACATCTTTCCAAAAGTATCAAATAGACTGCCGATAGTGATAGAAATGCTGACGATCCCCGAATCAAAGCTAGCCTTGCTGACACTGTAAAACAGAGAAACAATTCACACAGTAAGCTTTCAAAGCTTAGTAAGTTCGTAACATAATACATAATGCTCATTAATATCGATACATTATACCAAAAACAAACCATTGCATAGATTAATTCACAATCACATATACCATACCATCCACATCTAATATGCTTAATTAACCTTCCATAATCTCATCTATAATTTCATCAACCACATAGGTTCCGAACATACCTTAGCCAACACTTAGCTATTGATTGCATATGCTACTCAATACTCACTGTTTCATTTCGATCAACTATCGTCATTTCTTCGGTTCAATCCCACACTTAGTGCCCAAATTGTTAACCGAAGCTTAATTAACATCGCAATTAGTGCATCTATATCAGACCGATCTTAAATCGGTATCGCACACACAGTTCCAACCACAAAGTCGAAGCTTATATTAATTCACACACACAGTGCTAATCATCTCGGTCACATTTCCGAATACGCACACTTAGTGCCATATAACTCAAGCTCTCACATAGCATTCACAATTCAATAATATCAAACCATTCATTTAATAACATTAAACATAGTTAAATACACGTATTATGTCTGAACTTACCTCAGACGTCAAAATACCAAAATGGTCGATTAATCGAGCACTTTGCCTTTGCCTCGATCTCGATCCAAACCTCTCCTTTCTTGGTCTATACACATTCAAATTCAATCCATTCAATCACCAATTCATTCAATTTATTCTACACACACTTATTTAGGGCATTTTACAAAATAGCCCTCACATTTTCACATTTCGACACTTTAGTCCCTAATTCATAAAATCATCAAATACACATAATTTATTTGTACCCATGCCTAGCCAAATTCTCACTTTACTCATACAAGCCCAAATATTTCATTTATTTCACATTTTAGTCCTTCAAAATATTATTATCACAATTTAGCCCTAATTAGCTAAATTCTCCAAAGATTCAAGAACAAAACATGTTCATTTAACACATATCTTTCATTTAACACCAATAATCATCACAAAGCTCACCATTTCATCAATGGCACATCTCATAAACATCATCAAATCTAAAAATTAAGACATGGGTTTCAAAGTTTACGAAGCAACAATTGAAAAAACGTAGAAATTATCAAAAACTGAACAAAATTCATACCTCAATCAAACCAAAAGCTAGTCGAAACTTTAGGGTTCTTCCTTTTTCTTTTTCTTTGCTAATTTTGGTCAAAATGAATGAATAAAAGATGACCACTATCATTCTTTAGTTTTATTATTATTATCATATTAATAATCTAGTTACTATATTAACCTTATACTAAACATATATACATATAAACATTAAGGGCATTAATGTCCTTTATCTATCCACTATCTAAATATTGGCATAATTGCCTCATAAGGCCTCCTTATTATAAAGACAACAACAATTAAGCACTTAACAATCAACACACAGTATTTTACACTTTATGCAATTAAATCCTTTTTCATAATTCAACACACAGTCGATAAAATTACCACACAGAATTTTCACACAGGCTATATCACATATAGTAAACACCAAGAATAATGTTAAAATATTATTCCGACCTCAGATTTGTGGTCTCGAAACCACTATTCCCACTAGGGTCTAAATCGGGCTATTACAACTCATAATAAAAATGAGTAAGACCATAGCTTAAAGATGCTATGGCATCATATGAAAGTGCACCAAAATGGTAAATAGGATTAAGACCATAGTTAAAATATGCTATGGAATCCTCTGATAGTCCGTCGGGACGGTAAACACAAGGTTATATTGTCTAAGACCATAGCTGAAAGACGTTACAGAATCATAAATAGTTTGTTGGGATAGTAAACATAGGGTAGTCCGCCAGGACAATAAACACGGGGTAGTCCGTAGAGATGGTAAACGGAAGATTATGCTGGGAAAATTCGTAAATTGGTATTCCATAAAAATATCGCCAATGACACAAGTAATGTGGTTCAAAAATGTCTCAAACTAACGAAGGTAAAAAGAGGAAGTGGCTCATAAGATCGAAAGGAATACCTTTTAGGATCAGCCTGAGACTACCATGGGAGGCGCAGATCCACACAATTGAAGGAGTGTGGAATTTGGCTAAGTGATCGGTCGGCTAATAGTAATGCGAGGTCTTGGAGACCCACCAAAAAATCTAGAAAAAAAGAGCCAACCCTAAGATAGATTACTAATAGAGTTTTCCAAAGCTAGTAAAAGGCAATGGTCATTTAACACCTTGTAAAAAGGAAGCAAACCTAATAGTGTACGTTAGGCTAGAGTCGTAGGACAAAGGAAACCCCTTTTTAAAGGAAAGATAGAGATTACATTTTAAGCTTACTAATTCAGAGAAGAGAATATGGAATGGATATCATGTTCTGGCGGAGAATCATGATTCAGCAGAGATTGGAAAACATTGAGTATCTCTAGTCCGGATAAATAAATATAGTTATCGGGGATCTCGTCCACTAAAAAAGGCTTCGGGTAAGGCATTGGTCTTTCCAACAGAGTTGTCAAATTTTCTTCCATGAAAACTAGGGAGTTGACTTTAAGCTGATGCTTTTTTTTCTTAAAAGCCTACTGATATGTAACTTATGTACATATCTCACTTGGTTCTTTTAAACTTACAAAGTTGTTGCTTGAATATAAGATTAGATGAGGGTATGGGCCCCAAAAAAGGGGGGATCGAGCCAAATTATGCTAAGATAAGTGGCGTATTGTAGCTGTTCACGTATATAGTGGGGCACCTATAAAGGCATTTCCTTAGGGTTTAATGTATATTTGGCCTATATTTGAATGTAGAACCTTCAATGGTAAATAAATGGTAGAGTTAGGGTTGAAAGGATTACCCACACATTGTGTACGAGTTTTGTATTATTTAAAATCTTAATATTTTGATTCATTAAAGTCTATGGTTAAATCTAGTTAATCTATTCGGTTTATTATAACACCTTACATCCAGACCCATCGTTTAAGTCGGGTTTAGGGTGTTAGAAATGTAACAGCCCATTTTTAATCAAATCAGAATAGTGGTTTTGGGACCACAAATCTGAGGTCAAAATAATTATTTTATTATTATTTTAAGGTCTTGGCATGATAGTATGTTTGTGTGAAATTTTCGATAAGAAATTTTATCGTTTGAATGCTTAATTTTATAAAAAAGACTAAATCGCGTAAAGTGCAAAAGTGATGTTTTAATAGCTAAAGGTATTAAATGGCTATGAAATTAAATAGTTGAAGTCCTTATGTGGTAAATATACCATTTTTAATATGATTGGATTTTTTTGGACTTATATTAAGTGATTTTAATGAATTATATTAAAGGTTAAAAAGGTAATTTAGTAAATTAAATAAGTAAAATAATAGAACAACAAAGTTATCATCTTTGTTTAGTTTCTTCCACCGAAATTAAGAAGATAGAAACTCCATGGATGCATGTTATGTTCGATCAAGCTTCCTAGCTCAATAGGTGAGTGAATTTTGTCCCGTTTCTAATGATTTTTATGTTTTTGAGATTGTTGCAGCTTTATCTAGCTATCCCAGGGACTATTTTGAAAAATTGTTAAAGGTTTAGGGTTTTTCCATTGATGAATGTTGGTGTTTTTTGATGTTTTATGATAGAAAATGCATGCTTGTTGTTAGATAAACAACATTTGTTAAGTGGTTTTTAGTAAAATGTCCAAATAGGGATTAAATTGCAAAATGTGTAAAATTCATGGTTAAACTGTGAAATAAATTAAAAATATGGGCTACTAGGGACCTAATTGAAATTCGGCTAGCATGGGTTTAGGTTGAATTGCATGAAATTGTGTTTTTATGAGATAAGGACTAAATTGTAAAAAATTTAATTAGTATGGGAAAAATTATAAAGTTGCCATAATCTGTATTTTGGACTAAATTGAATAGAATGATAATTAAATAAGTTAATTTTGATTACATTTAGATCAAGAAAAGTGAAATACGAATTTAGATCGGGGAAAGAACAAGGTTTCGGACTAATTGACTTCTTTGTCATTTTTACAATTGAGGTAAGTTCGTATGTATTAAACATTATTATATTTGTGTTTTAAATTCTTTGATATTGCATAAATTATGAATACGACACTGCGGACATATTCAACAACGATTCGACAAGTAAGAAAATCCCGGTTGAACCTTAGGAATAGATTAGGATACGAATGGCGTGTCATTAGGGGTTATGTGATTTGGGTACTGGTCCGTACGTCCTACCGGTGGCTGATTTGTCTGACATGTGTTGCGGATTCTCGTCAGCTTGTGTGAGCAACACCGTGTAGCTTCGTCATGATCGTTAGCTTATGTGAGCAGACCCGTTGATAGTGTAACATCCTAAATTAGGGGTTATGCGTTTGGAGCATAACTCGAGTGATTAGTAGGCTTTAAGTGTGGTTGGATATATTTTAGGAGTTTTTGAGAACTTTAGGTGAAGGAGGAAAACTTTGGAAAATATTAGAATTTTAAGTGAAAAGGGGAAACTAGGCAAGAAGGCCTTAAAAGAATTCTGTGGAGTTTAGGACACAAGAAATGAATTGGCAAAGTGGCTTGAGGCGCTAAGGTGCAAGGGAGTGCAGGAGGGAAGAGGTTCGAGTAACGCGGGGTGCATCAGAGACCTTTTATTTTTGCGTCAAAAAGGGAGCTGGGCTAAAAAGGCCTTAAGGGAAAAATCTTAGGCCTGTTGGCATAAAAACCGGCCTTGGTAAAGTGGCTTCCATGCGCCACTTAAAGGCCTGGAAGTAACGCTAGTAAGGGCTTGGGTTCGAATCAAGGTGGCAGCAAGGTGTTTTATTTTTTTGGGTTTTGGCGTTAAAAGGAAGGAGGCCTTAAAAGAAGTGAGCGAGTCTATGACACAAAAGCGGCGCCTTGGCAAAGTGGTTCCCATGCGCCACTTAGGAGTTGGAGGTGAGGATGGGCGCGAGTTCGAATGGTGGAGCGACATTATGCGTTTTATTTTTATATATGCGGTGATGGGCTTAAGTAGGAAGGCTTTAAAAGTAAATCATGGAGTTTTATGACATGAAAGTCAATTGGGAAGGTTGGTTTGGGGCGCTTAAAGGTGGCGTGCTGCCACTGCTGCTGCTTGGGGTCATTGGTTCGAGTCCAAGAAGCGACATTTGGATTTTTATTTTTTCCTTGTTCTTTGCTTGGCGTGAATGGGAGAGTGTTGGTTCAATTTTGGACTCTCAAATTAATTTGGAAGGGTGTTGTAGTAGTTTATTTTATTTTGAATTGTTGAAGAGGTGGATAGGAGATAAATATTAGTATTTTATTATTTGAAGAGGTGATAAAAGTAAGAGATAAATATTATTCTTTTTGGGTGATAATTGTTTGGAATTATCACCAAAATAGGAGGGTGTTTGCCGATTATTGGACTCCTTGGGGCTGTCCATATTTGATTTTATTCTGACATAGAAGTGCCCAAAATTTCCAGCAAATTATTTTCTTCTTTCTCCCTTCATTGTGTTTGCGAATTCTCCTTAAACTCTTAGCCAAAATTGTTCGAGAAATTTCCAGCATTGTTGGTTCTTCTAAGCCAAATACACCCTCCTCCTTCACTAAAATTCCAGCCCTTCCCGGTTGTGCTTAAAGCGAATCTTTCCCCTAACCAAGGGTTTGCGAATTCAATAGGAACCAATTTCTCATAAGGTACTCCGAGATTTTGATGTACTCGATACAACCCTCTAGCGATCGGTTTTGGGACTAATTAAGGCTTGAATTTGTTTGGAAATCAAATCCGTTCAAGGGTCAAGATCTAGCGGCGTAGATCGGATCTTGGGATCTAGGAATTCGGTGAGAAGCAGTGTGTAAAATCTTTACACACTTTATTAATAAACTTGCTATATTATTGTCTTGAGTATAAATTTTGGTAGTGATCTATGATATGCTTGTGGGCTTAAACATGGATTAGGGTAAGTCCCCTAACTTGTGATTTTTGATATATGATTTGCATGCCATCACATGATGATTAAATGCTACGTTATGATTTATGAAAATTGTTATAAAAGCATGTGATGGTGGGATTGATGAGAGGAGGGGATGAACTATGGGATCGTCGTCGAGTGGTTTTGACCACAAGATGGGTTGGCCCCATCAGACTATTTGTGACCTATGGTCATCAGTGGTTTTGACCACAACGATTGAATGTTTGTGACTAAGTCCCAGTGGTTTGGTACCACCAGTGGTTTTGACCATATTTGATATATTGTGACCTATGGTCATCAGTGGTTTTGACCACACGATGGGTTGGCCCCATCATTTAAATTGTGACTTTAAGTCATCGGTGGTTTTGACCACACGGGGTAGAAAAGGAGTATGGATGGCTAGTTGGGTTGCATGAGCATGTTTATTAATGAATTATGTATGAGATGTATTTTTCGGGTGGGGGATTTACACATTGAGTCTCGGTGACTCACCCTTTCCCTTAACATTTTTGCGGATGAGTAGATCGCGGAGATGGAGACGGATGGACTCGAGGTGGCCATGCAGTGGAAATTTTAATTAGATGAACTTGGATTTTGTTTTATTTTATTTAATGTTGGTTTTATTTTAATTAAGTTGTAATAAGGCCTCCTAGATATATTTTTATTATTCTATGTTTTGGATTAATTTGTTTAAACTAGTTCTTAACATTAAATTAAGTACACATGTTTTCTAAAATTTAATCGCAAAATATTTCATCGTGCCATCGGGCACACCTGAATCGGTAACAATCTGACTTAATGAATATTTTTTTAAAATAAACCTAAGCATGTTTTTTTATACACCTCAAGTGTTTTAAATCGAACACTATCTTTTATCAAAAAGTTAATTCGGCTTAAAGGGATTTTTAAAAATACTTTCTCTGTAGCACACCAAATTCGGTCGTAGTGTTTGGGCCGGGTTTGGGGTGTTACAGATAGCTCTAGTGTGAGCATTATATGTGATACGAGATTGAGATAGCTTCGGCTATATATGTGGCACTTAGGGTACGAGATTCCCAAGTATCTGATAGTATTTCGAATGGTTCAATGGGTAAATCATTGATATGGATGAGTAATATTTGATACGAGATGGCACAGGTATGTACGTAAATCGTACAAGCATTGAATCGAAGAAACTTGTGAAATGTATACTAACCTTGTGAATGAAAATTGTTGTAGGTTGATGTTTTAAAATGAGATATGTTATGATATGTTTAAATTGCTTAAATTGTGCGTAATTGATAAGTTAAGTTTATTGTTATAGGAACTTACTAAGCTTTATAGCTTACTTTATTTATTTTCCGTGTTTCATAGTGAAATCAAAGCTAGTTTGGATTTGGGAATCGTCAGAGACTTCATCACATTATCTAACTATCACTTTGGTACTTTTAAACTTAAGTATTTTGAGTATATGGCATGTATAGGGACTTTGGTCATGTTGTTTTATGTGTTGTTAATTAATTTAGTCATTTGAAATGGCTTGTAAATATTAAGAGTTTCGTTTTGTATATAGCCATGAGAGCTGGCTTAATTTGGTTGGTTTGGTTGTGTACATGTATGTGCATATGGCTTGTGTTGTGAGTTTATTGATGGATGTATGATGCTTGTTGATTATAGGTATTGTGGATGTCAAATGGTTGATATTTGAGAATTAGTATGCTTATTTGTTTAGTCAAAATGATGCTTAATTGTAATATGCCATTTAGGTGATTTGTGATTATGAGTTAGCATGAATGAAATGGTCAAATTTGATACTTATGTATATTGTGGTTAATGGTATGAGATTATCATGAATTGAGCTTGATTGGAGTTGAATTGGAATGCCTATTATATGACATGTTTTGGGTGCCAATTGGGTTGATGTAGGTGTAAGCAAGTTTGGGTGGCAAAATGGCTTTGTAAATAGCCTATTTTTGTCCACACGGGCAGAGAAACGGGCGTGTGTCTCAGTCGTGAGTGACACACGGTCAGGTTACACGGTCGTGTGTGACACACGGTCCCCTGGTGTTGAATTAAAAATCAAGTTAATATGCTCCACACTGCTTAACACACGGGCGTGTGACTTTGCCGTGTGGCATAAGTTAGTATACCCCACAGGATTGGCACGGCCTAGCACATGGCCTAGCACATGGGCGTGTGTGGACATTTCTTAGGGCACACGGGCGTGTGTGTTGGCCGTGTGACCCAAGTCAAAGAGTTACACGGGGTCAGACACGGGCTAGGACACATCCTGTGACACGGGCGTGTCTTTGGCCGTGTGAGACACACGGCCGGGCCACACAGGCGTGTGTTCCTTATAGTTTGAAAAATTTTCTAAGTTTTGTAAAAATTTCTTGAGTTATTGGTTTAGTCCCTAACCACCATGAATGCATGTTTTCGGCATCATAGGCTCGTATTAGGGACAATATGATTGATGTTGAATGATGATTACATGAAATTGAAAAATATATGTGAAATGTTTGTTTATTTGTGTTATAAGTTCGATAATGCTCCGTAACCCTATTCCGGCGTTGAATACGGGTAAGGGGTGTTACAAGAAAGGCCTAGACCAAATTCGTACTTGTGTTTTCGGATAGACGGATATTTCTTGTTCCTGGCTTTCAACCAAATGATATTCTCCACTATTTTTGAAACATGAACTGCTTCGAGTGGGAGCTCAAACAAATCAAATCCAACGTAAAACCATAAATATTTTCTTTACTTTTAGTGGTAAAGTAAACCTCTCAAATAGAAATTGGTAGAATTGCAATTTCCAAAAAATATAATTTATTCTTAAAACAAAAATTCACTACTTATTTTCAGAATAGCAATATTGAAAACTTCAGAGAAACTTTTATTTTTCTCTTTCTATTTGTGTATTTTGATGCCTACCAGTGTCATCTATTTATAGGGAGAGTTTGTGTAATCCTAGTAGAAGTAGTAGAATACAAATAATACAAATACTATTAATTTGATAGGAAAAATCTCCAACTCCCTATCATTTACGGAGAATGGCGAAAAACCTAGATAGGAATATTATGGTTTGTCGTCCCATGCAATCCACATGTGGGGAGTTGGGCCTCTCCTGTACTAGGTTCAATTATGTAACAACCCGAAAGTCAGTGGTGTTAGAAAAATATAGTTTCAGGACTATGTTTTCGTAAACTAAGCCCGTAAATATTGTTATTAAATATTTACGGTGTAACAACCCAATTTTCAGTGGAGTGAAAAAATAGTGGTTTTGAAACTCCATTTTCGACGAGTGAGTCCGTAAATATTATTATTTAATATTTACGAATTTATTTTGTATTATATTGAATTTTGGTTTAGAAATTTTATTGAATTGATAATTAATCATGGTACAAGTGTAATGACTTAAAGTCAATGATGATGGAAAATGAGGTATCGGGACCTCATTTCTATAAATCGAGCTTGTAAATATTTTTATCAAATATTTACAGAGTTATTAAGTAGGTGAAATGAATTTTGAATAGGTAATTTTGCCGAACTAGTGGTTAATTAAGGTACAAGGACTAAACTGTGAAAGAGGTTAAAAATTGCATTAAATGTTGTTAATTTTTAAACAGCTTGAAGGTCTTATATAAGTTGAATTTCATGGCTTATTTTCCATGTTAAATGTTGTTCGATTTGGACAAGCTGTATGTAAAATTGCACAATTAATTTCATGAATAATTCATTGTCGAAGTTGTCTGAAACAGCGGTGTATATACGTTTTTCAACATTTATTCAACTGTTTAGTGTGTTTTATTTATGCTACCCAAACAGCCTTGTACAAGTAAAATTTATAGCTTTTATAACAAGAGATTGAAAATATCCCTTAATGAGATTGATATGTACTCGAAGTTGGAGGGATTGAAATTATGGATGAATTGAAGCATGTTTGAGATCGGAGAATAATGATTTTTATTACACTTTGGCCTTCAATAAGACGTTTAAATGCATACAGTAATTGGTGATAAATATTGGCTTTGTGGAGGTTAGGGTGGATTGTACAGAGAATTTATTTGTATGTTAGAAATATTGGCTTTGTGAATGCAAATCTTGCAACTCCGCCACCTCCACCCCCTGTTGTACCTCCTCCAGCACCCTTGGATACTCCAAACCCTGTACCTGTGATGGTTACCTGAGTATCAGTAGATAAAATTTGAAAATGTGGAGTGAAAGAATTTAGAGGTAAGGTCGATGATGATCCTTCAAAAGCCGAGTATTGGCTAATGAATACAAAGAGAGTTTTTTCGAAAATGATGTGCACTCCCAAAGATTGTTTGAGGTGTGCGGTATCGTTAGTGAAAGATGAAGCGTATTTATGGTGGGATACATTGAGCACGATGACATCAAATGATTGCATTAATTGGGACTTCTTTCAGACTAAATTCAAGAAGAAGTATGTTTGTCGACTGTTTGTTGACAGGAAAAAGAAGATATTCTCGAGTTAAAATAAGGAAATCGGACTGTAGCTGAGTATGAACGTGAATTTTTGCAGTTAAGCAAGTATGCTCGTAATATTGTATCAAATGAGGAGGAAATGTGTATTAGATTTGAAGATGGGTTGAATGATGATATCCGTATGTCTGTAGCAAAATTAAAGTTATGGAAATTTGTAGAACTTTCAGAACAGGCTCAGAAAGTTGAAATTTGTAAAAGCAAATGACAGTCAGATTCGAAATTTCGAGACTATAACAAAATAGGGTCATTCAAGCTTGCTCAAACATCTCAATTGAAGAAATTTAGAAATGACACAAGTCGATCAGCTGCCCCTTCAGAGTTCACTAGTAGAGAGAAACTGAGCCAAAGTAATTTCCAGTTAGTTAATTCTCCAAAGGCTAGTGTTGGAAGTGTAAGAAATGTTTAGAGAACCGTTCCTCTTTGTGGCGAATGTAATAAAAGGTATTTTGGTGAGTGTCGATCAAAATTGGGAGCTTGTTTCCATTGTGGGTCTACTGGCCATTTTCTTCGTAATTGTTTGAAAAAGCAATATGATTTTGGTAACCAATCAAACAAGCCTTACGCAACTTTTCAGAGAGGTAGACGATCTGGAAATTCTAGAAATGCTTCTCCTAGTCGAGGAAAGAACAATGAGATGAGCGAACGGTCTGAAGCAAGAACACGAGCTAGAGCCTATACAATCCGAGCTTGAGAGGAAGCTACTTCTTTAGATGTTATGTGAGGTACTTTTTCTCTCTTTGGTAGAAATGTATATGCATTGATTGATCCTGGATCAACTCATTCGTATATATGCACTACATTTGTAAACAAAAAGAAATTACATGTTGAGTTCACTGAATATACTATCAAAGTTACAAATCCCCTGGGTCAGTGTGTTCTAGTTGATCGATTATGTAGATCATGTCCACTAAAATTTAGGGGTTACGATTTTCCCATTAGTTTGATGTACCCTTTGACGAGTTTGATGTGATTTTGGGTATGGACTGGTTGACTCTGCATGATGCTGTTGTGAATTGTAAAAGAAAGCATATCATGTTAAAATGTCAAAATGGTAAACGGATCCGAATTGAGTCAGATATATTGAATGGTACATCTAATGTGATCTCAGCTATGACGGCATAGAAATATGTTAAAAAGGGTTATGAAGCTATCTCCCTTATATAGTTGATTCTAGGGTTTTAAAATTGAAATTAAAATCGGTTCTGATTGTGTGTGAGTTCCAAGATGTGTTTCCAGAGGAATTACCACGGTTACCATCGACCAGAGAGGTTGACTTTGTTATAAATTGATGCTGGGAACATCTCTGATATTGATACCTCCATATAGAATGGAACCTACAGAACTGAAAGAGTTGAAAACACAATTGCAAGAGTTGACAGATAGGGGCTTTGCTCGGCCTAGCTTTTATCTTTGGGGTGCTCTTGTGTTGTTTATCAAGAAAAAAAGATGGATCAATGTGACTATGTATTGATTATCGATAGCTTAACAAAGTCACGATCAAGAACAAGTATCCATTGCCATGTATCAATGATTTACTTGATCAGTTGTAAAGTGTTACAATATTCTCAAAGATCGATCTTCATTCTAGTTATTATTCGCTACGGGTTAAAAACTCTGATGTGCCAAAAACTGTTGTCAGAACCACGTACGGACATCATGAGTTTCTTGTGATGCCATTCGGTTTGCCTAATGCACCTGCTATATTTATGGACTTGATAAATAGAATTTTTAGACTGTAGTTAGACATATTTGTGGTTGTATTCATTGATGATATTCCGATCTATTCACGAGATGAGACAGAGCATGCACAGTATTTGAGAATTGTTTTGCAAACTTCACGCGAAAAACAACTGTTCGCTAAGTTTAACAAATGTGAGTTCTGGCTCTGAGAAGTCAGATTTTTGGGACATGTGGTATCAACAGACGGTATTAGAGTTGATCCAAGTAAGATCTCAGCTGTGGTAGACTAGAAATCTCGGAGAAATGTATCTAATGTCAGAAGTTTATTGGGTTTAGTTAGATATTATCAAAGATTTGTTAAGGGATTTTCGATGATTGCTACGCCGTTCACTAGACTTCTTCAAAAAGATGTTAAATTCGAATGGTCTGAGAAATGTCAGCAAAGTTTTAATCAGTTAAAAAACTTTGTTAACCGAGGAACCTATGTTAGTTCAGCCAGAGTTCGATAAAGAATTTGTAATTTATAGTGATGTTTCGTTGAATGGTTTGGGCTGTGTTTTGATGCAAGAGGGCAAGGTGATATCGTATGCTTCTCGACAATTGAAATCGCATGAAAAGTACTATCTGACTCACGATTTAGAACTTACAGCTATTGTATTTGCTTTGTAGATTTGGTGACACCATTTGTACAGAGAAAAATGTCATATCTTCACGAATCATAAATCCCTGAATTGTTTATTGACACAGAAGGACTGGAACATGAGACATTGTAGGTGGCTTGAGTTGTTGAAAGACTACGATTTGATCATTGATTATCTTTCGGGAAAGTGTAATGTTGTTGATGATGCAATGAATAGAAAATCATTGTTTACTTTGCGAGCTTTAAACACAAAATTAACATTGATTGATGATGGTTCAATTTTAGCTGAATTGAAAGCTAGACTGACGTTTCTGCAACAGATTTGCTAAGCTCAAAAATGTGATGATGTTTTGATTGCTAAATGGAAACAGATCGAGAAGACACTTGATTCAAATTTTCATGTTGGTTTCGATGATAGTTTATACTTCAAAGACAGAATTTGTGCTCTGAGAAAATCTGATCTCGCTAGAAAGATTTTACAGGAAGCTCACAATGGTATCTTATCGATTCATCCCGGTAGTATTAAAATGTATGGTGATTTGAAATAGGTGTATTGGTGGCTAGGTATGAAACGAGAGATTTAAGATTTTGTGTCAAAATGTTTGGTTTTTCAGTAAGTTAAAGTCGAGCGCCAACTACCATTTGGTTTGTTACAACCAGTAATGATTCCAGAGTGGAAATGGGAACATATCACTATGGATTTCGTAACGGGGTTGCCTCTATCTCCGAGAAAGAAAGATGTTGTGTGGGTCATTGTAGATCGTTTGACGAAATCTGTGCATTTCATTCCAGTGCGTATGGATTTTTTTCTTGAGAGATTGGCAGAGTTGTATGTTGCTGAGATTGTAAGATTGCACTGTGTGCCAATTTCTATTATCTTTGATAGAGATCCACAGTTTACCTCTCCATTCTGGAGCAAGTTACACGAAGCTCTAGGTACTCGACTGCATATTTGTATAGTGTTTCATCCACAGATCATTGGTCAGTCTGAGTGAGTAATTCGGATACTGATAAACCGCAATAGTAACATATTTTAAGCCCACATTTAGCATGCTTTTGGATGATTTAAGCCTTGAATTATGTAATTGGGTGCTCTTAATCCTTTGTTTTCATGTTTTATACTCAGGAAAGCACCAGAGAATGAAAAGAACGAGAAACAGGCTTAAAACAGACCAAATGGGCCAAATCACGAAATCGACACGGCCTGGGCCCAAGACCACACGACCGCGCCTCATTGATGGACTCGAACACGGCCTGACCACGACTTACACGGGCGTGTGCCATGGCCGTGCCCCTGCCCTGAAAAAGAGAAATTTCACTCGGATTAGGATACTTAGAGGCGAAGTAACACATTCCGAAGCCTATTTAAACACCCTAAGTATGACCTAAAAGGGGGAGTTCGACAGAAGCCCTCTGTCGGGGCGTCCAGCTAGGCCAATGGAGGCAGATTTGTGGGGATTTACTCGAAGATAGCCAGTTGATTCATCTCAAGAAGCCGGAATCATACTCAAGATGGAGGATCTCTCCTTCAATTCCTTCAGGGGGTTTTAGGGATTTCTTATGTTTTGTTTTATCTTTTCTTCTGATATGTTTTATTTTATTATTATGAACTAAACCCTCAAATACCTGAGGGGGATGAAACCTAAGATGAATCTTTGTTATCGTTTGCTGAACTATATGATAAATACTTGATTTGTTCTTAATTCTCGTGTTGATATTTCCGGGGTATTAATTCAAGTTTGATGTGCTTAGGTGGTGGAGCAAAAGTCCCTGCCTAAGAGTAGATCTAGCATAGTTAAGCGGAGTTGATCGCACGCTTAGAGATAGGGTGACGAGATATTGCTGGATTAGGGTGAAACTTAATATGGGAGTCCATAGATCGAGTTAATGCAATTCTAGGGGTTTTAATTAGAAAGAGATTTCAATTAATCAACCTAGGGTTAGACGTTATTCGCCTCGAGAGAGGGTCTAATATACATTAGGGAATCCTACGGATCAAGTCAAGTGAATAAATCATCTGGTTCAGAGTTAGATAACAAGTGAAGTCTAGGTAGATTCTTCCTTGGGTATCGTCTTAATCAATTGGTTTTTCCCACAAGTATTTTTCCCAAATTCATTCTTCTTCATCTTAGAGTTTTTAGTTTAGTAGTTAGTTAACTTAGATTAAACAACCAATTTCCTTTACTTTAGGCTAGATAATAAAAAGAAAGTTAGTATTAGTACTTTTAGTTCCTTTGGGTTCGACAATCCGGTCTTGCCTTAACTATACTACTGTTCGATAGGTGCGTTTGCCTCAAATCGTTGTCATAGTTAGTTTCCAGGTTCGATCACTCTCATTATAAATTTTAAGACTTTGACATCGCATAAAACAACGAGCAAGTTTTTTGGCGCTGTTCCCGGGGAACTAAAATATTAAGAACACTCAATTTTTATTACTTTAGCCATTATTATTATTTTTTATTACAATTTATCTATTTATTAATTTTAATAATAATTATTATTATTATTATTATTTTACTTTGCTAATTTTTCTTCTATTTGATTTTGGCAGATAATTTTAGAGGAGATGGCACTGAATAACTATCAGTGGCAAGTTATGAGGACAAAGCCTACTAAAGCAGCCGATGTTTTCAACCTTGACACGGTCACCATGCTATCTAACCAGGTAGAGCTTTTAAATAAAAATTTTGATGGTTGGTATAGCTCTACGCAGGTACATCCGTAATACTGGTATGATCTGAGATGGAAGAGGGGTGAACAACACGAATATCTATCCTACAACCCTAGCACCAAGAACGAACAAGTCAACTATATGGGTAACTATTCTAGACCTCAAAATAATCTTTGAAGAACACTTATAATGAAGGTTGGAGGTACCATCCCAACTTCTCATGGGGTGGTCAAGGAAATCAGAGACAACAACCCCTCCCAAAGCTTTCAACAAAGAACCCTACCCACAAGAGAAAAAATAGAACCTTGAGGAGATCTTGTGAAATTCATAAGCGTGATGTGAAACACATTTCCAAAACACTGAAATAGCACTCAAAAAGCAAGAAGCATCGATTCAAGAGATCCAAAATCAGGTAGGTCAACTTACCAAGCTGATCTCAAGACGACCACAAGGAAGCTTGCACGGCAACACTGAAACTAGCTCTAAAGAGCAAATTCAAGTCACAACTATTTACAACAATGAAGGGTTAAGTGAACCAGAACCAAGGCAAGAAAACGTAGCAGATAAAAGTAAGGTTGAGGTGAGCCATGATAGACCAAAACTGGCAATTACAGAGTACCAACCTCATGTGGCATATTCCGATGCAACGAAGAAAGACCACACAGTGGAACAATTCGGTGAACTCACACTTTGTGAAGGCGATGAAACGATCACTCTTTCAGCTCTTGACTCAACTAGGACATCGAGTAATAAAGGTACTAACGTAAATTCTATTGATATCTATTTGGTTCAACCTTCTTTACAGGAAGCATCATGAAATCACCTAGCTGAGCCAGATCTTAGACCTCGTACCCATAAAGAAATAATCCATGAAGAACTAAGGCTTCAGGTCGATGAACTAGATGAGTCGAAAACACACTTTCAAAAGAAACTAGGAATACACGAAGTGAAACTGAAGGAACCCCTAGACGAGCTGATAGGAACAACAAATCACTTCAAAATAGGGGATCAGGTATTGTTGAATACGGAAGACCCTCGAATCACCACTTCAGACATCAAAACAAACGAAGAAATCACCTTTAAAGTACTTAATGTCTTCCTATATGGGACAGTCGAGGTAAGCAAACCTAAATTTAACACTTTTTAAGAAAACACTACTCGACTTAAATTATATATCAATAACCGAATTGATCACATGAGAAAGGATTTTCACCTCCTCAAACCACCATGATTATGCGAATAAGAGGTAAGCCTAGCTCAAGACTTTAAACGAGCGCTTCTCGGGAGGCAACCCGAGCACTAACCCCACTAACGTCCATATTTTCGAATTTTAGCATCTAACTAGAAGCTAACCAAATTTTTAAGCGCAGGCTTCCCTACCACACGGCCTTGCACACGGGCGTGGCCGTGGCCGTGTGGAAACAGGACAAAACTTATCCCAAAACACGAGCTGGGATAAAATGCAACGACCTTGCGATTCGGCTGTGGTCGAAACTAAGAAATCTACACGGGCGTGCGACACGCCCGTGGGACCTTTGAGTCCATTTATATTTTTCTTTTTCTCTTATTTTAATTTTCAATTTCTTTTCTTTTATCCTTCTCGTCTTTAAATTTATATTATTATATTTTGATTCCTCTAATTTAGGTTCTAGGGGCTGTTAACGAACAATACCACCCTCCACCAGATATGTCAGCATCTTCACATTTCATCATCACACCCACCTTGTGAACCATCCAACAATAAGGACTTTTCAGTCCATTAGATCTTTTCTTTTAGTTTTCTTTCACTTTTTACACTCTTTCTTTTTATTATTCTTTTCTTTAAATATATAATTAGTATAATTTGAATTATCCTTATTATTTCCTGGCTAATTCTTCACGAGTTACCCAATTTCTTCATCTAGCTCAGAAATTATTGGCGACCACCACACCACCACCAAAGACGCCTCCTCTAACTTATCTTTCACCTCCAAATCAAATTTCTACACTTCCAACTCAAGGAATCCATCCAAAATTCAGGGAGTTTCACCTCTCTCCCTATATTTTGATTTTCTATTATATTATTTTTATCTATCTTTGTACATTGAGGGCAATGTACATCTTAAGTGTGGGGGGTGAATCTTAAAAGTGCCTAATTTTTTTCATTATTCTGTAATCCTGAATTATATCTTGTTCTTAAGTAATTTTCTCATATTACGATTAGAATGAAATTTCCCCTGATTTATGATTTTTATTGATATGTTTTGGATTAAATCATAGTTAATTGTGCATTGATTATTTAAACTTTAAGGGACTAGGGAATCAAGCATGATAAGTCTATTTTCAAAACAATTAAAAAAAAATTAGGTTGTCTACCTGAATTTAATTATTACCTCGAAGTTTGAAATTTACAAGGTTGACATCGAAAACCCATAATTTTTGTGAGATCTCGAGCCTTATAGAGTATATATTCTTTTTCTTGCTCACTTTATTTATTATGAGTGTGTCAACATTGATTCGTTATTCTAGAACTTGCATCGATTATACATGTTGAGACCACACCTTTGATTTGGTATACAAAGATGATGAAGGCACCTAGGTTTTTAACCCACTAACTCCACTAAAAAGCCTACCTCCACAATTAACCCCTAGTGAACCCCTTTTGATCCTAACAACCCTTTTTTATTGACTCACCCACTAATTTTAAACCAAAACCCTTTGTATTTGTTATCACCATTCTTCTTGACTACCCTTTTTGCCGAGATTTGATTTTGAGCAGTTGCCTAACTATGTTCTATATTTCAGTTGTTAAAGAACTATCTTATTATTACTTGATTTGTTCTTAAAAAAAACAAAAAAATGAAGTATATTCATTATTAGTTCTATGTTCTATGAGCTTAAAACAATTAAATTCACATCTTTAGAAGAAGCTCGTGTTATTATTAGTATTATGAGTTTTCAATTGATGTAATTATTTACTATCAGTTCTTTATTTCTAGTTAGGTAATTTTTCAGGTTAGTCTCGATTCTAACCATCTAATTCAGCCTTTATCCACACCTTTAACCAAGCCCCATTACAACCCTGTTAAAGACCTTTTGACTTGTGTATCATCTCATATTATAGTGGTGGAGATTTATTTTCATGCAAGCTAATGGGATTAACTTTTCATGTTTGACTTACGAGTGCTTTTTCTTGAACCTTAAACACCTCGAGTGATTTGAGTGAATCTTTAGTGAGGATGTCAATCCTTGTCGATTTTGAATCAGAGGTACTTATTTAGATGAGGGGAAGCACCTATGTTTTCATGCTACAAAATGTATGACTTAGATTGTTTGAATCTTTAGGACTCTTTGAG
The DNA here is from genome assembly GCA_025698515.1 of Gossypium sturtianum. Taxonomy (NCBI): domain Eukaryota; kingdom Viridiplantae; phylum Streptophyta; class Magnoliopsida; order Malvales; family Malvaceae; genus Gossypium; species Gossypium sturtianum. The sequence goes on from CM046948.1 coordinate 45,629,431, forward strand.
TTGAATTAACCATGTATAAATTATCTATGAATTATGATGACACACTATCGATGAATATTATGAATCGAGGAAGTTCGATTTAATTGTGAGTTGAGAATTTTTCTTGAGGACAAGCGAAAGCTTAAGTGTGGGGGTATTTGATAAACCGCAATAGTAACATATTTTAAGCCCACATTTAGCATGCTTTTGGATGATTTAAGCCTTGAATTATGTAATTGGGTGCTCTTAATCCTTTGTTTTCATGTTTTATACTCAGGAAAGCACCGGAGAATGAAAAGAATGAGAAACGGGCTTAAAACGGACCAAATAGGCCAAATCACAAAATCGACACGGCCTGGGCCCAAGACCACACGGCCGTGCCTCATTGATAGACTCAAACACGGCCTGACCACGACTTACGCGGACGTGTGCCATGGCCGTGCCCCTGCCGTGACAAAGATAAATTTCACTCGGATTAGGATACTTAGAGGCGAAGTAACACATTTCGAAGCCTATTTAAACACCCTAAGTATGACCTAAAAGGGGGAGTTCTACAGAAGCCCTCTGTCGGGGTGTCCAGCTAGGCCGAAGGAGGCAGATTTGTGGGGATTTACTCGAACATAGCCAGTTGATTCATTTCAAGAAGCCGGAATCATACTCAAGACGGAGGATCTCTCCTTCAATTCCTTCAGGGTGTTTTAGGGATTTCTTATGTTTTGTTTTATCTTTTCTTCTGAGATTTTTTCTTTTATTATTATGAACTAAACCCTCAGATACATGAGGGGGATGAAACCTAAGATGAATCTTGTTATCGTTTGCTGAACTATATGATAAATACTTGATTTGTTCTTAATTCTCGTGTTGATATTTTCGGGGTATTAATTCAAGTTTGATGTGCTTAGGTGGTGGAGTAAAAGTCCCTGCCTAAGAGTAGATCTAGCATAGTTAAGCGGAGTTGATCGCACGCCTAGAGATAGGGTGACGAGATTTTGCCGGATTAGGGTGAAACCTAATATGGGAGTCGATAGATCGAGTTAATGCAATTCTAGGGGTTTTAATTAGAAAGAGATTTCAATTAATCAACCTAGGGTTAGACGCGTTATTCGCCTCGAGAGAGGGTCTAATATACATTAGGAATCCTACGGATCAAGTCAAGTGAATAAATAAATCAGTTCGAGTTAGATAAAAAGTGAAGTCTAGGTAGATTCTTCCTTGGGTATTGTCTTAATCAATTGGTTTTTCCCACAAGTATTTTTCCTAAATTCATTCTTCTTTGTCTTAGAGTTTTTAGTTTAGTAGTTAGTTAATTTAGATTAAACAACCAATTTCCTTTACTTTAGGCTAGATAATAAAAAGAAAATTAGTATTAGTACTTTTAGTTCCTTTGGGTTCGACAATCTGGTCTTGCCTTAACTATACTACTGTTCGATAGGTGCGCTTGCCTCAAATCATTGTCATAGTTAGTTTCCAGGTTCGATCATTATCATTATAAATTTTAAGACTTTGACATCGCATAAAACAACGATCAGATACCCGAGGATATGCTTTAATGTCTTGTTTTAGAATTTGAAGGTAACTGGGAGAGATTTCTACCGTTGGTTGAATTTGCATACAGCAACAGTTATCAAGCAAGTATTAGAATGGCACCGTACAAAGCTTTGTATGGTCGAAAGTGTCGAACTCTGTTATACTGGATTGAGCTCAGTGAGAAAAAGGTATTCGATGTTGATTTGGTTTGAAAAACTGAAGAAAAGGTCAAAGTGATACGTGACAGTTTGAAAGCGACTTCGGATTAATAGAAATCTTATGTACATTTGAAAAGAAAAGATATTGAATTTCAAGTCAACGGCAGAGTATTTCTAAAAATATTGCCTTGGAAGAAAGTTCTTCAATTAGGCCGAAAAGGAAAGCTTAGTCCGCAGTTTATTGGGCCGTACGAAATCATTGAGAGAATTGGACCAGTAGTTTATCAATTAGCTTTGCCGTCAGAGTTAGAAAAGATTCAAAATGTATTACATGTATCAATGTTACGACAGTATTGATCAGATCCTTCACACATGATTTCACCTGTTGATGTTGAGATACATCCAGATATGACGTATAGTGAAGAATCGGTCAGAATTCTAGCTCGGGAAGTTAAAGAATTGAGAAATAAACGTATAGCTTTAGTGAAAGTTCATTGGCAACGACACGGGAAAGAAGAGGCCACTTGGGAACCGAAAGAAGCTATGAAAGTGCAATACCTAAACTTATTTTTTGGTAAGATTTTCGGGGACAAAATTCCTTTAGGGGGAGAGTTATAACGGCCCGTTTTTAGTGAAATTCGATGTAACAACCCGACTTTGGGTCTAGTCGGAACAGTGGTTTCGAGACCACAAATTCGACGCGGTAAAATTTATTTTTATTATATTTCTATGGTCTACAATTTTATGAAATGATTTTGTGAAAATTTTGTTCGAAAATTTTGACGTTTGGGCACTCAATTTAGTTAGAAGGATTAAATTATAAAAAGTGCAAAAGTTGAGTTCTACATGCTAGAAGTGTCTAATTGCTATGAAATTTTAAATTGAAGGTCATTAGATGGTAATTAGACCATTTTTAAGTTAGTAGACAAAAATGGACATGGTGAGATAAAATTTCAAATTTTTAAGTGAAGGGCATTTTGGTCATTTAGTAATTAAATGAATTAAAAACCAAAAATCAAGCCAAAATTTAGTCCATCTTCTTCATGCTTGTGTCAAAAATTAGAAGGGAAGCCATAGCCAGGGTTTGGCCACTTTCAAGCTCGATTGTAAGTCTGTTCTTGTCCCATTTTTAATGCTCTTTACATTTTTGAAGTCATTATCACTCGATCTATCTATTTTTACCATTAATTTGAGAGATAATTGAGGTCTAGGGTTTTGCCCATGTTAGACATGTGTGTATTTTGATGTTTAATGTTAGATTATGCAAGTTTAATGTTAGATAAACAACTTTTGCTAGGTGATTTTTGACGAAAATGTCAAAATGACCTATTTGTAAAAAGATTTCAAAATGTGCGTAAAAGTGTGATTAAATGAAAATTGTGGGCTGTTATAAGCATGAAAGAGGTTCGGCTAGGCTTGGGTCTTGAAGAAATCGAATAGATTTCATTTTACGAGCCTATGGGCCAAAATGTAAAAATGTCAAAGTATTGGGGCAAAAATGTAATTTTGCCATTATGTGATTTTTTGATGGTATTGAGAAATGTGGACAATAAATGAGTTAATTTTTCTATTATATATAAAAATAAACGAGGTTCGGACCTAGATCGGGGGAACAACAATGTGTTTGACGATTAGGTCCATTTCTATTATTTTTTGTACCGAGGTAAGTTCGTATGTAAGTAATGCATTGTTTTATTTATGTTTTAAATGCTTTAATATTGTATGAATTATGATATACTCCTTGGATGTAATCGATAAAGTTTATACAAGTGAGAAATCCCGGTTGAACCTTAGGAATAGGTAGGATACGAATGTCATGACATTAGGGTTATTTGAGATTACGTGTAAGACCATATCTGGGATATGGCATCGATATGAGACTTTGTTTAAGAGCATAGCTGGGCTATTGGTATCGATAAGAGATCCCATGTAATACCATATATGGGATATGGCATTGGTATGGTATTGTGTGTGTGAGATTCCCGAGTATCCTCTAGTATTCCAAGTGGTTCAACGGGAAATTCAACGAGTATGTCAAAGTTGTGAAAGGTTATGATTATGTTGCGAGTTGGTACAGGTATGTACGTAAAACTTATTTACTAATGAGCTCGATATGTGATGAATCCCTCGGCAAGGTTATGAATGAGTAAGTTATGATTAGAAGATCTTGATATTAATTATGCCAAGTTCGTCATGTTTTTTTGTATGATACATTTGTGATTATAATGTTTATTATTTGCATAGGAACTTACTAAGCTATATAGCTTACTCCCCTTTCTTTTCCCTTGTCTTATAGTGTCACCAAGCCAGCTCGAGGATCGAAAATTGTCGGAGATCCATTCACACTATCAACTTAATATTTTGGGTACCATTGATTTTAATATTTTGAGTTATGGCATGTATAGAGACTTGGTCATAATTGATTTAGCCAAATGTGTTGGCTTATATTGGCTGATAATTCATTTTGTAAATGGCCATTGAAATTGTAATATTGGTTTAAGTATATATATGCATATGATAATGCTTTTTATGGATGTGGGAAATTGCATGATTTGAGTTGAGATATATGTGATGTTTGTGTATGATAAATGATAGCATGTGAATGGGGTGTTGATGCCTTAGTTGTGGCTTATTTAGTTGATGGTATATGCTTGGAATGGTTCTATGTTTGTTGTGTAGGTTTATACATGGAAGGGTGACAAAATGGCTTGGTAAATAGCTTTATTTTCGTCCACACGGGTAGACACACGGGCGTGTGTCTAGGCCGTGTGTCCCCTGCACCTTAATTGTTGCAAAACAGAATGCTCAGTATCGAGCACATGGGTAGAGACACGGGCGTGTGTCTCAGCCGTGTGGACGGCACAACCTCGAACACGAGCGTGTGCCCTAGTCGTGTGAAGTCTGCACCAATTTTATGAAAAAATCATGAAAATTACATCGACCACACGACCTAGCACACGGGCGTGTGGCACGACTGTGCGGCACAAGTCAGAGAGCTCCCTATTTTGAACACAGCCTGTACCACGGGCGTGTCCAAGGGTCACACGGGTGTGTCCCTTGGACCACACGGGCGTGTGAGCCCTGTAACATGAAAAATTTTCTAAGTGTTGTATGTTTTTCTAAAGTTCTCGGTTTAGTCCCGAACTATTTCTAATGTATGTTTTGGGGCTCGTAGGCTCATTTTAGGGACGATATGAATGTATGTGAAAAGTTTTAAGTTTGGATGGAAACTACGTCTTGGTTTTGTATGTTTGTTTGTGTTTATGTCCGCTAATGCCTCGTACCCTATTCTGGAGTCGAATGCGGGTAAGGGGTGTTACATTTAGTGGTATCAGAGCTACGATTTAGTCAATTCTCGTACTAACATAGCGTGTGTAAGAGTCTAGCTATACATGCCATACATGAACTGTGATAGTGTGATGACTCCTAACAATTTTAAATTGTGTTTTCATATAGTAAATGGATCCCAATCGACCTGTAGCTGAGGAAGTTGAAAGTAATGTGCCGGCTCCCGCTCAAGGGGCAGAGCCGTTTGATAGTAGACCTCCTATGGTTAGTCAGGGAGAAGGGGGTAGGGAAGCCTTTCTCCACATGATGAATGAGTGGTATACGAAATTTGTTCGAACAAATCTGAATGCCCAACCTCCTCCACCCCCACCTATTCCTCAGCTGGTTCCCGTAGCTTCACAAGGTATGAAATTTATGAGAATGAACAAGCCCCCAGTTGATAAGATCCGAAAGCACGGGGCTGAAGATTTTAGAGCTAATGTGGATGATGATCCCGAGAGTGCCGAGTTTTGGCTCGAAAACTCCATCAGGGTATTTGATGAGTTGTCCTGCACACTGGATGAGTGTTTAAAGTGTGCCATCTAACTTCTGATAGATTCTGCATATCACTGGTGGAATACACTGGTATTAGTGGTACCAAGAGACCGGGTTACATGGGAATTCTTTCAAGAGGAGTTTCGAAAGAAATATATTAGTCAATGGTTCATCGATCAGAGACGTAAGGAATTTCTTGAGCTGAAACAGGGTCGTATGACAGTGACAGAGTATGAGCGAGAATTTTTTAGACTTAAATATGTTCGAGAGTGTGTTTCCACCGAGGCTCTTATGTGGAAGAGATTTGAGGATAGATTGCATGAGGGTATTTGTGTGTTAGTTGGGATCTTAGAGCTGAATGAAGTTGTGGTATTGGTTGAACTGGCTTGTAAGGCTGAAGAGTTGAATAAAGAGAAGAGGAAAGCTGATCTTAAAGCTAGAGATTCGAGGAAAAGACTGATGAGTAAGTCATTTCCATCTCAGTCAAAGAAATCTAAAGAAATGTATTCCTGTTCGAATGTTTCAGCGGGGTATTCACACAGAGATCGTGGGAAGCAACATTCGATTTTTAAATCTCAAGCTACTTCAATGGCTAGTGTGGGTAATGTAAAGTCTAAAAGACCTGAATGTCAACATTGTGGAAGAAGACATCCCGGCGAGTGTAGAATGAATGACCGGGCTTGCTTTAAGTGTGGTTCTCAAGAGAATTTTATCTTAGATTGTCCTGAAATGGTTGAGAAAGAAAAATTTTAGAGTGCAAGGCCGAGTAATACTACTAATAGGGGTAGACCACCGAGAAATACCGGAAATGGAGCTAGTAGTAAAGGTTTGACGAAAGATACAGTTGTGAGATCCGAAGCTCGAGCACCTGCTAGAGCCTATGCCATCCGTGCTCGCGAAGAAGTGACATCTCCCGATGTTATAACTTGTACTTTTTCTCTCTATAATACTAATGTAATTGTATTGATTGATCCTGGATTGACTCTTTCTTCTGTTTGTGTGAAATTAGTAGCTAGTAAGAGCTTGCCAGTTGAGTTTACTATGTTTGTAGTTAGAGTGTCAAACCCCTTAGGCAAACATGTATTAGTTGATAGAGTTTGCAAGAATTGTCCATTGATGATACGAGGTCACTATTTTCCGGCTGATTTAATGTTGTTGCCATTTGATGAATTCAATGTTATTTTGGGTATGGATTGGTTGACACTGTATGATGCCGTAGTAAACTGTAAAAGAAAGATTATTGAACTGAAATGTGAAAATGGTGAAATTCTTCTGATTGATTCAGATGAGTCGGGCGAGTTACCTGTTGTGATTTCTTCGATGCCTGCCCAGAGGTGTGTAAGGAATGGTTGTGAAGCTTATTTTGCTTATGTGTTGAATACAAAAGTGTCTGAGTTGAAAAATGAATCAGTACCGATAGTTTTGGAATATCCGTATGAGTTCTCGGAAGAGTTGCCAGGGTTGCCATCGGTCAGAGAAGTTGATTTTGGTATTGACTTAGTACCAGGGACCTCACCGATATCTATTGCTCCGTATAGAATGGCTCCGACTGACTTGAAAGAATTAAAAGCTCAGTTGTAAGAATTGACAGATAAGGGTTTTGCGAGACCGAGTTTTTCTCCCCGGGGTGCTCCAGTGTTATTTGTCAAGAAGAAACATGGATCCATGAGACTTTGTATTGATTACCGACAGCTCAACAAGATGTAACAGTATGGTTTAGACCCTAGTCGGAGCAGTGGTTTCGGGACCACAAATTTGAGTCCGTAAAATATTTTAATATTATTTTCTGTGTCTATTGTATGTGAATGAGCATGTGTGAAAGTTTCGTATGAAAATTAGTCTGTTTTTGTGCTTAATTTGACAAAAAGAATTAAATCGCATAAAGTATAGAAGTGGCCTTCTAATTGATTAAGTGCCTATTTGATGTGGCTTTTAAATGAGGAGGCCTTATGAGGCAATTAGCCCATTAATGTAGTTAGTGGATGACAAAGGACAAGTATGCCCTTAATGTTTATATGTTATTATATGTTTATTAAAAGGCTAAATGGGTAAATTGATAAATCAAAGATTATTAATCAAAAACAAAAGCCAAAATTCTATCATCTTTTATGTTTGATAACTGAAAATCACAAAGAAAAAGAAGGGTTTGAACTCTTCAAGCGTTCGGCTAGCTTGAACCATAAATTAAGGTAAGTTTTGACTTCGGTTTTTGATAATTTCTACATTTTTGTAATCGTTGCTTCATGTTCTTCAAAACCCATGCCTCAATTTTGTGAATTGATGAATATTTTGAAATGTGCCATTGATGAATTCATGAGTTTTGTGATGTTAGTAGATGAAATATGAAAGATATGTGTTTGATTAACATAGGTTGTCTTTGGAGTTTTGATGAATTTGAGCAATCTGGTTGTAATTGAGAAAATGATTATTTGAGGGACTAAATTGTGAAATAAATGAAATGTATGGACTCATATGAGCATGAGTAATTTTCGGCTAAGCATGGGTATTTAGTGATTTTATGTATTTTGTAATTTTGTGAAATAGGGACTAAAATGTCCAAATATGAAAATGTGTGGGCTAAATTGTAAATTGCCCTAAATGTGTGTTCTTGGATTGAATTGAATGAGTTATTGGATAAATGGGTTAAATTTGAATATGTATAGATCAAGAACCGAAGAAAACGGACTTAGATCGTGGAAAGTCAAAAGTTGTCGAATAACTGAATCCGATCGAATATTCGAATCCGAGGTAAGTCGATATAAAAATAATGTATTTGAATTGAATTATTTGTACATATATGAATTGTAAGTTGCTATGAATATCCATTGAGATGGAATGTATATGAAATTCGGGTTTATGTATATATCGACAAGTATTCAGTGTCCGAGAAGTGTCGTTTAAACCTAGGGATAGATAGGATAGTATATGTCATGACATAGGTGTTCGATATGTGATATCATGTAAGACCACGTCTGGGACGTTGGCGTTGATTCGAGATTTCGTATAAGACCACGTCTGGGATGTTGGCATCGATATGAGATTTACGTGTAAGACCATGTCTAGGACATTGGCATCGTATTTGATACGTGTAAGACCCTGTCTAGGACAGTGGCATCGATATCTGGTTACATGTAAGACCACGTCTGGGATGATGGCATTATACGACTATTCTGAGCACTCTGAGTATCCTATTAGATTTCGAACGGTTCAACGGGCAAGTTTGAGAAACGAAAGACTATGTGATTTGTATATTTGTTTCAGGTACGTTTGATATGTACACATTGTATGTATAAGAAGGTAAGTAAATTCATGAACTTACCTAGATGAGTTATGTATTTGGATTTGAGAAAGTAAAATGTGTTACATGAATGGACATGTTATGATCCAATATAGTATATGGTGATATGTAAGATTGAAAGATGAATGGCTAAGTGAATGTGCCAAGAAGAACTATGACTATGCAATTGAGCTATTAGTAAATTCATATTGATTATATGTTTTGAATGTTTATAAGCTAAGTTTATTTGTATATGGCTTACTAAGCTTTTGGAAAGCTTACTTTGTGTGTGTTTATTCTGTTTTATAGATCATCAAAGCTACTGAAGGCTCGGGACCGTCGAGGATCATCATCACACTACCTAAACTCATTTTGTTACCTTTTTGGAAATGTATATAGTTAAATATGGCATGTATAGGCTAGTTGGTTTGGAGTATGATTGAGACATGTATATATATAGCCATGTGATATGGCTAGATAAATGATGGTGTTTTGTATGTGATGCTATGCTATATGATGTTGATTTTGGTATAATCTCATGCCTATGAAATGATCAAGGTTATGGTAAGCATATGAATGCAATATGAGTATGTATGTTTGAGCAATTAAATGGTTATATGAAAGGTAGATGTGAATGTATCATGCTTGGCTATGCATGTGTTTTAGTTGTGCAATTTGGTATACATGTTAGCATGATTATAGATAAGCTTGAATGGGATGATATGTTGAATATTTGACATGTTTTAGTTGCCTTTGATGCTTGGAATGGTGCTAAATTGTGTTTGAAAGAATGACCCTTGTGTGAGTGGCATTTTGGCCTTGAAAGTGGCCTATATTTGGCCACACGGTTGAGCACACGGGCGTGTGGCTTGACCGTGTCTCTCATGGTTGAAATTCGATCAAGTCAGGATCGACCACGGGCTAGACACACGGGCGTGTGACTGGCCGTGTGGTGTAAGTCAGGATCGACCACGGGTGAGGCACACGGGCGTGTCCATGGTCGTATGGACAAGTCAGTATGTATGCCCTGTTTTGAAACGGCTTAGACACACGGGCGTGTCAGAGGCCGTGGGAGGCACACGGCCTGCCCACACGGGCGTGTGACCTCTGTAAATTAGAATTTTTTTTAAATTTCTGAGAACTTTCGTATGTGTTCGGTTTAGTCCTGGCCCTATTCTAAAGCATGCTTAAGGTCTCGTTGACCTATTTAAGGGACACTTTGATTGCATTGGATGAATTCTAATATGAAAAGTCTGTAAAAGTTTCCGATTGTCCGGTAATGCCTCTTAACCCTAAACCGGCGATGGTTACGGGTTAGGGGTGTTACACAAGGTGACTATAAAGAACAAGTATCCTTTGCCAAGAATTGATGACTTGTTTGATCAGTTGAAAGGAGCAACAGTATTTTCGAAGATTGATTTGAGATCTGGCTACTATCAGTTGAGAGTTAAAGAGTCGGATGTGTCGAAAACTGCTTTCAGGACAAGGTACGGGCATTATGAATTTCTTGTTATGCCTTTTGGATTAACTAATGCCCCTTCTATTTTTATGGACTTGATGAATCGAATTTTCCGACCGTATTTAGATAAGTTTGTGGTGGTGTTGATCGATGACATTTTGATTTATTCTCGGGATAAGTCTGAGCATGCCGAACATTTAAGAATTGTGTTGCAGACCTTGAGAGATAAGAAATTATTTGCTAAGTTCAGCAAAAGTGAGTTTTGGCTCCGAAAAGTAGGATTTTTGGGACACATTGTTTTTAGAGATGGTATTCGGGTAGATCCGAGTAAGATTTCAAAAATTGTTGATTGGAAACCGCCGAAGAATGTATAAGAGGTTTGAAGCTTTTTGGGCTTAGCCGGTTATTACCGACGTTTTGTCAAAGGATTTTCGATGATTGCTACTCCTATGACTAAGCTGTTGCAAAAGGATGTTATGTTCGAATGGTCAGAAAAATGTCAGCAAAGCTTTGAGAAGTCGAAAACATTATTGACTGAGGCACCGGTTTTGGTGCAACCTGAACCGAGAAAAGAGTTCGTAATTTATAGTGACGCATCACTGAATGAATTAGGATGTGTGTTGATTCAAGAGGGTAAAGTGATAGCTTATGCCTTGAGACAGTTGAAACCGCACGAGAAGAATTATCTGACGCATGATTTGGAATTAGCTACCATTCTGTTTGCTTTGAAAATTTGGACACACCATTTATACGGTGAGAAGTGTCCTATCTTTTCTGGTCATAAAAGTTTAAAATACTTGATGACTCAGAAAGATTTAAACTTGCGGCAACGTAGATGGCTCGAGTTACTGAAGGATTATGAGCTAGTGATAGACTATCACCCGGGTAAGATAAATGTAGTCGCATATGCGTTGAGTAGAAAGACTTTATTTGCTTTGAGAGCGATGAATACACGGTTGACCTTGTCTGATAAGGTTTTGATCCTAGTCGAGTTGAGAGCTAGACCGTTATTCCTTCAACAAATTTACGAAGCTCAGAGATGTGATAGCGATTTGCAAACCAAAAGAGTTCATTGTGAATAGAGTAGTGATTCAGATTTTCATATCGGATCCGATGATTGTTTGATGTTCCGAGGTAGAATTTGTGTACCGAAAAATGATGAACTTATTCATAAAATTCTTCATGAGGCACATAATGGTTGTTTATCTGTGCATCCGGGAAGTACTAAAATGTACAATGATCTGAAATAACTGTATTGGTGGTCGGGTATGAAACGAGAAAATTCTGGTTTTGTAGCGAGATGTTTAGTATGTTAGCAAGTTAAAGCTGAATATCAAGTACCATCGGGTTTACTTCAGCCTGTGATGATACCAGAGTGGAAATAGGGCAGAGTTACGATGGATTTCGTATCGGGATTGCCATTGTCTCCGAAAAAGAAAGATGCAATTTGGGTTGTTGTTGATTGACTGACAAAATCAACACATTTTATTACGGTACATACTGACTATTCACTCGATAGATTAGCTGAATTGTATATTGCTGAGATTGTTAGATTGTACAGGGTGCCTATTTCTATTATTTCAGATAAAGATCCGAGTTTTACTTCGTGGTTTTGGAAGAAGTTGCAATAAGCTTTGGGTACAAATTTGAACTTTAGTACCGCATTTCATCTGCAAACTAACAGCCAATTAGAGAGAACGGTTCAGGTTCTCAATGATATACTTCGTTGTGTTTTAGAATTCGAGGGTAGTTGGGAAAAATATCAGTTTAGTCTCGGCCCTATTCTAAAGCATGCTTAAGGTCTCGTTGACCTATTTAAGGGACACTTTGATTGCTTTAGATGAATTGTAATATGAAAAGTCTGTAAATGTTTCTGATTGTCCAGTAATGCCTCTTAACCCTAAATCGGCGATGGTTACGGGTTCGGGGTGTTACATTTGGTTGGTATTAGAGCTACGGTTTAGTCGATTCTCGGACTAACGTGGCGTGTGAGAGTCTAGCTGTACATGCCATATATCTGAATTGTGATAGTGTGGTGAATCCTGACGTGTAAAATGTGATTTTCGTATAGTAATGGATCTCGAAAGTGCCATAGCTGATGATGTAGAAAGCAATGCGCCTGCTCCCGCTCAAGGGATAGCGCCATCTGATTCGAGACCGGCTACGAGCGGTCAAGAGGAAGAAGCTAAACAAGCTTTCTTCCAGATGATGAGTGAGTGGTTCACTCAGTTTGTGAGAAATAATCCGACTGTTTCATAACCTCCGCCCCCGTCTAATCCTCTTCAGACTTCTGCTACATCACCAGCTATGAATCTGAATCTGTTGAATAAGCCTCCGGTCGACAAAATTTGTAAGTATGAAATTTGAAGAGTTCAGGCCACCAAGTGATGACGATCTTTGAAAAAGCCGAGTTTTGGTTAGAAAACATTATCCGAGTATTTGATGAGATGCCTTTGACTCCGGAAGAAAGTATTAAATGTGTTGTATCTTTGTTACGAGACGCGGCCTATCAATGGTGGAAAACTTTGATTTCTGTTGTTCCGAAAGAGTGGGTCACATGGGATTTCTTTCATATTGAGTTTCAGAAGAAATACATCAGTCAGAGATTTATTGATCAGAAACGAAAGGAATGTCTGGATTTGAAACAAGGCCGCTTGTCTGTCAATGAATACGAACGAGAGTTCGTGAGGCTAAGTCAATATGCCCGAGAATGTGTATCGTCGGAAGTAATAATGTGTAAGAAATTTGAAGATGGCCTTAACGAAGATATCCGTTTGTTAGTCGGAATTCTAGAGATAAAAGAGTTTATTGTGCTTGTTGACCAAGCGTGTAAAGCTGAGGCACTCGGGAAAGACAAAAGAAAAGCTGAGTCTGAAGCCAGAGATGTGAGAAAGAGATTTTTGAGCAAATCATTTCAGTCTGCTTCGAAAAAAATTCCGAGATGAGCATAGCCGTTCAAAGGCTAATGTGGGACATTCGAGTAGAGATCGAGCTAGGTCGTAGTTAAGTTCCAAAGATCTAATAACTTCGATGGCTAGTGTTGGAAATGTCTGATCTGAATGACCTAAATGTAAGCATTATGGTAAAAGACATCCGGGAAGTTGTAGATTGAATGATCGAGCTTGCTTCAGATTTGCATCGTTAGATCATTTCATCCGTGATTGCCCTGAGTCTGTTGAGCAAGAGGTCATTCAGAATCCGAGATCCGATAATGTTTCAACGAGAGGTAGTCCTTTCCAAAATACAAGAAATGTCAGTGGTAGTCAGAGAACTACGAAAGACACTGTTGAGAGATCTGAAGCTAGAGCGCCTGCCAGAGCATATGCCATCCGAGCTCGTGAGGAAGCTTCATCTCCAGATGTTATAACGGGTACATTTACTCTTTATGATACTTCTGTGATTGCATTGATAGACCCAGGTTCTACACATTCGTATATATGCATGAACTTAGTATCCGAGAAGACTTTGCTGTAAAGTCTCATCGAATTTGTTATTAGAGTATCGAACCCCTTAGGTAAAAGTGTCTGGTTGATAAAGTATGCAAGAAGCTGCTGTTGATGTTCAGAGATATTTGTTTTCCGGCTGATCTGATGCTATTACCTTTTGATGAGTTCGATATAATTTTGGGTATGGACTAGTTGACATTACACGATGCTGTTGTGAATTGAAAAAGAAAGACCATTGATTTGAGATGTCAGAATGATGAAATAGTTCAGGTTGAGTCTAATGATTTGACTGGGTTACCTACTGTGATATCTGTATTGAAAGCTCAGAATTGTTTGACAAAGGGTTATGAAGCTTATTTTGCTTATGTTATTGACTCGAAAGTATCTGAAAAGAAAGTTGAATCAGTGCCAGTTGTCTATGAATTCTCTGATGTGTTTCCAGAAGAACTACTGGGATTGCCTCCGATACGTGAAGTTAAATTTGGTATTGATTTGTTGCCTGGTACAACCCCTATTTCGATAGCTCTGTATAGAATGGCACCAACAGAACTGAAAGAATTGAAGTCACAGTTGCAAGAGTTGACGGACAGAGGGTTTGCAAGACCGAGTTTCTCACCTTGGGGCGCTCCTGTTCTGTTTGTGAAAAAGAAAGATGGCACGATGAGAATGTGAATAGATTATCGTCAGTTGAACAAAGTGACAATAAAGAACAAATATCTTCTGCCAAGAATTGATGATTTGTAAAAGAATTCTCAATGATAGTTACTCCGTTGACTAGATTGCTTTAGAAAGATGTGAAATTTGAATGGTCCGATAAATGTCAGAAAAGCTTTGATCAGTTGAAAACTCTATTAACCGAAGCTCTAATGCTAGTACAGCCAGAATCGAGTAAAGAATTCGTGATTTACAGTGATGCTTCGTTAAATGGTCTAGGATGTGTTTTTATGCAAGAAGGCAAAGTTATAGCTTATGCCTCGAGACAACTAAAGTCGCATGAAAAGAACTATCCGACACATGATCTTGAATTAGCTGCGATTGTGTTTGCGTTAAAAATTTGGCACCATTATCTTTTCGGTGAGAAATGCCACGTGTTTTCAGATCATAAAAGTTTGAAGTACCTAATGACCCAGAAACATTTGAATCTGCGACAGAGAAGATGGCTAGAGCTATTGAAAGACTACGAGCTTGTGATTCATTATCATCCGGGTAAGGCAAATGTTGTAGCTGATGCACTGAGTCAGAAATCACTGTTTGCATTGCGTGCGATGAATGCTCATTTAGACCTATCTGACGATGGTTCAGTGTTGGCTGAATTGAAAGCGGAACCATTGTTTTTACAACAAATATGTGATGCTCAGAAAGTTGATAATGAAATGCTAGCGAAACGAGCCCAATGTGATTCGAACTCTGATTCTGAATTTTGAGTTGATGTTGATGATTTCTTGAGATTTTGAGATCGATTATATGTTCCGAGAAAACTAGAGTTGATTCAGTTGATTTTGAATGAAGCTCATAATAGTCGTGTATTTATTCATCCCGGAAGTACGAAGATGTACCATGATCTGAAGCAACACTATTGGTGGTCTGGTATGAAAAAAGACATTTCTGACTTTGTTTTGAAATGTTTAGTTTGTCAGCAAGTTAAAGCTGAACATCAAGTTCCATCTGGTTTGTTACAGCCGATTCTGATTCCTGAGTTGAAATGGGATAGAATAACGATGGATTTTGTTTCTGGATTGCCTCTGACTCCGAGAAAGAAAGATTCAATTTGCGTCGTAGTCGATCGATTGACGAAATCCACCGATTTTATTCTGGTGAGATTTGATTACTCACTTGATAAATTAGCTGAACTTTACATTTCTGATATTGTGAGATTGCACGGGGTGCCACTATCCATTGTGTCAAATAGAGATCCAAGGTTGACATCACGATTCTAGAAGAAACTGCAAGAAGCTTTAGGTACTAAATTACATTTTAGTACAGCTTTTCACCCGCAAACGGATGGTCAATCCGAGCGGATTATTCAAATACTCGAGGATATGTTGAGATGTTGCATCCTTGAGTTTGACGGTACGTGGGAACAATATATGCCATTGATTGACTTTGCATACAATAATAGTTTTCAGTCGAGCATCAGAATGGCACCTTATGAAGCTTTGTGTGGACGCAAATGTCGAACACCTCTGTATTGGACTTAGCTCAGTGAAAATAAGATACACGGGGTCGATTTGATAAAAGACACTGAACAGAAAGTGAAAGTAATCCGTAACAGTCTGAAAGCAGCGCCTGATCGTTAGAAGTCCTATGCGGACTTAAAACGAAAAGATATCAAATTTGAGATCGGTGACAAAATGTTTTTGAAAGTGTCTCCGTGGAAGAAAGTACTCCGATTCGGATGCAAAGGCAAGTTGAGTCCGAGGTTCATTGGGCCTTATGAAATTATCGAACGAATTGGGCCAGTTGTGTATAGATTGTTGTTGCCACCTAAACTAGAAAAGATACATAATGTATTTCATGTGTCAATGCTCCGTAGATATAGATCAGATCCATCACATGTGATTACTCCGTCTAAAATTGAAATCTGATCCGATATTACTTATGAGGAAGAACCAATCTGTATTTTAGCTCGTGAAGTGAAAGAGTTGAGAAACAAGAGAATTCCGTTAGTTAAAGTATTGTGGCATCGAAACGGAGTGGAACAGGCCACGTGGGAGCCTGAAGATTCAATGAGACAGCAATCTCTGAATCTGTTTAACGGTAAGATTTTCGGGGACGAAAATCCCTAAGGGGGGAGAATTATAACAGTCCAATTTACACCCTAGTCGAAACAGTGGTTTCGGGACCACAAATCCGAGTCTGTAAAATATTTTAATATTTTTTCTGTGTCTATTGTATGTGAATAAGCATGTGTGAAAGTTTCGTATGAAAATTTGTCTATTTGTGTGCTTATTTTGACAAAAAGGATTAAATCGCATAAAATGTAAAAGTGGCCTTCTGATTGATTAAGTGCCTATTTGATGTGGCTTTTAAATGAGGAGGCCTTATGAGGCAATTAGCCCATTAATGTAGTTAGTGGATGAGAAACGACAAGTATGCCCTTAATGTTTATATGTTATTACATGTTTATTAAAAGGCTAAATGGGTAAATTGATAAATCAAAGATTATTAATCAAAAACAAAAGCCAAAATTCTATCATCTTTTATGTTTGATAACCGAAAATCACAAATAAAAAGAAGGGTTTGAACCCTTCAAACATTCGGCTAGCTTGAAGCATAAATTAAGGTAAGTTTTGACTTCAGTTTTTGATAATTTCTACGTTTTTGTAATCGTTGCTTCGTGTTCTTCAAAATCCATGCCTCAATTTTGTGAATTGATGAATATTTTGAAATGCGCCATTGATGAATTCATGAGTTTTGTGATGTTAGAAGATGAAATATGAAAGATATGTGTTTGATTAACATAGTTTGTCTTTGGAGTTTTGATGAATTTGAGCAAATTGGTTGTAATTGAGAAAATGATTATTTGAGGGACTAAATTGTGAAATAAATGAAATTTATGGACTCATATGAGCATGAGTAATATTAAGCTAAGCATGGGTATTTAGTGATTTTGTGTATTTTGTAATTTTGTGAAATAGGGACTAAAATGTCCAAATGTGAAAATGTGTGGGCTAAATTGTAAATTGCCCTAAATGTGTGTTCTTGGATTGAATTGAATGAGTTATTGAATAAATGGGTTAAATCTGAATATGTATAGATCATAAACTGAAGAAAACGGACTTAGATCGTGGAAAGTCAAAAGTTGTCGAATAACCGAATCCGATCGAATATCCGAATTCGAGGTAAGTCGATATACAAATAATGTATTTGAATTGAATTATTTGTACATATATGAATTGTAAGTTTCTATGAATATCCATTGAGATGGAATGTATATGAAATTCGGGTTTATGGATATATCGACAAGTATTCAATGTCCGAGAAGTCCCGTTTGAACCTAGGGATAGATAGGATAGTATATGTCATGACATAGGTGTCCGATATGTCATATCTTGTAAGACCATGTCTAGGACGTTGGCGTTGATTCGAGATTTTGTGTAACACCACGTCTGGGACGTTGGCATCGATATGAGATTTACGTGTAAGACCATGTCTGGGACATTGGCATCGTATTTGATACGTGTAAGACCCTGTCTGGTATAGTGGCATCGATATCTGGTTACATGTAAGACCGCATCTGGGACAATGGCATTGTACGTGTAACACCCCTAACCCGTATCCGTCGCCGGAATATGGTTGAGAGGCGTTACAGAATGAACGGAGACTTTTACGGACGGTTCATTAGACAAATCATCAAACGCAATCAAAGTGTCCCTTAAATAGGTCAACGAGACCTTAAACATGCTTTAGAAAAGGGCTGGGACTAAACCGAACACTTATGAAAATTCTTGGAAATTTGAACATTTTTCAAATCTTCAGAGGTCACACGCCCATGTGTCCAGGCCGTGCCAAAACAGGGCATACATATTGACTTGTCCACACGGCCACCAGACACGCTCGTTGCCATGGCCGTGTGAAATTATGCTTGCTATTGACTTGGTCACACGGCCACAAGGCACGCCCGTGTGCCACGGCCGTGTAACCTGCCTAGGCACACTTTGAAGTGGCCCTTGAGGCACACGGCAGAGACACACGCCCGTGTCCCTTGGCCGTTTATGCAAAATAGGCTATTTCCAAGGCCAAAATGCCACCCACACTTGGGTCATTCCTACAATCTCAAACAAACATTATTCCATACACAATTAGCAACCAAAATCATGTCAAGTGAACAACATATCATCTCATTCAATATCATTTCTATTCATACAAACTTGTATACTAATTTGCACAACCAATTCACATAAAAAACTAATCATGTTTCATCCTCAATTTGCCACATTCATAGAACCATCTCATTGTTCAAACATATATACTCATATTGCATCCATATGCTTGCCATAGCCTTGACCATTTCATAGGAATAATATTATACCAAAACTAGACTCATAGAGTATAACATCATATACAAAACATAATCACTTATCTAGCCACATCACATGGCTATATATATACATGTCTCAAACATACTCCAAAACAACTAGCCTATACATGCCATATTTAACTATTTACACATTCAAAAGTACCAAAGTTGAGTTTGATAGTGTGGTGAAGATCCTCGGTGGTCCTCGAGCCTCTCGTAGCTTTAACGATCTATAAAACAGAACAAACACACACAAAGTAAGCTTTCAAAAGCTTAGTAAGACATATACAAATAAACTTAGCATAAAATGCACATAACCATATTGATACATTGACATTAATGTTTCTCAATGCATATTCATCACATATTCTTTGGCTCATTTACTTAGCCATAGCTTGCCATTTTCTTCAACTCAAATATCACAAATACACATAGCCCATCCATGCATATATTCACATTTTATCTCATCATTTCTTTACACATATTCACCTTAGTAAGTTCATATAGACACTTACCTTTCATACACATAGTGTACTTTCCAAACGTACCTGAAATGGATATACAAATCACATAGTCGTTCATTTCTCGGACTTGCCCGTTGAATCGTTCGGAATCAAATAGGATACTCAGAGTGCTCAGAAAGTCATACAATGCCAACGTCACAGATGAGGTCTTACATGTACTCAAATATCGATGCCACTGTCCTAGACAGGGTCTTACACGAATCAAATACGATGCCAATGTCCCAGTCATGGTCTTACTCGTAAATCTCATGTCGATGCCAACGTCCTAGACTTGGTCTTACACGAAATCTCAAATCAATGCCAACGTCCCAGAGGTGGTCTTACATGATATCACATATCGGACACCTATGTCATGAAATATGCTATCCTATCTATTCCTAGGTTCATATGGGACTTCTCAGACTTTAACAACTTGTCGATATATACGTAAGCTCAGATTTACCATACATTCCATCTCAATGGATATTCATATCAATTCGAATCTCATATATACTCAAATAATTCAATTCAAATACATTTATTTGTATATCGACTTACCTCGGATTCAGATTTTCGATCGGATTCGGTTATTCGAAAACTTTTGACTTTCCTCGATCCAAATTCATTTTCTTCAGTTCTTGATCTATTCATATTCAAATTTAACCCATTTATTCACCAAACCATTCAATTCAATCCAAAAACACACATTTTGGGCAATTTAGAAATTAGCCCCCACATTTTCACATTTGGACAATTTAGTCCCTATTTCACAAAATCACAAAATACACATAATTTCAAGTTACCCATGCCTAGCTAAATTCTCATATAACTCATACAAGTCCTTACATTTTATTTATTTCACAATTTAGTCCCTCAAAATATTATTCTTTAAATTTAACTCAAATTACTCAAAATCAACAAAACTCCAAAGACAAAACATGTTAATCAAACATATATCTTTCATAATTCACCATCAAACATCATGAAACTCATGAATTCATCAATGGCTCATTTCAAAAACATCATCAATTGTTAAAATTAAGACATGGGTTTTGTAGTTCTTGAAGCAACGATTGCAAAAACGTAGAAATTATCAAAAACCGATCAAAAACACATACCTGATTTATGCTTGAACCATGGCCAAATGAAACAAGCTCAAGTTCTTTCTTTTCTTTCAATATTCGGTGATAAATGAAGATGATGATAGCCATTTCATGTTTTGTTTTACCATTTTAAACATAATTATTAATGTACAAAACTAACCTTTAGTTTAAATGTATAAAACATAAGTACACAAGGTCATTTGTGACCATTGCCGTCCACTTACCTAAATAATGGGCTAATTTCCTTTTAAGGGCTTCACATGATAAAGCCACATCAATTTGGCCACTTAATCAAATAGAAAGCCACTTTTACGAATTATGCGATTGAGCCCTTTTATCAAATTAAGCACATAAACAGATAAATTAACACACAAAAATTTCACACATGCTTAATCACGTATCGTAGGCACAGAAAATAATATTAAAATATTATTCTAACTCGGATTTGTGGTCCCGAAACCACTGTTCCGACAAGGGTATAAACTGGACTGCTATAGTACTACTATTCTGAGCACTCTGAGTATCCTATTAGATTCTAAACGGTTCAACGGGCAAGTCCGAGAAATGAAAGACTATGTGATTTGTATATCCATTTCAGGTACGTTTGATATGTACACATTGTTTGTATAAGAAGGTAAGTATATTCATGAACTTACCTAGATGAGTTATGTATTTGGATTTGAGAAAGTAAAATGTGTTACATGAATGGACAAGTTATGATCCAATATAGTATATGGTGATATGCAAGATTGAAAGATGAATGGCTAAGTGAATGTGCCAAGAAGAACTATGACTATGCAATTGAGCTATTAGTAAATTCATATTGATTATATGTTTTGAATGTTTATAAGCTAAGTTTATTTGTATATGGCTTACTAAGCTTTTGGAAAGCTTACTTTGTGTGTGTTTGTTCTGTTTTATAGATCGTCAAAGATACTGAAGGCTCGGGATCGTCGAGGATCAGCATCACACTACCTAAACTCATTTTGGTACCTTTTTGGAAATGTATATAGTTAAATATGGCATGTATAGGCTAGTTGGTTTGGAGTATGATTAAGACATGTATATATATAGCCATGTGATATGGCTAGATAAATGATGGTGTTTTGTATGTGATGGTATGCTATATGATGTTGGTTTTGGTATAATCTCATGCATATGAAATGATCAAGGTTATGGTAAGCATATGAATGCAATATGAGTATGTATGTTTGATCAATGAAATGGTTATATGAAAGGTAGATGTGAATGTATCATGCTTGGCTATACATGTGTTTTAGTTGTGCAATTTGGTATACAAGTTAGCATGATTATAGATAAGCTTGAATGGGATGATATGTTGAATATTTGACATGTTTTAGTTGCCTTTGATGCTTGGAATGGTGCTAAATTGTGTTTGAAAGAATGACCCTTTTGTGAGTGGCATTTTGGCCTTGAAAGTGGCCTATATTCTCCCACACGGTTGAGCACACGGGCATGTGGCTCGACTATGCCTCTCATGGTTGAAATTCAATCAAGTCAGGATCGACCACGGGCTAGACACACAGGCGTGTGACTGGCCGTGTGGTGCAAGTCAGGATCGACCACGGGTGAGGCACACGGGCGTGTCCATGGCCGTGTGGACAAGTCAGTATGTATGCCTTATTTTGACACGGCTTAGACACACGGGCATGTCAGAGGCTGTGGGAGGCACACGGCCTGTCCACACGGGCGTGTGACCTCTGTAGCTTAGAATTTTTTTAAAAAATTCTGAGAATTTCCGTATGTGTTCGGTTTAGTCCCGGCCCTATTCTAAAGCATGCTTAAGGTCTCGTTGACCTATTTAAGGGACACTTTGATTGCATTGGATGAATTGTAATATGAAAAGTCTGTAAAAGTTTCTGATTGTCCGGTAATGCCTCTTAACCCTAAACCAGCGATGGTTACGGGTTAGGGGTGTTACACAAGGTGACTATAAATAACAAGTATCCTTTGCCAAGAATTGATGACTTGTTTGATCAGTTGAAAGGAGAAACAATATTTTCGAAGATTGATTTGAGATCTGGCTACTATCGGTTGAGAGTTAAAGCATCGGATGATGTGCCAAAAGCGCTTGCCGGGACAAGGTACGGGCATTATGAATTTCTTGTTATGCCTTTTGGATTAACTAATGCCCCTTCTATTTTTATGGACTTGATGAATCGAATTTTCCGACCATACTTAGATAAGTTTGTGGTGGTATTGATCGATGACATTTTGATTTATTCTCGGGATGAGTCTGAGCATGCCGAACATTTAGGGATTGTGTTGCAGACCTTGAGAGATAAGATATTGTTTGCTAAGTTCATCAAAAGTGAGCTTTGGCTCCGAGAAGTCAGATTTTTGGGACACATTGTTTCTTGAGATGGTATTCGGGTAGATCCGAGTAAGATTTCAGCAATTGTTGATTGGAAACTGCCGAAGAATGTATCAGAGGTTTGAAACTTTTTGGGCTTAGCCGGTTATTACCGATGTTTTGTCAAAGGATTTTCGATGATTGCTACTCCTATGACTAAGCTGTTGCAAAAGGATGTTAAGTTCGAATGGTCAGAAAAATGTCAACAAAGCTTTGAGAAGTCGAAAACATTATTGACTGAGGCACCGGTTTTGGTGCAACCTGAACCGGGAAAGGAGTTCGTAATTTATAGTGACGCATCACTGAATTGATTAGGATGTGTGTTGTTGCAAGAGGGTAAAGTGATAGCTTATGCCTCGAGATAGTTGAAACCGCACAAGAAGAATTATTTGATGCATGATTTTGAATTAGCTGCCATTCTGTTTGCTTTGAAAATTTGGAGACACCATTTATACGGTGAGAAGTGTCATATCTTTTCTGATCATAAGAGTTTAGAATACTTGATGACTCAGAAAGATTTAAACTTGCGGAAACGGAGATGGCTTGAGTTACTGAAGGATTATGAGCTAGTGATAGACTATCACCAGGGTAAGACAAATGTAGTCGCAGATGCGTTGAGTAGAAAGACTTTGTTTGCTTTGAGAGCGATTAATACACGGTTGACCTTGTTCGATAAGGGTTCGATCCTAGCCGAGTTGAGAGCTAGACCGTTATTCCTTCAACAAATTTTCGAAGCTCAGAGATGTGATAGCGATTTGCAAACCAAAAGAGTTCATTGTGAATCGAGTAGTGATTCAGATTTTCATATCGGATCCGATGATTGTTTTGTAACACCCCTTACCCGGGTTCAACGCCGAAACAAGGCCCGAGGCGTTACCATAATGAAAACCTCAAGATCGCCATTTAGGCTCATTGTGACTACTCTCTTAAGTTGCCTCAACAACCTCATTCTCGACTTACGAGGCCTCACTCATACTCACGAGAGCTCTCGATACCATATCGAAAATTCTACGATTTTTAAAACTTTTCCATCTATACAGGGCTCACACGCCAGTGTAAGATTTGGCACGCTCGTGGAGGTCACACATGCCCATGGTCACTACCCGTGCATGAAAACTCAATCATTCTGCCAATGGCCCACGGTTAGGGCACACGCCCGTGCTCTCCACCCATGGTGCAAATTGACTACCTTAACACGGCCTAGAGTCTAGACACACGCCCGTGTCGCTAGCCCGTGGCCAACACTGATTAACACACACGTTCTAGGCACATGCCCATGTGGCTAGTCCGTGGTCTATTCTGACTTAAAATACTAACATGTAGGGGACACACGACCAAGTCACACACCCATGGGCTGACCGTGTGTCACACATGGCCTAGACACACGCCCGTGTGTCTACCCACATGGACAAGAATAAAGCTATTTGTCAAGTTCTTTTCACTCCTCAATCATACACAACGAGTACTCATTCAACACATCCATAACCAACTCAAAATCTTACAATCTCACATGGATAACTACATCTTTTCATATAATAAAGTAGCCAACAACTATGGCATTATACAAAATAGATTATCCATCTAAAAGCCAACAAGTCTTAGCCATTTACAACAAAATTCACTAACTCGTCTAGCCCCTATACATGCCATTTACAAAACATTGAGTCTCATGTACCAGAGTGTGCTAATAATGTGGGCGATCTTCCAATTGATCCACGTATCTCGATTCAACACTTTTGCTCTATAAGACAAGGGAAAAGAAGGGGAGTAAGCTTTGAGCTTTGTAAGTTTACACATAAACAATTAAGCATCATAGTATAAGCTAAACAACAACTAGCACTATACTAACATATAATGTACAACTATGCTTACTCTTTCTATCCCTTACCACCTTTTAAACACATCATGAGTCACATACTCATAACCATTGACATGCATCCCTACATTCAATATCACATTTACACAATATACAACATATCATTATTTCTCGATAATACATCCACATAGCTAATCCACACAGCTAATCCACACAGCTAATCTACACAGCTAATGTCTCGATGGTTTCGCACTTAGCCCACCACAATCAAATAATAAGGTAGTATCGCACTTAGCCTACCACAAAGGTAATCGTAGTGGTTTCGCACATAGCCCACCAGATAATATACTTAACGATAGCATCGCACCTAGCCAGCTCATCGTCGTTATGCCTTAGGATGGTATCGCACGTAGCCCACCATTTAGCATTATCACTACACATCCACATATCTACTTACTCAATCATACATCCATTCACAATTTCTACCACATTCATTCCACATAGGTTCTTAATCATTCTCAATCATGCTACACACTAGCTAGCATTAACAAAATTGTAAATATGAATGCATTGTTTACGCATAAACTTACCTCAGCACTCAAAAGTATAAAGATGTGCAATTTAGTCCACCACCTTGCTCTTGCCTCGATTTCGATCCGGGCTTCATCTTTCTTGATCTATAATGAATAAATCAACTTATTCAATACACACTTTGACTAAATTGACCCTTATCTCATACTTTAGTAAAATTACTATTTTTCCCCTAACTTTTTCATATTCACACTTTTGGCCCAAGGCTCGTAAAGTGATTTTTATTCAACTTTCTAGCCTTTCATGCTTAGCCGAACCATTCACTCAACTAAAGCTATCATCAATTCTCACTAAACCATACATGTATGACCAATCTCAAGACTTTCACACACAAGTCCCTACATGCATTTTCATGGAAAATCACTTAGCAAAAGATGTTTCTACTACATCAAGCTTTCATATTCTTCCATAAAACATCAAAATACATGCATGTCATACATGGGTATATTTTTGAACATCCATCTTAGCTCAACATATAGCTAAAAATAGCTTTCTCATGCTACTAGGACTTCAAAAATACGAAGAATACCAAAAACGGGGCTTGGTTGCACTTACAGCCAAGATTGAAAAATTTGAAGAACCCTAACAGTGACTCCTTGAATTTTCAGCAGCCTTGGAGAAGAAGATGAATGAATTTCTATCATCTTTTCCTATTTAAAACATTTAATTGTCAAATGACCAAAATGCCCTTTTTGACAAACTTTCTATTTTAACTCATCCATGCCCAATTTTGTCCAAAAATTAGAAATTGGGAAAATTGCTATTTAAGGACCTCTAATTAATATTCTAAAGCTATTTCACACAAATAGCTTCTAGAATCTCACATTTTGCAACTTTTGCAATTTAGTCCTTTTGGACAATTCAATCAAAATTTCACAAAATTGCTTCATGAAACTTTTACACTAGCATGCAAACATAGCATAAACTTCAAAAACTCATTCATAAACCTCGGATTTTGTCTCGTACCACTATTCCAACTAGGCCCTAAATCGGGATGTTACAACTCTCCCCCCTTTAGAGATTTTTGCCCCCAAAAATCTTACCAGTAAAGAGGTTTGGATGTTGCTCTCTCATAGCTTCTTTCGTTTCCCACGTAGCCTCTTCAACACCGTGTTTCTGCCATAACACACTTTCACTAGTGTTATGCTCTTATTTCTCAACTGTTTCACTTCTCGAGCCAAGATCTTAATCGGCTCCTCTTCATAAGACATATCCAGTCTTATCTCAATTTCCATTGAAGGAATCACATGTGAAGGATCGGAGCGATCTGATGCGCAACATCGACACATGGAACATATTATGTATCTTTTCCAACTCTACCAAGCAAAGCCAACCGGTAAGCTACATCGCCCAACTCATCAGTAATCTCATACGGTCCTATGAATCTTGGACTCAATTTCCTTTTCGTCCAAATCTCATCATCTTCTTCCATGGGGACACTTTCAAAAACACTTTGTCACCCACCTTAAACTCAATTTCTTTTCTTTTCAAATTCAGCGTCACGACTTTCTCTCGCCTCAAGGCGACTTTGGACTATTACAGATTACTTTCACTTTCTCCTCAGTCTCTTTCACTAGATCAACTCCATGGATCCATTTTTCACTAAGCTCGGTCCAATACAATGGAGCCCGACAATTACGACCATACAAAGCTTCATACGGTGCCATCTCGTATACTGATCGATAAATCGTTGTTGTAGGCAAACTCGGCCAAAGGTAGATACCTCTCCCAACTACCTTCGAATTCTAACACACAGCATCGAAGCATATCTTCGAGAACTTGAATCACTCTTTCAGAGTGACCATCTGTTGTGGATGGAACGCAGTACTAAAATTCAACTTTGTTCCCAAAGCCTCTTATAACTTCTTCCAAAACCTTGAAGTAAACCTCGGATCTCTATCCGATATAATAGATACAGTTATACCATGTAACCTCACTATCTCTGCCACATACAATTCAGCTAACTTATCCAGTGAATAATTAACACGTACTGGAACAAAGTGAGCCGACTTCGTCAATCTATCCACAACAACCCACACAGCATCTCTCTTTTTCGGAGTCATAGGCAACCCCGTCACAGAGTCCATGGTAACCCGATCCCACTTCCATTCGGGAACCATCACTGGCTGAAGCAATCCCAAAGGCACTTGATGCTCAGCTTTCACTTTGTTGACAAATCAGACACCTTGCCACAAATTCAGAGATATCTATCTTCATACCCGGCAACCAATAAGACTTCTTCAAGTCATTGTACATTTTCGTACTACCAGGATGTACTGACAAATAACCACTATGTGCCTCATGCAAAACCTTTGTGATTAACTCTTCATCTCTGGGTACACAAATTCTATTACGGTACAATAAACATCCATTCGAGCCCACTCGAAAATTAGAATCACTTTCTGATCCACACTTAGCTCTCTTAGTTAGCATTTCACTGTCATTTCTCTGAGCCTCACATATCTGTTGAACAAATAGTGGCTTAGCTCTCAACTCTGCCAGAATAGCACTATCATCAGACAATGCTAAACTCGTCCTCATAACTCTTAGAGCATACAAGGATTTCCTACTCAGGGCATCCGCAACCACATTCGCTTTTCTCGGGTGGTAATCAATGACTAACTCATAGTCTTTCAATAACTCAAGCCACCGCTTCTGTCTCAAATTTAGATCCTTCTGATCCATCAAATACTTCAAAATCTTGTGATCTGTAAAGATTCGGCACTTCTCACCATATAAGTAATGTTGTCAAATCTTTAACGCGAAAATAATCGCAGCCAACTCCAAATCATGAGTCGAATAATTCTTCTCGTGTGGTCTTAGTTGCCTCGAGGCGTATGCGACTACCTTACCCTCTTGCATCAACACGCAACCGAGACCATTAAACGACGCGCCACTGTAAACCACAAACTCTTTCCCCGATTCTGGTTGAACCAAAACCGGCGCCTCAGTCAACAATGTTTTCAATCTCTCAAAACTCTGTTGACATGCCCCAGTCCAATCAAACTTGACATCCTTATGCAACAATTTTGTCATCGGGGTAGCAATCACAGAGAAGCCCTTTACGAAACGCATGTAATATCCCGCTAATCCCAAGAAGCTTCTAACTTCTGACACGTTCCTCGGCTGTTTCCAATCCATAACAGCCGATACCTTACTCGGGTCAACTCTGACACCATCACCTGACACAATGTGTCCTAGGAATCCGACCTCTCGGAGCCAAAATTAACTCTTGCTAAACTTAGCATACAACTGCTGTAACATCCTAAAAATATTAGAGTATCATCTTGTTATCTGTATTAGCTCGGATATGATTGTTATTGTGTGCTTAGTATATTTATGTGAAGGCTTGGAAATATTAGCTAAGCTAGAATAATTTTTAGTGTGGAAAATTTAGTGAAGTGGATTAAGTGAGCTTGACACTTAAGTTAATTTAAGTGTTAAATTAAAGCACATGAGGAGTTAGTGGCATAGTGGATAAGGAGCTTGAAAGGTTGCTTGAGGGAAGTGGTTCGAGTAGCATGGAAAGCATATTGAGGATTTTATTTTTTGTACATCCTAGCATTAAGTGTCGGTCAACTATATATATGGATAAGATGGACAATTTTCTTTTTATGGCAAGAAGACTTAAGGTTATGGTAAGCATGAAATAAGGGATAGAATTGCTAGATTTTGGGGATAAAATTTCTTCAACTTTGGGAATGTAGAGGATTTCAAGGCTTGGCTTAAGGGAGATGTTTTGGAAACTATTCCAAGGCCTTTAGTGCATGTATGTGGACGGCATGTATGGCTAGGGGGGTGGTCGAATATTGATAGGAGGTTTGGGGAAGGATAGTTGGCCAACTTTAGCATTTGTGCACCTTTTGGCATTTGTTTCTTTTCTCTCCAAAAACTCCTTCTTTGGCCGAATGTACCTAGGCATTTTTGTGCAAATTTGCTTTGGATTTTAGCTCTCATTTTTGTGTTGAACCAAATACCATTCTCTTTCTCTCATTTTTCCTTTTGAAACTGAAACTACATTTGAACTTTGTGCACTTTTCTTCTTTGGTAAAATAGGTGTTGGCCGAATCTCTTAATCCCATTTTCTCTCTTTTCTTTCTTTTGAATATTGTTCAAAATCACAACATTTCTTTTACTTTCTTCTTGGCCGAATCTCTTTCTTCCCCTTTCCCCTTGATTTTTCTTTCATTAGTTGCTAAAGCCGAATCATCCTTCTTCCCTTTTCCTTTTTTTTTTCTTTTCTTCTTTTCCATACTAATTCTTCATCTCTTTTGAGCCGAATATCAATTGTTTTCTTTCAAAATCATAGCCGAAACTCTCATATCCTATTTGATTTGTCTTGGCCGAATTTCTTCAAGGGTAGGACTTCATTTGGTTTTCTTTAAACGGTTTTGGAAGATAGGTAAGTGTTATGGCCATTTTTCCGTAGTCTTTTTATTGTTTCTATGTTGTTCCTCTTGTGGACAAAGGCCGAATTTTGGACAATTGTTGCAAGGTTCTAATCATTCTTAGAAACCGATTTCTTTTAGGCTCCTCGGGACGTTGGAAGCAATCAATCTAAGCCTCGTTTCTTTGTCAAATCGTTTTGGGTAAGCTTTAGGTAAGACTTGGTATTTCAAGTGATAACTCATTGGGATTTAGTGGTATGGCCGAATGGCCTTTGTTTATAATTTAAATATTGGTCGATTGTAGGACAAGGTGATCTAGTGCGGTAGATCAGGTGTTCAGATTTTAGTACTTGCGGTAGTGTCAGGTGTGTACCTTACACACTTTATAACTCGGTTATGTATATGTATATATAATTTCAATTTACTAATCATATTATCAAGGTGGAAAACGAAGAGATCTTGATATGATACTATGATGGTATGAATGAGGATTCGGGTAAGTCCGTTTCTATATGTTGTTAATACATGTGGATTGAAATCATGATCTACGATTTATGATATATTTGTTATGTGTTTCATAATAAAGTATGTTGACATGATTTGTACAAATATTGCATTGGTATGGGCAATATGAGAGGAGGGGGAAGATTGATATTCGTGTCTTCGGACACTAGAGGTTTGGCACCTCCAGTGATTTGGTATCACATTTGTGTCTTTGGGACACCAGAGGTTTGGCACCTCATAGCGACTCGTCCCTGTGGATTAACACCACCGTGGGTTGGCCCCACTTTTAAGATATGGGATTGTCGCCAGTGATTTGGTATCACAAGTGGGTTGGCCCCACAACTTGATTATTTGTGACTTTGGGTCACCAGTGATTTGGTTTCACAATATTGAATATCGTGACTTTGGTCACCAGTGGTTTGGCACCACCAGTGGTTTGGTACCACACGGGGTAGAAAAGGGGTTATGGATGGCTAGGTTGGGTGCATCATATATATATACATTGCTTGGTTATAATTTGTGTAAGTATGTAGTATTTACCCGGGAGAGGGAATATGCACTGAGTCTTGGTGACTCACCTTCTCCCTTACTTTTTCAGGTAATTCGTAAATTCGCGGATGAGGAGCCGGATGAACTCGAGGAGGCCATGCAATGAAATTTGGTTTTACATGAACTTCCGTTTGGGTACTTTATTTTAATTTGGTTTTCATTTTTATGGGTTTGTAATAAGGCCTCTTTAATTATGTTTTTTTTTTGGATTATTTAAATGCTTTGGATTTGTTTTAAGAATAACTTGCAAATTACATGATTGATTTAATGATATGTGAACAAAGTTTTCTAAAATGCAAAGCGCGATGGTTTTTAAAACGTTACCATCGGGTAACCTAAATAAGTTGATGATTTTTTAACAACTTAAGTATTTTCGATAAATCATACTATTTTCCAAAAACTTAATTTTCCAAATTTTTATTAGATACGATTTTCAACCTAGTTGCTTTAGTTTCTCTTTAATTTATAAATGGTTTACGAATCTAAGCTGCGACTAAGTTTTAAAAAAGCTATTTACGGAATTTCAAAATAAAATATCAGTTTTCAACTTAATTTTCTACGAATTTAGAACAACAAAAAGTTTTTCACTAAAATTTAATCGTTAACTTGTTTTTCTTCAAAACGTTTTCCTTCGTGGCATGCCAGATTCGGTCATGGCGTATTGACCGGGTTTGGGGTGTTACAACTGCTTATCTCTTAAAGTTTGCAAGACAATTCTCAAATGTTCTTCATGATCGTTCTCATCCCGAGAATAGATCAATATATCGTCAATGAAGACAATCACAAACTTATCCACATACGGTCGGAAGACACGGTTCATCAAATCCATAAAAATCGCTAGTGCATTCATCAAACCAAACGGCATAACCAAAAACTCATAATGGCCATACCTTGTCCGAAATGCAATTTTCAACACATCCTACTCCTTCACTCTCAACTGATAATAACTAGACCTCAAGTCTATCTTGGAGAACACTGTAGCTCCCTTCAGTTGATCAAAAAGATCATCAATCCTTGGTAAAGGATACTTATTCTTAACTGTCACTTTGTTAAGCTGTCTATAGTCTATACACAACCTCATAGACCCATCTTTCTTCTTTACAAATAATACTGGAGCACCCCACGGTGAGTAGCTCGGTCTTGCAAAACCCTTATCTTTCAACTCTTGCAACTGAACCTTCAATTCTTTCAACTCTAAAGGTGCCATTCTGTACGGAGCAATCGAAATAGGTACCGTTCCCGGAACTAACTCAATCCCAAACTCAACCTCTCTCACTGGAGGCAATCCGGGTAACTCTTTCGGGAATACATCCGGATACTCACATACCACTGGCACTGTTTCAAACTCTACTCCAACCTCTCGAGTATTCAACACAAAAGCAAGATAGCACTCACACCCTTTTCTCAAATATTTCTCAGCCACTAGGGAAGAAATCATCACTGGTAGACTATCTGATCCACCTAATTCAACCCGAACAACATCTCCACTCTCACATTTCAATTCGACATACTTACTACCACAGTTCACTAAGACACTATGGGTAGTCAACCAATCCATGCCAAGGATTAAGTCAAACTCATCAAACGGCAACAACGTAAGATTTGCCAGAAAACATTGACTCTCAAACATCAAAGGACAATTCTTACACATCTTGTCCAATAACACATGCTTTCCTAACGGGTTTGACACCTTAACCACAAAGTCCGTAGGCTTAACGGTCATACTCAAACTAGATGCCAGTCTCATACAGATATAAGAATGAGTAGACCTTGGATCTATTAAAGCAATAACAAAGGTGTCAAAGAGAGAAAAAGTACCCGTTATCACATCAGGGGAGGACGCCTCTTCGCGAGTGCAAATGGCATACGTCCTTGCAGGTGCCCGACCCTCCGGTCTCACAGCAGAGTCTCTGGACGCACCTCTACCACTAGCCCCACCTCTCGGGTTCCTTGGTGGTCTACCCCTTGCAGACACATCGGCGGATCTCATCTCTTGCTTCTCTTCCTTATCATCCCTCTCGGGGTAATTTCGGATATAATGGTCGGGGGAACCACACTTATAACAGTTTTGACTGTTACCCCAACACTCTCCGGTATGATATCTACCACAACTTGGACACTCCGGTTTGTTCTTCGGATTGCCCACACTTTCCATTGAAGTGGCTTTGACTCTCGAACCCGAACGAGTGTTGTCTAAGTTTCGATGCGAATAACCCACTGATGCTGTCGTTTGAGGATTCACTTCCTTGGATCTTTTCGACTGGGCTTGGTATGACTTTCCCATTGGCCTCTACCTCACATCTCGGGTTTCACTCATAGCCCTTCTCTTTTCTTTACCCAACTCTTCGGCCTTACTTGCCCTCTTGACCAACACAACAAACTATTTCAACTCTAAAATACCAACTAGGAGTTTGATATCCTCATTCAGTCCATCTTCGAACCTCTTACACAAGATGGTCTCTGTCGACACAAATTCTTGAGCGTATTTGCTAACCCTAACAAACTCACGCTCATATTCTACTACTGACATTCTTCCTTGCTTCAACTCAAGGAATTAATTCCTTTTTCGATCAGTAAAACTCTGGCTTATATACAACGTCACCCGCTCTCTCGGGACCACTGACGTCAATGTCTTCCACCAATGGTATGCCGAGTCCCTCATCAAAGACACGACACACTTCAAGCTCTCTTCATGTGTACAAGAGAGCTTGTCGAATACTCTCATTGAGTTCTCTAACCAGAACTCTACCCTCTCGGGGTCATCATCTACCTTAGCTCTAAACTCCTCAGCCCCGTGTTTCCTAATCTTATCCACCGGGGGTTTCGATATCCTCACTACATCAATACCTTGAGGAGCCACTGGAATTGGCTGAGGTATGGGAGGAGGTGGAGGAGGTTGATCATTAGGGTTTGCTCGGACGTAATCCGAGTACCAATTACTCATCATCTCGAGAAAGGCTTCCTGTGCCTCTTCCCCTTGACCCCTAGCCTCGGGTCCACTTTGAACAGGCACGATTCCTTGCGCAGGAGCTGACGCATTACTAGCTGCTTCATCTGCAGTCAATGGATTGGATTCCATATTCTATATAAAACAAGATTTAAAATCATCAGAAGCCACCACACTATCATTGTACACTTATGGCATGTATAGCTAGACTCTTACACCCGCTACGGTAGTCTTAGAATCGACTAAACCATAGCTCTAATACCACTAAATGTAATACCCCTTACCCGGGTTCTACGCTGGAACAAGGCCCGAGGCGTTACCATAATAAAAACCCCAAGATCGCCATTTAGGCTCATTATGACTACTCTCTTAAGTCGCCTCAACAACCTCATTCTCGACTTACGAGGCCTCACTCATACTCACGAGGGCTCTCGAGACCGTATCGAAACTTCTACGATTTTTAAAAATTTTCCATCTATACATGGCTCACACGCCCGTGTAAGATTTGGCACGCCCGTGGAGGTCACACACGCCCATAGTCACTACCCGTGCATGAAAACTCAAGCATTCTGCCAATGCCCCACTGTTAGGGCACACGCCCGTGCTCTCCACCCGTGGTGCACACTGACTACCTTAACGTGGCCTAGAGTCTAGACACACGCCCGTGTGGCTAGCCCGTGGCCAACACTGATTAACACACACGTTCTAGGCACACGCTCGTATGGCTAGTCCGTGGTCTATTCTGACTTAAAAGACTAACATGCAGGGGACACACGGCCAAGTCACACGCCCATGGGCTGACCGTGTGTCACACATGGCCAAGACACACGCCCGTGTGTCTACCCTCATGGACAAGAACAAAGCTATTTGTCAAGTTCTTTTCACTCCTCAATCATACACAATGAGTACTCATTCAACACATCCATAACCAACTCATAATCTTACAATCTCACATGGATAACTACATCTTTTCATATAATAAAGTAGCCAACAACTATGGCATTATACAAAATAGATTATCCATCTAAAAGCCAACACGTCTTAGCCATTTACAACAAAATTCACTAACTCGTCTAGCCCCTATACATGCCATTTACAAAACATTGAGTCTCATGTACCAGAGTGTGCTGATAATGTGGGCGATCTTCCAATTGATCCACGTATCTCGATTCAACACTTTTGCTCTATAAGACAAGGGAAAAGAAAGGGAGTAAGCTTTGAGCTTAGTAAGTTTACACATAAACAATTAAGCATCATAGTATAAGCTAAACAACAACTAGCACTATACTAAAATATAATGTACAACTATGCTTACTCTTTCTATCCCTTACCACCTTTTAAACACATCATGAGTCACATACTCATAACCATTGACATGCATCACTGCATTCAATATCACATTTACACAATATACAACATATCATTATTTCTCGATAATACATCCACACAGCTAATCCACACAGCTAATGTCTCGATGGTTTCGCACTTAGCCCACCACAATCAAATAATAAGGTAGTATCGCACTTAGCCTACCACGAAGGTAATCGTAGTGGTTTCGCACATAGCCCACCAGATAATATACTTAACGATAGCATCGCACCTAGCCAGCTCATCATCGTTATGCCTTAGGATGGTATCGCACTTAGCCCACCATTTAGCATTATCACTACATATCCACATATCTACTTACTCAATCATACATCCATTCACAATTTCTACCACATTCATTCCACATAGGTTCTTAATCATTCTCAATCATGCTACCCACTAGCTAGCATTAACAAAATTGTAAGTATGAATGCATTGTTTACGCATAAACTTACCTCGGCACTCAAAAGTATAAAGATGTGCAATTTAGTCCACCACCTTGCTCTTGCCTCGGTTTCGATCCGGGCTTCATCTTTCTTGATCTATAATGAATAAATCAACTTATTAAATACACACTTTGACTAAATTGACCCTTATCTCATACTTTTGTAAAATTACTATTTTTCCCCTAACTTTTTCATATTCACACTTTTGCCCCAAGGCTCGTAAAGTGATTTTTATTCAACTTTCTAGCCTTTCATGCTTAGCCGAACCATTTACTCAACTAAAGCTATCATCAATTCTCACTAAACCATACATGTATGACCAATCTCAAGACTTTCACACACAAGTCCCTACATGTGTTTTCATGGAAAATCACTTAGCAAAAGATGTTTCTACTACATCAAGATTTCATATTCTTCCATAAAACATCAAAATACATGCATGTCATACATGGGTACATTTTTGAACATCCATCTTAGCTCAACATATAGCTAAAAATAGCTTTCTCATGCTACTAAGACTTCAAAAATACGAAGAATATGAAAAACGGGGCTTGGTTGCACTTACAACCAAGATTGAAAAATTTGAAGAACCCTAAAAATGGCTCCTTGAATTTTTGGTAGCCTTGGAGAAGAAGATGAATGAATTTCTATCATCTTTTCCCATTTAAAACATTTAATTGTCAAATGACCAAAATGCCCTTTTTGACAAACTTTCTATTTTAACTCATCCATGCCCAATTTTGTCCAAAAATTAGAAATTGGGAAAATTGCTATTTAAGGACATCTAATTAATATTCTAAAGCTATTTCACACAAATAGCTTCTAGAATCTCACATTTTGCAACTTTTGCAATTTAGTCCTTTTGGACAATTTAACCAAAATTTCACAAAATTGCTTCATGAAACTTTCACACTAGCATGCAAACATAGCATAAACTTTAAAAACTCATTCATAAACCTCGGATTTGTGGTCTCGCACCACTATTCTGACTAGGCCTTAAATCGGGATGTTACATGTTTGATGTTCTAAGGTAGAATTTGTGTATCGAAAAATGATGAACTTATTCATAAAATTCTTCATGAGGCGCATAATGGTTGTTTATCTGTGCATTCGGGAAGTACTAAAATCTACAATGATCTGAAACAACTGTATTGGTGGTCGGGTATGAAACGAAACAATTCTGATTTTGTAGCGAGATGTTTAGTATGTTAGCAAGTTAAAGCTGAACATCAAGTACCATCGGGTTTACTTCAGCCTGTGATGATAGCAGAGTGGAAATAGGATAGAGTTATGATGAATTTCATATCGGGATTGCCATTGTCTCCAAAAAAGAAAGATTCAATTTGGGTTGTTGTTGATTGACTGACAAAATTAGCATATTTTATTCCGGTACATACTGATTATTCACTCGATAGATTAGCTGAATTGTATATTACTGAGATTGTTAGATTGTACAGGGTGCCTATTTCTATTATTCAGATAAAGATCCGAGTTTTACTTCGTGGTTTTGGAAGAAGTTGCAAGAAGCTTTGGGTACAAATTTGAACTTTAGTACCGCATTTCATCCGCAAACTGACAGCCAATTAGAGAGAACGATTCAGGTTCTCGAAGATATGCTTCGTTGTGTTTTAGAATTCGAGGGTAGTTGAGAAAAATATCTACCATTGGTCAAATTTGCCTATAACAACAGTTTTCAATCGTGTATAAAGATGGCGCCTTATGAGGCATTGTATGGCCGCAAGTGCCAAACACCTTTGTATTGGACCGAGCTTAGTGAGAAACATATTCACGGGGTTGAATTGGTTAGGGAAACCGAAGAAAAGGTAAAAGTAATCTGTGATTGCTCGAAAGCAACTTCAGATCGACAAAAGTCGTACGCAGATTTGAAAAGAAAAGAGATCAAATTTCAGATTTGTGACAAAGTATTTCTGAAAGTATCTCCATGGAAGAATATTCTGAGATTTGGCCGCAAAGGCAAGTTGAGTCCACGTTTCATCGGGACGTATGAAGTTATTGAAAGAATAGGGCCAATGGCATATCAATTAGCTTTACTGACAGAGTTGGAAAGAATTCATATTGTGTTTCATGTGTCCATGTTGCGACGATATCATTCTGATCCTTCACATGTGATTTGTCCATCAGAGGTTGAGATTCGACTCGATATGACTCATGGTGAAGAATCGATCAAGATTTTGGCTCGGGAAGTTAAACAATTGAGAAATAAAAACATAACCATAAAGTTTTGTGGCAACGACACAGAGTCGAAAAGGCTACCTGGGAACCTGAAGAAGCTATGCAAAAACAATACCCAAACCTATTTTTTGGTGAGATTTTCGGGGACGAATAGCCCTAAGAGGGGAGAGTTGTAATAGCCCGACTTTGGGTCTAGTCAGAATAGTGGTTTTGGGACCATAAATCCGACACGATAAAATTTATTTTTATTATATTTCTATGGTCTACAATTTTAATGAAATGATTTTTTGAAATTTTCGTTTGAAAATTTTGACGTTTGGGCACTCAATTTAGTTAAAAGGACTAAATTGTAGAAAGTGCAAAAGTTGAGTTCTACATGCTAGAAGTGTCTAATTGCTATGAAATTTTAAATTGAAGGTCCTTAGATGGTAAATAGACCATTTGTTAAGTTAGTGGACAAAAATGGACATGGTGAGGTAAAATTTCAAAGTTTTAAGTTAAGGGCATTTTGGCCATTTAGTAATTAAATGAATTAAAAACCAAAAATCAAGCCAAAATTTAGTCCATCTTCTTCATGCTTGTGCCGAAAATTAGAAGGGAAGCCATAGCTAGGGTTTGGCCACTTTCAAGCTTGATTGTAAGTCTGTTCTTGTCCCGTTTTTAATGCTCTTTACATTTTTTAAATCGTTATCACTCGATCTATCTATTTTGATAATTATTTTGAGTGATAATTGAGGTCTAGGGTTTGAACCATGTTACAAATATGTGTATTTTGATGTTTAATGGTAGATTATCCAAGTTTAATGTTAGATAAACAACTTTTGCTAGGTGATTTTTGATGAAAATGTCAAAAGGACCTATTTGTAAAAAGATTTTAAAATGTGTGTAAAAGTGTGATTAAATGAAAAATGTGGGCTGTTATAAGCATGAAAGAGGTTCGGCTAGGCTTGGGTCTTGAATAAATCGAATAGATTTCATTTTACGAGCCTATGGGCCAAAATGTAAAAATGTCAAAGTTTAGGGGTAAAAATGTAATTTTTCCATAATGTGATTTTTTGACGGTATTGAGAAATATGGATAATAAATGAGTTAAATTTTCTATTATAGATAAAGAGAAACAAGGTTCAGACCTAGATCGAGGGAAAAATAAGGTGTTTGACGATTATGTCCATTTCTACTATTTTTTGTACAGAGGTAAGTTCGTATGTAAATAATACATTATTTTATTTATGTTTTAAATACTTTAATATTGTATGAATTATGATTGACTCCTTGGATGTAATCGATAAAGTTTGACAAGTGAGAAATCCCGGTTGAACCTTAAGAATAGGTAGGATACGAATGTCATGACATTAGGGTTATTTGAGATTACGTGTAAGACCATATCTGGGATATGGCATCGATATGAGACTTTGTGTAACAGCATAGCTGGGCTATTGGCATCGATAAGAGATCCCATGTAAGACCATATCTGGGATATGGCATTGGTATGGTATTGTGTGTGCGAGATTCTCGAGTATCCTTTAGTATTCCAAGTGGTTCAACGGGAAATTCAACGAGTATGTCAAAGTTGTGAAAGGTTATGATTATGTTGCGAGTTGGTACAGGTATGTACGTAAAACTCATTTACTAATGAGCTCAATATGTGATGAATCCCTCGGTAAGGTTATGAATGAGTAAGTTATGATTAGAAGATCTTGATATTAATTATGCCAAGTTCGTCATGTTTTTTTGTATGATATATTTGTGATTATAATGCTTATTATTTGCATAGGAACTTACTAAGC
Source organism: Gossypium sturtianum (assembly GCA_025698515.1). NCBI lineage: Eukaryota > Viridiplantae > Streptophyta > Magnoliopsida > Malvales > Malvaceae > Gossypium > Gossypium sturtianum. The sequence continues at coordinate 45,668,688 of CM046948.1, forward strand.
TATATAGCTTACTCCCCTTTCTTTTCCCTTGTCTTATAGTGTCACCAAGCCAGCTCGGGGATCGAAAACTGTCGGAGATCCATTCACACTATCAACTTAATATTTTGGGTACCATTCATTTTAATATTTTGAGTTATGGCGAGTATAGGGACTTGGTCATTTTGTTATGTGTCATAATTGATTTAGCCAAATGTGTTGGCTTATGTTGGCTGATAATTCATTTTGTAAATTGCCATTGAAATTGGCTAATATTGGTTTAAGTATATATATGCATATGATAATGCTTTTTATGGATGTGGGAAATTGCATGATTTGAGTTGAGATATATGTGATGTTTGTGTATGATAAATGATAGCATGTGAATGGGATGTTGATGCCTTAGTTGTGGCTGATTTAGTTGATGGTATATGCTTGGAATGGTTCTATGTTTGTTGTGTAGGTTTATGCATGGAAGGGTGACAAAATGGCTTGGTAAATAGCTTTACTTTTGTCCATACGGGTAGACACACGGGCATGTGTCTAGGCCGTGTGTGACACACAGCTTGCCCCATAAGCGTGTGTTCCGGCCGTGTGTCCCCTGCACCTTAATTGTTGCAAAACAGAATGCTCAGTATCGAGCACATGGGCAGAGACACGGGCGTGTGTCTCAGCCGTGTGGACGGCACGACCTCGAACACGGGCGTGTGCCCTGGCCGTGTGAAGTCTGCACCTATTTTAAGAAAAAAATCATGAAATTTAAATTGACAACACGGCCTAGAACACGGGCGTGTAGCACGACCGTGTGACACAAGTCAGAGAGCTCCCTATTTTGAACACGGCTTGTAGTACGGGCGTGTCCAAGGGTCACACGGGAGTGTCCCTTGGACCACACGGGTGTGTGAGCCCTGTAACATGAAAAATTTTCTAAGTGTTGTATGTTTTTCTAAAGTTCTCGGTTTAGTCACGAACTATTTCCAATGTATGTTTTGGGCCTCGTAGGCTCGTTTTAGGGACGATATGAATGTATGTGAAAAGTTTTAACTTTGGGTGGAAATTACGTCTCGGTTTTGTATGTTTGTTTGTGTTTATGTCCGGTAATGCCTCGTACCTTGTTTCTGCGTCGAATACGGGTAAGGGGTGTTACATTGGAACAGTGGTTCTGGGACCACAAATCTAATGAGTAAATTTTTATTTTATTATTATTATTTTAATGTCTATGTGATATTAGTATGATTGTATAAAAATTTTGATAAGAAATTTGGACGTTTGCATGATTAATTCAATGAAAAGGACTAAATTGTAAAAAGTGTAAAAGTAGTGTTCTATTAGTTAAAAGGGTCAAATGGCAATGGAATTTTAAAGTGAGAGGACTTGGATGGTAATTAGACCATTTTTGTTGTTACTGGATATTCATGGCAAGGTTTATTTGAAATTTTGAATGTTTTTAAAGGTTAAAAAGGTAAATGAGTAAATAAGGTTAAAATTAAATAAAAAAAATATGCTCATCTTCTCCAAATGCTCTTACCACTGAAATTTGAAGGAGAGAAATCCATTTTTAGGGTTTCTTAGTTTGACAAGCTTAGGTGGTGCATGTAAGTGTTTTCGAGCCCCATTTTAAATGATTTTTATGTTTTCGGGATCGTTGTAGCTTAACCTAGCTAGCCCGGGGATTAATTTACAAAATTGTTAAAGATTTAGGGTTGTACCATGAATACTCTTGTGATTCTTGATGTTTAATGGTAGATTATGAGTCCTTATTGATAAATAAAAAAGTTTTGTAATGTGATTTTTGATGAAAATTTGTATTTAGGGACTTATTTGTAAAAATGATAAAAGTTCATGGAAAATTTTTGAAATGATGGTTTGTATGGATTGATTTAGATCCCTAGAGAAATCAGCTAGCTTGAGAAAATGATTAAAATGCTTAGAGTCAATTTATAAACTTAAGGACTAAATTGTAAAGAAGTTAAAATGTTTGAGGCAAAATAATATTTTTTCATAAATATGAAATGTGGATTGAATTGAATAATAGAGATATTAAATGGATTGAATTTGTCTATTTAGATCAAGATAGACCGCGTACGGATTTAGATCAGGGAAAAGCTAAAGCCTCGGATTTGTTCGAATTCGTGTTATGTCCTAGTAGTCTAGGTAAGTTCGTAGTGTTTTAATATGTAAATGAATTTTTATTTGTGTACTTATATTATGATGCTTTAATTATTATGAATTTATAAGAATATTGTTGAATTGCACATACATGCCCCTATTTGTACTTTGGTACCCCTAAATTGCACTTACGTGCCCCTATTAATACTTCGGTACCCCTAAATTGCACATGCTGTAACACCTTAAATTTGGGCCTAGAATAAGTGGGTTCGTGTGTCGAGAGAATGGATTTTTGTCGTTAAAAAAAAAACTTGTAATTATTGTTTACTAATTTTTCCTCCCTTTTAAATATATTAATTGAATTATAATAAAATTTAATGTGGCATAATATTAAACTCTATGTAGTCAATTTATGCATCAATTTATCAAATATTTTCCATAACTTTGTCCTTGTCATATAATTAATTATTTTATTTATGTTATCAGTGTGATGAACGAAGTTATAATTTAGAAATATTAATTTTTCTACTATTCTCGATTTAATTTTTATATTTTAATATAATTTAGTTCTTATATTTTTTATAATATCAATTTCTATCGTTAAATTTTCGTTAATATACAATATGAGTATATATAATTTGAATGTACTAAAAAAATTAATATGTGGTTTATACTAAAATAAGATAATGGTCAATTTTTAATTGACCCTAGATTATGCTAAAATTTGGGGATTTGATTTATATGCTTTACTTTTTTTACAGTTTGTCCTCTACTTTTATAATGTCACTAATGCATTTAAATAGTTAATTTTTCTTAAAAATATTATTCAAAGCAGAAATAAATTATTTTATCATGAAAAGTTTGAATGGACATTGTCTTTTAAAAAAAGTTATTATTGCATGTTTAGTTTAATTTTTAGGAGGTTTAGGAAGGGTTGGTAGTGTTGGAAAAGTCCTAGGCTCGATCTAGGGCTTTAGCAAAATGTTGTTTTTTTAGGAGGTTGGTGGTAGTCATACGGCTTTTAAAATATTGTTGGGTTAAAAGATATCACAAAGAAGTAGGTGGTCTGGTGGCTTGGGGCGTTGTGAATAAGTTGGAGGTCAAAGGTTCAAGTCTTGGGTATGGCAAAAAAATTTATTGCGTATATGATAGTATGAAGGCCAGAGTTTAGGCCTTATAATTAGTTGGGGTTGTTTCATGACACAAGGAAACGCTTTGTGATGGCAAAGGCGTTAGGAGTAGTAGGGGAACAAGGTTCTAGTTGCATTGTCTTGCGCGAAATGTTGGGTTTTTTTTAAGTAAACCTGGAGCACAGAATAAAGGTTGATAATTAATTGGGAAGGAATTATGACTCAAATGAAACGGGTGGCGCAGTGGCAAGGGACGTGCCTCATAGTGAAAAGGGCAGAGGTTCGAATCTGGGTGTCGGTTAATATTTTTGGATTTCTTAGGATGATTCGGTCGCTGGAAAGTATACTTTAAAAGAAGTTGACAACGGAATATATCACAAGAATGGTTCTGGTGCAGTGGCTGGTAGCGTGTGGTTGTGCTTGGAGGTCTCGGGTTCGAGTTGCCTTGTGCGCAATAGCTTGAAATTTTGCTGCTGGCGTGGGAAGGTATTTGAATTGGACCAAAATGCCACAAGATGGCTGCTGTTCGGGAAGCTATTTGAATGAAATTCAAATTGAATTTTTGGGCTAAATAAAAGGAATTTTTGATGAGGATAAATTTTTAAGATAATAAAGGAATTTAATTAGTGATAAGTTTGAGTTGATTAGGGAGTGTAGGTTTATTTTATTTATTTATTTATTTATTTATTTTAGTATATATGGGTACCGAATTTTCCCTTTTCTTTTAGCTTGACTTTTGGTTATCAGGAAGGGCGTTTTCGAGTTTGAACAATAGGTGCCAAAATTTCTATAAATAGGGGAGGATATCTCATTGATTCTGACATTTAAACCCTAATTTCTTCTCTTTCCATTGTGCCGAAATTCTTAGTCTCTCCCTCTCCAATTTCTTTTCTTCAATTTCTTCAAAAGCCGAAACTTCTTCTCCATTCTTTTTCCCTTTGAGCCGATTTCTCTAAAAAGCCGAAATCTCCATAGTTTTTCTTTATTCATCCTAGTTGAGAATTAGTTCTTAGGCATTTAAATCTTTTTCTTTGACATTCTCGAATCTTCTCTCCAAGTGCTAGCCGAATTCCCTATACTAAGGTAAGTGTCGACACTGTTAGATCTCATATTCTATTTCGGTTCTTGAAAGGCAAAAGTCGAAAAACTAATAGTTTAATGGTGCTATGTTGGGCGGCATTCCGAGATTTGAAGGAGACCTGATCGTCTAGATCTAAAAGCCGAAAATCGTTAGTCTCTAAGTATCATACCTCTTTTCGGGATTTTAATTAAAATTCATCAAGGCAATTTATAACTTTATATCTTATATGACTTAATAAATTATTAAGTTTTCGGTATTAATGATTAAACCCAGAGATCGTTTTCCAAAATGCAACATGTTTTGCAAAATCACTCAAGTGACATACCAGATCTGGTTGTAGTGTTTGGGCCGGGTTTGGGGTGTTACAAATTGGTATCAGAGCCCGGTTCAAAACTCGGCTCTGGGGGGTTTTTGGGCTCAAAATGTTTTCTAAAGTTGGGCTTTTGAAACATGCATGTTTTTAAATAATAACAGGTTTGTTAGCTCGGCATGGCACCTGCGTCTCCGACCCAAGTCCGCCAGGTAAGTACTCTGAACCATTGTGTGATATATATCTGTGGGCTTGATGGGCTTGATGGGACGTAGATTAGTTAGATTAGAACTTGATGGACTCTAGGCCTAGCTGAAATAACTCCTAAAATCTCATAAGACTTAACTTCACTAACCAAACCCGTGAACGAGCCGCAAGACTAGGGTGTGGTAACAGGCATACGCATGTCTAGGATTGGATCCGGAAGAGTCTGATATTTAAGCAGTCCTAGTGACTCACCTCCTCTTCGTTGGAATCCTACCTGGTGCATAGTGACTGTTCACCTTACCCGAGTTAGGGTGTGGCAGCGGGCATACGCATGTCTAGGAGTGGATTCAGGGAGAGCTTGGTATTTAAGCGATCCTAGGGACTCACCTCCTCTTCACTGGAATCCTACAGTGCGCGAGGACTATTCACCCTAATCATGAGGGCTTGTTGACAAAGCTAAACCTTATAATTAAAACCGGAAGGGACCAGCCACTTTTTTCAAATTGCTAAAACACCCTTACTTCGAAAACAAATACCAAGATACTCATGATTTGCAAATACACCCCGATTTACAAAGTCAACAAAATTTTCGTTAGCAAAGAAAAACTCACACAACACACGACAACAAACCCACAAACACCTGAACACTATTATTATTCCTCTGAAATCAAATTCTCCAAGACACCCCTGTTAAAAAAAAAACTTCTTAGTTTTGTAAAATTTTCCTTTAAAAATACCTTTGATTTGTAAAATTTCCCAAAATATCTCTGATTTGTAAAATGACCAAAGTACCCTGATGTGCGAAATGACCAAAATACCCCCGAATTTCAAAATGACCGAAAACCCCTAGATGTCAGAATTACCGAAATACCCCCGTATGTCAAAATTACCGAAATACCCCCGGATTGAAAAATTACCAAAATACCCTTATTTCACAAAATCACCAAGGAACCCTATTTTGGAAAAATACGAAAATACCCCTGTAGGATAAAATGACGAAAATACCCCTGGGTAGTGAAACAATGAAAACACCTTTATTTGATGAATGTAAGTTCATGGATGATTCTTTGTATGTTAATTGAGTGTATGTGTTTCCTAGAACTAGAGGGTACGAACATGAGACTAAATTATGAATGCGAATTCGAAAGAACTACCCTTAAAACTGCTATTCATAAGATTGTTCGTGGTTAATCAGTGGAAAGAATTAATGATTCATAAAATTCTTAATCAGATAAACGCGGACCGATAGCATGAGTACAAGGGGACGAGGACGCTCTAGATGTGAATACGGTGCGTGCTCTACCATAGAATACTAAGTGTTTATTTTGGGTTTAGTATTGGAGTGCGCAATAAAAAGCATGGTAGTGAGACTTAGGTAGTATGATTACTAGTTAGTTGGAAATTTCGAGGATGAAATTTCTTTAAGGAGGGTAGAATTGTAACACCTTGAATTTGGGCCTAGAATAAGTGGGTTCGTGTGTCGAGAGAATGGATTTTTGTCGTTAAAAAAAATAAACTTGTAGTTATTGTTTACTAATTTTTCCTCCCTTTTAAATATATTAACTGAATTATAATAAAATTTAATGTGGCATAATATTAAACTCTATGTAGTCAATTTATGCATCAATTTATCAAATATTTTCCATAACTCTGTCCTTGTCATATAATTAATTATTTTATTTATGTTATCAGTGGGATGAACGAAGTTATAATTTAGAAATATTAATTTTTCTATTATTCTCGATTTAATTTTTATATTTTACTATAATTTAGTTCTTATATTTTTTTTAATATCAATTTCTATCGTTAAATTTTTGTTAATATACAATATGAGTATATATAATTTGAATGTACTAAAAAAATTAATATGTGGTTTATACTAAAATAAGATAATGGTCAATTTTTAATTGACCCCTAGATTATGCTAAAATTTGGGGATTTGATTTATATGCTTTACTTTTACACAGTTTGTCCCTCTACTTTTATAATGTCACTAATGCATTTAAATAGTTAATTTTTCTTAAAAATATTATTGAAACAGAAATAAATTATTTTATCATGAAAAGTTTGAATGGACATTGTCTTTTTAAAAAAATTATTATTGCATGTTTAGTTTAATTTTTTAGGAGGTTTAGGAAGGGTTGGTAGTGTTGGAAAAGTCCTAGGCTCGATCTAGGGCTTTAGCAAAAATGTTGTTTTTTTAGGGAGGTTGGTGGTAGTCATACGGCTTTTAAAATATTGTTGGGTTAAAAGATATCACAAAGAAGTAGGTGGTCTGGTGGCTTGGGGCGTTGTGAATAAGTTGGAGGTCAAAGGTTCAAGTCTTGGGTATGGCAAAAAATTTTATTGCGCATATGATAGTATGAAGGCCAGAGTTTAGGCCTTATAATTAGTTGGGGTTGTTTCATGACACAAGGAAACGCTTTGGCCCAAAGATGGCAAAGGCATTAGGAGTAGTAGGGGGAACAAGGTTCTAGTCGCGTTGTGCGCGAAATGTTGAGTTTTTTATAAGTAAACCTGGAGCACAGAATAAAGGTTGATAATTAATTGGGAAGAAATTATGACTCAAATGAAACGGGTGGGCGCGATGGCAAGGGACGCGTGCCTCATAGTGAAAAGGGCGGAGGTTCGAACCGGGTTTCGGGTAATATTTTTGGATTTGTTAGGATGATTCGGTCCGCTGGAAAGTATACTTTAAAAGAAGTTGACAACGGAATATATCACAAGAATGGTTCTGGTGCAGTGGCTGGTAGCGTGTGGTTGTGCTTGGAGGTCTCGGGTTCGAGTTGCCTTGTGCGCAATAGCTTGAAATTTTGCTGCTGGCGTGGGAAGGTATTTGAATTGGACCAAAATGCCAAAAGATGGCTGCTATTCGGGAAGCTATTTGAATGAAATTCAAATTGAATTTTTAGGCTAAATAAAAGGACTTTTTGATGAGGATAAATTTTTAAGATAATAAAGGAATTTAATTTGTGATAAGTTTGAGTTGATTAGGGTGTGTAGGTTTATTCTATTTATTTATTTATTTATTTATTTTAGTATATATGGGTACCGAATTTTCCCTTTTCTTTTAGCTTGACTTTTAGTTATCAGGAAGGGCATTTTCGGGTTTGAACAATAGGTGCCTAAATTTCTATAAATAGGGGAGGATATCTCATTGATTCTGACATTTAAACCCTAATTTCTTCTCCTTCCATTGTGCCAAAATTCTTAGTCTCTCCCTCTCCAATTTCTTTTCTTCAATTTGTTCAAAAGCCGAAACCTCTTCTCCATTCTTTTTCCCTTTGAGCCGATTTCTCTAAAAAGCCGAAATCTCCATAGTTTTTCTTTATTCATCCTAGTTGAGAATTAGTTCTTCCGGCATTTAAATCTTTTTCTTTGACATTACTGAATCTTCTCTCCAAGTGCTAGCCGAATTCCCTATACTAAGGTAAGTGTCGACTTCTGTTAGATCTCATATTCTATTTCAGTTCTTGAAAGGTAAAAGTCGAAAAACTAATAGTTTAATGGTGCTATGTTGGGCGGCATTCCGGGATTTGAAGGAGACCTGATCGTCTAGATCTAAAAGCCGAAAATCGTTAGTCTCTAAGTATCATACCTCTTTTCGGGATTTTAAGGTAAGGTAATTTTCTCTAGATTTTCGTTACGTTAGATTATCGTATTCGTAATCTTAACCCTATGTTATGGATCAACAACCACATGTTACGATGGTAGCAATTGATAAGGTCCCTCGATGGAATCAAATATGGATCAGGCAAAAGAGGGGATTGGATCTGTAAAACCAATCCCTAAGTTTAAAAAGCGAGCGGTGTCAGCAGTTCAGGATTGGCCAGTAGGTTGTGGATCGGCATCCGAACAAAATTTTAGACAGATAGCAGTTTTAGTAGCTTCTGATAGTGTCGACATAGAGAGTGTCGTCCTAACAGTAACCAGGTGTGTAACTTCTCACACCATTAGATTTATATATATATATATGTATATGTGTAATAAATCTACTATACTCTGTTAAATGCCGAAATCCCGGCATAACGTTTGAAAACCCGAGAAGGGTGAAGGCTAAATATCAGGTTAGTGCTTTCTGCCATTCTTCAGTGAATGTTTCTGTTAAAAAGATATGTTTTGCATGTAAATTTCTATGTATGCTCGGGGTAGGGTAATTGATGAAAAGGGGAAGTTTTTCTGCTTACGGTGGCTTATGCCATTTCACTGGTGACTCTGTCACAACTCTACATTCTCAGTGGGTTATGCCATTTCAGCCTGGTGACTCTGTCACAACTCTATTTTCTGGTGGCTTATGCCATTTTAGCCTGGTGACTCTGTCACGATTTGACGATGAGCAGCTAACTGCAGCATGACTACCATCGATGGTGTGTAGCGGTGTGGGTTGATTGTAGAAATCCTGTAACACCCCAAACCCGGTCAACACCCCACGACCGAATCTGGTATGTTACGAGGGAAAAACGTATTTGAGTGGTTAGGTTTTTCACTTAAAAGTTTGATGAAAACTCTTTGAGAAGTTTTGGACTTGTAGAAATCTTGGGCATGATTGTTGAAAACTTCATGTGTCATTTTGAAAACTCGGAAATTAAGAAGTTAAACAAGTTTATTTCATTTAGAAGTTCACGTTGTATCTTTTTGTTACAAAACGTTTAGACTTAGTAGAAAATCGAGTTTAGGTTTAAAAAATTATTTGAGTTTCCTTAACACCAAATCATAGTGTGATACCCGATGGTATAGTTTAAAACACATTGCGTTATAGTTTTGAAATCGTTGTCTTTCCAAGTTTCAGCAGATTTTATGTAACATTCCCAAACCCGGCCCATTCACTATGACCGAGTCTGGTTATGTTAGTGAAAATATGTTTCTTTACTAAGAATTTACAACATGAAGATTTACTATCTTTTGAAACCAAGTTCTTTTGAAAACATAACCAAAACTTAAATGTGATAAATTGTCTAAGTCAACTTTAGTGAATATATAAAGCCCATTTGGAAATTAAGTTGTTGGAATAAATTTGTCTTTAATATAAACCAACCATAATTTAAAATAATAAAATAGTTCTCAAAAATAAATAAAAGTCGAGAAGGCCCTTATTACATCCATATTTAAAACCAATTACTTAACATAAATAAGCTTTAAAATATTTCAACTCTTCTTTCTGCATGGGCCACCATGTGTCCTCTCCGATCCCGGTCCGATTCTACGCATCACCTGAAATGGTTAAAGAAAAGAGTGAGTCCACTGACTCAGTGCATAACCACAACACAGATTTCCACACGTATGGGTCTAACCCATACCCACACAGTCCTCGTAACAAAATCATGCAAGAATGCATCTCAGCCCAAACCTACTGTCCAACCGTACACCAACCTTAGCAGACTCCCTGCCCAAGGCCGTGGCTAACCCACCACTGATCACCTCGTGATCCATAAACCTTACCTTGGCAAACTCACTGCTCAAGGCCGTGGCTGAGCCACCGATCAACCAAAGTGATCCCAACATCATAATCTGTCTACGGTGACGCACATAGCCATCAACCGCCGAGATGGGCACCTAGCCAACATCTCCTTGAGGTAGCACGGCTAACCATCAAGCGCTAATGTAGCCGGAGCTATCATTAGACCACGTACACCTTGTGTACACTTCCTCCTTCATCGAATCAAGCCCCACCTCATGCAAATATGTAGATTCTACATGTTAAGTCATCATATCACATAAGAATACAAATATATATATACATACATAAATACATCACAAATAATCTTGCCATCACCAGTTCTCATCACTTAAGCCATTATAATCTGCTTCCACACATAATACATATGTTTAATAATTAGCAAGCAAACCGAGAAATAGTGCGATGATTACGCACCTTAACACTGTAGTTCTATGCTTTGATCCCTAAGCTATCGCTCAAAGAAACGATGACTATCCGCCTATAGCTATCCTCATTTGTTGGCCCACACCCGTGGCCAATCCCGGCTGCCGAGACGACCCTCTTCTTGAACCGGGATAGGGACCTTTCCTTGCCCCTCACTGATTGGTTGTGGCCTCCATCAAAAGCTTAATCAGGTAAACAGGTTAACCTCCAAAACACCACTTAAGTACTTAATCTTACTAACTAGCCTTACCTCACCGTGATCAAATCCTGAATGCTCTTACAACATTTGATGAATCCGACCTAAGGGTCCCTTCTTACCGCTCCTACTTGCTGGCTACACAAGAAAGAATTACCACACTAAGACCACAAGAACATTCGGCCAACCACCACTAGAACAAGGAGGAAGGTTTCGGAAATAGTTGAGGAGAGATTCGGCTCAAGGAGTTTCGGCAAAAGTGTTTAAGGAAGAGAAAGAAAGATGCCTAGATGCTTTCGGTTTTGAAGGAACAAGGAAGGGATAAAAGAAAGAGTGAAGGATTCGGCCACTTGGAAAATGTGAGAGCAAAAGAATTTGGAGAAGAAGGTTTCGGCAACCAAAGGAATTTGGGAGGCAAAAATTCGGCAAAGGAGAGAAAGCAAATGATGAATGAAAATGAACACCTCCCCTATTTATACTATTCGGCCAAGCTCCAACCTCCCACAAAAAAAAAAATCCTCAAATCTCCTAAAACACCTCCTTCCATCCATTCAAAATAATTTGAATGAGTCAAACCTACCTAGCCGAATTTAAAAGAGAAGACCAAGTCTTTCTCCACCTTTCAAGCCTTCAAAACCATCCACCACCAATCCTTAATGACGCAAAAACAAGGCCTCACTGCGCCCTTGCGAATAGAACCCGAGACCCCTTCTAGCTCCCCGAGGCGTCACTTCCCCCTTGCCTTATGTGGCGCCTCCTTGCCACTCTGCCACACCAATCTTTATGCCAAAACTCCACCTAAATTTCTCTTAAGGCCCCCTCCATCCAAGCTCCCCTTTTAGCCCCTAAAACTAAAAATTTTCTAAAGCAACCTACCACCACCTAGGGTTCTCGGGACCCTAAAACTTACCCAACCACACCATAGAGTGTGCCAACACCCGAGCTAAGCACCAAACGCCTAACCCCTAAAACCAGGGTGTTACAATTCTACCCTCCTTAAAATAATTTCGTCCTCGAAATTACTTGTCTAAACTAACACCACACTACACTATAGCTGCAACTCACGATCTTAAAGGGCTAACATACTTTACGAGCAACAAAACAACAAATCACCAAGCGCGCTCTACCACGTCCACGAGTATTGCGACCACGCCCCTAGAACTCATATCTAGCGCCTCGATTTAGTATGTTTAGAAAGTTTTATGCATTAGAAATTCTTGTTTCACTGTTTATCCACGAGCAATTTTATGAAAAGCAAGATATTTAGAAGTAGTTCTTTCGAGCAATCAAGTTTCATACCCTACCCAGAGGTAATTTCGTCATTTTCCTATAAGAGGTATTTCGGTGATAACTCGGAGTCAATATTCACAAAATCTCAGGGGTCATCTTGAAAATTTGTGTTTCAACCCGGATGTGTTGCAAAATTTCAGAAATCGGGGTTATTTTAGAAAGTTTGGAAATCATGGGCATTTTCGTAAATTCTCCAAATCGGAATATCACAATATTTCACAAAATAGAATTTTCTGATATTTGGTAAAATAGGAATATTTCAGTAAAAGTTAAGAGAGAAAACTGAATATTTAGAAACCAAGGGCATTTCGGTAACTTTATCAACCAGGGGTATTTTCGTAAATTTTCACAAACCAAGATATCTTAATATTTGAAAACTTGAGATTTTGGTATTTTACCAAGTAAAAAGCATTTTATCAAAAATTGAGGGTAGAACGGTAATTTTATAACACAGGGGCATTTTTGTAATTTTGACACTAGGGGCATTTTGGTAATTTTGTAATTCGACAGATGTCTTTCAAAATCAGATTTAGGGTTTCACAAACCAAAGGGGTAAGTTTGAAAAATTTTAAAACAGGAGGTTTTAAAAACAGCAAGGCTAATTCCCTTTCGGGTTTTATTAATCGGTTTAGCCTATGAACAAGTCCTCTTGGTTAAGGTGAACCGTAGCTACGCACCAGGTAGGATTCCTGCGAAGAGGAGGTGAGTCACGTGGACTGCTTAAGTACCAAGCTCTTAGGATCCAATCCTAGACATGCGCACACAGGTTGCCACACCTTAACTCGGCGACTTATTTCACAGGTTTGTTTAAGAGCTTTAAGTTTTATGCATATGTTTGAGTAGACTAATCCTAGGGTCCAACAGATCCTAGTATTCTATTCTACGAGCCCAAACTAACCCCAAATCAATTCATATAAACAAATCACTTCAAGAAAGTCCGAAGTACTTACCTGGTGGACTTCGGGTCGGAGGTACAGGTGCCATGCCAGAATAACCTGAAAAACCTTTTTATAAAAGCCCATTTTTTTTCAAAAAGTCCATTTGAAAACTGTTTTGGGCCCAAACCCTCAAAGCCGAGTTTTGAACCGGGCTCTGATACCAAACTGTAACATTCCCAAACCCGGCCCATTCACTACGACGAGAGTGCGGTTATGTTAGTGAAAATATGTTTCTTTACTAAGAATTTACAACATGAAGATTTACTATCTTTTGAAACCAAGTTCTTTTGAAAACATAACCAAAACTTAAATGTGATAAATTGTCTAAGTCAACTTTAGTGAATATATAAAGCCCATTTGGAAATTAAGTTGTTGGAATAAATTTGTCTTTAATATAAACCAACCATAATTTAAAATAATAAAATAGTTCTCAAAAATAAATAAAAGTCAGAAGGCCCTTATTACATCCATATTTAAAACCAATTACTTAACATAAATAAGCTTTAAAATATTTCAACTCTTCTTTCTGCATGGGCCACCATGTGTCCTCTCCGATCCCGGTCCGATTCTACGCATCACCTGAAATGGTTAAAGAAAAGAGTGAGTCCACTGACTCAGTGCATAACCACAACACAGATTTCCACACGTATGGGTCTAACCCATACCCACACAGTTCTCGTAACAAAATCATGCAAGAATGCATCTCAGCCCAACCTACTGTCCAACCGTACACCAACCTTAGCAGACTCCCTGCCCAAGGCCGTGGCTAACCCACCACTGATCACCTCGTGATCCATAAACCTTACCTTGGCAAACTCATTTGCTCAAGGCCGTGGTGAGCCACCGATCAACCAAAGTGATCCCAACATCATAATCTATCTACGGTGGCGCACATAGCCATCAACCGCCGAGATGGGCACCTAGCCAACATCTCCTTGAGGTAGCACGAAGCTAACCATCAAGCGCTAATGTAGCGGAGCTATCATTAGACCACGTACACCTTGTGTACACTTCCTCCTTCATCGAATCAAGCCCCACCTCATGCAAATATGTAGATGCTACATGTTAAGTCATCATATCACATAAGAATACAAATATATATATACATACATAAATACATCACAAATAATCTTACCATCACCAGTTCTCATCACTTAAGCCATTATAATCGCTTCCACACATAATACATATGTTTAATAATTAGCAAGCAAACCGAGAAATAGTGCGATGATTACGCACCTTAACACTGTAGTTCTATGCTTTCGATCCCTAAGCTATCGCTCAAAGAAACGACGACTATCCGCCTATAGCTATCCCTATTTGTTGGCCCACACCCGTGGCCAATCCCGAATCGCCGAGACAGACCCTCTTCTTGAACCGGGATAGGGACCTTTCCTTGCCCACTGACATTTGGTTGTGGCCTCCATCAAAAGCTTAATCAGTAAACAGTTAACCTCCAAAACACCACTTAAGTACTTAATCTTACTAACTAGCCTTACCTCACCGTGATCAAATCCTCGAATGCTCTTACAACATTTGATGAATCCGACCTAAGGGTCCCTTCTTACCGCTCCTACTTGCTGGCTACACAAGAAAGAATTACCACACTAAGACCACAAGAACATTCGGCCAACCACCACTAGAACAAGGAGGAAGGTTTGAGAAATAGTTGAGGAGAGATTCGGCTCAAGGAGTTTCGGCAAAAGTGTTTAAGGAAGAGAAAGAAAGATGCCTAGATGCTTTCGGTTTTGAAGGAACAAGGAAGGGATAAAAGAAAGAGTGAAGGATTCGGCCACTTGGAAAATGTGAGAGCAAAAGAATTTGGAGAAGAAGGTTTGAGCAACCAAAGGAATTTGGGAGGCAAAATTCGGCAAGGAGAGAAAGCAAATGATGAATGAAAATGAACACCTCCCCTATTTATACTATTCGCCAAGCTCCAACCTCCCACAAAAAAATCCTCAAATCTCCTAAAACACCTCCTTCCATCCATTCAAAATAATTTGAATGAGTCAAACCTACCTAGCCGAATTTAAAAGAGAAGACCAAGTCTTTCTCTACCTTTCAAGCCTTCAAAAACTGGCCCACCACCAATCCTTAATGACGCAAAAACAAGGCCTCACTGCGCCCTTGCGAATAGAACACCGAGACTCCTTCTAGCTCCCTGAGGCGTCACTTCCCCCTTGCCTTATGTGGCGCCTCCTTGCCACTCTGCCACACCAATCTTTATGCCAAAACTCCACCTAAATTTCTCTTAAGGCCCCCTCCATCCAAGCTCCCCCTTTTAGCCCCTAAAACTAAAAATTTTCTAAAGCAACCTACCACCACCTAGGGTTCTCAGGACCCCTAAAACTTACCCAACCACACCCTAGAGTGTGCCAACACCCGAGCTAAGCACCAAACGCCTAACCCCTAAAACCAGGGTGTTACATTTTAACTGAAGTAATTTATCAAGGCATATTAAAAAAAAATCTACTTTAAGCATAACCATAGAAAAACATAATTTTAAAGGCCATTTACAATCCAAAATAAAACCAAATAGTAATAAATAAGCTAAAGTACCAAATTTTTATAAAGTCTGAGCAAATCTTTATTTAAGCATGGCATGAGCACCTCGAGTCCATCCCGGCTCCATGTCCGCGTCTAAGTGTCACCTGAAATGTCAAAGGAGAGGGTGAGTCGCAAGACTCGGTGCATAAATCCCGCTCCGATAATCTGACAGATGCTAACACACATCATATCATAGCAATGTAATTAATTCACCCCGATCCTAACCATCCATATCACCTTTCTACCCCGTGTGGTACCAAACCACTGGTGGTGCCAAACCACTGGTGACCCAAAGTCACGATATCCATAAGTGTGGTGCCAAACCACTGGTGACCCAAAGTCACGAATAATCCAATGATGGGGCCAACCCATCGTGTGATACCAAATCACTAGCGATAATCCCGTATCTCACAAGTGGGGCCAACCCACGGTGGTGTCAAACCACAGGGACGAGTCGCAATGAGGTGCCAAACCTCTGGTGTCCCAAAGACAGAGTGTCCCAAAGACACGGATATCATACTCACCCTCCTCTCAATCACCCAACAACATATCATACTAATGCAAATGACATAAATCATACAATCATGTTAACATGCTCAAAATAGCATCTCATCATATTTTCATCATAACTCATGATATCTCATACATCATTACTGATTTCGTAATAAAGCGGACTTACGTGTATCCGTGCTTATACCCCATCGGTACCAAATCCATCAATCATATTGTTTCACTTTAATAAGTAATCAGGTTATTAATCAAATTACTAAATGAAGTGTGTTAGTTTACACACACAGTAAATCGCAAATCTAATCCCAAAGAGCCCGTCTAAAACCCTTGATCACCTCGACAACTTTGATCCTAAAATCAGCCAACCAAGGGGTTAGCACACATATCATTCGGCCATAACCATTTAAACCAACAAGGGTTTATCAATTAACCCTCACCTTGCAATCGTTTGGTTTCCTACCAAACACGAACCACAATGGTTCCTCCTTCAACAATCGGCTACACCTTAAAAAGAGAACGATTAATCCTTTGAACCCTTAGACTTAATCGAAACTAAACAAATAAACTAATAATAATAGTACCAATCACTTACCACTACTTACCAAGCAGTTAATCGAAAAGAAGAAGGCTCCACTTGTCTCCTTCAACAAACCGTATGTCCTATAATGAAGTCGATTACACAAGAGATTAGCTTCTTTCAACAAATGCCCAAAGTCATCCTTAGCCTTACCAAAATCGATAGAGCACAAGAGAGAAAAGGAAAAGAATATTCGGCTAGCACTTACCTTATTCCAACCCGATTGAACACTACACAAGAGAGGTCCACCCCACTCCAATATTCGGCCAAGAGAGAACTACTAGGTGAGGGGTTGATATTCGCCAAAGTAAGAACAAATGATAGAAGGAAATTTTGGCAAGACAAGGGAGGATTCGGCTACAAACTAGAAAAATAAAACAAAATAAATGTGGTTCAAGAGAAGAGAGAAATTGGCCAAGAGTTGAAGAGAGGTTCGGCTCAAGAGTTTTTGAAATAGAAGAAAAATAAAATGGATAGAGTGAGAGTACTTACGGTTCAAAAGAAAAAAAACGAAAGAAGGTATTTTGGAGGATGGGGTTTCGGCTAAGAAGATTTCAAGAAGAAAAAAAGAAAGTATAGGAAGAAGAGAGAAGTAAGTTTCAGCTTACACAATATGAAGAGAAAAGAAAGAAAACAAGGCACATTCGGCTACCAAGAAAATTGAGAGGGACAAAACAAATTCGGCAAGGCTATAGGGGTTTGGTCTTTCGGTTCAAAAAAATGAAGAAAAAAAAATGAGAGAAAGTTCACTTGTAATTCAACTAACAAAAGACAAAAGAAAACCTTTCCTTTGACACAAAAATGACCGAATATGCACAAAATTCCAAATGAATTTCGGCACTACCCCACACCCACACTACCAAGCCGTCACCCCCCCAAACTCTCCTAAAATTTGGCCACATCCCCACAAACACTCCACACCACTCAATTCAAACTAGTTGAACTAGTCTCCCTCCTCAAATTACTCTCCACCCAACATTCCACCATTTGACCAAGTCCGAGGAGCGAGTTTGAGCGCCTACAACTCCTCCCTCCATGCCGTCAAAATGGAAGCCAAAAATATGGGATCTCCGCAGCTCGAACACAAGACCTCCACCCTTACACTTGACGCAACCACAAGCTCCAAGTGGCGCCTTGCTTTGCCACTTTGCTAGCTCACCTTTTGTGCTCAAAAACACCAAATAATACTCATATATCCCAGCTCCTTCAGCTCCCCTTACTTAGGCCTAAAAACAAAAATTTTCCCACCTACTCAGGCATACCCCTAGCCTACAATTAAGTCCCGAAACCACACAAACAACAACATAGCAAGCCAATAACATGCAAACAATACCACCACAAAATAACCCCTAACCCGGGATATTACAAATCCCCAATGGTGTGATTGGCAGGTAAGGGTGGTGTGTAGCGGTTGGAAACCTAGGAGTTGGGTTAGGCTTTGCATAATTTCTGTTATAATATATTCGATATATGTTACGTGGGGCTAAGGCCCAAATCTAATGGTGCATGTGGGTTGCACTGCTGAGTCTCATGACTCACCCTATTATTTTAACAATTTGGTAGCACTTAGTGCATCGGACCGGGTGGAGAGGAGAGCAAGGTGGCCATGCGATAGAAATCTTGAGGATTAGAAAAAAAGACTTTATTTTATTTATTTTTAAGAAATTTGTCTTAAGTGGGTTTTATATTTCGTTGTAATAAGGCCTTGGGCCACTAGACTATTATTTATGTTTTTGGGTTTAAGTTGGGTTTAATTATTAGACATTTTTATTTTTATGATTAAAATTAAGCTAAGACATGTACAAGGTTTCTTTCTTTTTTGGATTTTAATTAAAATTCATCAAGGCAATTTATAACTTTATATCTTATATGACTTAATAAATTATTAAGTTTTCAGTATTAATGATTAAACCCAGAGATCGTTTTCCAAAATGCAACATGTTTTGCAAAATCACTCAAGTGACATACCAGATCCGGTTGTAGTGTTTGGGTCGGGTTTGGGGTGTTACACATGCGTGCCCCTGTTTGTACTTCGGTACCCCTGAATTGTACATACGTGCCCCTATTTGTACTTTAGTACCCCTGAATTGCATATACATGCCCCTGTTTGTACTTTGGTACCCCTGAATGCACTTGGGTACCCTATTTAGACTTGGGTAATTCTGAATCGTATCGGATTCATTGTTAGATTAAATGATATACTATGTTCCTACTAAGATCAATAAGCTTATTCGTTCTTGGGGATTGTTTTGTAGATCGTTGCTGTTGACATTTTGGATGGATCAAACCTTCAGTTCACACCATCTATCGATATTGGTAGTTTTTGTATCTCTTAGGGTAGTGGCATGTATAAACTTATGTGGTTGAAATGTATTTAGGACGTGTTTAAATGTGGTGTTTGATGAATATGTAAATAATAACTAAATGTGTTTGTGTCTTGGTGTCATGTATGCATAATAGGTTTTAAAGTTTGTTTTAGAAAGTACCTTTGGTCACTTTTGATAATGAATGAGAATCGTTATTAGTACCATTTGATGGTTTGTGTCTGTAACAGCCCGATTTAGGGGCTAGTCAGAACAGTGATTTCAAAACCACTAATCCGAAGTTGAAGAAATTTATTTTAATATTACATTATGAGTTATAGCATGATTATATGGGTGCATAAAATTTTTGGTGCTTTAATTTTAGCGATTTCATGCTTAATCACGAAAAAGGGACTAAATCGCATAAAGTGCGAAAGTTCTATTTTACAAGTTAAAAGTGCCTAATAGCCATAGATTATAAATTGGAGGCCTTTAATGTGCAAATTGACCCTTAGATATAGGGTGGCAGGCCATAGGGGGACAAATAAGTCAAAATTAGTCAAAGTCGGTGTAGTAGGTGGATTAAATTGATGAAATAGAATAAAATAAAGAAAAGATGATATGCTTCTATTCACCCATCTTCTTCCACCGAAAATTAGCAGCAAATAGGGGTTTGAAAACCCAAAAATTTCAGCAAGCTCTCCACCTTTCTAGTAAGTGATTTTAATGGTTTTTCTTGATGATATTTGTACTTTTAAAACCCCTAAAGCTTAAGCTAGCTAAAGAGGGGACTATTTTGCAAAATGGTTAAAATTTTAGGGTTTTTCCATGTGAGCATGTAAGTTGTTTGCTGCATTTTTATGGAAGAAAATGAATCATAGTAGTTAGATAGACAACTTTGGTGAAAGATGTTTCCATGGAAACACATACAAGGACCTTTTTGTAAAGGTTGTAAAATAAGAGGTAAATGTGTGAAATATTGAGTTTAGATGGTTGCCATAAGAGGAATAAATGTTCATTTAGGCTTGTAAGAGGAGGAAATTCGATTAGAATCGAATTACGAGCTTAGGGGTAAAATGGTCATTTTGTGAAAGTCTAAGGGCAAAATGGTAATTTTGCCCAAGTATGATTTTTGAAATGTATTAGTTAATGTGATAATAAAATTAGCTAATTTGCTAATATAGATCAAGAAGAACGAGGAATTAACCTTGACCGAGGAAAGGGCAAGGTATTGGACTAGATCGGTAAATTGGCCTATTTTGAAATCGAGGTAAGTTTGTGTCTAATAAATTCAACATCATGTTATTTAGTTTTAAAATGTTTGATATTAGTGATGACGAACATTATTTCTATGAATTTGAGTAACGATGTTGATTTAGAAAATAATGAGAACTTATAATGTTGAAGTCCCGGTTGAACTTAAATAAATGAGAGAATATTATCATCAATACTCAAGATGGGAAGGTCCCGTGTAAGACCATGTTTGGGACGTGGCCTCGGTACCAAATTGAAACTCGTGTAAGACCATATCGGGTATTTGGCATCGGCATTGAATATGAAAATCGTATAAGACCATATCTGGGACATGGCATCGACACTGTAATAAGATCCCGTATAAGACCATATCCGGGATATGGCATCGGCATCTAGAAGTGACCCCATGTAAGACCACATCTGGGATGTCGCATTGGTGTCGAAATTATGTGAATGAGGATGATCATGTATTCTTGAATATTCCAAGTGATTTAATGGGGTAAATAGCTAAGCTTATGATAGAGATGAAATTAATGCTAAGTCTATGTGATGAAGTGATACAGGTATATGTGAGTAATTCACGAGAATGGTTTATGATATGTGGCATGATATGTAATCGGTAAGAGTAAGTATGAGTAAGTTATGGAAATGAACTTAAGACTTGTGTTTTATTCAATACAATGGATGGATGAAATTATGAACTTTATGTAGCTATTTATTTCATGCAAACTTACTAAGCTATATGCTTACCCCTCTCATTTCCCTTTTCCTTGTAGCATTGCCAAGTTAGCTCGAGAATTTTTGGAATGTCGGAATTCGAAAATCACACTATCAACTTCGTTGGTATAGCAAAGTTAGATTTATTTTTAATATGGCATGTATAGGACTTGGTCATTTTGTTATGTCATATTTGTTAGCCAAAGTTTTGGCTATTAATGTTGTTAAATTCATTTTGTAAATGGTCATTGGTAATTAGCCAATACTTGACAAGTTCTTATATTCAATGATGATGAAATTCATGAAATGCATGCTTCTGTGGATGTCTGAAATTTTGAGTTCTTAGAAGTGCCTTATGGTCATGATATATGTTGATTCGATTTGGAATAAGTGTGGTCGCTTTGTAGGGTGGATAATGGCTTGGTAGATAGCCATATATTTTTCCACACGGGTAGACACATGGGCGTGTGTCTAGGCCGTGTGTGACATCGGTCAGCCCCATGGGCGTGTTGATTGGTCGTGTGTCCCCTTGCATGCTATGTTTGCAAGTTAGTATGCTCAGTAGTAAACATACGGGCAGAGACACGGCCGTGTGTCTCAGCCGTGTGGGAGGCACGGCCACGGACATGGGCGTGTGCTCAGGTCGTGTGAAGTCTGCACCTGAAATTAGGAATTTAATTCGACACACGGTCGAAGGACACGGGCGTGTGCCTTGGCTGTGTGATCTTAGTAAGGCGATGACGTCATAAACAGAATGCCAAGGTTTTGGCACACGGGCTAAGACACGGGCGTGTCGAGGCCGTGTGAGGGACACGCGCTAGGGACACGGGCGTGTGTCCGGCCGTGTGAAAACCCTTATAGGTTCAAAGTAGAAAATAAATCCACGCGAGTGTGGAACACGGGCATGTAATTTTCCACACGGACGTGTTCTATCCTTCACAAGGGCGTGCGGGCCTGTTTTATGTCGAATTTGTCTAAGTGTTCAAAAGTTTCAGGTTTGGTCCCGAATCATTCCGGGTACAAGTTTAGGGTTTCGTAGACCTATATTAAGGACATTAAGGTCTTGAATGAAAAGTTTTAATTTGACATGAAGTTTTATGGATAGATATTGTATGATTGAGCAAGTTAAGTATGGTAATGCCTCGTACCCGGTTCAGGTGTCGAATACGGGTAAGGGGTGTTATAGTGTCATTGGGATACCTTATGTTGTATGTTTAGTAAGTTCTTGAAATTAGTAGATGATGAATGATAAGTGGTAAAATATGCATGATTAGGTAGGTTTTGGTGACTGAGGTGCCTTGAATGGCATATTGATTAGTTGATTTAGGACTCTTGAATTAGTATTTATATCTATGTTTTGTTAGGGTTAGTTGCCTTGAATAGGTGCACAACTCGCTGAAAGAGACATGCATGAGTTGGTGTTGGAAATTGCTTTATTTGGGGCAAAAACATGTCCACACGGCCTGAGACACGAGCGTGTGACTTAGCCGTGTATGACACACGGCCTGGCGACACGAGCGTGTGTATGACACACGACCTGGCGACACGGGTGTGTGTCCCATGAGGTTCTATTGCATGCAAGTTGAGCAGTTACACGGCCTAACACATGACCTAGTACATGGGCGTGTGGGGCTACTTCGAGAGTTACACGGCCTGGCACACGGGCATGTTACTTGGTTGTGTGACCCTACTAAAAGTGTTACACTGGTGAGGACACAGGCTAGGACATGGCCGTGTGTCCCTAATTCGATTGTTACAAGGCCTAAGACACGGGCGTGTGTCTCAGCCATGTGAGGCACACGGCCGTGTGACCCCTGCAGTCAAATTTTTCTAACATTTTCTTGAACTTTCCAAATGTTTTCAAGTTAGTCCCGAATTGTTTTCATTGTATATCTAAGGCCTCGAGGGCTCGATTTAGGGACGATATGTACAAGAATGAATGTATTATTATATGTTTTCAATGATGCATGAAATGTATGTTAATGTTTCTCGTTTGTATGGTAAAGCTATGTAACCCTAATCTGACGATGGATATGGGTTAGTGGTGTTACATATTTTGTTTTGTATAGTAAGATATCAAGTTAAATTGAAACTGATTATTTGAATTTAGAATGTTATGTTTTAAATTGATTATCGAACTAAAAGACTAGTTTGAACAGAAATGCAAATTTGTGTAACTTAGTGATTATATGAATTGACATTAAATTTGGTTGGAATGTATTATGTTGTATAATAAAATGAAAAGAACTAACTGAATCTAATCATGGAGGAGTAAAATGTTTCACTGAACACTTTATGGACAGCAGTGATAGTACAAATTTGAAAATTCACCAAAAATTGTAGAAATCGAGTTATAGGTTGAATAAAACATAAAATTAAAGCTTATTGAGTCTACTTTTTCATAAAAGCAATGGTGTAAGAAATGGAATTGTATATTATGAGTTTTAATAATTTTTATGATACAAGGTTAGAATGATTTCAGGTTTCCCTATTCTAATTTAAAAAAAAAAATCATTATAAATTGTACAAAAATGTTTAGGAGATTAAGTTAATATTCTTAAAATATTAATGAGCCTATTCTCAATGGAAACAAACGAATGCATAATACAAGACTTGTACTGAATGATATTTAATTTTTAGTAAAGAATTGTCAGAGTTGCTTAGCAGTAGAACAGGGGAAGACTTGGAAACAAAACTGTATTAATTGGCTTAAGTAGAAATTTTGAAATTTTTACGGTAAAAATTTCATTGATTCTAGTTTTAAAAACAAACAGAGAATCTTAATTTCAAATTCTGTAGGCTAAGATATAAATAATTTATTAATTATTATTCAAGAAGACAGATTTGTTAAAAGTATGTGTAAGTAGTAAAAGAATAATTAATGTTACATATAAGCATGCCTTACTAAAGGCCAAATATTACTTTATAAATACATCTACATATAGGATATGGAATAGAGAGGAGGAGGGAAATAATAGAAGAGTTATAAAATAAATTAATAGCTGATTATGACTGATTGAATCATATCATTGTGTTGGATGGATTTATGTGTCCATTCTTAGCCCATGACAAGTTAATAGGGTTATAAGGATTTAAATTAGTTAAATGTTATATGTTAATAAATGATATTGAATCCAAATATGTATTAATATGTAGAAGAACTGAAAACGAGCCCTGGGGGCAAAATAAGTAGGTAAGAGTTAATAGGATCGAAAATGATTGAAATGTTAAAATGAAAGGAAACATATGAGTTTGATTGTGATTATAGTAAATGATATGTGAGAAATGTTAAATTGAGCATGAATGTGATAATAATATTTGAAATTGATCAAATGTTGTAAGTTTGAAATACAGGCATTTATATCGAGAGTAAGTGTCAAAAAAATTGTGAGTCGGTTAATAAACTGAAGAGCTTATTTGATAAGGAATTCATCATTTGATGTCGTAATGTAATTAAAAATGATTACATGTTACAAATTAAGTAATTGCGTAACTCGGTTTAGCATTATGATAATGATATGAAGTATATGATAATTTATTTTAACTATTGATTCACTAGGGAATTATGCATGTATATATATGTGTTGAACAATATTTGGTTATAAGATACACTAGTATTGATTAATAAAAAAAAATGAAATTTTATGCATTTTGATTATTTCTTATATTATTTTATTTGAATTATAGCATAACAACTAAACTTTATTTGTTAGCGCGCGGTTTTTATTTTTTGTGTGCAGGTTAGGTTCAATTTGAGATCCTAGGTATTTGCTTCAACATGCAATCAAGATCCCAGACTCAATAATATTTGTGTAGCTACCCTTTTTGTGGCTTAAAAGACATGTACCTACCAGGTTAAGTAATGTTACTTAATGAATTGATTAGATGAATAGAAGTAAATGATTGTTTAACGCATTTAATACATGTTTTAATTGAATTTTATTAACTAGTGGGATAATTCGAATGAAAATGATCGTAGCCAGACCGGTGATGAATGTGGCATCTTGATGTTCAGACCCGACGATCTTGCCTGGTATAGGGTATTACAATTTATATGTGCTTATTAGACTTTAACCCAATACTTTATAATTTATTTCTACCCACACCATGCTTTTTTTCTATTTCCAAATTAAATATTAGTTGCTTTAATTTAAATTAATTAATTTCTCAATTAAATAATTTTCTCACCCCAATTTTAATTCCGTTAAAGTCATGACAACTTTACAATAAAAGACTCTTTAAGCAAATATATTTAATTTTTCTACATTCAACGGATTTCATAATGACCAATTAATTTAAATCTATTTTCGAACTTCAATTATTTAATTAATTAAATAATAATTCTACAAACCATAAATTAATTCTCAAATAATTTTCATACTTAGTGAGAAAACCATATTCAATTTCAAATGTAACTCATTTCTCTAACTTCATTATTTGTATCCATTTTTGTTTATTTCATTCGTCATGCAATTCGTTTTTGGTTTTAACGAGCTAGCGGAGGGACCAACTGTACATATGCAATTCGGGCTCAAATCATTTATAACTAAGTTCCTGCTTTTTTACTATTAATTAAAAACTCATTTAGTCACAAAGTCATTCCACAATAGTATCATGACTAAGCTCTCCCTAACGACATACCATTACGGAAGGAACATTGAAATAGTTAACCTAGCGTAAATCGTATAGATACTAATTTGTGTATAGTCATATAAACCAAGGGTAGTAAAATGATTAGACTAGAGAGTGGTCCGTTAAATATTTAGGTGACGTGTTGCGAGGATTTTTTATGAGAAAGGTCTCGCTGGAATTTGCCATTTACCGACTTTGATCTGTCGTACTTCAATGTTGCAGATTAAACTAACTTTCACACTTTAGGAGCTTGAAAGCAAGCATTTCCATTTGATTTTAGTTAATTTTTTGTAAGTTTTCATTAGGTTAATAAAATGGGCAAATTGAGTCTTTTATTGACCTTAGGGGCTGAATGAGGCCTAAGGGTGAGCTAATGACTTTTGTAAATGTGCAAGAGACCATTAGGAGTTGAAATAAACAGACACTAGTTGCAATGTCAGAACATGGAATGATCAATGTCGCAACATAGGAGCAGAATGTAGAAAATCATGAAATTTTGATCGGTGTTGAGACACAGGTCCTGGTGTGTCACGACATTGACTCTAGACGGGAATTAAACACGAGCCAATGGGCATTTTGGATGGAACAATCAAACTTAAAGTTTGAGGATGTCAACTAACCAGGGATTAAAGACAACGGCCACCTGATGTAACATCCTGAATTAGGGCCTAGTTAGAACAGTGGTTTCGGGACCACAAATTCGATGTTGAGAAATTTATTTTATTTATATTTTTATGGTCTACAATTTCACGGAATGATTTCATGAAAATCTCATTCGAAAATTCTGACATTTGGGCACTCAATTTAGTCAAAACGACTAAATTGTAAAAAGTGCAAAAGTTGAGTTCTACATGTTAGAGGTGTCTAATTGTTATGTGTTTTAAAATTTGAGGTCCTTAAAATGTAATTAGACCATTGGATAACTTGATGGACAAAAATGGGCATGAATAGGACAAAATTGAAAGAAAAGTCTTAAGGGTATTTTAGTCATTTAGTGTTTTAAATGAATAAAAAGACAAAATACAAGAAAAAAATCTGCTCATCTTCTTCAAGTTGCTGCCGAAAATTACTAGACTCCATGGCTAAGGGTTTCAAGCTTTTCAAGCTTCATGGTAAGTGTTTCTGAGCCCCGTTTTTAATGTTCATCGTATTTTTGGAATCCAAGTAACTCGATTAAGCTAATTCTACCATTAATTCGAGCTAGGGTTTATATTTGGAAAATTACCCATATGTAAAAAGTGTGTATTTTTATGTTTTGTGACAGAATATGAAGCTTAGAATTATGTTAAACGACTTTTGCTAAGCAATTTTCAGTAAAAACGAGTAAAACGGCATAATCGGTAAAAATTATTATTGTTTATAAGTGTATGTTAGAGCAAGAATTTGATGTTGCTATAGAAGGGAAAAATGTTCAGCATGTCATATAACATAAGAAAAAATAATAAAGTTTAATTTACGAGCCTAGGGGTAAAAGTGCAATTTTTGAAAAAGTTTAGGGGCAAAATTGTAATTTTTCCAAATTTTGAGTTAGGGACTTTTTTGAGTAGTACATTAATTAAATAAGTGAAATGTGATGTTTTAGACGCTGAAAAATGAGATTTGGACCTAGAACGGGAGGAAAATCGAAAATCAGGAAAGTTGGTAAATTGCCGTTTCTGGATCCGAGGTAAGTTGGTGTGTTAATAATAATGCAATAATGTCGTAATGTATGTTTGAAACCTAAATTGTGGTATTAAATTGATTTTGTTGAATTACATGTTTAGTACATTATGTTGGTGAATTGATTTAATAATATGTTTATGCTAAAAGGTGACATAGGTGACATGGAAAATGGGTTGAATTGTTGTGCTTAAAGGTGTTTTCTATGACTATGGTTATTATGTGAAATGGAAAGTTGATATGTAAATAATGCATTTATTTTACTTGTTCAATAATTATTTTGCTAGATATTATGGAAATCATTGGGTGATAACTAAAATATGAAAATGTATGGAATGGGAAATTCTCGATTGAACCTTCGGAAAATGAGAGATACGGACAATGTGTAGCTAGGTCACACAAGTGATAAGGGACCTTCACCATGTGCACAAGAAAGCTACGAGATGGAAAAATTTGATATGTAGCTAGGCCACATGGATGATAAGGGACTTTCACCATGTGTGCAAGAAAGCTACGGGATAATAATTTCATATGTAACTAGGTCACATGTGTAATACTGTGTGTATACCATGTGTACAAGAAAGTTACGGATTATGAGCAGCTAGGTCACATGAGTGGTTCCTAGTGTTGGACGCCATGTAGACAAGAAAGCTACGAGATGGAATGGCTAGGTCACATGGGTGATAAGGGACCTTCACCATGTGTACAAGAAAGCCGAATTATGTGTAGGTGAAGCTATGTGCTGAGATCACCGAGTATCGGGTGTTTTCCGAAGGGGTTCAACGAGATAACTTACTAATGGTTATTGGTGCGATCATGTTATGAATAAGTGCAGGAGTGAATGTGACCATTGAGAAATGTGGCAAATGTACGTGTGAGCAAGGGTGCATGTGACCATGTGTGTATGTGCATAATGTGTTTAATATGTGATATGTGATTGAAATTGTGGTAAGGCTGATATGGTGTAAATGCCATTATGAGTACTCGTAAATATTGGTGATGATTATTTATTTGTATGGCTAGTTTTGAATATGTTCGGTGTTATGTGTGCATATATGGAAGTAATATAAAGAAAACATGGGAGAGTAAAATTTTCAGTAAAATAGATTGAAACAGCAGCAGTTATGTGACTTTGAAAAATCACCATAAATCTTAGAAATTTAATTATATGTTTTATGAGAAATTGATTTAAAGCTTATTGAGTCTATTTTCATATAAAAGAAACAGAGCAAGCAAAGGATTTGTATATTTTGATATATTTAAAGTTTTGTAAGACTGGATCAGAATGATTACGTGATCCCCTGTTCTACCTTGGAAAAATAATTAAAAATTGTATAAAAATGGTTATTGTGTGTAATTTATATTCATAGAATCCTTGATGAGTCTACTTTCGAGATAGAAAAACAGAAAGGTTATCCAAACTCTATATAATGAGAAATTTTAATTTTAGTAAAGAGGTGTTAGAGCTGTCAAACAGCAAAACAGGGGAATCTTTAATGAATAAACTGTATTTATTGGATAAACCAAAATTTCTGGAAATTTTATGGTATGAAGATATGTGCGTCTAGTTTCATGGAAAATTAACGGATCTTAATTTCTAGTTCTGTAGCTTATGAAATAATTAAATTAGTGACTGTGACTCAGAAAAACAGCCTAAGCTGAACTTAAGAAAAAGGGTAAAACTATGTGAATATTGATTCTATTTCCTTGAGTATATTTATTGAGAAATGGGTTTATATTGTTAATTAAATTGCTTATTATTATTAATATGCCAACTTACTAAGCTATAAAACTTACACCATTTTCCCATTTCTCTTAGTGTTGTCAGGTTGGCTCGGGGTTAGAGATCGTTGGAGGTATCATCCTACTATCAATTTGTCAAGTTGGAATCACGACAATTCCTAATTATTTTCAAGTGAATGGCATGTATAGAGATTTAGTTATTGGTTGTATGTATTATTATGAATTATACACGGGATCCAGATATGGGCGTGTGAGAACCTCACGGTCTACTCACACGACCGTGTCATATGTCACACGGGCGTGTGACCTTGTTTTGGTAAAAAAATTTCTAAATGTCGAAAAGTTCCGGTTTGGTCTCGAACCAACTTTAATTTTTGTTTTGGGCCTCGTAAGCCCATAATAGGGACATAGAGTGTGACTATGAATGGTTTTAATGTATAATTGAAATGCATGTATCGGAGAAGTGTATAAGATTGCTGTAATGCCTCGTACCCTGATCCGGCGACGGATAGGGGTAAGGGGTGTTACACCTGAAATCTATAAATGGGCTATTTTGTCACATATTATAGACACCAATTATTTAGTTTAGAATTTCTCTTTTAAATTTCAATTTAGTTTTATTTCTTCTTAGGTTTTTGGTTTATTTTAGGTTCATTCTTGTTTTATCTCGAGAGATCTAATTTGTGGAGATAATCAAACTATGTGGATTCATTTTCATCTTTAATACAAATTAGACATTTTCTTAAACTCTACACTTCAATCCATTCATCATGTTTTCTCTTTAAATCAATTCCATTTTGTTTATGAAATCCATGAAGAACTAATCCTTCTATGGGAGATTAGCGAGTGGAGGTATGATCAATTAACTATTTTGTAGGGTTACTCAATGGATCAATTGTTTGGGAAAGGAAGAACTTACAGCCCTAGGGCTGACAACCATACGAAGTCATCAAGGTGGGAATTAATCCAAAATTGGTATGGCCTATCCATGAACACCTTCTGTAACAGCCCGTTTTCAGTAAAATCGGAACAGTGGTTTTGGGACCACAAATCTGACGTAGAAATATTTATTTTATTATAATTTTAATGTCTACTGCATGTTAGTATTACTGTATAAAAATTTCATTAAGAAATTTTACCGTTTGCATGCTTAATTTGATAAAAAATGACTAAATTGCATAAAGTGCAAAACTAGAGTTCTAGTAGCTAAAGGTATTAAATGGCTATAGAACCTTGAAGTATGAGTCCTTATGTGTTCATTAGACCATTAATGAAGATAGTGGATGTTCATGGCTTCTTATTAATGAAATTATGAATACTTTTTAAGGATAAAATGGTAATTTGGTAAATAATGATAAAAAAAATCAATGTATCATCTTTTTACTCTTTCTTCAATAGAAAATCAAAAGGAAAAGAAGCCATGGAAGCTTGAACATTTGGCCAACCCTATTTTGCTTGCATGTGAGTATTGTTTGTTCCATTTTTAATGATTTTTATGTTTCCGAGATCGTTGTAGCTTAATCTAGCTAGCCCGGAGACTAATTTGTAAAACTGTTAAAAGGTTAGGGTTTTTCCATGAATGAATGTGTATGAGTTTTTATGTTTTATGGAAGAAAATGGTTAGTTTTTGATAGATAAACAACTTTTATTAAGTGATATTTGATGAAATTGTCAAATAGGGATTAAATTGAAAAATAGAAAATATTCATGGTGAAATTGTGAAATAAATGAAATATAGGGTTTGGTAGGGGCCTATATGAAATTCAGCTATGGTGGGTTTTAGGAAAATTTCATAAATTTTCATTTTATGAGCTAGGGACTAAATTTAAATGAAATCAAAATTATAGGGTAAAAATGTAATTTTGCTAAAATATGAGTTTGGGTTAAATTTAATAAAATAAGTATTGAATTAAGCTGAATTTATTCGTTTAGATCAAGACAAACCTCATACGGCTTTAGATCGGGGCAAAGATAAAGTTTCAGAATAGTGACCTCCGTATATACGTTTAATTATCAATGTAAGTTCGTGTAACTACATTGTATATGTGTGCCTTTATTTGAAATATACATGAATTGTGGACTACAATATACATATCGGTTGCATATCCAATGATGTTATGTTGACTACCAACCCCGTTTGAACCTTAGAAATTCGTAGGATACAAATGAAATGTCATTAGGGTTTACATGATTCAGGTGCTGGTCTTGGATGTCCTACAATTGGCTAAGGTCTGGCATGTGTTGCGGATACTCCACAGCTCGT
Organism: Gossypium sturtianum; assembly: GCA_025698515.1. Taxonomy (NCBI): domain Eukaryota; kingdom Viridiplantae; phylum Streptophyta; class Magnoliopsida; order Malvales; family Malvaceae; genus Gossypium; species Gossypium sturtianum. Next base: position 45,700,011 of record CM046948.1, read on the forward strand.
GTGAGCAGCATCGTGTTGCTACGTTCCATCCCATAGCTCGTGTGAGCAGGCCCATTTTCATAGCTCGTGTGAGCATTCTGATTCACAGCTCGTGTGAGAATACAAGTACAGGAATTGATGGATTACAATTATATAAGTTAGCACACTATGTGTGAGCTATCCCGGGTATCCAACAATATTCTAAATGGTTTAACAGGCATGATTTGAAAGAGAATGGTAAGAGTTTAATATGAACTAAGACATGAACACATGTGAATTTCATTGAATTGGTAATACATGGTATAATGAAAGTTGAGATAGATGATATATGCATATGATACATGATTAAATCTTGTGATCTTCCATGATTAAATTGTTTATGTTATATGCTTATATGGCTAACATGTTTTGTAACAGCCCGTTTTTAGTGAAATCAGAACAGTGGTTTTGGGACCATAAATATGAAGTCGAAATATTTATTTTATTATTATTTTGAGGTCTACAGCATGATAGTAGAGTCACACCAAAATTTCGTTAAGAAATTTTACCGTTTGTATGCTTAATTTGATAAAAAAGACTAAATCGCGTAAAGTGCAAAAGTTGGGTTCTAATAGCTAAAGGTGTCTAATAGCTATAGAACTTTAAAGTAGAGGTCCTTATATGTTAATTAGCCCATTAATGAGTTAGTGGATGATAATGGCTTGGTATCTTGTGTAATTATTAAATGTTTTAAAGGTTAATTTTGGAAATTAACAAATAGAGGTTAATTAAAATAAAACAAAAAATTTCATCATCTTTTTTAATGATTTCTTCCACCAAAAATTGAAGGAAAGAAAGCCATAGCTAGGGCTAGACATTCGGCCAAGCTTGTGTGTGCAATTGGTAAGTGATTTTTGTCTCGTTTTTAATTATTTCTATGTTTTTAGAATCGTTGTAGCTTAATCTAGCTAGCCCAAGGACTAATTTGCAAAACTGTTAAAAGTCTAGGGTTTTACCATGAATGTATGTTAGTTGTTTTTGATGTTTAATGGATGAAAATGAATGCTTGATGATAGTTGAACAACTTTAATAAAGGAAATTTTGATGAATTTGTAAATTAGGGATTAAATTAAAAAATAGAAAAATATTCATGGTTAAATTGTGGAGTAAAGGAAATGTAGGGCTTGCTAAGGGTATTAGTGATATTCGGCTATAGTAGGATTGTATTAAATTGCATGAATTTGCATTTTTATGAGCTAGGGTCTAAATTGTAAAGAAGTTAAATTTTTAGGGGCAAAATAGTAATTTTGCCATAATATGAATTTTGGGTTAAATTGATAGAATAAGTATTAAAGTAGTTAAATGTGATTATATCTAGATCAAGAAAAGCTACGTTCGGAATTAGATCCGGGGAAAAATAAAATAGTGGATTGATCGCTCGATTTTCTCCATATTAATTCGAGGTAAGTTCGTATTTTTAATAAGCATTTAATTACATATGTTTAAATGCTAAATTTATATAATTGTGATGATACGATATAATGGAAATTCTCGAGGAGTATCGACAATGTATATATCTCGGTTGAACCTTAGGAATAGATAGGATACAAATGACATGTCATTAGGGGTTACCGTGTTTTGGGTGCTGGTCCGTACGTTCTACCGGCGGTTGAGTTTTCTGGCATGTGTTGTGGTTACTCCTCAGCTTGTGTGAGCAGCACTGTGTAGCTACGTCTTGACCGTCAGCTTGTGTGAGCAGACCCAGTGATAGCTCGAGAGTGAGCATTTATATGAGATATGATATAGAGATGGTTTCGACCATGTATTGGCACTTAGTGTGCGAGATACCCGAGTATCCGATAGTATTCCAAATGGTTCAACAGGTACATTGATGGTATAAAAAGAATAAGAGATTGATACGTATCATTACAAGTATGTATGTGAATCATATAAGCATTTAATCTATGAAATTGTGAATCTTATGTATAACCTTATGGATGAATATGTGTTAGGTTTGTATATTAAATTGAGTTGCATTATGCCATGTTTAATTACTTAAATTATGATTAAATGGTAAGTTGTACTTTTAGCCATACGAGCTTACTAAGCTTAATAGCTTACTTTGTTTACTTTTATGTGTTTTATAGTGATTTCGAAGCTTGTTTGGATTCGAAGTTGTCGGAGATCTTATCACACTATCCAACCGTTGTTTTGGTACTTTTAAACTTTGTGTATTTTTGTTATATGGCATGTATAGGTCATTTGGCTAATAGAAGCCTATATGTTTTTAGTCATCTAATATGACTTGATTTGGCATATGTTGGTATATGTATGTATATATGTGGTTATTCTCATTTTGTGTGTATTTGGATTGCCATGGAAATGCCTTGATTGTGGTTTGGAAATTTTGAGCATCTTGTGGTTGAGATTGAGAAATGGTATATTTGTTATGTGTTAGGCACAAAAATATATATGCATTTGACCTTTTAGGTTAATTTTGGAAGTGATATTGGTATGATTTTTAATGCTCAATTGTGAAGTTTATGAGCATAGTTTATTGTTGGTATTGGTATAGTATGATTTGGACTTGGTTGTGATTGGTTTGAATGCTTAATGATGTTAGGGTCATATGCTATTGGATGTGTTTAGGTTGATGCAAGTTTGGGTGAGAAATGTGGCTTAAAACATTGCCTATTTTTTTCCACACAGGCAAAGACACGGGTGTGTATCTCGGCCGTGTGTGACACACGACTAGGTGACACGGCCATGTGTCCCCTGATACTTATTTAGAAACCAAGTCAGTAGCTTCACAGGACCTAGCACTCGGGCTGTGGCACAAGTCAGTATACCCTCCAGTTTTCACACGGCCTGGCACACGGGCATGTGAGGCCATTTCGAAGGGTACACGGGCTTGTCACACGGGCGTGTGGTTGGCTGTGTGACCCAAGTCAGAGAGTTACACAGGGTCAGACATGGGCTAGGACACAGCCATGTGATCCCATATCGAATGTCCACACGGCCTATGACACGGGCGTGTCTCTTTCTCACACGGCCTGGCCACAGGGGCGTGTGTCCCCTATATTTTGAAAATTTTCAATGTTTTTCCAAAACTTCCTTAGGTATTCGAATTAGTCCCAAACCACTTCTAATGCTTGTTTTGAGCCCCGAAGGCTTGTGTTAGGGACTATGTGATTGTATTTGAATGGTTTTTAATTGGTATGAGAATTGTATTTGAATTGTATGATTGTTACAGAAATAAGTCTGGTAATGCTCCGTAACCCTATTCTGGCGTTGGATACGGGTTAAGGGTGTTACATTTATTGGTATCAGAGCTACATTTTGGTCGATTCTCGGACTAACGTAGCGTGTGTGAGTCTAGCTATACATTCAGGGGACACACGGCCTTGTCACACAACCATGGGGCTGACCGTGTTCTACCCGTGTGGTCCAATTCAAGGCTATTTTCCAAGCCATTTAGCCACCCTCACTTGCACACATTCATGCGTCATCACATAACATTTTCAAATCATTAATTATAACTCTTGAATTATCACATTTGAATCATGAAAATTAAATCTTCATCCCATATATGAGAGAGAGCTATTACTAGTACAATTACAATCGACTTGAGCCATCATCTATGGCTGTACACAACCAATCCACAAACTCTTTTAAGCCAACACATTTGGCTACTTTAACTATGATTTAATTAAACCAAAATAAGATCCCTATACATGCCATATTTCAAGAAGACTTGAATCTCATACCCAAGTGTCTGCTCAATAGTGTGAAAGCATCTCCGGTGGTTTCCGACCCGAGCTAGTTAAGTTAACCTATAAGAGATAGGAAAGTAAGAGGAGTAAGCAATATTGCTTAGTAAGTTCATATGCAAATAATAATCAACTATTGACATTCATTGATTTTACTCAACCACAAAGGCATTATAATGAGATTTACTCTTAAACTCATGGTTACCCACTATATCATTCATAAGGCTTACTCATTCCGTCTCTTACCACATTCTAACCATGTGACAATTATAGTACTCTCATTTATTAGTACATAATCCCTGCATCCACCATCACAACAATCCATGACACATATACATAAACAATTTCTCAATGATCCATTCGGGATAATACCAACTCCCGGTGGTTCCGCACACAGCCCACCATTTAATAATTTATAAGGTGGTATCGCACATAGCCCACCATTTAATAATTTATAAGGTGGTATCGCACATAGCCCACCATTTAATAATAAGCATGATGTTATCGCACACAGCCCATCGATAACAAATAATAAGGTGGTAACGCACACAGCCCACCATTGATTACACATTCACGGATATTTATCCACACACCTTTTTCCTGTTTCGAATGTTCATCCAGGAATATCCTCAAACTCTATCATTCTTAAATAGATTTCTAAAATAATCATTTGCATTCACGCAATGGATTAATAAATATAACATATGCAATCAGGATGCATCATTTACACATAACTCACCATGGGTTCATAATATATCGAATTCACCTCAATTGAGTTTTGGCACATACCTGTACCTCTCATGGTATAACCACATACTTTCTCATTTTCAACATACCTGTTGAATTATTCAAAATGCTAAAGAACACTCTTAAATATCATACATATAGTATCAAATCAACATCATACCCCCAATAGGGTCTTACATGAAATATCATATCGATGCCATGTCCCTGACATGGCCTTATACAAAATCTCACACCGAGGCAATAATCCAAATATGGTCTTACACGGGACCTTAATTATCATAGTATCATAATATTTGCATTCCCTCTATTCTTAGATTCAATTGATGACTTTCAATTCTTGACATCTCGTCAAAATGTATTTAATATATATTCGTAGAGTCAATATACATTTCATACAATATCAAAATATTAAATACTTCACTTACATTTGCATTATTAGCACAAGAACTTACCTCGATATCGAAAAGGGCAAAAAGGGACCTAATTGTCCATATTTTTCTTTTCTCCCGTTCTAGGTCCGAATCTCGTTTTCTTTGATCTAGAACAATAAAATTTACTCATTTACTCATTTTATGATCATATTACATCATAATATCTACTTAGGCAGAAATGACCATTTTGCCCTTGTACTATGGCAAAATTACGATTTTGCCCCTAGGCTCGTAAATCATTTTTCATCACAGCTTCTTATTAAACAAGCCTATTTGAACATTTATTTCTCTTACAACTACTCACAACTCAAACTATTTCATGCATTTATTACCAAATTACAACATTTACAACTTACTCCCATTTAGGTGTTTTCATTATAACACCTTTAACAAAAGTTGTTTCTCATCTCCCTAACATTCATTTTCTTCCATAAAAAACTCAGAAAACAACATAAACTCTCTCATGGCAAGTGCCTAGACTTTCAACCATTTAGCAATTTAGTCCCCTCATTAGCTAGCTTAAGCTTTGGGGGTTCCAAAAGTACAAAAATTATCAACTAAAACCATCAAAATCACTTACTTGTAAGGAAGAAAGCTTGGCTAAAATTTTGAGCTCTCAACCCCCATTTTTGCTGCTTATTTTTGGTGGAGAGAAGATGGAGAGGAAAGGTGATATTTTCCTTTCTTTATTTTATGATAAAAATAAATTTTTATCACCAAATTTCCACCTAACCATTGACAAAGTCCTTTCTTTGTCCCCCTATGGCCGGCCATAACTTCTCCATGGCCTATTTGCACTTTAAGGACCTCCAATTAATATTCTATGGCTATTTGGCACCTCTAGTAAATAAAATAGAACTTTCGCACTTTATGCGATTTAGTCCTTTTTCGCAATTATTCATTCAATCGGTAAAATTAAGGTACCAAAATTCTCATGCATCCTTATAAACATGTTACAAAACATAAAATAATATCAAAATAATTTTCCTCCACCTCGGATTAGTGGTATCGAAACCACTATCCCGACTAGCCCATAATTCGGGCTGTTACAATTCTCCCCCTTAGGGATTTTCGTCCCCGAAAATCTTACCAGAAGAAGTTGCTTTCAATCATACAAGAAACATTTCCACCAACCTTTCAAAATCTCAAGTCGATGTACCCTCAAACCTCTTTCTTTCCAAAGACCTTTAAGCCGTAGGATACCAGGTTGAAGCACAACCTTAAAACTTAAATTGCCCTTCCTCTAGGGCACATATACTTAGTAATCTGACAAATGTGAACTCTGCACAAGCTAAAATGATCATTCAGATCTTATTGAATAATTCACTACAATTCAAATGATATCCCTCTCATTGGGAAATCAGGTCAATCCAAATTCGAAATCTATAGTATTTTATCACACTTTCTCCCTAGGATCTTCACCGATTGTAATAGTCCTGACTTAAACACTCTGAAAATTTGGCTTTTACCGGTCGACTACTTCTGAACATAAACTCAATCATACCGTGATGTGTATTCAATTGTCAAAACATTTATGGATATACTCGTACCCTTTTCTTATTCTTAAATGGGTAGACATGTTACTACTAGGCCTCATACCAAAACTTCTGCATAAGTTCTGGATTCATCAACCTGCAAATTCTATCTCAAGGTAACAATAATAACGGAAATCTTATCCGATCTGAATTTTAACATCTGAAACAACTCATTCAGAACTTATTTAAAACACCATTCACTATCTCACTTCTAAACTCCTTTGTTTAAAAAAGAAAACTCGCTTTAGCCATTAACATCGCTAAAACAAGGATACTGTCAGCCAAGGTCAATCGAGTAACTAACTCGCATTGATTAAACGGGGGTTTTCCATCCAGATATCTGTACTATGTCCACTATCCGAGAAGTATTTCAATAACTATACATACTATTGTAATAGTTCAAGCCATTTTTCACTGTCTCACATTCAAATTTTTCTGCAGCATTAGATACTCTAGCTCATCAGGATTCAGAAAGCACATGACGTTTTTTTTCCACAGATCATATTATAACATCAATTTCACAACACAGACACAAAAGCGATCGTCTCTGGATCACAAATCTAACAATTCTTTTCAACATAACTCTAACCACCCAAAGATGTAAACTGCCTCTTTACACTCTAGTATTAAAACACCTTCCAGTTTATTCATTAGCACATCATTAAATATCATAAACTCTTTTTCTCGATTCAAACTGAACTCAATACTAGAACTTTCAGTTAATAGTACCTTCAATAGCTTTCAACTTTACCCTCCTGCAACAAACCATTTAAACTTTCGTAAGGGTGACAACCTTTCAATCTGAACAATTTCAGCTTGTAATTAACATTACCCGGTTAGAATGTTTCAATAAGCATATCTCTGTATTATGCTTCCTAGGATCTAATTTCCTCATTCAGGCTATCCATCTCCCTACTAATGAATACACAAGATTTATTCTCCCTGTTGAAGCATGCGTAGGCATACACATAACTCGGATCATATCTCAACAAATCAATCTACTCTATTTCGCTTACCCGAAAAATCCATCGCACAATTTGAAACTTGTGATTTCACTTCTTATACTTTTGTCGATATTAACATCTTATACGAAAATCAGAGATATCCATATACTAGAATTATCACCTTTCTATAATCAAACCAAAAGCATAATCATGGTAGATATAACTATCACAACAAGAAGAACACACTTTAAAGATAACCATGATCAACAGAAACATAAGGGTAGTCTCATATAAAAATTTTATTACCGACTTCATTCCCAAAATACCAAAATAGAATTACGAAGAGAAAAAGGAATGTTGATCACAAATCAACCAAATCGACAACTGTTTCGTCTGATTTTACAATTAGCTAACATTCTCACACGATCATAATTTCATAAAAAAATGAACAACCACTTAATCCCCAAAAATAAATATAGGTATCTATACAGAATACTCAAAGAGATCATTATAATCTATTCAACCATGATTGCCATAGTCAAATATTTTTACATCTCGAATATTGTTTCTTTGACCATTTCCGTCATCATAAACCCCTTTATTATTCCTTTCGCTAATGAACATCAATTCGGGAAGATTCTCAGTAAGTACACCTTAGGCTTCCTACTCAATTGAGTTAAATAGCCGAGACCAACCTTCTCTTTACTCGTAACATCGCATAATCAATATGATCTTTAAAACATTTAGATATTCTTCCAAAAACTATTCTCACCTCTTAACTACCTTTATCTCTATACACATTACTAATTGTTTCGCCATGGAACTCTTTTATTTCATTCTCAGGAACTTATTCAACTTGACTCTCGTAAAAATCTCATTATAAATCAACAGTGGTAAGGGGTTAGGTCGTAAAGCATCTAACTTGACTCTCACGACTACACACATATGATTTAACATTCATCATTAATGAAGTATCATCGTAATTGCACAACTCGCTCCAAGCGAGTTTTCAACCTTACTCATGTTACAATTGTTTCTATCACCCATAATTTCAAATGGTGATTTCACTTACTCAAACTCCATATTAATATTTATTCAAGTACTCAACATTTAACTCCAATTTCTCTTACCATCACTTATCAAATTAAAGAACGTCTTACGGGTTTTAGTACGTCGTTTACTTGATTACCATAGTCCAACTATGGTCTTATTCGTATCACAATATCATAGCCCAGTTATAATCTTACATGTCTTCACGATGCCATAGCCTCGCTATGGTCTTACACGAAATCCCATATCGATACCAATGCCATATTGCCCGATATGGTCTTACATGGAAACACATGTCGATGTTGATACCATATCCTAGATATGGTCTTACACGATTTCATACCGAAGCCAGGTCCCAGATGTGGTTTACACAGAATCGCTATTCGATGCCGACACCATATCCCATATATGGTCTTACACGGGGTCATATATCGATGCCAATGCCATGTCCCAACCATGGTCTTATATGGGATCACATATACGGCCATGGTCCAACCATGGTCTTATTCATCAATTTATCATTGAACGACCGTACTCATCTCCTGCGTTCTACTTAATTTAACTACCCAGTTTAACTCCCGCACTATAATATTTGTGGCTTTATAACAGAGTCATAAAACAAAACATTATACATCCTGTACTATAACAGTCGCACATGAGATTCAACTATGTGGACATATTGATCATACATCATTCAAAAAGTTGCACATACACACATATTCCGTTCACTAAATAAATTTACTCACCATATTCACTTATCCAAATAGGTTGAGTATATAACACCGTATGCATATCGAACCTACATGGATAAGCTTATCACCTTATAACTTTCATTTCATTCCTCAACTTACGATTATCTCTTTTCGTACCCTATTACACGTATGTCATAAACTTCTATTCGTATCTTTCTAAATTTCATCAATGCATAAGCACATTTCAATTACCTCATTATCACTTACAACATTATCGAAAATAGCTCGATTGGGAATCATCTCTGTCTTAACAAAACAATTTTGTTAGAGCCGAGAGATACCACACTATCATGAGGACCAACATGGCATGTATAGCTAAACTCTCATACGCTATGTTAATCCGAGAATCGACTAAACCATAGCTCTGATACCACTAAATGTAACACCCCTTACCCGTATTCAACTCTAGAATCGGGTACGAGGCATTACCGGACTTGACTTGCTTGAGCATTCGACTTTGGGCTATAAAATTTGTTCCAATTTAAAACTTTTTCATCTACAATCGTAACGTCCCTATTATGGGTCTACGAGACCCTTTACATAAACCCGAGATGCTTTGGGACCAAACCGAAACTTTTAAACACTTAGAAAATTTTGGCATAAAAACTAGGCCACACGCCCGTGTGTAGAGTGGGGCATGCCCGTGTGACATATGACACACCCGTGCTCCATACCCGTGTAGAATTATTTTCTTTTCAAACCAACAGGGGTTTTCACACGGCCGAACACACGCCCGTGTTCTTGACCCGTGTGCTCCACACGGCCTAGACACGCCCGTGTCCTTGACCGTGTGTAAAAACCTGGGTATTCTATTTGTGACGTCAGCAACCTCATATGGGGCACACGACCTAGACACACGCCTGTGTGGCTAGCCCGTGGTCGACACTGACTTGCAATACTAACATTCAGGGGACACACGGCCTGGTCACACACCCATGGGGTCGGCCAGTGTGTCTCACACGCCTAGACACACGCCCGGGTGTCTACCCGTGTGTGTGGACGATTCAAGGCTATTTTCCAAGCCATTTAGCCACCCTCACTTGCACACATTCACGCGTCTTCACATAACATTTTCAAATCATTAATTATAACTCTTGAATTATAACATTTGAATCATGAAAATTAAATCTTCATCCCATATACGAGAGAGAGTTATTACTAGTACAATTGCAATCGACTTGAGCCATCATCTATGGCTGTACACAACCAATCCACAAACTCTTTTAAGCCAACACATTTGGCTACTTTAACTATGACTTAATTAAACCAAAATAAGATCCCTATGCATGCCATATTTCAAGAATACTTGAATCTCATACCCAAGTTTCTGTTCGATAGTGTGAAAGCATTCTGCTCGATAGTGTGAAAGCATCTCCGGCGGTTTCCAACCTGAGCTAGTTAAGTTAACCTATAAGAGGTAGGAAAGTAAGAGGAGTAAGCAATATTGCTTAGTAAGTTCATATGCAAATAATAATCAACTATTGACATTCATTGATTTTACTCAACCACAAAGGCATTATAATGAGATTAATTCTTAAACTCATGGTTACCCACTATATCATTCATAAGGCTTACTCATTCCGTCTCTTACCACATTCTAACCATGTGACAATTATAGTACTCTCATTTATTAGTACATAATCCCTGCATCCATCATCACAACAATCCTGACACATATACTTAAACAATTTCTCAATGATCCATTCGGGATAATACCAACTCTCGGTGGTTCCGCACACAGCCCACCATTTAATAATTTATAAGGTGGTATCGTACATAGCCCACTATTTAATAATTTATAAGGTGGTATCGTACATAGCCCACCATTTAATAATAAGCATGATGGTATCGCACACAGCCCATCAGAAACAAATAATAAGGTGGTAACGCACACAGCCCACCATTGATTACACATTCACGGATATTTATCCACACACCTTTTTCCTGTTTCGAATGTTCATCCAGGAATAACGTCAAACTCTATCATTCTTAAATAGATTTCTAAAATAATCATTTGCATTCACGCAATGTATTAATAAATATAACATATGCAATCAGGATGCATCATTTACACATAACGCACCATAGGTTCATCATATACCGAATTCACCTCAATTGAGTTCTGGCACATACATGTACCTCTCATGGTATAACCACGTACTTTCTCATTTTCAACATACCTGTTGAATTATTCAAAATGCTAAAGAACGCTCTTAAATCTCATACATATAGTATCAAATCAACATCATACCCCTAATAGGGTCTTACATGAAATATCATATCGATGCCATGTCCCAGACATGATCTTATATGAAATCTCACACCGAGGCCATAATCCAATTATGGTCTTACACGGGACCTTAATTATCATAGTATCATAATATTTGCATTACCTCTATTCTTAAATTCAATTGATGACTTTCAATTCTTGACATCTCGTCAAAACGTATTTAATCTATATTCGTAGAGTCAATATACATTTCATACAATATCGAAATATTAAATACTTCACCTGCAGTTGCATTATTAGCACAAGAACTTACCTCGATATCGAAAAGGGCAAAAAGGGACCTAATTGTCCATATTTTTCTTTTCTCCCGTTCTATGTCCGGATCTCGTTTTCTTTGATCTAGAACAATAAAATTTACTCATTTAATCATTTTATGATCATATTACATCATAATCTCTACTTAGGCAAAAATGACCATTTTGCCCTTGTACTATGGCAAAATTACGATTTTATCCCTAGGCTCGTAAATCATTTTTCATCACATTTTCTCATTAAACAAGCCTAGCTGAAAATTTACTTCTCTTACAACTACTCAACAAATCAAACTATTTCATGCATTTATTACCAAATTACAACATTTACAACTTACTCCCATTTAGGTGTTTTCATGATAACACCTTTAACAAAAGTTATTTCTAATCTCCCTAACATTCATTTTCTTCCATAAAATCTCAGCAAACAACATAAACTTTCTCATGGCAAGTCCCTAGACTTTCAACCATTTAGCAATTTAGTCCCCTCATTAGCTAGCTTAAGCTTTGGGGGTTCCAAAAGTACAAAAATTATCAACTAAAACCATCAAAATCACTTACTTGTAAGGAAGAAAGCTTGGCTGAAATTTTGAGCTCTCAACCCCCATTTTTGCTGCTCAATTTTGGTGGAGAGAAGATGGAGAGGAAAGGTGATATTTTTCTTTCTTTATTTTATGATGAAAATAAATTTTTATCACCAAATTTCCACCTAACCATTGACAAAGTCCTTTCTTTGTCCCCCTATGGCCGGCCATCACTCCTCCCATGGCCTATTTTCACTTTAAGGACCTCCAATTAATATTCTATGGCTATTTGGCACCTCTAGCAAATAAAATAGAACTTTCGCACTTCATGTAATTTAGTCCTTTTTCGTAATTATGCGTTCAATCGATAAAATTAAGGTACCAAAATTCTCATGCATCCTTATAAACATGTTACAACACATAAAATAATATCAAAATAATTTTCCTTCACCTCATATTAGTGGTCTCGAAACCACTGTCTTGACTAGCCCCTAATTCGGGCTGTTACACAACCTCTATTCACGGAGTAGGGCCATCTGAATCGAGCCCCGTATCTGAGGGTTGTGGAGGAGAGCCCAAGGAAGCCTTCTTCCAAATGATGAACGAGTGGTTCACTGAGTTTGTCTGAATGAATCCCGCTACTTAGCAACCTCTACCCTCACCTATTCCCCAACCGGTTCCCGTAGCTCTTCAAGGTTTGGAACATTTGCGTATGAGTAAACTACCTATTGATAAAATTTAAAAGTACAGGGCTATAGAGTTTAGAGCTGCAGTTGATGATGATCCTAACAGAGCTGAATTTTGTCTTGAGAATACAATTTGAGTTTTTGATGAACTGTCTTATACGCCAGCGGAATGTGTTAAATGTGTTGTATCACTTCTGAGAGATACTGCATACCAATGGTGGAACACTTTAATATCTGTGGTGCTGAGAGAACGGATCACGTGGGAATTCTTTCAAACTGAGTTCAGAAAGAAATATATAAGTCAGCGGTTTCTTGATCAAAAGCGCAAAGAATTTCTAGAATTGAAATAGGGTCGTATGACCGTAACCGAGTACGAAAGAGAATTCGTAAGACTAAGTAAGTATGCTTGAGAATGTGTTTCCACTGAAGAAATCATGTGTAAGCGGTTCGAAAACAGGTTGAATGAGGATATCAAGATTTTAGTCAAAATTTTGGAATTGAAAGAATTTTTTGTTTTGGTTGATAGAGCTTGCAAAGCCGAGAAGCTTAGCAAAGAAAAGAGAAGAGCCAATTTTGAGACTAGAGATTCGAGAAAGAGGTCAATGAGTAAACCATATCATTCCTCTTCAAATAAATCAAGGGGTTATTATAACCGTTCGACTGCTTCAGTGGGGTGTTTTAACAGAGATCGTGGGTAGCAACACACGAGTCCAAAAGCTCAAGCCACTTCAGTATCGAGCATTGGTAGTGTCAAAGCCAAAAAAACCTGAATGTCAACAATGTGGAAGACGACATTTTGGAGATTTTTGGATGATTAATAAAGCCTATTTCAGATGTGGCTCGCAAGATCATTTTATTCGTGATTGTCCTGAGTTACCCGAGAAAGACAAATTTCTAAATACAAGGCCGAGTAATTCAACTGCCAGAGGGAGACCACCTCGAAATACTAGAAATGTGACTAGTAGCAAAGGTGCAACAAAGGATTCTGCTATGACATCAGAGGCTCGAGTGCCATCCAGAGCCTACGCTATTCGCGCTCGGGAAGATGCATCCGCACTAGATGCTATCAACGGTACATTTTCTCTTTATGGCACTGATGTAATTGCTTTGATTGATCCTGGATCGACTCATTCATATGTCTGTATGAATTTAGTGTCAAGTAAGAATTTACATGTTGAGTCATTGGAATGTGATTAAAGTATCGAACCCCTTAGGCCAGTATGTCCTAGTTGATTGTAACACCCCAAACCTGGCCTAGAAGTTAGGCCCGAGTTCGGAATGTCACATTAAAGGCTCACTCCAAAATGATTTTATAATTTATGTAACACCCCAAACCCGGTCAATACGCCACGACCGAATCTGGTATGTCACTAAGGAAAATATTTTTGAAAGAATCGAATTAACAATTAAATTTTGTGAAAAACTCTTTGAAATTCTTTATTTGTCGAAAATAAGTTAAAACTGAGATTTACTTTGAATTAAATAAAACTTTAATACTTAGTTGATAAATCATAGGATAGAAAACATTTATATCTTTTTAAGAAAATGTAACATCCTGAAATTGGGGCTATTTGTGATTGAATTATTTTTTCTTGTGTTTAAATCTCTGTGATATTATTTGTGGTGTTATAAGACTTAATTAGGGGTCTTGAGTAAGCTCGGTTTAGTAGGATAATTCTTAGTATGGTTTATTTAATGAAGTGGATTATGTGAGGTTAGCACTTAAGTTAATTTAAGTTTTAATTAAAGCACATAAGGAATTAATGGCAAAGTGGTTATGGTGTTTGAACTTATAGCTTGAGGTTAGAGGTTCGAGTAGTATGTTTAGCATTTTTAAAAGTTTATTTTGTATGTTAGCATTAATGACCGGTCAACCTATGATTATGATAGGTTGGACTTTCATTTTGGTAAGTTGAATTTATTTTAAAGGAAAGCATGGAATAAGGGATAAGATTCCTAAGGTTATGGAAGGATATCTTGAAGTTATGGTACATTGAGGGGACAAAAGGCTTGGTTTGTGGAAAATATTTTGGAAACTAACTCATGGCCAATTGACCATGAACTTGGACGGCAATGTGGCCAAGGGGAGGATTTGGCCGAATATGCTAGTAATTGGTAAGGTTTAGCAGTGATTTGGTCATTCCTAGCATTTGGTGAAAAAGGTTGCAATTCTCTCTCAATCTCTTTTCTTTTCTTTTGGCCGAATTTTACCTTGTGATAAGCCTAAACTCTTTTGACCATTTGGTCATTTCTTTTGCTCATCTTCTATTTTCTCCATTTCATTCTCTCAAAACCGAAACATTCATCAACATCTTGTTCTCCTATTTGTTTTGCTTAAACACCAAAAATATTCTATACTCTCTTCTTTGCCGAAACTCTATTCCCTTTTCCTATTATTTTCTTTTTGTTCTTTAGCCGAATATACCTCTTTGTTGTGCCGAAAATTTTCTTCTCCTATCTTGAATCACTTTGGCCGAATATTAAAGGTAGCATAGTTTTCCTCGGGACTTTTCTATCAATTGATTTTGGTAAGGTGGTAAGGGTTTATTTCAAAGGATTATTCTTTTAAGTTTTCGTTTAAGTAGAAGGCTAATAACCTATAATGATGATGGTTGGTTGTAGGGAAGTGAGACCGGTTCACATTTAGGAGTGTGTTGGCTAGTGTTCGAAGGCTTTTGGGTAAGGTTTCGGGTTCACAAGTAACCCTTCTCAATTATTTTGGTTTGGCCGAATAGGCCATGGCACTAATCTAGTTTTTGGCCGAATATAGGGGCAAGGAAAACTTGTGTGGCCGATTTGTCTATTCGGGATTTAGGACTCTCGTTAGTATCAGGTGTGTGCATACACATCTTATAATCTTTTAAATATGCTAAGTGTTATATTATGCCTAATCGGTTTGTGTAGACATGGATGTTATACCATCATTGTATTAACAAGGACACGGGTAAGTCTTTATTACTTGAGATTATTATTTGATGCTTTTAGGAAGCATGTCACATTTGGTATGTGCAATATTTGGTTTATGGTAATGATAAATCTATGAACGTTGTTAAATAAACCTATTATCATGATTTCAAAGAAAAGTATATAATTGTTGATATGGGTTGATGAGTGGAGGGGCAGTGATATTTGTGTCGAGCGGACACCGGTGTTTTGGTAACACATTGTGACTACGGTCACCGAGAGGTTTGGTACCTCTAGAGGTTTGGCACCTCATAGCGACTTGTCCACGTGGTTGATACCACCGTGGGTTGGCCCCACTTTGAGATATGGGATCGTCGCGGTGATTTGGTATCACACGATGGGTTGGCCCCATCATTTGATTGTGACTTCGGGTCACCGGTGGTTTGGTACCACAATATTGATGGATTTCGTGACTATACGTCACCGGTGGTTTAGCACCACCGGTGGTTTGGTACCACGGGGTAGAGAAAGGCGTCACGGATGGCTAGGTTGGGTGCATATTAAACTTGTGCATATTAAATTAATTATGATTTGTGTATGATGTTACATTAAACCGGGAAAAAGGGTTACGCATTGGGTCTTGATGACTCACCTTTTCCTTTAACATTTTCGGTGACTCGTAGTTGCGGATAAGGAGCCGGATGAACTCGAGGCGGCCCCGCAATGAAAATATGGACTAGGTGGATTTGGAACTATTTTTATTTTAATATGGGTTTGATTTATTTTGTTTAAGATGTAATAAGGCCTCCTAAAATTTGCACTTGGATTATTTTATGTTTTGATAAATTGCTTAACTATTTTATGATATTAAAATGGGTACACATGTTTTTCTCAAATTAATTCGTAAAAATGTTTTATTGTGCCATCGGGTACACTTGAAAGCAGTAACAACCTAACTTAGTATATTTTTAAATGACATTAAGTAATGCTTTCTTCATAACACCTCAACTGTTTTAAATCAAAACAATATCTTTTATCAAAATTTAAAACGACTTAAAAGGATTTTCAAAAGTTTTTCCTCCGTAGCATACCAAATTCAGTGTCGTAATGTTTGGGTCGGGTTTGGGGTGTTACAAATTGGTATCGAGCCGGTTCAAAGCTCGATCAGAGGGCCCAAGGCCCAAAAATGTTTTGGTAGGTCTATTTGAAATATTTTGGTTTTGAATAAGCATGGCACCGAGTCTCCACTTTGACCGATCGCGCCTGGTAAGTACCTCTAACTTTTTGTATGGATTATTATTATAGAAGGGTAAGAAGGAGCGTAGTTAGTGTGATAGGTGTTGAACCTTAGGACTAGTCCACCCCAACAAAACTCATAAGACTTTAATGGCCTAATTAAAACCAACCCGTGACCAAGTCGTAGAGTTAGGGTGTGGTAACCTTAGTGCGCATGTTTAGGATTGGATCCGGAAGAGCTTGGTATTTAAGCGGTCCTCGTGACTCACCTCTTCTTCGCGGGATTCCTACCTGGTGCGTAAGCGGTTCACCCTAACCAAGAGGACTCGGTCATAGGCTAAACACGTTAAATAAAACCCAAAAGGATTAACCTGTTTTGTGAAAGCTCTAAGTTTTAAAAATCGTTATGATACTCATTTCAATAGCAACAAAAATTTACTTTGGAAAATTTTCAAAATATTCTTCAACTTACCAAAATTCTTGAAATTTTCCTAGTGGCAAAATTACGAAAAATACCCCAGGATAGAAAGCGGACAGTAATGCCCGAAGAGTGCATAGGTATGAAAGGTATAGGGAATGGATGTACTTTTCTATGTAAATTAGACAGAAGACTTAAAACTTTGATTGATCGAAAGAATCTCTATTAAATTCTTTTCATAAAATTTCTTCGCGGATAACCAAGTGAAACATGTACTAATTCATAAAAATTTCCTAATCAGTTAAAGCGCGATAGTTAGAATGAGCTTTAGAGGACGTGGCCAGTCGTGGGCCGCGGAAGGGTAGGATGACCGTGTCGAACACATCCAAATCGGGTCGGGGATCGAGAATGAGGTACCACCGCCACCACCACCCCAACCTTTGGAGGCGAGGAGCAGGATCGAGACGGGTGATGACACGGTGTCACAAGCGATGCTACGGGTTCTAGAGAGTAGCTAGAATGGGTGGAGGTGGAGGAGCTCGGAAGTCGGTACTGAGAGACTTGAGCTAACGGAGCTGAATTTTTCCGAGGTGTGTCAGGTGTAACGCCTAATACTGGTGAGTATTGGCTAGAATCGATCGAAAGAATCATGGATGAGATAGATCGGCGAATGAGGAGAAACCGAAAGGAGCGGTGTCGCTTCTCAAGGATGAGTCATATCGATGGTGGCTCACGGTTCGAGATGGTGCTACGGCAGATGATCGACTTGGGAATGCTTCAAAGCCGCTTATCGGAAGAAGTATGTGGGCACAAGCTACATTGATGCCTGAGAGGAAAGCTTTTCGGGGTTGGTACAAGGAAATAAGTGCGTGGTCGGAGTATGAAGCGAGAATTCTTGAGGTTGAGCCGCTATGCTCAGGGTATAGTGTCAGCGGAGCATGATCGTTGTGTCCGCTTTGAAGACGGACTTAGGGATGAGTTAAGGTTCTTTGATTGCTCCGCAGCGAGAGCGTGAGTTTCTTTGTCTTGGTGGAAAAAGCTAAGGTAGTCGAAGGGGTCAAGGAGTGCGTGAGACAGAACTATGATAGGAACAAGCGAGAAAAGAGGATTTGGGTCGTCCGGATCGGGTGGTAATGTTCGAGAAAGGGTGAGGCGAGTGGAAATTTGAATCAGCGGGAAGGCCCATGGTCGCTAACGGAGAGACCGCTCACATGTGAATCGTGTGGCAAATTGCATTGGGAGGTTGTTGGACCGGTGAGAAGGGTTGCTTTGAATGTGGGTCTTTGGACCACCGTGTGAGGGGATTGTCCTCGGAAGTTAGCCACGAATCGGTCGGAGAGGTCGAGCCGTGCTCGGGCTAGGAATGTAGGACCACCACGAGAGGGTCGTGGTAATGGTAGAGGAGGAAATGGATCTAATCGAGGTCGCGGAATTTGAGGCGGAGCAGTGCGAGGCTGCACGAAGCAAAGCGGCTGGTCTAGTCTATGCGGTGAAGCGTCGAGAGGAAGGTGGCGCTTGCCGGACGTTATAACCGCACGTTCTTAATCTTTGGTGTTCCATATCTTTGCTTTGATTGATGGGGTTCGACGCATTCATACGTTGCTAGTAGTGTGGTAGAGACTATGAACTCGGACTTTGAGATCGCTTCTAGGGAGATGACCGTAATTAGTCCTTTAGGTCACTATGTAGTTGTTAATAAGCTATATAGAGATGTACCTCTAGAACTCCAAGGGGTCGTGTTTGTGGGTGATTTGATGGAACCGCCGTTTGGGGAGTTCGATTTGATCCTTGGTATGAATTTGGTTGGTTAAGTATCAGGCAAGGTTGGATCTTGTTGCTAAGCGCATGGTTCTTAAGATGGTGAGGGTGATGAAGTGGTCATGATAGGTAATAGAAGAGATTACCTATCTAATGTAGTGTCTGCGTTGAAGGTGAAAAGATGGTCGGGAAAGGTTGCGAGGCATTTTTGGTTCGAATTTGTGCTTTGGAAGCTAAGGAGTCGGTGGTTGAGAAGGTCCAAGCAAGAAGGGAATTACTGATGTGTTCCCGGAAGAACTTCCGGGTGCGCCTCCCGGATCGGGAAGTTGAATTTGGTATAGACTTGCTACGGAATGGCTTTGTGTCAATAGCACCTTACCGAATGGCACCAAAGGAATTGGTTGAGTGAAGGCTCAAATTCAGAGCTTTTGGACCAAGGATTTATCCGACCAAGTATATCTCCGTGGGGAGCACTGTGTTGTTTGTTAGGAAGAAGGATGGTTCAATGCGGATGTGTATCGACTCATCGCCAATTGAACAAGTTAACAATCAAGAATAGGTATCCGTTGCCTCGGATTGATGACTTGTTTGACCAACTGAAGGGTGCATCGGTATTTTTGAAGATAGATCTTAGGTCGGGATATCATCAACTCAAGGTGAAAGAGGTTGATGTGCACAAGACGGCATTAGAACAAGGTATGGGCATTACGAGTTTTTGGTGATGCCTTTTGGGTTGACTAATGCACCAGCGGCATTCATGGACTTAATGAATAGAGTGTTTCAAATGATACTTGGATCAATTTGTCGTGGTGTTTATAGACGACATATTGGTTTACTCAAAGACGGAGAAGCGACATGACATGCATTTGTGTATAGTTCTACAAGTACTTGAGAGAGAAGCGATTATATGCCAAATTCGGTAAGTGTGAATTTTGGCTTAGAGAGGTGGCTTTCTTAGGTCATGTGGTGTCAACGAAGGGATTAGAATAGATCCTCGCAAGGTGGAAGCGGTGTTGGATTGGAAACCCCTAGGTCGATGGCGAGAAATTGAAGCTTTTGAGTCCAGCGGGGTATTATCGGAGGTTTGTGGAAGGATTCTCTTTAATCGTGGCGCCGTTGACTAAGTTGTTAAGAAAGGGAGTTCCATTTGTATGGTCGGAGAAGCAACAAGAAAGTTTTGACAAGCTAAGGAAGATTTTGTGGAAGCTCGGTTTTTGGTACAGCCTGAGGCAGGAAAGTTGTTTACGGTTTACTGTGACGCGTCCCATACTGGTTTGGGATGCATATTGATGCAAGAAGGGAAGGTAGTGGCCTATGTGTCCCATCATCTAAGACCGCATGAGGTTAACTATCCAACGCACGACTTGGAGTTAGCGGCAGTAGTTTTCGCTTTGAAAATATGGCGGCATTACTTGTATGGGGAAAAGTCAATAGTCTACACGGATCATAAAAGTTTGAGGTATCTTTTGACTCAGAAGGATTTGAATTTGAGACAGCGTCGGTGGATTGAACTGTTAAAAGACTACGACTATTCGATTGAGTACCATCCGGGTAAGGCGAACATGGTGGCTGATGCCTTGAGCCGAAAAGTTGTGACAGACTTAAGAGCGATGTTTGCTCATCTCGATCTATACGACGACGGAAGTCTTTTGTGAAGCGCAAGTTAAACCGACTTGGATCGAGGAGATTAAGGAAAAGTTGGTGGATGACAGGTTTGAATGCAAGGAGGTTGCAAGTTCAAGACAGATGGTTTGGAAGGGTACAGTTTTGTGCGGCGAGGAGTGTTATGTTTTCAAGGGCGAGCTTGTATGCCGAAAGATGTGGAGTTGAGGCAAAGAATTCTCCAAGATGCACATAATGGCCCATACGCTATGAATCGGGAGGTAGCAAGATGTATGGAGATTTGCGAGAGCAGATTTTGGTGGCACAGGTTGAAGCGTGAGGTAATCAATTCGTGGGTAAGTGTCGACGTGTCGCAAGTTAAAGCCGAACATCGGTTGCCATCGGGGTTACTCAACGGTGAAGATTCCTCGGTGGAAATGGGAGAGGATCACTATGGATTTTTTCGTGGATTACCCTCACGCCAAGTAAGAAGAACTCGGTTTGGGTAATTGTGGATCGACTAACTAAGTCGGTGCATTTCATACCGAGTAAGGGTAGATTATTCGCCTGAAGCTAGCAAAGCTATATGTAGCCGAGATAGTAAGATTGCATGGTGTGCCAAGATCGATTATCTCGGATAGGGATCCGAGGTTTACATCAAGGTTTTGGAGAGTTTTGCATCGGGCCTTGGGAACGAGATTAGACTTCAAAGATGACTTTTCACCGCATAAACCGACGGACAATCGGAAAGAGTGATCTGATTTTAGAAGATATCTTTGAGAGGTTGCGTTTTGGATTTCGGTGGTAGTTGGGAAGAGTATCTACCATTGGCGGAATTCGCTTATAACAATAGTTATCAAGCGAGTATCAAAATGGCACCATATGAAGCACTCTATGGACGAAAATTCCGTACTCCTACGTGTTGGACGGAGTTAGGTGAACGTCAGGTTTTGGGTCCAGAATTGGTGACTGAAACGGAGGACAAAGTTAAGGTAATTCGGGCTCGTCTCAAGGAAGCATCAGATAGGCAAAAGTCATATGCCGATCTCAAGCGCAAGGAAATGGAATACGAGGTAGGAGATAAAGTCTTTCTGAAGGTGTCGCCTTGGAAAAAGGTGTTGCGTTTTGGGCAAAAAGGGAAGTTAAGCCCAAGGTTCATCGGCCCGTATACTATGTTGAAGCGAGTAGGACCGGTAGCTTACCAGCTCGAGTTGCCGGTAGAGTTAAGGCAAATTCACGACGTCTTCCATGTGTCAATGCTTAGGCGATATCGGTCCGATCCATCGAACGTTGTGCCTGTGGAAGAGATTGAGGTTAACTCAGATCTATCTTTCGAGGAGGAGCCAGTTCAGATCTTAGAACGTGATGTCAAGGTTTTGCGTAAGAAAGCAGTACCCTTAGTGAAAGTGCTATGGCGAAACCATGGTACGGAGGAAGAGACGTGGGAACCCGAGGATGTGATGAGGCAGCAATATCCCCATCTTTTATGATCAGGTAATTTTGAGGACGAAATTATTTTAAGGGGGTAGAACTGTAACATCCTGAAATTGGGGCTATTTGTGATTGAATTATTTTTTCTTGTGTTTAAATCTCTGTGATATTATTTGTGGTGTTATAAGACTTAATTAGGGGTCTTGAGTAAGCTCGGTTTAGTAGGATAATTCTTAGTATGGTTTATTTAATGAAGTGGATTATGTGAGGTTAGCACTTAAGTTAATTTAAGTGTTAATTAAAGCACATAAGGAATTAATGGCAAAGTGGTTATGGTGTTTGAACTTATAGCTTGAGGTTAGAGGTTGAGTAGTATGTTTAGCATTTTTAAAAGTTTATTTTGTATGTTAGCATTAATGACCAGGTCAACCTATGATTATGATAGGTTGGACTTTCATTTTGGTAAGTTGAATTTATTTTAAAGGAAAGCATGGAATAAGGGATAAGATTCCTGAGGTTATGGAAGGATATCTTGAAGTTATGGTAAATTGAGGGGACAAAAGGCTTGGTTTGTGGAAAATATTTTGAAACTAACTCATGGCCAATTGACCATGAACTTGGGCGGCAATGTGGCCAAGGGAGGATTTGGCCGAATATGCTAGTAATTGGTAAGGTTTAGGAGTGTTTTGGTCATTCCTAGCATTTGGTGAAAAAGGTTGCAATTCTCTCTCAATCTCTTTTCTTTTCTTTTGGCCGAATTTTACCTTGTGATAAGCCTAAACTCTTTTGACCATTTGGTCATTTCTTTTGCTCATCTTCTATTTTCTCCATTTCATTCTCTCAAAACCGAAACATTCATCAACATCTTGTTCTCCTATTTGTTTTGCTTAAACACCAAAAATCTTCTATACTCTCTTCTTTGCGAAACTCTATTCCCTTTTCCTATTATTTTCTTTTTGCTCTTTAGTTGAATATACCTCTTTGTTGTGCCGAAAATTTTCATCTCCTATCTTGAATCACTTTGGTTTGAATATTAAAGGTAGCATAGTTTTCCTCGGGACTTTTCTATCAATTGATTTTGGTAAGGTGGTAAGGGTTTATTTCAAAGGATTATTCTTTTAAGTTTTCGTTTAAGCCAGAAGGCTAATAACCTTAATGATGATGGTTGGTTGTAGGGAAGTGAGACCGGTTCACATTTAGGAGTGTGTTGGCTAGTGTTCGAAGGCTTTTGGGTAAGGTTTTGGGTTCACAAGGAACCCTTCTCAATTATTTTGGTTTGGCCGAATAGGCCATGGCACTAATCTAGTTTTTGGCCGAATATAGGGGCAAGGAAAACTTGTGTGGCGATTTGTCTATTCGGGATTTAGGACTCTCGTTAGTATCGGTGTGTGCATACACATCTTATAATCTTTTAAATATGCTAAGTGTTATATTATGCCTAATCGGTTTGTGTAGACATAGATGTTATACCATCATGGTATTAACAAGGACACGGGTAAGTCTTTATTACTTGAGATTATTATTTGATGCTTTTGGGAAGCATGTCACATTTGGTATGTGCAATATTTGGTTTATGGTAATGATAAATCTATGAACGTTGTTAAATAAACCTATTATCATGATTTGATAAAAGTATATAATTGTTGATATGGGTTGATGAGTGGAGGGGCGGTGATATTTGTGTCGACGGACACCGGTGTTTTAGTAACACATTGTGACTACGGTCACCAGAGGTTTGGTACCTCAGAGGTTTGGCACCTCATAGCGACTTGTCCACGTGGTTGATACCACCGTAGGTTGGCCCCACTTTGAGATATGGGATCGAAATGCGCGGTGATTTGGTATCACACGATGGGTTGGCCCCATCATTTGATTGTGACCGGGTCAAAGTGGTTTGGTACCACAATATTGATGGATTTCGTGACTATACGTCACCAGTGGTTTGGCACCACCAGTGGTTTGGTACCACACGGGGTAGAGAAAGGCGTACGGATGGCTAGGTTGGGTGCATATTAAACTTGTGCATATTAAATTAATTATGATTTGTGTATGATGTTACATTAAACCGGGAAAAAGGGTTACACATTGGGTCTTGATGACTCACCTTTTTCCTTTAACATTTTCGGGTGACTCGTAGTTGCGGATAAGGAGCCGGATGAACTCGAGGCGGCCATGCAATGAAAATATGGACTAGGTGGATTTGGAACTATTTTTATTTTAATATGGGTTTGATTTATTTTGTTTAAGATGTAATAAGGCCTCCTAAAATTTGCACTTGGATTATTTTATGTTTTGATAAATTGCTTAACTATTTTATGATATTAAAATGGGTACACATGTTTTTCTCAAATTAATTCGTAAAAATGTTTTATTGTGCCATTGGGTACACTTGAAACTGTAACAACCTAACTTAGTATATTTTTAAATGACATTAAGTAATGCTTTCTTCATAACACCTCAACTGTTTTAAATCAAAACAATATCTTTTATCAAAATTTAAAACGACTTAAAAAGGGATTTTCAAAAGTTTTTCCTCCGTAGCATACCAAATTCGGTCGTAATGTTTGGGCCGGGTTTGGGGTGTTATAGAAAATTTGAAATATCACTTTGAAAATCCGTTTGCAATTGAGTATAGAAACTTGAATTTTGGAAATCACTTAATTTGTTGAAAACACTTAAATTGTAATTTTTCTATCGAACTATTCATATTACCCGATGGTAAGATTTTTAAAACCATTGCGAGTTTTTAGTTTAGAAAACTTTGAGCTCAATTTTTAGATTAACCAAGTAATTTATAAGCCATATTTTAAATATATTCAAAACATAAAAATAATCCAAAACATAATTAAACAGGCCTTATTACAAATCCATAAAATATGAAAACCAAATTAAAATAAAGTACACAAATGGAAGTTCATGTAAAACCAAATTTTATTGCATGGCCTCCTCGAGTCCATCAGGCTCCATATCCGCGATCTCACGAATCACTGAAAATATAAGGGAGAAGGTGAGTCACCAAGACTCAGTGCATATTCCCTCTTCCGGTAAATACCACATACTTACACAAATTATAACAAAGCAACATATATGTATAATGCACCCAACCTAGCCATCCATAACTCCTTTTCCACCCGTGTGGTACCAAACCACTTTGGTGGTGCCAAACCACCAGTGTCCAAAGACACAAATGTGATACCAAATCACCGTGACCGTAGTCACAAATAATCCATCTGTGGGGCCAACCCACGTGTGATACCAAATCACCGCGCAGACGATCCCATATCTCAAAAGTGGGGCCAACCCACGGTGGAGTTAATCCACGAGGGACGAGTCGCTATGAGGTGCCAAACCTGCGGTGTCCGAAGACACGAATGTGATACCAAATCTTTGGTGGTGCCAAACCCTTTGGTGTCCAAAGACACGAATCATCAAGTTGTGGGGCCAACCCACGTGTGATACCAAATCAGCGCGCACGATCACATATCTCAAAAGTGGGGCCAACCCACGGTGGAGTTAATCCACGAGGGGCGAGTCGCTATGAGGTGCCAAACCTCTGGTGTCCGAAGACACGAATGTGATACCAAATCACTGGTGGTGCCAAACCACTAGTGTCCGAAGACACGAATCATCAAGTTGTGGGGCCAACCCACGTGTGATACCAAATCACTGGAAGACGATCCCATATCTCAAAAGTGGGGCCAACCCACGGTGGTATTAACCACGAGGGCGAGTCGTTATGAGGTGCCAAACCTCACGGTGTCAGAAGACACGAATGTGATACCAAATCTTTGGTGGTGCCAAACAGCGGTGTCAGAAGACACGATATCAATCTTCCCCCTCCTCTCATATTGCCCATACCAATGCAATAGATAAACAAATCATGTCAATAAACTTTGATGTGTATCTCATAACGAATATATCATAAATCGTAGATCATGATTTCAATCCACATGTATTAACAACATATTGAAACGGACTTACCCGAATCCTCATTCATACCATCATGGTATCATATCCAGATCTCATCGATTTACCCACTTTCATAATATGATTAGTTATATAACACACAAATATACATATATAAACCAAGTTATAAAGTGTGTAAGATACACACCTTTCACCAACACAAGAACTAAAATCCGATGATCCGATCTACCGCACTAGATCACTTTGTCCTACAATCGGCCATATCACAATATTATGAACAAAGGCCATTCGGCCAACATCAAAATCCCAAAGAGTTATCCTTCAAAATACCAATCTTACCTAAAGGCTTACCCAAAACGATCGATAAAGATATGAGGCTTAGATTGATTGCTTCCAACGTCCCAAGGAGCCTAAAAGAAATCGATTCCTAAAATGGTTAAAACCTTGCAACAAATGCCCATAGGTTCGGCCCTTGTCCACAAGAAAATAACATAGAGAGGAGAAAAGAAATAATAGGAAAATCGGCCAAGAATACTTACTTATTAACCAAAATCGATTGAAGAAACCAAAGAGAGTCTACCCTTGAATATTCGGCCAAACTAAAACTAAAAGGAAGTAGAAGATTCGGCTATTTGCTTATGAGAGAAGAAAACAATTGATTTGAGTCTAAAAGGATATGAAATACGAAAGTAGAAGAGAAGAAAAAGAGAGAGAATTCGATTTTTAGCAACAATGGAAGAAAGAAAAATGAGTTTGGAGAAGAGAGAGAGATTCGGCCAAAAGGAAGAAAAAGAATAAGAGAGAAAATGGGGTTGAGAGATTCGCCAACTCCTTATTTGCCAAAAAGAAAAGTGCACAAATTGACAAAATGTAGTTTTGGTTCAAAAAGGACAAATAAAATAAAGAAAGTGGTATTTGTTTCAAACAAAATGAGGCTAAAACCAAAAGCAATTTTGCACCAAAAGTACCATAGACATTCGGCCAAAGGTGGGAGTTTTGGAGAGGAAAAGCAAAATGCAAAAGATGCACAAAAGAAAAGTTGGCCAACTATTCCCCCAAGCTACCTATCAAAATTCGGCCACCCCCCTAGCCTTACATGCCGTCCACATACATGCTCTAAAGGCCTAGGAATACTTTCCAAAACATCCTCCTAAAACCAAGCCTTATGTCTCCCCAACCTTCCATAACTTCAAGATTCTTATCCCCAATTTCAAGCTTTCCATAAACCAAAATTCAACTTACCAAAAGATGAAAGTCCAACCTATCATAAACATAAGTTGACCGTCCATAAATGCTAGGATTCAAAAATAAACCTTCAAAATGCTAAACATGCTACTCGAACCTCTAACCTCAAACAACCTTTCAAGCTCCTTAACCATCTTGCCACTTACTCCTCTTGTGCTTTAATTTAACACTTAAATTAACTTAAGTGTCAAGCTCACTTAATCCACTTCATTAAATAAACCATACTAAAATTATTCTAGCTTCCTAAATAAAATCAAGCCTTCACAAGACTATGCTAACACACAAAATTCATACCCGAACCAACACAAATAATACTCAAATTCTTCCTAAAGCCCAAGGTCCAATTGGCCCAATCCTACTAGGCCCAATTTCGGGATATTACAATTTAACAATTTAAGGCCCAAAAGCCCAAAACCCTTGTTACTTGTTAAGTTAAGAGGAAAAGCCCACATTTTAGGAAAACGTTCATATGTTAAGTTATTTTGAAAACCACGTTAACTTTAATAATTTTATGAAATTTATTAAGCGGATAGTTGAAACAATAATAATAATAATAAACCCAAAATCTAAAGTCAATTAGGAGTTACATGGCCTTATTAAAATCCAATGAAAAAAACAAAGTATTAAAAGCAGATTCATTTGAACAAATTAAAACATTTGATCAACTTGTAGTGTGGCCATCTCCGAGTCCTCTCCCACGTCGAGCCGTCTATTCAGGATTACCTGAAACATTAAATTAAAGGGTGTGAGTTTTGATACTCAGTTTGTACAACTCTTGGCAATCAAATCACATACAAATATTCATATTGGGCCTAAGCCCTATCAAAATCGGTGGTCTTGGGCCTTAGCCCACCATGACCTCATATCACATCATATTGTATCATATACAAACAAGTTAATGCAAAACCCATCCCAATAATCCATTCGCTACACACACCATTTCCCTTCCAACCATTACACACCTGTGGGGATTTCTAAATCAAACCACCCATCCTCTACACACCAAAGATAGCCCGGTTGCGGTACTACCTAACGTTGCAGCAAAGCTGCTAATCATATAATGGGCTTAAAGCCTCCAGTTGATCCATGGCCATACGACTATGCGATCCTCAAATCTTCCTCCGTACCATAATTCCCACCCATATGCATCCTAAGCAGAATATCATATGAATGCATCAAACACACGAGTAACATCCACAAACTCATATTCGTCACATAGGGGTATTTCCGTCATTTCACTACCAAGGGGTATTTTCGTAATTCTACCCTACAGGGGTATTTTGGTAATTTAGCAAAATAGGGGTATCTTGGTAATTTGAAAAACATGGGTATTTTGGGTAATTTTGCAAAATAGGGGTATTTTGGTAATTTACAAATCTAGGGGTATTTTAGTAATTTTTCAAATATAAGGGTATTTTAGTAATTTTACAAATATAAGGGTATTTGGTCCCTTTCGGGTTTTAGTTATGAACTCTGGCCCATCAACAAGTCCTCGCGGCTAAAGTGAACAGACACTACGCACCAGGTAAGATTCTAGAGAAGATGAGGTGGGCCACTAGGATCGCTTAAGTACCAAGCTCTGCCTAGATCCAATCCTAGACAAGCGTATGCCTGTTGCCACATCCTAACCCAGCAACTTGTTCACGCACATGTTTAATTAGATTAAGTCTTATGAAATTTAAGAGTTGTTCAAACTAAGCCTAAAGTCCATTAACCCTAACTTACTTGTCTACGTCCCCATAAGCCCATCAAGCCCATTTCATGTCATATAGCCTATTGGGCTCAATTACAATCCAATCACACAAACGTTCATGCCATATCATTATTCATGCTCACATATCAATCATTGCCGTTCTGGGCCCACAAGTTCGGCAGTCCCATTTAGCCACTTTCGGCTTTTCGGCGTTGCCAATATCGTGTGTGTAGTGTTTGTACACACCTGGTAACCTCGCGTGCTGCAAACCCCTTAGTCACAAACCTACAATCGACATTTCTAGCGATTAACCAAAGCTTTAAAACATACTTATCAAAAACCGAAACCTCATCGTACCCTTACCGTGTTCCTCACATTCTAGTAGCCCTTCCTTTGCTACTATAGGCGATTATCCTCTTGATCTGCACCCAAACACCTATATCGTCAAAACCAAGTGACCCATTTTGATCATAAATCACCCCTATGAGCCACATTAGATTCGACTATTTACTAAACCATGACTGGGTCGAGAACACTTACCACTTTGTTAGCAATCCTTACCTACCATGCTTGCGATTGTTGATCCTTTCCCTTGTTAATACAAAGTTAAAGACAAGGAGAGGTTAGATAGTCTTTCGGCTTTTAACAAAACACACTAAGGAAGTTGATTGAGTACTTACCGAAACCCTCCTTTGATCCTGTGGCCTAGATAGCTATCGAACAAGATCCGGCTTTTAAACTTGACTAAGAGTAGATAACAATCGATTTGTGATGGAGGAAAAATAACTAAGAATCGGCACAAGTAGGGATTTCGACAAAGAAGGATGATGGTAATTTCGGCAATGAAGAAATATTGTGGGAGGGAAGGAGAATTCGGTCTAGGCGCTTTTGTTTGGAAAATTATGAAATTGTGATTACTCGGGTATTTGCCAAAGGGAAAGAAACTAAAAAGAATTGGGAGATTGGAAGGAATTTTCCCCTAATTTATCAACTAAAGCACACAAAAGCAACAAATGCCCTACTTACCCATACGGCACACATATATATACTAAAATAAATAAATAAATAAATAAATAAACCTACACTCCCCAAACGACTCAAACTTATCACCAATTAAATTCCTTTATTTTCTCCAAATTTTATCTTCATCCCCATCCAAAAATTCCTTTATTTAGCCAAAAATTCAATTTGAATTACATTCAAATTTCTTTCCCCGAACAGCATCCATCCTTTGGTGTTTCGGTACACTTCAAACACCTTCCCCACGCCAGCAGTAAAATAGCAAGTTATTGTGCACAAGGCAACTCGAAACCGAGACCTCCAGGCACCACCACACGCTTCTCGCCACTGCACCACAACTCTTCTTGTGATATGTTCCATTCTCAACTTCTTTTAAGGCCTATTTTCCAACGACTGAATCATCCAAAGAAATCTAAAAATATTAGCCAATACCCAGCTTCAAACCTCCAACCTCCTCACTATGATACATGCCCCTTGCCACTGCGCCGCCTACTTTATTTGAGTAATATTTCCTCCCTAATTAATTATAAACCCTTCTGCCGCGCTCCAGATTTACTTAAAAAAAAACCCAACATTTAGCGCATGCCGCGACTAGAACCCTGCTCCCCCTCCTGCTCCTAACTCCTTTGCCACTGGGCCAGGCGTTTCTTTGTGTCGTGAATCAGCCCCAACTAATTATAAGGACTAAACTCTGGCCTTCATACTAACATATGCGCAATAAATTTTTTTGCCAAGTCCAGGACTTGAACCTTTGACCACCAGCTTATTCAGAACACCCCAGGCCACCAGACCACCTACTTCCTTGTGCTATCTTTTAACCCAACAATATTTTAAAAGCCTTCTGACTACCACCAACCTCACTTAAGGGTAAAAACAAAATTTTTGCTAAAGCCCTAGATCGAGCCTAGGACGTTTCCAACACTACCAACCCTTCCTAAATCACCTAAAAATTAAACTAAACATGCAATCATAATATTTTTTTTTACACACACTTAATTCATTATTCCCTTTTTTTTTCCGAACGACAAAATCCATTCTCTCGACACAGGAAAGCCATTTATTCTAGGCCCAATTTTCGGGGCGTTACAAGTCACCCCTCCTAAAAGAAATTTCGTCCCCGAAATTTCCAACTAACAGGGTGGTCGTGTATCAACTACCCCACCACGCTACCGCTGCATACTCTGACCCTAATAATTTTAATACATACCCAAAACATCCACCTATCGCAAACATTCTCAAACATATGTAGAATAAGTACCAAATTACGATTCAAATGTTTACAAAGCCCTAACACTTCCACAGCCTCGGCTGCGGCCTCTTCTTCCTCTTCTAGCGCTCATAGTTGATTCTTGTATTATCCGAATTAGGAATTTTATGAAATTAGTACATAGTTCCACTTGTTTAGGGCACATGTCTTATGTAACTAACAACAATTTTCTTAAAGTTATTCTGCGGTCGAGAATCCACTACAAGCTTAAGTTCCCTACGGGCTTTAGTATCTAAAAGCCTATTTTTAAGTAGCCCATTATATACACAATTCAGTAATTTAAACAAATGTAGTACAGAGAACTTACTTGGCTCGACGTCGAGGGATCGATGAACCACACTTCAGGAATCCTGCCAAAAACTTTTTAAAACCCAAAATCTAAGGCCCATTTCACAGCCCGCGGGCTCTGATACCACTAAATGTAACACCCCAAACCTGGCCTAGAAGTTAGGCTCGAGTCCGAAATGTCACATTAAAGGCTCACTCCAAAACGATTTTATAATTTAATAATTTAAGGCCCAAAAGCCCAAAACCCTTGTTACT
This sequence comes from Gossypium sturtianum, assembly GCA_025698515.1. Lineage (NCBI taxonomy): Eukaryota > Viridiplantae > Streptophyta > Magnoliopsida > Malvales > Malvaceae > Gossypium > Gossypium sturtianum. The sequence goes on from CM046948.1 coordinate 45,731,993, forward strand.
TGTTAAGTTAAGAGGAAAAGCCCACATTTTAGGAAAACATTCATATGTTAAGTTATTTCGAAAACCACGTTAACTTTAATAATTTTATGAAATTTATTAAGTGGATAGTTGAAACAATAAAAATAATAAAAAAACCCAAAATCTAAAGTCAATTAGGAGTTACATGGCCTTATTTACAATCCAATGAAAAAAACAAAGTATTAAAAACAGATTCATTTGAACAAATTAAAACATTTGATCAGCTTGTGGCCACAGCCATCTCCGAGTCCTCTCCCACGTCGAGCCGTCTATTCAAGATTACCTGAAACATTAAATTAAAGGGTGTGAGTTTCGAAACTCAGTGTGTACAACCCTTGGAATCAAATCACATACAAATATTCACATTGGGCCTAAGCCCTATCAAAATCGATGGTCTTGGGCCTTAGCCCACCATGACCTCATATCACATCATATTGTATCATATACAAACAAGTTAATGGAAAACCCATCCCAATAATCCATCCGCTACACACACCATTTCCCTTCCAACCATTACACACCTGTGGGGATTTCTAAATCAACCCACCCATCCTTTACACACCAAAGGTAGCCCGGTTGCGGTACTACCTAACGTTGCAGCAAAGCTGCTAATCATATAATGGGCTTAAAGCCTCCGGTGGATCCATGGCCATACGACTATGCGATCCTCAAATCTTCCTCCGTACCATAATTTTAAATCAGAAGTCAATTCACATTGAGCTCGTTTTGGTTGCAAATCATTATCAAATTTTTGAGCCTCACAAATCTGCTGTAGAAATAACGGTCTCACTTTCAACTCGACTACTATTGAACCATCGTCAGAAAAAGCTAATTGTATGTTCAAAGCACGTAAAGAAAATAAGGACTTTCGGCTCAACGCATCAGCAACTACATTAGCTTTCCCCGGATGATAGTCAATCACTAATTCATAGTCTTTTAACAATTCTAACCATCTTCACTGTCGCAGATTCAAATCTTTCTAAGTCATCAGATATTTCAAACTTTTGTGATCGGTATAAACATGGCATTTCTCACAAAACAAATAGGGATGCCAACTTTTCAATGCGAACACTATCGCGGCTAACTCTAGATCATGTGTTGGATAATTCTTTTCGTGCTGCTTCATCTGTCTTGAGGCATAAGCTATAACTTTGCCTTCCTGCATCAAAACACAACCCAGGCCATTTAACGATGCATCACTAAAAACTACAAATTCTTTACCCGACTAAATTTGAACCAACACGGTGCTTACATCAATAATTCTTTCAAGCGCTCAAGCTCATCGACACTTTTCTGACCACTCAAATTTAACATCTTTTTGAAGCAATTGCGTCATCGGTGTCACAATCATCGAGAAGCCTTTCATAAATCGTCTATAATTATCGGCTAGTCCCCAAAAACTACGGACTTTGGATACATTTCTCGGAGGCTTTCAATCAATAATCGCAGAAATTTTGCTCGGGTCAACTCGGATACCCGCGTCTGAAACTATATGTCCCAGAAAACCAACCTCTCGTAGCCAAAATTCACATTTACTGAACTTTGCAAACAAATTTTATCTCTCAAAGTTTGTAACACGATTCTCAAATGCTCGACATACTCAGATTCATCACGAGAGTAAATCAAGATGTCATCAATAAATACAACTACAAATCGGTCTAAGTACGGCCTGAAAATCTAGTTCATCAAGTCCATGAAAGCAGCAAGTGCATTTGTTAGTCCAAAAGGCATAACAAGAAATTCATAGTGTCTATACCTTGTTCTAAATGTAGTCTTTGGCACATATGAATCTTTAACTCGCAACTGGTAATAATCGAATCTCAAATCAATTTTTAAAAATATTATTGCCCCTTTTAACTGATCAAACAAATCATCTATTCGTGCCAGAGGGTATTTATTCTCGATCGTCACTTTGTTGAGTTGTCCATAGTCTATACACATTCTCATCGTGCCATCTTTCTTTTTCACAAATAACACCGGTGCATCCCAGGGAGAAAAACTCGATCTAGCAAAACCTCTGTCTATCAACTCTTGTAACTGAGCTTTCAATTCTTTTAACTCTGTCGGAGCCATCCTGTACGGAGCTATCAATATTGACATTGTTCCCGACACTAATTCAATACTAAACTCAACCTCTCTGATAGGTGGTAAACCCAGTAACTCTTCGGGAATTACATCTGGATACTCGCACACAACTGGTACTGATTCAATCTTTGTTTCTGTCACTTTTGTATCAAGTACATAAGAAATATAAGCTTCACACCCCTTTCTCACAAATCTCTGAGCTAACATAGACGAGATCACAACTGGCAAACCATTCAGATCATCTGATTCAATTCTAATAGTCTCATTATTCTGACATTTCAATTCAATTGTCTTTCGTCTACAATTCACTATAGCTTCATGCATCGTTAGCCAATCCATACCCAGAATCATATCAAATTCATCAAATGGCAACAACATTAGATTAGCTGGAAAATAAAAATCCCGATACATCAACGGACAATTCTTGCAGACTTTTTCAACCAAAACACATTTGCCTAAGGGGTTCGATACTCTAATCACAAATTCAGTAGACTCTACAGGAAAAGTCTTACTAAATACTAAATTCATACATATATAAGAATGAGTTGATTCTGGATCTATCAATGCAATCACATTAGTATCATAGAGAGTGAAAGTACTGGTGATAACATCTGGAGATGATGCTTCTTCGCGAGTGCGGATAGTGTAGGCTTTAGCAGGTGCTCTGGCCTCGGATCTCACAGTAGTATCTCGTGTCGCACCTCTACCACCACTCACGTTTCCAGCATTACGAAGTGGTTTTCCTCTCGCAGTCGTGTTGCTTTATCTTGCACTCTGAGATTTATCTTTCTCATCTAACTCAGGACAATCTTGAATGAAATGTTCGTATGAACCACATCTAAAACAGGCTTTATCATTCAGTCTACACTCTTCGAAATGTCATTTTCCACATCGTCCACATTCAGGTTTGTTCGGTCTAACATTACCCACACTTGCCACTAACATAGCTGGAGTTTTTGAACCCGTAAATTGCTTCCCACGATCTCTATTAGAATAGTCCACTGGTGCATTTAATCGACAATACGAATCTCAGGATTTCTTTGATGAAGAATGATAGGGTTTATTCATCAATCTCTTTCTCGGATCTCTAGCTTCCAAATCAGCCTTTCTCTTTTCTTTGCCCAATTCTTTAGCTTTGCAAGCACGTTCGACTAACACATCGAATTCTTTTAAATCCAATATCCTGACCAGAAGTTTAATGTCTTCATTCAGCCCATCAACAAACTGCTTTCACATTATCTCTTCAGTCGAAACATATTCTCGGGCATATTTACTTAACCGTACAAATTCTCTCTCGTACTCGGTTACAGTCATATGGCCCTGTTTCAATTCTAGAAATTCTTTATGCTTTTGGTCGAGGAACCATTGACTAATGTATTTCTTCCAGAACTCGGTTTGAAAGAATTCTCAGGTCACTCGCTTATCTCGGCACTACTGACACTAAAGTATTCCACCAATGATACACAGAGTCTCTCAGAAGAGAAATAGCGCACTTTAAGCATTCAGCTGGCGTACACGAAAGTTCATCGAACACTCGGATAGTATTTTCAAGCCAGAACTCAACTCTCTCAAGGTCATCATCAACATTAGCCTTGAACTCTTCAGCCCCGTGTTTACGAATCTTATCAACTAGAGGCTTATTCAATCTTAAAAGCTCGACTCCTTGAGGAGCTACAGGTACAATTTGAGGAATAAGAGGGGGTGAAGGTTGTTGAGCAGCTGGATTTGTCCGGACGTATTGAGTGAAACACTTATTCATCATATGGAAAAAGGCTTCTTTAGCCTCACCTCTGTGACTACTAGACACGGGTCTAGATTTTTAAAGGCGCTGTCCCTTGAGCGGGAGCGGGCGTTGTAACACCCATAACCCGTAACTATCGCCGAAATAGGGTTAAAGGCATTACCAGACAAAATAGAAACTTTTACAGACATCTCATATCATAGTCTGACAAATCACATCAAAGTGTCCCTTAAACAGGTCTACGACACCTTAAACATGCTTAAGAATAGGGCCGGGACTAAACCGAACACATACAAAAATTCTCAGAAATTTAAAACTTTTTCTAAGTTACAGAGGTCACACACCCGTGTGGATAGGTCGTGTGCCTCCCACGGCCTCAGACACGCCCGTGTGTCTAAGCCGTGTCAAAACAGGGCATACATACTGACTTGTCCACACGGTCGTGGACACGCCTGTGTGCCTCACCCGTGGTCGGGCCTAACTTGCACCACACGGCCAGTCACACGCCCGTGTGTCTTGCCTATGGTCGAGCCTAACTTGTTTCAAAATGGAACTACGAGGGACACAGTCGAGCCACACGCCCGTGTGCTCAACCGTGTGGGGAAATATAGGCCATTTGCAAGGCCAAAATGCCACCCACACATTGGGTCATCCCTACAAGCACAATTAAACATCTTTCTATGCAACATTGGCAACCAAAACACATCAAAATGTTCATCATATTATCATATTCATTCTCATCTCTAAGCATGCTAACTTATACGCCATTTGGTTCAACCATTTCACAAGAATATTCAACCATTCTTCATACATATCATACCACAATTCTAAAGAATTATCTCATCATTGGTATTTCAACATTGCATCAACAAACTTACCATTTCCTTGACCAATTCACTCATCTCATATATGCTTATCAATCATGTAACCACTTCATTTGCTAACAAGCTATACCATAACATGCATCATATACATGACTCATATTCATTACACAATCCATTTAACTAGCCATATCACATGGCTATCCACATATCTCAAACATATTCCAAAACAACTAGCCTATACATTCCATATTTAGCTATTTACACTTTCAAAGTACCAAAGTTGAGTTTGATAGTGTGGTGATGATCCTTGACGGTCCCCGAGCCTCTCGTAACTTTAACGGTCTATAAAACAGAATAAACACACACAAAGTAAGCTTTCAAAAGCTTAGTAAGCCATATACAAATAAACTTAACATAAAATCAATTATAAGCATGGCAAATCAAATTAATAAATATATCATCATTCCATAAACATAAGTTTCTCTTTGGCTCAATAGGATTGCCATTTCTTGCCAACATATCATATCTCCATCTATCCCATTTATTCATATCATGTTCATTCATATATCACATTTTAGCTCATTGTATCTATATGCATATTTTCTCACCTTTCATACCTATTTAAGGCATATACATCAAACGTACCTGAAGCGGATATACAATTCACATAGTCATTCATTTCTCAGACTTTCCCGTTGAACCGTTCGGAACTAAATAGGATACTCAGAATGCTCGGAATAGTCGTACAATGCCAACATCCCAAACATGGTCTTACATGTAACCAAAGGTCGATGCCACTGTCCCAAACAGGGTCTTACACGAACCAATACGATGCCAATGTCCCAGACATGGTCTTACACATAAATCACATATCGATGCCAACGTCCTAGACGTGGTCTTATACGAAATATCGAATCAATGCCAACGTCCCAGATGTGGTCTTGCATGATATCACATATCGGAAACCTATGTCATGACATATGTTACCCTATCTGTTCCTAGGTTCATACGGGACTTCTCGGACATAGATACGTCGATACTATCTCGGATTCCATGTACATAACATCTCGAGCATGTTCAACATAATTTGAATATCATATATGCACAATTAACTCAATTCAAATGCATTTATTTGTATATCGACTTACCTCGGATTTGGTTAGCGTATAGACTCGACTATTCGATCACTTTCGACTTCCCGTGATCTAAGTCCATTTTCTTCGGTTCTTGATCTAGAAATATTAAAATTTAATCTATTTATTCAATAGTTCATTCAATTCAATCCAAAAACACATATTTAGGGCAATTTACAAATTAGCCCTCACATTTTCACATTTTAACATTTTAGTCCCTATTTCACAAAATCACAAAATACACCAAATTTGCTTATACCCATGCTTGGTCGAATGTTCATGTATCTCATACAAGTCCATACATTTCATTTATTTCACAATTTAGTCCCTCAAAATATTATCTTCTCAATTTAATCCAAAATACTCAAAATCACCAAAAACTCAAAGACAAACTATGTTAATCAAACACATATCTTTCATTTTTCATCATCAAACATCACAAAACTCATGTGTTCATCAATGGCACATTTCAAAATATTCATCAATCCACAAAATTGAAGCATGGGTTTCGAAGTATACAAAGCAACGATTACAAAAACGTAGAAATTATATAAAACCGATCAAAAACACAAAACCGATTTATGCTGGAACCTTGGCCGAATGTAACAAAGCTTAACCCTTTCTTTTTCTTTCAAGAATCAGTGGATGAAAACCATTAAAATAGCCACCATTTTGTTTTTTATTAAATTATAATAACATTAATAAACATTTTACCAAATTACCATTAATGAAAATATTTAAAATTCATATAATGTATGGCCATTTTTTTCCATTACCAACCACTATCTTTTAAAATGGTTTAATTGCCTCATAAGGCCTCCTCATTTAAAAGCCACATCAATTAGGCCATTAATCAAATAGAATACTACTTTTACGATTTATACGATTTGATCCTTTGTTTAAATTTATCACTCAAACGGACAAATTAATTTACGGAACTTTAACACATGCTTAATCATATACTACAGACACAGAAAATAATATTAAAATATTTTCCTAACTCAGATTTGTGGTCCCGAAACCACTGCTCCGACTAGGGTCTAAATCGGACTGTTACAATTCTCCCCCCTTAGGGAATTTCATCCTCGAAAATCTTACCGTTAAACAGATTCAGATATTGCTATTTCATTGAGTCTTCAGGCTCCCACGTAGCCTCTTCCACTTCGTGTTGATGCCACAATACTTTAACTAATAGAATTTTTTTATTCCGTAATTCTTTCACTTCATGAGCTAAGATACGTATCGGTTCTTCCTCATAAGTCATATCAGATCGGATTTCAATCTCAGACGGAGGGATTACATGTGATGGATCGGACCGGTATCGTTTAAGCATTGACACGTGAAACACATTATGTATTCTTTCTAATTCAGGTGGCAACAACAATCTATACGCAACTGGCCCAATTCGTTCGATAATTTCATATGGCCCGGTGAACCTCGGACTCAACTTGCCTTTACGTCCGAATCTGAGTACTTTCTTCCACGGAGATACTTTCAAGAACACTTTGTCACGGATCTCAAACTTTATATCCTTTTGTTTCAAATTTGCATAAGATTTCTGACGATCAGACGCTGCTTTAAGACTATCATGAATTACTTTCACTTTTTGTTTCGTATCTTTTATCAAATCAACCCCATGTATCTTACTTTCACTGAACTCAGTACAATACAAAGGTGTTCGACATTTTTGTCCGTACAAAGCTTCATAAGGTGCCATTTTGATGCTCTACTGAAAACTGTTATTATAAGCAAATTCAATCAATGGAAAATACTGTTCCCACATACCATTAAACTCAATGATGCTACATCTCAACATATCCTCGAGAATCTGAATAATCCGTTCAGACTGACCATCCGTCTGTGGCTGAAAAGCTATACTGAAATGCAATTTTGTACCTAAAGCTTTCTGTAATTTCTTCCAGAATCGTGATGTAAATCTCGGATCTCTATCAGACACAATAGACAATGGCACTCCGTGCAATCTCAAAATATCAGAAATGTAAAGCTCAGCTAGTTTATCAAGTGAATAATTAGATCGTACCGAAATAAAATGGGTAGATTTCGTCAATCAATCAATTACGACCCAATTTGCATCTTTCTTTCTCGGAGTCAAAGGCATTCCAAAAATAAAGTCCATCGTTACTCTATCCCATTTCCACTCGAGAATCAGAATCGGTTGTAGCAAACCAGATGGAACCTGATGTTCAGCTTTAACTTACTGACATACTAAACATTTCGACACAAAATCAGAGATATCCCTTTTCATTCCAGACCACCAATAGTGTTGCTTCAAATCATGATACATCTTTGTACTTCTCGGATGAACAGATAGACGACTATTATAAGCTTCATTCAAAATTAGCTGAATCAACTCTAGATTTCTTGGAACACAAATTCGATCTCGAAATCTCAAGCAATCATCATCATCAACTCGAAACTCATAATCAGAATTCGAGCTACACTGATCTTATTTCAATAGCATTTCATTATCAACTTTCTGAGCATCACATATTTGTTGTAAAAACAACGGTTTAGCTTTCAATTCTGCCAAAACTGCACTATCATCAGACAGGTCCAAATGAGCATTCATAGCACACAACGCAAACAGTGATTTGCGACTCAAAGCATCAGCAACAACATTAGCCTTTCCCGGATGATAATCTATCACAAGCTCATAATCTTTCAATAGCTCTAACCATCTTCTTTGTCACAAATTCAAGTCTTTTTGAGTCATCAGATACTTTAAACTTTTATGATCTGAAAACACGTGGCATTTCTCACCGAAAAGTTAATGACTCCAAATCTTTAATGCAAACACAATCGCAGCTAGCTCAAGATCGTGTGTCGGATAGTTCTTTTCATCCGACTTTAATTGTCTTGAGGAATAAGCTATAACTTTTCCTTCCTGCATCAAAACACATCCCAGACCATTTCACGAAGCATCACTATAAATCACAAACTCTTTGCCCGATTTTGGCTGTATCAAAACTGGAGCTTCAGTTAACAGAACTTTCAACTGATCAAAGCTTTTCTAACATTTATCAGACAATTCAAACTTCACATCTTTCTGAAGCAATCTAGTTAACGGAGTAGCAATCATCGAAAAGCCTTTTACGAACCTTCGATAATAACCAGTAAGTCCCAGAAAACTACGGACTTTAGACACATTCTTCAGACGTTTCCATTCCAGAATAGCATAAATCTTACTCGGATCAACTCGTATTCCAGAGGCTGACACAATATGTCCCAGAAAACCAACTTCTCGCAACCAAAATTCACATTTGTTGAATTTTGCATACAATTGCTTTTCTCACAGATTTTGCAAAATAATTCTCAGATGTTCAGCATGCTCAATCTCATTACGTGAATAAATCAAGATGTCGCCAATGAATACAAAAACAAATTGATCTAAGTACGGTCTAAAAATTTTGTTGATTAAATCCATAAAAATAGCAGGAGCATTGGTTAATCCGAAAGGCATAACTAAAAACTTATAATGCCCGTACCTCGTTCTAAAAGCAGTTTTCGGAATATCTGAATCTTTTACAAGCAACTGATAATATCTCAATCTCATATCTATCTTCGAAAACACAATGGCTCTTTTCAACTGATCAAATAAATCATCAATTCTAGGCAGAGGATATTTGTTCTTTATTGTCACCTTGTTGAACTGACGATAATCAATACACATTCTCATCGTGCCATCTTTCTTTTTCACAAATAGTACAGGAGCACCTTAAGGTGAGAAACTTGGTCTTGCAAAACCTCTATCGGTTAAATCTTGCAATTGTGACTTTAACTCTTTCAACTCTGTTGGTGCCATTCTATATGGAGCTATTGAAATAGGAGTCATACCGGGCAACAAATCAATACCAAATTTGACTTCACGTATTGGAGGCAAGCCCGGTTGTTCTTCAAGGAATACATCAAAAAATTCACATACAATTGGCACTGATTCAACTTTCCTTTCAGACACTTTCAAATTAATTGCATAGGCAAAATAAGCTTCATAACCCTTTTTCACATAGTTTTGAGCTTTCATTACTGATATCACAGCCGATAATCCATTCAAATCATTAGACTCAATCCGGACTATTTCATAATTCTAACATCTCAAATCAATAGTCTTTCTTTTGCAATTCACAATAACATCATGTAGTGTCAACCAGTCCATAGCCAAAATTATATCAAACTCATCAAATGGTAATAGCATCAAATCAACTAGAAAACAAACATCTCTAAACATCAACGGACAGTTCTTGCATACTTTATCAACCAGGACACTTTTACCTAAGGGGTTCGATACTCTAATAACAAATTCAGTAGACTCTATAGGCAAAGTCTTACTGGATACTAAGTTCATGCATATATACAAATGAGTAGAACCAAGGTCTATCAATGTAATCACAGAAGTATCATAAAGAGTAAATGTACCCGTTATAACATCTGAAGATGAAGCTTCCTCACGAGCTCGGATGGCATATGCTCTGGCAGGCACTCTAGCTTTAGATCTCGCAACTGAGTCTTTCATAGTTCTCTGACTACCACTGACATTTCTTGTATTTCAGAAAGGTCTACCTCTCGCTGAAACATTATCTGATCTCAGATTCTAAACAATCTCTTGCTCAATAGACTCTAGGCAATCACGGATTAAATGATCTAACGATCCACATCTGAAACAAGCTCGATCATTCAATCTACAACTTCTCGAATGTCTTTTACCACAATGCTTACATTCAAGTCGCTCTAATCGGACATTTCCAGCACTGGCCATTGATATCGCTGGAGCTTTGGAGCTCAACTGTGATCTAGCTTGATCTCTATTCGAATGTCCCACATTAACTCTTGAACGGCTTTGTTCATCTCTGAATTTCTTTGAAGCAGACTGAAATGATTTGTTCAGAAATCTCTTTTTCATATCTCTAGCTTTAGATTCAGCTTTTCTTTTGTCTTTCCCGAGTGCCTCAACTTTGCACGCTCGATCAACAAGCACAACAAACTCTTTTATTTCCAGAATCCCAACAAGCAAATGGGTATCTTCATTAAGGCCATCTTCAAATATTTTGCACATTATTCCCTCGGTCGATACATGTAACAACTCGATTTAGACCCTAGTCAGAAACATTGGTTTCGAGACCATAAATCTGAGGTTAAAATAATATTTTAATATTATTTTTTTAGTTTACAGTATGTGATTTAGCCTGTGTGAAATTTCTGTGTGAAGATTTTATCGATTATGTGTTCAATTTACGAAAAGGACTTAATCACATAAAGTGTAAAACGCTGTGTGTTGAATGTTTTGTGCTTAATTGTGCTTGTCTTTATAATTTAGAGGATTTATGTTGCAATTAGATCATTTTATAAGTTAGTGGAAGATGATAGCATGGTTTGTTTGTTATTATTAAATTTCATTAAGGGCAAAATGGTAATTGGTGTATTAACGATAATAAAATAAAACAAAACACAAAATTTGTTCATTTCATCATCTTCTTTGCCAAAATTGAAGAAGAAAAAGAAAGGTTTATGGCTTTAAAACATTCAGCCATTTCAAGCTTCAATTGGTATGTATTTTTGTTCGGTTTTTGATGATTTCTACATTTTCGTAATCGTTACTTTGTGTACTTCGAAACCCATGCTTGAATTTTGAAAATTGATGAATATTTTGAAATACGCCATTGATGAATATGTGAGCTTTTTGTTGATAGTTGGTGGAATATGAAAGCTTAGTGTTGGGTTAACCTAGTTTGTATTTGGATTTTTGGTGAAATTGAGTAATTTGGGCCAAATTGAGAAAAGTGTAAATTGGAGGACTAAAATGTGAAATAAATGAAATGTGTGGCTTGTATTAGCATGGGAAGAATCTGGCTAAGCTTGTGTGAGTAGAAATTTGGTTTATTTTGTGATTTTGTGAATTAGGGACTAAAGTGTCGAAGTGTGAAATTGTGAGGGCTATTTTTGTAAAATGCCCTAAATATGCGTGTTTGGATTAAATTGAATGAATTGGTGATTGAATGGGCTGAATTTGAATGTTTATAGACCAAGAAAGGAGAGGTTTGGATCGAGATTGTGGCAAAGACAAAATGCTTAATTAATCGACTGTTTCGGTATTTCAACATTCGAGGTAAGTTCAGATATAATACTAGTTGTAAACTATATCTATGTGATGTGAATTGAATGAATATATATAACTATGAGATTAGGAATGCTATGTGCAAAATTGAATTAGAGGGCACTAAGTGTGTGAAATTAGAAACGAGACAGAGATGATTAGCACTGTGTGTGCGAAAAGATAGAAGCTTTGGCTTATCAAATTGGCATTGTGTGTGCGATACCGATATAAGTTCGGTTTAACATATTATCACTAAGTGTGCAGTGACGATTATGTTTCGGTTATGAAATTGGCACTAAGTGTGCGGATAAATCAAAGGAATAACAAAGGTTGAACGAGACGTAATATCGAGCAATTGAGTAGCATGAATGGTAAGTAACTATGTGTTGCTCAAGGTACGTTTGAACCTATGTGGTTGAGGATAGCCTCAAAAGTTGAACGAATAGATACTTGAGCATATGGTTGAGATTGATGATGAGCCTAATTGTGTATTTATCTATCTAATGGTTTAATTATGTATTGATGTGGTATTATTGAGTAATATGTATTATATTACAAACTTACTAAGCTTTTGAAAGCTTACTGTGTGATTCGTTTCTCTGTTTTACAGCGTCAGTAAAGCTAGCTAAGATCCAGGGATCGTCAGCATCTCTTTCACACAATCGAAAATCTATTTTTGGTACTTTTGAAGATGTGTATATTTGAATATGGCATGTATAGGCTAGTTGTGTTGAAGCATGTTTGAGATGTGTAAATAGCCATGTGATATGGCTAGATAAATGTTGGTAATATGCATGTGTGATTTTGGTATATGATGCATGTTATGGTATGGCTTGATGGCAATGAAAATGTCTTATGAATGGTAAGCTTAGTGATGGACTGATGCCATTGTGATCTAGTGATATTGTGGATGAATCATTCCTGGTTATGTATGTGTTTTAGTTGTGCAATTTAGTATATAAGTTGACATGATTAGAAATGAGATTGGATGGGATGATAAGTTTATCATTTGACATGTATTTGGTTGCCAAATTGTGTGTGAAAATAGGCTTGTATGTACTTGTAGGTATGACCAAAGTGTGGGTGGCATTTTGGCCTTGCAAATGGCCTATTTTGCATACACGGCCAAGGGACACGGGTGTGTGTCTCTGCCGTGTGGCTCAAGGGCCACTTCAAAGTGTGCCTCGGCAGGTTACACGGTCGTGTCACACGGGCGTGCCTGGTGGCCGTGTGACCAAGTCAGTAGCTAGCTTAATTTCACACGGCCATGGCACACGGACGTGTCTGGTGGCCGTATGGACAAGTCAGTATGTATACCCTATTTTGGCACGGCCTAGACACATGGGCGTGTCTGGTAGCCGTGTGAGGCACACGGCCTGACTGCACGGGCGTGTGACCTTTGCAGTTTCGAAAAATGTTCAAATTTCCAAGAATTTTTGTATGTGTTCGGTTTAGTCCCGACCTCTTTTTAACACGAGTTTAAGGTCTCGTAGACCGTAGTAAGGGACTATATGTTTATATTTGAATATGTCTAATTGATGATTGACTTAGTGTTGTGAAATGGAAGTGAAATGTTTCGATTGTTTGGTACTGCCTCTTAACCCTATTCGGGCGATGGTTTCGGGTTAGGGGTGTTACATTTTATTGGTATCAGAGCTACAGTTTAGTCAATTCTCAGACTAACATAGCGCGTGTGAGTCTAGCTATACATGCAGTATAAATAATTGCGATAGTGTGATGAATCCTGACAGTTGGAAATGTGTTTTTTTATATAGTAATGGATCCCGATCGAGCAGTTGCTGACGATGTTGAGAGTAATGCGCCTGCTCCCGGTCAAGGGACAGCGCCGACCACATCTAGGCCGAATGATAGTAGTAAAGAAGGGGAGGCTAAGCAAGCCTTCTTCTGAATGATGAGTGAATGGTTTTTAGAGTTCGTTCGAACGAATCCGGCTGCTCCACAACCTCCACCCCCACAAGTACCTGTTGTGCCTCAAGTTGTAGATCCAAATCGATTGAATAAGCTTCCTGTGGATAAGATCAAAAAGTACGGGGTCGAAGAGTTTAGGGCCACAGCTGATGACGATGCTGAGCGAGCTGAGTTTTGGCTCAAGAATACAATTCGGGTATTTGATGAGATGTCGTTGACTCCTGATGAATGCATTAAGTGTGCGATTTATTTGTTGAGAGATACGGCTTATAACTGGTGGAAGCCGTTGACATCCGTGGTTCCGAGGGAGAGAATCACCTGGGATTTCTTTCAAGCTAAATTTTGAAAGAAGTATATTAGTCAATGATTCATAGATCAGAAACGTAAAGAGTTTCTTGAGTTAAAACAAGGCCGTATGTCAGTTACAGAGTATGAACGAGAATTTGTGAGATTGAGCCAATATGCGCGAGAATGGGTTTCGACCGAAGCTACTTTGTGTAAACGCTTTATAGAAGGGCTGAATAAGGATATTAAGTTGTTGGTTGGGATACTTGGTATAAATGAATTTGTTGTGTTAGTTGAAAGAGCCTGTAAAGCCGATGAGCTTAGTAAAGAAAAGAAGAAAGTTGATTCTTAAGCTCGTGATGAAAGAAAATGATCGATGAGTAAGTTTTCTCAATCTTTGACGAAGAGATTTAGAGATGCAAGTAATCGCCCAAATGTTTCGTTTGGACATTCGAGTAGAGATCGTTCGAGGCAAAGTGTTGGTCCAAGAATTCAAGCTCCAATTGGATCAAGTGTTGGTAGTGTTAAAAGCAACAAGCGTGAGTGTAGACAGTGAGGAAGACGACATGTGGGCGAATGCTGGGGCAAGTACAATAATCCAACTTGTTATAAGTGTGGATCACAAGATCACTTCATTCGAAACTTCCCAAAGTTAGCTGAGGAAGAAAATGTCCAAAGTGCGAGACCGGGTAACACGATGGCTAGGGGTAGACCACCCAGAAACACTGGAAATTTGAGTCAAAGTCAAAGAGGGACTACCGATACAGCTGTGAGATCAGAGGCGAGAGCACCTGCCTGAGCCTATGCTATACGCGCACGAGAGGAAGCGTCATCTCCAGACGTCATCACTGGTACTTTTACTCTATTTGATACTGATGTGATTGCATTGATAGATCCATGTTCTACTCATTCGTATGTGTGTGTGAATCTAGTATCAAGTAAGACTCTACCTATTGAGTTTACTGAATTGGTGATTAGAGTATCGAACCCCTTAGGCAAGTGTGTCTTGGTGCATAAAGTGTGCAAGAATTGCCCATTAATGTTTCGGGATATATGATTTTCGACTAATTTGATGTTGCTACCATTCGATGAATTTGATATAATTCTGGGAATGGATTGGCTCACTTCGCATAATGCTATTGTGAATTATAAACGAAATAGTATTGATTTGAGAAGTCAGAATGGTGAGATAGTCCGAATTGAATCCAATGATTTGAATGGGTTACCAGCTGTTGTATCTGCGATGAAAGCTTTGAACTATGTGAGAAACGGTTGTGAAGCTTATCTGGCATATGTGATCGATACAAAAGTGACAGAAAACAAGTTGAATCTGTGCCAGTGGTTTGTGAATTCCCTGATATGTTTCCTGAAGAATTACCGGGATTACCTCCGATTCGGGAAGTTGAATTTGGCATTGAATTAGTGCCGGGGGCTACTCCTATCTCAATAGCTCTGTATAGAATGGCACCAACGGAATTGAAAGAGTTGAAGTCTCAGTTGCAAGAGTTGACCGATAGAGGTTTTGCACGACTGAGTTTCTCGCCCCGGAGTGCTCCTGTGTTGTTTGTGAAAAAGAATAACGGCACTATGAGGATGTGTATTGACTACCGACAGTTGAACAAAGTGACGATAAAGAATAAGTATCCCCTGCCACGTATTGATGATTTGTTTGATCAGCTGAAAGGAGCTACAGTGTTTTCTAAGATAGATTTGAGATCGAGCTACTATCAGTTACGAGTCAATGAGTCAGATGTATCGAAAACTGCCTTCAAAACGAGATATGGACATTATGAATATTTAGTTATGCCTTTCAGACTGACAAATGCTCCTGCAGTGTTTATGGATTTGATGAATCGAATATTCAGACCGTATTTGGATCGCTTTGTTGTAGTGTTTATTGATGACATTCAGATTTATTCCTGTGATGAGGTGCAACATGCCGAGCATTTGAGAATTGTGTTATAGACTCTGCGTGAGAAGAAATTGTATGCAAAGTTTAGAAAATGTGAGTTTTGGTTGCGTGAGGTTGGATTTCTGGGGCATATTGTATCATCTGCGGGAATACGTGTTGATCTGAATAAAATCTCAGCTATTCTAGAATGGAAACCTCCAAGAAATGTGTCTGAAGTTCGTAGTTTTTTGGGACTAGCGGGATACTATAGACGGTTTGTGAAAGGCTTCTTGATGAATACGACTCCGTTGAAGAAGTTGCTACAGAAAGATGTTAAATTTGAGTGGTCAGAAAAGTGCCATCAGAGTTTTGAGCAGTTGAAAGCGTTGTTGACGGAGAGCACCAGTGTTAGTTCAACCTGAATCGGGCAAAGAATTCATAGTTTGCAGTGATGCATCGTTGAATGGTTTGGGTTGTGTGCTGATGCAAGAAGGCAAAGTCATTGCTTATGCTTCGAGGCAGTTAAAGACGCATGAAAAGAACAATCTGAAGCACGACCTTGAATTAGCCGCGATTGTATTTGCATTGAAAATTTGTCGTCACAACCTATTTTGTGAGAAATGTCATATTTATATTGACCACAAGAGTTTGAAGTACTTGATGACTCAGAAAGAATTGAATTTGCGATAGAAAAGATGGTTAGAATTGTTGAAAGATTATGAACTTGTGATTGATTATCATCCGGGAAAAGCTAATAATGTTGCTGATGCCTTGAGTCAAAAGTCTTTATGTGCTTTGCGAGCTATGAGTACTCAGATAGATCTATGTGATGATGATTCAGTTTTGGCTGAGTTGAAAGTAAGACCGATGTTCGTACGTCAGATTTGCGATGCCCAGAAAAGTGACGACGAGATGTTAGCAAAACGAGCTCAATGTGGATTTAATTCTAAATCAGAATTTCGGGTTGATAAAGATGATTATTTGCGATTCAAAGATCGGATTTGTATTCTGAAGAATTCAGAGTTAATTCAGTTGATTTTGAACGAAGCTCACAATAGTCGCTTGACTGTTCATTTGGGGAGTACAAAAATGTATAACGATATGAAATAGTTTTGTTGGTGGCATGGTATGAAAAGAGATATTTCTTACTTTCTGTCAAAATGTTTAATATGCCAGCAAGTTAAAGCTGAACATCAAGTTCCGTCCAGTTTGTTACAACCGATTATGATTCCTGAGTGGAAATGGGAGAGAATCACGATGGACTTTGAGTCGGGATTGTCGTTATCTCCGGGAAAGAAAGATGCAATCTACGTGATAGTTGATAGGTTGATGAAATCAGCTCATTTTGTTCTGGTGAGAACAGATTATTCACTCGATAAGTTAGCCGAACTGTATATTGCTGAGATTGTGAGATTGCACGGGGTGCCACTACCTATCGTATCTGACAGAGATCTGAGATTTACCTCACAATTTTGGAGGAAATTGCAAGAAGCTTTAGGTACAAGATAGCATTTCAGTACTGCATTTCATCTGTAAACGGATGGACAATCCGAGCGGATCATTCAGGTTCTCAAAGATATGTTGAGATGTTGTGTTTTGGATTTCGAAAATACGTGGGAAAAGCATTTGCCGTTGATTGAATTTGCATACAATAATAGTTTTCAATCTAGCATTAAAATGGCACCATATGAGGCTCTCTACGGTTGAAAATGTCAAACTCCATTGTATTGGACTGAGCTGAGTGAGAATAAGATTCACGGGGTTGATTTGATAAAAGAGACTGAGTAGAAAGTAAAAGTGATTCGAGACAGTTTGAAAGTAGCCTCAGATCGTCAGAAGTCTTATGCAGACCTAAAACAAAAAGATATTGAATTCGAAGTTTGTGACAAAGTGCTTTTGAAAGTGTCTCCGTGGAAGAAAATACTTCGATTTGGTCGAAAAGGCAAGTTGAGTCCGAGGTTCATCAGACCTTATGAGATTATTGAACGAGTTGGACCAGTTGCTTATAGATTGATGTTGCCACCTAAGTTAGAAAAGATTCATAATGTGTTTCATGTGTCAATGCTTCGACGGTACAGATCTGATTCGTCTAATGTGATTGCTCCTACTGAGGTCGAAATTCAGTCAGATTTGTCGTATAGTGAAGAACCGATCCAAATTCTGGCACGTGAGATCAAAGAGTTGAGAAATAAAAGAATTTCCTTAGTGAAAGTGTTGTGGCATAAGCACAGAGTTGAGGAGGCTACGTGGGAGCCTGAGAACATTATGAGAGAGCAATATCCACACCTATTCACTGGTAAGATTTTCAGGAACAAAAATCCCTAAGGGGGGAGAGTTGTAACAGCCTAGTTTAGACCCTATTCAGAAACAGTGGTTTTGAGACCACAAATCTGAGGTCGAAATAATATTTTAATATTATTTTCTGATTTTATAGTATGTGATTTAGCCTGTGTGAAATTTCTATGTGAAGATTTTATCGATTGTGTGTTCAATTTGCGAAAAAGGACTTAATCGCATAAAGTGTAAAATGATGTGTGCTGATTGTTATGTTTGTCTTTAAAATTTAGAGGATTTATGTTGCAATTAGCTCATTTTATAAGTTAGTGGAAGATGATAGCATGGTTTGTTTGTTATTATTAAATTTCATTAAGGGCAAAATGGTAATTGGTGTATTAATGATAATAAGATAAAATAAAACACAAAATTTGTTCATTTCATCATCTTTCTTGCCGAAATTGAAGAAGAAAAAGAAAGGTTTAGGGCTTTGAAACATTCGGCCATTTCAAGCTTCAATTGGTATGTGATTTTTGTTCGGCTTTTGATGATTTCTATGTTTTCGTAATCGTTGCTTTGTGTACTTCGAAACCCATGCTTGAATTTTGAAAATTGATGAATATTTTGAAATATGCCATTGATGAATATGTGAGCTTTGTGTTGATAGTTGGTGGAATATGAAAGCTTAGTGTTGGGTTAGCATAGTTTGTATTTGGATTTTTGGTGAAATTGAGTAATTTGGGCCAAATTGAGAAGAGTGTAAATTGGAGGACTAAAATGTGAAATAAATGAAATGTGTGGGCTTATATTAGCATGGGAAGAATTCGGCTAAGCTTGTGTGAGTAGAAATTTGGTGTATTTTGTGATTTTGTGAATTAGGGACTAAAGTGTCGAAGTGTGAAAATGTGAGGGCTATTTTGTAAAATGCCCTAAATATGTGTGTTTGGATTAAATTGAATGAATTGGTGATTGAATGGGCTGAATTTGAATGTGTATAGACCAAGAAAGGAGAGGTTCGGATCGAGATCGAGGCAAAGACAAAGTGCTCAATTAATCGACCGTTTCAGTATTTCAACGTCCGAGGTAAGTTCGAATATAATACTAGTTGTAAACTATATCTATGTGATGTGAATTGAATGAATATATATATAACTATGAGATTAGAAATGCTATGTGCGGAATTGAATTAGAGGGCACTAAGTGTGCGAAATTCGAAACGAGACAGAGATTATTATCACTGTGTGTACGAAAAGATAGAAGCTCCGGCTTATCGAATTGGCACCGTGTGTGCGATATCGATATAAGTTTGGTTTAACATATTGGCACTAAGGCCCCATTCTTCATTCCATCTGTGATGGACTTTTCTGTAGAAAAGTCCTTTTCACTAAAAAGTAATAAAGAACAAGGGCCAGTGGAGAAATTATTTTAACGTTTGTGAAGTACTTTTTTACAGATGAAAAGGCCAAAAAATTCTCCTTTTCTCAGAGTAAAAGGACTTTTGGCAGCCAATTTACTTTTTTATCCTTGTTATTTCTTCTCAAAATAGACGTGAACACTTCCAGAGGATTTTCCCTTTCTCTCTTCTATTATACTCCCATTTCTCTTCTCTTCGATCTCTCGCCGTTGGATTCGATCAATAGGTAAGTTGTTCCTGGTGATTGCTTGTTTCGATTTTCTGGTATGTTTCGGCAAACCCTAATTTGGGTTTTGTTCTCTCTGTTGGTTTGAAACTTATTGTTTTGATTTGGGAGAATTGAGGGTTCGGCAAACTTATTTTTTTTTTCCTTCTTCATGGGTTTGAATCTTCTGATTTCTTGGAATTGGGGGATTGAGGTTAGTCGATACCTAATACTGGAGGGTCTAGAAATTTCGAAGAAGCAAATATCAAAATAAAAACTGAAAAGCACTTAATTATCTTGTCTTGCTGCAACAAAGATCGAAGATGGTACCAACATGTTTATATTTGTTTATAAAAGGCATTACAGGGATGAGGAAGTTTAATAGTGATAGCTTAACACAGCCTTGAAGCTCTTTCTGCCTTATAAGTTTCTAAAATTTAGTCCTACTTTGATCATGTGGTGCATAATATATTACTAATCATGCAAAAGGGAAAGCTGCATAAAACCTATGTTTAACATAAGAAACCTAATAATTTCTCCGATTTGGTAGAAAAGTTCTAGACCTAGAAGTTTATTTAATGTAATGCTTAAAAAGATAACTAAACACTCATAATCTATGTTGATACTTGAAGTTATTATTTTTAAATGTGCTCTTGTTTCTTTGAAGACTTCATTTTAAATGTGCTTTTTGTATGTAACCTATTAGACATTAGCTTTTTAACAATTGATTCTGACTATTTCCGTCACATATATTTGGCCACTGTGTATAATTAGGGGACATTGGATGGTATTAATCGATGCTGCAAAGGGCTTTGCAGCACAACCTCCTGATTTGTCACTTTATCCTACAGATTTCGTTGTAATCTCTTTTTATAAGGTAATGTAATATCGCGGGTTGGGGGGCTATTTTGTTGTTGCATGATATTGCATGTGTTGGTGTGCTATGTTGCTGTTTTGGTGTCTTGGGGGCTTAATTGTAGGCTAGGACTATGCCTGAGCAGGTAGGAAAATTTTAGTTTTTAAGCCTTAGATGAGAGGAGCTGAAGGAGCTGGGTCATTTCTATTTTATATGGCGTTTTTGAGCACAAGTGAGGAGCTGGCAAAGTGGCAAGGCATGCGCTACTTGGGAGCTAGGTGTGACGTCAACTGCATGAGGTGGAGGTCTTGTGTTCAAGCCGCAAAGACCTCACATTTTGGCTTCCATTTTGACGGCATGGAAGGAAGAGTTTGTAGGCAGTTCAAACTCTGCCTTGGACTTGGTCTACCCATTTGAATGGTTGGTGGAGAGGGATTTTAGGAGGAAGACTTGGTAAACACATTTGAAATGTGTGGTTGGTAGCTATTGGGGGATTATGGCGAATTTGAGGGAGTTTGGAGTGGGGAGTGGACGGCTTGGTAGTGTGGGTGTGGGGTAGTGCAGAAATCCATTTTGAATTTTGGTGTTTTTGGTCAAAATCTTTAGAAGCAAATTTTCTCTTTTGCCATACCAAAACCAAAAGTGTAAGCTCTCAATTGCCGAACTGTGTTGCCTTTTGAGAAGGTGTTAGCCGAAATTCATCTTGGTATTTTTGGGCATTTTTATTCGGTCACTTTGTTTCAAAACAAAGTTCTTTCTTTGTCAAGAGCCTAAGCCGAATTTCCTCCAAGTAAGTGTCTCTTTCCCTTTTCAAAACCGAAAGCTTTAAGCAACTTCATCCTTGCCGAATTTGGTTTTGTGTTTTCTCTCAAAATCCCTTGTTAAGCCGAATCTAGCACCCCACTTCCATTTCTTTTCTCTTTTGAAACCTTGTAAGCCGAAACTCCACCTCTCCAAAACACCTTTTCCATCTTTATTCCCCTTCTTTCCCTAAACCCAATTGCCGATTCCTCCATTTCTTTCCACCTCTATTTCTTCTTTCCTTTTACATTCAAAGCCGAAAGTAGGAGTGTTAAACACCTAGGGCCGAATATTGGTGTAGTGTTGGTGTTCATCCTGTGTTGGGCAATCGGTTAGTGAAGGTGAGTATTTGGCCGAAAGGCTATCTCTTCTCCCCCTACTTCTCTAACGATTTTGGTAAGGCAAAAGGATGATTTTTAACTTCGTTAGAAGAGAACTAATCTCTTGTGTAACCAATTTCTTTTTAGGGCCTTCGGGATTCGAAGCAGTCAACAAGGCCGTTATCTGAACTCGATTGATTGGTAAGTGATGGTGAGAGGTTGTTAATGGTTTATTCGTTTAGTTCTATTAAGCCAAGTTATTAAAGGTGTGACTGTTGTGGTTATAGGAGTTGACCACTGCTTGGTTCGAGATTTGGTAGGAAACCAAATCAAGTAATAGGAGCAAGTAATCAAGGGGCCTTAGATCGATTCTTTTGGTACTAAAGACTGCGTTTTAACAGGTGTGTAAACTAACACACTTCTGTTTGGTAATATGATGGATAACCTAATTACTTATTAAAGTGAAACAATATGATTGATGGATTTGGTACCGATGGGGTATAAGCACGGATACGGGTAAGTCCGTTTCATTACGAGATCTCAGTAGTGATATATGTGATAACATGTTTTATGATGTAAATACCATGAGATGTCATTTGAGCATGATAGCATGATTGCATGTTTTATATCATTAGCATTAGTATGACATGTGTGGGTGATATGAGAGGAGGGGGAATATGATATCCGTGTCTTTGGGACATCTGTGTCTTTGGGACACCAGAGGTTTGGCACCTCCGGTGGTTTGGTACCACGCTTGATTTTGTGACTTCGGTCACGGTGATTTGGTATCACATTTGTGTCTTTGGGACACCGAGGTTTGGCACCTCATAGCGCCTCGTCCCAGTGGCTTAGCACCACAAAGGGGTTGGCCCCACGATTGATTATACTGGGATTGACGCCGGTGATTTGGTATCACACGATGGGTTGGCCCCATCATCGGATTTGTGATGCGGTCACCGGTGATTTGGTATCACACTTCGTGTCTTTGGGACACCAGAGGTTTGGCACCTCATTGCGACTCGTCCCCTCGTGGTTAACACCACCGTGGGTTGACCCCACTTTGAGATATGGGATCGTCTCGCTAGTGATTTGGTATCACACGATGGGTTGGCCCCATCATTGGATTATTCGTGACTTTGGGTCACCAAAGTGGTTTGGCACCACAATTATGGATATCGTGACTTTGGGTCACCGGTGGTTTGGCACCACCAAAGTGGTTTGGTACCACACGGGTAGAGAAAGGTGATATGGATGGTTAGGATCAGTGCATTGATAATGTTGCTATGATATGATGTGTGTTAGCATGTTGTTTTATCGGGAGTGGGATTTATGCACTAAGTCTTGCGACTCACCCTCTCCTTTGACATTTCAGTGACACTTAGACGCGGACATGGAGCCGGATGGACTCGAGGTGCTCATGCCATGCTTTAATAAAGATTTGCTCAGACTTTACAAAATTTGGTACTTTAGCGTATTTATTACTATTTGGTTTTATTTTGGGTTGTAAATGGCCTTTAAATTAGGTTTTACTATGTTTATGCTTAAAGTAGCTTTCTAATATGCTTTAACAAATTAATTGAGTTAAAATTGCTAAAAACTTGGAAGGTCAATAGATTTCAAAACTATAACGCAATGTGTTTTAAACTTTATCATCGGGTATCACTCTAAAACATTAAAATATGACAAAGCAATCATGCCAAGATTTCGAAAAGTATAAAATATGACAAGGAGTTTCTCATCGAATCTTTAACCAGAAACCTAACCCTTCAAATGCGATTTTCCCCGTAACATGCCAGATTCGGTCGTGGTGTATTGACCGGGTTTGGGGTGTTACAATTGTGGTATCAGAGCCAAGTTCAAAGGCTCGACTGTGGGCCTGAGGCCCAAAATGTTTTCAAAAGTCCATTTTAAGTGTTCTCGTTGAAATAAATGGTTTGAAAGGCATGACACCGAGTCTCCCAGACCACCCGCCTGTAAGTACCCTTACTATTTCTTGTGATTTATTGATGTGATTGGATGATTGTAGTAGTGGATTACTTTAGAAACCAAACCGATAGATTCTCGTGGAACTCGCGAAAACAAAGCTTCTTTACTATTCATAAGACTTTGCTTTAAAACAGTGGAATAAATATCGATGCATAAAACTCCTAAATCGAGCACGTAGAGAATTTAGTCATGAGCGCTAGAGGTGGACGTGGTCGTGGACGCAGGTCGTGGTAGGATGATGGTTTCGAACCCGTAGGGTCCGGTCGGGGTCGAAAATGAGATACTGCATCGCCACCACCGGTGGAGGTGGTGAGTTTCAAGATCGATCGGGATGACGCAGTGTCACGAGCGATCTTTGCGAGTGTTGGAAAGGGTAGTTGGAGTAGGTGGTGGTGCGGGAGCTAGGAAATCGGTGCCCGAGCGACTTCGGGCAAATGGGGCTGAATTCTTTCGAGTGTGTTTCGGTGTTGCTCCAAAGATTGCCGAGTATTGGCTGGAGGCAACGGGAGCGGATCATGGATGATCCGGACTTGGATCGGCGAGAGAAGTCAAGGGCATAGTATCGCTTCTTCGGGACGAGTCATACCAGTGGTGGCTCGCGATTCGGAGATGATGTGGCAGCGCAGAGGATCCGACATGGGATTATTTCGTGGTGCATTTGAGAAAAAAGTACATTGGAGCTAGCTAGCTACATCGACAGCAATAAAAGCATTTTTGAGGCTAGTCCAAGGGAGTAAGTCTGCTTCCGAGTATGAGGTGAGTTCTTGAAGTCGAGCCGGTATGCTAGGGTATTGTGGCTACCGAACACGAGAGGTGTGTTCGCTTCGAGGATGGTCCGAGAGACGAGTTGAGGTCGCTGATTGCTCCTCAACAGAGCGTGAGTTTGCTTTGTCCCGTTGAGAAGGCTAAGGTAGCCGAGGGTGTTAAGGAGTCCGTGAGGCGGGGCATGGACGGGAGGAGAGTGCATAAGAGGAGCTTTGGGTCTTCCGGACCGTCGGGTAATCCTCGTAAAAGGGCTAGACAGAGTGGGCCGAATCGGTCCAGTAGGGTTGTTCTTTGCTAGTCGGGGACCGCCGCGGTGTAACCATTGTGGGAGATATCATTGGGGAGGCTGCTGGGACCGGTGGAAAAGGTTGTTTTGAGTGTGGTTCTCTGGATCATCGCGTGAGGGACCGCCCGCGTAAGTTGGCCAGATTCGATCCCGAGAGTCGAGGCCGTACTCGGTTTAGGAATAATGTACCGCCACCGCAGAGGGGCCGTGGTAATGGCAGAGGTAGTAATGGATCGGGTCGGGCCGTAGAGCACCGGCGCGGGGGGTGCGGTAGTTCGACGCCAGACACTGGGTTAGTGTATGCAGCAAGGCACCGAGAGGAGAGGCGACACGACCGGACGCCATAACCGCAGACGTTCTTGATCTTTGGTTCTCCTTTTATCGCTTTGATTGATGTGGGTTCGACGCATTCTTACGTGGCGATAGTATAGTAGAGACCATGGACTTAGACTCGAGATATCTTCTAGGCGGATGATTGTAATTAGCCCTTTAGGTCACTCGTGGTAGTAGATAAGTCGTTTAGAGATGTACCCCTAGAACTCCAAGGGGTAGTGTTTATCGCTGCGATCCGATGGAACCGCCATTTGGGAGTTTGATTTGATTCTTGGGATGGTGGTTGGTTAAGTACCTGGCGAAGTTGGATTGCGCGCGCTAAGTTTATGGTTCTAAGGACGCATCGAGGGTGATGAAGTGGCTATGATAGGTAATAGGAGGGATTACTTATCTAATCGTGGTGTCCGCTCTAAAGCGCAGAAGATGGTGAGAAAGGGTCGTGAAGCGTATGTGGTTCATGTGTATGCCTTGGAGGCTAAAAAGTCTCTTTGAGAAAAAGTCCGAACAGCTTAAGGAATTTCTTTGATGTGTTTCAGAAAAACTTTCGGGTTTGCCGGATCGTGAGGTAGAGTTTGGGATAGATCATTATCCGAATCTGCGCGAGTTGTCTGTTGTTCGTATAGGATGGCGCCAAAGGAATTGGTGGAGCTTAAGGCTCAGATCCAAGAGTTGTTGGACCGAGGTTTTATCGTGCCAAGTGTTTCACCGTAAGTGCGCCGGTACTCTTTGTTAAGAAGAAAGATGGTACAATGCGGATGTGCATAGATTACCGCCATTTGAATAAGTCGACGATCAAAAACAAGTATCCGCTGCCACGGATAGATGACTTGTTTGATCATTTGAAGGGTGCAGCGGTATTTTCTAAGATTGACTCGAGGTCCGGGTATCACCGATTAAAGGTGAAAGAAGCGGATATTCACAAGACGGCGTTTCGGACTTTGGTATGGGGCACTCACAATTTCTCGTAATGCCGTTCGGGTTGACTAACGCTACGGTGGCATTCATGGATATGATGAATAGGGTGTTTCAGCAGATGATCGGACCGGGCCTGTGGTAGTTTTTATTGACGACATCTGGTGTATTCAAGAACGAGAAGAAGAGCATGATGCGCATTTGCGTGTGGTAATCGCAGATTTTGAGGAGAAGCGACTTTACGCTAAGTTCGATGTAAGTGCGAGTTCGCTTAGAGAAGTGACTTTCTTGGGACATGTAGTGTCACCGAGAGGATTAGAGTGGATCTCGGAAAATTGAGGCGCTTTTGGATTGGAAACCGCCTAAGTCGGTGGTTGAGATTCGGAGTTTTTCTGGTTTGGCAGGATACTACCGAAGGTTTGTAGAGGGTTTTCGTTGATTGCAGCACCAATGACCAAGTTGTTAAGGAAAGAGGTTCCGTTTTGTCCGGGTGAGAAACAAGCAGGAGAGTTTCAACAAGCTTAAGAAGATTCTAAATGAAGCTCCGGTTTTGATTCAACTCGAGGTGGTAAGGAATTCACGGTCTCATCGCGATGCATCACATACTGGGTTGGGTTGTGTGTTGATGCGGGAAGGTAAGGTTGTGGCTTACGCATCTCGGCGGTGAGGCCACATGAGGTCAACTATCCGACGCACGATCCGGAGTTAGCGGGTGTAGTCTTTGCGTTGAAGATTTGGAGGCACTACTTGTACGGAGAGAGATCAATAGTCTACACCGATCATAAGAGTCCCAAGTACCTCTTGACTCGTAAGGATTTGAATTTGAGGCGGCGTAGATGGGTTGAGTTGCTTAAGGATTACGACCTGCTCGATTGAGTATCATCCGGCAAGGCTAATGTGGTGGTGACGCGTTGAGCCGCAAGGTTGTTTCGGACTTAAGAGCGATGTTTGCCCATTTGAGGTCGTATGACGACGGAGTATTCTCGCAGAGTTGCGATTAAGCCTACTTGGGTTGAGCAGATCGAGAGAAACAGATTAGAGGATGAGGTTCCGAGTGCGCGGAGGTTGCGTGTACAGCAGTGGTGGTTCGGAAGGTTACAACTTGTCTAGTGATGGGGTCTTTGTGTTTTCAAGGTAAAGCTTGTATGCCCAAGGATGTTGAGTGAGGCAGAGGATTCTTCAGACGCACATAGCGCCCTTATGCTATGCATCCCGGAGGTAGTAAGATGTATAGGGATCTCAGAGAGCGATTTTGGTGGCACGGTCCAAGAAAGAAGTGACGAGTTTGTTGGGAAGTGTCCGACATGTCACAGGTCAAGGCCGAACATCGGTTGCCGTCGTGGTTGCTTCACCGTGAAGATTCCTCGATGGAAGTGGGAAAGGATAACCATGGATTTCGTCGGTGGGTTACCGCTTACGCCAAGCAAGAAGGATTTGGTTTGGGTAATTGTGGATCGACCGACTAAATCCGCTCATTTCATTCCGGTGAGGGTTGACTACTCACTCGAGAGGTTGGCGGCTGTATGTTTCGAGAGATAGTGAGGTTGCACGGTGTGCCAAAGATCGATCATCACGGATAGGGATCCCGATTTACGTCAAGGTTCGGAAAGCGTTGCATCAGCTCGGGTACGCGGTTGGATTTCAAAGACGGCTTTTCACCCGCAAATCGACGGACAATCGGAAAGGGTTATTCGATCTTGGAGGATATGCTTTGAGGGGTTGTGTTCGGATTTCAGAGGTAGTTGGGAGGAGTTTCTACCATTAGCTGAGTTTGCCTACAACAACAGTTACCAAGCGAGCATCAAGATGGCACCATATGAGGCGTTGTATGGTAGGAAGTGTCGATCACCTACGTGTTGGACGGAATTAGGTGAACGCCAGTTGTTGGGACCCGAGTTGGTTGCTGAGACCGAAGACAAGGTTAAGTTGATTCAGCTCGGTTGAAGGAAGCTTCGGACCGGCGCGAAGTCTTATGCCGATCTTAAGCGGAGAGACATAGAGTTTTCGTGGGGATCAAGTTTTTCCGAAGGTCTCGCCATGGAAGAAGGTTTTGAGGTTCGGAAAGAAAGGCAAGCTAAGTCCGAGGTTTATTGGGCCGTATAAGGTTTTGAGACGAGTGGGACCAGTGGCGTATCAACTGGAGTTGCCAGCAGAGCTTAGTCAGATTCACGACGTATTTCACGCTTTCGATGCTTCGACGTTATCGCTCGGATCCGTCGCATGTGGTAGCGATGGAAGAGATCGAGGTAAATCCGATTTGACTTTGGAAGAAGAACTCGTGCGATTCTTGATCGGGATGTGAAGGTTCTGCGTAGAAAGTCGTGCCTTTGGTTAAGGTTCTTTGGCGGAATCATGGCGTGGAAGAAGCCACGTGGGAACCGAGGATATGATGAGACAAAGAAGCATCCGCAACTCTTTTGATCGGGTAATTTTGAGGCGAAATTATTTTAAGGGGGTAGAAGCGTAATATCCTGGGTTGGGGGGCTATTTTGTTGTTGCATGATATTGCATGTGTTGGTGTGCTATGTTGCTGTTTTGGTGTCTTGGGGGCTTAATTGTAGGCTAGGACTATGCCTGAGCAGGTAGGAAAATTTTAGTTTTTAAGCCTTAGATGAGAGGAGCTGAAGGAGCTGGGTCATTTGTATTTTATATGGCGTTTTTGAGCACAAGTGAGGAGCTGGCAAAGTGGCAAGGCATGCGCTACTTGGGAGCTAGGTGTGGCGTCAACTGCATGAGGTGGAGGTCTTGTGTTCAAGCCGCAAAGACCTCACATTTTGGCTTCCATTTTGACGGCATGGAAGGAAGAGTTTGTAGGCAGTTCAAACTCTGCCTTGGACTTGGTCTACCCATTTGAATGGTGGGTGGAGAGGGATTTTAGGAGGAAGACTTGGTAAACACATTTGAAATGTGTGGTTGGGAGCTATTGGGGGGGATTATGGCCGAATTTGAGGGAGTTTGGAGTGGGGGAGTAGACGGCTTGGTAGTGTGGGTGTGGGGTAGTGCCGAAATCCATTTTGAGTTTTGGTGTTTTTCGGTCAAAATCTTTAGAAGCAAATTTTCTCTTTTTGCCATACCAAAACCGAAAGTGTAAGCTCTCAATTGCTTAACCTGTGTTGCCTTTTGAGAAGGTGTTAGAATAAATTCATCTTGGTATTTTTGGGCATTTTTATTCGGTCACTTTGTTTCAAAACAAAGTTCTTTCTTTTGTCAAGAGCCTAAGCCGAATTTCCTCCAAGTAAGTCTCTCTTTTCCCTTTTCAAAACCGAAAGCTTTAAGCAACTTCATCCTTGCCGAATTTGGTTTTGTGTTTTCTCTCAAAATCCCTTGTTAAGCCGAATCTAGCACCCCACTTCCATTTCTTTTCTCTTTTGAAACCTTGTGTTTGAAACTCCACCTCTCCAAAACACCTTTTCCATCTTTATTCCCCTTCTTTCCCTAAACCCAATTGCCGATTCCTCCATTTCTTTCCACCTCTATTTCTTCTTTCCTTTTACATTCAAAGTCGAAAGTAGGAGTGTTAAACACCTAGGGCCGAATATTGGTGTAGTGTTGGTGTTCATCTGTGTTGGGCAATCGGTTAGTGAAGGTGAGTATTTGGCCGAAAGGCTATCTCTTCTCCCCTACTTCTCTAACGATTTTGGTAAGGCAAAAGGATGATTTTTCGCTTCGTTAGAAGAGAACTAATCTCTTGTGTAACCAATTTCTTTTAGGGCCTTGGGATTCAAGCGACCAACAAGGCCCGTTATCGAACTCGATTGATTGGTAAGTGATGGTGAGAGGTTGTTCATGGTTTATTCGTTTAGTTCTATTAAGCCAAGTTATTAAAGGTGTGACTGTTGTGGTTATAGGAGTTGACCACTGCTTGGTTCGAGATTTGGTAGGAAACCAAATCAAGTAATAGGAGCAGGTAATCAAGGGGCCTTAGATCGATTCTTTTGGTACTAAAGACTGCGTTTTAACAGGTGTGTAAACTAACACACTTCTGTTTGGTAATATGATGGATAACCTAATTACTTATTAAAGTGAAACAATATGATTGATGGATTTGGTACCCGATGGGGTATAAGCACGGATACGGGTAAGTCCGTTTCATTACGAGATCTGTAGTGATATATGTGATAACATGTTTTATGATGTAAATACCATGAGATGTCATTTGAGCATGATAGCATGATTGCATGTTTTATATCATTGGCATTAGTATGACATGTGTGGGTGATATGAGAGGAGGGGGAATATGATATCCGTGTCTTTGGGACCTTGTGTCTTTGGGACACGGAGAGGTTTGGCACCTCCGGTGGTTTGGTACCACGATTGATTTTGTGACTTTGGTCACCGGTGATTTGGTATCACATTTGTGTCTTTGGGACACCAGAGGTTTGGCACCTCATAGCGTCTCGCCCCGGTGGCTTAGCACCACACAGTGGGTTGGCCCCACGATTGATTATACGGGATTGACGCCGGTGATTTGGTATCACACGATGGGTTGGCCCCATCATCGGATTTGTGGCTGCGGTCACCAAAGTGATTTGGTATCACACCGTGTCTTTGGGACACCGCAGGTTTGGCACCTCATTGCGACTCGTCCCGTGGTTAACACCACCGTGGGTTGACCCCACTTTGAGATATGGGATCGTCGCTAGTGATTTGGTATCACACGATGGGTTGGCCCCATCATTGGATTATTCGTGACTTTGGGTCACCAGTGGTTTGGCACCACAATTATGGATATCGTGACTTTGGGTCACCAGTGGTTTGGCACCACCAGTGGTTTGGTACCACACGGGGTAGAGAAAGGTGATATGGATGGTTAGGATCGGGGTGCATTGATAATGTTGCTATGATATGATGTGTGTTAGCATGTTGTTTTATCGGGAGTGGGATTTATGCATCGAGTCTTGCGACTCACCCTCTCCTTTGACATTTCAGTGACACTTAGACGCGGACATGGAGCCGGGATGGACTCGAGGTGCTCATGCCATGCTTTAATAAAGATTTGCTCAGACTTTACAAAATTTGGTACTTTAACGTATTTATTACTATTTGGTTTTATTTTGGGTTGTAAATGGCCTTTAAATTAGGTTTTACTATGTTTATGCTTAAAGTAGCTTTCTAATATGCTTTAACAAATTAATTGAGTTAAAATTGCTAAAAACTTGGAAGGTCAACGGTTTCAAAACTATAACGCAATGTGTTTTAAACTTTATCATCGGGTATCACTCTAAAACATTAAAATATGACAAAGCAATCATGCCAAGATTTCGAAAAGTATAAAATATGACAAGGAGTTTCTCACCGAATCTTTAACCAGAAACCTAACCCTTCAAATGCGATTTTCCCCGTAACATGCCAGATTCGGTCGTGGTGTATTGACCGGGTTTGGGGTGTTACAGGTAATGTATAAGACCATTCTAAACTTTTCAGTGGGTAAATATTAACTCCTTTTTTATTCTGGAAAGGGAGCAAACCAGAAGAACCTAATCTTACATAATGTTGTTTTGCCATTCCATTGTCCTGAAGTTGTTTGGCTATCCAACTGGACTTGGTGCTCTCATAATTCGAAATGGTAAGTAGCTGAGTTTGTAGATTACTGGTTTCTGAAGTTAGACCCTGATGGTGGTGTTAGGAGTTTTTTGTACACACTACACAATAGTAAGATAGATGCTATCAGATATTTTTGCATGTGCATGTGTCTAATTGGTTTGCTGTAATGAAGAAAGGAATCTTTTTCTGTTAAGCATCATTCATTTGCCCTTTTATTTATTTGATTGTAACAATGGAGCTTGGACTTCTCTCTTCTTTCTTGTTTTCCATTTTTTTCAAAAGAATGAGTCTTTCTGCCATAAAAGATCTAGATTTGTTGACATTGCCTTTGTTGCCGATTCAGTTACGACATCTTTTACTGTTTTTGACAATACGGATCATCCCTGACAATAGCAGTTTGAATTTCAAATTGGATCTAGCTAGAAATTTCTAGAAACAGAAACATTTGATGAGTTGTGAAAGAAATAGATATAATGAGTTTTTTCGTTCCCATTAAACAATGGATTTTGGCAATCATTTATTGGTTGATTTATGTTTCTCTTTCTTTACGCAACCTCTAGACAATTCCTGATTAAAGTAAAACAAAGTTTAAGAACAGAGTCTTTTTCATTATGGTTTTCTAATATCTGTTTTTCCTTTTCTTTTCTTTTAGATCTTTGCTAAGTTATTGAAGAAGACCTATTTCAGTGGAGGTTTGTACTTGAAGTCTTATTGATGGATATATTTAATGTAGTTGTTTTCTTAACTATAAGTTTTACTGAGCCTTTATTCTTTGCTTCAATTCTCGACATTGACTTTGTTAGAAGAGGAGAAGGTGTTGAGGATCAGTTCGAGGAGAAGGTCACCGGGTGCTAACAAGGCAATACTTTAATCTCTCATATTCAAGAACTTGCACCACTTGCTGAATTCATTGCGCCCCCATCAAGTAAAAGAAAAACATTATCGCATTATCTCGACTTCTTTTGTTCTGCTTGGTAAATGCTTTTGAATCCATTCAGTTCTATGTTTCTTTTTTGTTTTTTTTTATGCAGGCTAGAACAACACTAATTCACATTTTAGAACTTCAGATACAACAGCGTAAAGAAGCTCTGGAGGATATTAAGAGGTATGTTCCTAAAAATATTGGAGATGCAGCTCCCAACTAATTTTTCTGCCGAAAGAGAATGATTTGTTCTTTGAGCATGTTTTGAAGAATTATATTAAATATGATCATTTATTCCAATGATATTGGTTAATGGTTTAGGATGAAATTGAATCTTCTCATTTTTACCCCCTTCCTCGTTTTAAGATATGAAATTGTTTGTTACAAAGCATATGGTAGTCATTGTTGGTGTCGGGTCCATTTTTGGTAAAATTAATGTTAGAGGAAAATATTTTGATACACATGTTAACAAATATACTTATATGACATTTGATTTTCTTGATTGCTTGGCTGAAACGAATCTGTTTGTATACACAAAGGATGAGTACTTCGGTGATTGAAGTTAGTGGTGAAAAAGTGAAAGAAATGTGGGATAAGAGATTGACAGAAATATTTTGTGATATTTGTATTAAAGAGATATTGAAAGGCAATAGGCCTGGTACTCATTTCACAAAAGATGGATGGTTGAAAATAATGACCAACTTTGAGAAAGAAACGGGCAAGGGTTTTTCACAAAGACAACTTAAAAATAGGTGGGACGCCCTAAAAAAAGAATGGAAAGCTTGGAAAAAACTTAAAGGCGAAGATTTGGTCTAGGGTGGAATCCTAGAAAAGAAGCTGATGATGCATCGGATGATTGGTGGGAGAGTAGGCTAAAGGTACATTAATAATTTCGAATATTTTTTTTTTTTTTCTTTTCTATGAGGTTATTGATAATTATGTTATTAAACTATCATTTTATATGTAGGTTGTGCTCAAGCTCAAAAATTTAAAACATCGGGCATTGATCCCGATTCGGAAGGGAAGTTGGACCAAATGTTCATGGGGATAGTTGCAACAGTGATAAAGCATGGGCACCTTCTTACCGTACACTCCGATCGATTTTTTTGAGGATGTTAATAATGAAATACACGAAGAGAATGAAGAAGAGAATGTGAGAAACGATGTTCGCATTTTAAATGATGTTCACATTTCAAATGATGTTCACATTTCAAATGATGTTCAAATTGATGGAAACGGGCAAAAAAGAAAAAACCATGAGATATCAAGTTCACATTTTAAACCTGGAAGAAAGAAATCCTCAAAGCAAATTGGAGGGGCTGCAAGATTGTTCAGTCAAATAAAAAAATTATGCAATGCAGCTGACAATATGAGTCAAGCCATTGCTAGTTTGACTCCTGTTATGGATCCATATGGTATTCCAGAAGTAGTCAAAGTGCTCGACAGCATGACGGAAGAAGTTCCAGAAGCTAGTTCGCTATACTTTTTCGCACTTAGATTATTGCTCAATAAGGACAAGCGAATTATGTTTTTATCAATTAATCCCAAGATTAGAGCTTTGTGGCTTAAGACGAAAATGGAGGATAGTTGAACATTTTCTGATCTTCTAGTGTTTAGAGATATCTATTATGTGACTAAAAAAAATGCTAAATTAGTTTTATCAATAGTTATTTATTTTTGGTTTTTTGATATTGACTTTATGTTTTATCAATGGCTGTTTATGTTTGGTTTTTGGATATTGAATTTATGTTCTACTTATTTATACTAATTTAGTTTTATCAATAGTTATTTATATATGATTATGGATGTTCAGTCTTATTCACAGATGATGAGTATAGTTGAGAATTACAGCGGTGATGAAAGTGATGATGAACGGGAAAAGAAAGAGATTTTACAATGCGTTGAATGTTTTAACCGATTATTTCTTGTTGCATCTTCTTTCGTGCAATTATATCACGAGAAGTATATATTGAAGCAACCATGCATGAATTCAAAACAGTCATGTGAGACATGGATCCGAGAGATCCTTGACGATCACGAATCACGTTGTATGATTAATTTTAGGATGTCTAAAATGGTATTCACAAGTTTGTTGAGAGTTTTGGAGACAAGATACAACTTGCAAACTTCAAGAAACATATCTTCTACTGAAATGTTGGGAATTTTTTTATACATCTTGGGCACCGGTGCAAAAGTTTCCCAATGTCGAGAAAGATTTCAAAGGTCTGGATCAACAATATGTCGATACTTTGCAATTGTGCTTGAGAAAGTTTCAAGGATGGCCACTGATCTAATTGCACCCGAAGATCCTTTTTTTAGCTCAATACCCGAACAAATACGTAATGATTCTAGATATATGCTGCATTTTAAGGTTAAAATTTAATTTTATCTTATTATATTTTTAATATTTTTGGTCGACTAAAAATATGCACGAGACTAATATGATTATTTGTTCAGGATTGCATAGGTGCAATTGATGGTACTCATATTGCCGCTATTCTTCCACCAAATGAACAAATTCCCTAGATTGGAAGAAAAGGTATCCCTACTCAAAATGTTATGGCAGTATGTGATTTTAATATGTGTTTCACCTTTGTCATGGCTGGATGGGAAGGATCGGCACATGACACTAGAATATTTCTTGATGCGATTCGAGATCCAAAATACAAATTTTCGCACCGACCAAATGGTTAGATATTTTATTTATATGTGATTTTAAAAAAAATAAAGTATAAGTTCTTTAATTGATAATTTTTATTAAAAAAATTATTGAAATAATTGTTTGTTATATTATGACGTGTAGGAAAATATTATCTTGTTGATTCTGGATATCCTAAAATGAAAGGTTATCTTGGACCATATAGAGGTCAGCGATATCATTTACCTGACTTTCGTAGAGGTAGACCAGTATCTGGTAAAGAAGAGATATTCAATCATTCACATTCATCATTACGTAGTGTGATTGAACGAACTTTGGGTGTTTTGAAAAAAAAAATGGGCCATTTTAAGGGATATGCCAAGTTATAGTTTTGAAAAGCAAACGATGATCGTTGTTGCTACAATGACGATACACAATTTTATCCGAAAACATGTCGGTCGAAATGATGGAGATTTTATGGAATACGAAGATATTAACTGGGCATATGAGAATACTATTGATTTAGAAAATGCGCATGGTCGAGAAAGTGATGATGATGACGACGACGATGATGGTGGTGATGATGACGGTGAATCAAGCAATTTAAGTGGTTTTGAAATGCAATTAACAAGAGATGTTAATGCTTCTAGTTTAATGAATTCATTTTAAATTGTAAATGCTATTGTAAAATTTTTAGTATCTATATTTGGTATATAAATATTATCCCTTTTTGAAACTTTAATCCAAATATATGTAATATTTTAATTTGTTACGTTTATGTTTTCTATGTTATGTTATTATCTAATATGAGTTTTACAAATGTGTTAAAAGCATTAAAAATAAAAAAAATAATTTTTAAAATAATACAATTTTGTCAATATCTAATTACAAATATTTAATTATTATATTTAAATATTTAAATATAGTTTATATATTCTAATTAAATTTAATAAATAATTAATATTAATTACTTAGAAATATTTAAAATTAATATTATTTATTAAAATATTAATAATAAATTATAATAAAATATTTTTTATATTTTTGCTAAAATATCATAATATTAACTAATTTGAACATTATTTAAATACATATTTGTTACTTTATAATATCATGTCTAAAATAGACATTTTACTTCTCAAAAGCACTTTTTGACAGCAATGCCAAACACTTAAATTTTTCAAAAGCACTTCTCAAAAGCACTTCTCAAAAGCATTACCAAACTGGCCCTAAGTGTGCGGTGATGATTATGTTTCAGTTATGAAATTAACGCTAAGTGTGCAGATAAATCAAAGGAATAGCAAAGGTTGGACGAGAGGTAATATTGAGCAATTGAGTAGCATGAATGGTGAGTAACTATGTGTTGATCAAGGTACGTTTGAACCTATGTGGTTGATGATAGCCTCAAAAGTTGAATGAATAGATACTTGAGCATATGGTTGAGATCGATGATGAGCCTACTTGTGAATTTATCTATGTGATGGTTTAATTATGTATTGATGTGGTATTATTGAGTAATATGTATTATATTATGAACTTACTAAGCTTTTGAAAGCTTATTGTGTGATTTGTTTCTCTGTTTTACAGTGTCAGTAAAGCTAGCTCAGATTCGGGGATCGTCAGCATCTCTATCACACAATCAGCAATCTATTTTTGGTACTTTTGAAGATGTGTATATTTGAATATGGCATGTATAGGCTAGTTGTGTTGAAGCATGTTTGAGATGTGTAAATAGTCATGTGATATGGCTAGATAAATGTTGGTAATATGCATGTGTGATTTTGGTATATGATGCATGTTATGGTATGGCTTGATGGCAATGAAAATGTCTTGTGAATGGTAAGCTTAGTGATGGATTGATGCCATTATGATCTAGTGATATTGTGGATGAATCATGCTTGGTTATGCATGTGTTTTAGTTGTGCAATTTAGTATATAAGTTGACATGGTTGGAAATGAGATTGGATGGGATGATAAGTTGATCATTTGACATGTATTTGGTTGCCAAATTGTGTGTAAAAATAGGCTTGTATGTACTTGTAGGTATGACCCAAGTGTAGGTGGCATTTTGGCCTTGCAAATGGCCTATTTTGCATACACGGCCAAGGGACACGGGCGTGTGTCTCTGCCGTGTGGCTCAAGGGCCACTTCGAAGTGTGCCTGGGTAGGTTACACGGTCGTGTCACACGGGCGTGCCTGGTGGCCGTGTGACCAAGTCAGTAGCTAGCTTAATTTCACACGGCCATGGCACACGGACGTGTCTGGAAGCCGTGTGGACAAGTCAGTATGTATGCCCTGTTTTTGCATGGCCTGGACACATGGGCGTGTTTGGTTGCCGTGTGAGGCACACGGCCTGACTGCAGGGGCGTGTGACCTCTGCGGTTTCGAAAATTGTTCAAATTTCCAAAAATTTTCTTATGTGTTCGGTTTAGTCCTGGACCTCTTTTTAACACGAGTTTAAGGTCTCGTAGACCGTAGTAAGGGACTATATGTTTATATTTGAATATGTTTAATTGATGATTCACTTAGTGTTGTGAAATGGAAGTGAAATGCTCTGATTGTTCGGTAATGCCACTTAACCCTATTCAGGGGAAGATTTCGGGTTATGGGTGTAACAGTCCGGTTTAGACCCTAGTCGGAACAGTGGTTTTGGGACCACAAATCCGAATCAGTAAAATATTTTAATATTATTTTATGTGCAGTTAATATGTGATTAAGCATGTGTTAATGTTACGTAAGTTAATTTGTCCGTCTGTGTGCTTAATTTGATAAAAAGGGTTAAAATGCATTAAATGCAAAACTAGCACGATATTTCTAAAAGTGCCTATTAGATGTGGTTTTTAAAAGTAGTGGCTTTAAGAAGCAATTATACCAATATTTAGATAGTGGATAGTTTTTGGACTAATATAGCCTTGATAAATATATGTATCAAATGTTATTTGATAAAGGGTAAATTAGTAAAAATATGTGTTAATGTCATAATAATAATAAAACAAAAATATGAAAGTGATCATCTTTTATTCATTCATCTAGCCGAAAATCAAAAGAAAGAAGTAAGGGTTTGAGTTTTACACATTCGGCTACTTTAAGGTTTAAATTCAAGGTATGTTTTACTTCAATTTTTGATAATTTTTACGTTTTTGCAATCGTTGCTTCGTATGTTATAAAACCCATGTTGTAATTTGAAGAATGGATGATGTTTGTGAGATGTGCCATTGATGAAATGGTAAGCTTTATGATGAGTATTGGTGCTAAATGAAAGATATATGTTTAATGAACATGTGTTGTTCTTGAATTTTTGATGAATTTAGCTAATTAAGGCTAATTTGTTAAAATAGTATTTTGAGGGACTAAATTGTGAAATAAATGAAAAGTATGGACTCATATGAGTATGAGTGAAATCCGGCTAAACATGGGTATAGGCAAATTTGGTATATTTTGTAATTTTGTGATATAGGGACTAAAATGTCCAAATGTGTAAATGTGAGGGCTAATTTGCAAATTGCCCTAAATATGTGTTCTTGGATTGAATTGAATGTTTTGGTGAATAAAAGGGTTAAATTTGAATATGTATAGATCAAGAACCGAAGAAAACAAACTTTGATCACGGGAAAGCGAAAGTAGTCGAATAACCGAGTCCGAACGAATATCTGAATCCGAGGTAAGTTGATATACAAATAAATGTATCTATATTGAATTATGAATGTCCATATGATTATTGATAATGGTGAATGCATATGAGATGATGTATACATGAATTCCGAGATAGATTCGACATAGTGTCAATGTCCGAGAAGTCCCGTTTGAACCTAGGAATAGATAGGATAGTATATGTCATGACATAGGTGTTCGATGTGTGATATCATGTAAGACCACATCTGGGACGTTGGCATTGATTCGAGATATCATGTAAGACCACGTCTGGGACGTTGGCATTGATTCGAGATTTTGTGTAAGACCACGTCTGGGACGTTGGCATCGATATGAGATTTACGTGTAAGACCATGTCTGGGACATTGGCATCGTATTGATTCGTGTAAGACCCTGTCTGGGACAGTGGCATCGATATCTGGTTACATGTAAGACAACGTCTGGGACATTGGCATTGTACGGCTATTCGGATCACTCTGAGTATCCTATTAGATTCTGAATGGTTCAACGGGCAAATCTGAGATACGAACGACTATGTGATTTGTATATCCGTTTCAGGTACGTTTGATATGTACACTAAGTGTGTATGAAAGGTAAGTATCTATATGAACTTACTAAGATGATTATGTATATGGAAATGATGAGATTATATGTGAAGATATGCTTGAATGATCCATGTGTATATATGATCTTTGAGTTGAAGAATATGGTAAGATATGGCTAAGGAAATGAGCCAAAGAATATATGTGATGAATTTGTTATGAGAATCAATGATGTTATTATATCAAATTGGTTATATGCATTTTATGCTAAGTTTATTTGTATATGGCTTACTAAGCTTTTGAAAGCTTACTCTGTGTGTATTTACTCTGTTTTATAGATCGTCAAAGCTACTGAAGGCTCGGGGACTGTCGAGGATCGTCATCACACTACTCAAACTCATTTTGGTACCTTTTTGAAATGTATATACTAAGTATGGCATGTATAAGCTAGTGATTTGGTATATGTTTGAGATGTAAATAGCCATGTGACTTGGCTAGTTAATGTTGGTAATGTGCATGAGTAAATATAGTATTTGGTGTATGTTTTGGTATGGCTTGATGGCAATGAAATAGCCTTATGAATGGTAAGCTTATGGATGAATTGATGCCTTAGTGATTTAATGAGGTTATGGTTGGATTATACTTGAATTTACATGGGAGTTGATAGTACAAATTAGCATGATTAGAAACGAGATTGAATGGAATAATATGATGACCATTTGGTGTGTTTTTGGTTGCCATTTGATTGTGGAAATAAGCTTGTTTATGCTTGTAGGTATGACCCTAGTGTGGGAGGCATATTGGCCTTGCAAAGGGCCAGTTATGCATACACGGTTGTGGCACACGGGCGTGCCTAGTGACCATGGGATTAAGTCAGTAGCTAGACCAAGTGTGCACGGCCATGGTACATGGACGTGCCTGGTAGCCGTGTGAATAAGTCAGTATCTAGCCTAAGAGTACACGGCCATGGTACACGGGCGTGCTTGGTAGCCGTGGGGATAAGTCAGTATACATGCTCTGTTTTGGCACGCCCAAGACTGTAACACCCCGAACCCGGCCTAGAACTTAGGCCCCAATCTGGTGTGTCACATGGAAGTAAAAACCATCTTTGCGATTATTAAAAACTTGCTTGAGAAATACAACCTCTTTTTTAAAACCAAAAACACTTAAGCAATTGTTAACTACTTGAAAACGTAATAATCTTTAAAAACCTTTTTAGTAGCGAAAGCATATTTGAAATGAACAATTTACAAAAATGTGATGTTTAGAAATAGAGTTGCAGAAGCATTTTGAAAACGTTGCGGAAACGTAGATAAAATGCAAGTATTTTTGAGAGGTTTTTTGATAAATTGATAATCGAACTAGTAATCTTTTAAACCGTGACTTTTGAAAATATCGTTGATAATTTGAGAGAAAATTTCCAATGTTAAAAATATTTACAAAAGTATATTATGAAATCCATATGTTAATCAATTTTGGAAAACCTTTATTTATGTTTTAGAAAATTCTCGTTTTAAACAATTTAAGCAAAACAACAAGTATATCAACCATAAAGCAAATAATAAAACACTCCAGAGGCCTTATTACAACATAAAAACCCAAAATAGTAAAGTGAACGTAATTAAAAATCTAAAATTCAAAATAAAACACCGTTTCTGAAGTATGGCCTCCACCGAGTCATCCATGGCCCCAAGTCCTCGTCACGGAGCATTACCTACAAGGGTTAAGAAAAAAAAGGGGGTGAGTTACAAGAACTCAGTGTGAAATCCCCTTACCGTCATCCACTGGGCCTGAACCCATTTAACAATATTTTGGGCTTAAGTGTAACACCCCCAAACCCGGCCCACAAGTCTCGTCCGGATCTGGTTATGTCACTGCGGAAAGACGGTTAAAAATCTTTGTCTTTAGAGGAAAACTTGAAAATTTTGTTAACTATCGGGAAGTAAGTCCATTAAAATTATTAAATAATATAAGCTTGGTTTGAATTAAAACTTTATTATAATTTATTATAATATAAATCCTTTGCAGAAATATTACTAAATACGATATAACCTTTATCAACTATAAATAGAGTACTTTAATCAAAAGTGGCCCTTATTACATCAAATAAATTCCCAAAAGACGGATAATATAAAAATCACTATTAATTAACTAAACAAGTAAAATATCTACTTCTGCATGAAAATCTGCTTCTGCATGGCCACCTTTGTATCTACTCCAACCCGGTCCATTACTCACGACTCACCTGCGATGATTAAAAAGTTGGGTGAGTCATACAGACTCAGTGTGTAAGTTAACCACTGAAATCCACCCACATGCTAGCCACATAATATCCCAATTATCAAATGCAACAAGTAATATATATATATTCGTTTTAACAATTACCACAATCTGGGCTTGGCCCACATTCAAATCATACTCAAATACTGGGCTAGGCCCATTTCTCAATAAACCACATATCAACTGGGCTTGGCCCATTTCCACGTATGTTCCCAAAACATACCTATCCACATGTCATATTGGGCTTGGCCCATTTCCATATTATTACAAAAATAATGCAACATGATTCCCAACCCAACCTAGGGTCCATCCGCT
Organism: Gossypium sturtianum; assembly: GCA_025698515.1. NCBI lineage: Eukaryota > Viridiplantae > Streptophyta > Magnoliopsida > Malvales > Malvaceae > Gossypium > Gossypium sturtianum. The sequence goes on from CM046948.1 coordinate 45,774,052, forward strand.
ACACACCCCCTTATCCAAACCTACCACACACGGGGACTATCGAGTCACCCTCTCCTTTTCCCTCCAAAAGGCAACCAATGCCATCCACGATGTAGCGTATAGCTAACATCAAACCACGATGGAGCACACGGCAATCCATCAAGCCACGATATGGCATAAAGCCCATATCAATCAAGGTAACCACGCGAACTAAATCATAAAGATCCACAACGCGACCTCGATCGGGCGCCAATCCACGATGTAGCACAAAGTCGACATCAACCACGCACTCGAAGTACACCCGCACCTTCTTTTCATAACCCTCCCATGCACATGCCACATAAAATATAATCGTGATCATGCATGCACATGCTTATTAATGTCCATAAACATACTCATAAACAAATAATCACACGGCAATAGATCCGATACTAACTGGTCATCGCTATACCCTTTAGGGGTATATATGGCACACTTATTACCGCACTTGTTAGTAAAACATATAACACATAAACCCGGAAGCAAAGTGGGTTAGTTACACACCTTATTACTAGGAGTTCTAGACTCTCGATCCTCGACGCTATCGTCTAGCGAAACTACGGCTTTTTGCCTAACGTTTTTCGTTGTTGGCCCACACCACGTGGCCAATCTCGCATGCAGTAAACGGATCTCTTCTTGAACTTTGGAATGGGAGCTTTCCCTTGCCCACTTTGGTGGTACTCGCATCCACGTCCATCGTAATCACTTAATCAGAATCCTTTGGTTAAACGTTATAATACACGATCTCAGGCGAATAACTACAATTTAACTTACTTACCGAAACGATCTAAAATCTCAAAGGCTCCTCTGTACTTCTGTCGATTTGCCCCCCCTAAGAATCATGGTACATAATTGGTCAATACTTAACAACCAAAATGGCCTATGGCCGAATATTAGCACTTACTTACCTTGATGAGTCCAAACAATTCGAGACCTTCCTTTAGACTCCTTGGCGCTGGCTACAAACAAGCAAAACACATCACTTATAACCTATAGAGCATTCGGCCAACCAACACTAAGGCCAACCATTCGGTTTCGGCCTCTAACCAATTAACTAGGATACTTACCTACAATCTTTAGATGTCGACAGCACCACACTTCACCGGTTCGGCTTCAAACTTGATAAAGTAGAAGAGAGATGGAGGGCTAAAGATTTCGGCTATCAAGGGATTAAAAGAAAACAAAAGAAATATTTGACTACAAAGGCCAAAGGAGAAATCGGCAAGGGTTGATGGTGTTTGGGAGGATGAGAGATTCTAAGCAAAAGACTTGAGGAATAATTTGGCACTCTACCCCCTATTTATAGCATTCGCCACCCCCTTGAAGACTCCAAGATTCGCCAACACCTTCCTAGCCACTAATTCAATTCCATTTGAATTAAACAAAATCCCCCCATTATCCTATCCACATCCTATCTCTAATTTAAACTAATTAAAAAAAAACTATAATAATAAAACAACAAATCATTATCCCACCGAATAAAACAAAGCTCATCCTAATCTTCCAATTTAATCTACATGCCGTCCACCTTCAAAATTGCTGCCAAAAAGAAATAAAAAAATTTAAAACTCCAAATGCAACTCTCTTGGTTCGAACCTGGGACCAGTCTGCTGCACGTCCCCCCTCCAACGCCCAGGCCACTCGGCCACATTGTATTTCATGCTAGAAACCCCCAACAATTATTTTTAAACCCTTCTTATCTCAGCCCATCACCAAACAACAAAGAAATAAAACTCCAAAATGCCGCTCCAGGCCCTCGAAACCGCGACCACTCTCCCCTCCAGCGCCTAAGTAGCGCCCAAGAGCCACTTTGCCAATTGGACTTTCATGTCCATCAACTTGGACATTTATTTATAAGGCCTACCTAGCCCAGTCCCTTGACGCAAAAATAAAACAAAAATGCTGCCCCAGCAGCTCGAACTCTGGCCCCCCTTGCACCTTGAGGCGTTACCTCCCAAGCTCTAAAGTGGCGCCTCCCTTGCCACTCTGCCAAGCCATTTCTTGCGTCCTAAACTCCCCCAATTTATTTTAAGGCCTTCCTGCCCTATTTCCCCTTTTTACCCTAAAAATCTTAAATTTTCCAAAGCCTTCCCCTTTCATCCGAGCATTCTTAAAACTTTAAAACACATCCAAAAACACCCAAAAACCTTCCAACACTGGAATTTTACCCAATTTGCATAGCCCCTAAATTAGGGTGTTACATTAAGACCATTTGACGTACACTTGGACCGAAGCCCATTTACAAAACAAAATATATTTATATATGTGCAATGTATGAATGTATGCAAACCCAAACCAACCTAATAATCCATCTGCTACACACCACCCATACCAACCAACACACCTGTGGGGATCTTTTGTCAACCCACCCCGCCAACACACCAATCGCAGGCATTTAGCCATTTATAATAATTTGCAGGCAAGATGCCATTTAATTCACAAGCAAGATGCCATTTCATAATATTTGTGGCTGAGCCACCAAATTTCACTTCCCTGATCATCAATATCCCAATCCCATGCAACTTATGTAAATGCAACATAAATCGTAAATCATAATATTTACATTATAACCACGATAATTAATAACTCAGAGATTTATTACAAACAATTTGGCCCATTAGCACTTTACAAAATCGGGCCATTAGGGCATTATATCAAATCGGCCCATTAAGCCATATATCATATCGGCCCATTTAGCAAAATATATCAAATCGGCCCATTAGCCATATATCAGATTGGCCCATTTAGCAAAATATATCAAATCGGCCCATTAGCCATATATCAGATCGGCCCATTAAGCAAAATATATCAAATCGGCCCGTTAAGGAAATATAACAAATCAGCCCATTAAGGCAATATAACAATTCGGCCCATTAAGGCAATATAACAAATCGGCCCGTTAAGGCAGTATAACAAATCGGCCCGTTAACAATACATCAGATCGGCCCATTAGGGGCATTTTCATAATTAGATAATCTTACCCACTAAGGATAATTTGGTAATCTCACAATCCAGGGGTATTTCGGTAATTTACCCTCCAAGGGTATTTTGGTAATTCCGCAACCTAAACTTAACTACTAATGTGGGGCATAAAAATCGAAACTGTCCATCTGCGTCAGACTGACTAAATTGACTATAACTCGAGTTAGGAATCTCAAAATCTAAATCCGTAAATTTTCCATGAAACGAGACTCATATATCTTCTTACTAATATTTTTCCAGAATTTTTTGCTTAACCATTTAGTATAGTTTATTCCTGAAAGTTTCCCTTGTTTCATTGTCCAACGATTCTGACCTCTCTTAATCAAAATTCAAATATCTCACTGTACAGTTTTCATATGTTGCTCCCACTTGTTTCTATTGAAAACAGGCTCACTAAGGAATCCATACATATAACTTATAACTCATAATACCCTTTTTAAATTTTAAACGATTTTTCCAAGACAGAACAGAGAACTGCGAATTCGATCAGAATCAGTATCACTAAAATTAACATATCACAGAATATACAATTCCTCTTCCTCCTCTGTTTCTTTCATATAAAAATAGACACAGTAAGCTTTATTTTGATATCTTTTTCACTTTCTAACTCTCTTTATCCTATTTTTCGTGATTTTTCAAAATCACATCACTGCTGCTGACCAAACTGTTTCATTGCAAAAATATGGTTACCACTACGAATATACGCACGCCCGAGTGGTCACGGATGCCGGTTTCCGGTTTTCCTCGGTATTTTGACCGAACCATAGAACATATCATACAAAAATTCAGAGAGGTATGAGATTACACACCATTTCAAACATGTATTCGGAAGGATACGGGATTACACACCTGATGAGGATTCCTTAAAGAACCACTCTTCGTTGCCCCCTAAAAATAAAATCGATCAAAAGTTAGCCTCGATTTCTTAAAAGTTCCAAAAGTCGAAAAGTACTCACTCACAAGAGTCACTTACCACAATCGCGATCCTTCCCTACTAGATTCTAAAATTCGGTCTTGCACCTTGTCTATTGCAACGAGTCCCAATCAACTTTCGAAACCAAGGCTAAGAGAAAGATAAGTAGCAGCAAGGATGGCTTGATTCGACCTTCATCAAAAGAGAATAAGAGGAGTTTAAAATAACAACAAGTGGTTAGATTCGGCTTAGCCAAGGGATGAGAGTTTCGGCTTAGCCAAGTCAAGAGATGAAAGAACAAACAACATGAATAAGAAGAAAGAACCTTTACCTTAATAATAGGGATGAACCGAAATGTAGAACACGGTTTGGCACTAGTAGCAAGACAACAAAGAAGGATCGGTAGTTTCAGTTTTCAAGAGAAGATGAGTGAAAATAATTGGTCGCAAAGGCTAGGTGATTTCGGCAAGACAACAAAGAAAAGAGAAAATGCCCACTATTGTCTTGAAGTTGCGACAATGAGAGGAGAAGTTGAAAGAATGAACACAAGGGATGCCAAAAGGAATTAGGCCTAACCAACACCAAAACTATCAAAATGCTCCCATCAAAATTCGGCTACCATCTCCCTTTCCCAAACCATTATCATCTTTACCAAAAGATGAACATAGACCAAATAAAACCTTTCCAAAACATCCCCCACAAAAAATGCCAACATGTTCCCTATTCCTTCCCTTTTCTTTTGATTCCTTTCCTTACCTTCATCCTTTCTTTAATTCCTTAGCCACCTTGCCAAAATTAAAAAGTCCAACTTGCCTTATTTACAAGCTTGGCCTACACTTAGGGAAAGAGTACAAAAAAATAAATAAATCCAAAATTGCAATAGATGGGATTCGAACCCTTTCCCTTCATGCTCCTTCAAGTGACACCACATCCTCTTTACCAAATGCTTATTTATGCTAGCAAAATGCTCACTTATTTCCTTAAGTCATAATGACACTTGCCTTCTCTCCTTAAAGTGCCTAAATATAAAAATTTACTTATAGCTGTTGCTGCTTCAATTGCTGACATTGACTTTGTTAGAAGAGGAGAAGGTGTTGAGGAGCAGTTCGAGGAGAAGGTCACTGGGTGCTAACAAGGCAATACTTTAATCTCTCATATTCAAGAACTTGCACCACTTGCTGAATTCATTGCGCCCCCATCAAGTAAAAGAAAAACATTATCGCATTATCTCGACTTCTTTTGTTCTGCTTGGTAAATGCTTTTGAATCCATTCAGTTCTATGTTTGTTTTTTGTTTTTTGTTTATGCAGGCTAGAGCAACACTAATTCACATTTTAGAACTTCAGATACAACGGCGTAAAGAAGCTCTGGAGGATATTAAGAGGTATGTTCCTAAAAATATTGAGATACTGACTCCCAACTAATTTTTTTTCATTAAAGAGAAAGATTTGTTCTTTGAGCATGCTTTGAAGAATTATATTAAATATGATCATTTATTCCAATGATATTGGTTAATGGCTTAGGATGAAATTGAATCTTCTCATTTTTATCCCCTTCCTCGTTTTAAGATATGAAATTGTTTGTTACAAAGCATATGGTAGTCATTGTTGGTGTCAGATCCATTTTTGGTAAAATTAATGTTAGAGGAAAATATTTTGATACACATGTTAACAAATATACTTATATGACATTTGATTTTCTTGATTGCTTGGCTGAAATGAATCTGTTTGTATACACAAAGGATGAGTACTTCGGCGATTGAAGTTAGTGGTGAAAAAGTGAAAGCAATGTGGGATAAGAGATTGACAGAAATATTTTGTGATATTTGTATTAAAGAGATATTGAAAGGCAATAGGCCTGGTACTCATTTCACAAAATATGGATGGTTGAAAAAAATGACCAACTTTGAGAAAGAAACGGGCAAGGGTTTTTCACAAAGACAACTTAAAAATAGGTGGGACGCCCTAAAAAAAGAATGGAAAGCTTGGAAAAAACTTAGAGGCGAAGATACTGGTCTAGGGTGAAATCCTAGAAAAAGAACCGTTGATGCATCGGATGATTGGTGGGAGAGTAGGCTAAAGGTACATTAATAATTCTGAATATTTTTGTTTTTTTTTTCATTTCTATGAGGTTATTGATAATTACTGTTATTAAACTATCATTTTATATGTAGGTTGTGCTCAAGCTCAAAAAATTTAAAACATCGGGCATTGATCCCGAATTCGAAGGAAGTTGGACCAAATGTTCATGGGGATAGTTGCAACAGTGATAAAGCATGGGCACCTTCTTCCGTACACTCGTCTTGATTTTTTTGAGGATGTTAATAATGAAATACCTGAAGAGAATGAAGAAGAGAATGTGAGAAATGATGTTCGCATTTTAAATGATGTTCACATTTCAAATGATGTTCACATTTCAAATGATGTTCAAATTGATGGAAACGGGCAAAAAAGAAAAAACCCTGAAATATCAAGTTCACATTTTAAACCTGGAAGAAAGAAATCCTCAAAGCAAATTGGAAGGGCTGCAAGATTGTCCAGTCAAATAAAAAAATTATGCAATGCAGTTGACAATATGAGTCAAGCCATAGCTAGTTTGACTCCTGTTATGGATCCATATGGTATTCCAGAAGTAGTCAAAGTGCTCGACAGCATGACGGAAGAAGTTCCAGAAGCTAGTTCGCTATACTTTTTCGCAATTAGATTATTGCTCAATAAGGACAAGCGAATTATGTTTTTATCAATTAATCCCAAGATTAGAGCTTTGTGGCTTAAGACGAAAATGGAGGATAGTTGAACATTTTCTGATCTTCTAGTGTTTAGAGATATCTATTATGTGACTAAAAAAATGCTAAATTAGTTTTATCAATAGTTATTTATGTTTGGTTTTTTGATATTGACTTTATGTTTTATCAATGGCTGTTTATGTTTGGTTTTTGGATATTGAATTTATGTTCTACTTATTTATGTGTAATCTACTTTTATTAATAGTTGTCTATATTTGGTCTCTGGATATTGAATTTATGTTCTACTTATTTATACTAAATTAGTTTTATCAATAGTTATTTATATATGATTATGGATGTTCAGTCTTATTCACAGATGATGAGTATAGTTGAGAATTACAGCGGTGATGAAAGTAATGATGAACGGGAAAAGAAAGAGATTTTACAATGCGTTGAATGTTTTAACCGATTATTTGTTGTTGCATCTTCTTTCGTGCAATTATATCACGAGAAGTATATATTGAAGCAACCATGCATGAATTCAAAACAGTCATGTGAGACATGGATCCGAGAGATCCTTGACGATCACGAATCACGTTGTATGATTAATTTTAGGATGTTTAAAATGGTATTCACAAGTTTGTTGAGAGTTTTGGAGACAAGATACAACTTGCAAACTTCAAGAAACATATCTTCTACTAAAATGTTGGGAATTTTTTTATACATCTTGGGCACCGATGCAAAAGTTTCCCAATGTCGAGAAAGATTTCAAAGGTCTGGATCAACAATAAGTCGATACTTTGCAGTTGTGCTTGAGAAAGTTTCAAGGATGGCCACTGATCTAATTGCACCCGAAGATCCTTTTTTTAGCTCAATACCCGAACAAATACGTAATGATTCTAGATATATGCCGCATTTTAAGGTTAAAATTTAATTTTATCTTATTATATTTTTAATATTTTTGGTCGACTAAAAATATGCACGAGACTAATATGATTATTTGTTCAGGATTGCATAGGTGCAATTGATGGTACTCATATTGCCGCTATTCTTCCACCAAATGAACAAATTCCCTATATTGGAAGAAAAGGTATCCCTACTCAAAATGTTATGGCAGTATGTGATTTTAATATGTGTTTCACCTTTGTCATGGCTGGATGGGAAGGATCGGCACATGACACTAGAATATTTCTTGATGCAATTCGAGATCCAAAATACAAATTTTCTCACCGACCAAATGGTTAGATATTTTATTTATATGTGATTTTAAAAAAATAAAGTATAAGTTCTTTAATTGATAATTTTTATTCAAAAAATTATTGAAATAATTGTTTGTTATATTATGACGTGTAGGAAAATATTATCTTGTTGATTTTAGATATCCTAAAATGAAAGGTTATCTTGGACCATATAGAGGTCAGCGATATCATTTACCTAACTTTCGTAGAGGTAGACCAGTATCTGGTAAAGAAGAGATATTCAATCATTCACATTCATCATTACGTAGTGTGATTGAACGAACTTTTGGTGTTTTGAAAAAAAAATGGGCCATTTTAAGGGATATGCCAAGTTATAGTTTTGAAAAGCAAACGATGATCGTTGTTGCTACAATGACGATACACAATTTTATCCGAAAACATGTCGGTCGAAATGATGGAGATTTTATGAAATACGAAGATATTAACTGGGCATATGAGAATACTATTGATTCAGAAAATGCACATGGTCGAGAAAGTGATGATGATGACGACGACGATGATGGTGGTGATGATGACGGTGAATCAAGCAATTTAAGTGGTTTTGAAATGGAATTAACAAGAGATGCTATAGCTTCTAGTTTAATGAATTCACTTTAAATTGTAAATGCTATTGTAAAATTTTTAGTATTTATATTTGGTATATAAATATTATCCCTTTTTGAAACTTTAATCCAAATATATGTAATATTTTAATTTGTTACGTTTATGTTTTCTATGTTATGTTATTATCTAATATGAGTTTTACAAATGTGTTAAAAGCATTAAAAATAAAAAAAATAATTTTTAAAATAATACAATTTTGTCAATATCTAATTACAAATATTTAATTATTATATTTAAATATTTAAATATAGTTTATATATTCTAATTAAATTTAATAAATAATTAATATTAATTACTTAGAAATATTTAAAATTAATATTATTTATTAAAATAATAATAATAAATTATGATAAAATATTTTTTACATTTTTGCTAAAATATCATAATATTATCTAATTTGAACATTATTTAAATACATATTTGTTACTTTATAATATCATGTCTAAAATAGACATTTTACTTCTCAAAAGCACTTTTTGACAGCAATGCCAAACACTTAAATTTTTCAAAAGCACTTCTCAAAAGCACTTCTCAAAAGCATTGCCAAACTGGCCCTAAGTGTGCGGTGATGATTATGTTTCAGTTATGAAATTGGCGCTAAGTGTGCGGATAAATCAATGGAATAGCAAAGGTTGGACGAGAGGTAATATTGAGCAATTGAGTAGCATGAATGGTGAGTAACTATGTGTTGATCAAGGTACGTTTGAACCTATGTGGTTGATGATAGCCTCAAAAGTTCAATGAATAGATACTTGAGCATATGGTTGAGATCGATGATGAGCCTACTTGTGAATTTATCTATGTGATGGTTTAATTATGTATTGATGTGGTATTATTGAGTAATATGTTTTATATTATGAACTTACTAAGCTTTTGAAAGCTTATTGTTTGATTTGTTTCTCTGCTTTCTGAGATCGCAAAGCTAGCTCAGATTCGGGGATCGTCAAGATCTCTATCACACAATCAGCAATCTATTTTTGGTACTTTTGAAGATGTGTATATTTGAATATGGCATGTATAGGCTAGTTGTGTTGAAGCATGTTTGAGATGTGTAAATAGTCATGTGATATGGCTAGATAAATGTTGGTAATATGCATGTGTGATTTTGGTATATGATGCATGTTATGGTATGGCTTGATGGCAATGAAAATGTCTTGTGAATGGTAAGCTTAGTGATGGATTGATGCCATTGTGATCTAGTGATATTGTGGATGAATCATGCTTGGTTATACATGTGTTTTAGTTGTGCAATTTAGTATATAAGTTGACATGGTTGGAAATGAGATTGGATGGGATGATAAGTTGATCATTTGACATGTATTTGGTTGCCAAATTGTGTGTAAAAATAGGCTTGTATGTACTTGTAGGTATGACCCAAGTGTAGGTGGCATTTTGGCCTTGCAAATGGCCTATTTTGCATACACGGCCAAGGGACACGGGCGTGTGTCTCTGCCGTGTGGCTCAAGGGCCACTTCGAAGTGTGCCTGGGTAGGTTACACGGTCGTGTCACACAGGCGTGTTCGGTGGCCCCGTGTGACCAAGTCGTAGCTAGCTTAATTTCACACACGGCCATGGCACACGCGGACGTGTCCGAAGCCGTGTGGACAAGTCGAGTATGTATGCCCTGCTTTGGCACGGCCGACACATGGGCGTGTTTGGTTGCCGTGTGAGGCACACTACCGATCGCAGGGGCGTGTGACCTCGCGTTTTGAAAAATGTTCAAATTTTCAAAAATTTCTTATGTGTTCTTGGTTTAGTCCGGACCTCTTTTTAACACGAGTTTAAGGTCTCGTCAGAGACGTAGTAGTAAGGACTATATGTTTATATTTGAATATGTTTAATTGATGATTCACTTAGTGTTGTGAAATGGAAGTGAAATGCTCGATTGTTCGGTAATGCCACTTAACCCTATTCAGGGGAAGATTTGGGTTATGGGTGTAATGATCGGTTTAGACCCTAGTCTAAATAAAGTGGTTTTGGGACCACAAACCGAATCATAAAATATTTTAATATTATTTTATGTGCAAATTAATATGTGATTAAGCATGTGTTAATGTTACGTAAGTTAATTTGTCCGTCTGTGTGCTTAATTTGATAAAAAGGGTTAAAATGCATTAAATGCAAAACTAGCATGATATTTCTAAAAGTGCCTATTAGATGTGGTTTTTAAAAGTAGTGGCTTTAAGAAGCAATTATACCAATATTTAGATAGTGGATAGTTTTTGGACTAATATAGCCTTGATAAATATATGTATCGAATGTTATTTGATAAAGGGTAAATTAGTAAAAATATGTGTTAATGTCATAATAATAATAAAACAAAAATATGAAAGTGATCATCTTTTATTCATTCATCTAGCCGAAAATCAAAAGAAAGAAGTAAGGGTTTGAGTTTTACACATTCGGCTACTTTAAGGTTTAAATTCAAGGTATGTTTTACTTCAGTTTTTGATAATTTTTACGTTTTTGCAATCGTTGCTTCGTATGCTATAAAACCCATGTTGTAATTTGAAGAATGGATGATGTTTGTGAGATGTGCCATTGATGAAATGGTAAGCTTTATGATGAGTATTGGTGCTAAATGAAAGATATATGTTTAATGAACATGTGTTGTTCTTGAATTTTTGATGAATTTAGCTAATTAAGGCTAATTTGTTAAAATAGTATTTTGAGGGACTAAATTGTGAAATAAATGAAAAGTATGGACTCATATGAGTATGAGTGAAATTCGGCTAAACATGGGTATAGGCAAATTTGGTATATTTTGTAATTTTGTGATATAGGGACTAAAATGTCCAAATGTGTAAATGTGAGGGCTAATTTGCAAATTGCCCTAAATATGTGTTCTTGGATTGAATTGAATGTTTTGGTGAATAAAAGGGTTAAATTTGAATATGTATAGATCAAGAACCGAAGAAAACAAACTTTGATCACGGGAAAGCGAAAGTAGTCGAATAATCGAGTCCGAACGAATATCTGAATCCGAGGTAAGTTGATATACAAATAAATGTATCTATATTGAATTGTGAATGTCCATATGATTATTGATAATGGTGAATGCATATGAGATGATGTATACATGAATTCCTAGATAGATTCGACATAGTGTCAATGTCCGAGAAGTCCCGTTTGAACCTAGTAATAGATAGGATAGTATATGTCATGACATAGGTGTTCGATATGTGATATCATGTAAGACCACATCTGGGACGTTTGCATTGATTCGAGATATCATGTAAGACCACGTCTGGGACGTTGGCATTGATTCGAGATTTTGTGTAAGACCACGTCTGGGACGTTGGCATCGATATGAGATTTACGTGTAAGACCATGTCTGGGACATTGGCATCGTATTGATTCGTGTAAGACCCTGTATGGGACAGTGGCATCGATATCTGGTTACATGTAAGACCACGTCTGGGACGTTGGCATTGTACGGCTATTCGAATCACTCTAAGTATCCTATTAGATTTCGAATGGTTCAACGGGCAAATCTGAGATACGAACGACTATGTGATTTGTATATCCGTTTCAGGTACGTTTGATATGTACACTAAGTGTGTATGAAAGGTAAGTATCTATATGAACTTACTAAGATGATTATGTATATGGAAATGATGAGATTATATGTGAAGATATGCTTGAATGAGCCATGTGTATATATGATCTTTGAGTTGAAGAATATTGTAAGATATGGCTAAGCAAATGAGCCAAAGAATATATGTGATGAATTTGTTATGAGAATCAATGATGTTATTATATCAAATTGGTTATATGCATTTTATGCTAAGTTTATTTGTATATGGCTTACTAAGCTTTTGAAAGCTTACGCTGTGTGTATTTGCTCTGTTTTATAGATCGTCAAAGCTACTGAAGGCTCGGGGACCGTCGAGGATCGTCATCACACTACTCAAACTCATTTTGGTACCTTTTTGAAATGTATATACTAAGTATGGCATGTATAAGCTAGTGATTCGGTATATGTTTGAGATGTAAATAGCCATGTGACTTGGCTAGTTAATGTTGGTAATGTGCATGAGTAAATATAGTATTTGGTGTATGTTTTGGTATGGCTTGATGGCAATGAAATAGCCTTATGAATGGTAAGCTTATGGATGAATTGATGCCTTAGTGATTTAATGAGGTTATGGTTGAATTATACTTGAATTTACATGGGAGTTGATAGTACAAATTAGCATGATTAGAAACGAGATTGAATGGAATAATATGATGACCATTTGGTGTGTTTTTGGTTGCCATTTGATTGTGGAAATAAGCTTGTTTATGCTTGTAGGTATGACCTTAGTGTCGGAGGCATATTGGCCTTGCAAAGGGCCAGTTATGCACACACGGTTGTGGCACACGGGCGTGCCTAGTGACCATGGGATTAAGTCAGTAGCTAGCCCAAGTGTGCACGGCCATGGTACACAGACGTGCCTGGTAGCCGTGTGAATAAGTCAGTATCTAGCCTAAGAGTACACGGCCATGGTACACGGGCGTGCTTGGTGGCCGTGGTGATAAGTCAGTATACATGCTCTGTTTTGGCACGCCCAAGACTGTAACACCCCGAACCCGGCCTAGAACTTAGGCCCAAATCTGGTGTGTCACATGGAAGTAAAAACCATCTTTGCGATTATTAAAAACTTGCTTGAGAAATACAACCTCTTTGTTAAAACCAAAAACACTTAAGCAATTGTTAACTACTTGAAAACGTAATAATCTTTAAAAACCTTTTTAGTAGCGAAAGCATATTTGAAATGAACAATTTACAAAAATGTGATGTTTAGAAATAGAGTTGCAGAAGCATTTTGAAAACGTTGCGGAAACGTAGATAAAATGCAAGTATTTTTGAGAGGTTGTTTGATAAATTGATAATCGAACTAGTAATCTTTTAAACCGTGACTTTTGAAAATATCGTTGATAATTTGAGAGAAAATTTCCAATGTTAAAAATATTTATAAAAGTTTATTATGAAATCCATATGTTAATCAATTTTGGAAAACCTTTATTTAAGTTTTAGAAAATTCTCGTTTTAAACAATTTAAGCAAAGCAATAAGTATATCAACCATAAAGCAAATAATAAAACACTCCAGAGGGCTTATTACAACATAAAAACCCAAAATAGTAAAGTGAACGTAATTAAAAATCTAAAGTTCAAAATAAAACACCGTTTCTGAAGTATGGCCTCCACCGAGTCATCCATGGCCCCAAGTCCTCGTCACGGAGCATTACCTACAAGGGTTAAGAAAAAAAGGGGTGAGTTACAAGAACTCAGTGTGAAATCCCCTTACCGTCATCCACTGGGCCTGAACCCATTTAGCAATATTTTGGGCTTAAGCCCATTTGACGTACACTTGGACCGAAGCCCATTTACAAAACAAAATATATTTATATATGTGCAATGTATGAATGTATGCAAACCCAAACCAACCTAATAATCCATCGCTACACACCACCCGTACTCAACCAACACACAGTGTGGGATCTTTTGTCAACCCACCCCGCCAACACACCAATCGCAGGCATTTAGCCATTTATAATAATTTGCAGGCAAGATGCCATTTAATTCACAAGCAAGATGCCATTTCATAATATTTGTGGCTAAGCCACCAAATTTCACTTCCCTGATCATCAATATCCCAATCCCATGCAACTTATGTAAATGCAACATAAATCGTAAATCATAATATTTACATTATAACCACGATAATTAATAACTCAGAGATTTATTACAAACAATTTGGCCCATTAGAACTTTACAAAATCGGACCATTAGGGCATTATATCAAATCGGCCCGTTAAGCCATATATCAGATCGGCCCATTTAGCAAAATATATCAAATCGGCCCATTAGCCATATATCAGATTGGCCCATTTAGCAAAATATATCAAATCGGCCCATTAGCCATATATCAGATCGGCCCATTAAGCAAAATATATCAAATCGGCCCGTTAAGGCAATATAACAAATCAGCCCATTAAGGCAATATAACAATTCGACCCATTAAGGCAATATAACAAATCGGCCCGTTAAGGCAGTATAACAAATCGGCCCATTAACAATACATCAGATCGGCCCATTAGGGGCATTTTCATAATTAGATAATCTTACCCACTAAGGATGATTTGGTAATCTCACAATCCAAGGGTATTTCGGTAATTTACCCTCCAAGGGTGTAATATCCCGGGTTAGGGGTTGTTATGTTGTTGCATGATTTTGCATGTGTCTAGTGTGCTGCGTGGCTATTTCTATGTTTTGGGGGCTTAATTGAAGTCTAAATGTATGCCCGAGTGAATGGGAAAATTTTGATTTTTGGGTGTTAAGCCGTGGAGCCGTTGAGCTGGGGTATAAGAGTTTTATTTGGTGTTCTTGAGCACAAAAGAAAAGCTAGTGGAGTGGCAAGGCATGCGTCACTTGGGGGCTTGAGTGTGGCGTCATCTACAGGGGAGAGGTCTTGTGTTCAAGCCATGGAGTGGCCACTTTTGCACTCTTTTTGACTGGCATGGAAGGAAGAGGTTGTATGTAGTTCAAATTCTACCTTGGACTTAGTCTACACATTCAAATGGAGAGTGGAGAGTGAGTTTAGGAGGAAGACTTGGTCAAGATAATTTGAATGTGTGGTAGGGAGTTAATGGGGGGAGTGGTGGCCGAATATTGAGGAGTGGTTGAGGTGTTGGCCGAAACTTGGATGCTTCATGGGGGAGTGACGGCTTGGTTAGTGAGGGTGTGGGTAGTGCCGAATTCCACTTTAGCATTTTGGTTGCCTTTCGGTCAAATGTGGTAAGCTAAGATTGTTTTTCTTTTTGTCAATTGCCTAAACCGAATTTCAAGTAAAACTCTCCCACTTTTGCTTCTTGAAACCGAAACCCCAAGCAACTCTATTTGCCGAATTTTGTAATTGGTTTTTTTTACATTTTGTGTTGTTGGCCGAAGGCTCTTCTAGTTTCTTTCTTCTTTTCATTTGTGTAAACCGAAAGTTATCTCCCAAAATATTCCCATCATTTCATTTCTTCCCAAAATCTTAAGCCGAACCTCTCTTCTATTGTTGCCGATTTTTCTCTTTCTCTTAAACCATCTTGCCGAAATTCGATTCTCACTCTACTCTCATCTCACATTTGTTTTCTCTCTTCTCTCATTCAGAACCGAACACGGGTGTGTTAAACATCTAAAGACAATTCTCTTTTCTTTCTTTTAAGGTGTTGGCCGAATCTTTTCTCCCTTCTAATAGCTCCCTCTCTTGACCGAATATTAGTGAAGGGTGATCTTGTTGGTTGATCGATCTTGGGTGTTGGGTAAGTGTTTGGCCGTATGGCCATTTCTTTTCTCTTTCTGTTCTTAATCGATTCGGGTTTGATTAAGAGCCGAATATGGTAACTTTGGAAGAGTGTTAATCGCTTGTGAATCATCTCGTTATAGGATCCTTGATTTTGGAAGCAAACAAGAGAAGTCTCCTGCTTTGTTAGCTGATTGGTGAGGGTTGGTATTGTTGTTAGTTTATTCTCTTAGTTCTCGTTTAGTCAAAGCTTCAAGAGATTAATACTTTCTTCTTTATAGGTTGGCCGATTGTCAAAGGAACCACTATTTGTTCTGGATTTGGTTGGAAACCAAATCAGGTGAAGGGTAAGGGCTTTTGATAAACCCTTTTGGATTAAATGGTTATGGCCGAACGTTTTAGTACCTAACCCCTAAGTTTGGCCGATTCTAGGAGCAAGGAGTTTAAAGATTGTAGATCGTTTCTTTGGGATTAAGGCCTTCGTTATACTGTGTGTGTAAACTAACACACTATACTTAGTAATATTGTTATTAAACCTGTTTGCCTATTAAAAACCATGACAAGATGACGGATTATTGGATACCCAAACGGGGTATGTGTACGTATCAAGGTAAGTCTAATTGATTACAAGTTCTATTATGGATACCTTGGGTATTATGATCCATGATATGTATGCTATGAGATGTAATGCTAGACATGTTGGCATGATATGCATGACTCGTATGATATGCATGATTACATGAGTATGGTATGTTGATGGGTGATATGAGTGGAGGAGCATGATATTTTGTGTTGACGAGCACCGTTGTTTTGGTAACACACCTTGTGACTTTGGGTCACCAAAGGTGCTTTGGTAGCACGCTTGTGTCTTTGGGACACCGGAGGTTGGGCACCTCATTGTGACTTGTCCCCGTGGTTAACACCACCGTGGGTTGGCCCCACTTTGAGATATGGGATCGTCTCGCTAGTGATTGGGTATCACACGGATGGGTTGGCCCCATCATTCGATTATTGTGACTACGGTCACCGGTGCTTTGGTAGCACATTTGTGTCTTTGGGACACCAGAGGTTGGGCACCTCATTGCGACTTGTCCCCGTGGTTTGACACCACCGTGGGTTGGCCCCACATGAGATATGGGATCGTCGCTAGTGATTGGGTATCACACGATGGGTTGGCCCCATCATTCGATTATCGTGACTACGGTCACAAAGGCTTGGGTAGCACATTGTGTCTTTGGGACACCAAGTGTTTTGGTAACACATTGTGACTATATGTCACAAAGTGGTTTGGCACCACCAAAGTGGTTTGGTACCACACGGGTAGAAAAGGAGATACGGATGGTTAGGATTGGGTTGAATTAATCATGTTGCTATGTATGATGTGTGTTAGCATGTTGTTCCATCGGGAGCGGGATTTATGCACTGAGTCTTTCGACTCACCCTCTCCTTTGACATTTCAGGTGACTCGTAGACGCGGACATGGAGCCGGGGTGGACTCGAGGTGCACATGCCATGCGTTAATAAAAGTTTTGCTCCGACTATTCACTTTGGGTACTTTAGCTTACTTTTTGATTTGAGATTTAATTTGGATTTGTAAAAGGCCTTTAAATTATGTTTTATGATGGGTATGTTTTAATTAGATTCTCAACCTGCTTAACAAATAACTTGGCATGAAATTTTACTAAAACTTGGAAAGACAACGTTTTCAAAATTATACCGCAATGTGTTTTAAACTATACCATCGGGTATCTCGCTATGTTTTGCTATACAATAAGCTCAAATGATTTCCAAATCAAACTCGATTTTCTACTAAGTCTAAAATGTTTCAAAATGGCACTAAGAAACTATTGGAAGTGCTAAATGAAATCAACTCGCTTTAACTATATACTTGGAAAAGTCTTCAAAATCTAATCAAACAAGCCTACTCAAACTTACCCCAAATTCACTATGTTTTCACCCCACTTCTAAACGAAAAAAAATCTGATCACTCAAAGACGTTTTCCGTGTAACATACCGATTCGGGCGTGGTGTCTTGTCCGAGTTTGGGGTGTTACAATTGTGGTATCGTGAGCCAAGTTCAAAGGTTTCTACTGTGGGCCCGAGGCCCAAAATGTTTTCAAAAGATTGTTTTGTTAGTCTTTATTCTTAAAGTATGGTTTGAAAGGCATGACACCGAGTCTCCTGCACTGGGTTCAGCAGTGAGTACCCCTTACTATTGCTTGTGAATTGATGGGATGTGATATGATTTGATGAATAGCAATAGTATACTACTTTAGAGATTGAGACCGATAGGATTTTGTGAACTCGCGAGAACAAATCCTCTTAAAATATTCATAAGACTTGCTTTTAAACAAGTGGAATAAATATCGATGCATAAAAATTCTTAATCGACACGTAGAAAGATTAGTCATGAGCGCTAGAGGTGGACGTGGTCGCGACGCAGGTCGTGGTAGGATGACAGTTTCGAGCCCGTAGGATCTCGGGCGTGGTTCGAGAAAATGAGATACGGCCCGCCACCACCGGAGGTGGTGAGTTCCAAGACCAGATCGGGACGACGCAGCGATGCGTGAGCGATGCCGCGAGTGTTGGAAAGAGTAGCCGGTGTTGGTGGTAATGCAGAGTTAGGAAATCTATTCTGAGCGACTTTCGCAAATGGGGCTGAATTCTTCCGAGGTGTTGTTTCGTGTTGCTCCCAAAGATCGCTGAATATTGGTTGGAGGCAACCGAGCGGATCATGGATGATCCGGACTTGACAAACCAAGAGAAGCCGGCGGCATCGACGCTTCTCCGGATGAGTCATATCGCTGGTGGCTCACGGTTCGAGACATGTTGTGGCAAAGCAGAGGATCTAACATGGGATTATTTCGTGGTCGCATATCAAAGGAAATACATCGGAGCTAGTTATGTTGACTCCCAATGGAAGGCATTTCGAGGCTTGTTCAGGGAGTAAATCGGTTCTTCGAGTACGAGGCCGAGTTCCCGGTCGCTGAGTAGGTATGCAGTGGGCATTGTGGCCACGGAGCATGAGAGGTGTGTTCGTTTCGAGGATGGTCTCATGAGACGACTTGAGGTCGCTGATTGCTCCTCGCCAGGAGCGAGTTTGTTGTCTTAGTTGAGAAGGCTAAGGTAGCCGAGGGTGTTAAGGAGTCGTGAGACAAGGCATGGACCGAAATAGACATAAGAGGAGCTTTGGGTCCCTCGGGTCGTCGGGTAATCCGCAGAAGAGGGCTAGACCGAGTGGGCCGAACCACCCTGCTAGGTTTGTTGTCGCTAGGCGTGGACCGCCGCAGGTGTGATGGGTGTGGGAAATCTCATTGGGGTGGTCGGATCTGGAGGAAAAGGTTGCTTCGAGTGTGGTTCTCTGGAGCATCGTGTGAGGGACCGTCTGCGTAGGTTGGCTAGGATTCGCCCCGAGAGTCGGGCCGAATCGGTTCAGAGGTAATGGACCGCCACCGCAGAGGGGCCGTGGTAATGGCAGAGGTGGTAATGGGTCCGGTCGGGGCCGTGGAGCACCGGCGAGGTGCGAGTAGCTCGATGCTAGACGGCCCGATTAGTGTATGCCGCGAGGCGCCGAGAGGAGGCGACGACGACCGGACGTCATAACCCGGTGACGTTTTTGATTTTTGGTTCTCCTTATACCGCCTTGATTGATGTGGGTTCGACGCACTCTTATGTTGCCGTAGTATAGTAGAGACCATGGATTTAGACTCGAGATATCTTCTAGGCGGATGACCGTGATTAGCCCTCTAGGTCACTCAGTAGTAGTAGATAAACCATTTAGAGAGGTACCCTTAGAACTCCAAGGGGTAGTGTTTGTCGCCGATCCGATGGAAGCGCCGTTTGGGGAGTTCGATCCGATTCTTGGGATGGATTGGTTGGTCAAATATCAGGCGAGGTTGGATTGCGCGGCCAAGCGCATGGTTCTTAAGACGGTCGAGGGTGAAGAGGTGGCTATGATAGGTAATAGGAGAGATTACTTATCAAATGCGGTATCTGCTTTGAAAGCAGAGAAGATGGTCAGGAAGGGCTGTGAAGCGTATGTGGTTCATGTGTATGCCTTGGAGGCTAAAGAGTCGGCTGTGGAGAAGGTTCGTACCGTTAAGGAGTTTACTGATGTTTTTCCTGAGGAGCTTCCGGGTTTGCCGCCAGATCGCGAGGTAGAGTTCGGAATAGATCTATTACCCGAATCGCGCGGTGTCTATTGCTCCGTATAGGATGGCGCCAAAGGAATTGGTGGAGCTTAAGGCTCAGATCCAGGAGTTATTGGATCGAGGTTTTATTAGGCCTAGTGTTTCGCCGTGGGGTGCGCCGGTACTCTTTGTCAAGAAGAAAGATGGCACGATGCGGATGTGTATAGACTACCGCTTGATTGAATAAGTCGACGATTAAAACAAGTATCCGCTGCCACGGATAGATGAGTTGTTTGATCACCGTGAAGGGGGATGCGGTATTTTCAAGATCGACTTGAGATCCAGGTATCATCGATTGAAGGTTAAGGAGGCCGATATCCATAAAACAAGCGTTTGGACTCGGTATGGGCACTACGAATTTCTCGTAATGCCGTTCGGGTTGACTAACGCACCGGCAGCGTTTATGGACATGATGAATAGGGTGTTTCAAAGCGAAGATCCGGATGGCCTGGTCGTGGTTTTCATAGACGACATCTTAGTGTACTCAAAGACAGAGGAAGAGCATGATAAGCATTTGCGAGTGGTGTTGCAGATTTTGAGGAAAAGCGACTCTATGCTAAGTTCGGCAAGTGCGAGTTCGCTTAGGAAGTGACTTTCTTGGGTCATGTAGTGTCGGTGAGGAATTCGAGTGGATCCTCGTAAGATTGAGGCGATTTTGGATTGGAAGCCGCCTAAGTCGCTGGTCGAGATTCGGAGTTTTCTGGTTTGGCCGGATACTACCGAAGGTTTGTTGAGGGTTTCGTTGATAGCGCGCCGATGACCAAGTTTTGAGGAAAGAAGTTCCGTTTGTATGGACTGAGAAGCAGCAGGAAAGCTTCGACAAGTTAAAGAAGATTTTGACTGAGGCTCCGGTTCTAATTCAACCTGAGGCTGGTAAGGAGTACACAGTCTATTGTGACGCATCACATACGGGCTTGGGTTGTGTGTCTTTGATGCAAGAAGGTAAGGTTGTGGCTTACGCTTCTCGCAAATTGAGGCCACATGAGGTCAATTATCCGACGCACGATTTGGAGCTAGCAGCTGTAGTCTTCGCTTTAAAGATTTGGAGGCACTACTTGTACGGGGAAAGATCGATAGTCTACACAGATCACAAGAGTCTGAAGTATCTACTGACTCAGAAGGATTTGAATTTGAGGCAGCGCAGATGGGTCGAGTTGCTGAAAGATTACGACTGTTCGATTGAGTATCATCCGGGCAAGGCTAACGTGGTGGCAGACGCGTTGAGCCGTAAGGTTGTTTCGGAGTTAAGAGCATTGTTTGCCCACTTGAGCTTGTATGACGATGGGAGTATTCTGGCAGAGTTGCAGGTTAAGCCTACTTGGGTTGAGCAGATCAGAGAGAAACAGTTATTGGATGAGGTTCTGAGTGCGCGGAGGTTACAAGTGCAGGATGGTGGTTTGGAGGGTTACAGCTTGTCTGGTGACGAGGTTCTGTGTTTTCAAGGTAAGGCTTGTATGCCTAAAGATGTTGAGCTGAGGCAGAAGATTCTTCAGGACGCACATAGCAGTCCTTATGCTATGCATCCTGGAGGTAGTAAGATGTTTAGGGATCTTAGAGCGATTTTGGTGGCTGGCTTGAAGAAAGAGGTGATGAGTTTGTTGGGAAGTGTCCGACTTGTCACAGTCAAGGTCGAACATCGCTGCCGTCGGGTTTGTTTTCACTGTGAAGATTCCTCGATGGAAGTGGGAAAGGATAACCATGGATTTTCGTCCAAGGTTACCGCCACGCCAAGCAAGAAAGATTCATTTGGGTAGTGGTGGATCGATCGACTAAATCACTCACTTTATTCGGTGAGGGTTGACTACTCACTCGTAAGCCAGCGAATTTGTATGTTTCGAGAGATAGTAAGGTTGCACGGTGTGCCGTTTCGATAATCTCGGATAGGGATCCCAGATTCACGTCAAGGTTCCGAAAGCGTTGCATCAGCTCTCGGGTACTCGTTTGGATTTCAAAGACGGCTTTTCACCCGCAAATCGACGGTCAATCGAAAGGGTCATTCGTGTCTTAGAGGATATGCCGAGAGGTTGTATCTTGGATTTCAGAGGTAGTTGGGAGGAGTTTCTACCATTAGTGAGTTTGCCTACAACAACGATTACAAGCGAGCATCAAGATGGCACCGTATGAGGCGTTGTATGGTAGGAAATGTCGCTCACCCACGTGTTGGACGGAGTTAGGTGAACGCCGGTTGTTAGGACCCGAGTTGGTTGTCGAGACCAAGACAAGGTTAAGTCGATTCAGTCTCGATTGAAGGAAGCTTGGACCGGCAGCAAGTCTTATGCCGATCTTAAGTGAAGAGATATAGAGTTTCTTTGTGGGGATCGAGTGTTTTGAAGGTCTCACCTTGGAAGAAGGTGTTGAGGTTCGGGAAGAAAGGCAAGCTAAGTCCAAGGTTTATTGGGCCGTATAAGGTATTGAGACGAGTTGGACCAAGAGAGCGATCGCCTTGAGTTGCCGTGCAGAGCTTAGTCGATTCACGATGTTTTTCACGTTTCGATGCTTGGAGGTATCGTTCGGATCCGTCGCATGTGGTAGCAATGGAAGAGATCGAGGTAAATCCAGATTTGACCATGGAGGAGGAACCATGCGATTCTTGATCGAGATGTGAAGGTTCTGCGTAAGAAAGTCTGTGCCTTTGGTTAAGGTTCTTTGGCGTAATCATGGCATAGAAGAAGCTACGTGGGAACCCGAGGATATGATGAGACAAAGAATACCCGCAACTCTTTCGATCGTGTAATTTCGAGGTCGAAATTATTTTTAAGGGGGTAGAACCGTAATATCCCGGGTTAGGGCTGCTTTGTTGTTGCGTGATTTTGCATGTGTCTAGTGTGTTGCGTGGCTATTTCTATGTTTTGGGGGCTTAATTGAAGTCTAAATGTATGCCCGAGTGAATGGGAAAATTTTGATTTTTGGGTGTTAAGCCGTGGAGCCGTTGAGGGGGTATAAGAGTTTTATTTGGTGTTCTTGAGCACAAAAGAAAAGCTAGTGGAGTGGCAAGGCATGCGTCACTTGGGGGCTTGAGTGTGGCGTCATCTACAGTGGGGAGAGGTCTTGTGTTCAAGTCATGGAGTGGCCACTTTTGCACTCTTTTGACTGGCATGGAAGGAAGAGGTTGTATGTAGTTCAAATTCTACCTTGGACTTAGTCTACACATTCAAATGGAGAGTGGAGAGTGAGTTTAGGAGGAAGACTTGGTCAAGATAATTTGAATGTGTGGTAGGGAGTTAATGGGGAGTGGTGGCGAATATTGAGGAGTGGTTGAGGTGTTGGCGAAACTTGGATGCTTCATGGGGGGAGTGACGGCTTGGTTAGTAAGGGTGTGGGTAGTGCGAATTCCACTTTAGCATTTTGGTTGCTTTTCGGTCAAATGTGGTAAGCTAAGATTGTTTTTCTTTTGTCAATTGCCTAAACCGAATTTCAAGTAAAACTCTCCCACTTTTGCTTCTTGAAACCGAAACCCCAAGCAACTCTATTTGCCGAATTTTGTAATTGGTTTTTTTACATTTTGTGTTGTTGGTGAGAAGGCTCTTCTAGTTTCTTTCTTCTTTTCATTTGTGTAAACCGAAAGTTATCTCCCAAAATATTCCCATCATTTCATTTCTTCCCAAAATCTTAAGCCGAACCTCTCTTCTATTGTTGCCGATTTTTCTCTTTCTCTTAAACCATCTTGCCAAATTCGATTCTCACTCTACTCTCATCTCACATTTGTTTTCTCTCTTCTCTCATTCGAACCGAACACGGGTGTGTTAAACATCTAAAGACAATTCTCTTTTCTTTCTTTTAAGGTGTTGGCGAATCTTTTCTCTCTTCTAATAGCTCCTCTCTTGACCGAATATTAGTGAAGGGTGATCTTGTTGGTTGATCGATCTTGGGTGTTGGGTAAGTGTTTGGCCGTATGGCCATTTCTTTTCTCTTCTGTTCTTAATCGATTCGGGTTTGATTAAGAGCCGAATATGGTAACTTTGGAAGAGTGTTAATCGTTTGTGAATCATCTCGTTATAGGATCCTTGATTTTGGAAGCAAACAAGAGAAGTCTCCTGCTTCTGTTAGCTGATTGGTGAGGGTTGGTATTGTTGTTAGTTTATTCTCTTAGTTCTCGTTTAGTCAAAGCTTCAAGAGATTAATACTTTCTTCTTTATAGGTTGGCCGATTGTCAAAGGAACCACTATTTGGTTCGGGATTTGGTAGGAAACCAAATCGGTGAAGGGTAAGGGCTTTTGATAAAACCTTTTGGATTAAATGGTTATGGCCGAATGGTCTTAGTACCTAACCCTAAGTTTGGCCGATTCTAGGAGCAAGGAGTTTAAAGATTGTAGATCGTTTCTTTGGGATTAAGGCCTTCGTTATACTGTGTGTGTAAACTAACACACTATACTTAGTAATATTGTTATTAAACTGTTTGCCTATTAAAAACCATGACAAGATGATGGATTATTGGATACCCAAACGGGGTATGTGTACGTATCCGGGTAAGTCTAATTGATTACAAGTTCTATTATGGATACCTTGGGTATTATGATCCATGATATGTATGCTATGAGATGTAATGCTAGACATGTTGGCATGATATGCATGACTTTGTATGATATGCATGATTACATGAGTATGGTATGTTGATGGGTGATATGAGTGGAGGGAGCATGATATTTTGTGCCTTTGAGCACCAGTGTTTTGGTAACACACCTTGTGACTTTGGGTCACCGGTGCTTTGGTAGCACGTTTGTGTCTTTGGGACACCGTGAGAGGTTGGGCACCTCATTGCGACTTGTCCCGTGGTTAACACCACCGTGGGTTGGCCCCACTTTGAGATATGGGATCGTCGCTAGTGATTGGGTATCACACGATGGGTTGGCCCCATCATTCGATTATTGTGACTACGGCCACCACGGTGCTTTGGTAGCACATTTGTGTCTTTGGGACACCGAGGTTGGGCACCTCATTGCGACTTGTCCTCGTGGTTTGACACCACCGTGGGTTGGCCCCACATGAGATATGGGATCGTCTCGCTAGTGATTGGGTATCACACGATGGGTTGGCCCCATCATTCGATTATCGTGACTACGGTCACGGTGCTTGGGTAGCACATTGTGTCTTTGGGACACCCAGTGTTTTGGTAACACATTGTGACTATATGTCACAAAGTGGTTTGGCACCACCAAAGTGGTTTGGTACCACACGGGTAGAAAAGGAGATACGGATGGTTAGGATTGGGTTGCATTAATCATGTTGCTATGTATGATGTGTGTTAGCATGTTGTTCCATCGGGAGCGGGATTTATGCACTGAGTCTTTCGACTCACCCTCTCCTTTGACATTTCAGGTGACTCGTAGACGCGGACATGGAGCCGGGGTGGACTCGAGGTGCACATGCCATGCGTTAATAAAAGTTTTGCTCGACTATTCACTTTGGGTACTTTAGCTTACTTTTTGATTTGAGATTTAATTTGGATTTGTAAAAGGCCTTTAAATTATGTTTTATGATGGGTATGTTTTAATTAGATTCTCAACCTGCTTAACAAATAACTTGGCATGAAATTTTACTAAAACTTGGAAAGACAACGTTTTCAAAATTATACCGCAATGTGTTTTAAACTATACCATCGGGTATCTCGCTATGTTTTGCTATACAATAAGCTCAAATGATTTCCAAATCAAACTCGATTTTCTACTAAGTCTAAAATGTTTCAAAATGGCACTAAGAAACTATTGGAAGTGCTAAATGAAATCAACTCGCTTTAACTATATACTTGGAAAAGTCTTCAAAATCTAATCAAACAAGCCTACTCAAACTTACCCCAAATTCACTATGTTTTCACCCCACTTCTAAACGAAAAAAAATCTGATCACTCAAAGACGTTTTTCCCCGTAACATACCAGATTCGGGCGTGGTGTCTTGTCCGAGTTTGGGGTGTTACAAAGGGTATTTTGGTACTTCCGCAACCTAAACTTAACTACTAATGTGGGGCATAAAAATCGAAACTGTCCATCTGCATCAGACTGACTAAATTGACTATAACTCGAGTTAGGAATCTGGAAATCTAAATCCGTAAATTTTCCATGAAACTAGACTCATATATCTTCTTACTAATATTTTTTCAGAATTTTTGGCTTAACCATTTAGTACAGTTTATTCCTGAAAGTTTCCCTTGTTTCATTGTCCAACGATTCTGACCTCTCTTAACCGAAATTCAAATATCTCACTGTACAGTTTTCATATGTTGCTCCCACTTGTTTCTGTTGAAAATAGGCTCACTAAGGAATCCATACATATAACTTATAACTCATAATACCCTTTTTAAATTTTAAACTATTTTTCTAAGACAGAACAGAGAACCGCGAAGTCAATGAGAATCAGTATCATTTAAATTAACATATCACAGAATATACAATTCCTCTTCCTCCTCTGTTTCTTTCATATAAAAATAGACACAGTAAGCTTTATTTCGATATCTTTTTCACTTTCTAACTCTCTTTATCCTATTTTTCGTGATTTTTCAAAATCACATCATCACTTCTTGACCAAACTGTTTCATTGCAAAAATATGGTTACCACTACGAATATACGCACGCCCGAGTGGTCACGGATGCCGGTTTCCGGTTTTCCTCAGTATTTCGACCGAACCATAGAACATATCATACAAAAATTCAGAGAGGTATGAGATTACACACCATTTCAAACATGTATTCGGAAGGATACGGGATTACACACCTGATGAGGATTCCCTAAAGAACCACTCTTCGTTGCCCCCTAAAAATAAAATCGATCAAAAGTTAGCCTCGATTTCTTAAAAGTTCCAAAAGTCAAAAAGTACTCACTCACAAGAGTCACTTACCACAATCGCGATCCTTCCCTACTAGATTCTAAAATCCGGTCTTGCACCTTGTCTATTGCAACGAGTCCCAATCAAATTTCGAAACCAAGGCTAAGAGAAGGATAAGTAGCAGCAAGGATGGCTTGATTCGACCTTCATCAAAAGAGAATAAGAGGAGTTTAAAATAACAACAAGTGGTTAGATTCGGCTTAGCTAAGGGATGAGAGTTTCGGCTTAGCCAAGTCAAGAGATGAAGGAACAAACAACATGAATAAGAAGAAAGAACCTTTACCTTAATAATAGGGATGAACCGAAATGAAGAACACGGTTTGGCACTAGTAGCAAGACAACAAAGAAGGATCGGTAGTTTCGGTTTTCAAGAGAAGATGAGTGAAAATAATTGGTCACAAAGGCTAGGTGATTTCGGCAAGACAACAAAGAAAAGAGAAAATGCCCACTATTGTCTTGAAGTTGCGACAATGAGAGGAGAAGTTGAAAGAATGAACACAAGGGATGCCAAAAGGAATTAGGCCTAACCAACACCAAAACTATCAAAATGCTCCCATCAAAATTCGGCTACCCTCTCCCTTTCCCAAACCATTATCATCTTTACCAAAAGATGAACATAGACCAAATAAAACCTTTCCAAAACATCCCCCACAAAAAAATGCCAAAATGTTCCCTATTCCTTCCCTTTTCTTTTGATTCCTTTCCTTACCTTCATCCTTTCTTTAATTCCTTAGCCACCTTGCCAAAATTAAAAAGTCCAACTTGCCTTATTTACAAGCTTGGCCTACACTTAGGGAAAGAGTACAAAAAAAAAAATAAATCCAAAATTGCAATAGATGGGATTCGAACCCTTTCCCTTCATGCTCCTTCAAGTGACACCACATCCTCTTTACCAAATGCTTATTTATGCTAGCAAAATGCTCACTTATTTCCTTAATTCATAATGACACTTGCCTTCTCTCCTTAAAGTGCCTAAATATAAAAATTTACTTATAGCCTATCTTGAACCCGGAACTTCCTAGAAACCTCGTAACCTTCCATATTCACTTAACTAATAAGTCCAACTTGAAATAATGCCGTTCTCAAATTCCCATGAATTTTAAAACACTTCTACACTCAAGGTCCAATGGGCCCAATCCTACTAGGCCCAATTTCGGGTCGTTATAATTCTACCCTCCTTAAAGAAATTTCGTCCTCGAAATTTCCAACCAACTACTTAACGCACCGCTCAAATCACACCACTATGCTTTCGCTGCGCACTCTGGTCTTAATAACACTAATGTACTTTTAACATAATCTTGAATCCTCTTTCACACAACCAAACACCTAACCACAGAAGCAAGCAGTTATCTACCACTTATACCTAAAATTTTCTACATTCAATCATCACGTCTAACCAAAACATACCTGACTTGATGGTGATGAAACAATCCCGAGCCTTATGCTCCTTAGACCCGCATCTCAAGCATGCTCCTGACCTCCTCCTGCATTCTCCCGGATGACGCCTCTTGCAAAAATCACAAGCCAGAAAGTTTGGTCGTGCCTTGACATGCTTTACAGAACGAGACTGCGACCCAAAAGAACCGCGATCTCTTTTCTTCTTACAGTTCACACACTCAACTCGAAGTGCTTTACCGATTCCTTTAACCTCCTCCAATACTTCCTTAACTATCTGAGTTAGCTCATCAACCCCAGCTCGATCATGAGATCCCATCTCAACCACTGGCGATGCCAGTGCCTCCCTTTCAGAAACATGCCCCGATGCTGAAGGTATAGCCTTAGCACCTCGGCCTCTACCACGTCTACGTCTACCGCGTCCACATCTTCTTGCGTTCATGTTCACGAATGTCGACTTAATCTTATTACGAGTTTTATGAATCAGTATATTATTTCAGTGTTTATTAAACAATGTTTTATGGAGTATAGGAAGTAAAGTTGTTTTCGTAGTATGTATCCTAAAGTCTCAATTTCTATAGTTTCAGCTCCTAAAGCTAAAAGTTCTATAGCATTCTATTTTGTAGAATTTTTCTTACCACAGTACTAACACAATAATCATAAAATAAAAACACATACTTACTTGACTTGGTGCCGGATACCCGTGGTGTCATACTTCCTTTAGAACATACATGTATACTTTAAAATTTTAAACAGCTTTGAAAATGTGTTTGAACACAAACCACAGCCGAGTTTTGCAACCGAGCTCTGATACCATAAAATGTAACACCCCGAACCCGGCCTAGAAGTTAGGCCCGAATCTGGTGTGTCACATGGAAGTAAAAACCATCTTTGCGATTATTAAAAACTTGCTTGAGAAATACAACCTCTTTGTTAAAACCAAAAACACTTAAGCAATTGTTAACTACTTGAAAACGTAATAATCTTTAAAAACTTTTTTAGTAGCGAAAGCATATTTGAAATGAACAATTTACAAAAATGTGATGTTTAAAAATAGAGTTGCAGAAGCATTTTGAAAACGTTGCGGAGACGTAGATAAAATGCAAGTATTTTTGAGAGGTTGTTTGATAAATCGATAATCGAACTAGTAATCTTTTACAACCGTGACTTTTGAAAATATCGTTGATAATTTGAGAGAAAATTTCCAATGTTAAAAATATTTGTAAAAGTTTGTTATGAAATCCATATGTTAATCAATTTTGGAAAACCTTTATTTAAGTTTTAGAAAATTCTCGTTTTAAACAATTTAAGCAAAATAATAAGTATTTCAACCATAAAGCAAATAATAAAACACTCCTGAGGTCTTATTACAAAGATAAAAACCCAAAATAGTAAAGTGAATGCAATTAAAAATCTAAAGTTCAAAATAAAACAACATTTTTCAAGTATGGCCTCCACCAAGTCATCCATGGCCCCAAGTCCTCGTCATGGAGCATTACCTACAAGGGTTAAGAAAAAAAGGGGGGTGAGTTACAAGAACTCAGTGTGAAATCCCCTTACCGTCATCCACTGGGCCTGAACCCATTTAGCAATATTTTGGGCTTAAGCCCATTTAACGTACACTTGGACCGAAGCCCATTTACAAAACAAAATATATTTATATATGTGCAATGTATGAATGTATGCAAACCCAAACCAACCTAATAATCCATCCACTACACACCACCCGTACCAACCAACACACCTGTGGGGATCTTTTGTCAACCCACCCCGCCAACACACCAATCGCAGGCATTTAGCCATTTATAATAATTTGCAGGCAATATGCCATTTAATTCACAAGCAAGATGCCATTTCATAATATTTGTGGCTGAGCCACCAAATTTCACTTCCCTGATCATCAATATCCCAATTCCATGCAACTTATGTAAATGCAACATAAATCGTAAATCATAATATTTACATTATAACCACGATAATTAATAACTCAGAGATTTATTACAAACAATTTGGCCCATTAGCACTTTACAAAATCAGCCCATTAGGGCATTATATCAAATCGGCCCATTAAGCCATATATCAGATCGGCCCATTTAGCAAAATATATCAAATCGGCCCATTAGCCATATATCAGATCGGCCTATTTAGCAAAATATATCAAATCGGCCCATTAGCCATATATCAGATCGTCCCATTAAGCAAAATATATCAAATCGGCCCGTTAAGGAAATATAAAAAATTAGCCCATTAAGGCAATATAACAATTCGGCCCATTAAGGCAATATAACAAATCAGCCCGTTAAGGCAGTATAACAAATCGGCCCATTAACAATACATCAGATCGGCCCATTAGGGGCATTTTCGTAATTAGGTAATCTTACCCACTAAGGGTAATTTGGTAATCTCGCAATCCAAGGGTATTTCGGTAATTTACACTCCAAGGGTATTTTGGTAATTCCGCAACCTAAACTTAACTACTAATGTGGGGCATAAAAATTGAAACTGTCCATCTGCATCATACTGACTAAATTGACTATATCTCAAGTTAGGAATCTCGAAATCTAAATCCGTAAATTTTCCTTGAAACTAGACTCATATTTCTTCTGACTACTATTTTCTCAGAATTTTTGGCTTAACCATTTAGTACAGTTTATTCCTTAAATTTTCCCTTGTTTCACTGTCCAACGATTCTGACCTCCCTTAACCGAAATTCAAATATCTCACTGTACAGTTTTCATATGTTGCTCCCACTTGTTTCTTTTGAAAATAGTCTAACTAAGGAATCCATACATATAACTTATAACTCAGAATTCTATTTGTACAATTTTAAACGATTTTTCCAAGACAGAACAGAGAACCGCGAAGTCGATCAGAACCAGTCTCACTAAAATTAAGATATCACAGAATATACAATTTCTCTTCCTCCTCTATTTCTTTCATATAAAAATAGACACAGTAAGATTTATTTTGATATCATTTTCACTTTCTAACTCCCTTTATCCTATTTTTCGTGATTTTTTAAAATCACATCACTTCTGCTGACCAAACTGTTTCATTGCAAAAATATGGTTACCACTACGAATATACGCACGCCCGAGTGGTAACGGATGCCGGTTTCAGGTTTTTCTCGGTATTTCAACCGAATAATAGAACATATCATAAAAACATTCAGAGAGGTATGAGATTACACACCATTTCAAACATGTATTCGGAAGGGTACGGGATTACACACCTGATAAGGATTCCCTAAAGAACCACTCTTCGTTGCCCCCTAAAAATAAAATCGATCAAAAGATAGCCTCGATTTCTTAAAAGTTCCAAAAGTCAAAAAGTACTCACTCATAAGAGTCACTTACCACAATCGCGATCCTTCCCTACTAGATTCTAAAATCTGGTCTTGCACCTTGGCTATTGCGACGAGTCCCAATCAACTTTCGAAACCAAGGCTAAGAGAAAGATAAGTAGCAGCAAGGATGGCTTGATTCGGCCTTCATCAAAAGAGAATAAGATGATTTTAAAATAAAAACAAGTGGCTAGATTTGACTTAGCCAAGGGATGAGAGTTTCGGCTTAGCCAAGTCAAGAGATGAAAGAACAAACAACATGAATAAGAAGAAAGAACCTTTATCTTAATAATAGGGATGAACCGAAATGAAGAACACGGTTTGGCACTAGTAGCAAGACAAAAAAGAAGGATCGATAGTTTCGGTTTTAAAGAGAAGATGAGTGAAAATAATTGGTCACAAAGGCTAGGTGTTTTCGGCAAGACAAGAAAGAAAAGAGAAAATGCCCACTATTGTCTTGAAGTTGCGACAATGAGAGGAGAAGTTGAAAGAATGAACACAAGGGATGCCAAAAGGAATTAGGCCTAACCAACACCAAAACTATCAAAGTGCTCCCATCAAAATTCGGCTACCCTCTCCCTTTCCCAAACCATTATCATCTTTACCAAAAGATGAACATAGACCAAATAAAACCTTTCCAAAACATCCCCCACGAAAAATGCCAACATGTTCCCTATTCCTTCCCTTTTCTTTTGATTCCTTTCCTTACCTTCATCCTTTCCTTAATTTCTTAGCCACCTTGCCAAAATTAAAAAGTCCAACTTGCCTTATTTACAAGATTGGTCGACACTTAGGGAAAGAGTACAAAAAAAAATAAATCCAAAATTGCAATAGATGGGATTCGAACCCTTTCCCTTCATGCTCCTTCAAGTGACACGACATCCTCTTTACCAAATGCTTATTTATGCTAGAAAAATGCTCACTTATTTCCTTAAGTCATAATGCCACTTGCCTTCTCTCCTTAAAGTGCCTAAATATAAAAATTTACTTATAGCCTATCTTGAACTCGGAACTTCCTAAAAACCTCGTAACCTTCCAAATTCACTTAAATAATAAGTCCAACTTGAAATAATGCCGTTCTCAAATTCCCATTAATTTTAAAACGCTTCTACGCTCAAGGTCCAATGGGCCCAATCCTACTAGGCCCAATTTTGGGTCGTTACAAAGACACATGGGTGTGTCTAGTAGCCGTGGGAGGCACACGGCCTGACTGCACGGGCGTGTGACCTCTGTAGTGTTCAAAAAGTTTTAAATTTCTAAGAATTTCCATATGTGTTCGGTTGAGTCCCGACCCTATTCTACAGCATGATTAAGGTCTCGATGACCTATCTAAGGGACACTGTGTTTGCGATTGATGACTTGTATTATGAAATGTTTGTAAAAGTTTCTAATATTTTCGGTAATACCTTTAACCCTAATCCGGCGACGGATACGGGTTAGGGGTGTTACATTTTGTTGGTATCAGAGCCACAGTTTAGCCAATTCTCAAACTAACGTAGCGTGTGAGAGTCTAGCTATACATGTCATATATCTAAACTGTGATAGTGTGATGAATCCTGTCGTGTAAAATTTGATTTTTGTATAGTAATGGATCACGAAAGAGTCGTAGCTGACGACGTAGAAAGTAATGCGCCTGCTCTCGCTCAAGGGACAGTGCCATCTGATCTGAGACCGGCTACGAGCGGTCAAGACGGAGAAACTAAACAAGCTTTCTTCCAGATGATGAGTGAGTGGTTCACTCAATTCGTAAGAAATAATTCGACTGTTTCACAACCTTCGCCCCCGCTTAATCCCCTCATACTTCTTCTATACCTCCGGCTATGAATCTAAATCTGTTAAACAAGCCCCCAGTTGACAAAATTCGTAAGTATGGGGCCAAAGAATTCAGGGCTACTAATGATGATGATGCCGAGAAAGCCGAGTTCTAGTTAGAAAACACTATCCAGGTATTTGATGAGATGTCTTTGACTCTGGAAGAAAGTATTAAATGTGTTGTATCATTGCTACGAGACGCGGCCTATCAGTGGTGGAAAACTCTGATTTCTATTGTTCCGAAAGAAAGGGTGACTTGGGATTTCTTCCAGTCTCAGTTCTGAAAGAAATACATCAGTGAGAGATTTATTGATCAGAAATGAAATGAATTTTTGGATTTGAAACAGGGTCATATGTCTGTCACTGAATATGAACGAGAGTTCGTGAGACTGAGTCAGTATGCCCGAGAATGTGTATCATCGGAAGTGATAATGTGTAAAAGATTTGAAGATGGCCTCAACGAAAATATCCATTTGCTAGTTGGGATTCTAGAGATAAAAGAGTTCGTTGTGCTTGATGATCGAGCGTGTAAAGCTGAGGCCCTCGAGAAAGATGAAAGAAAAGCTGAATCTGAAGTTAAAGATGTGAGAAAAAGATTTCCGAGCAAATCATTTCAATCTGCTTCGAAGAAATTCGGAGATGAACATGGCCGTTCAAAGACTAATGTGGGACATTCTAGTAGAGATCGAGCTAGATCACATTTGAGTTCCAAATCTCCAGCAACATCAATGTCAAGTGTTGGAAATGTTCGATTCGAACGACCTGAGTGTAAGCATTGTGGTAAAAGACATCCGGGAAGTTTTAGATTGAATGATCGAGCTTGCTTCAGATGTGGATCATTAGATCATTTTATTCATGATTGCTCAGAGTCTGTTGAGCTAGAGATTGTTCAGAATCTAAAATCAGATAATGCTCTAGTGAGAGGTAGACCTTCCTAAAATGTAAGAAATATTAGTGGTAGTCAGAGAACTACGAGAGATACTATTGTGAGATTTGAAGCTAGAGCGCCTTCCAGAGCATATGCCATACGAGCTCGTGAGGAAGCTTCATCTCTGAATGTTATAACGGGTACATTTACTCTTTATGATACTTTTGTTATTGCATTGATAGACCCTGTTTCTACTCATTCATATATATGCATGAACTTAGTATCCAGTAAGACTTTGCCTGTAGAGTCTACTGAATTTGTTATAAAAGTATCAAACCCCTTAGGTAAAAGTGTCTTGGTTGACAAAGTATGCAAGAACTGCCCGTTAATGTTTCGAGATATCTGTTTTCCTGCTGATCTGATGTTATTACCATTTGATGAGTTTGATATCATTCTGGGTATGGATTTGTTGACATTGCATGATGCTGTTGTGAACTGTAAAAGAAAGACTATTGATTTGAGATGTTTGAATGATGAAATAGTTCGGGTTGAGTCTAATGATTTGAATGGATTGCCTGCTATGATATCTGTGTTGAAAGCTTAAAGATATGTGAAAAAGGGATATGAGGTATATTTTGCTTATGTAATTCATTCGAAAGTGTCTGAAAAGAAAGTTGAATCAGTGCCAGTTGTTTGTGAGTTTTCTGATGTATTTCCTGAAGAATTGTCGGGATTGCCTCCGATACGTAAAGTTGAATTTGGTATTGATCTGTTGCCTGGTATGACACCTATTTTGATAGCTCCGTATAGAATGGCACCAACAGAGTTGAAAGAGTTAAAGTCACAGCTACAAGAGTTGACTGACAGAGGGTTCGCCAGACCGAGTTTTTCACCGTGGGGTGCTCCTGTTTTGTTTGTGAAAAAGAAAGATGGCACGACGAGAATGTGTATAGATTATCGTCAGTTGAATAAAGTGACCGTAAAGAACAAATATTTGTTGCCCAGGATTGACGATTTGTTTGATCAGTTAAAAGGAGCCACTGTGTTTTCTAAGATAGATCTGAGGTCGGGATATTACCAGTTGATAGTAAAAGATTCAGACATTCTGAAAACTGCTTTCAGAAAGAGGTACGAGCATTATGAGTTTTTAGTTATGCCTTTCAGATTAACGAATGCTCCTGCTGTTTTTATGGATTTGATGAATAGAATTTTCAGACCGTACCTAGACCGATTTGTTGTTGTATTCATTGACGATATATTGATTTATTCACGGAACAAAACTGAACATACTGAAAATTTGAGATTTGTGTTGCAAACTCTGAGAGAAAAGCAATTGTATGCAAAATTCAGCAAATATGAATTCTGGTTGCGTGAAGTCAGTTTTTTGGGACATATTGTATCGGCCTCTGGAATACGAGTTGATCCGAGCAAGATTTCTGCTATTCTGGATTGGAAACCTCTGAAAAGTGTGTCTGAAGTCCGAAGCTTTCTGGGACTTACTGGATATTATCGAAGGTTCGTAAAAGGCTTTTCGACGATAGCTACTCCATTGACTAGATTGCTTCAGAAAGATGTGAGATTTGAATGGTCTGATAAATGTCAGAAAAGCTTTGATCAGTTGAAAACTTTGTTAACTGAAGCTCCAGTGCTAGTACAACCAAAATCGGGTAAAGAGTTTATGATTTACAGTGATGCTTCGTTGAATGGTCTGGGATGCGTACTGATGCAGGAAGGCAAAGTAATAGCTTATGCTTCAAGACAATTGATGCCTCATGAAAAGAACTATCCGATACACGATTTTCAGCTAGCTGCGATTGTGTTCGCATTAAAAATTTGGCGAAATTATCTATTCGATGAGAAATGTCACGTGTTTTCAGATCATAAAAGTTTAAAATATCCGATGATTCACAAAGATTTGAATCTACGACAAAGAAGATGGTTAGAGCTACTGAAAGACCATGAACTTGTAATTGATTATCATCTGGCTAAAGCAAATATTATTGCTGGTGCATTGAGCCAGAAGTCATTATCTACATTACGTGCTATGAATGCTCAATTAGATCTGTCTGATGATAGTTCAGTGATGGCTGAATTGAAAATGAAATCGTTGTTTATACAACAAATATGTGATGCTCAGAAAGTTGATAACGAATTGTTAGTGAAACGAGTTCAGTGTGATTCGAACCCTGATTCTAAATTTTGAGTGGATGATAACGATTGCTTGAGATTTTGAGATCGTATCTGTGTTCCGAGAAACTCTGAGTTATTACAGCTAATTTTGAATGAAGCACGTAAAAATTGTTTATCTGTTCATCCGGGAAGTACAAAGATGTACCATGATCTGAAGCAACATTATTGGTGGTTTGGTATGAAAAGAGACATTTCTGACTTTGTTTTGAAGTGTTTAGTTTGTCAGCAAGTTAAAGTTGAACATCAGGTTTGGTCTGGGTTGTTACAACCGATTCTGATTCCCGAATGGAAATGGGATAGAATAACAATGGATTTTGTTTCTGGTTTGCCTTTGACTCCGAGAAAGAAAGATGCGATTTGGGTCATAGTTGATCGTTTGACGAAATCTACCCATTTTATTTCGATACGATCCGATTACTCACTTGATAAGTTAGTTGAGCTTTACATTTCTGGTATAGTGAGATTGCATGGAGTGCCATTATTTATCGTGTCTGACAGAGACCCGAGGTTTACATCACAGTTCTGGAAGAAACTACAAGAAGCTTTGGGTACAAAATTACACTTTAGTACTGCTTTTCATCTGCAAATAGATGGTCAGTCTGAATGGATTATTCAGATACTCGAGGATATGTTGAGATGTTGCATTCTTGAGTTTTACGGTGCGTGGGAACAGTACCTGCCATTAATAGAATTTGCGTATAACAATAGTTTTCAGTAGAGCATTAATATGGCACCTTATGAAGCTTCGTACGGACGCAAATGTTGTACACCTCTGTATTGGACCGAGCTCAGTGAAAATAAGTTACACGGGGTTGATTTGATAAAAGACACTGAACAAAAAGTGAAAGTAATCCGTGATAGTCTGAAAGCAGAGTCTGATCGTCAAAAATCTTATGCGGATTTGAAATGTAAAGATATTTAATTTGAGATCGGTGACAAAGTGTTTCTGAAAGTATCTCCGTGGAAGAAAGTACTTTGATTCAGACGTAAAGGCAAATTGAGCCCGAGGTTCATCGGACCGTATGAAATTATTAAGCGAGTTGGTCCAGTTGTGTACAAATTGTTATTGCCACCTGAGCTAGAAAGGATACATAATGTATTCCATGTTTCGATGCTCCGTAGATACTGATCCGATCCGCCACATGTGATTACTCCGTCTGAAGTTGAATCCAATCAGATTTGACATACGAGAAAGAACCAATCCGAATCTTAGCTCGTGAAGTAAAATAGTTGAGAAACAAGAAAATTTCGTTAGTGAAAGTGTTGTGGTATCGACACAGAATAGAAGAGGCTACGTGGGAGCCTGAAGATTTAATGAGACAGTAATATCTGAATCTATTTAATGGTAAGATTTTCGGGGACGAAAAATCCCTAAGGGGGAGAATTTAACTGTCTGATTTAGACCCTAGCCGGAACAGTGATTTCGGGACCACAAATCTGAATCAGTAAAATATTTTTAATGTTATTTTATGTGCAGTTAATATGTGATTAAGCATGTGTTAAAGTTTCGTAAGTTAATTTGTCCGTCTGTGTGCTTAATTTGATAAAAAGGATTAAATTGCATTAAATGCAAAACTAGCATGATATTTGTAAAAGTGCCTATTAGATGTGGTTTTTAAAAGTAGTGGCTTTAAGAAGCAATTATACCAATATTTAGATAGTGGATAGTTGTTGGACTAATATAGCCTTGATAAATATATGTATCAAATGTTATTTGATAAAGGGTAAATTAGTAAAATATGTGTTAATGTTATAATAATAAAACAAAAAGATGAAAGTGATCATCTTTTATTCATTCATCTAGCCGAAAATGAAAAGAAAGAAGTAAGGGTTTGATTTTTGCACATTTGGCTACTTTAAGGTTTAAATTCAAGGTATGTTTTACTTCGGTTTTTGATAATTTTTACGTTTTTGCAATCGTTGCTTTGTATGCTATAAAACCCATGTTGTAATTTGAAGAATGGATGATGTTTGTGAGATGTGCCATTGATGAAATGGTAAGCTTTATGATGAGTATTGGTGCTAAATGAAAGATATATGTTTAATGAACATGTGTTGTTCTTTAATTTTTGATGAATTTAGCTAATTAAGGCTAATTTGTGAAAATAGTATTTTGAGGGACTAAATTGTAAAATAAATGAAAAGTATGGACTCATATGAGTATGAGTGAAATTCGGCTAAACATGGGTATAGGCAAATTTGGTATATTTTGTAATTTTGTGATATAGGGACTAAAATGTCCAAATGTGTAAATGTGAGGGCTAATTTGCAAATTGACCTAAATATGTGTTCTTGGATTGAATTGAATGTTTTGGTGAATAAAAGGGTTAAATTTGAATATGAATAGATCAAGAACCGAAGAAAACGGACTTTGATCGCGGGAAAGCGAAAGTAGTCGAATAACCGAGTCCGAACGAATATCTGAATCCGAGGTAATTCGATATACAAATAAATGTATCTATATTGAATTATGAATGTCCATATGATTATTGATAATGGTGAATGCATATGAGATGATGTATACATGAATTCTGAGATAGATTCGACACAGTGTCAATGTCCGAGAAGTCCTGTTTGAACAGGGCATACATACTGACTTGGGTCACACGGCCGACCACACGCCCGTGTGTCTAGCCCGTGTACCCTTCGAAGTGGCCGTACACGCCCTTGTGCCAAGTCGTGTGCTAGGCCGTGCCAAAACTATAGGGTATACTGACTTATGCAACACAGACAAGTCACACGCCCGTGTGCTAGGCCGTGCCAATTAGAGGGGTATGCTGACTTGTACTACACAGCCAGTCACACGCCCGTGTCTGAGACCGTGTGGAGCATATTGAATTCAATTCAATTTTAACACCAGGGGACACACGGCTGTGTAACATAATCGTGTGTCACACATGGCTGAGACACACGCCCGTGTTTTTGCCCGTGTGGACAAAAATAGGCCATTCGTAAGGCCAATTTGCCACCCCGTTTTGCACATACCTACATAAGTACAAATGGTACCATTTCAAGACATAATTATGCAGCCAAATCAATCCCAATACATGCACATTTTATGCTATACAATTACAACCATTTCACTTACTCAAATATAACCCAAAACTATATCAACAATATGGTTCATTTACCATAATTCACATATATGATTCATTCAATAAAACCATTCCAAATATGCATTATCAATTCAACCTTCTTCATTCATTATAGGTTAATATACCTAATTCAAAACATAGTCATTCACACATCTTTAAACATTAACCAAATCATCATCACAAGTAAACTAAAAGGCCCAAAATACATATTCATCAAGTATATCAAAATGAATCAAGCCTATACATGCCATATACCATATTTACACAACTCAAAGTACCAAATAGATGTCCGATAGTGCGATGAAGTTCCTGACGATCCTCGGTTCCGAGCTAGCTTTGATTAACTATAAAACATAGAAGAAATTAAACAAAGTAAGCTATAAAGCTTAGTAAGTTCGTATGTAAATATGAAATAATCTCAACATTTATTAGCATTTTCAAAACGGATAACATAATTAGCATTTAGAGCATTAATCAACGAGTTAACATATAGTTAAACCACATCATAACTCATAGGTTCTCAACATCTTCTAACACATTACTTGAGCAGTTTTCCGTACATACCTGTATCGGTACTTATCTATCTCTCGACAATTCTCTTACAAAACCACTTTGACTTATAAATACTTATGATACAAATTCATCGATTTTCCGATGTCGTAGTCCAACTGTGGTCTTATACATACATTGCCAAGGCCCTGCCTGTAACACCTCTTACCCGTATTTGACGCTGGAATAGGGTACGAGGCGTTACCTAACTCAAACACATACTAACATACATTTTCGGGTTATAAAATTTCGTTCAATTTCAAAACTTTTCAATCTCCATCTTAAAGTCCTCAATATGGGCCTACGAGGCTCAAATCATACTTTAGAAATGGTTTGGCACTAAACCAGGCAAATTAGGAAACTTTGGAAAATTTACTAAAAACAGGGGCACACGCCCGTGTGGCAAGAGACACGCCCGTGTGGACAGACCGTGTAGTCACACACGCCCATATCCCTAGCCGTGTAGATTTATTTTTCAAATTCAAACCTACAGGAGTTTTCACACGGCCTGGCACACGCCCGTGTCATCAACTCAATAAGGTCACACGGCCAAGGCACACACCCATGTTCTTAGGCCGTGTGGCAAATTAAATTCCTAAATTCAAGTGCAGACTTCACAAGGCCTGGGCACATGCCCATGTCCTATGGTCGTGTCTTCCACACGGTTGAGTCACACGGCCGTGTCTTAGCCCGTGTGATTACTACTGGCATTCTGTTTTGCCAACCTAGGGATCAGGGGGACACACAGCCGATCTACTCGCCCATGGGGCAGACCTAATGTCCGTGTGTCTACCCTTGTGGACCAAAACAAGGCTATTTACCAAGCCCTTTTGCCACCCTTACTTGCACCAATATAAGCCACATCAAGCATCCTACTCATTCATGCATTAATATACCAATTTCTCAACTACTGCAATTTACCCATTCATGAAAAACATCATCATTTTCATATATAAATAATAGGAAATAATCATCATCTATGGCCTTATGCAAAATGAATCAAATCTCCAAGTCAAGCCAACACATTTTGCCAAAATAATATGACACTTGACAAAGACTAAGTCCCTATACATGCCATATTCAAAATGATAAATTTAGCTATACCAAATATTCTTATTGATAGTGTGATCGAGCCTCCGACGTCCTTTGATCCCCGAGCAAACTTGGCGGCACTATAAGAAAATGGAAAGGAGAGTAAGTAAGCATAAAGCTTAGTAAGTCGCATGTAAATAATTAACAACAATTAAAATGCATTATCATACTCATAGCATATTATAAACGTACACATGATTCTCGAATAATTAAAGGCATAACTTACTCATTTCTGCTTTTACTAATCACACAACATAATTCAAGCTCATTTCTCATGAATCTCATGTAGGTACCTGTATCACTTACAACATAGCTGTAACTTTTCTCACTTTTGACACAATCTTTAATTTACCCGTTGAGCCCATTGGAATACCAAAGGATATCCGATAAGCCTCACACAAGAGGGTAAAATGCTGATGCCATGTCCCAGACATGGTCTTACACTGGCTTACATTTCGAGGCCGATGCCATGTCCCAGACATGGTCTTACACTAGCTCTCATCTCAATGCCGACTCCATGTTCCAAACATGGTCTTACACTGGCTCTCATAATGTGGCCGATGCCATGTCCCAGACATGGTCTTACACTGGTTGTCCATAATGTGGCCGATGTCATGGCCTAGACATGGTCTTACACTAGCGCACATATCGCTCAAATGTCATGGCTTGGATATCCAATCTATTCCTAAGGTTCAATAGGGAGTATATCACATCAACTTTCGTCATGCATATTCATAGCAATAATCAAACATTTTAAGGAATATCAATTGTTTAAAGCTTAAATGTAATAACGTTGTATTATTTACGTACAGCTTACATCGGTACACAAAAAGTGGGCGACTATATTGAGTTAATCTACTAGCTTGGTTTTCCCCCGGTCTAGGTCTGGACTCCATTTTTCTTGATCTATATTGATAAAATTCACTCATTTAATCATCACATTAATCAAGACATTTCAAAATTCCTACTTTCGTAAAATTATCGTTTTGCCCCTAGACTTCCACAAAATTACGATTTTACCTCTAGACTCGTAAATCAATTTTCATTAAATTTCCTCATTAACTAAGCCTAGACGAATCTATTTTAAGCTTATAGCAACTCACAAATCAAATTATTTCACACATTTACTACCTATTTTTAAACCTTTACAAAAAGGTACATTTAGGTGTTTTCATGAAAAATCCTTTCACAAAAGTTGTTTATTTAACAACCAAGTTTCAGTTTCTTCCATAAAAATTCAGCAAACAACACTAATGTTCTCATGGAAAAACCCTTGACTCTCAACCATTTTGAAAAATAGTCCCCTCATTAGCTAACTTAAGCTACAAGGGTTCCAAAAACACAAAAATCAACAAAAATGTCCATCAAGATGACTTACTTGCAAGGATGAAGAGTTGCTGAAATTTTTGAGCTCTCAAAACCCCTATTTTGCTGATATTTTCGGTGGTAGAGAAGAATAAAAAAGGACGATATCATTTTCCCTTTATTTTATTTTATTACATCAATTAAGTCACTTAAATTCCACCAACTTTGACAAATTTGCATTTTCTTGTCCCCTATGGCAGGCCAACACTTTCCTAAGGGCCTAATTTCTCCTTCAGGACCTCCAATTTAAGATTCTATAGCTATTGGACACTTTTAGCTTGTACAACAAAACTTTCGCACTTTATGCGATTTAGTCCTTTTTCAAAATTAAGCATGCAACCACTAAAATTAATTCACCAAAATTTTCATGCACTCATATATTCATACTATAACACATAAACTAATATTAAAATAATTTTCTCTGACCTCGGACTAGTGGTTCCGAAACCACTGTTTCTACTAGCCCTAAAATCAGGCTGTTACAATTCTCCCGCCTCAGGGATTTTTGTCCCTGAAAATCTTACCAACAAAAAGGTTCGGGTATTGGTCTTTCTTGGTTTCCTCGAGCTCCCATGTGGCCTCTTCAATCCCATGTCTATGCCATAGTACTTTCAGAAGTTCTATACTTTTATCCCTCAATTTCTTGACCTCCCGATCTAAAATCTTAACCGGCTCCTCACCATAGGTCATGTCTGAACAAATCTCAACGTCTGTTGGTGAAATCACATGTGATAGGTCAGAACGGTAACGGCGTAAAATAAACACATGGAATGCATCGTGGATCTTCTCTAACTCAAATTGTAAAGTTAATCGGTATGCTACCGGTCCAATTCTTTCAGTCACCTCATATGGTCCAATAAAACGTGGACTTAATTTGCCTTTCCTACCGAATCTGAGGACCTTCTTCCATGGGGATACTTTCAAAAATACCTCATCACCTACTTGAAACTCAGTCTCTTTCCGTTTCAAGTCCGCGTAGGATTTCTGTCTATCCGAAGCAGCCTTCAAATAGTCACGAATCACTTTTACTTTCTCTTCGATTTCTCTGACTAATTCAACCCCGTGTATCTGAGTTTCCTTGAGCTCAGACCAATACAAAGGCGTTCGGCATTTACGTCCATACAAAGCCTTATAAGGTGCCATTTTCAAACTCGGCTGATAGCTATTCTTGTAGGCAAACTCTACCAACGGTAAGTACCTTTCCAAACTGCCTTGAAACTCGACTACACAACACTGCAACATATCTCCAAGAATCTGAATTACTGTTTCTGACTGACCGTCGGT
This sequence comes from Gossypium sturtianum, assembly GCA_025698515.1. Lineage (NCBI taxonomy): Eukaryota > Viridiplantae > Streptophyta > Magnoliopsida > Malvales > Malvaceae > Gossypium > Gossypium sturtianum. The sequence continues at coordinate 45,817,826 of CM046948.1, forward strand.
TTGCGGGTTGAAGGCAGTACTAAAATTTAACTTTGTCCCCAAAGCTTCTTGTAACTTTTTCCAAAACCGTGATGTGAACCTCGGATCTCTATCTAAAATGATCGATAAAGGTACTCCGTGAAGTCTCAAAATTTTAGAAACATATAAATCGGCCAATTTCTCAAGTGGATAATTGATACGCACTGGTATAAAATATGAGCCGATTTCGTAAGCCTATCGACCACAACCCAAACGGCATCTTTCTTCCTTGGCGTCAACGGCAAACCAGACACAAAATCCATGGTGATACGGTCTCATTTCCACTCGGGAATCATAACGGTCTGAAGTAAACCTGAAGGTACTTGGTGTTTAGCTTTCACTTGCTGAAAAATTAAACACTTGGAGACAAACTCTGAGATGTCTCTTTTCATTCCCGACCACCAATACATTTTCTTCAAGTCATTATACATTTTCACACTACCTGGATGGATAGCCATGCAACTGCTATGTGCCTTATGTTGAATTTTCCGAATAAGCTCATCATCTTTGGGTACACAGATTCTGTCTCGAAACATTAAACAGCCATCGGCACAAATCTGAAACTCTGATTCAATACCTGCCTCGCACTGAGTTATCTTGGCTTGTAACTCTTTATCACTCTTCTAAGCTTCACATATATCTTGCAGAAACATCGGTCTAACTCTTAACTCTGCTATGACCAAACCATCATCAGTCACAGTCAACTGGGTATTCATAGCCCTCAAGGTAAACAATGACTTCCTACTCAAAGCATCGGCGACCACATTCGCCTTCCCAAGGTGATAGTCAATTATCAAATCATAATCTTTTATCAACTCTAACCATCTCCACTGCCGTAGGTTTAACTCATTTTGAGTCATCAAATACTTTAGACTTTTATGGTCAGTGAACACTCGGCATCTCTCGCCATACAAATGGTGTCTCTGAATCTTCAGTGTGAACACTATGGCGGCTAACTTTAAGTCATGAGTCGGATAATTTTTCTCATGCGGCTTCAGTTGTCTCGAGGCATATGCTATTACCTTGCCTTCTTGCATAAGCACACACCCCAATCCATTTAAGGATGCATCGCTATACACCACACATTCCTTTCCCGATTCCGGTTGCACTAAAACTGGAGCTTCAGTCAACAATGCTTTTAATTTCTCAAAACTCTATTGGCACTTCTCTAACTATTCGAACTTGACATCTTTCTGAAGCAACCTTGTCATCAAAGTAGCAATCATGGAGAATCCTTTAACAAACCTTCTGTAGTATCCCGCTAAGCCAAAAAAGCTTCTAATCTCTGACACATTCCTCAGCGGTTTCCAATCAATGATAGCTGATATCTTACTCGGGTCAACTCTAATTCCAAAACTAACTTTTGTAAAACTTAGCATACAACTGCTTATCTCTTAAAGTTTGTAAGATAGTTCTCAAATGCTTTGTATGCTAACTTTCATCATGAGAATAAATTAATATGTCATCGATAAAAACAACGACAAACTTATACAAATACGGTCAGAAAATACGATTCGTTAAATCCATAAACATGGCAGGAGCATTTGTTAAGCCAAAGGGCATGACCAAGAACTCATAGTGGCCATACCTCGTCTGAAATGTAGTTTTCAACACATCCTGCTCCTTAACTCTCAACTGGTAGTAACCGGATCTCAGGTCTATCTTAGAAAACACTGTGGCTCCCTTCAATTGGTTAAACAAATCGTCGATTCTTAGCAAAGGATAATTGTTCTTAACTATAACCTTGTTGAGCTACCGGTAGTCTATACATAATCTCATCGACCCATCTTTCTTTTTCACAAAAAGTACCGGAGCACCACACAGAGAATAACTCGATCTCGCAAAACCCTTATCCGTTAACTCTTACAACTGGATTTTTAGCTCCTTTTACTCCGTGGGAGCCATCCTATACGGGGCAATCGAAATAGGCACCGTACCAGGGACTAACTGAATACTAAACTCAACTTCCCTAGTGGAAGGCAATCCGGGCAACTCCTCCGGAAACACGTCTAGGTACTCACATACCACAAGCACTGACTCAATCTTTACTTCTGACTCTTGGGTATTCAACACAAATGCAAGATAGGACTCATACCCTTTTCTCATGCATTTCTAAGTAGTCATAGAAGAAATCAATACAGGCAAGCTATCTGATTCACCTGATTCAACCCGAATAATATCCCTATTTTCACTTTTCAGTTAAATAAACTTACTACCACAGTTTACTAACACGCTATGAACAGTCAACCAATATATGCCAAGAATTAGGTCAAATTCATCAAACGGTAGTAGCATGAGGTTAGCCAGAAAACAATGGCCTCTAATCATCAAAGGAGAGTTTCTACACACTTTGTCAACTATCACATGCTTACCTAACGGGTTTGACACTTTTATCACAAATTCTGTAGACTCAACAAGCATATTCATGCTAGACACCAATTTCATACAAATATAGGAATGGGTAGACCCCGGATCAATCAAAACAACAATAGAGATATCATGAAGAGAAAAAGTACCCGTAATCACATCTGGTGATGATGCCTCTTCGCGAGCGCGAATGGCAGAAGTCCTTACAAGCGCTGATAAACCAAAATAGTAACATATTTTAATCCTACATTAACATATTTTAATCCTACATTTATCATACTTTTGGATGATTTATCCCTTGATTTATGTAAAAAGGTGCTCTTAATCCTTTCTTTTCATGTCTTATACCCAGGAAAGCACCCAAGAATAAAAAGAACGAGAAACAGGCTCAAAACAGACCAAAATGGTCCAAAGAAGAAATTGACACGGCCCGGGCTAAAGCCCACACGGCCGTGCCTTCTCAATATACTAGAACACGGCCTGAAGTCGATCTACACGGCCATGCCTCACTAACGGAGTCCAACACGGCCTGGCCATGATTCACACGGGCGTGTGACATGGCCGTGTCCCTGCCGTGGCCAAGAGGAGTTTTGCTCGGATTTGGATGCTTGGAGGCAAAGAAACACACTCCAAAGTTTAATTAAACCCCCAAATAGGAATTGCACTTAAATTAGGATACTTGGAGGCCAAGTAAGGCATCTCAAAGCTTATATAAACACCCTAGGGGGCAACTTATTCGGGGAGTCGACGGGCAGTCAGCTAGGCCAAGGAGTCGAGCCGAAAAGGTCAGATTTTTGGGAAACTCTCAAGGGATAGCCAGTTGATCCATCTCAAGAAGCCGGAATTCTACTCAAGACGGAGGATCTCCTCTTCAATTCCTTCAGGGGGTTTTAAAGATTTCTTATGTTTTGTTTTATCTTTTCTTCTGAGATGTTTTCTTTTATTATTATGAAATAAACCCTTCAGATGCCTAAAGGGGGATGAAACCTAGATGAATCTTGTTATTGTTTTATGAACTATATGATAAATACTTGATTTGTTCTTAATTATGTATGCTTAATTCTTGTGTTGATATTTCGCGGATATTAATTCAAGTATGATGTGCTTAGGTGGTGGAGCAAAAGTCCCTACTTAATAGTAGATCTAGCATAATTAAGCGGAGTTGATCGCACGCCTAGAGATCGGGTGACAAGATTTTGCCGGATTAGGGTGAAACCTAATATTGGAGTCCATAGATCAATTTACTGCTATTCTGGGGGGTTATTAATGGGAAAGAGATTTCAATTAATTAACCTAGGGTTAGACGTTATTCGCCTCGAGAGAGGGTTTAATATAAATTAGGAGTCCTACGGATCAAGTCAAGTGAATAAATCGTGCAGTTCAAAGTGTTAGATAACAAGTGGAGTCTAGGTGGATTCTTCCTGAGGGTATCGTCTTAATCAACTGAGTTTTTCCCAAGTATTTCCCCAATTCATTATTTTTGTCTTTGCGTCTTTAGCTTAGTAATTAGTTAATTTAGATTAATAAACAACTTCACTTATTTTAGGCTAAATAATAGAAAGAAAGTTAGTAGTAGTACTTTTAGTTCCTTTGGGTTCGACAATCCGGTCTTGCTTAAGCTATACTACTGTTCGATAGGTGTACTTGCCTCAATCGTTGTCATAGTTAGTTTCCAGGTTCGATCATTATCTTTATAAATTTTAAAACTCGACTTCACAAAGAATCAAGTTTTTGGCACGTTCTTGTGAACTAAAATATTAAGAAAGCTCTATTTTTATTACTTTAGCCATTATTTTTTATTTTTAAGTTTAAATTTTAACTTTGCTAAATTTTCTTTCTTTCTTTTCCTAGCAGGAACCTCTAGTTTATGACTAGAAGGAACCCGAGAGGACCACTAGTACACGACAGTGATATTGAAGCTACCGCTCGTAGAAATCGCAGAGAAATTAGGCGAGCCCTAAATTACCAAGAAGAAGAGCGAGAAGACAGATCCAATCCTACTAAAGGGATGGACGAAAATAACCCACCACCACAAGATATGGCAGAAAATAATGCTCCGTGTACTATGTATGATTATGCTAAACCTCATTTAACAGGAGCAGAATCTAGTATTGTTAGGCCTTCTATAGCCGCTAATAATTTTGAATTAAAGCCTAACACTATACAAATGATTCAACAATTTGTTCAATTTGATGGTTTGCAGGACGAAGACCCAAACACTCATATAGCTAATTTTTTAGAGTTCTGTGATACCTTCAAAATTAATGGCGTTTCTGATGATGCCATAAGGCTTCGGTTATTTCCCTTTTCATTAAGGAATAAAGCCAAACAGTGGTTAAACTAGTTACCATGAGGGTCAATCACTATATGGGATCAATTGACCGAAATTTTTTTATTAAAATATTTCCCACCGGCCAAAACGGCCAAATTACGAAATGATATCTCTTCTTTTTTGTAGATGGATTTAAAGACATTATACGATGCATGGGAGAGATACAAGGATCTCTTGAGAAGGTGTCCGCACCATGGTTTACCCTTGTGGCTCCAAGTCTAAACTTTCTATAACGGTGTGAACCCCTCAACGAGGCAACTAATCGATTCAGCCACCAGTGGAACCCTGAACAATAGAACTCCTGAAGCAGCCTACGAGTTTATTGAAGAGATGTCACTGAATAACTATCAGTGGCAAGTTACAAGGACCAAACTAACAAAATCAGCCAGAGTTTTCAACATAGATGCAGTAACCATGCTATCAACACAGGTAGAGATGATGAATAAAAAGCTTGATAGTTTATGTTCTTCGTAGGTACATCCAGTAATGTAGTGCAACACAAGTGGAACCGTGGCGAATCCTGAGTACCCACCCTACCAACCAAGCATGGAGAGCGAACAGATGAACTATATAGGTAACAATTTCAGATCCAATAATAACTCATATAGTAATAATTATAACCCAGGTTGGAGGAACCACCCAAATTTTTCGTGGGGAGGTCAAGGAAATCAAGGAAATCAAAGACAAAAACCTCCTCAAAATTTCCAAAATCAGCCCTATCCACAGGAGAAGAAGCCGAACCTTGAAGAGATGCTGACAAGATTCATGGCATCTACAGAAAACCGTCTCCAAGACACTGAAACCACCCTTAAGACCCAACAAGCATCGATCAAAGGGGTCAAGAGCCAAGTTAGGGAAGTCACTAAGTCAGTTGAGGAAGTTTCTAAGTCAGTTGGACAACACGCAAAGCTGATGTCTGAACGATCGCAAGGGCGTCTACCAAGCAACATTGAGATTAATCCAAAGGAGCAAATCCAAGCCATAACAGCTTAAGAAAGTGAAGGATTAGACGAACCCAGTCCAATACAAGGAAACGAGGTAGAAAAAGGTAAAGTTGAGGTAACACAAGAAAAACCAAAACCGGTAATCAAGGAGTACCAACCTCGCATACCATATCCTGAAGCATTAACGAGTGACGACACAGAGGAACAATTTGGTAAGTTTCTTAAACTTTTAAAGAAATTACATATTAACTTACCGCTACTTGAAGCTCTTTCACAGATGCCAGATTCGAGGAAATTTATAAAAAATCTCTTGACGAACAAACGCAAATTAGACGAGGATCCACATGTGGAATTAAACGCAGTATGCTCAGCAATGTTACATAATAGACTACCACAAAAGCTAAAAGATCCAGGGAGTTTTACAATTCCATGTTTAATTGGTAGACTAACTGTTGATAATGCGTTAGCTGATTTAGGGGCAAGCATAAATGTCATGCCTCATAAATTGTTTAAACAATTAGGTCTAGGGAAACCCAAACAAACTAGGATGAGCATTCAATTAGATGATAAAACTGTTAGAATTCCTAGGGGTATTATCGAAGATGTTCTTGTAAAAATTGACAAATTCGTTTTCCCAGTAGATTTTGTTGTCATAGACATGGATGAGGATAATTCGATTCCCTTAATTTTAGGAAGACCCTTTTTAGCAACTGCCAGGACTAAAATTGATATTGATGCAGGAGAACTCATACTTCGTGTAGGTAATGAGGCGGTCACCCTCAAGGCTGTCGACTCGGCCAGAACATCGAGTAATCAAGGTGAGAACGTAAATTCTATTGATAACCATTCGGTTAACCCTTATTTTCAAGAAACACCACAAAAGAATACAACTGAACCCGATCCTAAACCCTATGCCAACAAGGAAGTAGTTTATGAAGATCGAAGGATTCAGATCGATGATCTAGACGAGTGGAAGACACACTTCAAGGAAAAATTAGGGATACACGACGAAGAACCGGAACCACACAAGGTAAAACCAGAAGGAGCCCCGGAAGAGCTCATAGGAATAACAAACCACTTCAAAATAGGAGACCAGTGCATTGTTAGATAAGGCAGATCCTCGAATATCTCCTCCAGACCCTAACACAAACAAAGAAATAACTTTTAGGGTAACCAGTGTTTTCCCATACAGAACAGTCGAGGTAAGTAATCCTATTTTTGGTACTTTTACTATAAACGCATCTCGACTTAAACTTTTTCATGAGGATAAAACGATAGCATGAGGAAGGACTTCCAACTCCTCAAACCACCTCGATGATGCAAACGAGAGGAAAGTCTAGCTTAAGACTATAAACGAGCGCTTTCTCGTGAGGCAACCTTGAGCACTAACCCCATTAAATTTTACATTTTTATTTTTCTTACTTATTCTATTTTACCCTTTCTTTATAGTATCTAGCTTTAAACTAACCAAAAGTGCAGATTTCCAGGCCACACGGCCTAGCACACGGCCGTGGTCGTGGCCTTGTGGATGCCCTGGATGACCGTACTGACATGGAAGAGGTAGTACGAGTCAGAGAAAATTAAATCTTCAAGTCACGGACTCAACCACCGCCCCACGGGCACCGATGCGAATGCCACGGCCGTGACGACGCGATCGTGGATGACACCGACTTATCACCAACGGGCGTGGCAATCAGAAAGCGGGCGTGGGTGAACCAACACACCTAGACACACGACCGCGCGAGGCGGGCGCCGTGAATCAAACGCCTAAGGAGCACGGGCGTGGGATGGTACCAGGTTTGAAAATCTATTTAAACCCCCCTCCCTTCCCTCTTCTCCTACTAACTTTCAACCTTCAACTTTTCATCTTCTTTCCTACCCCTTTTCTCTATACCCTTGAGCTACACCAAAACAATGCCAAAGAAGCGGAAGAAGCTGCACGCTCCCTCATGGAGACCGATACATGTAAGTTCATGCCGCCGCTTCAATCATTCGACGAGCCAAGGATATTTGAGACCATTTAGTTTTTATTTCGTTTTTCTCTTTTGCTTCAATTTCCTTATCTTTACTTCTCTTCTGCTTAATTTAGTTTATTTTATCTTAGTTTCTTGATTTTAGGTTCTAAAGGCTGCTAGGGAATCACACCACGACCACCACTATATCCTCAAACTTTAGAAATCACACCCAACAATAAGGACTCTACGGTCCATCCATCTTTTCTTTTAATTTTAGTTTCATCTTTATTTTTCTTCACTTTAGCTTCCTTTTCTTTAATTATTTAATTAGTATAGTTTTAATCATTATTATTATATCCTAGCTAATCCTCCATGAGCTACCCAATTTCTTCATCTAGCCTTGAGGATCGTCATCCAGATCTAAGCCCTCCAACTTATCTTTCACCTCCGACTCAAGGAATCCATCCAAAATTCAGGGAGTTTTACTTCTCTCCATATCTTATGATTTTAGTATTATTGTCTATATATCTAACTTCATACATTGAGGGCAATGTACATCTTAAGTGTGGGGGGGTAAACAACCTAAAAAGGCGCCTAACGTTTTTCATTATTCTCAAATTTCTGAAATTAGATGCCAAACTTTTTGCATTATTCTCAAAATCCTGAATTTAGTCTTGTTATTTTAAGTAAATTTCTCATTTTATAATTAGGATGAAATTTCTAATGATTTATGATCTTTATTGATATGTTTTAGATTAAGTCATTGATAATTGTGCATTGATAATTAAATTCTAAGAATACTAGAGAATCAAGCATGATAAGTCCATTTTTTCAATTAAAATTTGCTAGGTTGTCGAACTAAATTTAAATATTACTTTGAAGTTTGAAATTTACGAGGTTTATGTCAAAAATACCCATAATTTTTGTAAGTTTTTGAGCCTTATAGAGCATATATTCTTTTTCATGCTCACTTTATTGATTATGAGTATGTCAACATTGATTTGTTATTCTAGAACTTGCCTCGTTTATACAAATCGAGACCACACCTTTGATTTGATATACAGAGATGATTAAGGCACCTAGGTTTTAACCCACTAACTCTATTAAAAGCCTACCCTCATAATTAACCCCTAGTGAACCCTTTTTAATCCTAACAACCCTTTTTATTGACATAACCACTAATATTAACCCAGAAGCCCTTTGTTTTTGTTATCCCCATTCCTTTTGACTACCCTTATATCAAGATTTGATTTGATTAATAGCCTAACTATGTTTTTTATTTTAGTAATTTATATTTTGTTATGTATTTATGATTTGTTCTTAAAAAAAGAGAGAGAGAAAAATCAAAAGTATATTCATTATTCATTATTAGTTGTGATTAAATGAGCTTATACGTTTGAATTCCAAATATTGAAGAAGAAGCTCATATTATTAGTATTATTAGCTTTCAGTTGATGTAATTACTTTTATTTGCTTCATTATTTCTAGTTAGGTAATTTGTCAATTCAATCTCGATTCTAACCTTCTAATTCAGCCTTTATCCACACCTTTAACCCAAGCCCCGTTACAACCCTATAAAGACCTTTTGATTTGTGTATCATCTCATATTATAGTGGTGGAGATTTGATTTTCAGGCAAGCCTATGGGATTAACTTTTCATGTTCGACTTTTGAGTGCCTAAATTTTGAACCTTAAACACTTTGAGTGATTTGAGTGAATCTTTAGTGAGGATGTCAACCCTTGTCGATTTTGAATTAGAGGTAATTATTTAGATGAGGGGAAACACCTATGTTTTGTGCTACAAATATATGACTTAGATTGTTTGAATCCTTAGAACTCTTTGAATTGAATTATCCATGTATAAATTATCTATGAATTATGATGAAACATTGTTGATAGGAATTATGAATTATACAAAGTTCGTTTTAATTGTAAGTTGAAAATTTTGCTTGAGGACAAGCAAAAGCTTAAGTGTGGGGGTATTTGATAAACCAATATAGTAACATATTTTAATCCCACATTTAGTATGCTTTTGGATGATTTATCCCTTAATTTATGTAAAAAGGTGCTCTTACTCCTTTCTTTTCATGTCTTATACTCAGGAAAGCACCCAAGAATAAAAATAACGAGAAACGGGCTCAAAACAGACCAAAATGGGCCAAAGAAGAAATCGACACGGCCTAGACTAAAGCCCATACGGCCGTGCCTCCTCAATATACTAGAACATGGCCTGAAGTCGATCTACACGGCCGTGCCTCACTAACGGAGTCCAACACGGCCTGGCCACGATTCACACGGGCATGTGACATGGCCGTGTCCCTACTGCGGCCAAGAGGAGTTTTGCTCGGATTTGGATGCTTGGAGGCAAAGAAACACACTCCAAAGTCTAATTAAACCCCCAAATAGGAATTACACTAAAATTAGGATTCTTGGAGGCCAAGTAAGGCATCTCAAAGCCTATATAAACACCCTAGGGGGCAACTTATTCGGGGAGTCGACGGGCGGTCAGCTAGGCCAAGGAACCGAGTCGAAAAGGTCAGATTTGTGGGAAACTCTCAACGGATAGCCAGTTGATCCATCTCAAGAAGCCGGAATTCTACTCAAGACGGAGGATCTCCTCTTCAATTCCTTCAGGAGGTTTTAGGGATTTCTTATGTTTTGTTTTATATTTTCTTCTGAGATGTTTTCTTTTATTATTATGAACTAAACCCTTCAGATACCTGAAGGGGGATGAAACCTAGATGAATCTTGTTATTGTTTTCTAAACTATATGATAAATACTTGATTTGTTCTTAATTATGTGTGCTTAATTCTTGTGTTGATATTTCGCGGATATTAATTCAAGTATGATGTGCTTAGGTGGTGGAGCAAAAGTCCCTGCTTAAGAGTAGATCTAGCATAATTAAGCGGAGTTGATCGCACGCCTAGAGATAGGGTGATGAGATTTTGCCGAATTAGGGTGAAACCTAATATGGGAGTCCATAGATCGATTTACTGCTATTCTAGGGGGTTATTAATGGGAAAGAGATTTCAATTAGTTAACCTAAGGTCAGACGTTATTTGCCTCGAGAGAGGGTTTAATATAAATTAAGGAGTCCTACGGATCAAGTCAAGTGAATAAATAAATCTGTCGTTTGGTGTTAGATAACAAGTGGAGTCTAGGTGGATTCTTCCTAAGGGTATCATCTTAATCAACTGAGTTTTTCCCAAGTATTTCCCCAATTCATTCTTTTTGTCTTTGCATCTTTAACTTAGTAATTAGTTAATTTAGAATAATAAACAACTTCACTTATTTTAGGCTAAATAATAGAAAGAAAGTTAGTATTAGTACTTTTAGTTCCTTTGGGTTCGACAATCCGGTCTTGCCTAAGCTATACTACTGTTCGATAGGTGCACTTGCCTCAATCGTTATCATAGTTAGTTTCCAGGTTTGATCATTATCTTTATAAATTTCAAAACTCTGACTTCACAGCGATCAGGCGCTCGGCCCTCGGACCTTATGGCGGAATCTCTAGGCACACCTCTGCTGCTTGCCCCACTTCCCAAGTTCTTTTGTGGTCTACCCCTCGAAGGTGCATTACTCGCTCACACTTCTTGCTTTCTGTCTTTTTCTTCCATCTCAGGACAATTTCGAATGAAGTGGTCTAGTGAATTGCACTTGAAACAACCCCTTTTGTTTCCTCGACACTCACCGAAATGTCATCTACCACACTGCGAACACTCCAGTTTATTTGATCGAGCACTACCAACACTCACAATAGAAGTGGTCCGAGCCTTAGAAACTGAGTACTGCTTACTCCTATTTCTACTCGAGAATCCCGCTAAAGCATTTGATCGAGTGGTGAACTCTTTCGATTTGTTGGATGAGGACTGAAATGATTTCCCCAACTGTCTTTTCTTTGAGTCACGAGACTCAATATCAACTTTCCTTTTCTCTTTGGCCAATTCCTCGGCCTTGCAAGCTCTCTCTACTAATACAACAAATTCCTTCAGTTCTAAAATACAAATAAACAATCGGATGTCCTCATTTAATCCATCCTTAAACCTCTTAAACATGATTACCTCGGTAGATACGCACTCCCTAGCGTATTTACTGAGTCTCACGAACTCACGCTCATATTCTGTTACTGCCATTCGGCCTTGCTTTAACTCAAGAAATTTATTTCCTTTTTTGGTCTATAAACCTCTGACTAATATACTTCTTTCGAAACTCCTCTTGGAAAAAATCCCATGTAATCCTTTCCCTTGGTACAATCGACACAAGGGTGTTTCGCCATTGGTAGGCCAAGTCTCGCAGGAGTGACACAGCACACTTTATGCACTCCTCAGGTGTGCAAGACAGCTCATCGAATACCCTAGTGGTATTTTGTAGCCAGAATTCTACTCTCTCTGGGTTGTCATCTATATCCGCTCTAAATTACTCAGCCCCTTGTTTTCGAATTATATCAACTGGAGGTTTTTCCCTTCTCAACATCTCCACCACTTGGGGAGCTACAGGGGCAGACTGGGGAATTAAAGGGGGTGGAGGAGGTGGAGCGTTTGGGTTTGCACGTACACACTCTGAATACCATACGTTCATCATATGGAGGAAGGCTTCTCTAGCCCCTCCGCCCTGACTCAGTGTCACTGGCCTACTTTCAGCTTGGGTGGTCCCTTCTGCGGGAGCTGGCGCATTACTTTCTACATCATCCGCCACTGCTCCGTTAGGATCCATTTACTCTATAAAAACACATTTAAGTTGTCAGGAGTCGTCAAACTATCATAATTCACATATGGCATGTATAGCTAGACTCAAACACACGCTAGGTTAGTCCGAGAATCGACTAAACCATAGCTCTGATACCATTAAATATAACACCTCTTACCCATATTTGTTGCTGGAACAGGGTACGAGGCGTTACCTAACTCAAACACATACTAACATACATTTTCGGGTTATAAAATTTCGTTCAAATTCAAAACTTTTAAATCTCCATCTTAAAGTTCTCAATATGGGCCTACGAGGCTCAAATCGTACTTTAGAAATAGTTCGACACTAAACTAGGCACGTTAGAAAACTTTGGAAATTTTACTAAAAATAGGGCACACGCCCGTGTGGCAAGAGACACGCCCGTGTGGCAAGAGACACGCCCGTGTGGACAGACTATGTAGTCACACATGCCCATATCCCTAGCCGTGTGGATTTATTTTTTAAATTTGAACCTACAGAGGTTTTCACAAGGCCTGGCACACGCCCGTGTCCATGGTCCGTGTCCCTCACACGGCCATGACACGCCCGTGTCTCCTCCTGTGTGTAAAAACCTTGACATTCTATTTCTAACATCATCAACAAAATAAAGCCACACGGCCAAGGCACACGCCCGTGTTCTTAGGCCGTGTGGCAAATTAATTTCCTAAATTCAAGTGCAGACTTCACACGGCCTGGGCACATGCCCATGTCCTATGGCCGTGCCTTCCACACGGTTAAGTCACACAGTCGTGTCTCAGCCCGTGTGATTACTACTGGCATTCTATTTTGCTAACCTAGGGATCAGGGGGACACACGGTCGATCTGCACGCCCATGGGGCAGACTGTGTGTCACACACAACCTAGACACACGCCCGTGTACCTACCCGTGTGGACAAAAACAAGGCTATTTACCAAGCCCTTTTGCCACCCCTACTTGCACCAATATAAGCCACATCAAGCATCCTACTCATTCATGCATTAGTATACCAATTACTAAACCACTGCAATTTAACCATTCATGAAAAACATCATCATTTTCATATATCAATAATAGGAAATAGTCATCATCCATGGCCTTATACAAAATGAATCAAATCTCCAAGTCAAGCCAACACATTTGGCCAAAACAATATGACACTTGATAAAGACGAAGTCTGTAACAGTCTGATTTTAGCCCTAATTGGAACGGTGGTTTCGGGACCACGAATCCAAGTCAGAAAAATTTAAAAATATTATTTTTTGAGTCATTCATGTGTGAATTGCTATGTGTGAAATTTTCGTGATTTAATTTTATCATTTGAGTGCCGAATTATTAAAATGGGCTTAATTGCGTAAAGTTAAAACTTGATGGTTTAATGTGTTAGGACCAAATTGTGGATGTCTTTTGAATTGGAAGCTTTTAAATGCAAAAGACCATCTTAAAGATAGTGGTTTACCATGTACTTAAATAACCTTATATTATAATGTTTGTTAAATTATAAAGAAAGGTTATAATAGTAATTAAACAATAAGTTAATATATATGATAATAAAACATAAAATGAAAACATTTTTGTTCATCTTTTTCTCATGACCGAATGCATGCAAAAGAAGAAAGAAATAGACAAAGCTTGGTTTGGCCATCTTTAAGCTTAAATTAAGGTATGTGGTTAGTTTGGTTTTTGATAATTTTTACATTTTTGAGATCGTTGCTTTGAATACTTTTCGACCCATGTTAGAATTTTTGAATTTGATGCACGTTTGATATTCGGCCATTGATGAATGCTTGTGTTTTGTAATGTTTGATGGTAAAATATTAAGGATATGCTTTGAATTAACATATTTTGAATTGGAAATTTTGATGAATTTGAGTAATTAGAATTAAATTGTGAAAATTGAAATGTGAAGGGTCAAAATGTGAAATAAATGAAATGTATGAGTTAGTATAATAGCTATGAACATTCGGCCCTAAAGGAGTGTGTGCAAATTTTGTGTATTTTGTGTTTTGTGAAATAGGGACTAAATTGTAAAAATTGTAAATATCAGGGGTAAAATGGTAATTTGCATAATTATGTGCATTTGGATTAAATTGAATGAAAATATGTTTGAATGAGCTTAATTTGAAATTATTTAGATCAAGAACAAAAAGAATCGGGATTGGATCGGGGAAAGGCGAAAATGAACGAATAGCCGGGAAACCCTAATCCGTCGATTTTCGAGGTAAGTTTTTAAGCAATTGGACTGTATTGAATTTTTGTTCATAATAAATTATATGTTTTAATAAAATTAAATGTGAAATATATGGTATGGACGAATATAATAATAGGGGATGATGGGTTTAATTGAATGAAATGTGTACTTATTTGATAATGTAGTTATGTGAGTTGTTGACTTAAGAAATGAAAGTGATCGAATGAGATGTATGTGTGCAAATTGTTGGGATTGCCGAATGTGAAGATGATTTGGGAATGAAATGAGCTATATTATAAATATGTTTATATGTTTAATGAAGTGAGTAACATGTTCGAATAAAGCATTAAGTGTGCGAATCAAGATACCGAGCACTGTGTGTGTGCGAAATATAATGTAATGGCACTAAGTGTGTGATACATTGCAAGGGATTTGCACTATGTGTGCGTTTAATCAAGTAACGGCACTAAGTGTACGATACGTTACATGAATTTGCACTAAGTGTACGGGTTTACGAATGCTCTAAAGGTATCAACTAGCGAAATGTGTTAAACGTAATGGAATAAACAGGTATGTGATTCATGAAAGTTGGGAAGGTTAGTATTAATATGGTAAGTTATGTCAACTTATGAAATTTGAGATATGTTATGTGATTATGAGATTTAAAGTATGTTTTTGAATGTAATAATGATGTCTAGTTTTATATGATTTCTAATAAGGAACGTATGAATGTTTGGTTTTGAAATTACCAAACATGGTAGTTATTGAATGGTAATTTAATAGATATATACATTTAAACCTATGGCTATGAGGTTGTTGACAATCATGTTAGTTTGATTTAACTTATGAAATGTTTAATTCCATTCTTTTCCATTGCTTATAACTTACTAAGCTAAGTTAGCTTACCGTCTATGTTCATTTGACTATTTTATAGATTTTGAAGGCTAGTTCGTGCTCGGGGATCTACGTCAAAGTCAATCACACTATCTGTAATATCCCGGGTTAGGGGCTGTTTTGTTGTTGCATGATATTGCATGTGTCTAGTGTGTCATGTGGCTATTTCTATGTTTTGGGGCTTAATTGAAGTCTAAATGTATGCCCGAGTGAATGGGAAAATTTTGATTTTTGGGTGTTAAGCCAGGAGCATTGTTGAGCTGGGGTATAAGAGTTTTATTTGGTGTTCTTGAGCACAAAAGAAAAGCTAGTGGAGTGGCAAGGCATGCGTCACTTGGGGCTTGAGTGTGGCGTCATCTGCAGGGGAGAGGTCTTGTGTTCAAGCTGCGGAGTGGCCACTTTTTGCACTCTTTTTTTGTGGCATGGAAGGAAGAGGTTGTATGTAGTTCAAATTCTACCTTGGACTTAGTCTACACATTCAAATGGAGAGTGGAGAGTGAGTTTAGGAGGAAGACTTGGTCAAGGTGGTTTAAGTGTGTGGTTGTGAGTGAATGGGGATTATGGCCGAATTTTTAGGGTGTGTTGGAGGTGTTGGTCAAACTTGGGGAGCTTGGGGAGTGTTTGGCCGGTTGTGGTAAGTGAGTAGGAAGGGTGTGCCGAATTTCATTTTTGGCATTTTGGTGTTTCGGTCAAAAGTTTATGAGCAAACTTCTTCTTTTGTCTTTAGCCTAAGTTTAAAATTCTAAAGAGTCTTGCCTCAGTTTCTTTGTTTTTTTTGGAACCGAAAGTCCAAGTAGTCTTATTGCCGAATTTGACTATTGTTTTCTCTCAATATCCTTTGACAAGTCGAACCTAGCATCCCATCTCCATTTTCTTCTCTTTTTGAAACCTTGTGTCAAACTCCATCTCTCCAAACCATTCTTTTCCATTTCTTCTCTTGCTAGTGAAACTCAATTCACTAAAAGCACATCTTCATCTTCTTTCGTTGACAAACCGAAACTACCTTCATTCCATCCACTTCCCTTCTTCTCAATTACCTTTGCCGAAATTTCAAGAGAGAGTTCTTCCATTTTTCATCTTGAAACCGAAAGACCAAACCTCTCAAGAACTTGCCGAAATTTGCTTGTTTTTCTCCTAACTTTCTTTGCTAGCCGAATGCTCCTTCCCATTCTTTCTTTCTTTCTTTTCGTGTGTGTTGAGCCGAAACCATTACCCTAGTGTTCTCATATCTTCTTTCTCCTATTAGCACCTTGTTAGTAGAAAGTTAGTTCCTAAAACATTTTCTTCACTTCTTCCTTTTCTAAGAACCGTAAGTACTCTCCCTGTTTCTCCTTTTTCCCATTGCTATTGTTGGCCGGATCTTTTGTTCTTCTTTTGGTGCAAGGCTTGGCGAATCTCTTTTGTTCTCTCCTAGTGTGGTTGACCGATTGGTGGTTGGTGTTGGGGTAAGTTCTTGGCCGAATGGCCATTTCCCACTTCTCTAAGTGCTATGTTGTTTTCGGTTTGACTAAGAGCCTATGTTGAATTCGGTTGGAAGGAAATAATCATTTGTTGGACATTTCGATATAGGGCATTCGGGATTGGAGCAATGACAAAACTTTTATCCGGATTTGATTGATCGGTAAGTGTTGGTAAGATGTTATTCATGGTTTATTCATTTAGTCTTGATTGAGTCTAAGGTTTCAAGAGATTAACTGTTCTTGTAATAGGGTGTGCCGTTTGTCAAAGAGGAACTCATTGGGTTCGAGATTTGGTAGGAAACCAAATCAAGTTTTAGGTGCAAGATAATCAGGGGGGGGTCAGAATCTCGATTCGTTGGATTAAGGTTTTTCGCTTAATGTGTGTGTAAACTAACACACTATACTTAGTGATATTGTTATTAGACCTGTTTGCCTATTAAAAACCATGACAAGATGATGGATTATTGGATACCCAAACGGGGTATGTGTACGTATCCGGTAAGTCTAATTTATTACAAGTTCTATTATGGATACCTTGGGTATTATGATCTATGATATGTATGCTATGAGAGGTAATGCTAGACATGTTGGCATGATATGCATGACTTGTATGATATGCATGATTACATGAGTATGGTATGTTGATGGGTGATATGAGTGGAGGAGCATGATATTTTGTGCCGACGAGCACCAGTTGTTTTGGTAACACACCTTGTGACTTTGGGTCACCAAAGTGCTTTGCAGTAGCACATTTGTGTCTTTGGGACACCGGAGGTTGGGCACCTCATTGCGACTTGTCCCCGTGGTTTGACACCACCGTGGGTTGGCCCCACTTTGAGATACGGGATCGTCTCGCTAGTGATTGGGTATCACACGATGGGTTGGCCCCATCATTCGATTATTGTGACTTCGGTCACCGTTGCTTTGGTAGCACATTTGTGTCTTTGGGACACCAGAGGTTGGGCACCTCATTGCGACTTGTCCCTGTGGTTTGACACCACCGTGGGTTGGCCCCACATGAGATATGGGATCGTCTGCTAGTGATTGGGTATCACACGATGGGTTGGCCCCATCATTGGATTTGTGACTTCTGGTCACCGGTGCTTGGGTAGCACATTGTGTCTTTGGGACACCAGTGTTTTGGTAACACATTGTGACTATATGTCACCAGTGGTTTGGCACCACAAGTGGTTTGGTACCACACGGGGTAGAAAAGGAGATACGGATGGTTAGGATCGGGTTGCATTAATTATGTTGCTATGTATGATGTGTGTTAGCATGTTGTTTCATCGGAGCGGATTTATGCATCGAGTCATTCGACTCACCCTCTCCTTTGACATTTCAGGTGACTCGTAGACGCGGACATGGAGCCGGGGTGGACTCGAGGTGCACATGCCATGCTTTAATAAAAGTCTTGCTCAGACTATTCACTTTGGGTACTTTAGCTTATTTATTTTTATTTGAGATTTAATTTGGATTTGTAAAAGGCCTTTAAATTATGTTTTATGATGGGTATGTTTTAATTAGATTCGCAACCTGCTTAACAAATAACTTGGCATGAAATTTTACTAAAACTTGGAAAGACAATGTTTTCAAAATTATACCGCAATGTGTTTTAAACTCTACCATCGGGCATATCGCTATGTTTTGCTATACAATAAGCTCAAATGATTTCCAAATCAAACTCGATTTTCTACTAAGTCTAAAATGTTTCAAAATGGCACTAAGAAACTATTGGAAGTGCTAAATGAAATCAACTCGCTTTAACTATATACTTGGAAAAGTCTTCAAAATTTAATCAAACAAGCCTACTCAAACTTTCCCCAAATTCACTATGTTTTCACCCCACTTCTAAACGAAAAAAAAAAGAACAGATCACTCAAAGACGTTTTTCCCCGTAACATACCAGATTCGGGCGTGGTGTCTTGTCCGAGTTTGGGGTGTTACACTATCACCTAGCTTTGTTATTCTAAAATTTGTATCTCTTTTGAACTTATGGCATGTATACACTATGTCTCTTGGGTTGTGTTCGAATGATATGTATATATATATGCCATGCGAAAATGGCTATGTTTCTATGTGTGAGTATGATTTGGTAATGTTGGTCATGGTATTAATGTCGTGGATATTCGACCTTGCTATAAGTTTAATTTGAAGGTTCATTTCATGGTATATATGTATGTGAGTGATGTACTAGATTTAATTAGTCTTTTATTTAGTCAAAAGTTGAAGAACAATGATCATGGTACCTTGCGAAAATGGCTTGACCCTTTGGTTTAAACTTGATTTTACATGTTCTTAATTAAATGTTTGAGTGTTTGGTTTTGATAATTCAGTTATGGTATATGTACATTTGGCCATGATTTAATTTTACATGAAGTTGTGGTTATGCTATAATTTGAATGAGAAATTGGTTTTGGTTGTTTATATGTTAATTGATATTATATATATACAAATATATATATATATATTTATATGCGCATATGTCAAAATGGCTAATGAAATGAAATAGTCGAGCAAAGACAATTTGAAATGCTATTATACATGCTAGTATGCTAATGACCTAGGTGTACTTTGAGTTTATTAATCATAACCGTAAATGATGATTTGCAAGATAGAATAATATTATAGTTATATGTGAATGATCTTGTAATTGAAATAGGTTTGTTAGTCTTTAATAAATATGATATGTAAGTTTGCTCATATTATCCATATTTAATGCCGCATATGGTTTTGTCTAATAAACTCATGATTTATATATATATGTATTATAAGGTATTTGGTGTGGCTTTGAGATATGTGCATTGACTTGTAAATATGATATATGTTTGAAATGAAATTAGATTGAACTCTGAAATATGATCCATACGTTTAGTTAGAAGAAAAGTTTAACATAAATAATTGCGAATAAGATTTATGTGAATATACGAAAGTTGTATTCTTATGGTAATACCTCGTAACCCTAATTCGGCGACGGATACGGGTTTGGGCTGTTACATTTGATTGGTATCAGAGCTACAGTTTAGTTGATTCTCGAACTAACGTAGCGCTTGTGAGTCTAGCTATACATGCCATAATTTATAAAGTGATAGTGTGATGACTCCTGACAGTGAAATTGTGTTTCCTTCTTTCGCATAGTGAATGGATCCTGATCCCGAGAGAGCTATAGCTGACGATGTCGAGAGTGTGGCGCCTACTCCCGCGCAAGGGACCGCGCCGGATGAATCTCGACCAGCTGCGAGTAATCCTGATCAGGGGGCTAAACAAGCCTTTTATAGCATGATGAATGATTGGTTCAACCAATATATCCGGACCAATCCGACTGTTCAACAACCCCTGAATCCGAATACTCCCCCTGTAGTACCGGTGGTACCCCCGATCGTTAATCCTGAGAGAGCAAGCAAGCCTCCAGTTGACCGAATTAGAAAAAAGGGGCTCAAGAGTTTAGAGCCGAAGATGATGATGATGCTGAGCGAGATGAATTTTTGCTCGATAATACCATTCGTGTTTTCGATGAACTATCTTGCACCCCTGATGAGTGCCTAAAGTGTGCCATATCTTTATTACGAGATTTTGTCTTCTATTCATGGAACACTCTCGTATCGGTTGTTCCAAAGGAACGAGTTACTTGGGATTTCTTTCAGGCGGAGTTTTGTAAGAAGTACATCAGTCAGTGATTTATAGACTCAAAATGCAAGGAATTTCTCGAGCTTAAATAGGGTCGTATGACCGTATCTGAGTATGAGGGCAAGTTTGTGAGACTTAGTCGCTATGCCCGTGAGTGTATTTCATCTGAGGCTGCTATGTGCCGGGGATTCGAAGAAGGGTTAAACAAAGATATAAAACTACTGGTTGGCATTCTTGAAATAAATGAGTTCGTAGTACTTGTTGAGCGAGCTTGTAAAGCCGAAGAGCTAGGGAAAGAAAAACAGAAAGCTGAGTTTGAAGCTAGAGACTTCCGTAAGAGATCAACGGGTAAATTTCCCAAAATATCATCAAAAAAGTTCAAGAATGATAGTAGCCGATTCAAAGCTAACACAGAGATCTCTATACGAGAACGACCACCAGTGAGTTCACGGGCTACCTCGATTGCTAGTGTTGGCAATACTTGACCTAATAAGCCCGAGTGTCAATAGTGTGGCAGACGGCATTTTGGTGAATGTTGGGGAAAATCTAATAATCGCACTTGCTACAAGTGTGGTTCGCAGGATCATTTTATTCGAGATTGCCCGGAGACAGCTGAAAAGGATAATGTTCAGAGTGCAAGACCGAGCAGTACTACAGCTAGAGGTAGATTATCTCGTAACGAGGGAGGTAGGAGTGGCACTCAGAGAGGCACTTCAAATGCAGCTATTCGATCAGAGGCCCGGATGCCAGCTAGAGCCTATGCCATACGTGCCAGAGAGGAGGCTTCATCTCCAGATGTTATCATTGGTATATTCACTCTCTTTGATACTAGTGTAATTGCTCTGATTGATCCTGGTTCAACTCATTCTTATGTGTGTGAAACATTAGTATCCAACAAGACTCTACCTATTGAGTCTATTGAGTTTGTGATACGGGTTTCGAACCCCCTGGGCCGGTGTGTGTTAGTTGATAGAGTGTGCAAGAATTGCCCTTTAATGATTCGAGACTCATGCTTTCTGGCTGATTTGATGTTGCTACCATTTGATGAGTTCGATATCATCCTCGGTATGGATTGGCTAACCGTGCACGATGCAATAGTGAATTACAGAGGAAAGACTATTGATTTACGGTGTCAGAATAACGAGATAATTCGAATTGAATCTGCGGATTTGAATGGGCTACCAGCAGTGATATCTTCGATGTTGGCTCAACAATATTTGAGAAAGGGTTGCGAAGCTTACTTTGCTTATGTAATTGATAGTAAAGTAACCGAAAAGAAGATTGAATCTGTACCAGTTGTTTGTGAGTATCTAGATGTGTTCCCGAAGGAATTGTCGGGATTGCCACTTATTCGGGAAGTGAAGTTTGGTATTGAGCTAGTGCCGGGGACAACTCTAATCTCGATAGCTCCGTATAGAATGGCACCGACTGAATTAAAAGAATTGAAAGCTCAGTTGCAAGAATTGATGGATAGAGGTTTTGCCCGACCGAGTTTCTCTCCCTGGGGTGCGCCAGTCCTATTTGTGAAAAAAAGGATGGAACTTTGAGAATGTGTATCGACTATCGACAACTCAATAAAGTGACTATAAAGAATAAATATCCGTTGCCACGTATCGATGATTTATTTGATCAGCTTAAGGGAGCTTCAGTATTCTCGAAAATCGATCTGAGGTCAGGTTACTATCAGCTGTGAGTTAGAGACTCGGATGTACCTATGACTACTTTTCGGACAAGATACGGCCATTATGTGTTTTTAGTGATGCTGTTCAGACTCACTAATGCCCCTGCTATTTTCATGGATCTGATGAATCGAGTATTCAAACCTTATCTAGATCGGTTTGTGGTTGTATTTATAGATGATATTCTGATCTATTCACGTGACGAAACCGAGCATGCCGAACACTTGAGACTTGTGTTACAGATTTTGCGTGATAAGCAGTTGTACGTGAAATTCAGCAAATGTGAGTTTTGGTTGAATGAAGTTAGTTTCCTGGGACATGTTGTTTTAGCACCAGGTATCCGGGTTGACCCGAGTAAAGTTTCGGCTATACTTGATTGGAAACCTCCGCGGAATGTTTCTAAAGTTCGTAGTTTTCTGGGACTTGCCGGGTATTATAGACGCTTCGTGAAAGGGTTTTCTATGATTGCAGCTCCGATGACAAAGTTGTTGCAGAAAGACATTAAATTCGAGTGGTCAGAAAGATGCCAAAAAGAGTTTTGACCAGCTAAAAACTTTGTTAACGGAAGCTCCTGTGCTTATTCAGCCACAGTCGGGTAAGGAGTTCGTTGTCTTCAGCGATGCATCCTTAAATGGTTTAGGCTTTGTTTTGATGCAGGAGGGTAAAGTTGTAGCTTACGCCTCGAGACAGTTAAAGTCACACGAAAAGAACTATTCGACTCACGATCTTGAATTGGCTGCTATAGTTTTCGCTCTGAAAATATGGCGTCACTATCTATTCGGTGAAAAATGCCATGTCTATTCGGATCACAAGAGTCTAAAGTATTTAATGACTCAGAAGGATCTGAATTTGAGACAACGACAATGGTTGGAGTTAATAAAAGATTACGAGCTAGTGATTGATGATTACCCGGGGAAAGCCAATGTAGTTGCTAATGCACTAAGCCAAAAATCAATATTTACTCTACGTGCAATGAATGCGAATATAGTTATGACTCATGATGGAGTGATTATTGCAGAATTGAAAGCGAGACCGTTATTTGTTCAACGGATTTGTGAAGCTCAAAAGGTTGATAATGATTTATTAGCAAAAAGGAATCATTGTGGCTCGAGTACTGATTCAGACTTTCAGCTAGATGCTGAGGGATGCTTACGGTTTAGAAATCAGATATGTGTGCCTAAGAACCCTGAGTTGATTTGAATGATTTGTGATGAAGCTCATAATAGTAGATTGTCAATCCACCCGGGTATTACGAAGATGTATAACGACCTGAGACAACATTACTGGTGGCATGGTATGAAACGGGATATTTCAGACTATGTGTCGAAGTGTTTGACATGTCAACAAGTGAAAGCCGAGCATCAGGTACCATCAGAATTACTTCAACCTATTTTGATACCCGAGTGGAAATGGGATCAAGTCATGATGGATTTTGTATCTGGGTTGCCGTTGACGCCGAACAAGAAAGACTCATTTTGGATTATTGTAGATAGATTGACGAAACCGGCCTATTTTATTCTGATACGTACGGATTTTTCACTTGATAAGTTAGCTGAGTTGTACATGTCTCAGATCGTACGATTGCACGGAGTACCTACTTCTATTGTTTCGGATAGAGATCCGAGGTTTACATCGCGATTTTGGAAGAAACTGCAAAGTGCTCTAGGTACTAAATTGCACTTCAGTACTGCTTTTCACCCTTAGTCGGATGGTCAATCTGAACGTGTTATTCAAATACTCGAGGACATGTTGAGATGTTGTGTTCTTGAGTTTGAAGGTACGTGGGAACGATACTTGCCTTTGATTGAATTTGCGTACAATAACAACTTTCAATCGAGTATCAAAATGGCACCTTACGAAGCTTTGTACGGTCGTAAATGTCGTACACCTTTATATTGGACCGAATTAAGTGAAAGCAAGATACAGGGGGTCAATTTAATTAAAGAGACTGAACAGAAAGTGAAAGTGATCCGAGAAAGTTTAAAAGCCGCGTCAGATCGTCAGAAGTCATATGCGGACTTGAAACGTAAATATAGAGTTTTAGGTGGGTGACCGAGTATTTTTGAAAGTCTCGTCGTGGAAAAAACATACTTAGATTTGGTCGTAAAGGAAAGCTGAGTCCGAGATTTATTGGGTCGTACGAAGTTATTGAGCGTATTGGGCCGGTTGCGTACAGACTTATGTTGCCATCTGAGCTAGACAAGATTCACAATGTTTTTCATGTATCGATGCTTCGACGATACAGATCCGATCCTTCTCCTATGATTAGCCCATCAAAGATTGAGATTCAGCCTAACTTGACTTATGTGGAAGAACCGATTTGTATCTTAGCTCGTGAAGTGAAAGAGTTACGAAATAAGAAAATCTCACTGGTTAAAGTAATGTGGCATAAGCACGGGGTTGAGGAAGCAACTTGGGAACTCGAGGAATCAATGAAAGAACGCTACCCAAATTTATTCATTGGTAAGATTTTCGGGGGCGAAAATCCTTTTAGGGGGAGAGTTGTAACAGTCCGATTCTAGCCCTAATCGAAACGGTGGTTTCGAGACCACGAATCCGAGTCAGAAAAATTTTAAAATATTATTTTTCGAGTCATTCATGTGTGAATTGCTATGTGTGTAATTTCCGTGATTAAATTTTATCGTTTGAGTGCCGAATTATTAAAATGGGCTTAATCGTGTAAAGTTAAAACTTGATGGTTTAATGTGTTAGAACCAAATTGTGGATGTCTTTTGAATTTGAAGCTTTTTAAATGCAAAAAGACCATCTTAAAGATAGTGGCCGGCCATGTACTTAAATAACCTTATATTATAATGTTTGTTAAATTATAAAGAAAGGTTATAATAGTAATTAAACAATAAGTTAATATATATGATAATAAAACATAAAATGAAAACATTTTTGTTCATCTTTTTCTCATGACCGAATGCATGCAAAAGAAGAAAGAAATAGACAAAGCTTGGTTCGGCCATCTTTAACCTTAAATTAAGGTATGTGGTTAGTTTGGTTTTTGATAATTTTTACGTTTTTGAGATTGTTGCTTTGAATACTATTCGACCCATGTTAGAATTTTTGAATTTGATGCATGTTTGATATTCGGCCATTGATGAATGCTTGTGTTTTGTAATGTTTGATGGTAAAATATTAAGGATATGCTTTGAATTAACATGTTTTGAATTGGAAATTTTGATGAATTTGAGTAATTAGGATTAAATTGTGAAAATTGAAATGTGAAGGGTCAAAATGTGAAATAAATGAAATTTATGAGTTAGTATAATAGCTATGAACATTCGGCCCTAAAGGAGTGTGTGCAAATTTTGTGTATTTTGTGTTTTGTGAAATAGGGACTAAATTGTAAAAATTGTAAATATCAGGGGTAAAATGGCAATTTGCATAATTATGTGCTTTTGGATTAAATTGAATGAAAATATGTTTGAATGAGCTTAATTTGAAACTATTTAGATCAAGAACAAAAAGAATCAGGATTTGATCGGGGAAAGGCGAAGTTGAACGAATAGCCGGGAAACCCTAATCCGTCAATTTTCGAGGTAAGTTTTTAAGCAATTGGACTGTATTGAATTTTTGTTCATAATAAAGTATATGTTTTAATAAAATTAAATATGAAATATATGGTATGGTCGAATATAATAATAGGGGATGATGGGTTTAATTGAATGAAATGTGTACTTATTTGATAATGTAGTTAAGTGAGTTGTTGACATAAGAAATGAAAGTGATCGAATGAGATGTATGTGTGCAAATTGTTGGGATTGCCGAATGTGAAGATGATTTGGGAATGAAACGAGCTATATTATAAATATGTATATATGTTTAATGAAGTGATTAACAGGTTCGAATAAAGCATTAAGTGTGCGAATCAAGATACCGAGCACTGTGTGTGTTTGAAATCGGTCGTTGGGCACTATGTGTGCGGAATATAATGTAATGGCACTAAGTGTGCGATACATTACAAGGGATTTGCACTATGTGTGCATTTAATCAAGTAACGGCACTAAGTGTGCGATACGTTACATGAATTTGCACTAAGTGTGCGGGTTTGCGAATGCTCTAAAGGTCTCAACTAGCGAAATGTGTTAAACGTAATGGAATAAACAGGTATGTGATTCATGAAAGTTGGGAAGGTTAGTATTAATATGGTAAGTTATGTCAACTTATGAAATTTGATATATGTTATGTGAATATGAGCTTTCAAGTATGTTTTTGAATGTAATAATGATGTCTAGTTTTATTTGATTTCTAATAAGGAACGTATGAATGTTTGGTTTTGAAATTACCAAACATGGTAGTTATTGAATGGTAAGTTGATAGATATATACATTTAAACCTACGGCTATGAGGTTGTTGACAATCATGTTAGTTTGATTTAACTTATGAAATGTTTAATTCCATTCTTTTCCATTGCTTATAACTTACTAAGCTAAGTTAGCTTACCGTCTGTGTTCATTTGACTATTTTATAGAATTTGAAGGCTAGTTCGTGCTCGGGGATCTACGTCAAAGTTAATCGCACTATCATCTAGCTTTGGTATTCTATAAGTTGTATCTCTT
This sequence comes from Gossypium sturtianum, assembly GCA_025698515.1. Classification (NCBI taxonomy): domain Eukaryota; kingdom Viridiplantae; phylum Streptophyta; class Magnoliopsida; order Malvales; family Malvaceae; genus Gossypium; species Gossypium sturtianum. The sequence continues at coordinate 45,844,567 of CM046948.1, forward strand.
TTGAACTTATGGCATGTATAGACTATGTCTCTTAGGTTGTGCTCGAATGATATGTATATTTATATATGCCATGCGAAAATGGCTATGTTTCTATGTGTGAGTATGATTTGGTAATGTTGGTCATGGTATTAATGTCGTGGATATTCGGCATTGCTTTAAGTTTAATTTGAAGGTTCATTTCATGGTATATATGTATGTGAGTGATGTACTTGATTTAATTAGTCTTTTATTTAGTCAAAAGTTGAAGAACAATGATCATGGTACCTTGCGAAAATGGCTTGACCCTTTGGTTTAAACTTGATTTTACATGTTCTTAATTAAATGTTTGAGTGTTTGGTTTTGATAATTCGGTTACGGTATATGTACATTTGGCCATGATTTAATTTTACATGAAGTTGTGGTTATGCTATAATTTGAATGAGAAATTGGTTTTGGTTGTTTATATGTTAATTGATATTATATATATACAAATATATATATTTATATGCGCATATGTCAAAATGGCTAATGAAATGAATTAGTCGAGCAAAGACAATTTGAAATGCTATTATACATGCTAGTATGCTAATGACCTAGGTGTACTTTGAGTTTATTAATGATAACAGTAAATGATGATTTGCAAGATAGAATAATAATATAGTTATTTGTGAATGATCTTGTAATCGAAATAGGTATGTTAGTCTTTAATAAATATGATATGTAAGTTTGCTCATATTATCCATATTTAATGCCGCATATGGTTTTGTCTAATAAACTCATGATTTATATATATATGTATTATAAGGTATTTGGTGTGGCTTTGAGATATGTGCATTGACTTGTAAATATGATATATGTTTGAAATGAAATTAGATTGAACTCTGAAATATGATTCATACATTTAGTTAGAAGAAAAGTTTAACATAAATAATTGCGAATAAGATCTATGTGATTATGTGATTATACGAAAGTTGTATTCTTCTGGTAATACCTCGTAACCCTAATTCGGTGACAGATACGGGTTTGGGGTGTTACAAAGTTGCTATACATGCCATACTCAAAATGATAAATTTAGCTATACCAAATATTCTGATTGATAGTGGGATCGAGCCTCCGACATCCTTTGTTCCCCGAGCTAACTTGGCGGCACTATAAGAAAATGGAAAGGAGAGGAAGTAAGCATAAAGCTTAGTAAGTCGCATGTAAATAATTAACAACAATTAACTTGCATTATCATACTCATAGCATATTATAAACTTACACATGATTCTCGAATGATTAAAGGCATAACTTACTCATTTCCGATCTTACTAATCACACAACATAATTCAAGCTCATTTCTCATGAATCTCATGTAGATACCTGTATCACTTACAACATAGCTGTAACTTTTCTCACTTTTGACACAATCTTTAATTTACTCGTTGAACCCATTGGAATACCAAAGGATATCCGATAAGCCTCACACAAGAGGGTGAAAAGCCGATGCCATGTCCCAGACATGGTCTTACACTGGCTTACATTTTGAGGCCAATGCCATGTCCCAGACATGTTCTTACACTAGCTCTCATCTCAGTGTCGAAGCCATGTTCCAAACATGGTCTTACACTGGCTCTCATAATGTGGCCGATGCCATGTCCCAGACATGGTCTTACACTAGCACACATATCAACACTGATGCCATGTCCCAGACATGGTCTTACACTGGCTTTCCATAATGTGGCCGATGCCATGTCCCAGATATGGTCTTACACTAGCGCACATATCGCTCAAATGTCATGGCTTGGATATCCAATCTATTTCTAAGGTTCAACCGGGAGTATATCACATCAACTTTCGTCATGCAAATTCATAGCAATAATCAAACATTTTATGCAATATCAATTGTTTAAAGCATAAATGTAATAACGTTGTATTATTTAAGTACAGCTTACCTCGGTACACAAAAAGTGGGCGACTAGATTGAGTTAATCTACTAGCTTGGTTTTCCCCTGGTCTAGGTTCGGACTCCGTTTTTCTTGACCTATATTGATAAAATTCACTTATTTAATCATCACATTAATCAAGACATTACAAAATTCCTACTTTGGCAAAATTACCGTTTTGCCCCTAGACTTTCACAAAATTACGATTTTTCCCCTAGGCTCGTAAATCAATTTTCATCAAATTTCCTCATTAACCAAGCCTAGCCAAATCTATTTTAAGCTTATAGCAACTCACAAATCCAATTATTTCACACATTTACTACCTATTTTTCAACCTTTACAAAATGGTCCATTTAGGCATTTTCATGAAAAATCCTTTTACAAAAGTTGTTTATTTAACAACCAAGTTTCATTTTCTTCCATAAAAATTCAGCAAACAACACTAATGTTCTCGTGGTAAAACCCTTGACTCTCAACCATTTTGCAAAGTAGTCCCCTCATTAGCTAACTTAAGCTACAAGGGTTCCAAAAACACAAAAATCATCAAAAATGGCCATCAAGATGACTTACTTGCAAGGATGAAGAGTTGCTGAAATTTTTGAGCTCTCAAAACACCTATTTTGCTGATATTTTCGGTGGTAGAGAAGAATGAAAAAGGATGATATCATTTTCCCTTTATTTTTTTATTACATCAATTAAGTCACCTAATTTCCACCAACTTTGACCAATTTGCATTTTCTTGTCCCCTATGGCCGACCAACACTTTTCTAAGGGCTTAATTTCCCATTAAGGACCTCCAATTTAAGGTTCTATAGCTATTGGACACTTTTAGCTTGTAGAACAAAACTTTCGCACTTTATGCAATTTAGTCCTTTTTCAAAATTAAGCATGCAATCACTAAAATTACTTAACCAAAATTTTCATGCACTCATATAATCATACTATAACACATAAACTAATATTAAAATAATTTTATCCAACCTCAGACTAGTGGTCTCGAAACACTGTTCCGACTAGCCCTAAAATCAGGCAGTTACAATTCTCCCCCTTAGGGATTTTCGTCCCCAAAAATCTTACCAGCAAAAAGGTTCGAGTATAGGTCTCTCATGGTTTCCTCGGGCTCCCATGTGGCCTCTTCAGTCCCATGGCTATGCCATAGTACTTTCACAAGTGCTATACTTGTTAAAGCTAATCGGTATGCTACCGGTCCAATTCTCTCAGTCACCTCATATGGTCCAACAAAACGTAGACTTAATTTGCCTTTCCTACCGAATCTGAGGACCTTCTTCCACGGGGATACTTTCAAAAATACCTTATCACCTACTTGAAACTCAATCTTTTTCTATTTCAAGTCCGCGTAGGATTTTTGTCTATCCGAAGCAGCCTTCAAACAGTGACGAACACTTTTACTTTCTCTTCGATTTCTCTGACTAAGTCAACCCCGTGTATCTGATTTTCCTTGAGCTTGGACCAATACAAAGGCGTTCGGCATTTACGTCCATACAAAGCCTCATTAGGTTCCATTTTCAAACTCGACTGATAGCTATTGTTGTAGGCAAACTCTACCAATGGTAAGTACCTTTCCCAACTGCCTTGAAAATCAAGTACACAACACCGCAACTTATCTTCAAGAATCTGAATTACTCTTTCCGACTGACCGTCGGTTTGCGGGTGGAAGGCAGTACTAAAATTTATCTTTGTCCCCAAAGCTTCTTGTAGCTTTTTCCAAAACTGTGATGTGAACCTCAGATCTCTATCCGAAATGATCGATAAAGGTACTCCGTGAAGTATCTCAATTTCAGAAACATATAAATCAGCCAATTTCTTAGTTGGATAATCGATACGCACCTGTATAAATTGAGTCGATTTCGTAAGCCTATCGACCACAACCCAAACGGCATCTTTCTTCCTTGGCGTCAACGATAAACCAGACACAAAATCCATGGTGATACGGCCCCATTTCCACTCGGGAATCATCACGGGCTGAAGTAAACCCGAAGGTACTTGGTGTTCGGCTTTCACTTGCTGACAAATTAAACACTTAGAGACAAACTCTGAGATGTCTCTTTTTATTCTCGACCACCAATACATTTTCTTCAAGTCATTATACATTTTCACACTACCCGGATGGATAGACATTCAACTGTTATGTGCCTCATGTAGAATTTTTCGAATAAGCTCATCATCTTTGGGTACACAAATTCTGTCTCGAAACATTAAACAGCCATCGGCACCAATCTGAAACTCTAATTCAATACCTGCCTCGCACTGAGTTATCTTGGCTTGTAACTCTTTATCACTCTTCTGAGCTTCACATATTTCTTGCAGAAACATTGTTCTAGCTCTTAAATCCGCTATGACCGAAACATTATCAGTCACAGTCAACTGGTTATTCATAGCCCTCAAGGCAACCAATGACTTCCTACTTAAAGCATCGGCGACCATATTCGCCTTCCCAGGGTGATAGTCAATTATCAAATCATAATCTTTTATCAACTCTAACCATCTCCGCTGCAGTAGGTCTAACTCCTTTTGAGTCATCAAATACTTTAGACTTTTATGGTCAGTGAACACTCGGCATCTCTCGCCATACAAATGGTGTCTCCAAATCTTCAGTGCGAACACTATGGCAGCTAACTCTAAGTTATGAGTCGGATAATTTTTCTCATGCGGCTTCAGTTGTCTCGAGGCATATGCTATTACCTTGCCTTCTTGCATAAGCACACAACCCAATCTATTTAAGGATGCATCGCTATACACCACAAATTCCTTTCCCGGTTCCGGTTGCACTAAAACTGGAGCTTCAGTCAATAATGCTTTTAGTTTCTCAAAACTCAGTTGGCACTTCTCTGTCTATTCAAACTTGACATCTTTCTGTAGCAACCTCGTCATCGGAGTAGAAATCATGGAGAATCCTTTAACAAACCGTCTGTAGTATCCCACTAAGCCCAAAAAGCTTCTAATCTTTGACACATTCCTCGGCGGTTTCCAATCATCGATAGCCGATATCTTACTCGAGTCAACTCTAATTCCATCACCCGACACGATGTTTCCTAAGAATCCAACCTCTCGGAGACAAAACTCACTTTTGCAAAACTTAGCATACAACTGCTTATCTCTTAAAGTTTGTAAGACAGTTCTCAAATGCTTCGTATGCTCACTTTCATCATGAGGATAACTTAATATGTCAACGATAAAAACAACGACAAACTTATCCAAATACGATCGGAAATTACGATTCATTAAATCCATAAACAGGGTAGGAGCATTTGTTAAGCCAAAGGGCATGACCAGGAACTCACAGTGGCCATACCTCGTCTGAAATGCAGTTTTCGGCACATCCTGCTCCTTAACTCTCAACTGGTAGTAACCGAATCTCAGGTCTATCTTAGAAAACACTGTGGCTCCCTTCAATTGGTCAAACAAATCGTTGATTCTTGGCAAAGGATACTTGTTCCTAACTGTAACCTTGTTGAACTGCCGGTAGTCTATACATAATCTCATCGACCCATCTTTCTTTTTCACAAAAAGTACCGGAGCACCCCACGGAGAATAACTCGATCTCGCAAAACCCTTATTCATTAACTCCTGCAACCGGATTTTTAGCTCATTTAACTCCATCGGAGCCATTCTATATGGGGCAATCAAAATAGGCACCGTACCAGGGACTAACTCAATACTAAACTCAACTTCCCTAGTGGGAGGCAATCTAGGCAACTCCTCCGGAAACACGTCTAGGTACTCACATACCACAGGCACTGACTCAATCTTTACTTCTGACTCTTGGGTATTCAACACAAATGCAAGATAGGACTCATACCCTTTCCTCATGCATTTCTCTGGAGTCATAAAAGAAATCAATACAGGCAAGCTATCTGATTCACCTGATTCAACCCAAATAATATCTCTATTTTCACTTTTCAGTTCAATAAACTTACTACCACAGTTTACTAACACGCTCTGAACAGTCAACCAATCCATGCCAAGAATTAGGTCAAATTCATCAAATGGTAGTAGCATGAGGTTAGCCGGAAAATAATGGCCTCTAATCATCAAAGAACAGTTTCTACACACTTTGTCAACTATAACATGCTTACCTAACGGATTTGTCACTTTTATCACAAATTCTGTAGACTCAACAAGCACATTCATGCTAGACACCAATTTCATACAAATATAGGAATGGGTAGACCCCGGATCAATCAAAGCAAAAATAGAGATATCACAAAGAGAAAAAGTTTCCGTAATCACATCTGGTGACGATGCCTCTTCGCGAGCGCAAATGGCATAAGTCCTTGTAGGCGCTCAGCCCTCGGACCTCACGGTGGAATCTCTAGGCACACCTCTGCTGCTAGCCCCACTTCCCGGGTTCTTTTGTGGTCTACCCCTCGAAGGTGCATTACTCGCTCGCACTTCTTCCTTTCTGTCTTTTTCTTCCATCTCAGGACAATTTCGAATGAAGTTGTCCAGTGAACCGCACTTGAAACAGCCCCTTTAGTTTCCTCGACACCACTGAAATGTCGTCTACCACACTGCGAACACTCCGGTTTATTTGATCGAGCACTACCAACACTCGAAATAGAAGTAGTCTAAGCCTTAGAAACCGAGTACTACTTACTCCTATTTCTACTCGAGAATCCCACTGAAGCATTTGATCGAGTGGTGAACTCTTTCAATTTCTTGGATGAGGGCTGAAATGATTTCCCCAACTGTCTTTTCTTTGAGTCACGAAACTCAATATCAGCTTTCCTTTTCTCTTTGGCCAATTCCTCGGCCTTGCAAGCTCTCTATAGTAATACAACAAATTCCTTCAGTTCTAAAATACCAACAAACAATCGGATGTCCTCATTTAATCCATCCTCAAACCTCTTACACATGATAGCTTCGGTAGATACACTGTAACATCCCCAAACCCGGCCCATTCACTACGACCGAATCTGGATATGTCACTGGGAAAGACGGTTAGAAATCTTTGACTTTAGAATTAAACTTGAGAACTTTATTATCTCTGGAAATCGTGTCCATTTAAAATTTAATAAATAGTATAAGCTTGTTGAAAACTTCCGAATTAAAATGTTATTATAAGTTGCTATGATATGAATCTTTTGCGAAAATATTACTAAGTGTAGTGTAAACTTCAACATTAATAAATAGAGCACTTTAAACCAAAGAGGCCCTTATTACATCAATAAAATCCCAAAATACTGATAATATAAAATACTTAAATAAAGTGAAACATCTTCTGTATGAAAGTCTCCTTCTGCATGGGCCACCTTGTATCCACTCCAACCCGTCCACTAATCACGACTCACCTGCGACGATTAAAAGGTTGGGTGAGTCATACAGACTCAGTGTGTAAGATAACCACTGAAATCCACCCACATGCTAACCACATACATCCCAATTATCAAATGCAACAAGTAATATAGATATTTACTCACTTAACAATTTCCACAATCTGGCTTGACCCACATTCCAATCATGTTCAAATACTGGGCTAGGCCCATTTCTCAATAAACCACATATCAACTGGGCTTGGCCCATTTCCACGTATGTTCCCAAAACATACCTATCCACATGTCATATTGGGCTTGGCCCATTTCCATATTATTACAAAAATGATGCAACATGATCCCCAACCCAACCTAGGGTCCATCCGCTACACACCCCCTTATCCAGCCTACCACACACCAGGGGACCATCAAGTCACCCTCTCCTTTTCCCTCCAAAAAGGCAACCAATGCCATCCACGATGTAGCGTATAGCTAACATCAAACCACGATGGAGCACACAAAGCAATCCACCAAGCCACGATATGGCATAAAGCTCATATCAATCAAGGTAACCACGCGAACCAAATCGCAAAGATCCACAACGCGACCTCGATCGGCGCCAATCCACGATGTAGCACAAAGTCGACATCAACCACGCACTAAGTACACCCGCACCTTCTTTCAAAACCCACCCATGCACATGTAACATAAAATGATGATAAGATGGTGCATGTACATATTAAACACAATCATAGGCATACTCACATAATAAAATCGGTGATCACATATTTACAAACTTTGCTACTAACCTGATCATCGCTATACCCTTTAGGGGTATATATATATATCACACTCATTACTGCACTGTTAGTAAAACCTATAACCCATAAAACCCCGAAAACAGTGGGTTAGTTACACACCTTACTACTAGGAGTTCTAGACTCTCGATCCTCGATGCTATCGTCTAGCGAAACTACGGCTATTCGCCTATCTATCGCTTTTCTCTGCCGCCCACACCCCGGTGGCCAATCTCGCATGCCAGAAACCGCTCTTTTCTTAAACCGGAATAGGGACCTTCCCTTGCTCACTCACGACTGGTTGTGGCCTCCATGCAAAAGCTTAATCAGTAAACAAGTTAACCCCAAAACACCACTTAAGCACTTAACCTTAATAAATAACCTTACCTCCACTTGATCAAACCGATTGCATAACGGAGGCTTGGCCGACCACTAAAACCCCAAGTATCTCATCCACGGAACCCGAAAAGATCTAAGTTAACACTCGGCCCAAGTGCTATCAAGTAGAGAGAGAAGGAAATTCGGCAAAGGGGTGATGGATGTAGATTCGGCTATTAACTAAATCAAGGGGTAGGGAACACTGGTTTCAAACCAAAGAAAGGAGAAAGAAAGGTGTGGGGTGTATTTTCGGTTTGAAGTGAAAAGGAAGGGAAATAGGAGAGTGGAGGGTTGGCCACTTGGAGAAAATGTGAGAGAAGAAGAAAGGAGAGAAGGCAGATGGTGAATGAGTAATGAGCACTCCCCTATTTATACTAAAAGGCCAAGCTCTCACCCCCAAAAATAGTCCCCAAAATCCTCCTAAAATATCTCCCTACCACCCATTCAAAAAGTTTGAATGAGTCAAACTTTACCTAGCCAAATTCAAAAAAAAAAGACCAAGTCTTTCCACCTTTTAAGCCTTTCAAACCGTCCATCCACCCCACCAAGATGACGCAAAAAGAATGCCCATCTCGCCGCTCTTGCGAATCGAACCCGAGCCTCCTCCCCGCAAATGGCGCGTCACACACACAAGGCCTTAGTGGCGCCTATCCCGCCACTCCACCAGCTCCTTTCTTGTGTCAAAACTCCCAAATAATTCTCTTAAGACACCCCTCGCCAAGCTCCCCTTTTACCCCCCTAAAACTAAAAATTTTCTAAGGCAACCTACCACCACCTAGGGTTCTCAGGACTCCTAAAACTTACCCAACCACACACTAGAGTGTGCCAACACCCGAGCTAAGCACCAAATGCCTAACCCCTAAAACTAGGGTGTTACATACACACTCCCTAGCGTATTTCATCGAGCCTTACGAACTCACGCTCATATTCTGTTACTGTCATTCGGCCTTGCTTTAGCTCAAGGACTTCCTTCCTTTTCTGGTCTATAAACCTCTGACTAATATGCCTCTTTCGGAACTCCTCTTGGAAAAAATCTCATGTAATCCATTCCCTTGGTACAACCGGCACAAGGGTGTTCCGCCTTTGGCAGGCCGAGTCTCGCAGGAGTGATACAACACATTTTATGCACCCCTCAGGTGTGCAAGACAGCTCATTGAATACCCTAATGGTATTTTCTAGCTAGAATTCTGCTCTTTCTGGGTCGTCATCTATATTCGCTCTAAATTTTTCAGCCCCTTGCTTCTGAATTCTATCAACTGGAGGTTTTTCCCTTCTCAACATCTCCACCAGTTGGGGAGCTACAGGGGAGACTGGGAATTGGAGGGGGTCGAGGAGGTGGAGTATTCGGGTTTGCACGTACAAACTCCGAATACCATACATTCATCATATGGAGGAAGGAAGGCTCTAGCCCTCCTCCGGACTCTGCACTGTCACGAGCCCACTTTCTATTTGGCGTGATCCCTTCCGCGGGAGCCGACACATTACTTTCTACATCATCCGCCACTGCTCTGTCGGGATCCATTTACGATATAAAAACAAATTTAAGTTGTTAGGAGTCGTCACACTATCATAATTAACATAAGACATGTATAGCTAGACTCCTACACACGCTAGGTTAGTCCGAGAACCGACTAAACCATAGCTCTGATACCACTAAATGTAACACCTCTTACCTATATTTGACGCTGGAACAGGGTACGAGGCGTTACCTAACTCAAACACATACTAACATACATTTCCGGGTTATAAAATTTTGCTCAAATTCAAAACTTTTCAATCTCCATCTTAAAGTCCACAATATGGGCCTACGAGGCTCACATCATACTTCAGAAATGGTTCGGCACTAAACCCGACACATTAGAAAACTTTAGAAAATTTACTAAAAATAGGGGCACACGTCCGTGTGGCAAGAGACATGCCCGTGTGGATAGACCTTGTAGTCACACACGCCCATATCCCTAGCCGTGTGGATTTATTTTTCAAATTTGAACCTACAGGGGTTTTCACACGGCCTGGCACACGCACGTTTCCATGGTCTGTGTCCCTCACACGGCCACGAAACGCCCGTGTCTCCGCCCGTGTGTAAAAACCTTAACATTCTGTTTCTGACATCATCAACTCAATAAGGTCACACGGCCAAGGAAAACGCCCGTGTTCTTAGGCCGTGTGGTGAATTAAATTCCTAAATTCAAGTGCAGACTTCACACGGCCTGGGCACATGCCCATGTCCTATGGTCGTGTCTTCCACACGGTTAAGTCACACGGCCGTGTCTCAGCCCGTGTGATTACTACTGGCATTCTATTCTGCCAACCTAGCGATCAGGGGGACACACAGCCGATCTACACACCCATGGGGCAAACTGTGTGTCACACACGGCCTAGACACATGCCCGTGTGTCTACCCGTGTGGACAAAAACAAGGCTATTTAACAAGCCCTTTTACCACCCCTTCTTGCACCAATATAAGCCATATCAAGCATCCTACTCCTTCATGCATTAATATACCAATTACTCAACCACTGCAATTTACCCATTCATGAAAAACATCATCATTTTCATATATCAATAATAGGAAATAGTCATCATCCACAGCCTTATACAAAACGAATAATTTCTCCAAGTCAAGCCAACACATTTGGCAAAAAAAATATGACACTTGACAAAGACTAAGTCCCTATACATGCCATACTCAAAATGATAAATTTAGCTATACCAAATATTCTGATTGATAGTGTGTTCGAGCCTCCGACGTCCTTTGATCCTCGAGCTAACTTGGCGGCACTATAAGAAAATGGAAAGAAGAGGAAGTAAGCATAAAGCTTAGTAAGTCGCATGTAAATAATTTACAACAATTAACATGCATTATCATACTCATAGCATATTATAAACTCACACATGATTCTCAAATGATTAAAGGCATAACTTACTCATTTCCACTCTTACTAATCACACAACATAATTCAAGCTCATTTCTCATGAATCTTATGGAGGTACTTGTATCACTTACAACATAGCTATAACTTTTCTCACTTTTGACACAATCTTTAATTTACCCGTCGAACCCATTGGAATACCAAAGGATATCTGATAAGCCTCACACAATAGGGTAAATTGCCGATGCCATGTCCCAGACATAGTCTTACAGTGGCTTACATTTCGAGGCCGATGCCATGTCCCAGACATGGTCTTACACTAGCTCTCATCTCAATGCCGACGCCATGTTCCAAACACGGTCTTACACTGGCTCTCATAATGTGGCCGATGCCATGTCCCAGACATGGTCTTACACTAGCACACATATCAACGCCGATGCCATGTACCAGACATGGTCTTACATTGGCTGTCAATAATGTGGCCGATGCCATGTCCCAGACATGGTCTTACACTAGCGCACATATCACTCAAATGTCATGGCTTGGATATCCAATCTATTCCTAAGGTTCAACCGGGAATATATCACATCAACTTTCGTCATGCATATTCATAGAAATAATCAAACATTTTATGCAATATCAATTATTTAAAGCATAAATGTAATAACATTGTGTTATTTACGTACAACTTACCTCAGTACACAAAAAGTGGGCGACTAGATTGAGTTAATCTACTAACTTTATTTTCCCCTGCTCTAGGTCCGGACTCTATTTTTCTTGATCTATATTGATAAATTCACTCATTTAACCGTCATATTAATCAAGATATTTCAAAATTCTTACTTTGGCAAAATTACCGTTTTGCCCCTAGACTTTCACAAAATTACGATTTTTCCCCTAGGCTCGTAAATTTATTTTCATCAAGTTTCCTCATTAACCAAGCCTAGCCAAATCTATTTTAAGCTTATAGCAACTCACAAATCCAATTATTTCACACATTTACTATCTATTTTTCAACCTTTACAAAAAGTTCCATTTAGGTGTTTTCATGAAAAATCCTTTCACAAAAGTTGTTTATTTAACAACAAAGTTTCATTTTCTTCCATAAAAATTCAAAAAAAACCACTAATGTTATCATGGCAAAACCCTTGACTCTCAACCATTTTGCAAATTAGTCCTCTCATTAGCTAACTTAAGCTACAAGGGTTCCAAAAACACAAAAATCATCAAAAATGACCATCAAGATGACTTACTTGCAAGGATGAAGAGTTGCTGAAATTTTTGAGCTCTCAAAACCCATATTTTGCTGATATTTTTGGTGGTAGAGAAGAATGAAAAAGAATGATATCATTTTCCCTTTATTTTATTTTATTACATCAATTAAGTCACCTAATTTCCACTAACTTTGACCAATTTGCATTTTCTTGTCCCCTATGGCCGGCCAACACTTTTATAAGGGCCTAATTGCCCATTAAGGACCTCCAATTTAAAGTTCTATAGCTATTGGACACTTTTAGCTTGTAGAACAAAACTTTCGCACTTTATGCGATTTAGTCATTTTTCAAAATTAAGCATGCAATCACTAAAATTAATTAACCAAAATTTTCATGCACTCATATAATCATAATATAACACATAAACTAATATTAAAATAATTTTATCCAACCTCGGACTAGTGGTCTCGAAACCACTGTTTCGACTAGCCCCAAAATCAGGCAGTTACAATTCTCCCCCTTAGGGATTTTCGTCCCCAAAAATCTTACCAGCAAAAAGGTTCGGGTATTGGTCTCTCATGGTTTCCTCGGGCTCCCATGTGGCCTCTTCAGTCCCATGGCGATGCCATAGAACTTTCACAAGTGCTATACTTTTATTTCTCAATTTCTTGACCTCCCGATCTAAAATCTTAACCGACTCTTCACCATAGGTCATGTCTGAACAAATCTCAACATCTGTTGGTGAAATCACATGTGATGGGTCAGAACGGTAACGTCGCAACATAGACACATGGAATACATCGTGGATCTTCTCTAACTCGAATGTTAATGGTAATCGGTATGCTACTGGTCCAATTCTCTCAGTCACCTCATATGGTCCAATAAAACGTGGACTTAATTTGCCTTTCCTACCGAATCTGAGGACCTTCTTCCACGGGGATACTTTCAAAAATACCTTATCACCTACTTGAAACTCAATCTTTTTCTGTTTCAAGTCCGCGTAGGATTTTTGTCTATCCAAAGCAGCCTTCAAACAGTCACGAATCACTTTTACTTTCTCTTCGATTTCTCTGACTAAGTTAACCCCGTGTATCTGATTTTCCTTGAGCTCGAACCAATACAAAGGCATTCGGTATTTACGTCCATACAAAGCCTCATTAGGTTCCATTTTCAAACTCGACTGATAGCTATTGTTGTAGTCAAACTCTACCAATGGTAAGTACCTTTCCCAACTGCCTTGAAAATCAAGTACACAACACCGCAACATATCTTCAAGAATCTGAATTACTCTTTCTGACTGACCGTCGATTTGTGGGTGGAAGGCAGTACTAAAATTTAACTTTTTCCCCAAAGCTTCTTGTAGCTTTTTCCAAAACTGCGATGTGAACCTCGGATCTCTATCCAAAACGATCGATAAAGCTGCTCCGTGAAGTCTCACAATTTTAGAAACATATAAATCCGCCAATTTCTCAAGTGGATAATCGATACGCACCGGTATAAAATGAGCCAATTTCGTAAGCCTATCGACCACAACCCAAACGACATCTTTCTTCCTTGGCATCAACGGTAAAACAGACACAAAATCCATAGTGATACGGTCCCATTTCCACTCGGGAATCATAACGGGCTGAAGTAAACCCGAAGGTACTTGGTGTTCAGCTTTCACTTGCTGACAAATTAAACACTAGAAGACAAACTCTTAGATGTTAATTTTCATTCCCGACCACCAATACATTTTCTTCAAGTCATTATACATTTTCACACTACCCGGATGGATAGACATTCAACTGTTATGTGCCTCATGCTGAATTTTTTGAATAAGCTCATCATCTTTGTGTACACAGATTCTGTCTTGAATCATTTTACAGCCATCGGCACCCATCCGAAACTCTGATCAATACCCGCCTCGCACTGAGTTATCTTGGCTTGTAAATCTTTATCACTCTTCTGAGCTTCACATATTTCTTTCAGAAACATCGGTCTAGCTCTTAACTCTGCTATGACCGAACCATTATCAGTCACAGTCAACTGGGTATTCATAGCCCTCAAAGCAACCAATGACTTCCTACTCAAAGCATCAGCGACCATATTCGCCCTCCCAGGGTGATAGTCAATTATCAAATCATAATCTTTTATCAACTCTAACCATCTCCGCTGCAGTAGGTTTGACTCCTTTTGAGTCATCAAATACTTTAGACTTTTATGGTCAGTGAACTGTAACACCCCAAACCCGGCCCATACGCCACGGCCGAATTTAGAATGCCACTGCGGAAAACGTTTGAAAAATATTTTGACTTAGAGTGAAAACATAAAAAATTATTGTCTTTAATAAAACATTGTATATTTATAAATCCAAATAAAATCAAGTTGTTACAAATTCTTCGATTTGAAATTTTAACATATATCTTTAAGATATGAGTTGCTAAAAATATAACATATCCAAATAATAAAAATTGTCAATCCACTTTAAAACATAATAATAAACTTCAAAACCTTTTAAGTGGCCCTTATTACAATAACCAAATATTCGCAAATTCTGAAAATATGTATAATATATATAAAATAAGGAAAATAACTTCTGCATGGGCCACCTCGTATCCACTCCAACTCGGTCCAAGCTTTATGCATCACTGTAAGGTTTGAGAAAATTGGGTGAGTCACACTGATTCAGTGCATAGTTATTACACATGTCCCCACATATGGGCTTGGCCCATATCCACACACGATCCACATGCAAAATTATGCAAAATGAAGCCCAACCCAACCTAGTTCCATCCATTACACCAACCTCGGCACACCTCTTTGCCCAAGGCCGTGGCTAATCCACCGATCACCTAAGTGATCCCACATAACTTACTCCTCGCGGACTTGTTTGCTCAAGGCCGTGGCTAAGCCACCGATCACATAAGTGATCCCACATATCAATTAATCCACGGTGATGCACACACGGCTATCAACCGCCGAGATGGGCACCTAGCCAACACCTCCTTGATGAAGCACATAGCTAACATCAAGCGCCAATGTAGCACAAGGCTAACATCGGACCACGTACATAAAGTACACCCTTTCCTTCGATAGTCACATCCCAAGTCCCATGCATATATATATGTGTATCATGGCAACATATCACTTGAACAATAATGCATCACATGCCATCACATTTCATATATTCATCAATGGTCATTTAATATCGTAATTCACTGACCTGAGTATTCGATCACCCACCACGGGTATTCACAATCTTAGCCCTTAATTCGGCTACCATTAACATCATATCACATATACATAAATATAACACATACACACAATCAAGAGACAGTGCGATAACTACGCACCTGCTTTGGCACAATCAATCAAATCCCGAAACCCACGTCTAACGATTTGCACTCCTACGATTGTTGAACTCCTTCTTACACAACCTAAGTTAGAATCGGCTTTAAGTAATAATCCATAAGAATGGCCCTTGGCCGAATGCTACACTTACTTACCTTGAAGAATCGAATCCAAAAGACTCCTCTATGCGAGCACTTCACACTTTAAAACGAAACTAAGAGCAAGAGATCGATGGTATCACCCTCAGAGAATTGACTTCAAGTCCCAAAGAGAAAGATTTTAGCACTTGAATGGTGAAGAGAGAGAGATCATGCCAAAGTGGAGGGAGTTGAATGCTAAGAGGATTCGGCTATGGTGTTTCTTAAAATTTCAAGCAAAGACAAGAGAGAAAGAGGCTATAGGGTTCAGCCAAGCCTTACCAAAGGTGATGACAAACTCGGCTATCAAAAGGAACAAAAGGAGTTTGAGAAAGGAGATAGATTCGGCCAAACTAGCAAATAGAGAGAAGAAGAAAATGCTAGTGACCTTAATGATCTTTGAAGTTTCAAACACAAAACAAAGAGAAGGGAAACCGAAACTAAATGGCTTATGCACAAAAACGGCACTTAAATGGCATTAGGATTTCGGCACCACACTAGAGAAAGAAGAATAAACCCGAAAAGAAAACACCTAAACTCCTTAAGAGAAATTCGGCTACTCCCCTCTACTCACAAAACCGAAATGGTCATCAAAGAAATCCCCCTTGGCCATCCGACTCACATATTCATCACAAATCCCACAATTTCCTCTTTATTTCCTCCTAATCCTATTCCTTCCAAAAATTATGCCAACTCCCCCTAGTCCATGAAACCATCCATGTTCATGGACAAAATGCCATAGAAGAGTTTCCAAAACAACACTCCATAATCCATGCCTTTTGTCCCCTCATTATACCATAATTCCTTGATACCATACCATAAATAAGTACTTGCCTTATTCCTTAGTCTACTATCCATAAATAACAAAGTCCATCCTTACCATAAGTAAAATTTGACCAACACATGCCATACAAAAATTAAAATTCACCTTAATGTCATCCATGGGATTCGAACCTAAGACCATTAATACACTCCACACTCCACTTGCCACTTTACCAATTGACTCATTGTGATTAAAACCTCAAACTAATTTTCTTAAGGCAAATTTTGCTTAGCTCCCCTTCTAAGAATAAAAATCTAATATTTTTCTAAGGCATTCCCTTACATTCTAAAATTCTAAAAACCTTTAAAACATATCCATACACACACTAAGCCCACTATCACTTGAATTATGCATAAACGCATAACCCCTAAGTCTAGGATATTACAGTTCTACCCTCCTTAAAAATAATTTTGTCCTCGAAATTACTTACTAACGAACAATCGTACATCCTAACTCCCCACACTACGCTACTGCTGCGCACTCTGATCTTAATAAAACTAACATACTTTCTACTAAATCTTGGAATCCCTGACCAGACCCAACTGGTTCCGTCATAGCCATTCTACCTCTACCACGTCTTCTAGAACTCATATCTACGATCGCGCTTTAATCTGATTAGAAAGTTTTATGCATTAGTACTTTTGGTTCCACCGTTTATCCGCGAACAGTTTTATGAAAAGGAGTTTAATAGTGGTTCTTTCGATCAATCAAAGTTTTCATCTCAAGTTCACTATTCTAATTCAGAGAATCACATCCATTCAGAACGTTCAACACTCTATTATGGGCATCTTTGTCCATTCCCAACCCAGGGGTAATTTCGTCATTTTTCCTATAGGGATATTTTGGTAATAAATCGGGGTCAACTTAAAAATAATCTTGACAAATCAAAGGCATTATAGAATTTTCAAAACTCGAGGGTATTTTAAAAGTTTTTTCCAAATCAAGGGTATTGCAGAAATTTTTGAAATCGGGGTTATTTTGGTAATTTTGTAAGTTAGGGGCAATTTCGTAAATTCTTCCCAAATCAAATTTCGCAAAATAGAGATTTTTAATATTTTTGCAAGGTAGGAATATTTTAGTAAAAGTTATGGTAGTATGGAAATTTCAAAAAAAAATTCAAACCAGGGGCATTTTAGTAATTTCACAACCAGAGGTATTTAGGTAATTTTGCCAACCGGGGATAATTCGAAAAATTGTGTTTCTCAAAATCTAATCTAGTATTTTCAAATCAAAGAGGGTAATTTGGAGATTTAAAAAAATTAAGATTTTTGTAAATAGTAAGGCTAGTTCCTTTCGGGTTTTAATTATCGGTTTTAATAGGTGAATAAGTCCTCTTGGTTAGGGTGAACCGTAGCTACGCACCATGTAGGATTCGAATAAAGAGGAGGTGAGTCGCTAGGACTGCTTAAATACCAAGCTCTTCATGAATCCACTCCTAGACATGCATACAACGATTTGCCACACTGAACTCGCGACTTAATCACGAGTTTGTTTGATTGTTCTTAAGTCTTATGCATGTGTTTGAGTGCACTAGCCCTACGGTCCAATAGTCCTAATATTCTAATCTACGAGCCCAAATAAGCTCATAACATTCACATATATAAATCACTTCAATAGTCGAGGTACTTACCAGTGGACTTGGGTTGGAGATACATGTGCCATGCCGAATACACGAAATAAAAGTCCATATTTTGAAAAGCCCATTTTGAAAACTGTTTTTGGACCCAAAATCCACAAAGCCGAGTTTTGAACCGGGCTCGATACCAAATCAGAACACCCCAAACCCGGCCCATACGCCGCACGGCGAATTTAGAATGCCTGCATGCGGAAAACGTTTGAAAAATATTTTGACTTGGAGTGAAAACATAAAAATTTATTGTCTTTAATAAAACATTGTATATTTATAAATCCAAATAAAATCAAGTTGTTACAAATTCTTGATTTGAAATTTTAACATATATCTTTAAGATATGAGTTGCTAAAAATATAACATATCCAAATAATAAAAATTGTCAATCCACTTTAAAACATAATAATAAACTTCAAAACCTTTTAAGTGGCCCTTATTACAATAACCAAATATTCGCAAATTCTCAAAATATGTATAATATATATAAAATAAGGAAAATAACCTGCATGGGCCACCTCGTATCCACTCCAACTCGGTCCAAGCTTTATGCATCACCTGTAAGGTTTGAGAAAAATTGGGTGAGTCACACAGACTCAGTGCATAGTTATTACACATGTCCCCACATATGGGCTTGGCCCATATCCACATGATCCACATGCAAAATTATGCAAAATGAAGCCCAACCCAACCTAGTTCCATCCATTACACCAACCTCGGCACACTCGCCGCCCAAGGCCGTGGCTAATCCACCGATCACCTAAGTGATCCCACATAACTTACCTCGGCTGACACTTGTGCTCAAGACCGTGGCTAAGCCACCGATCACATAAGTGATCCCACATATCAATTAATCCACGGTGATGCACACAACTATCAACCGCCGAGATGGGCACCTAGCCAACACCTCCCTTGATGAAGCACATAGCTAACATCAAGCGCCAATGTAGCACAAGGCTAACATCGGACCACGTACATAAAGTACACCATTTCCTTCGATAGTCACATCCCAAGTCCCATGCATATATATATGTGTATCATGGCAACATATCACTTGAACAATAATGCATCACATGCCATCACATTTCATATATTCATCAATGATCATTTAATATCGTAATTCACTGACCTGAGTATTCGATCACCCACCACGGGTATTCACAATCTTAGCCCTTAATTCGGCTACCATTAACATCATATCACATATACATAAATATAACACATACACACAATCAAGAGACAGTGCGATAACTATGCACCTGCTTTGGCACAATCAATCAAATCCCGAAACCCACGTCTAACGATTTGCACTCCTACGATTGTTGAACTCCTTCCTACACATTCTAAGTTAGAATCGGCTTTAAGTAATAATCCATAAGAATGGCCCTTGGCCGAATGCTACACTTACTTACCTTGAAGAATCGAATCCAAAAGACTCCTCTATGCGAGCACTTCACACTTTAAAATGAAACTAAGAGCAAGAGATCGATGGTATCACCCTCAGAGAATCGACTTCAAGTCCCAAAGAGAAAGATTTCAGCACTTGAATGGTGAAGAGAGAGAGATCATGCCAAAGTGGAGGGAGTTGAATGCTAAGAGGATTCGGCTATGGTGTTTCTTAAAATTTCAAGCAAAGACAAGAGAGAAAGAGGCTATAGGGTTCAGCCAAGCCTTACCAAAGGTGATGACAAACTCGGCTATCAAAAGGAACAAAAGGAGTTTGAGAAAGGAGATAGATTCGGCCAAACTAGCAAATAGAGAGAAGAAGAAAATGCTAGTGACCTTAATGATCTTTGAAGTTTCGAACACAAAACAAAGAGAAGGGAAACCGAAACTAAATGGCTTATGCACAAAAACGACACTTAGATGGCATTAGGATTTCGGCACCACACTAGAGAAAGAAGAATAAACCCGAAAAGAAAACACCTAAACTCCTTAAGAGAAATTCGGCTACTCTCCTCTACTCACAAAATCGAAATGGTCATCAAAGAAATCCCCCTTGGCCATCCAACTCACATATTCATCACAAATCCCACAATTTCCTCTTTATTTCCTCCTAATCCTATTCCTTCCTAAAATTATGCCAACTCCCCCTAGTCCATGAAACCATCCATGTTCATGGACAAAATGCCATAGAA
Source organism: Gossypium sturtianum (assembly GCA_025698515.1). Lineage (NCBI taxonomy): Eukaryota > Viridiplantae > Streptophyta > Magnoliopsida > Malvales > Malvaceae > Gossypium > Gossypium sturtianum. Next base: position 45,865,064 of record CM046948.1, read on the forward strand.
GAGTTTCCAAAACAACACTCCATAATCCATGCCTTTTGTCCCCTCATTATACCATAATTCCTTGATACCATACCATAAATAAGTACTTGCCTTATTCCTTAGTCTACTATCCATAAATAACAAAGTCCATCCTTACCATAAGTAAAATTTGACCAACACATGCCATACAAAAATTAAAAGTCACCTTAATGTCATCCATGGGATTCGAACCTAAGACCATTAATACACTCCACACTCCACTTGCCACTTTACCAATTTACTCATTGTGATTAAAACCTCAAACTAATTTTCTTAAGGCCAATTTTGCTTAGCTCCCCTTCTAAGAATAAAAATCTAATATTTTTCTAAGGCATTCCCTTACATTCTAAAATTCTAAAAACCTTTAAAACATATCCATACACACACTAAGCCCACTATCACTTGAATTATGCATAAACGCATAACCCCTAAATCTAGGATATTACAACACTCGGCATCTCTCGCCATACAAATGGTGTCTCCAAATCTTCAGTGCAAACACTATGGCAGCTAACTCTAAGTTATGAGTCGAATAATTTTTCTCATGCGGCTTCAGTTGTCTCGAGGCATATGCTATTACCTTGCCTTCCTGCATAAGCACACACCCCAATCCATTTAAGGATGCATCGCTATACACCACAAATTCCTTTCCCGGTTCCGATTGCACTAAAATTGGAGCTTCAGTCAACAATGATTTTAGTTTCTCAAAACTCAGTTGGCACTTCTCTGTCTATTCGAACTTGACATCTTTCTGTAGCAACCTAGTCATCGGAGTAGAAATCATGGAGAATCCTTTAAAAAACCGTCTGTAGTATCCCACTAAGTCTAAAAAGCTTCTGATCTTTGACACATTCCTCGGCGGTTTCCAATCAACGATAGCTGATATCTTACTCGAGTCAACTTTATTTCCATCACCCGACACGATGTTTCCTAAGAATCCGACCTCTCGGAGACAAAACTCACTTTTGCAAAACTTAGCATACAACTGCTTATCTCTTAAAGTTTGTAAGACAGTTCTCAAATGCTCCGTATGCTCACTTTCATCATGAGAATAAATTAATATGTCAACGATAAAAACAACGACAAACTTATCCAAATACGATCGAAAAATACGATTCATTAAATCCATAAACATGACAGGAGCATTTGTTAAGCCAAAGGGCATGACCAGGAACTCATAGTGGCCAAACCTCGTCTGAAATGCAGTTTTCGGACATCCTGCTCCCTAACTCTCAACTGGTAGTAATCGGATCTCAGGTCTATCTTAAAAAACACTGTGGCTCCCTTCAATTGGTCAAACAAATCGTCGATTCTTGGCAAAGGATACTTGTTCCTAACTGTAACCTTGTTGAACTGCCGGTAGTCTATACATAATCTCATCGACCCATCTTTCTTTTTCACAAAAAGTACCAGAGTACCCCACGGAGAATAACTCGATCTCGCAAAACCCTTATCCGTTAACTCTTGCAACTGGATTTTCAGCTCCTTTAACTCCGTCGGAGCCATCCTATATGGGTCAATCAAAATAGGCGCCATACCTGGGACTAACTCAATACTAAACTCAACTTCCCTAGTGGGAGGCAATCCGGGCAACTCCTCCGGAAACACGTCTAGGTAGTCACATACCACAGGCACTGACTCAATCTTTACTTCCGACACTTGGGTATTCAACACAAATGCAAGAGAGGACTCATACCCTTTCCTCATGCATTTCTCTGCAGTCATAAAAGAAATCAATACAGGCAAGCTATCTGATTCACCTGATTCAACCTGAATAATATCTCCATTTTCACTTTTCAGTTCAATAAACTTACTACCACAATTTACTAACACGCTATAAACAGTCAACCAATCCATGCCAAGAATTAGGTCAAATTCATCAAACGGTAGTAGCATGAGGTTAGCCAAAAACCAATGGCCTCTAATCATCAAAGAACAATTTCTACACACTTTGTCAACTATCACATGCTTACCTAACGGATTTGTCACTTTTATCACAAATTCTGCAGACTCAACAAGCATATCCATGCTAAACACCAATTTCATACAAATATAGGAATGGGTAGACCCCGGATCAATCAAACCAAAAATAGAGATATCACGAAGAGAAAAAGTATCCGTAATCACATCTGGTGGCGATGCCTCTTCGCGAGCGCGAATGGCATAAGTCCTTGCAGGCGCTCAGCCCTCGGACCTAACGGCGGAATCTCTAGGCAGACCTCTACTGCTAGCCCCACTTCCCGGGTTCTTTTGTGGTCTACCCCTCGAAGGTGCATTACTCGCTCGCACTTCTTCCTTTTTGTCTTTTTCTTCCATCTCAGGACAATTTCGAATGAAGTGGTCTAGTGAACTGCACTTGAAACAACTCCTTTAGTTTCCTCGACACCACCGAAATGTCGTCTACCACACTGTGAACACTCCAGTTTATTTGATCGAGCACTACCAACACTCGCAATAGAAGTGGTCTGAGCCTTAGAAACTGAGTACTACTTACTCTTATTTCTACTCGAGAATCCTGCTGAAGCATTTGATCGAGTGGTGAACTCTTTCGATTTATTGGATGAGGACTGAAATGATTTCCCCAACTGACTTTTGTTTGAGTCACGAAACTCAATATCAGCTTTCCTTTTCTCTTTGGCCAATTCCTCGGCCTTGCAAGATCTCTATACTAATACAATACCAACAAACAATCGGATGCCCTCATTTAATCCATCCTCAAACCTCTTACACATGATGGCTTCGGTAGATACACACTCCCTAGTGTATTTACTGAGCCTCACAAACTCACGCTCATATTCTGTTACAGTCATTCGGCCTTGCTTTAGCTCAAGGAATTCCTTCCTTTTCTGGTCTATAAACCTCTGACTAACATACTTCTTTCGGAACTCCTCTTGGAAAAACTCTTATGTAATCCTTTCCCTTGGTACAACCGGCACAAGGGTGTTCCACCATTGCAGGCCGAGTCTTGCAGGAGTGACACAACATACTTTATGCACTCCTCAGGTGTGCAAGATAGCTCATCGAATACCCTAATGGTATTTTCTAGCCAGAGTTCTGCTCTCTCTGGGTCGTCATCTATAGTCGCTCTAAATTTTTCAGCCCCTTGCTTCCGAATTCTATCAACTGGAGGTTTTTCCCTTGTCAACATCTCTACCACTTGGGGAGCTACAGGGGCAGACTGGGGAATTGGAGGGGGTCGAGGAGGTGGAGCGTTCGGGTTTGCACGTACAAACTCCGAATACCAAACATTCATCATATGGAGGAAGGCTTCTCTAGCCCCTCCGCCCAGACTCAGTGTCACGGGCCTACTTTCGACTGGCGCGGTCCCTTCTGCGGGAGCTGACATATTACTTTCTACATCATCCGCCACTGCTCTGTCGGGATCCATTTACTATATAAAAACACATTTAAGTTGTTAGGAGTCGTCACACTATCATAATTCACATAAGACATGTATAGCTAGACTCGTACACACGCTAGGTTAGTCCGAGAATCGACCAAACCATAGCTCTGATACCACTAAATGTAACACTTCTGACCTATATTTGACGCTGGAATAGGGTGCAAGGCGTTACCTAACTCAAACACATACTAACATACATTTCCGGGTTATAAAATTTCGTTCAAATTCAAAACATTTCAATCTCCATCTTAAAGTCCTCAATATGGGCCTACGACGCTCACATAATACTTCAGAAATGGTTAGGCACTAAACCTGACACATTAGAAAACTTTGGAAAATTTACTAAAAATAGGGGCACACGCCCGTGTGGCCAGAGACACGCCCGTGCGGACAGACCGTGTAGTCACACACGCCCATATCCCTAGCCGTGTGGATTTATTTTTCAAATTTGAACCTACAGGGGCTTTCACACGGCCTGGCACACGCACGTTTCCATGGTCTGTGTCCCTCACACGGCCACGAAACGCCCGTGTCTCCGCCCGTGTGTAAAAACCTTGACATTCTGTTTCTGACATCATCAACTGAATAAGGTCACATGGCCAAGGCACACGCCCGTGTTCTTAGGCCGTGTGGCGAATTAAATTCCTAAATTCAAGTGCAGACTTCACACAGCCTGGGCACATGCCCATGTCCTATGGCCGTGTCTTCCACACGATTAAGTCACACGACCGTGTCTCAGCCCGTGTTATTACTACTGGAATTCTGTTTTGCCAACCTAGTGATTAGGGGGACACACGGCCGATCTACACGCCCATGGGGCAGACTGTGTGTCACACACGGCCTAGACACATGCCCGTGTGTCTACCCGTGTGGACAAAAACAAGGCTATTTACCAAGCCCTTTTACCACCCCTACTTGCACCAATATAAGCCAGATCAAGCATCCTACTCATTCATGCATTAATATACCAATTACTCAACCACTGCAATTTACCCATTCATGAAAAACATCGTCACTTTCATATATCAATAATAGGAAATAGTCATCATCCACGACCTTATACAAAATGAATCAAATCTCCAAGTCAAGCCAACACATTTGGCCAAAACAATATGACACTTTACAAAGACTAAGTGCCTATACATGCCATACTCAAAATGATAAATTTAGCTATACCAAATATTTTGATTGATAGTGTGTTCGAGCCTCCGACGTCCTTCGATCCCCGAGCTAACTTGGCGGCACTATAAGAAAATTGAAAGGAGAGGAAGTAAGCATAAAGCTTAGTAAGCCGCATGTAAATAATTTACAACAATTAACATGCATTATCATACTCATAACATATTATAAACTCACACACGATTCTCAAATGATTAAAGGCATAACTTACTCATTTCCACTCTTACTAATCACACAACATAATTCAAGCTCATTTCTCATGAATCTTATGGAGTTACCTGTATCACTTACAACATAGCTATAACTTTTCTCACTTTTGACACAATCTTTAATTTACCCGTCGAACCCATTGGAATACCAAAGGATATCCGATAAGCCTCACACAAGAGGGTAAATTGTCGATGCCATGTCCCAGACATGGTCTTACACTGGCTTACATTTTGAGGCCGATGCCATGTCCCAGACATGGTCTTACACTAGCTCTCATCTCAATGCCGACGCCATGTTCCAAACATGGTCTTACACTGGCTCTCTAAATGTGGCCGATGCCATGTCCCAGACATGGTCTTACACTAGCACACATATCAACGCCGATGCCATGTACCAGACATGGTCTTACACTAGCTCACATATCACTCAAATGTCATGGCTTGGATATCCAATCTATTCCTAAGGTTCAACCGGGAATATATCACATCAACTTTCATCATGCATATTCATAGAAATAATCAAAAATTTTATGCAATATCAATTGTTTAAAGCATAAATGTAATAACGTTGTATTATTTACGTACAACTTACCTCAGTACACAAAAAGTGGGCGACTAGATTGAGTTAATCTACTAACTTTATTTTCCCCCGGTCTAGGTCCGAACTCTATTTTTCTTGATCTATATTGATAAAATTCACTCATTTAACCGTCATATTAATCATGACATTTGAAAATTCTTACTTTGGCAAAATTACCGTTTTTCCCCTAGACTTTCACAAAATTATGATTTTTTGCCTAGGCTCGTAAATTTATTTTCATCAAATTTCCTCATTAACCAAGCCTAGCCAAATCTATTTTAAGCTTATAGCAACTCACAAATCCAATTTTTTCACGCATTTACTATCTATTTTTCAACCTTTACAAAAAGTTCCATTTAGGTGTTTTCATGAAAAATCCTTTCACAAAAATTGTTTATTTAACAACCAAGTTTCATTTTATTCCATAAAAATTCAGAAAAAAACACTAATGTTCTCATGGAAAAACCCTTGACTCTCAACCATTTTTCAAATTAGTCCCCTCATTAGCTAACTTAAGCTACAAGGGTTCCAAAAACACAAAAATCATCAAAAATGACCATCAAGATGACTTACTTGCAAGGATGAAGAGTTGCTGAAATTTTTGAGCTCTCAAAACCCCTATTTTGCTGATATTTTTGGTTGTAGAGAAGAATGAAAAAGGATGATATCATTTTCCCTTTATTTTATTTTATTACATCAATAAAGTCACCTAATTTCCACTAACTTTGACCAATTTGCATTTTCTTGTCCCCTATGGCCGGCCAACACTTTCCTAAGGGCCTAATTGCCTATTAAGGACCTCCAATTTAAGGTTATATAGCTATTGGACACCTTTGGCTTGTAGAACAAAACTTTCGCACTTTATGCGATTTAGTCCTTTTTCAAAATTAAGCATGCAATCACTAAAATTAATTCACCAAAATTTTCATGCACTCATATAATCATACTATAACACATAAACTAATATTAAAATAATTTTCTCCGACCTCAGACTAGTGGTCCTGAAACCACTGTTCCGACTAGCCCCAAAATCAGGCTGTTACACTGTCTTGGTCCTACATTCATATGCCATAACCCGGTTATGGTCTTATTTTTTGATTTGCCATAGCTCAGCTATGGTCTTATTCTGCAACTCGTATGCTTAAACTGTACATTTAGATTCAATATTTCCAAATTTAACTAATGAAATACATACAATCTCAATTCTATCCATCAATTAAACAAATGCACAATTAAGTTTAATTATACGAACTTACCTCGTATACGGAAATGACGGATCGAGTCGACTACTCGATAACCTTGCTTTTCCCCCGATCTAAATCTGAATTCTTTCTTTCTTGATCTATATGAATTCAAAATTAACTTATTCAATCACATATTCTTTCAATTTAGTCCATATCACACTTTAAAGCACTTTTACACTTTTTCCCCTAGTATTTCACAACTTTTACAATTTTGTCCTTATTTCACAAAACACAAAATTCACATAATTCCAATAAAACCTATGCTTTCCAAATTGCAAATATACCCCTAGCATTTCATATTTTCCATTTATTTCACATTTCAACCACTCAATTTGCACTTTTCACAATTTAATCCTTATTATACATTTTCATCAAAAATCACTTAACAAAACATGTAAAACTATCATCAAACTTTCATATTTCATCATTAAACATCAAAGAAAACATAGAATCAACAATGGAACTTCTTAAAATCTTTAGCAGTTTCAAAATTAAAGGTACGAGCTAGCTAGAATACGAAGCAACGATCACAAAAACATAAAAATCATCAAAAACCGAGCAAAAATGGACTTACAATTGAATAGAACAATGAACGAACCCTAATAGCTTTAAAATGGCTTCCTCCCTTCTTTTTTTTTGGTTGATGATGATAAAAACAAATATGATATCTTTGTTTCTTTTATTTAATTTACTTTAATTTGCAAGTTACCAAAATAACCTTAATGATAAACATTTATACCATCCATTCCATGCCCATTAATGTCCACTAACACAACCAATGGTTTAATATCATCATAAGGACTTTTAATTTAATTAATCATAGCCATTGAACGCCATTTACAAGTAGAATGCAACTTTTTCATTTTACGCGAATTAGTCCTTTTTATTAAATTAAGCATTCAAACAGTAAAATTTTTTTACGAAACTTTCACACAATAATTCTATTATACTATAAACCTTAATAAAATAATAAAATAAATATTTTAACTTCAAATTTATGGTTCCAAAACCACTATTCTGATTTGACCAAAAACGGGCTGTTACAGCACCGATAACTCATTTATTACAAAAAGATGTGAAGTTTGAGGGGTATGAGAAATGCCAATAGAGTTTTGCACAGTTCAAAGCACTGTTAACTGAAGCACCAATTTTAGTTCAACCTGAGTCGGGTAAAGGTTTTGTGATTTTCAGTAATGTGTCATTGAACAGTTTAGGATGTGTTTTAATGCAAGAAGGCAAAGTGATAGCTTATGCTTCCAGACAGTTAAAACTGCATAAAAAGAATTATCTGATGCACGACTTAGAGTTGGCTGCTATTTTATTTGTATTGAAAATTTGGTGACATCATTTGTTCGGTGAAAAATGCCATATTTTTACCGACCATAAGAGCTTGAAGTATCTAATGTCTCATAAAGATTTGAATTTGAGACAATGAAGATGGCTCGATTTGTTGAAATACTATGAGTTAGTGATTGATTATCATCTGGGGAAAGCGAATGTAGTCGCGGATGTCTGAGTAGAAAATCTTTGTTCGCTTTGAGAGCGATGAATACATGATTGACATTAGCTGATGATGGTTTTATTTTAGATGAATTAAAAGCTAAACTGGTGTTTCTCTAGCAAATCTGTAAAGCTTAGAAATGTGACAATGAATTGCAAGCTAAAAGAGTACAGTGCGAGTCGACTACTAATTCAGAGTATCAGATTGGATCTGATGATTATTTTCTATTTTGTGGTAGAATTTGTATGCCGAGGAATCTCGAGCTTATACAGAAAATTTTACATGAAGCACACAGTGGTTGCTTATCTATTCATTCGGGGAGTACTAAGATGTATAGTGATCTGAAACAGATGTACTGGTGGTCGGGCATAAAACGAGACATTTCAGAATTTATGTCGAGATGCTTGGATTGTCAACAGCTTAAAGCTGAACATCAAGTACCTTCGGGACTACTACAGCCAGTAATGATACCTGAGTGGAAATGGATAGAGTTACGATGGATTTTGGGGTTACCCCTATCTCTTAAAAAGAAAGATGCTATTTGGGTTGTTGTTGATCGATTAATGAAATTTGCACATTTCATTCTGGTACATATAGACTTTTCACTTGATAGATTAGTTGAATTGTACATCTCTGAGATTGTCACATTGCACGAGGTGCCAATTTCTATTATTTCAGATAGAGATCCATGGTTTACGTCACGATTTTGAAAGAAATTGCAAGAGGCTTTGGGTACACGGTTGCATTTTAGTACTGCATTTCATCCTCAAATCGATGGTCAATCCGAGAGAGTGATTCAAATTCTTGAAGGTATGCTTTGTTATTGTGTTTCAGAGTTTGAAGGCAACTGGGAAAAATATTTACCATTGGTTGAATTTGCGTATAATAATAGTTATCAGTCGAGCATAAAGATTGCACCGTATGAAGCTTTATATGGTTGTAAATGCCGAACTCCGTTGTACTGGACCGAGCTTAGTGAGAAAAAGATTCTCGGGGTTGATTTGATCAGAGAGATCAAAGAGAAAGTGAAAGTAATTCGCGACAGTATGAAAGCAGCTTCAGGTCGGCAGAAATCATGTGCGAATTTGAAACGTAAAGATATTGAATTTCAAATCGGCGACGGAGTGTTTCTAAAAGTATCGCCGTCTAAAAAGATTTTTTGATTTGGTCACAAAGGAAAATTGAGTCCAAGATTTATTGGACCGTATGAGATTATCGAGAGAATAGGACCAGTGGCTTGTCGACTTAATTTACCGTCAGAACTTGAAAAGATCCATAATGTGTTTCATGTATCCATGTTACGACGGTACCGATCAGACCCATCGCACATAATTTCTTCGGCAGAGATTGAAATTCAGCCTGATATGTCGTATAACGAAGAACCGATCAGAATTTGGGCTATAGAAATTAAAGAGTTAAGAAACAAAAACATAGCTTTAGTGAAGGTTGTTTTGCAACGTCACAGTATCGAAGAAGCTACGTGGGAACCCGAAGAAGCTATGAGGAAATAGTACCCTAATCTATTTTCTGGTAAGATATTTGGGGACAAAAATTCCTAAGGGGGGAGAGTTGTAACAGCCCGTTTTCAGTAAAATCGGAACAGTGGTTTTGGGACCACAAATCTGAAGTCAAAATATTTATTTTATTATTAAATTAAGGTCTACAACATGATAATATGTTTGTGAGAAAATTTCGTTAAGAAATTTTATCATTTGGTTAGTCAATTTGATAAAAAGGACTAAATCGCGTAAAGTGTAAAACTTATGTTCTATTAGCTAAAGGTATTAAATAGCTATGAAATTAAATAGTGGAGGTCCTTATGTAGGAATTAACCCATTGTTTTTATGAGTGGACAAGTATGGCCATTAATTTGGTGAATTAATGGTTTATTATTAAGGTTAATTTGGTAATTAGTATATATATGTTAATTAAATAAAACAAACAAAATTTTAATTCTTCCATCTTCTTCATTTACCGAAATTAAAGAACAAAGAACACCATTTTAGGGCTTGAAGCATTCGGTCACTTGCTAGCTCAATTGTAAGTTCGTTTTTGTCCCGTTTTTAATTATTTCTATGTTTTTTATATCGTTGCAGCTTAGTCTAGCTAGCCCAGGGACTATTTTGCAAAACTGTTAAATATTTAGGAGGTTGCCATTGATGAATAAGCATCTATTTTGATGATTGATTGATGATAGATTATGAATGTTTAATGATAGTTATACAAGTTTTGTAAAGTGATTTTTGATAAAAATGTCAATTAGGGATTAAATTGTGAAATGTGTAAATTATGTGGTTAAATTTTGAAATAAATGAAAATTATGGGCTAATATGTGTACCAGGAGAATCCGGCTAGCATGGGTTGGTATTAAATTGCATGAAATTGAGATTTTATGACATAAGGACTAAATTGTAAAAAAAATGTGAAACATTAGGGGCAAATGTGTAAAAGTGCCTTAATGTGAATTTTGGACTAAATTGAATAGAGAAATAATTAAATAAGTTGATTTTTATTACATATAGATCAAGAAAACCGAAATTCGGATCTAGATCGGGGGAAAAACAAAGTACTTGACTAATCGACCTATTTCACCGTTTTAGCGTCCGAGGTAAGTTCGTATGTAATAAGTTTCATTACAAATGTATTTTAAATGCTTTAAAATTGCATAAACTGTGAATACAAAACTACAGACATGTAACATCCTGAATTTATGGGCTTGTACATTTTGTGTGCTTAAAATATTAATTTGAGAGTTTGAGGTACAAATGGGGCTCAAATTGGGCTGAGGCCTTGTTTTAAATATTTTGTCCAGACACTCTAGGGGTTTAAATTGAAGTTTTAGTAGTTTAATAAGCATTTTGGGCTTGTGGCCCAGAGGAAATGGTGCTACTAGAAGGAAGAGGAGTTGGCGTCACTTGTGCATGAGGAAGGCCCAAATTATGGTTGCTTGAAGCCCAAGTTTTAGGGCTAAAATTCGGCATTTAAATGAGCAAGGGAGGGACGGCACAAGGCTAAATTTTAGGGATTTTATTGTGTGGATAATAAGCTGATAAAGGTTATTTTTGAGGAGATAATAGATCAAAGATAGGAGCCATCTTTAAGTGTTTAATGCTAGCCGAAACTTTGAAGAATTTGAAAAGAAAGGGGCATTCGGTTTTGGCTTAAGGTGTATGTGCGAAATTGCTAGCAAGTTCTCATTATTCTTCTCTTTTCTCTCTTTGAAATTCCTACTCCATTCTTGCTCTTCTCTCTTTTCTTTTTCGATGTAAATCAAAGCTCTTGAAGTCTGAATTGCCGAAACCCTGCTATTCTTTTCTTTTGGCCGAATCTCTCTACCCATTCCTTACTTTTATTTTTCCAATTCTTTGTTCTTCTAAAAGCCGAAATCACTAAGATCTCACCTCCTAAAGTTTCCGAATCTTCTTTAGTGGAGCTTGTTTGTGCCGAATTTTGAAGGAAGCAATAGAGGAGTCAATTGCGTAGATCTCTAAGTCATAAGTTTGGTAATACTTGAATCGTGGTACTTTCGACATTTCAGGGAGAGGCCCTATTGTCACATCTTTTCGACTTTTTGAGCAAAGTTGTAGATCGGTTTAGCAAGGGTATCGACATTAATCAGGTGTGTAACTTCTCACACCATTAGATTAAATGCTATTATGTGTGTATATATATATATATAAGTATAAATCTGCAATACTCTGTTAAATGCCGAAATCCCTGCATAACGTTTGAAAACCCGAGAAGGGTAAAGGATAAATATCAGGTTAGTGCTTTCTGCCATTCTTCAGTGAATGTTTCTGTTAAAAAGATATGTTTTGCATGTCGATTTCTATGTATGCTCGGGGTTGGGTGATTGATAAAAAGGGGAAGTGATCTGTTCTGGTGGCTTATGCCATTTCATCCTGGTGACTCTGTCACAATCTCTATTTCTGGTGGCTTATGCCATTTCAGCTTGGTGACTCTGTCACAACTCTGACGATGAGCAGCTAACTGCAGCATGACTGCCATCGATGGTGTGTAGCAGTGTGGGTTGATTGTAGAAATCCCCAATTGTATGATTGGCAGGTAAGGGTGGTGTGTAGTGGATGGAAACCTAGGATTGGGTTGGGTTTTTATGTATGTTATCTCTTATATTATGTTCTATATTCTGATCTGTGGGCTAAGGCCCAGTCTGATGGTGCATGAGGGTTGCACACTGAGTCTCGCGACTCACCCTATTATTTTTAACAAATTTTTGGTAGCACTTAGTGCATCGGGACCGGCCGAGAGGAGAGCAAGGTGGCCATGCAAAAGAACATTTGGATTCGGCAAAAAGGCTTTAATTTATTATTTTATATTTTTATTTAATGGGTTTTAAATCTCGCTGTAATAAGGCCACGGGCCACTAGACTATTATACTCTATTTTGGGTTTTAGTTTGGGCTTTTATTACTGATAGACATTTAAATTTTAATTAAACTAAGGCATGTATTAAGGTTTTGGTTTTTAATTCACGAAAACAACAAATGAACTTTAAATCTTACTTAAACTTATCAAGTTATTAAGTTTTCCCCAAATTTCGACATCTTTTACAAAAATATCCTGAGTGACATACCAAATCCGGTTGTAGTGTTTGGGCCAGGTTTGGGGTGTTACAAGTTGGTATCAGAGCCAGGTTCAAAACTCGGCTTTGGGGTTTTTGGGCTCAAAACATTTTCTAAAGATGGGTTTTTGAAACATGCATAACAGGTTTGTTAGCTCGGCATGGCACCTGCGTCTCCGGCCCAAGTCTGCCAGGTAAGTATTCTGAACTCATTGTGTGTTATATGTATGTGGGCTTGATGGGCTTGATGGGACATAGATTAGTTAGATTAGAACTTGATGGACTCTAGGCCTAGCTGAAACAACTCCTAAAATCTCATAAGACTTAACTTCACTAAACAAACCCGTGAATGAGCCGCAAGACTAGGGTGTGGTAACAGGCATACACATGTCTAGGATTGGATCCGAAAGAGTCTAGTATTTAAGCAGTCCTAGTGACTCACCTCCTCTTCACTGGAATCCTACCTGGTGCGTAGTGACTATTCACCTTAGCCGAGTTAGGGTGTGGCAACGGGCATACGCATGTCTAGGAGTGGATTCAGGGAGAGCTTGGTATTTAAGTAGTCCTAGGGACTCACCTCCTCTTCGCTGGAATCCTACCTGGTGCGTAGTGACTGTTCACCCTAATCATGAGGACTTGTTGACAGGCTAAACCTTATAATTAAAACCCGGAAGGGACCAGCCACCTTATTTTTACAAATTGCTAAAACACCCTTACTTCGAAAACAAATACCAAGATACTCATGATTTGCAAATACACCCCGATTTACAAAGTCAACGAAATTTTCCTTAGCAAAGAAAAACTCACACAACACACGACAACAAACCCACAAATACCTGAACACTATTATTATTCCTCTAAAATCAAATTCTCCAAGACACCCCTGTTTAAAAAAAAAACCCTGGATGTCAGAATTACCAAAATACCTCTATATGTCAAAATTACCGAAATACCCCTGGGTTGCAAAATTACCAAAATACCCTTATTTCACAAAATCACCAAGGAACACTATTTTGGAAAATTACGAAAATACCCCTGTAGGATAAAATGACGAAAATACCCCTGGATAGTGAAACAATGAAAACACCTTTATTTGATGAATGTAAGTTCATGGATGATTCTTTGTATGTTAATTGAGTGTATGTGTTTCCTAGAACTAGAGGGTACGAACATGAGACTAAATTATGAATGCGATTCGAAAGAACTACCCTTAAAAGCGCTATTCATAAGATTATTCGTGGTTAATCAGTGGAAAGAATTAATGATTCATAAAATTCTTAATCAGATAAACGTTGATCGAAAGAATGAGTACAAGGGGTAGAGGACGTCTGCCGCGTGGATGCAGTAGGGGTAGGAGGATCAGTGTCGAGCCGGTAGGGTCCGCCACGGTCAGAAGCGAGATGCCGGATCTCTGGGTGTAGAAGGAGAATTTTGGGATGAGGCGCCGGAGATGATCTTTGTATCTCGGCGATGTTGAGGGTTTTAGAGAGGGTTTTGGATTAGGCATGGGCACAGGAGCCCAAAAATCTGTGCCGGAGCGGCTTAGAGCCAATGGGGCAGAAGTGTTTAGGGGAGTTTCTGGCGTAGCCCCTAACACAGCTGAGTATTGGATGGAAGCAACTGAGCGCATAATGGACGATTTAGATTTCACGAGGGAGGAGAAATTGAAGGGGGTCGTGTCTCTTCTTCGAGACTAGGCTTACCAGTGGTGGGTCACGGTAAAGGAGGGTACTGCTGCGGACCGGATTGATTGGGATTTCTTTAAGGAGTCATTCCAAGGAAAGTATGTTGGAGCCAGCTATGTGGATGCACAGAGGAAGGCATTTCTGAATTTGGTGCAGGGAAGTAAATCTGTGGCTGAATATGAGGCGGAGTTCCTACGCTTGAGCCGATACGCTCGAGGAATGGTAGCAACCGAGTATTAATGTTGTGTTTGGTTCGAGGATGGATTACGAAATGAGTTAAGGGTTTTGATAGCACCGCAGAGAGAGAGAGAGAGATTTTGCTGTTCTAGTGGAGAAGGTTAAGATAGCTGAGGAGGTAAAACAGACTGAAAGACAAGAAAGAGATAAGGAGCGGGGAAGGAATAAGAGAAATTTTGGGCCGGCAGGAGCATCTGGGAATTCGCAGAAAAGGCCTAGGTCTGATGGGCCAGCTCGTGCTCCGACACCTGCTGAGGGGAACCAGAATCGATTATGTAATTGGTGCGGGAAAGCACATGTTGGGCAGTGTAGAAGAAGAACGGGTGGATGTTTCAGGTGTGGATCCACGGAGCATATGATTCAAGATCATCCCCAGAAAGAAGATCAGTGCGACCCGGTCGGACGAGGTTCTGATCAGGATGGAAGACGTGGTCAGCCAGTACAAAGGGGTCGTGGCGCAGCCAGAGGTGGAAATGGATTCGGTCGGGGTCGTGGAGCACCTGGTAGGGGTGCAGGTAATGTAGATGCGAGGCAACCAGGTCTAGTTTATGCAGCTCGCCGACGGGAGGATGGTGATGCACCGGATGTTATAACCGGTATGTTTCTGATTCTTGATAAACCATTTCTTGCCTTGATTGATATTGGGTCAACCCACTCCTATGTTGCATGTTCAGTATCTTAGACCCTAAGTATAGACTCTAAAACAACCACTAGGAAGATGACTGTGGTTAGTCCCCTAGGACAATCTAGGGTAGTGGACAAGCTATTTAAGGATATACCGTTAGAAACTCAAGGGGTAGTGTTTCTGGCAGATTTAATGGAATTGCCATTTGGAGAGTTTGATCTTATTTTAGGAATGGATTGGTTGATTAAGCATCGTGCCAAGTTGGATTGTGAGACCAAGCGTGTGGTGTTGAATACCCCGGAAGGCGGGGAGGTGGTTGTGTTAGGAGAAAGAAGGAACTATTTATCCAACGTAGTATCGGCATTGAAGGCTGTTAAGATGATTCGAAAAGGGTGCAGTGCATTCTTAGCTTTTATTAGTGCGTTGGATGCTAAGGAGGTGACTGTCGATGAGGTTCGAACAGTCAAGGATTTCGCGGATGTATTTCTGGAGGAGTTGCCAGGATTACCCCCGGATCGCGAGGTGGAGTTTGGAATAGAGCTACTTCCGGGTACGGCTCTGGTATCCATTACTCCTTATCGAATGGCACCGAAGGAGTTGGTGGAACTCAAAGCTCAGATCTAGGAGCTTTTTGATTGAGGATTTATTCGACCGAGTGTGTCTCCATGGGGAGCGCCGGTCCTATTTGTGAAAAAGAATGATGGATCCATGCGTATGTGCGTGGACTATCGTCAATTGAATAAGTTGACGATTAAGAACAAGTACCCATTGCCAAGAATCGGCGACCTGTTCGATCAGCTTAAAGGAGCTTCGATCTTTTCGAAGATTGATCTAAGTTCGGGTTATCATCAGTTAAAGGTGAAGGAAGGGGACATTCATAAGACAGCGTTTTGAACACGTTACGGTCATTATGAATTCTTGGTAATGCCGTTCGGTTTGACGAACGTGCCAGCAGCATTTATGGATATGATGAACCGGGTGTTTCAGCCATACCTTGATCGATTCGTGGTAGTGTTCATTGATGATATTTTGGTTTACTCCAAGTCTGAGGAGGAGCATGATGCACACCTTCGTGTGGTGTTGCAAATTTTGAGAGAGAAGCAGTTGTACGCAAAGTTCAGTAAGTGAGTTCTGGCTGAAGGAAGTGACTTTCTTAGGGCATGTAGTTTCCGCGGAGGGGATTAGGGTAGACGCTCGGAAGATAGAAGCTGTATTAGATTGGAAGCCGCCGAAGTCTGTGGTAGAAATCTGAAGTTTCTTGGGATTGGCAGGGTATTACAGGAGGTTTGTTGAGGGGTTCTCTGCAATAGCGACACCTTTAACTATGTTGCTAAGAAAGGGAGTATTGTTTGTATGGACTGACAAACAACATGAGAGCTTTGAGAAGCTGAAGAAGTTTCTGACGGAAGCACCAGTGTTAATTCAGCCAGAGGCGGGAAAGGAATTTACCATTTATTGTGATGCGTCACACACAGGGTTAGGGTGTGTGTTGATGCAAGATGGAAAAGTTTTTGCATATGCGTCTCGACAGTTGAGACCGCATGAGTTGAACTACCCTACGCATGATTTGGAATTGGCGACGGTAGTGTTCGCTCTGAAGATTTGGTGGCACTACTTGTATGGGGAGAAGTCAGTTATTTACACAGACCATAAGAGCCTGAAGTATCTCCTTACCCAGAAGGAGTTAAATTTAAGACAATGTAGGTGGATCGAGCTCCTGAAGGACTATGATTGCTTGATCGAATACCATCCGGGTAAGGCGAATATGGTGGCAAATGCGTTAAGCTGTAAGGTAGTATCTGAACTAAGGGCGATGTTCGCTCATCTTAGTCTGTATGAGGATGGTAGTTTGGTAGCTGAACTTCAAGTAAGACCTATGTGGACAAGACAGATCAAGGAGAAGCAACTTTTGGATGATGTTTTGGGTGCTCGAATCCGACAAGTGCAGAATGGTGAAGGAGAGGACTATAGTTTGAATGGTGATGGAATTCTGTGTTTTCGTAAGAAAGTTTGTATGCCAAAGGATGTGGAGTTAAGGCAGATGATTCTTCAGGAGGCGCATAGTAGTCCTTACGCTATGCATCCTGGAGGGGTTAAGATGTACCGTGATTTGCGGGAACAATTTTGGTGGCAGTGCAGGCGAGAGGTAACGGAATTTGTAGGGAAGTGTTTGGCGGTGTCCGGCAAGTGAAGCGGAACACCGGTTGCCTTGGGGTTGTTGCAACCGGTGAAGATTCCGCATGATGGAAATGGGAGAGTATCACGATGGATTTTGCTAGTGGGCTACCCTTTACGCCCACTAAGAAGGATTCAATTTGGGTAGTTGTGGATCGGCTGACGAAGTCCACTCACTTTATACCGGTTCGGGTCGACTATCCTCTACAGAGGTTGGCTAATTTGTACGTGGCCGAGGTTGTGAGACTACATGCTTTGTGCCGGTATCGATCATATCGAGATAGGGACCCTAGGTTCACGCCACGATTCGGAAGGCTCTTCATCGAGCAATAGGAACAAGGTTAGACTTTAGTACAGCTTTTCACCTGGTGATGGATGGTCACCCGAGAGGGTAATTCAGATCTTGGAGGATATGCTAAGGGGTTGCATCATCGATTTTAGGGGTAGTTGGGAGGAGTATTTACCCTTGGTGAATTCGCATACAATAATAGTTATCAAGCTAGTATTCAGATGGCGTCGTACGAAGCGTTATATGGAAAGAGATGTCGTACCCCTACTTGTTGGATGGAGTTGGGTGAACGTCAGGTGCTCGGTTGAAGGAAGTGTCTGATCGGAAGAAGTCTTATGCGGATCTAAAGCGGAAGGAGGTGGAATTTGCAGTGGGAGACCAAGTCTTTTCGAAGGTATCTCCATGGAAAAAGGTAATGAGGTTTGGACGGAAGGGTAAGCTAAGTCCCCGGTTTATTGGCCCTTATCGGGTATTGGAACGTGTGAGGCCAGTGGCTTATCGTTTGTTGTTGCCTTCAGAGTTGGAACAGATACATGACGTATTTCATGTCTCGATGCTAAGACGTTATCATTCTGATCCATCGCATGTGGTGCCAGTGGAAGAGATTGAAGTAAGGCCAGATTTATCCTTTGAGGAGGAACCAGTGCAAATCTTGGATCAAGACGTAAAAGTGTTGAGAAGGAAGTCCGTCCCTTTGGTCAAAGTTTTGTGGTGAAATCACGGCGCAGAAGAGGCAACGTGGGAGCCAGAGGATGTTATGCAACAACAGTATCCCCATCTCTTTTGATCAGGTAAATTTCGAGGCTGAAATTTATTTTAAGGGGGGTAGAACTGTAACATCCTGAATTTATGGGCTTATACATTTTGTTTGCTTAAAATATTAATTTGAGAGCTTGAGGTACAAATGGGGCTCAAATTGGGCTGAGGCCTTGTTTTAAATATTTTGTCCAGACACTCTAGGGGTTTAAATTGAAGTTTTAGTAGTTTAATAAGCATTTTGGGCTTGTGGCCCAGAGGAAATGGTGCTACTAGGAGGAAGAGGAGTTGGCGTCACTTGTACATGAGGAAGGCCCAAACTATGGTTGCTTGAAGCCCAAGTTTTAGGGCTAAAATTCGGCATTTAAATGAGCAAGTGGGGACGGCACAAGGCTAACTTTTAGGGATTTTATTGTGTGGATAATAAGCAGATAAAGGCTATTTTTGAGGAGATAATAGATCAAAGATAGGAGCCATCTTTAAGTGTTTAATGCTAGCCGAAACTTTGAAGAATTTGAAAAGAAAGGGGCATTCGGTTTTGGCTTAAGGTGTATGTGCCGAAATTGCTAGCAAGTTCTCATTATTCTTCTCTTTTCTCTGCCGAAATTCCTACTCCATTCTTGCTCTTCTCTCTTTTCTTTTTCTAACTGAAATCAAAGCTCTTGAAGTCTCAATTGCCGAAACCCTACTATTCTTTTCTTTTGGCCGAATCTCTCTACCCATTCCTTGCTTTTATTTTTCCAATTCTTTGTTCTTCTAAAAGCCGAAATCACTAAGATCTCACCTCCTAAATTTGCCGAATCTTCTTTAGTGGAGCTTGTTTGTGCCAAATTTTAAAGGAAGTAATAGAGGAGTCAATCGCGTAGATCTCTAAGTCATAAGTTTGGTAATACTTGAATCGTGGTACTTTCGGGATTTCAAGGAGAGGCCCTATTGTCACATCTTTTTAGCTTTTCGAGCAAAGTTGTAGATCGGTTTAGCAAGGGTATCGACATTAATCAGGTGTGTAACTTCTCACACCATTAGATTGAATGCTATTATGTATATATATATAAGTATAAATCTGCTATACTCTGTTAAATGTCGAAATCCCGGCATAACGTTTGAAACCCGAGAAGGGTAAAGGATAAATATCAGTTAGTGTTTTACGCCATTCTTGGTGAATGTTTCGTTAAAAAAGATATGTTTTGCATGTCGATTTCTATGTATGCTCGGGGTTGGGTGATTGATAAAAAGGGAAGTGATCATTGCGGTGGCTTATGCCATTTCGACTGGTGACTCTGTCACAATCTGCATTTCGGTGGCTTATGCCATTTCGGCCTAGTGACTCTGTCACAACTCGACGATGAGCGACTAACTACTGGCATGAGCGCCATCGATGGTGTGTAGCGGTGTGGGTTGATTGTAGAAATCCCCAATGGTGTGATTGGCGGTAAGGGTGGTGTGTAGCGGATGGAAACCTAGGATTGGGTTGGGTTTTTATGTATGTTATCTCTTATATTATGTTCTATATTCTGATCTGTGGGCTAAGGCCTAGTCTGATGGTGCACGAGGGTTGCACACTGAGTCTCGCGACTCACCCTATTATTTTTAACAAATTTCAGGTAGCACTTAGTGCATCGGACCGGGCTAGAGAGGAGAGCAAGGTGGCCATGCAAAAGAACATTTGGATTCGGCAAAAAGGCTTTAATTTATTATTTTATATTTTTATTTAATGGGTTTTAAATCTCGCTGTAATAAGGCCATGGGCCACTAGACTATTATACTCTGTTTTGGGTTTTAGTTTGGGCTTTTATTACTGATAGACATTTAAATTTTAATTAAACTAAGGCATGTATTAAGGTTTTGGTTTTTAATTCACGAAAACAACAAATGAACTTTAAATCTTACTTAAACTTATCAAGTTATTAAGTTTTGCCCAAATTTCGACATCTTTTACAAAAATCTCCTGAGTGACATACCAAATTCGGTTGTAGTGTTTGGGCTGGGTTTGGGGTGTTACAAGACATGTTTGACAATGATTCAAAGACGATTCGGCATTGGAAATCCTGGTTGAACCTTAGGAATAGATTAGGATATGAATGACATGTCATTAGGGGTTATTGTGATTATATGATCCGAGTGCTGGTCTTGTACGTACTACCGGTGGCTGAGTATACCGACATGTTTTGGGGTTACTTGACAGCTTGTGTGAGCAGCACCGTGTAGCTACGTCTTGACTGACAACTTTTATGAGCAGGCGCATTGATAGTTCGAAAGTAAGCATATATGTGATATGAGATTAAGATAGTATTGGCTATGTATGTGGCACTTCGGTGCGAGTCTCCTGAGTATCCAATAGTATTCCGAATGGTTCAACGGGTAAATGAAAAAGTGGTTGAGTATGAGATTGATACGAGATGGTACAGGTATGTACATGAACCGTATAAGCTTTAAATCGAAACAATTGTGAAGTTTGCATATAATCTTATGATTAAAGATGTGAAAGGTTTGTTAGATAATATGAGCTACATATTGATATATTTAATTTTTTGAATTGTGTATTTATGATTACATTGTGTTTATTTTATACGATCTTACTAAGCTATAATGCTTACTTTGTTTATTTAATCGTGTTTTATAGTGATTTCAAAGCTAGCTCAGATTCGGGGATCATCGGAGACTTCGTCACACTATCTTACTATCACTTTGGTACTTTTGAGCTTTTGTTTTGGTTATATGGCATGTATAGGATTATGGTTATTTTGGTTATGACTTGATAATGATTTTGGTCATTTGAAATGGCTTGTAAATGTTAAATGTTTTGGTCTGTATATAACCATGAAAGTTGGCTTATTTTGGTTGATGTCGTTATATATATATCTATGTGCATATGGCCTGGTTTTGTGATAAAAGATGAATATGTTATACTTGTTGATATTTGGCCATTAGGGGTACTAAATGGTTGAGAATTAGATTTGGTATATGATGTATATTTGGAAGTGTATAATTAGATAAATTGTATATGTGATTTTGGTATAAATGGTATGGTCTATTTTGTGACTTGTGTGTATTGAGAAAGGTGGTATAGAATATGCATGAATTAGGCTTGAATTGGTTGGTTTAAAGGCCAAATTATGCTATGTTTTGGTGCCAATTGGGTTGATGTTGGTGTGCTCAAGTTTGGGTGGCAAAATGGCTTGGCAAATAGCCTATTTTTGTCCACACAGGCAGAGACATGAGCGTATGTCTCAGCCGTGTGTGACACACGGCCATGTACACAACCGTGTGTCCCCTAGTGTTGAATTACAAACTAAGTCAGTATGATCTACACGGTCTCACACACGGGCGTGTGACTTAGCCGTGACGCATAAGTTAGTATACCCTACAGGTTTGGTACGGCCTAGCAAACGGCCTGGTATACAGGCGTGTATGACCATTTTTAGGGCACACGGGCTAGTCACTTGGGCATGTGTGTGTTGGCCATGTTACCCAAGTCAAAGAGATACAGGGGGTTGGACACGACCATGTGCTCCCATTACGAATGTCAACACGGCCTGTGACACGGGCATGACTTTGGCCGTGTGAGACACACGGCCTGGTCACTTTGGCGTGTGTCCCCTATTTTTGGAAAATTTTTCTAAGTGATCTAAAAGTTTCTAAAGTTATCAGTTTAGTCCCGAACCACCTATAATACATGTTTTGGGCCTAGTAGGCTCGTATTAGGGACAACATAAATGTTGTTGATTAATGACTATATAAAAATTTGAAAATGTATGAGAAATGTATGTTTAAATGTGTGATATGTTCGGTAATGCTCCGTAACCCTTTTTCGACGTTGAATACGGGTGAGGGGTGTTACATTTATTGGTATCAAAGCCACGGTTTAGTCGATTCTCAGACTAATGTAGTGCATGTGAGAGTTTAGCTATACATGCCATATATAACCTGTGATAGTGTGATTAGTCCTGACAATTTAAACTGTGTTTTTATATAGTAAATGGATCCCAATCGAGTTGTAGCTGCTGATGTTGAAAGTAATGCGCCTGCCTCCATTCATGGAGTAGCGCAATTAGAGTCGAGACCCGTATCGGGTAGTCAGGGAAGAGAGGCTAAAGAAGCCTTCTTCCAGATGATGAACAAATGGTTTACAGAGTTTGTTCGAACAAATCCGGCTGCTCAACAACCTCCACCCGTACCTAATCCTCAACCGGTTCCCGTAGTTTCTCAAGGTGTGGAATTTTTATTATTGAATAAGTCGCTAGTTGATAAGATTAGAAAACACAGAGCTGAAGAGTTTAGAACTAATGTTGATGACGATCCTGTGAGAGCCGAGTTTTGGCTTGAAAACACTATCAGAGTATTTGATGAACTTTCTTGCACATCAGCATAGTGTTTAAAATTTGTTGTATCACTTCTGAAGGACACTGCGTATCAATGGTGGAATACTTTAGTGTTAGAGGTGCCGAGAGAAAGAGTTACCTGGGATTTCTTTCAAGCTGAGTTTAGAAAGAAATGTATAAGTCAAAGGTTTATTGATCAAAAACGAAAAGAGTTTCTACAGTTGAAACAGGGCCGTATGTCTGTGACAGAGTATGAAGGGAAATTCGTGAGACTTAGTAAATATGCTCGGGAATGTGTTTCAACCAAAGAAATTATGTGTAAAAGGTTCGAAGATGGGTTGAATGAGGATATCAGATTGCTAGTCGGTATTCTAGAGTAGAAAGAATTTGTTGTACTTGTTGACAGAGCCTGTAAAGCTGAAGAACTTTGCAAAGAAAAGAGAAAGACGGATTTTGAAGCTAGAGATTCGAGGAAAAGATCGATGAATAAACCGTATCAATCTTTGTCAAAGAAATCATGAGATTTGTATAGTCGCACAAAAGCTTCAATGGGATATTCAAATAGAGATCGTGTGAAACAATACTCAAGTCCTAAAGCTCAAGCTACATCAGTATCGAGTGTTGGCATGTGAGAAACAATAGACCTAAATGTCAACGATGTAGAAGACGACATCATGGTGAATTTAGAATGAATGGTCGGGCTTGTTTCAGATGTGGCTCACAAGATCATTTCATTCGAGATTGTCCCGAATTAGTTGAGAAAGATAAATTATAGAATGCAAGATCGAGCAACACAGTTAATAGAGGGAGGCCACCTAGAAATGTGGGGAATGTGACTAGTAGTAGAGGAACGACTAAGGACTCCTGAGATCTGAGGCTAGAGCACCTGCTAGAGCTTACGCTATTCGTGCTCGTGAAGATGCATCGTCACCAGATGTTATCACCGGTACATTTTCTCTTTATGAAACTAATGTGATTGCTTTGATTGATCCTGGATCGGCTCTTTCGTTCATTTGTATGAATTTGGTGTCTAGTAAGAGTTTTCCTGTTAAGTCTACTGAGTTTGTGATTAAAATATTGAACCCTTTAGGCAAATATGTTTTAGTTGATAAAGTTTGTAAGAACTATCCTTTGATGATTCGGGGTTACTATTTTCCTGCTGATTCGATGGTACTACCTTTTGATGAATTCGATGTAATTTTGGGTATGGATTGGTTGACGTTGCATGATGCTGTTGTGAATTGTAGACAAAATACCATTGAGTTGAAATGTCAGAATAGTGAAATTCTTCAAATTGAATCAGATGAGTTGACTGGATTGCCTGTTGTGATTTCATCGATGTCAGCTCTGAGATATGTGAGAAAATGTTGTGAAGCTTACCTTGCGTATGTGCTCGATACAAAAGTGTCTGAATCTAAAATTGAATCAGTGCCAGTGGTCTGTGAGTTTTCGGGTGTGTTTCCAAAAGAGTTACCGGGGTTACCACCGATCAGAGAGGTTGAATTTACTATTGAATTAATGCCGGGAACATCACCAATATCGATAGCTCCGTATAGAATGGCTCCGACACAGTTGAAAGAGTTGAAAGCTCAGTTGCAAGAGTTAATGAATAGATGTTTTACGCGACCTAGTTTTTCACCCTGGGGTGCACCAGTGTTATTCGTAAAGAAGAAAGACGGATCAATGAGAATGTGTATTGACTATCGTCATCTCAATAAGGTTACGATAAAGAACAAGTATCCTTTGTCGAGAATAGATGACTTGTTTGATCAGTTGAAAGGGGCAACAATATTCTCCAAGATTGATTTGAGATATGGCTATCATCAGTTGCGAGTTAGAGATTCAGATGTGCCAAAAACTGCGTTCAAATGAGGTACGGACATTATGAATTTCTTGTTATGCCTTTCAAATTGACTAATGCTCCTGCGATTTTTATGGATTTGATGAATCAGATTTTTAGATCGTATTTATACAGATTCGTTGTTGTATCATTAACGATATTATGATCTATTCTCGAGATGAGTCTGAGCATGCCGAACATTTGAGCATTGTGCTACAAACCTTGAGAGATAAGTAACTATTTGCTAAATTCAGTAAATACGAGTTTTGGCTCCGAGAGGTTGGATTTTCGGGACACATTGTTTCAGTAGAAGGTATACGAGTTGATCCGAGTAAGATTTCCGCAATTGTTGACTGGAAACCACCGAGAAATGTATCCGAAGTTAGAAGCTTTTTAGGGTTAGTTGGTTACTATCGATGTTTTGTTAAAGGATTCTCGGTGATTTCTACACCGATGACTAGAATGCTATAGAAAGATGTGAAGTTCAAGTGGTTAGAGAAATGTCAACAGAGTTTTGATCAGTTGAAAACGTTGTTAACTGAGGCACCAGTGTTGATTCAACCTGAGTCAGGTAAAGAGTTTGTAATTTTCAGCGACGCATCATTGAACGGTTTAGGTTGTGTTTTGATGCAAGAAAGAAAAAGTGATAGCTTATGCCTCCAGACAGTTAAAGCCGCATGAAAAGAATTATCCGAGACATGATTTAGAGTTGGCCGCTATTGTTTTTGCATTGAAAATTTGGCATCATCATTTGTACGGTGAAAAGTGTCACATCTTTACCGATCACAAGAGCTTGAAATATATAATGACCCAGAAAGATCTGAATTTGTGACAACGAAGATGGCTCAAGTTGCTAAAAAACTATGAGTTGGTGATTGATTATTGTGGATGCTCTGAGTAGAAAATCATTATTTGCTTTGAGAGCAATGAATACTCAGTTAACATTATCTGATGATGGTTCAATTCTAGAAGAGTTAAAAGCTAAACCGGTATTTCTTAGGAAAATTTGTGAAGCTCAGAAGTGTGATAATGATTTGAAATCCAAAAGAATGCAATGTGAGTTGACTAGTGATTCAGACTATCAGATCAGATCTGATGATTGTTTAATGTTCCGAGATAGAATTTGCGTACCAAAGAATTCTAAGCTCATTCAGAAAATTTTACATGAAGCACACAGTGGTTGTTTATCTATTCACTCGGGGAGTACTAAAATGTACAATGACTTGAAACAATTATATTGGTGGTCGGGCATGAAACGAGACATTTCAGAATTTGTATCAAGATGTTTTGTTTGCCAGCAACTTAAAGCTGAACATCAAGTGCCTTCGGGATTACTACAGCCTGTGATGATACCAGAATGGAAATGGGATAGAGTTACGATGGATTTCGTATCAAGTTTGCCCCTGTCTCCGAAGAAGAAAGATGTTATTTGGGTTGTAGTTAATCGACTGACGAAATCAGCATACTTCATTCCGGTACGTACTGATTATTCACTTGATAAATTTGCTGAATTGTACATTTCTGATATCGTTAGATTGCACGGGGTGCCAGTTTTGATTATTTCGGATAGAGATCCGAGGTTTACATCGCGGTTTTGGAAAAAATTGCAAGAAGCTCTAGGTACGAGGTTGAATTTTAGTACAACATTTCATCCGCAAACTGACGGTCAGTCTGGGAGAGTAATTCAAATTCTCGAAGATATGCTTCGTTGTTGTGTTTTATAATTTGAAGGCAATTGGGAGAAATATTTGTTGTTGGTTGAATTTGTGTATAACAACAGTTTTCAATCGAGCATAAAGATGGCACCGTATGAAGCTTTGTATGGTCGCAAATGCTGAACTCCATTGTATTGGACAGAGCTTAGTGAGAAAAAGATTTACGGGGTTAATTTGATTTGAGGGATTGAAGAAAAAGTGAAAATAATTCGTGATAGTTTGAAAGCAGCTTAAGATCGACAAAAATCTTACGCAGATTTGAAACGAAAAGACATTGAATTTCAGATCAGTGACAAAGTATTTTTGATAGTATCTCCGTGGAAGAAAATTCTTCGTTTTGGTCGTAAAGGCAAACTGAGTCTGCGATTCGTCGGGCCGTATGAGATTATCGAAAGAATAGGACCAGTAGCATATCGATTAGTTTTACCGTCAGAGTTAGAAAAGATCCACAATGTGTTTCATGTGTCGATGTTGCGCCGTTATAGATCTGATCCATCACACGTAATTTCTCCGGCAGAGATTAAGATTCAACTTGTTATGACATACAACGAAGAATCGATCAGAATTTTAGCTCGAGAGGTTGAACAGTTGAGAAATAAAAGCATAGCTTTAGTGAAAGTACTTTGGCAACGACACGGTGTCGAAGAAGCCACGTGGGAGCCCGATGAAGCTATGAGAAAATAGTACCCTAACCTTTTTGCTGGTAAGATTTTCTAGGACGAAAATCCCTAAGAGGGAGAGTTGTAACAACCCATTTTTAGTCAAATCAAAAAAGTGGTTTTGGGACCACAAATTTAAAGTTGAAATATTTATTTTATTATTAAATTAAGGTCTACAGCATGATAATATGTTTGTGTGAAAAATTCTTTAAGAACTTTTATCGTTTGATTAGTCAATTTGATAAAAAAGACTAAATCACGTAAAGTGTAAAACTTATGTTCTATTAGCTAAAGGTATTAAATAGCTATGAAATTAAATAGTGGAGGTCCTTATGTAGGAATTAACCCACTGTTTTAATCAGTGGACAAGTATGGCCATTAATTTGGTGAATTAATGGTTTATAATTAAGGTTAATTTGGTAATTAGTAAATATATGTTAATTAAATAAAACAAACAAAATTTTAATGCTTCCATCTTCTTCATTTGACGAAATTAAAGAACAAACAACACCATTTTAGGGCTTAAAGCATTCGATCACTTGCTAGCTCAATTGTAAGTTCGCTTTTGTCCCCTTTTTAATGATTTATATGTTTTTGAGATCGTTGCAGCTTAGTCTAGCTAGCCCAGGGACTATTTTGCAAAACTGTTAAAGATTTAGGAGGTTTCCATTGATGAATAAGCATGTATTTTGATGATTGATGATAGATTATGAATGTTTAATGATAGTTATACAAGTTTTGTAAAGTGATTTTTGATAAAAATGTTAATTAGGGATTAAATTTTGTAATGTGTAAATTATGTGGTTAAATTGTGAAATAAATGAAAATTATGGGCTGATATGTGTACTAGGAGAATTCGGCTAGCATGGGACGGTATTAAATTGCATGAAATTGAGATTTTATGAAATAAGGACTAAATTGAAAAAAAAATGTGAAACATTAGGGGCAAATGTGTAAAAGTTCCTTAATGTGAATTTTAGACTAAATTGAATAGAGAAATAATTAAATAAGTTGATTTTGATTACATATTGATCAAGAAAAGCAAAATTCGGATCTAGATCGGGGGGAAAACAAAGTACTCGACTAATCGACCTATTCCGCCGTTTTAGCGTCCGAGGTAAGTTCGTATGTAATAAGTTTCGTTATAATGTATTTTAAATGCTTTAATATTGCATAAACTGTGAATACGAAACTAATGACGTGTTCGACAATGATTCAAAGATGATTCAGCATTGGAAATCCCGGTTGAACCTTAGGAATAGATGAGGATATGAATGACTTGTCATTAGGGGTTATTGTGATTTATGTAATCTGGATGCTGGTCCTGTACGTACTACCGATGGCTAAGTATACCGGCATCTGTTGCGGTTACTTGATAGCTTGTGTGAGTAGCACCGTGTAGCTACGTCATGACTGACAGCTTGTGTGAGCAGACCCGTTTATAGCTCGAGAGTTAGCATATATGTGATATGAGATTAAGATATCATTGGCTATGTATGTGGGACTTCGGTGCGAGTTTCTCGAGTATCCGATAGTATTTCGAATGGTTCAACGGGTAAATGATAGACGTGGTTGAGTATGAGATTGATACGAGATGGTACAGGTATGTACATAAACTGTATAAGCCTTAAATCGAAGAAATTGTGAAGTTTGCATATAATCTTATGATTAAAGATGTGAAAGGTTTGTTAGATAATATGAGCTACATATTGATATATTCAATTTGTTGAATTGTGTATTTATGATTACATTGATTTTATTTTATACGAGCTTACTAAGCTATAATGCTTACTTTGTTTATTTTACAGTGTTTTATAGTGATTTCAAAGCTAGCTCAGATTCGGGGATCGTCGGAGACTTCGTCACACTATCCTACTATCACTTTGGTACTTTTGAGCTTATGTTTTGGTTATATTGCATGTATAGAATTATGGTTATTTTGGTTATGACTTGATAATGATTTTGGTCATTTGAAATGACTTGTAAATGTTAAATGTTTTGGTCTGTATATAGCCATGAGAGTTGGCTTATTTTGGCTGATGTGGTTATGTATATATCTATGTGCATATGGCTTGGTTATGTGATTAAAGATGAATATGTTATACTTGTTGATATTTGGCCATTAGGGGTACTAAATGGTTGAGAATTAGATTTGGTATGTTATGAGATTAAGCTAGATGATGCATATTTAGAAGTTTATATTTAGTTAAGTTGTATATGTGATTTTGGTATAAATGGTATGGTCTATTTTGTTACTTGTGTGTATTAAGAATGTGGTATAGAATATGCATGAATTAGGCTTGAATTGGTTGGTTTAAATGCCAAATTATGCTATGTTTTGGTGCCAATTGGGTTGATGTAGGTGTGCACAAGTTTGGGTGGAAAAATGGCTTAGTAAATAGCCTATTTTTGTCCACATGGGCAGAGAAACGGGCGTGTGTCTCAGCCGTGTGTGACACACGGTCATGTACAAGCCCGTGTGTCCCCTAGTGTTGAATTAGAAACCAAGTCCGTATGCTCCAGACGGCCTCACACACGGGCGTGTAACTTAGCCGTGTGGCATAAGTCAGTATACCCTACAGGTTTGGCACGGCCTAGCACACGGCCTGGTATACGAGCGTGTATGGCCATTTTTAGGGCACACGGGCTAGTCACACGGGCATGTGTGTTGGCAGTGTGACCCAAGTCAGAGAGTTACACGAGGTCAGACACGGGCTGGGACATGGCCATGTGCTCCCATTTTGAATGTCCACACAGCCTGCGACACGGGCGTGTCTTTGGCCGTGTGAGATACACGGCCTGGTCACACGGGCGTGTGTCCCCTGTTTTCGAAAAAATTTCTAAGTGATCTAAAAGTTTCTAAAGTTATCGGTTTAGTCTTGAACCACCTCAAATACATGTTTTGGGCCTAGTAGGCTCGTATTAGGGACAATATAAATGTTGTTGATTGATGACTATATAAAAATTTGAAAATGTATGAGAAATGTATGTTTAAATGTGTGATATGTTCGGTAATGCTCCGTAACCCTATTCTGGCATTGAATACGGGTGAGGGGTTTCACACAAATACAAAGTGAAAATATGTATTTAATATTATTTTGAGGTCTATAGCATGATAGTAGAGTCACACGAAAATTTCGTTAAGAAATTTTACTGTTTGTAGACTTAATTTGATAAAAAAGACTAAATCGCGTAAGTGCAAAAGTTGGGTTCTAATTGCTAAAGGTGTCTAATAGCTTTAGAACTTTAAAGTAGAGGTCATTATATGGTAATTAGCCCATTAATGAGTTAGTGGATGATAATGGCTTGATCTAGCTTAATCTATGTTTTTATCCCGTTTTTAATGATTTCTATGTTTTTGGAATCGTTGTAGCTGAATCTAGCTAGCCCAAGGACTAATTTGCAAAATTGTTAAAAGTCTAGGGTTTTACCATGAATGTATGTTAGTTTTTTTTTATGTTTAATGGATGAAAATGAATGCTTGATGATAGTTGAACTACTTTAATAAAGGAAATTTTGATGAATTTGTAAATTAGGGATTAAATTAAAAAATAGAAAAATATTCATTATTAAATTGTGAAATAAAAGAAATTTAGGGCTTGCTAAGGGTATTAGTGATATTCAGCTATAGTGGGATTGTATTAAATTGCATGAATTTGCATTTTTATGAGCTAGGGACTAAATTGTAAAGAAGTTAAATGTTTAGGGGCAAAATAGTAATTTTGCTATAATATGAATTTTGGGTTAAATTGAATAGAATAAGTATTAAAGTGGTTAAATTTGATTATATCTAGATCAAGAAAAGCTATGCTCGGAATTAGATCGGGGGAAAAATAAAATAGTGGATTGATCGCTCGATTTTCTCCGTATTAATTCGAGGTAAGTTCGTATGTTTAATAAGCATTTAATTACATATGTTTAAATGCTAAATTGATATAATTGTGATGATACGATACTAGGGAAATTCTCAATGAGTATCGATAATGTATAAATCTCGGTTGAACCTTAGTAATAGACAGGATACAAATGACATGTCATTAGAGGTTACCGTGTTTTGGGTGTTGGTCCGTACATTCTAACGGTGGATGAGTTTTTCTCATGTGTTGTGGTTACTCGTCAGCTTGTGTGAGCAGCACCGTGTAGCTACGTCTTGACTGTCAGCTTGTGTGAGCAGACCCAGTGATAGCTCGAGAGTGAGCATTTATACGAAATATGAGATAGAGATGGTTTGGACCATGTATTGGAACTTAGTGTGTGAGATACCCGAGTATCCGATAGTATTCCCAATGGTTCAATGGGTATATTGATGGTATGAAAGAATAAGAGATTGATACGGATCATTACAGGTATGTATGTGAATCATATAAGCATTGAATCTATGAAATTGTGAATCTTATGTATAACCTTATGGATCAATATGTGTTAGGTTTGTGGATTAAATTGAGTTGCATTGTGCCATGTTTAATTACTTAATTTATGATTAAATGGTAAGTTGTACTTTTAGCCATACGAGCTTACTAAGCTTAATAGCTTACTTTTTTTTTTACTTTTCCGTGTTTTATAGCGATTTCGAAGCTTGCTTGGATTGGAAGTTGTCGGAGATCTTATCACACTATCCAGCCATTGCTTTGGTACTTTTGAACTTTGTGTATTTTGGTTATATGGCATGTATAGGTCATTTGGCTAATGGAAGCCTATATGTTTTGGTTATGTAATTAGTATTTTAATATGACTTGATTTGGCATATGTTGGTATATGTGTGTAAATATGTGTTTATTCTCATTTTGTGTGTATTTGGATTGCCACAGAATTGCCTTGATTGTGGTTTGGAAATTTTGAGCATCTTGTGGTTGAGATTGAGAAATGGTATATTGGTTATGTGTTAGGCACAAAAATATATATGAATTTGACCCTTTAGGTGATTTTTGGAAGTGATATTGGTATGACTTTGAATGCTCAATTGTGAAGTTAATGAGCATAGTTTATTGTTGGTATTGATATCACATGATTTGGAGTTGGTTGTGATTGGTTTGAATGCTTAATAATGTTAGGGTCATATGCTATTGGATGTGTTTAGGTTGATGCAAGTTTGGGTGAGAAATATGGCTTGAAACATAGCCTATTTTTGTCCACACGGGCGTGTGTCTCAGCTGTGTGTGACACACGGCTAGGTGACACGGCCGTGTGTCCCTTGATACTTATTTAGAAACAAAGTCACTAGCTTCACACGGCCTAGCACACGGGCGTGTGGCACAAGTCAGTATACCCTCTAGTTTTCACACGGCCCAGTACACGGTCTGGCACACGGGCGTGTGAGGCCATTTCGAAGGGTACACGGGCTAGTCGCACGGGCGTGTGGTTGGCCGTATGACCCAAGTCAGAGAGTTACACGGGGTTGGACACGAGTTAGGACGCGTCCATGTGATCCCATTTCGAATGTGCACACGGCCTGGCCGCACGGGCGTGCGTCCTCTGTACTTTAAAAATTTTCTATGTTTTTCCAAAATTTCCTTAAGTATTCGAATTAGTTTCGAACCACTTCTAATGCTTGTTTTGATCCCCGAGGGCCCGTGTTAGGGACTATGTGACTGTATTTGAATGGTTTTTAATTTGTATGAGAATTGTATTTGAATTGTATGATTGTTAAAGAAATAAGTCTGATAATGCTCCGTAACCCTATTCCGGCATCGAATACGGGTTAGGGGTGTTACATGTTTGGTGTAAATGCTTAGGCTTTGGCCTAGTGTGGTTAGATTATGCCATGTTTAACTTACTTAATATGTGATGAAATGGTAAGTTGAGTTTTACATTATACGAAATTACTAAGCATTTATGCTTACTCTGTGTTTTTTTGTGTTTTATAGTGAATCGAAAGCTCATTCGGGTTGGAATCTTGTTAGAGTTATATCATACTATCCTTCGGATAAATCGATAGATTTTGGTATTTCTAGTTTTGGTTATAATGGCATGTATAGGTATTTTCTAGCTTGTAAGAGTTTATGGTATTTTGGGTGATGAAATGGTACTAATTTTGGCATGTATATATTTGGTCTTAAAATGGTTGATATCATGGCTTATGATACTTGAATGATTGAAGATGGAATGGTAGTTAAAGTGTATGTTATAAATGGTCTTGTGATATGTTTGAATGTGGTGATTTGGTATATTTGTTATAGATGACATTTATGGCTATTGGTGCTAGATGTTAAATGGCATATTTGGTACTTTTGGTGTAAAATTTGATAGATAAACAAAGTGGTAAGTTTTGACATAAACTTAGTTATAAATTAGTTGAACTTTTGGCCAAATTTTGCATATGGTTGTACATGTTTAATTGTTGTGATTGAGGTGCCTTTTAGGCATATTGGTTGTATAAATATGTACCTTATAGGGATAGCTTGATTATGCATGTTTTTAGTGCAATTTAAAGGCTTGTTCATATGTGGAACCTTGATTGTAGGTATGTGCTTGAATGGGTAAGAAAAATGGCTTGGAAATGGCGTATTTTTCATCCACACTGGCAAAGACACAGACGTGTGTCTCAGCATGTGTGACACACAGCCATGCGACTTGACCCTATGTCCCCTGTAGCTTTCTAAGGGTTGCAAGTTAGGCTGTTACACGACCTAACACAGGAGCGAGTGAGGCCATTTCGAAGGGTATACGGCCTAGCAAATGGGCGTGTGGCTTGGCCGTGTGACCCAAGTCAATGAGTTACACGGACATAGGCTGGGACACAAATGTGTGTTCGTACTTTGAATGTCCACACGGCCTGAGACACAGGCGTGCCTCTCAGCCATGTGACTCACACGGCCTGGCCACACAGCTGTGTGACCCTTGCAATTTTAAAATTTTAAAATTTTTCCAAAAAAATATATATGTTTTCGATTTAGTGCCGATTTGTTTCTAATGTTTTTTAGAGCATCAAGGGCTCGAATAAGGGACAATATGTATGACTTTTTTTGGTTTTGCTATGATTGATGATGTGAATTAAATGTTTTAAAATTTTGATTGTTTTGAAATGAAATCGCCGGTAATGCTCTGTAACCCTATTTTGATGACGGATACAGGTTAGGGGTGTTTCATTTATTGGTATTAGAGCTACAGTATAGTCGATCCTCAGACTGAACGTAGGATGTGTGAGTCTAGCTATACATGCCATTATATAACCTGTGATAGTGTGATAACTTTTGACCCGTTTTGGAATATGTTTTCTTATAGCAATGACATCCAATCAAGCTGACTTCGATGAAGTTGAGAGTAACGCTCAAGCCTCCGTTCACAGAGTAGCGTTAAGCGGTACAAGGCTGTAACACCCCTCACCCATATTCAATGCCGGAATAGGGTTACAGAGCATTACCAGAAGCACAACACTTTTAAACATACAATTCATATACAATTTATCAAACCAAATATAATTCAATCATAAACAATCATAGTGTCCCTTAAACGAGCCTACGAGGCCTTAAACATGCATTGGAAGTGGTTCAGGACTAAACCAATAACTCGGGAAATTTTTCAACACTTAGTAATTTTTTCTCAAAACAGGGGACACACGCCCGTGTGGCCAGGCTGTGTGTATCACACGGCCACCAGACACGCCCGTGTCACAGACCATGTGGACATTTGAAATGGGAGCACATGGCCGTGTCCCAGCCTGTGTCCTACCCCGTGTCCAAACAAGTGAGGTTACTGACTTGGGTCACACAGCCAACCACACGCCCGTATGTGTAGCCCGTGTGCCCTTCGAAGTGGCCACACACGCCCATGTGGCAAGCCGTGTGCGAGGCCGTACCAAGCCTATAGGGTATACTGACTTATGCAACACGGCCAAGTCACACGCCCGTGTGCTAGGCCGTGTGCCAATTAGAGGGGTATACTGACTTGTGCCACACGGCCGATCACATGCCCGTGTGTGAGATCATGTGGAGCATACTGACTTCATTTTAATTTCAACACCAGGGGCCACATGGCCGTGTAACATAACCGTGTGTCACACATGGCTGAGACACACGCCCGTGTCTCTGCCCGTGTGGACAAAAATAGGCTTTTTGCAAAGCCATTTTGCCACCCTATTTTTACATACCTGTACAAGCATAATTTGCAATATTTTGTAACTCAATAGGCAACTAATCCATAACATTTCATACACATATTTGAATACTTATATGCAACCAAAGCATTATACCAAGTTAAGCCAAATCAAATGGTTTTATCTTATACCACAACATGTACCAAAATCACTAGCTCAAGTAACCATAAATATCATCTTTATAACTAGCCTATACATGCCATATTTACATATATCCATGAGTTCAAATGTACCAATCAGCAACTGGATAGTGTGATGCGTATCTTTAACTTTATCCGAATTGAGTGAGCTATCGAACATCTATAAAACACGGAAAAGAAACAAAGTAAGCTTTATAGCTTAGTAAGCCCATATAATTCAGAATTAAACTTACCATTTATACATAATCAAGACAATAAATAAGGTATACTCAATTCAATTACCAAATGCCTGAACACAAGCATTCATCAACAAGTTAGTCATATAAGTGCATGTAATCATCCATTATCTCAATTTAATACTCAATACATTGTATCATATAAAATTCATATATCAAGTACATCATTTGTAACATTTCACTCTCAATCATATAAACAATAATTCATTCGATAATAGTAACTTATCCGTGTAAAAAGAACTTCATCCATATAAACAGTAATTCATCCGTATAAACACATAGCTTTTTCACTTAACCAATAATAGAATTTATGCCCGTTGAACCTATTATAATATCGAGGGATACTCGGGTGATAAACTTTACGTATATAAATTAGTAACCCATCAATTCATTATCATTTCCGCTCTTTCGAGCTATGAACAGTAAGCTCCTCCTAAGCTGATGGACTGTAAGCTCTATTGAGCTAAAATGGTAAGCTCTGACGAGCTAGAAACAGTAAGCTCTTACGAGTTAATATATCAGTAAGCTCATATGAGCTGTGGTGAGTCCGCAACATATGCAAAATCTCGACCAAAACGGTAACCCTAGTGACATGTCACTCGTATCCTACGACTTTCTACGGTTCAAACGGGACTCGATATTCAATAATTCTCATCAATTAGGCGTTCGAACTCAGTAATACAATTTACTCAATTACACTTCATTTCAAATAATTTACAAGTATTTAAAGATTCAATTCTAATTATATGAACTTACCTCGAGTTGCTCGGATGGAAATTGTCAACTATTCGTCCACTTTTCCTTTTCCCTGATCTAATCCCGATCTCGGCTTATCTATATCTATATATTATCAAATTTAGCACATTCATCATTTGGTCTATTCAAGTTAGCCTATAAATTACAATTTGGCAAATTTACACATTTGCCCCTAAAGTTTCACATTTTCATAATTTAGTCCTTATCACATAAAATTGAAAATTCATTCAATTCAGTAAAAACCCATGCTTAAACGAATTTAATACATGTTACTAGCAGCCCATATTTTCAATTTATTCACACTTTTAACAACCACATTTCACATTTTCTCAATTTAATCCCTTTTTGACATTTTTGTCAAAAATCACTTTACAAAAGCTATTAATCTAACATTAAACCTTCCAAATCTATCATAAATCATCGAATTACTCAAGTATTCAACAATGGCAACATGATAAATCTTTAATAGTTTCGAAATCTAAGGTACGGGCTTGCTAGAATACGAAGCAACGATCACAAAAATATAGAAATCATTAAAAATAGAGTAAAAAATGACTTACAATTAAGCAATAACAATGGTCGAAAGTTTCAAACTATTTCCATGGACTTTTCTTCTTCAAATTTTTGGCTAGATGAAAGATGGACACTATTTCATCATTTTGTTTTATTTATTATATGTTTAATTACCAAATTACAAATATAACCTTAATGAATTTTTGTTATTTCACTACATGCCAAACCATTATCATCCATTAATTCACTAATGGGTTAATTATCACTTAAGGACCTTAAATTCAAGGTTTTATAGCTAATAGATACCTTTAACTAATAGAACACTACTTTTGCACATTACGCGATTTAGTCCTTTTTCTCAAATTGACCATTTAAACGATAAAATTTCCTCACGAAATTTTCACATCATCATATATTCATGCTGTAAACAATAAAATAATAAGAACATAAATATTTTGATTTCCAATTTGTGGTTCTAAAATCACTATTTCGATTTGACTAAAAACGGGTTGTTACAAAGGCCGTATCTGAAGGCCGGGGAGGAGTGGCTAAGGAAGCATTCTTCTAGATGATGAGTAAATGGTTCACCGAGTTTGTATGTACAAACCCAGCTGCTTAACAACCTTCACCCCCACCTGTTCCCTAACTGGTTCGCATTATTTGTCAAGGGTTGGAACGTTTACAAGTTAATAAGCAATCTATTGATAAGTTTCGTAAGTACGGGGCTGAAGAATTTAGAGCCACTGCTGAGTATGATCCTGAGAGAGTAGAATTTTGGTTAGAAAACATGATTAGGGTTTTTGACGAACTATCTTTTTCACCAGCCGAGTGGGTTAAGTGTGCAGTATCTTTGTTGAAAGACTCAGCCTACTAGTGGTAGAACACGTTGATTTCAGAGGTGCTGAGAGAACATATAAGCTAGGAATTCTTCCAAACCAAGTTTCAAAAGAAATATATTAGTCAGAGATTTATTGATAAAAAATGCAAGGAATTTCTTAATCTCAAATAGGGTCGTATGTCCGTGTCAAAGTATGAACGAAAGTTTGTCAGACTGAGTAAATATGCCCAAGAATGCATTCCAACCAAGACCGCCATGTGTAAACGATTCAAGGAAGGGTTAAATTAAGATGTAAGCTTCTAGCCGAGATTATTGAGCTGAAAGAATTTGTTATTTTAGTTTATCGGGCACATAAAGCCGAGGAGCTTAGCAAAGAGAAAAGAAAAGCTGATTTTTAAGCTAAAGACTCGAGAAAGAGATCGGCTGGGAATTCATATCAGTCATCGTGTAACACCCCCAGACCCGGCCTAGACGTTATGGCCGAATCCGGGGGAATGTCACATCAAAGGCATAACTCAAAACGATTTTTCTATGTAAAAATTTAAGACCCAAAAGCCCAAAATCCTTGAGTCTTGTTAAGTAATGATAAAAGCCCATTCTATTATTTTAAGTATTTCGGAAACCAAGTTTAAACATAAGATATTTACTCAGGTTTAATAATTAAGTAAACAGTTGAAACAACAAAACCCAAAATCTAAAGTCAAATCGGAGTACAAGGCCTTATTACATCCAACGAAAATAAAGTAATTAAAATCATGTATTTTGAGACAAATAAATAAAACTTCAAAGTATCTTGTAGTGTGGCCATCTCTGAGTCCTCTCCCACGTTGAGCCGTTTACTAAGGATCGCCTGAAACATTTAATAAAAAGGGGTGAGTTTCAAAACTCAGTGTGTACGACCCTTGGTAATCCAATCAACATACAATTATCACATTGGGCCTAAGCCCTATCAAAAATGGTGGTCTTGGGCCTTAGCCCATAACGACCTCATATCACATCAGTATCACAAGAATGCAATGCACCCATCCCAAATCCAACCCTGCAAACCATTTCCCTTCCAACCCTACACACCTGTGGGGATATAAATATCAACCCACCCATCCCTACACACCAAAGGTAGCACCAGCAGCGGCACTACTCAAACGTTGCAGCAAAGCTGCTATAATGGCCTTAAAGCCACCGGTGGATCCACAGTTGTCAAACGACTATGCGATCCTCAAATCTTCCTTCGTATCATCAAAACCCACCCAAGTGCAACATATATTTCATGAATGCAACATACACATTCTCACACATTCGACACTTAGGTGTATTTTAGTCATTTCACTACCCAAGGGTATTTCCGTAAATCTACTCTACAGGGGTATTTAGTTAATTTTGTAAATCACGGATATTTTGGTGATTCCGTAAATCAAGGGTATTCTGGTAATTTTACAAATTCAGGGGTGTTTTAGTAATTTTGCAAATATAAGGGTATTTTGATAATTTTCAAATCAGGGGTATTTGGTCCCTCTCGGGTTTTAGTTATGAACTTTGGCCCATAAACAAGTCCTTGCGGCTAAAGTGAACAGACACTATGCACGGGTAGGATTCAGAGAAGAGGAGGTGGGCCACTAGGACCGCTTAAGTACCAAGCTCTCCTAGATCCACTCCTAGACATGCATATGTCCGTTGCCACACTCTAACCTTGGTGACTTGTCCACGGACATGTTTAATTATTAGAATTAAGTTTTATGTAGTTTGAGAGTTGTTCGAGAACTAGGCCTAAAGTCCATTAAACCCTAGCATACTTGTCACGTCTTCATAAAACCCATCAAGCCCATTTCATGTTCATATAACCCATTATGCCCAATTCACATCCTTATGGCCCATTAGACCCAAATCTCATTCATATGCCTGTTAGGCCCAAAACAATTCGGATCATGTAACATGCATGCCTAACTCAATTCATATAATCAAATCAATCAATTTCATCCAACTTAGTCTCGGGGCCCACAGGCCCATTTAGCCACTGACTTTTCGACTTTCCGGCATTGCCGATATCATGTGTGTGTAGTGTTTGTACACACTGTTCTTCATGACGTGCTATACTATCCTTGATCTTGAACCTGCAACCAACCAACCTTCAATCAATCACCCATACTAAAACAAAATATCTACCAAAAGCGAAACCTTATCACAGTAACCTTACCGTGTGCCCTTTGGGTTCTAATAGCCCTTCCTTAGCTACTAATCAGGAGTATCCCCTAGATATGCACTCACACACACACCATCAAGATTCGAGTGACTCATAATCCACACAAGTCACCCCTATAGATCAAACTCACATTCGACCATTCACTTAAACCACAATCGAGTTGAGTACACTTACCCTTGCTAACGATCCTACCACGCTTGCGATCTTTGAACCTTATCCTTCTTATCACAGAGTTAATGACAGGAAAGTTAGATAGCCTTTCAGCTTTTAGCAAAACGTACAAAAAAGGTTAATCGAATACTTACCAAATCCCCTTTCGATCCTACGGCCTAGATAGCTATTAACTAGATTCACCTTTCAACACTTGACTGAGAGTAGGTAACAATCAATTTGTGATGAAGGAACAACCACCAAGATTCGACACTATTAGAAATTTCGGCAAGAGAAAAGATGGTGGTAATTCGGCTATAAAAGAGTTTGGCTATGAGAGAATTCGGCACAAAGGAATTCGGCTTTAGGAGATTTCGGCAATGGGAGAGTTTGGCTATGGGAGGAACCGATTGAGGGGAAGAAAAGAAAGAAAAAGAATGGAAAATTCGGCATTACCTAGGACCCCAGATTCGGCACACACACATTTATATAGCCTATAGTTGAAACTTAGCCACCCCTAAAGTCCAATTTGGCACCACTTCATCCACTGCTCATCTCCTAATTTTTCTCCATGGTATCTCCATTATCCTTCTCCTAAATTCTCTCTACTGATCACTTCTCCTTAGAGTCCCTCTACATGCCACTTCCAGCCTTCTAGAAGCCTAAAATTAAATTCCAAAATAAAACTAAGCTAGCACTCGAACCTCAAACCTCCCTGCATGCATATGTCGCCACCTCTCTACACCCTAGTGGCCTCACTTAGCCACTTCACCACAGGCTTCTTTGTCCCATTTTTTAGTTATTTTTATTTAAAAGCCCACTACTCACAGCCTTGATTCCTTAATTAATTAAATTAAGAATCCTCCACCACAAAACTTGAACCTAGAGCTTTTCCAACACACCTACACACTCCAAATTCATTAAACCTTTAAAGCCATCATGTCATTTGTCATTTTCTTGCTCACTTAAAAATTTCTTGAGACCTAAAGCCCAGAGCCCAAATTCTACTAGGCCCAAATTCAGGGCGTTACACATTGTCTAAGAGACCAAAGGAATATCACAACCATTCTACAGCTTCAGTGGGGTATTCTAGTAGAGACAGAGGTAATCGGCGTTCGAGCCCAAAGCTTCAGGCTACGTCTGTAGCGAGTGTGGGTAGTGTCAGAGATAACAAGCCCGAATGTAAGCACTGTAAAAGACCACATTTCGGCGAATGTAGATTGAAGAACGGAACATGTTCTAGGTGTGGTTCCTTTGATCATTATCTTAGAGATTGCCCAGAGAAGTCCGAGAAAGAGAAAGTTCAGATTATGAGGCCGAGCAACACTGCTGCGAGAGATAGACCACCCCGTAATCCTGGACATTTGAGTACCAGCCGTGGTGGAACACAAGATTCTACTATGAGATCTGAAACACAAGCACTCGCTAGGGCTTACACCATTCGTGCATAAGAGGGAGCTTCTATTCCCGATGTTATTTCTGGTACTTTCTCTATCTTTGATACTAATGTTACTACTTTAATTGATCCGGGATCAACCCATTCGTATGTATGCAGGAATTTAATATCAAGTAAGAATTTACTTGTTGAGTCCACTGAATTTGTGGTTAAAATGTTGAACCCCCTAGGTCAGTATGTGTTAGTTGATAAGGTTTGCAAGAACTGTCCTTTGATGACTCGAGGCTATAATTTTCGGCTGATTTAATGTGTTTGCCATTTGATGAGTTTGATGTGATTTCTCGCATGGATTTGTTGACACTGCACGATGCTATCATGAACTGTAGACAAAAACTTATTGTATTGAAATGTCAAAACGTTGAGACACTTCAGATTGAATCAGACAGTTTGAGTGGGTTGCCTATTGTTATTCCAGCTATGTTAGCACAGAGATATGTGAGAAAAGGTTGCGACGCTTACCTTGTATATGTGTTGGATTCTAAAGTATCTGAATTGAAACTTCAATCAGTGCCAGTGGTTTGTGAGTATCCTGATTTGTTTCCAGAGGAGTTACCCGAATTACCACCGATCAGAGAGGTTAAGTTTGCTATTGAGTTCACACCAAAAACATCACCGATATTGATAGCACCGTACAAAATGGCTCCTACTGATTGGAAAGATTTTAAAGTACAGTTGCAAGAATTGACTGATAGGGGTTTTGCTCGACCTTGTTTCTCACCTTGGGGTGCACCTGTTCTGTTCGTTAAGAAAAAGGACGGATCAATGAGATTGTGTATTGACTATCGTTAGCTCAACAAAGTTACGATCAAGAATAAATATCCATTGCCATGAATTGACGATCTATTTGACCAGTTGAAAGCTGCAACAATATTTTCGAAGATTGGTCTTCATTCTGGCTATTATAAGCTACGGGTTAAAGATTCAGATGTGCCAAAAACCGTGTTCAGGACCTAGTACGGACATTATGAATTTCTTGTGATGCTGTTTGGTTTAAGTAATGCACCTACAGTATTTATGGATTTGATGAACAAAATCTTCAAACTGTATTTAGACAGATTTGTTGTGGTATTTATTGATGAAACTCTATTTTATTCACGAGATGAGTCTAAGCATGCCGAGCATTTGAGAATTGTACTGCAAACCCTATGTGATAAGCAATTGTTCGCCAAATTTAGTAAATGTGAATTTTGGCTCTGGGAAGTCAGTTTTTTGGGACATATTGTATCGGCCGGTGGCATCAGAGTTGATCCGAGCAAAATTTTAGCTGTTATTGACTGGAAACCACCGAGGATTGTGTTTGAAGTCAGAAGTTTTCTTAGATTAGTCAATTATTACAGAAAATTCGTCAAGGGATTCTCAATGATAGCTACACCGATGACGAGACTATTACAAAAAGATGTGAAATTTAAATGGTCCGAGAAATGTCAGCAAACTTTCGATCAGTTGAAAGCATGATTGATCGAGGCACCAGTACTAGTTCAGCCTGAATCGGGTAAAGAATTTGTGATTTTCAGTGATGCATCTTTAAATGCTTTAGGCTGTGTTTTGATGCAGGAAGGTAAAGTAATAGCTTATGCTTCCAGACAGTTAAAGTCACAGGAAAAGAATTATCTGACTCATTATTTAGAATTGGAAGCTATTGTGTTTGAGTTGAAAATTTGGCGACAACACT
This sequence comes from Gossypium sturtianum, assembly GCA_025698515.1. Classification (NCBI taxonomy): domain Eukaryota; kingdom Viridiplantae; phylum Streptophyta; class Magnoliopsida; order Malvales; family Malvaceae; genus Gossypium; species Gossypium sturtianum. The sequence continues at coordinate 45,908,132 of CM046948.1, forward strand.
TGTACGGCGAAAAATGTCATATCTTTACTGATCATATGAGTTTAAAGTATCTAATGTCATAGAAAGAATTGAATCTGAGGTAGTGTAAGTAGCTCGAGCTATTGAAAGACTACAATTTAATTATTAATTATCATCCAGGTAAAGCGAATGTAGTTGCGGATGCTATGAATAGAAAGTCTTTATTTGCCTTGTGAGCGATGAATACGCGACTGACGTTGTTTGATGATGGTTCAATTTTAGTAGAGTTGAAAGCTAGACCGATGTTTTTACAATAAATCTGTGAGGCTCAGAAGTGTGATGATGAGTTGTTAGCTAAACGAACACAAAGTAAGTTAACTTTTGATTTAGAATTCCATGTTAGATTCGATGATTGTTTATTTTTCAGGGGCAGGATTTGTGTATCGAAGAATCCAAAGCTCATTTGGAAGATTTTAGAAGAAGCTCATAGTGGTAGCTTGTTTGTTCATTCAGGAAGTAATAAGATGTACAGTGATTTGAAACAGATGTACTGGTGGCCGGGAATGAAACAGGATATTTCTAATTTTGTATCGAGATGTTTAGTTTGTCAGCAAGTTAAAGCTGAACATCAGGTACCTTCTGGTTTATTACAACCAGTGATGGTATTGGAATGGAAATAGGAGGGAGTTATGATGGACTTTGTATCGGGTTTACCCCTGTCACTATGAAAGAAAAATGTAATTTGTGTTGTCGTTGATCGCCTGACGAAGTCTGCACATTTTATTTCGATACGTACAGATTATTCCCTTGAGCGATTAGCTGAGTTATATGTTGCTGAGATTGTCAGATTGCACGGGGTGCCAGTTTCTATATTTTCAGATAGAGATTTGCAGTTTACATCACGATTCTAGAAAAAGTTACAGGAAGCTCTAGATACTCGAGGATATGCTTCGTTGTTGTGTATCAAAGTTTGAGGCAACTGGAAGAAATATTTACCGTTAGTTGAATTCGTGTATAATAACAGTTATCAGTTGAGCATAAAGATGGCACCGTATGAAGCTTTGTATGGTCATAAATGCCGAACTCCGTTATATTGGACCAAGCTTAGTGAGAAAAAGATTCACAGGATTGGTTTAATTCGAGATACTAAAGAAAAAGTAAAATAGATTCGGGATAGTTTGAAAGCAGCTTCGGATCGACAGAAACCGTATGTGGATTTGAAACGTAAAAAAATAAATTTCAAGTTGTCGACAAAGTATTCTTGAAAGTATCGCCCTGGAAGAAAGTTCTTCATTTTGGACGCAAAGGAAATCTAAGTCCAAAATTTATCGGGCCGTGTGAGATTATTGAAAGAATCAGACCAGTAGTGTATCGATTAGCTTTTTCGTTAGATTTAGAAAAGATTCATAATGTGTTTCACATAACTATGTTACAATGGTATCGATTTGACGCTTCACATGTTATCTCACTTGCGGAAGTCTAACTTCAGCCTGATATGTCGTACAGCGAAGAACCGATCAAAATTTTGACTCGATAGGTTAAAGAATGAGAAATAAGAACATAGCTTTAGTAAAGGTTCTTTGGCAACTTCATCAGATAGAGGAAGCCACCTGGGAACCTGAGGAAGCAATGAGAAAACAATATCCGAACCTCTTTTCTGGTACAATTTTTGGGGATGAAAAATTTCTTTAGGGGGAGAGTTGTAACATCCCGCTTTCAGTGAAATCAGAACAGTGGTTTCAGGACCACAAATTCTACACAGAAATATTTATTTTATTATTATTTTAATGCCTACAGCATGTTAGTATTACCGTTTAAAAATTTCATTAAGATATTTTACCGTTGGCATGCTTACTTTGATAAAAAGGACTAAATCGCATAAAGTGCAAAAGTAGAGTTCTAGTAGCTAAATGTAATAAATGGCTATAGAACCTTGAAGTATGAGTCCTTATGTGGTAATCAGACCATTAACGAAGGTAGTGGATGTTCATGGCTTCTTATTAATGAAATTATGAATAATTTTTAAGGATAAAATGGTGATTTGGTAAATAATGATAAATAAAGTAAAACAAAATCAATGTATCATATTTTTACTCTTTATCCAACCGAAAATCAAAAGGAAAAGAAGCCATGGAAGCCTGAACATTTGGCCAACCCTATTTTGCTTGCATGTGAGTATTGTTTGTTCCGTTTTAATGATTTTTATGTTTTTTGGGATCGTTGTAGCTTAATCTAGCTAGCTCGGAGACTAATTTGTAAAATTGTTAAAAGGTTAGGGTTTTCCCATGAATGAATGGGTATGATTTTTTATTTTTTATGGAAGGAAATGGTCAGTTGTTGATAGATAAAATAACTTTTGTTAAGTGCTTTTTGATGAATTTGTCAAATAGGTATTAAATTGAAAAATAGAAATTATTCATGGTGAAATTGTGAAATAAATGAAATATAGGGTTTCCTAGGGACCTATATGAAATTCGGCTATGGTAGGTTTTAGGAAAATTGCATGAATTTTCATTTTATGACCTAGAACTAAATTGAAATGGAATCAAAATTATATGGGCAAAAATGTAATTTTGCTAAGATATGAGTTTGGGTTAAATTGAATAAAATAAGTATTGAATTGAGCTGAATTTATTCGTTTAGATCAAGACAAACCTTGTACGGCTTTAGATCAGAGCAAAGATAAAGTTTCGAAATAGTCGTCTACGTATCTACGTTTAATCTTGGAGGTAAGTTCGTGTAATTACATTGTATTTGTGTGCCTTTATTTGAAATATACATGAATTGTGGACTGCTATATATATATCGGTTGTATATCCAATGATGTTATGTCGACTACCGAGCCCCGTTTGAACCTTAGGAATTCGTAGGATATAAATGACATTTCATTAGGGTTTACATGATTCGGGTGCTGGTCTTGAATGTCCTACCGATGGCTGAGGTCCGGCATGTGTTGCGGATACTCCACAGCTCATGTGAGCAGCATCGTGTAGCTACGTTTTGACCCACAGCTCGTGTGAGAAGGCCTATTTTTACAGCTCGTGTGAGCATTCTGATTCACAGCTCGTGTAAGCATACATGTACAGGAATTGACAGATTACAATTCTATGAGTTAGCATACTATGTGTGAGTTATCCCGGGTATCCAACGGTATTCTAAATGGTTCAACGGACATGATTTGAAAGAGAATAGTAAGAGTTCGATATGAACTAAGACTTGAACACCTGTGAATTTCATTGAATTGGTAATACATGGTATAATGAAAGTTGAGATAGATGATATATGCATATGATACATGATTTAATATTGTGGTCATCCATGATAAAATTGTTTATGTTATATGCTTATATGGTTAACATGTTTGGTGTAGATGCTTAGGCTTTGGCCAAGTGTGGTTTGATTATGCCATGTTTAACATACTTAATATGTGATAAAATGGTAAGTTGAGTTTTACATTATATGAACTTACTAGGTTGATTATGCCATGTTTAACATACATAATATGTGTATAATATGCTTATACGAACTTACATTTTTTATGTTTTATAGTGAATCAAAAGTTTATTCCGGTTGGAAGCTTGTAGGAGTTATATCACACTATCCATCGGATAAATCGGTAGATTTTGGTGTTTCTAGTTTTGGTTATAATGGCATGTATAGGTATTTTGTTTGATGATGTAGCCATTTGTTTTGGATTGTGTTTATGGTATTTTGGGTGATGATATGGTACTAATTTTGGCATGTATATATTTGGTCTTAAAATGGTTGATATCATGGCTTATTGATCGTATGTCTGTCGAGTTTTAAAATTTATAAAGAGAATGATCGAACCTGGAAACTAACTCTGACAACGATTGAGGCAAGTGCACCTATCGAACAGTAGTATAGCTTAGGCAAGACCGGATTATCGAACCCAAAGGAACTAAAAGTACTAATACTAACTTTCTTTCTATTATTTAGCCTAAGAATTAAGCAAATGGTTGTTTAATCTAAATTAATTAACTACTAGACTAAAGACTCTAAGACAAAGAAGAATAAATTTGGGAGAATACTTGAGGAAAAACCAATTAATTAAGACGACACCCAAGGAAGAATCCACCTAGATTTCACTTGTTATCTAACTCTAAACCAGACGATGTATTCACTTGACTTGATCCATAGGATTCCCTAATTTATATTAAACCCCATCTCGATGCGAATAACGTCTAACCCTAGGTTGATTAATTGAAATCTCTTTCTAATTAAAACCCCTAGAATTGCATTAACTTGATCTATGGACTCCCATATTAGGTTTCACCCTAATCCGGCAACGCCTCGTCACCCTATCTCTAGGCGCGCGATCAACTTCGCTTAACTATGCTAGATCTACTCTTAGGCAAGGACTTTTGCTCCTCCACTGATCATTGTTTTTTAGAGTTTTAAATTTATAATGATCGATCCTAGAACTAACTATAACAACGATTGAGGCAAGTGCACCTATCGAACGAAGAGTACTGACTTAGGCAAGACCGGATTGTCGAACCCAAAGGAACTAAAAGTACTAATACTAACTTTCTCTCTATTATTTAGCCTAAAATAAGTGAAGTTGTTTATTAATCTAAATTAACTAATTACTAAGCTAAAGATGCAAAGACAAAAAGAATGAATTGGGGAAATACTTGGGAAAAACTAAGTTGATTTAAGACGATACCCTTAGGAAGAATCCACCTAGACTTCACTTGTTATCTAACACTAAACCAGGCGATTTATTCACTTGACTTGATCCGTAGGACTCCCTAATTTATATTAAACCCTCTCTCGAGGCGAATAACGTCTAACCCTAGGTTGATTAATTGAAATCTCTTTCTAATTAAAACCCCTAGAATAGCAGTAAATCAATCTATGGACTATCATATTAGGTTTCACCCTAATCCGGCAAAATCTCGTCACCTTATCTCTAGGCACGCAATCAAATCCGCTTAATTATGCTAGATCTACTATTAAGCAGGGACTTTTGCTCCACCACCTAAGCACATTCAACTTGAATTAATATCCACGAAATATCAACACAAGAATTAAGTACACATAATCAAGAACAAATCAAGTATTTATCATATAGTTCAGAAAACAATAACAAGATTCATCTAGGTTTCATCCCCCTTCAGGTATCTGAAGGGTTTAGTTCATAATAATAAAGAAAAACATCTCAGAAGAAAAGATAAAACAAAACATAAGAAATCCCTAAAACTCCCTGAAGGAATTGAAGGAGAGATCCTCCGTCTTGAGTAGAATTTCGGCTTCTGGAGACATCCTCACTAGAGATTCACTCAAATCACTCAAAGTGTTTAAGGTTCAGGAAAAAGTGCACAAAAGTCGAACATGAAAAGTTAATCCCATAGGCTTGCCTGAAAATCAAATCTCCACCACTATAATATGAGATGATGCACAAATCAAAAGGTCTTTGTCAGGGTTGTAACGGGGCTAGGGTTAAGGTGTGGATAGAGGCTGAATTAGAAGGTTAGAATCGAGATTGAATTGATAAATTACCTAACTAGAAACAATAAACTGAATAATTTCATAATGGATTGAAACTTTAAACTAATAATACGAGCTTCTTCTTCAATAAATAAACTTTAACTGTACAAGCTCGCCTTTCATCGTACTAATACTGAATATTTTTTTTATATATATATAACACATCTATTCATATACTAAGATAAAATAATTAGGTAGCTTAATCAAATCAGATCTCGATATAAGGGAAGTCGAAAAAAATGGTGATAACAAGTATAAAGGGTTTTGGGTTAATATTAGTGGTTATGTCAATAAAAAGGGTTGTTAGGATTAAAAGGGGTTCACTAGGGGTTAATTGTGAAGGTAGGCTCTTAATGGAGTTAGTGGGTTAAAACCTAGGTGCCTTAATCATCTCTGTATATCAAATCATAGGTTTGGTCTCGATATGTATAAACGAGGCAAGTTCTAGAATAACAAATCAATGTTGACATACTCATAATCAATAAAGTGAGCATGAAAAAGAGTATATGCTCTGTAAGGCTCAAAACCTCACAAAATTATGGGTATTTTTGACCTCAACCTCGTAAATTTCAAACTTCAAAGTAATATTTAAATTCATTTCGACAACCTAGCAAATTTTAATTGAAAAAAATGGACTTATCATGCTTGATTCTTTAGTATCTTAAAATTTAATTATCAATGCACAATTATCAATGACTTAATCTAAAACATAACAATAAAAATCATAAATCATTAGAAATTTCTTCTTAATAAGTAATATGAGGAAATTACTTAAAAACAAGACTAAATTCAGGATTTTGAGAATAATGAAAAAAGTTAGGCACGTCTAAGATTCACCCCCCCACACTTAAGATGTACATTTCCCTCAATGTACAAAGATAGATAATATTCAGATCAGAAGATATGGGGATAAGTGAAACTCCCTGAATTATGGATGAATTCCTTGAGTTGGATGAACGATATGTTGGAGGGGTCGGTCTCGATGACGATCCTGCGCTAGATGAAGAAATTGGGTAGCTCATGCAGGATTAGCCAGGGATTCTTAAGACAAATAATTAAAACTATACTAATAAAATTAAAGAAAAGCATGCTAAAGTGAAATAAATTAAAATAAAATTAAAAGAAAAATTAATGGATCGTAGTGTCCTTATTGTTGGATAGTTCGCGAGGTGGGTGTAACCTCTAAGGCTGTGATGAGGTGGTGATGGCGGTCGTGGTGTGATTCCTAAGCAGCCTTTAGAACCTGACACTAAGAAACTAAATTGAAGTAAACTAATTTAAGCAGAAGAGAAGTAAAGATAAAGAAATTGAAGCAAAAGAGAAAAACCAAATAAAAACTAGATAGCCTCAAATATCCTTGGCTTTTCGTATGAATGAAGCGGCCGTCATGAACTTATGTAGATTGGTCTCCTTCAGGGAGACTATGCTTGATTCCTTCCACTTCTTCGGCATTTGATATAGCTCAAGGGTTTTGGGAATGTATTGGAGAAGGGAAGTAGGGAGAAATGAAAAGTTGAAAGTTAATAGGAGAAGAGAGAAGGGAGGGGGGGTTTAAATAGATTTTCAAACCTGGTACAACCCCACGCCCGTGCGCCTTAGGCGTGTCGATTCACACGACCGCCTCGCACGGCCGTGTGTCTAGGTGTGTTGGTTCACCCACGCCCGTTTTACATATTGCCACGCCCATTGGTGATAAGTCAGTGTCGTCCACGGCCGCGTCGCACGGCCGTGGCATTCTGTCGGTGCCTGTGGGGCGGTGGTTGGAGTCCGTGACTCGAAGATTTGATTCTCTCTGACTCGTACCACCTCTGCCATGTCAGTGTGGCCTGGAAATCTGTACTTTTGGTTAGTTTAAAGCTAGATACTATAAAGAAAGGATAAAATAGAATAAATAAGAAAAAATAAAGATGTAAAAGTTAATGGGGTTAGTGCTCGGGTTGCATCCGGAGAAGCGCTCGTTTATAGTCTTAAGCTAGACTTTCCTCTCGTTTGCATCATCAGGGTGGTTTGAGGAGTTGATAGTCCTTCCTCATGCTATCAGTTGTATCATTGTGAAAAAATCTAAGTCGAGATGCGTTTATAGTAAAAGTACCAAAAATAGGATTACTTACCTCGACTGTTCCATATGGGAAAAACACTGGTTACCCTAAAAGGTATTTCTTTGTTTGTGTTAGGGTCTGGAGGAGATATTCAAGGATATGCCTTATCTAACAGTACCTGGTCTCCTATTTTGAAGTGGTTTGTTGTTCCTATGAGCTCTTCTAGGGGCTCCTTCGGTTTTACCTTGTGTGGTTCCAGTTCTTCGCCGTGTATCCCTAATTTTTCCTTGAAATGTGTCTTCCACTCGTCTAGATCATCGATCTGAATCCTTCGATCTTCATGAACTACTTCCTTATTGGCATGGGGTTTAGGATCGGGTTCAGTTGATTTCTTTTGTGGTGCTTCCTAAAAATAAGGGTTAACCGAATGGTTATCAGTAGAATTTACGTTCTCACCTTGATTACTCGATGTTTTGGCCGAGTCGAGAGCCTTGAGAGGGTGACCGTCTCATTACCTACACAGTATGAGTTCTCCTACATCAACATCAATTTTAGTCCTGCGGTTGCTAAAAAGGGTCTTCCTAAAATTAAGGGAATCGAATTATCCTCATCCATGTCTAAGACAACAAAATCTCTTTGGGAAAACGAATTTGTCAATTTTTACAAGAACATTTTCGATAATACCCTAGGAATTCTACTTGTTTTTTATCAGCTAATTGAATGCTCATCCTAGTTTGTTTGGGTTTCCCTAGACCTAATTATTTAAACAATTTATAAGGCATACATTTATGCTTGCCCCTAAATCAGCTAACGCATTATCAACAATTAGTCTACCAATTAAACATGGAATTGTAAAACTCCCTGGATCTTTTAGCTTTTGTGGTAGTCTATTCTGTAACATTGCTGAGCATACTGCGTTTAATTCCACATGTGGATCCCCGTCTAACTTGCGTTTGTTCGTCAAGAGATGTTTTAAAAATTTCCTCAAATCTGGCATCTGTGAAAGAGCTTCAAGTAGCGGTAAGTTAATATGTAGTTTCTTTAAAAGTTTAAGAAACTTACCAAACTGTTCCTCTTTGTCGTCTCTCGTTAACGCTTCGGGATATGGTATGCGAGGTTGGTACTCCTTGATTACCGATTTTGGTTTTTCTTATGTTACCTCAACTTTACCTTTTTCTACCTCGTTTCCTTGTATTGGACTGGGTTCGTCTAATCCTTCACTTTCTTGAGCTGTTATGGCTTGGATTTGCTCATTTGGATTAATCTCAGTGTTGCTTGGTAGACGCCCTTGCGATCGTTCAGGCATCAGCTTTGCGAGTTGTCCAACTGACTCAGAAACTTCCTCAACTGGCTTAGTGACTTCCCTAACTTGGCTCTCGATCCCTTTGATCGATGCTTGTTGGGTCTTAAGGGTGGTTTCAGTGTCTTAGAGACAGTTTTCTGTGGATGCCATGAATCTTGTGAGCATCTCTTCAAGGTTCGGCTTCTTCTCATGTGGATAGGGCTGATTTTGGAAATTTTGAGGAGGTTGTTGTCTTTGATTTCCTTGATTTTCGTGACCTCCCCACGAAAAATTTGGGTGGTTCCTCCAACCTGGGTTATAATTATTACTATATGGGTTATTACTAGATCTAAAATTGTTACCTATATAGTTCATATGTTCGCTCTCTGTGCCCGGTTGGTAGGGTGGGTACTCAGGATTCGCCATGGTTCCACTTACGTCGCACTGCATTACTAGATGTACCTACGAAGAACACAAACTATCAAGCTTTTTATTCATCATCTCTACCTGTGTTGATAGCATGGTTACTGCATCGATGTTGAAAACTTCGGCTGATTTTGTTGGTTTGGTCCTTGTAACTTGCCACTGATAGTTATTCAGTGACATCTCTTCAATAAACTCGTAAGCTGCTTCAGGAATTCTATTATTCAGGGTTCCACCGGCGGCTGAATCAATTAGTTGCCTCATTGAGGGGTTTACACCGTTATAGAAAGTTTGGACTTGGAGCCACAAGGGTAAACCATGGTGCGGACACCTTCTCAAGAATCCTTATATCTCTCTCATGCGTCATATAATGTCTCTAAATCCATCTGCACAAAAGAAGAGATATCATTCCGTAATTTGGCCGTTTTGGCCTATGGGAAATATTTTAATAAAAAAATTTCAGTCATTTGATCCCATGTAGTGATTGATCCTCGTGGTAACGAGTTTAACCACTGTTTGGCTTTATTTCTTAATGAAAAGGGAAATAACCGAAGACTTATGGCATCATCAGAAACGCCATTTATTTTGAAGGTATCACAGAGCTCTAAAAAGTTAGCTATATGAGTATCTGGATCTTCGTCCTGTAAACCATCAAATTGAACAAATTGTTGAATCATTTGTATAGTGTTAGGTTTTAATTCAAAATTATTAGCGGCTATAGCAGGCCTAACAATACTTGATTCTGCTCCTGTTTAATGAGGTTTAGCATAATCATACATAGTACGCGGAGCATTATTTTCTGCCACATCTTGTGTTGGTGGATTATTATCGTCCATCCCTTCAGTAGGATTGGATCTGCCTTCTCGTCCTTCTTTTGTCTAATTTAGGGCTCGTCTAATTTCTCTGCGATTCCTGTGAACGGTAGCGTCAATATCACTATAGTATACTAGTGGTCCGCTCGGGTTCCTTCTAGTCATAAACTTGAGGTACCTGATAGGAAAAGAAAGAAAGAAAATTTAGCAAAGTTAAAATTAAAACTAAAACTAAAAGTAAATTGCATAAAATAAAAAAAATAATGGCTAAAGTAATAAAAATAGAGCTTTCTTAATATTTTAGTTCCCCGGCAACGGCGCCAAAAACTTGATCGTTGTATTTCAGAGTTTTAAATTTATAGTGATTGATCCTGGAACTAACTATAACAACGATTGAGGCAAGTGCACCTATCGAAGAGTAGTATAGCTTAGGCAAGACCGGATTGTCGAACCCAAAGGAACTAAAAGTACTAATACTAACTTTCTCTCTATTATTTAGCCTAAAATAAGTGAAGTTGTTTATTAATCTAAATTAAATAATTACTAAGCTAAAGACGCAAAGACAAAAACAATGAATTGGGGAAATACTTGGGAAAAACTCAGTTGATTTAAGACGACACCCTTAGGAAGAATCCACCTAGACTTCACTTGTTATCTAACACTGAACCAGACAATTTATTCACTTGACTTGATCCGTAGGACTCCCTAATTTATATTAATCCCTCTCTCGAGGCGAATAACGTCTAGCCCTAGGTTGATTAATTGAAATCTCTTTCTAATTAAAACCCCTAGAATAGCAGTAAATCGATCTATGGACTCCCATATTAGGTTTCACCCTAATCTGGCAAAATCTCGTCACCCTATCTCTAGGCGAGCAATCAACTCCGCTTAATTATGCTAGATCTACTCTTAAGCAGGGACTTTTGCTCCACCACCTAAGCACATTCAACTTGAATTAATATTCGCAAAATATCAACACAAGAATTAAGTACACATAACCAAGAACAAATCAAGTATTTATCATATAGTTTAGAAAACAATAACAAGATTCATCTAGGTTTCACCCCCCTTTAGGTATCTGAAGGGTTTAGTTCATAATAATAAAGAAAAACATCTTAGAAGAAAAGATAAAACAAAACATAAGAAATCCCTAAAACACCCTGAAGGAATTGAAAGAGAGATCCTCCGTCTTGAGTAGAATTCTCGGCACGGAGATGGATCAACCGACTATCCCTTAAGAGTTTCCATAAATCGACCTTTTTCGGCTCGGCTCCTTGGCCTAGCTAACCGCCCCCTTTTAGGTTATACTTAGGGTCTTTATATAGGCTTTTGAAATAGGTTTCTTTGCCCCTAAGTATCCTTTTCCGAGTGAAATTACACTCCTCCACGGCAGGGGCACGGCCATGGCACACGCCCGTGTAAATCGTGGCCAGGCCGTGTTGGACTCGTTAGTGAGGCACGGCCAGGTGTAGATCGACTTGGTGCCGTGTTCTAGTATATTGAGGAGGCACGACCGTGTGGGCTTTAGTCCAGGCCGTGTCGATTTCTTCTTTGGCCCATTTTGGTCCGTTTTGAGCCCGTTTCTCGTTCTTTTTATTCTTGGGTGCTTTTATGAGTATAAGACATGAAAAGAAAGGATTAAGAGCACCTTTTTACATAAATCAAGGGATAAATCATCCAAAAGTATGCTAAATGTGGGATTAAAATATGTTACTATTTCGGTTTATCATCCACCTAAGCACATCAAACTTGAATCGATATCCGTGAAATATCAACACAAGAATTAAGAACACATAATTAAGAACAAATCAAATATTTATCATATAGTTCAGCAAACGATAACAAGATTCGTCTAAGTTTCATCCCCCTCAGGTATCTGAGGGTTTAGTTCATAACAATAAAAGAAAACATCTCAGAAGAAAAGATAAAACAAAACATAAGAAATCCCTAAAACCCCCTGAAGGAATTGAAGGAGAGATCCGCCGTCTTGAGTAGAATTTTAGCTTCTTGAGATGGATCAACTGGCTATCTTTGAGTGTTTCCCACAAATCTGACCTTTTCTGGCCTAGCAAGATGCCCCTAAACGATAGCTTTGGGCTCCGACTTATGTCGAACTCCCCCCTTAAGTTGCCCCCTAGGATGTTTATATAGGCTTCGAGATGCCTTACTTGGCCTCCAAGTATCCAAATCTGAGTGAAGTTCCTATTTGGGTGTTTAATTAGACTTTGGTATGTGTTTCTTTGCCTTCAAGTATCCAAATTTGAGTAAAACTCCTATTGGCCGTGGTAGGGGCACGGCCATGGCACACGCCCGTGTGAATCGTGGCCAGGCCGTGTGGACTTCGTTGATGAGGCACGGCCGTGTATCTCGTGGCTAGATCGTGTTCGAGATTATTGAGGAGGCACGGCCATGTGGTCTTAGGTCCAGGCCGTGTCAATTTCGTGCTTTGGCCCATTTGGCCCGTTTTAAGCCCGTTTCTTGTTCTTTTCATCCTCCGGTGCTTTCCTGGGTATATAACATGAAAAGAAAGGATTAAGAGCACCTTTTTACATAAAATAAGGGATAATTCATCCAAAAGCATGCTAAATATGGGATTAAAATATGTTACTTTTACGGTTTATCAAATACCCCCACACTTAAGCTTTTGGTTGTCCTCAAGCAAAATTCTCAACTTAGAATTAAAATGAACTTTCCATGATTCAATATTCCTATCAACAATGTCTCATCAAAGTTCATAGATAATTTATACATGGATAATTTAACTCAAAGAGTCCTAAAGATTCAAACAGTATAAGTCATACATTTGTAGCACAAAACATAAGTGTTTCCCCTCATCTAAATAATTACCTCTGATCCAAAACCTACAAGGATTGACATCCTCCCAAAAGATTCACTCAAATCACTCGAAGTGTTTAAGGTTCAGAATTAAGCACTCAAATGTCAAACCTGAAAAGTTAATCCTATAGGCTTGCATGAAAATCAAATCTCCACCACTGTAATATGAGATGATGCACAAATTAAAAGGTCTTTGAGAGGGTTGTAACGAGGCTTGGGTTAAGGTGTGGATAAAGGCTGAATTAGAGGGTTAGAATCGAGATCGACCTGAAAAATTATCTAACTAGAAACAACAAATTGAAAAATAAATAATTACATGAATTGAAACTTTGAAACTAATAATACGAGCTTCTTCTTCAATAAATAGACTTTAACTGTATAAGCTCGCTTTTCATCATACTAATATTGAATATACTTCGATGTTTTTTTTTAAGAACAAATCAAGTAATAATAAAGAACTTTAACAACTGAAATAAAGAACATAGTTAAGTAACTGCTCAAAATCAAATCTTGACAAAAAGGGTAGTCAAGAGGAATGGTGATAACAAATACAGACTGGGTTTTGGGTTAATATTAGTGGGTGAGTCAATAAAAAGGGTTGTTAGGATCAAAGGGGTTCACTAGGGGTAAATTATGAAGGTAGGCTTTTTATGGAGTAAGTGGGTTAAATCCTAGGTGCCTTTATCATTTCTGTATATCAAATCAAAGATGTGGTCTCAACATGTATAATCGATGCAAGTTCTAGAATAACTAATCAATGTTGACACACTCATAATCAAAAAGTGAGCAAGAAAAAGAATATATGCTCTATAAGGCTCAAAATCTCACAAAAATTATGGGTATTTTGATATCAACCTCGTAAATTTCAAACTTCAAAGAAATATTCAAATTCAGGTTAACAACCTAGAAAAAAAATTTAATTCTGAAAAATAGACTTGTCATGCTTGATTCTCTAGTGTCCTTCAAATTTAATTATGAATGCACAATTATCAATGACTTAATTCAAGACAATCAATAAAAATCATAAATCAGGGGAATTTCATTCTAATAATAATATGAGAAACTTACTTTAGGACAAGGCATAATTCAGGGATTTTTCAAATAATACTATAGTTAACCCTCCACACTTAAGATGTACATTGCCCTCAATGTACAAAGAGAGATAATAGCAAAATAATTATAAAATCATAAGATGTGGAGAGAAGTGAAACTTCCTGAATTTTGGATGAAGTTAATGAAAAGAAACCGGATAGGATTGGAGGTGAACGTGGGGAAGCGCCTCGAACCGTTTGAACTTGAATCCTCAAAGTAGCCGGTCTGATTTTATTGTATACTAATCTAAATCTAAATGGCATGAAGGATAAGAAGAATATAATAAAGAAAATAAAAAAAATAAAAATAAAAATAAAAATAAAAGTAAAAGTAAATAATAGAAAATTAAAGAAGAAAGACAATTGTTAAAGAAAAAGGAAGAAGGGGGTTAAATAGAAATTATGAATCTGGTGGTTGCCCCCGCCCTTGTACCTTTCTGTGGAGGCCACACGGCCACGGCCACGGCCGTGTGTAAGGTCGTGTGGTCTGGAAATCTGCACTTTGGTTAGTTTATAGTTAGGTGCTAAAAAGGAAAAATAAAAGTAAAAGAAGAATTAAAAATGTAAAAATTAATGGGGTTAGTGCTCGGGTTGCCTCCCGAGAAGCGCTCGTTTATAGTCTTAAGCTAGACTTTACCTGTAACACCCCAAACTCGGCCTAGAAGTTAGGCCCGAATCTGGCGTGTCACATTGAAGGAAGTTGAAAAGCTAAGCAATTGTTTAGAAAAGTTTTATCAGATTTTTGAACTCCGAGTTCGTTGTTTGTTTGAGAAAAACGCGATTTGCTAAATGACCGTTTAAAAGTTGTTATTATTTTGAAAAACTATTTTGTTATGAAAGTTGAACTTGCATTGTTGCGTAAACATGATATTTTAGAAAACAATTGCTAATGTTTTAAGAAAACCCTGTATTTATAAGTTTAACAGTTATAAGTGAAAACTTAGAAAAAAATAAACCAATGGCCTTATTACAAAATATTAACCCAAAATAAATAATCTTAAAATAAGGTAAAAATCGAAATTACTAAAGTTCACGAGTAGTATCTCCGATGTATAGCCACCCCCAAGTCCTCCACGGCTCCCAATCCCCTATCGCTGGGAATTACCTGAAACATTTAATAAAAAAAGGGGGTGAGTTTACGAAAACTCAGTGTGTACAACCCTCATCGGTAAGAACATGCATCACAACAATTTGGGCCGAAGCCCATTACAGTAACGGTGGAAATTGGGCCTTAGCCCAAAATAGCCTCGATTGAGCCTTAACCCATATCATATGTCACAGCAGATAATGTATGCAATGCGATGCAAACCCAGCCCAACCTAATTTTTCCATCCGCTACACACCACCCATTCCTGCCAAACACACCAGTGGGGATTTCTACAATCGACCCTTACCGCTACACACCAAGGGTAGCCCGGTTAAGTGATTATCGAACGTTGCAAAGAAAGTCGCTTAATCACATACATTGGGCTTAAAGCCTCGGTGGATCCATACCATACACCATGCGATCCTCGGATCCATACCATACGGCCATGCGATCCTCAAATATTGACATAGAGTCATCAATATATATATGTTAGGCACATTGCCACGGTAAATATGATTGGCACAAAGCCATAATAACAACACAAAGCCTTGGCAGATTGGCACAAAGCCCATAATTACGGCACAAAGCCTTGGTATTGGCACAAAGCCCATAATTACGGCACGAAGCCCATATTAATGGCACACAGCCCTCGGTAACATTATCGGTGTAGCATGGCTTCTCGGTGGCTAAAAAGCCTACGGTGGATCCATACCATACGGCCATGCGATCCTGGATCCATACCATACGGCCATGCGATCCTCAAATCTTCCTCCGTACCATAATTCCCACCCACGCAATATGCCGTGTATGTCATGCTCAATCATTACACGTGTATGTAAAATGGACATGCTCAGTAACAATTATTTAAACATGTAATAAAAGCATATCAGTCATATAACCATAGACAAATTAGACAACTCAATGCACAAGTCGATCATTTACCTACAAGGGCGAATCAGTCATTTTACCCTATAAGGGTAATTCGGTAATTCCACCCTACAGGGGTAGTTCGATAATTCTACTCATAACCAATCCATGTAAGCAACGCATCTCAAACATAATCAATCATACAATTAGCACATACAACGCTAGTACTACCACGAGGGTACAACGATCATTTCGTCGTTGTAGGGGTAAAACGGTAATTTCGCAAACTGGGGGTATTTCGGTAATTTTGTAAACCAGGGGTATTTTGGTAATTTTACAAACTAGGGGTATTTCAGCAATTTTGCAAACTAGGGGTATTTCGGTAATTTTGCGAACCAGGGGTATTTCGATAATTTTGCAAAACGGGGGTATTTCGGTATTTTTGCAAACAAGGGGTATTTCGATAATTTTACAAACTAGGGGTATTTCGATAATTTTGCAAACCGGGGGTATTTCGGTAATTTTACAAACCAGGGGTATTTCAGTAATTTTGCACTTAATGGCCTTTCCGACGACCTACTGTCGCCTCGAGCGACACGGATACCTTTTCTTATCGAAACGGTACAAATGGGCCTAAGCCCCATTCTCGGCCCAAATGGGCCCACACGCTCGTGTGGCCCATTTAGCCCAAATCTAGCCACAGATATTAGATTCACATAGTCTAGTCCAATTTCTACTACACAGTCATACAATTTATTCATATGGGCCTACGGGTCCATTGGGCCCACCTTGGCCCATCATGGCCCAAGCAGCCTCAACCTACAAGAATACTCATGGTGGCCTCGACTATTGCGTCAAAGCTCCCACATGTGGGCTCGCACGCTCGTGTGGCTACCATTGCCTTGTGACCGGCTTTTCGGCATTTGCCGCTCTACAGCTAGAGTAGAGAGAAGTACACACCTGATAGGAATCTGATGCTAATCCGCGCTCCGACCACTCCTATGCCCAAACTCCCACCAAGGTATCTTAACCCTCCTCATAGACTGCTCTATATATAGCTAGCTTCTCACCTTCCTTCTTTGTATCTTTCCGATGTGGGATCCCTCCGTTAGCAGAGTTTAAATCCAACTCAAACTCTTGCCGCCCCAACTTAGCAAAATAAATACTCATTTGCTTTCCATGAGATTCGAACCCAGGCTCCCTTGTAGCATAATCCACACCGCTAACCACTTGGCCACAAGCTCCTCTTGTGTCTAAAATCATGCGCAACTAAATATAACCCTATGGCAAAATTCTAAAATCCATTTAAAAAAAGAAACCAAAATGCAAGAGCCAAGACTGGAACCTTGGACCTCCTTCCTTCCTTGTGGCGTCACCCCCTTGTCTCTTATGTGGCGTCACTTTGCCACTACACCACACACTCCACTTGTGTCATTTTTTCCACATTTTATTCTTAAAGCCTACCTACTAACTCCCGTGGTTTTATTCACCTAAAACCAAAATTTCCCTAAAGCCAAAGTTTGAACACAGGACTTCATAGAAGCCCCTAACCTTCCAAAATCCCTCACCTACTAGATCCAACTTGCACTAAAGTCGTTCTCTTATTCCCAAAAAAATTTTAAACGCCCTACGCCTAAGGCCCATTGGGCCCAATCCTACTAGGCCCAACTTTGGGATGTTACAATTCTACCCTCCTTAAAGAAATTTCGTCCTTGAAATTTCCAGCTATAGAAACAATCGCACATCCTAACCTACAACACTACACTCCTGTTGTGCACTCGATTCTAAAACAAGAATACACTTTCTAACTTAAGCTTGGAACCTCTTCACACAACCAAATATCTAATACATAAGCAAACAGATATTTAACACTCATACATAAAAATTTTCATTCAAACATCACATCCAAAACATACATGTAATAAATACAATCATTATAGCATATAATAAGTAAGGGACTTACGGATTTGGTGCCAGAGACTCGGGTGCCATACTTCCAATAAAGATACTTTTTGTAAACCAAATTTCAAATAACTCTAAAAAAAACATTTTCGAACCCATTCCATAGCTGAGTTTTGCAACCCAGGCTCTGATACCATAATTGTAACACCCCAAACCCGGCCTAGAAGTTAGGCTCGAATCTGGCGTGTCACATTGAAGGAAGCCAAAAAGCTAAGCAATTGTTTAGAAAAGTTTTATCAGATTTTTGAACTCCGAGTTCATTGTTTGTTTGAGAAAAACACGATTTGCTAAATGACCGTTTAAAAGTTGTTATTATTTTGAAAAACTATTTTGTTGTGAAAGTTAAACTTGCATCGTTGCGTAAACATGATATTTTAGAAAACGATTGCTAATGTTTTAAGAAAACCCCGTATTTATAAATTTAACAGTTATAAATGAAAACTTTGAAAAAAATAAACCAATGGCCTTACTACAAAATATTAACCCAAAATAAATAATCTTAAAATAAGGTAAAAATCAAAATTACTAAAGTTCACGAGTAGTATCTTTGATGTATAGCCACCCCGAGTCCTCCACGGCTCCCAATCCTCCTCTATCTGGAATTACACCAAACATTTAATAAAAAGAGGGGTGAGTTTACGAAAACTCAGTGTGTACAACCCTCACCGGTAAGAACATGCATCACAACAATGGGGCGAAGCCCATTACAAGAACTGGTGGCAATTGGGCCTTAGCCCAAAATAGCCTCTCAGTTGAGCCTTAACCAATATCATATGTCACAGCAGATAATGTATGCAATGCGATGCAAACCCAACCCAACCTAATTTTTCCATCCGCTACACACCACCCATTCCTGCCAAACACACCAGTGGGGATTTCTACAATCGACCCTCACCGCTACACACCAAGGCTAGCCGGTTGCGGTACTACCAACGTTAAACAAAGCTGCTTAATCACATACATTGGGCTTAAAGCCTCCAGTGGATCCATACCATACGGCCATGCGATCCTCAAATATTGACACAGAGTCATCAATATATATATGTTAGGCACATTGCCACGGTAAATATGATTGGCACAAAGCCATAATAACAGCAGAAAGCATTCGGTATTGGCACAAAGCCCATAATTATGGCACAAAGCCTTCGATATTGGCACAAAGCCCATAATTACGGCACGAAGCCCATATTAATTGCACACAGCCCTCGGTAACATTATCGGTGCAGCATGGCTGTTCGGTGGCTAAAAAGCCTGCAGTGGATCCATACCATACGGCCATGCGGTCCTGGATCCATACCATACGGCCATGCGATCCTCAAATCTTCCTCCGTACCATAATTCCCACCCACGCAATATGTCGTGTATGTCATGCTCAATCATTACACGTGTATGTAAAATGGACATGCTCAGTAACAATTTTTTAAACATGTAATAAAAGCATATCAATCATATAACCACAGACAAATTAGACAACTCATTGCACAAGTCGATCATTTACCTACAAGGGCGAATCAGTCATTTTACCCTATAAGGGTAGTTCGGTAATCCCACCCTACAGGGGTAGTTCGATAATTCTACTCATAACCAATCCATGTAAGCAACGCATCTCAAACATAATCAATCATACAATTAACACATACAACGCTAGTACTACCACGAGGGTACAACGATCATTTTGTCGTTGTAGGGGTAAAACGGTAATTTCGCAAACTGGGGGTATTTCGGTAATTTCGTAAACCAGGGGTATTTCGGTAATTTTACAAACCAGGGGTATTTCAAAAATTTTGCAAACCAAGGGTGTTTCGGTAATTTTGCGAACCAGGGGTATTTCGGTGATTTTGCAAACCGGGGGTATTTCAATAATTTCGCAAACCAGGGGTATTTCGGTAATTTTACAAACCAGGGGTATTTTGATAATTTTGCAAACCGGAGGTATTTCAGTAATTTTACAAACCAAGGGTATTTTATTAATTTTGCACTTAATGGCCTTTCCAACGGCCTACTGTCGCCTCGAGCGACACGGATACCTTTTCTTACTGAAACGGTGCAATTGGGCCTAAAGCCCATTCTCGGCCCAAATAGGCCCACACGCTCGTGTGGCCCATTTAGCCCAAATCTAGCCACAGATATTAGATTCACATAGTCTAGTCCAATTTCTACTACACAGTCATACAATTTATTCATATGAGCCCACGGACCCATTGGGCCCACCTTGGCCCATCATGGCCCAAGCAGCCTCAACCTACAAGAATACTCATGGTGGCCTCGACTATTGCATCGAAGCTCCACACGTGCGCGCCGCACGCTCGTGGCTACCATTTCCATGTGAATGGCTGCCAAAGCATTTGCCGCTCTCTGACTAGAGTAGAGAGAAGTACACACGATAGGAATCGATGCTAATCCGCGCTCCGACCACTCCTCGTGCCCAAACGCCCACCAAGGTATCTTAACCCTCCTCATAGACTGCTCTATATATAGCTAGCTTCTCACCTTCCTTCTTTGTATCTTTTCGATGTGGGATCCCTCCGTTAGCAGAGTTTAAATCCAACTCAAACTCTTGTCGCCCCAACTTAGCAAAATAAATACTCCCTTGCTTTCCATGAGATTCGAACCCAGGCTCCCTTGTAGCATAATCCACACTGCTAACCACTTGGCCACAAGCTCCTCTTGTGTCTAAAATCATTCGCAACTAAATATAACCCTATGGAAAAATTCTAAGATCCATTTAAAAAAAGAAACCAAAATGCAAGAGCCAAGACTTGAACCTTGGACCTCCTTCCTTCCTTGTGGCGTCACCCCATTGTCTCTTATGTGGCGTCACTTTGCCACTACACCACACACACCACTTGTGTCATTTTTTTCCACATTTTTTTCTTAAAGCCTACCTACTAACTCCCAGGGTTTTATTCACCTAAAACCAAAATTTCGCTGAAGCCAAAGTTTGAACCCGGGACTTCATAGAAGCCTCCTAACCTTCCAAAATCCCTCACCTACTAGATCCAACTTGCACTAAAGTCGTTCTCTTATTCCCAAAAAATTTTAAATGCTCCTACGCCTAAGGCCCATTGGGCCCAATCCTACTAGGCCCAACTTTGGGATGTTACATTACCTCTCATTCGTATGGTCATGGTGGTTTGAGGAGGTGAAAATCCTTTCTTATGCGATCAATTCGGTTGTGGATATAAAGTTTAAGTCGAGTAGTGTTTACCTTAAAAGTGCTGAATTTAGGATTAGTTACCTCGACTGTTCCATCTGGGAAGATTTTGAGTACCTGATCTCCTATCTTAAGCTGGGTTGTCCCCTCGTTAAGTTTCTCGTGGAGTTGCCTTGTTTCTTGCTTCGTGTATTTTTAGTTTATCTTTGAAGTGTATCTTCCACTCGTCTATTTCATCGATCTAAAGCCTTCGTTCCTCATGAATTACTTCTTTATCGGCACGGGATCCAGGATCAGGTTCAGTTTTGTAGCTTCGTGGTTTTTCCTGTGAGGAAGGTTGAACAGTTTGGTCATCAATTGAATTTACTTTCTCACCTCTATCACTTGATGTCCTAGCTGAGTCAAGAGCTTTAAGACTGATTGATTCGTCACCTGCACAAAGTATGAGTTCACCTGCGTTGACATAATTTTTGGTTCTGGCAGTTGCTAAAAAGGGTCTTCCTAAAATTAAAGGCATATTATTGTCCTCATCCATGTCTAAAACTACAAAGTCTACTGAGAATACGAATTTATCAATTTTGACTAGAACATTATCTATTATACCCCTAGGAATTTTGATAGTTTTATCAGTTAATTGAATGCGCATCCTAGTTTGTTTGGGTTTCCCTAGAACTAGTTGTTTAAACATTTTATAAGGCATAACATTGATGCTTGCCCCTAGATCAGCTAAAGCATTATCAACAGATAAACTACCAATTAAACATGGAATTGTAAAACTCCCTGAATCTTTTAATTTTCGTGGCAGTTTATTTTGTAGAATTGCTGAGCACATTGCGTTTAGCTCCACGTGCGATGCCTCGTCTATCCTTTTCTTTTTCATCAACAGCTCTTTTAAAAATTTTCTTAATCGGGCATCTGCGAAAGAGCTTCGAGAAATGGTAAGTTAATATGTAATTTCTTTACAAGTTTAAGAAACTTACCAAACTGTTCCTTTGTGTTGTCCTTCTTCATTACTTTGGGATATGGTATACGAGGTTGGTACTCTGTAGTTGCTGATTTCGGTATTTCATGGCTCACTTAAACCTTACCTTCACTTACCACAGGTTCTTCCCTTGGGTTTGGTTCCACTAACCTTTCACTGTCATGAGCTGTTACGGCTTGAATTTGCTCCTTTAGGTTAATCTCATTGTTGCTTGGTTGACGCTCTTGCGGTCGTTCGGAAAGTAACTTTGCAAGTTGTCCAACTGACTTAGTAAGTTCCTCAACTTGATTCTCGATCCCTTTGATCGATGCTTGTTGATCATTAAGCGTTGTCTCAGTTTTTTGGAGACGGGTATCTGTGGCTGCCATGAATTTTGTCAGCATCTTCTCAAGGTTCGACTCCTCTTCCTGTTGGTAAGGTGGTTGTTGAAAATTTTGAGGAAGTTCCGGTCCTTGGCTACTTTGGTCATCCCACGAGAAATTAGGATGGTACCTCCAACCTGCATTATAAGTGTCACTATAAAAATTATTTTGAGGTCTAGAATAGTTATCCATATAGTGCACTTGTTCGTTCTCCATGCTATATCCGTAGGGTGGGTACTCAGGATTCGCCACGCCTCCGCTTGTTTCGTACTGCATAACTGGATGTATCTGCGAAGAACACAAATCATCAAACTTTTTATTTAACATCTCTAACTGGTTTAATAGCCTGGTTATTGGGTCGAGGTTGTAGATATCGGCTGCTTTTGTTGGCTTTGTTCTCATAACTTGCCACTGATAGTTATTCAGTGCCATCTCATCTATCTGCCAAAATCAAATAAAATAAAATTTAGCAAAGTAAAAAAAAAATAAAAAAAAAATAATAATGGCTAAAGTAATAAAAATTGAGCTTTCTTAATATTTTATTTCCCCAGCAACGGCGCCAAAAACTTGATCGTATGTCTGTCGAGTTTTAAAATTTATAAAGAGAATGATCGAACCTGAAAACTAACTCTAACAACGATTGAGGCAAGTGCACCTATCGAACAGTAGTATAGCTTAGGCAAGACCGGATTATCGAACCCAAAGGAACTAAAAGTACTAATACTAACTTTCTTTCTATTATTTAGCCTAAGAATTAAGCGAATGGTTGTTTAATCTAAATTAATTAACTACTAGACTAAAGACTCTAAGACAAAGAAGAATGAATTTGGGAGAATACATAGGGAAAAACCAATTAATTAAGACGACACCCAAGGAAGAATCCACCTAGACTTCACTTGTTATCTAACTCTGAACCAGACGATGTATTCACTTGACATGATCCGTAGGATTCCCTAATTTATATTAAACCCTCTCTCGAGGCGAATAACGTCTAACCCTAGGTTGATTAATTGAAATCTCTCTCTAATTAAAACCCCTAGAATTGCATTAACTCGATCCATGGACTCCCATATTAGGTTTCACCCTAATCCGGCAATGCCTCGTCACCCTCTCTCTAGGCGCGCGATCAACTCCGCTTAACTATGCTAGATCTACTCTTAGGCAGGGACTTTTGCTCCTCCACCTAAGCACATCAAACTTGAATCGATATCCGCGAAATATCAACACAAGAATTAAGAAACCATAATTAAGAACAAATCAAATGTTTATCATATAGTTCAGCAAACGATAACAAGATTCATCTAAGTTTCATCCTCCTCAGGTATCTGAGGGTTTAGTTCATAACAATAAAAGAAAATATCTCAGAAGAAAAGATAAAACAAAACATAAGAAATCCCTAAAACCCCCTGAAGAAATTGAAGAAGAGATTCGCCGTCTTGAGTAGAATTTCGGCTTCTTGAGATGGATCAACTGGCTATCTTCGAGTGTTTCCCACAAATCTGACCTTTTCTGGCCTAGCAAGACGCCCTTAAACGATAGCTTTGGGCTCCGGCTTCTGCCAAACTCCCCCCTTAAGTTGCCCCCTAGGATGTTTATATAGGCTTAGAGATGCCTTACTTGGCCTCCAAGTATCCAAATCTAAGTGAAGTTCCTATTTGGGTGTTTAATTAGACTTTGGGATGTGTTTCTTTGCCTTCAAGTATCCAAATCCGACTAAAAACTCCTCTTGGCCGCGACAGGGGCACGGCCATGGCACATGCCCGTGTGAATCATGGCCAGACTGTGTGGACTTCGTTGATGAGGCACGGTCGTGTATCTCGTGGCTAGACCGTTTTCAAGATTATTGAGGAGGCACGGCCGTGTGGTCTTAGGTCCAGGCCGTGTCGATTTCGTGCTTTGGCTCATTTGGCCCGTTTTAAGCCCGTTTCTTGTTCTTTTCATCCTCCGGTGCTTTCCTGGGTATATAACATGAAAAGAAAGGATTAAGAGCACCTTTTTACATAAAATAAGGGATAATTCATCCAAAAGCATGCTAAATGTGGGATTAAAATATGTTACTTTTACAGTTTATCACTTATGATACTTGAATGATTGAAGATGGAATCGTATTTAAAGTGTATGTTATAAATTGTCTTGTGATATGTTTGAATGTGGTGATTTGGTATATTTGTTATAGATGACATATATGGCTATTGGTGCTAGATGTTAAATGCATATATGGTACTTTTGGTGTGAAGTTTGATAGATAAACAAAGTGGTAAGTTTTGACGTAAACTTAGTTATAAATTCGTTGAACTTTTGGCCAAATTTTTCATATGGTTGTACATGTTTAATTGTTGTGATTGAGGTGCCTTTTAGGCAAATTGGTTGTATGAATATGTGCCTTTTTGTAACACCCCTAACCCGTAACTGTCGCCGTTCTAGGGTTAAAGGTGTTACCGAACAAATCAAAATCTTTTACAGACATTTCATAACATAATTTAACAAATCACATCAAAGTGTCCCTTAAATAGGTCAACGAGACCTTAATCATACTTTAGAAAGGGGGCGGGACGAAACCGAACACATACGGAAACTCTTGAAAATTTAAAATTTTTCTAAGTTACAGAGGTCACATGCTCGTGTGGGCAGGCCGTGTGCCTCCCACGGCCTTAGACACGCCCGTGTGTCTAAGCCGTGTCAAAACAGGGCATACATACTGACTTGTCTACATGTCCCGAGACACGCCCGTGTGCCTCACCGGTGGTCGAGCCTGACTTGCACCACACGGCCAGTCACACACCCGTGTGTTCAGCCCGTGGTCGAGACTGACTTGATTTGAAATACAACCACGAGGGACACGATCGAGCCACACGCCCGTGTGCTCAACCGTGTGGCCAATTATAGGCCATTTTCAAGGCCAAAATGCCACCCACACTTGGGTTATCCCTACAATCATATACAAGTATTATTCCATACACAATTGGCAACCAAACCTTTCATCAAATGGTCATCTTTACAACTCATACAAGTACATTTCATCACAACATATTATATGCCATTTAGCTCAACCAAATCACAAGTACATCTAATAAATATTCACCTATAAACTTACCAATTCATTATGGCATCACTCCATCAATATTATACCAACTTTTCATCACCAAAACAAAGTTAAATTTTACCATATGCTCAACCATTAACAAAACACATAACATAGCTTATTTACTTATTCATGACATATCATTAACTAGCCATATCACATGGCTATTTATATATCTCAATCCATGATTCAAGTGACTAGCCTATACATGCCATACTTAACATTTACACTTTCAAAAAGGTACCAAAATAAGATTGAGTAGTGTGATGACGATCCTCGATAATCCCCGAGCCTTCAGTAGCTTTGACGATCTATAAAATAGAACAAACACACACAAAGTAAGCTTTCAAAAGCTTAGTAAGCCATATACAAATAAACTTAACATATAAGCATTCATTATTCATCTCAAATACAAGATCACTAATAGCTCATTTGCACATTCATAATTCTCCATGGCTCATTTGGTTAGTCATTTGCTTACCAACATATATGCATCACCATGTACTTCGTTAAATTATAGTTCATTCATTCACATACCACATTTTATTTTATCAAATCTATTCACATATCTCATCTAGGTAAGTTCATATAAACACTTACCTTTCATACACTTGCTTAGTGTACAATTCAAACGTACCTGATTCGTTTATACAATTCACGCAGACTTTCATTTCTTAGATTTTCCCGTTTAACCGTTAGGAATCAATAGGATACTCAGAATGCTCGGAATAGTCGTACAATGCCAACGTCCTAGACGTGGTCTAACATGTAACCCGATATCAATGCCACTGTCCCAGACAGGGTCTTACACGAATTAATACGATGCCAATGGCCCAGACATGGTCTTACACGTAAATCTCAAATCGATGCCAACGTCCCAGACGTGGTCTTACACGATTTCACATATCGGACACCTATGTCATGACATATGTAATCCTATCTATTGGTTCGTACGGGACTTTTTCGGATGTTGACACCATGTCGATACTATCTCGAATTTCATGTACTCATCATCTCTTATACATTCATCATTATAAATTTTCATATGAACATACATATATCAAGGTAAAAACATTTATTTGTATATAGACTTACCTCAGATTTGAGTAAAAGATCAGATTCGGCTATTCAATTACTTTCGATTTCCCGTGATCTAAGTCCGTTTTCTTCTGTTCTTGATCTATAAATATTTAAATTTAACTCATTTATTCACTAATTCATTCAATTCAATCCAAAAACACATATTTAGTGCAATTTACAAATTAGCCCCCACACTTTCACATTTTGACATTTTAGTCCTTATTTCACAAAATCACAAAGTACACAAAATCTCTATTTACCCATGCTTAGCCGAATGTTCATGTAGTCCATACAAATCCATACATTTCATTTATTTCATAATTTAGTCCCTCATAATTTTATTTTCTCAATTAAATCCAAATTACTCAAAATCACCAAAACTCCAAAGATAAAATATGTTAATCTAACACATATATTTCATATTTCATCATCAAACATCACAAAACTCATGTGTTCATCAATGGCACATTTCAAAATCTTCATCAATTCACAAAATTGAAGCATGGGTTTTGAAGAACACGAAGCAACGATTACAAAAACATAGAAATTATAAAAAAATCGATCAAAAACACATACCCGATTTATGCTTAGACCATGGCCGAATGTTCAAAGCTTCAAAAATCTATTCTTTTCTTTCTAAATTCGGTGGAACAAAGATGATAATAGCCACTTTCATGTTTTTATTATTAATTATAATTTCTTATTTAATTCATTTACTAAATTAACCTTTAATAAGCATATAAGACAAATATAATTCAAGGCCATTAATGTCCATTAACCTTATTAATGGTTTAATTACTTCATAAGGCCTTTATCTTTACAAAAACATGACACATAGGTGCTTTTAACTTATAGCATGCTAATTTAGCATCTTTCACAATTAAGTCCTTTTATCAAATTAAACACACAAACGGAAAAATTAATTCACGAAACTTTCACACATGCTTAATCATATACTGCAGACACAGAAAATAATATTAAAATATTTCTCTAACTCATATTTGTGGTCCCAAAACCATAATTTCGACTAGGGTCTAAACTGGACTGTTACAATTCTCTCCCCTTAGGGATTTTCGTCCCCGAAAATCTTACCGTTGAATAAGTTCGGATTATGCTGTTTCATTGTATCTTCAGGCTCCCACGTAGCCTCTTCCACTCCGTGGCGATACCACAGTACTTTTACTAATGAGATTTTCTTGTTTCACAATTCTTTCGCTTCACGAGCTAAGATATGGAACGGTTCTTCCTCGTAAGTCATATCAGATTGGATTTCAATCTCAGACGGAGAAATCACATGTGATGGATCGGATCTGTATCGTCGAAGCATTGACACGTGAAATACATTATGAATCTTTTCCAACTCAGGTGGCAACAATAATTGATATGCAACAGGTCCAATTCGTTCAATGATCTCATACGTCCCGATGAATCTCAGACTCAATTTCCTTTACATCCGAATCGGAGTACTTTCTTCCACGGAGATACTTTTAAAAATACTTTGTCACCGATCTCAAACTCGATGTCTTTTCCTTTCAAGTCCGCATAAGGCTTCTGACGATCAGGCGCTGCTTTCAGGCTATCACGGATTACTTTCACTTTCTGTTCAGTGTCTTTTATCAAATCAACCCCGTGTATCTTAGTTTCACTGAGTTCTGACCAGTACAAAGGTGTTCGACATTTGCGTCCATACAAAGCTTCATAGGGTGCCATTTTGATGCTCAACTGAAAACTGTTATTATAAGCAAATTCAATCAATGGAAAATAATGTTCCCACATACCATTAAACTCAAGGATGCAACATCTCAACGTATCCTCGAGAATCTGAATAATCCGTTCGGACTGACCATCCATCTGCGGGTGAAAAGCCGTACTGAATTGCAATTTTGTACCTAAAGCTTCTTGTAATTTATTCCAGAATCATGATGTAAATCTCGGATCTCTATCAGATACAATAGACAATGGCACTCCGTGCAATCTCATAATATCAGAAATATAAAGCTCAGCTAACTTATCAAGTGAGTAATCAGATCGTACCGAAATAAAATGGGCAGATTTCATCAATTGATCAACTACGACCCAAATTGCATCTTTCTTTCTCGAAGTCAATGGCAATCTGAAAACAAAGTCCATCGTCACTCTATCCCATTTCCACTCGAGAATCAGAATCGGTTGTAGCAAACCAGATGGAACCTGATGTTCAGCTTTAACTTGCTGACAAACTAAACATTTCTATACAAAATCAGAGATATCCCTTTTCATACTAGACCACCAATAGTGTTGCTTCAAATCATTATACATCTTTATACTTCCCGGATGAACAGATTAGCGACTATTGTGAGCTTCATTCAAAATCAACTGAATCAACTCTGGGTTTCTCGGAACACATATTCGATCTCGAAATCTCAAGCAATCATCATCATCAATTTGAAATTCAGAATCAGAGTTCAAATCACACTGAGCTCTTTTCGCTAGTAATTCATTATCAACTTTCTGAGCATCACATAATTATTGTAAGAACAACGGTTTAGCTTTCAATTCCGCCAAAACTGAACCATCATCAGACAGGTCCAAATGAGCATTCATAGCACATAATGCAAACAGTGACTTTCGGCTCAATGCATCAACAACAACATTTGCTTTTCCCGGATGATAATCTATCACAAGCTCGTAATCTTCCAACAGCTCTAACTATCTTTTCTGACGCAAATTCAAGTCTTTCTGAGTCATCAGATACTTTAAACTTTTATGATCTGAAAACACGTGGCATTTCTCACCGAAAAGTTAATGGCGCCAAATTTTTAACGCAAACACAATCGCACCTAATTCAAGATCATGTGTCGGATAGTTCTTTTCATGAGGCTTTAATTCTATCGAGGCATAAGCTATAACTTTGCCTTCCTGTATCAGAACACATCCTAGACCATTCAATGAAGCATCACTGTAAATCACGAATTCTTTACCCGATTCTGGTTGTACCAAAACTGGAGCCTCAGTTAACAGAGTTTTCAACTGATCAAAGCTTTTCTGACATTTATTGGACAATTCAAATCTCAAATCTTTCTGAAGCAATTTAGCCAACGGAGTAGTAATCATCGAAAAGCCATTTACAAACCTTCGATAATAACCAGTAAGTCCCAGAAAACTGTGAACTTCAGACACATTCTTCGGAGGTTTCCATTCCAGAATAGCAGAAATTTTACTCGGATCAACTCGTATTCCAGAGGCTGATACAATATGTCCCAGAAAACTAACTTTTCGCAACCAAAATTCACATTTACTGAACTTTGCGTACAATTTCTTATCTCGCAGAGTTTACAAAATAATTCTCAGATGCTCAGCATGCTCAATCTCATCACATGAATAAATCAAGATGTCATCAATGAATACAACAACAAATTTATCTAAGTACGGTCTAAAAATTCTGTTCATCAAATCCATAAAAACGGCAGGATCACTTGTTAGTCCGAAAGGCATAACTAAAAACTCAAAATGCCCGTACCTCGTTACAGCGAGTTTTGAATGTGCAGATCTTTACTCATAGAATGGTAGTATCCACGATCTCAAAGCTACCTTTGAAAACACAGTGGCTCCTTTCAGCTGATAGAACAAATCATCAATTCTTGGGAGAGGATATTTGTTCTTTATAGTCACCTTGTTCAACTGATGATAATCAATACACATTCTCATCGTGTCATCTTTCTTTTTCACAAACAGAACAGGATCACCCCAAGGTGAGAAACTCGGTCGTGCAAACCCTCTGTCAGTCAACTCTTGCAACTGTGACCTTAACTCTTTCAACTTTGTTGGTGCCATTCTATACGGAGCTACCGAAATAGGAGTTGTTCCCGGATACAAATCAATACCAAATTCAACTTCATGTATCGGAGGCAATCCTGATAATTCTTTAGGAAATACATTAGGGAATTCACAAACCACTGGCACTGATTCAACTTTCTTTTCAGTTACTTTCGAATCAATCACATAAGCAAAATAAGCTTCATAACCCTTTTTCAAATAATTCTGAGCTTTCATCACTGATATCACAGTAGGTAACCCATTCAAATCATTAGACTCAATCCGAACTATTTCATCATTCTGACATCTTAAATCAATTGTCTTTCTTTTGTAATTCACAACGGCATCATGTAGTGTCAACCAGTCCATACCCAAAATGATATCAAACTCATCAAATGGTAATAGCATCAAATCAGCCGAAAAATAAACATTTCTAAACATTAACGGACAGTTCTTGCATACTTTATCAACCAGGACACTTTGACCTAAGGGGTTCGATACTCTAATAAAAAATTTAGTAGACTCTACAGGCAAAGTCTTACTGGATACTAAGTTCATGCATATATGAATGAGTAGAACAGGGTCTATCAATGCAATCACAGAAGTATCATAAAGAGTAAATATACCCGTTATAACATCCGGAGATGAAGCTTCCTCAAGAGCTCGGATGGCATATGCTCTGGCAGGCACTCTGGCTTCAGATCTCACAACTAAATCTTTCGTAGTTCTCTGACTACCATTGACATTTCTTCCATTTTGGGAAGGTCTACCTCTCGCTGAAACATTATCAGATCTCAGATTCTGAACAATCTTTTGCTCAACAGACTCTAGGCAATCTTTAATGAAATGATCTAACGATCCGCATATGAAACAGGCTCGATCATTCAATCTATAATTTCCTGGATGTCTTTTACCACAATGTTTACATTCAGGTCATTCGGATTGGACATTTCAAACACTAGCCATCGAAGTTGCTGGAGCTTTGGAATTCGACTGTGTTCTAGCTCGACCTCTCGGATTCGAATGTCCCACATTAGTTCTGGAACGACTATGCTCATCTCTGAACTTTTTTGAAATGGACTGAAATGTTTTACTCAAAAATCTCTTTCTCGCATCTCTAGCTTCAGACTCAGCTTTTCTTTTATCTTTCTCGAGTTCCTCGGCTTTGCACGCTCGATCAACAAGCACAACGAACTCTTTTATTTCTAAAATCCCAACAAGCAATCAAATATCTTCATTTAAGCCATCTTCAAATCTTTTACACATTATTGCCTCAGCTGATACACATTCTCGAGCATACTAACTTAATCTCATGAATTCCCGTTCATACTCGGTCACGGTCATCCGACCCTGTTTCAACTCAAGAAATTCTTTTCGTTTCTGGTCTATGAATCTCTGACTGATGTATTTCTTCCAAAACTCAGACTGGAAGAAATCCCAAGTAACCCATTCCTTTGGAACCACAGAAATCAAAGTCTTCCACCATTGATAAGCTGCATCTCGTAACAAAGAAACAACACATTTTATGCATTCTTCAGGATTCAGTGACATTTCATCAAATACACGGATTGTGTTCTCGAGCCAAAACTCAGCTTTCCTGGCATCGTCATCACTGGTGGCCCTGAACTCTTCAGCCCCATATTTACGAATTTTGTCAATCGGAGGCTTATTCAACAAATTCAGATTCATGGATGGACGTATAGCAGAAGTCTGAGGAGGATTAAGCGGGGGCGGACGTTGTGGAACAGCCAGATTATTCCTTACAAATTGAGTGAACCACTCACTCATCATTTGGAAGAAGGCTTGTTTAGCCTCACGCTCTTGACCGCTCATAGCCGGTCTCGAATCAGATGGCGCTGTCCCTTGAGCTGGAGCTAGTGCATTGCTTTCAACATCGTCAGCTACAGCTCTTTCGGGATCCATTACTATACGAAAACACATTTTTACACGTCAGGATTCATCACACTATCACATTTCTTATATATGGCATGTATAGCTAGAGTCTCACACGCTACGTTAGTCTGAGAATCGACAAAATCATAGCTTTGATACCAATCAAATGTAACACCCCTAACCCATAACTGTCGCCGGTCTAGGGTTAAAGGCATTACCGGACAAATCGGAATCTTTTACAGACATTTCATAACATAATTTAACAAATCACATCAAAATGTCCCTTAAATAGGTCTACGAGACCTTAATCATACTTTAGAAAGGGGGCGGGATGAAACCGAACACATATGGAAACTCTCAAAAATTTAAAATTTTTCAAAGTTACAGAGGTCACATGCTCGTGTGGGTGAGCCGTGTGCCTCCCACGGCCTCAGACACGCCCGTGTGTCTAAGCCGTGTCAAAACAGGGCATACATACTGACTTGTCCACACGGCCTGAGACACGCCCGTGTGCCTCACCGGTGGTCGAGCCTGACTTGCACCACACGGCCAGTCACACGCCCGTGTGTCCAGCCCGTGGTCGAGCCTGACTTGATTTGAAATACAACCATGAGGGACACAGTCGAGCCACACGCCCGTGTGCTCAACCGTGTGGGCAATTATAGGCCATTTTCAAGGCCAAAATGCCACCCACACTTGGGTTATCCCTACAATGATATACAAGTATTATTCCATACACAATTGGCAACCAAAAATTTCATCAAATGGTCATCTTTACAACTCATACAAATACATTTCATCACAACATCTTATATGCCATTTAGCTCAACCAAATCACAAGTATATCTAAGAAATATTCACCTATAAACTTACCAATTCATTATGGCATCACTCCATCAATATTATACCAACTTTTCATCATCAAAACAAAGTTAAATTTTACCATATGCTCAACCATTAACAAAACACATAACATAGCTTATCTACTTATTCATGACATATCATTAACTAGCCATATCACATGGCTATTTATATATCTCAATCCATGATTCAAGTGACTAGCCTATACATTCCATACTTAACATTTACACTTTAAAAAAGGTACCAAAATAAGATTGAGTAGTGTGATGACGATCCTCGACAACCCTCGAGCCTTCAGTAGCTTTGACGATCTATAAAATAGAACAAACACACACAAAGTAAGCTTTCAAAAGCTTCATAAGCCATATACAAAAAAACTTAACATATAAGCATTCATTATTCATCTCAAATACAAGATCACTAATAGCTCATTTGCACATTCATAATTCTCCATGGCTCATTTGGTTAGTCATTTGCTTACCAACATATATGCATCACCATGTACTTCGTTAAATTATAGTTCATTCATTCACATACCACATTTTACTTTATCAAATCTATTCACATATCTCATCTAGGTAAGTTCATATAAACACTTACCTTTCATACACTTGCTTAGTGTACAATTCAAACGTACCGGATTCGTTTATACAATTCATGTAGACTTTCATTTCTTAGATTTGACCGTTTAACCGTTAGGAATCAATAGGATACTCAGAATGCTCAGAATAGTCGTACAATGCCAACGTCCCAAAAGTGGTCTTACATGTAACCAAATATCGATGCCACTGTCTCAGACAGGGTCTTGCACGAATTAATATGATGCCAATGTCCCAGACATGGTCTTACACGTAAATCTCAAATCGATGCCAACGTCCTAGACGTGGTCTTACACAATTTCACATATCGGACACCTATGTCATGACATATGTAATCCTATCTATTCCTAGGTTCGTACGGGACTTTTTCGGATGTTGACACCATGTCGATACTATCTCAGATTTCATGTACTCATTATCTCTTATAAATTCATCATTATAAATTTTCATATGAACATACATATATCAAGGTAAAAACATTTATTTGTATATAGACTTACCTCGGATTTGAGTAAACGATCAGATTCGGCTATTCAATTACTTTCGATTTCCCGCGATGTAAGTCCGTTTTCTTCGGTTCTTGATCTATACATATTCAAATTTAACTCATATATTCACTAATTCATTCGATTCAATCCAAAAACACATATTTAGGGAAATTTACAAATTAGCCCCCACATTTTAACATTTTGACATTTTAGTCCTTATTTCACAAAATCACAAAAAACCCAAAATCTCTATTTACCCATGCTTAGCTGAATGTTCATGTAGTCCATACAAATCCATACATTTCATTTATTTCATAATTTAGTCCCTCATAATTTTATTTTCTCAATTAAGTCCAAATTACTCAAAATCACCAAAACTCCAAAGACAAAACATGTTAATCTAACACATATATTTCATATTTCATCATCAAACATCACAAAACTCATGTGTTCATCAATGGCTCATTTCAAAATCTTCATCAATTCACAAAATTGAAGCATGGGTTTTGAAGAACACAAAGCAACGATTACAAAAACATAGAAATTATCAAAAACCGATCAAAAACACATACCCGATTTATGTTTAGACCATGGCCGAATGTTCAAAGCTTCAAAACTCTATTCTTTTCTTTCTAAATTTGGTGGAACAAAGATGATGATAATAGCCACTTTCATGTTTTTATTATTAATATAATTGCTTAATTAATTCATTTACTAAATTAACCTTTAATAAGCATATAAGACAAATATAATTCAAGGCCATTAATGTCCATTAACCTTATTAATGGTTTAATTACTTCATAAGGCCTTCATCTTTACAAAAACATGACACGTAGGTGCTTTTAACTTATAGCATGCTAATTTAGCATCTTTCACAATTAAGTCCTTTTATCAAATTAAACACACAAACGGACAAATTAATTCACGAAAATTTCACACATGCTTAATCATATACTGCGGACATAGAAAATAATATTAAAATATTTTTCTAACTCGGATTTGTGGTCCCAAAACCACTATTCTGACTAGGGTCTAAACCGGACTGTTACACTTTTAGGCATATTAGTTGAACTTTTATGCCGTGTGTCCCCTGTAGCTTTCTAAGGGTTGCAAGTCAGGCTATTACATGGCCTAGCACACGGCCTGGCACACGGGCATGTGGCTTGGCCGTGTGACCCAAGTCAATGAGTTACACAGGCACGAACATGGGCTAAGACACGGTCGTGTGTCCCTACTTCGAATGTCCACACGACATGAGACACAGGCGTGTCTCTCAGCCGTGTGACCCCTACAATTTGAAAATTTTCAACTTTTTCTGAAAAATTCTATATGTTTTCGATTTAGTCCCGATTTGTTTTTAATGTGTTTTTAGGGCCTCGATGGCTCGAATACGGGACAATATGTATGCCTTTGATTGGTTTTGCTATGATTGATGATGTGAATTAAATGTTTTAAAATTTTTATTATTTTGAATTAAAATCTTTGATAATGCTCCATAACCCTATTCTGGTGACAGATACGGGTTAGGGGTGTTACACCTTCACCCCAAGCAAGTATTCACTGCAGTATTCACACTCTGGATGTTAGTACATCCGGAGGCGGTCAAGTTGTTTGCACCGTTGCCGGGGAGGCAAAGTCATTAGTTTAATTTTAATTTTTGCACTCAATAAGGATAATTAGGAAATTTTTAGGTGATATATACAATTTTAATTTTTGCACTCATAGTAGGCGAACACCTATTGTAGCAGTCGCAGATCTAGAGAGAATAATCTGAAGAAATCGTCGAGAACAACAGCAATAGCAGTAGATGTAAGATCCACTACCACCTATTGTACGCAACATATTGCGCGAAAATCCACTGTTTGAGGATGCTAACGACAATGCTTTAGGAAACCCACTAGCAACACCACAGTTACCTGCAAAAGTACACATGGCTCGCAACAAACGAACAATAAAAGATTATGCATTACCAAGTCTGGACATGGTTTAGGAAAGTATAACAAGGCTGGCTATTACAGCAAATAATTTTGAGATTAAACCGGCAATGATTTAGATGATCCAAAATAATCTGCAATTTAAGGGCACAATGACAAAGGATCCGAATCAACACTTAAAACGGTTTCTCAAACTTTGTGATACTTTTATGTATAATGGGGTCACTGATTACGCTATTCGCCTTCGGTTGTCCCCCTTTTCTTTGATTGATAACACCTTTTCTTGGTTATATTCGCAGGCACTAAGGTCTATCACAACATGGGATGAGCTCGTTGGAAATTTCTTGCAAAAGTTTATCCCTATTAGCAAAGAGATTCAACTAAGAAGAGAGATTGTTGTCTTTAGATAGATGGAAGGAGAATTTTTTTATGAGGTTTGGGAATGTTTTAAAACATTGCTTTAGAAATGCTCGCACCACGAATTACCTAGATGGAAGCATTTGCAGGTGTTTTATAATTGGTTGGATGCGAATGCAAGATTAGGAGTAAACGGAGCAGCAGGAGGAGCCCTCATGAACAGAACGTACGAGGATGCGTATGAAATAATTGAAAACATGGCATTGTGTTCCTATCAGTGGCCCATTGAAAAATTAACATTTGACCAGAAACCTACTATGGTGAAAGTTATCCAAGAGAATGACAAGTATCAACAGTTGGAGGATAGACTTAACCGTATTGAATCTACTAATTAATTGTCTATGTGTGGAGAAGACAAACCGCTCTTCCACTACATCAACAATTCTGCCAAAGATGTCAACTATATCAGATACAAGGGTGGAAACCCCTGTTATAATCCTTGCTGAAGAGATCACCCGAACCTGAGATGGGGAGGAAACCATGGAGGGGGTAATAGTATGAACCAAGCTAAAAACACTAACTATCAACCTTCTTATTTGTAGAAACCTCAGGATAGGGCCAACCCAGGTGACCATACAACATGTGGTCAACGACTGGATAGAATCGATGGAGAGATGCAGTCAATGAGAACAGACGTGAAGCAGGTGAATTCTGAATGTGTCAATTCAACCAGAACATTGACTAAACTTGAGGATCAAATGAGCCAATTAATGATCATGATGGATGACATTGGAACGATGGAAATGTGCAAGTGTACACAATTGCAACAAGTAATAAAGTGACAAGTAAATGTCGAGTTATCGTATCCACAGAGACTGTGTAAGAAAATTATTTATGAAATGAAATTAAAACACTTAGGTGATTAAAAATATTTTGATTTTGAGGAAGTGATTAAAAACTAAAATTTAACTAAGTAAAATTAAAATAAAATAAAAGTTTCAATGCACGATTTCAAAAGATGATTTTAATAAAGATGACATAATTGTATTAGATTAATTACACTTTTTAACTTAATATTACTAAAACAATGTTCATGTTGTTACGAATAAATTCACGGCAACTTGGTAATTTGTTAACTATAGCACATACAGACATACTAAACTAACTAATCTCTTGAACATATCACTATGCCAATTCAAAAAATTAATCAATTTAAATAAGCAAGTAAAAGATTAAGTGAGGTAACAATATATACATACATTGAAACAGTTTAATCACAATAATATTGCAAGTTATGCAAGGCTAATGTACCATTTAATACCGTCGCTAATTTAACCCTCGACTACCTTAGAGAATTAAACATGCACTGATTAAGTGTAACACCCCAAACCCGGCCTAAACGTTACGACCGAATCTGGCATGTCACATGAAAGGAATGTCTAAAAACTGTGCATTCGTTAAAAAGCTCATATTCTTTATAGTTGTGGTGAGAAATCGAGTTTAAGTAATTTTGAATAAGAAATGGTTTATTATCATTTTAGGAAAATCCCATATTGATCATTTAATAATAAGCAATAAGCAAATTGAAAAGTGAAACCAAATAAAATACCCAAGGCCTTATTACATAACAAAACTCAAATAAAAATAAGTCCAAATAAAAGAAAGCGAATTTACGAGTAAACATATGTATGGCCTCCACGAGTCCACCTCGGCTCCCAAATCTGCGATCTAATGATTACACCGCAAAATTTAACTAAGGGTGAGTCATCGAGACTCGGTGTGTAAATCCCCATCCACTGTGCCCTTACACAATTTCATATGAAAATATGCATATCATGCACCCAAACCTAGCCATCCGCACTCCATTTCAACCCCATGTGGTACCAAACCACGGTGGTGGTGCCAAACCACCGTGACCCAAAGTCACGATATCCATAATTGTGGTGCCAAACCACTTTGGTGACCCAAAGTCACGAATAATCCAATGATGGGGCCAACCCATCGTGTGATACCAAATCACCGGCGTCAATCCCAGTATAATCGGTGTGGGGCCAACCCGCGTGGTAATAAGCCACCGGGACGAGATGCTATGAGGTGCCAAACCTGCGGTGTCCCAAAGACACGAATGTGATACCAAATCATGGTGACCGAAGTCACGAATCCAATGATGGGGCCAACCCATCGTGTGATACCAAATCACCGGCGTCAATCCCGTATAATCAAGCGTAGGGCCAACCCACTGTGGTGCTAAGCCCGGGGACGAGACGCCGAGGTGCCAAACCTCCGTGACCCAAAGTCACAATAATCAATCGTGGTACCAAACCACTTTGGTGGTGCCAAACCCTTTGGTGTCCCAAAGACACGGATATCATCTTCCCCTCCTCTCATCATACCCATGCAATATGACATAATAATTCGTGTATGCGATTGTGTCATGTATGCTAGACATATATCAAATATAAGTATAACATGAATTACCATCATAATCAGATAGACATAAAACAACATAATCACCCTAATAAACCTCTAAGGGTATAACCGTAATTTTACCTACCAAGGGCATTTTCGTAATTTACCCACCAAGGGTATATTGGTAATTTACCCACCAAGGGCATTTTCATAATTTACCCTTGGTGGTATTTCAAATAATTTACCCACTAAGGGTATTTTTCGTAATATACCCTTCAGGGGTATTTTGGTAATTTACCCACCAAGGGTATTTTCGTAATTTTGCACCTACAATGGCCTTTCCCAAAGGCCCAAATGTCACCCCGAGCGACTCAACTACCATTTCTGGTCGTACCGGAAAATTGGGCCTAAAACTCGATTCCGGCCCATTCGGGCCCACACGCTCGTGTGGCCCACCTAGCACAAATCTAGCCATGTATATAAGTTCCACCTAGTCTAGTTCACTATATACTACACAATCGCACAATTTACTCATAAGGGCCCACGGGCCCATTGGGCCCGCCGCCCATCGCGCCCAAGCGACCCCAACCCACAAGAATACTACTTATGGCCTCAACTATCGCGTGAAGCCCCACACGCGCGCCGCCGACGCTCGTGTGGCTACTATTGCCGTGGACCGTCACTTCGGCATTTGCCGCTCTACAACTAGAGTAGAGAGAGTTACACACTTGATAGGACTCGGTGTTAATCCGCGCTCCGACCACTCCGTGCCCAAACGCCTTCCAAGGTGTGTCAACCCTCCTCCTCGGAATGCTCTTTATATAGCTAGCTCTTTACCTTCCTTCTTTGTATCTTTCCGATGTAGGATCCTTCACGTCGAGAGTTTAAATTCAATGAAATCTTCCCGCCCAGATCGCATAAAATAAATACTCCCTTGCTTCTCATGAGATTCGAACCAGTGCTCCCTTGCAACATAATCCACGCTGCTAGCCACTTGGCCACAAGCTCCTCTTGTGTCTTAAACCATGCGCAACTAAATATAAATCTATAGCCAAATTCGAGGTCCAAGTAAAAAGAAAACCAAAATGCAAAAGCCAAGACTTGAACCTTGGACCTCCTTCCTTCCTTGTGGCGTCACTCCCTTGTCTCTTATGTGGCGTCACTTTGCCACTACACCACACACTCCACTTGTTTCATTTTTCCCACATTTTATTCTTAAGGCCTACCCGCCAACTTCGAGGGGTTTTTTCCACCTAAAACCAAAATTTCCCCAAAGCTAATATTTGATCCCGGGACTTCATAGAAGCCCCTAACCTTCCAAAATAACTTACCTAATAAGTCTAACTTGCATTAATGCCGTTCTCAAAAATTTTAAAACAAGGCCCATTGGGCCCAATCCTACTAGGCCCAATTCGGGATGTTACAAATCTACCCTCCTTAAAGAAATTTCGTCCTCGAAATTTCCAACTACAGAACATTCGTACCACCTAACCTACTGTATTTGTGCTCACACACGCGCACTCGATTCCAATAACCCTAATATACTTTTAACTAGAATTTAGAAATCCTACACATACTAAAAAAAAACTAACCATTAAAGCGGACAAATATTTCAGACGCATTCAACTCTATATCCGAACATCACATCCAACCCAAACACACGTAATAGATATTCAAAATACAAAGATATAACAAAGAAAAGTATCAGAAACTTACAGATGCGGATTGATGCCAGGAGACTCGGGTGCCATATTTCAAAAAAAGAACAGATATATATTTTTCTAAACCATTTTCCAAACCATCTTTTGAAAACATTTTTTTGAACCCAAACCCACAAGTAGAGTTTTTGAACCTAGGCTCACGATACCACAATTGTAACACCCCAAACCCGGCCTAAACGTTACGATCGAAACGGCATGTCACATGAAAGGAATGTCTAAAAGCGTGCATTCGTTAAAAGCTCATATTCTTTATAGTTGTGGTGAGAAATCGAGTTTAAGTAATTTTGAATAAGAAATGGTTTATTATCATTTTAGGAAAATCCCATATTGATCATTTAATAATAAGCAATAAGCAAATTGAAAAGTGAAACCAAATAAAATACCCAAGGCCTTATTACATAACAAAAACTCAAATAAAAATAAGTCCAAATAAAAGAAACGAATTTCTGAGTAAACATATGTATGGCCTACACGAGTCCACCTCGGCTCCCAAATCCGCGATCTAATGATTACCTGCAAAAATTTAACTAAGGGGTGAGTCATCGAGACTCGGTGTGTAAATCCCCATCCACAGGCCCTTACACAATTTCATATGAAAATATGCATATCATGCACCCAAACCTAGCCATCCGCACTCCATTTCAACCCCATGTGGTACCAAACCTTTGGTGGTGCCAAACCACAGTGACCCAAAGTCACGATATCCATAATTGTGGTGCCAAACCACCGGTGACCCAAAGTCACAAATAATCCAATGATGGGGCCAACCCATCGTGTGATACCAAATCACCGGCGTCAATCCCGTATAATCGGTGTGGGCCAACCCATCGTGGTGCTAAGCCAGCGGGACGAGACGCTATGAGGTGCCAAACCTCGTGTCCCAAAGACACGAATGTGATACCAAATCACTGGTGACCGAAGTCACGAATCCAATGATGGGGCCAACCCATCGTGTGATACCAAATCACTGGCGTCAATCCCGTATAATCAACTGTGGGGCCAACCCACTGTGGTGCTAAGCCACTGGGACGAGACATTTGAGGTGCCAAACCTCTGGTGACCCAAAGTCACAATAATCAATCTGTGGTACCAAACCACTTTGGTGGTGCCAAACCTTTGGTGTCCCAAAGACACGGATATCATCTTCCCCCTCCTCTCATCATACCCATGCAATATGACATAATAATTCGTGTATGCAGTATGTCATGTATGCTAGACATATATCAAATATAAGTACAACATGAATTACCATCATAATCAGATAGACATAAAACAACATAATCACCCTAATAAACCTCTAAGGGTATAACCGTAATTTTACCTACCAAGGGCATTTTCGTAATTTACCCACCAAGGGTATATTGGTAATTTACCCACCAAGGGCATTTTCATAATTTACCCTTCAGTGGTATTTCAGTAATTTACCCACTAAGGGTATTTTCGTAATATACCCTTCAAGGGTATTTTGGTAATTTACCCACCAAGGGTATTTTCGTAATTTTGCACCTACAATGGCCTTTTCCAAAGGCCCAAATGTCACCCCGAGCGACTCAACTACCATTTCCGGTCGTACCGGACAATTGGGCCTAAAACTCGATTCCGGCCCATTCGGGCCCACACGCTCGTGTGGCCCACCTAGCACAAATCTAGCCATGTATATAAGTTCCACCTAGTCTAGTTCACTATATACTACACAATCGCACAATTTACTCATAAGGGCCTCACGGGCCCATTGGGCCCGCCGGCCCATCGCGCCCAAGCGACCCCAACCCACAAGAATACTACTTATGGCCTCAACTATCGCGCCGAAGCCCCACACGCGCGCCGCACGCTCGTGTGGCTACTATTGCCGTGGACCGCACTTCGGCATTTGCCGCTCTACAACTAGAGTAGAGAGAGTTACACACGATAGGGACTCGGTGTTAATCCACGCCCGACCACTCACGTGCCCAAACGCCTTCCAAGGTGTGTCAACCTCCTCTGTAATGCTCTTTATATAGCTAGCTCTTCACCTTCCTTCTTTGTATCTTTCCGATGTGGGATCCTTCGTCTGCAGAGTTTAAATTTAATTGAAACTCTTCCCGTCTGCATCATAAAATAAATACTCCTTGCTTCTCATGAGATTCGAACCTGTGCTCCCTTGCAACATAATCCACGCTGCTAGCCACTTGGCCACAAGCTCCTCTTGTGTCTTAAACCATGCGCAACTAAATATAAATCTATAGCCAAATTCCGAGGTCCAAGTAAAAAAACCAAAATGCAAAAGCCAAGACTTGAACCTTGGACCTCCTTCCTTCCTTGTGGCGTCACTCCCTTGTCTCTTATGTGGCGTCACTTTGCCACTACACCACACACTCCACTTGTGTCATTTTTCCCCACATTTTATTCTTAAGGCCTACCTGCCAACTTCCAGGGTTTTTTTCCACCTAAAACCAAAATTTCCCCAAAGCTAATAT
Source organism: Gossypium sturtianum (assembly GCA_025698515.1). Taxonomy (NCBI): domain Eukaryota; kingdom Viridiplantae; phylum Streptophyta; class Magnoliopsida; order Malvales; family Malvaceae; genus Gossypium; species Gossypium sturtianum. Next base: position 45,951,175 of record CM046948.1, read on the forward strand.
TTGATCCCGGGACTTCATAGAAGCCCCCTAACCTTCCAAAATAACTTACCTAATAAGTCTAACTTACATTAATGCCGTTCTCAAAAATTTTAAAACAAGGCCCATTGGGCCCAATCCTACTAGGCCCAATTTCGGGATGTTACATTAAGTATTCTATCCATTAATTACAATTTCAACACGATTAAGAATTAATTCACTAGTTACCTTACAATTATAATGCAAGAATAACTTAATCATGGTTTTACTTAATCAAACAATTTACCAAGACCTATAACAACACAAACATAATTTTAATAACTTAAGTGGACAAAATGCAATCAACCTAACACGAATTAAATTTAAGTCATGTTAATTAAATTAAAAATATCAACATAACAAGTATCCGTAGGCATGTTCATAACAACAACAATAAAAGTTAAAGGATAGAAAACTAGAATCAAAACCCGTGTTTCTCTGAAGTCTGACTAGTTTTCTCTACTCCTCCTTCTCCACTCATTCCTGTTGAACTGAGGATTCTACAAGCACTTAAATTCTACTACCAATGGTGGTTGAAGGGCTCTTTTCCTTGAGGGGAAATCGGAAACGGAATGGAAGGGGAAAATGGAAAGCAAATGAAGGTTTGGAAGAGAGAAAACGATATAGAAGTGAAGAATGAAAGGTGTGAGAGGTGTGTTTGAAATGAGCAGCAAAGGGGGTATTTATAGGTTGGATAGGCTACTAAAAATAGCAGAAATCAGCAGCCACTAACTCCCCCCATGGCCGGCCACACATGTGGCAAGTTTAAAGCTTTCAAACTTGCTAAATTTAGCTAGCGGAAAATCTACAAAAGCATAATAAGTAGAGGGGTTTGAATACAATTTCAAGGAAACTTCAAGGCCTGTTTTGCAAGCCAAATAATCAACTAAATAAGCTGATTGGGTCAGTTTGGGCAACCCATTTTCTCGGTTGGATTAGTCTTTCGGTTCAGCACAATTGGGCCTCCTTTCATAATTTAATTAATAATAAATATTTAACCCAAAATAAATTGGATTAAAATTAAAATTCATTACATTATGAATTAATATTCATAATTTGGACCGTCTTTGGCTGAAAAATTAATTCCCCTCGATGCTTCAAAACTTGCTTCTCGGTTTTGTGCTTCTAGTAGTGTCTGCTGAGCCAATTTTCACCCTTTGTGCAAATATGTCGAAAATAAATCAAAATTTATCAAAATTAGTTATAAAATTATTTAAAATTCAATATGTTAATAATTTAAGTACAATTTATTTATTTTTTTAATTATATTCTCTTTTTTGACAAGAATTACTACGAAATTGCATGAATTTGAGTTAAAAAGGGCATGAGAAAGTATCTATATTTTCGTGTTTCCAAACATCAAAAGGCAAATTGGCATCGGAATTCCCAACAACATAGAAAATAATCCTCGGAGAGAAGGTAAGGAGCACATGAAATCCATAGCGCTCCGATCGGGCAAAGTACTGAGTCGCCCAAAAAATCCTACTCTGGAGATAAATATGGAGAATGCTGATGATCCTCCAGATAAATCCCTAGAGGCTGAAGATGAACTAGAATAAGACAAGGTAACTGCACAAGCAGTGGAGCCAGAGAAAGAAATAACTAAAAATGTTGTCATTACAAAGATCGCATTTCCTTCAAGACTAGAAGAAAAGAAAAAGCGAGATGAAGATGACTATGTAAGTTTCCTAATCTTGTCCAAAACACTAAATGTAAGCCTGGCTTTAATCGAGTTAATTGAGAAAGTACCTAAGTACACCAAGTTTTTCAAGGAAATTATGTCTAGGCATAGGAAAATCAAGGTAGGAGAACAAGTTAAATTAAGTGCCTCTTGTAGTGTTATTATTTCAAGACAGGTTCCCCAAAAATTGAAAGACCCAGGAAGTTTTACTATTCCGATAGAGATAGGGAGCATTCATTTTAATAGAGCTCTATGTGACTTAGGAGCTAGTACGATTTTAATTCCTCTATCCATTTTTGAAAAAAAATAGTTAGGGGATCTCAAAACTACTCAAATAACATTATAGTTAGCTGACAGGTCTTCAGTACATCCGAAAGGGGTATTGCTAGATGTGTTGGTCAAAGTGCGTAGCTTCATTACCCCAACAGACTTTGTGGTTCTAGATTTTGAAGAAGATTATGAGATACCAATCTTATTAGGTAGACCTTTTCTAGCCACTTCTAGGTCTACCATTGATTTAGAAAAGAATGAAATAACTATGAAAATCAATGGTCAGACTAACATCTTTAAGTGTGGTCATCAACTGAACGAAGAGGACGGCAAGAGGAAGTTAGGGGAGAAAAGTAAAGAATTATTAGTCTCTAACACTCCCAAGTCAAGGGATATACTTCCTTTTATGTATGCAGAAAGAATAAACAAGTTTAAGGAAAGGGACAAGCGAGCAGAGGTAGAATGGCATGACAGACGATAGACTAATACAAATAGAACGGACGGATTGTTCAGCTTTGAATTGATGATACTGTTGGATTAATTCGGCAATAAAACTTAAATTATTTGAATTGATGCTAAACTTTTGTAAATTATTGTATATTTGGCTAATTGTTTAGTATAGATTTTAATTTGCATCTTATAGAAACCGTAGAACTCTAGAAATGGGGATTTGAGTAAAAACAGAGCTAGTGTTGCAACACTAAGGGCAATTTTAACAAAATTGAGAAATTTCTTTTGATGTCGCGACACCGAAGTCAGTATACTCAAAATTCCAAAAATCTAGAGTGTTACCCCGATGTTGCAAAAATGATAATCTACCAAGGATTTGAAGACACAGAATGCCGATGTTGCAAAAATGAGAATCGCACATCGGAAGCTAGCATGAGGATAGGAAAGAAGCTGGCTTTAAATAGAGCAAACCATGAGGAGAGTAAGCATACCTTTCTTGGCTTATCCCTTTCGCTTTGTGGCGTGCTTGTTCGGGTTAGGCGTTGGATCATTCGTTGATCTGTATGCCGTTGGGTCGCAGTGGTGGTGACCGAAGTTGATCGACACACCCATTGGGGGTCAAGGGTGCGATTATTGTTAGCTTCTGCGCAGAACAGTGTTCAGAGCGCAGATTAACTTCAGATTCCTATCAGGTGTGTATTTCGCACTACTCTAGCTGTAGAGCGGCAAATGTCGAAATGCCGGTCACACGGTGATGGTAGCCTCACGAGCGTGCAAGCGCACGTGTGGGAGCTTCGACGGGATAGTTGAGGCCCTCATGAGTGTTCTCATGGGTTTAGGCTACCTTGGGCCGAGTGGGCCCAATGGGCCCATGGGCCCATGTGAATAAATTGTATGATTGTGTAGTAGATATTGGACTGGTCTATGTGAATCTCATATCTGTGGCTAGATTTGGGTTGAATTGGCCACACAAGCGTGTGGGCCCATTTGGGCTGAGAATGGGCCCTAGGCCCATTCGCAACATTATCTCCGTTTAGAATACTTTGGTTTAACTTGGCAAATCGCAGTTGATCGCTCTAGTGAAGGTGACGGCGATCGTGATTATTTAGTACTCTACGTGATAGGGTGTGCATCCATATACACTATTCTGATTGTTGATCGGTTGAAAAGCTGAAGGTGCATATATTGTACTATTTTTACTGTTGATCGACATTATGCCAAAAAGTCGAAATATCGGCGAACGGTGCCATACGAGCGTGCGATCGTGTGAGTGGTGAACCGTGCTCACGAAGCGTAAGCGTGTGATGAGAAAGGCCACCATGAGCAAATTCACGGGCTTGGGCCGTAGTGGGTCACTTGGGCTGGAATGGGCCTCGATGGGCTAATGGGTCGTAGGGCCCGTGAATGCAAGTCATACTGTTAAATGGGAAATAGATAGGCTTATCATGTCGGGCACATGACTTAGGTGCTTTGGGCCGCGTCAAGCCGAAAGGGGGCCGTGTGGGCCCAATGGGCTTGTGGGCCCACACAGATGAAATGTCCGTGATGTGATAAGTTATTGATTTGGGCTGTGCTGTTGCACAGCCGTGGTTGTTTTTAGGCTAAATGGGCCACACGAGTGTGTGGGCCCACTTGGGCAGGGTAATGGGCCTTAGGCCCATCTTCGTCGTTAAGTCAAGTTAGATTTCCTAAGTTGCTCGAGGTGATGGTTGACCTTCTGTTGGGTCGTTAATACCCTCAGTTTGTAAAATTACTGAAATAACTTCGACTTGTAAAATTACTAAAATACCCTCTGTTTGTAAAATTACTGAAATACTATCGATTTGTAAAGTTACTGAAATACACCTAATTTGTGAAATTACCGAAAGACCTATGAGTTATGAAATTACTGAAATACCCTCAGTTTGTAAAATTACTGAAATACCCTTGGTTTACAAATTACTAAAATACCCCGATTTGTAAAATTTTTGAAATACCCTGATTTGTGAAATTATAAATACCCCTGTAGGGTAGAACTACCGAATTACCCCTGTAGGGTAGAATCACTGAATTACCCCGTAAGGTAGGATCATCGAAATACCCCTGAGGGGTAGGATTACCGAAATACCCTTATGGAGTAAATGACTGTTCTGCCCTTGTGGGTAAATCACTGACTTGTGCTATGATTTGACTGATTTGACTGTGATCGTATGACTATGTTTTAACTGACTTGACTGTGGGCGTGTGACTGATATGCTATTAATATGTGTTGAAATGAATGTTACTAAGCATGGCTATTTTGCATACACGTGTAATGATTGAGCATGACATACACGACATATTGCATGGGGTTGGGATTTGTAATTAGAGGAAGTACTGTACCAGTGGCTCTGCCACGTTTTACTACTCTAGTGGTTTCACCACGTGTATTGATTTTAGTGGCCTGGCCACTATAACACCCTTAACCCATGTCCGTCGCCGGATTAGGGTTACAGGACATTACAAGACTTAGCAAAGACCATAGCAAAATAATTATTATAAAAAATAATCATAATCGAATACTTAGTTAATAATAATATACCTTCGAGTAATGATTAAATAATTATGCTCTTAGTATAACCATAATGAATCAGATACATGCATATATATATATACATTTATTTTCCCTAGTAAAAGTCAATATTCATTTGGTCATTTTAGTTACAAAACCCGAATATGCACATTTGCTTTTTACCAATCCACCAAACATGTACCAACATTTTGAAACATTATCATAGTAACTATCTCACATACATATGGTGGAACAATCTATTTATCTAACTAAATCGATACATTTCTTAACCAAAATGCATGAGCTCAATTTATCATTTTAAAAAAATTAACATAACATAAAACCGAATATGCCTAAAGTATTACCTATACATTAATCTAAATCTAAGGAAAATTTCATCAATAATATACTCAACTTCTCACGGCATTTACATACTTACTCATATCCCATTATACCTATTATGACACATAACATATTTGTCAATTCAATACACATACTAAAACTGAATTTTCATAGTCAATTTCAACTTCTAATTGAACATGATTTAACTTAAATAAAAGGGCTATTTATAAGTTATGCATATCTTTAAAAAAATTCTAGATATATATTCCAACTTATCAATCATACATATCATGATACTACTTATTCAATTTCGCAAAGTACCATGGTCAATATTCTTCCACTTTCAACTAAATAAATAGCTAATCAAACTAAAAACATTACTCACATATATACATACTATGAAATGAACTTCCAAAATAAGCTTATAGCAAGGCCAAACATACACAAACCTTAACATCACAATCAAGCATAACCAAGTCAATCCCAAGCATAGAAATATAGCCATTTTTGCATGGCATTAATATACATTCACATATACACTATTTGAGTCAATTCAAAAAGTATCTTAGCCTATACATGCCATAGACTTTAAGTTCATTCACAAAAGAAGTACCAAAATATTGACGATAGTGTGATGAGCTTCAACGACGGTCCCCGAGCACGACATGATCACTCAAAAGAGATCTAAAACACGAGAACAACCAAGAAGAAAGTAAGCTTTAACAGCTTAGTAAGTTATAAGCAATTACATACCAATAAAGCATATACCATAATTTAGTAAATTATTTCATTTATAACCTTAAGGCCGAATAATCACATATACAAAAATAGATTACATAACAAATGTTATCACCTTCACATGATAAAAACAACAGCATATACACCGGTCACTTACCGAATTTCTACTCACATCTCAAGCTCTCATTAATCACAAGTCGATATGCATAATACAAAATTCTATTCCATCCACCATCACAAACTTTACCACTCTTGTATAATCTATAATCGCATACCCGAACATTTTACTTTGCTTAACATTATCAATAATAGACGTCTTTGAAGGAGCATCAAACCTGCACACTCGTTACTACAATTCTGTAACGTATCGCACACTTAGTGCCGTTACTTTGACATCTCGAACACTTAGTGTCAAATATCTGTAACGTATCGCACACTTAGTGCCGTTACTTTACATTTCGCACACTTAGTGCCAAGTGACCGATTTCGCACACTTAGTGCTCGGTTTTTAAATTCGCACACTTAGAGCACTACTTGAGACTATTATTCTTTTAAATACACACTTATACATATAAAATTTAATCCACAATCACACATATACACATATATATAAATTTTCTTATTTCATTCCCATATCAACATCACATTCGGTGAAAACATTAACATGTAATTAAACATTACCTTCGGCTATATTCATATTTCAAATTAATGTCTCCCATAGCTATATTGCATCATTAACATGTATGTATACATCATACTCAAATAGATTCAACTTTTAACCAACATCACATTCGGCTACCCCACATTGAACATATCTACTTCTATAAACTACATGCGATTCATTATAGTTAAAAGTTCAGTTCAGCTTAATTGCTTAAAAACTTACCTCGAGTATCGACGGACTTTGTTTTTCCCGGCTATTCGATTAACTTCGCTTTTCCCCGATCCACTCGCGATCCTTTTTGTTCTTGGTCTAAATAAATTACCAAATAAGCTTATTCAACATATTTTCATTCAATTTAGTCCAAAAACACATGAATGGGTAAATTACTATTTTACCCCTGACATTTACAATTTTTACAATTTAGTCCCTATTGCACAAAACACAAAATACACAAAATTTGAACACACTCCTTTAGGGCCGAATGTTCATAATCCTTATACAAGCTCATACATTTAATGTGTTTGCAATTTAGCCCTTCAAAAATTTTATATTTGCAATTTTATCCAAATTCCTCAATATCATCAAAAATTCAAAGACAAAACTTCTTAATCTAACACATATAATTAATATTTCATCCTCAAGCAACAAAAACAACAAGCTTTCATCAATGGCAACTCATGAAATACACAATCAATTCAAAAATTTAGACATGGGCTAGCTAAAACGCAAAGCAACGATCTCAAAAACGTAAAAATTATCAAAAACCGAGCTAAGCTCATACCTTAATCAAGCTTGAATAATGTCGAACCCTTGAAATGTTTCTTTTTTCTTTTTAGTTTCGGTCAAAAGAAGTTAAAGAAGATGAACATGCAAAAATATTTTATGTTTTTATTTATTATAAGTTGATAATATAGTAATTAATATATTATAACTTAACATATAATAAACATATAAATGCATTATATAAATACATGTTGCCGTCCACTATCCTATTAAAATGGATAATTTACAACATAAGTCCTCCCCTAATAAAGACACATCAATTTAACCACTCAATCAAGCAAAAAGGCTACTTTTACCACTTATACGATTTAGTCCTTTTTCTTAAATTAAACACACAAACGAGCAAATTAACTCACGAAATTTGAACACATGCTTAATCAAATATAATTAACACGAAAAATAATATTAAAATATTTTTCTAACTCAGATTCGTTGTCCCGAAACCACCGTTCCGGTTAGGGCCAAAATCAGGCTGTTACAACTCTCCCCCCTTAAGGGATTTTCGTCCCCGAAAATCTTACCAATGAATAAATTTGGGTAGCGTTCTTTCATTGAATCTTCAATCTCCCAAGTTGCTTCCTCAACTCCGTGCTTATGCCACATTACTTTCACCAACGAGATTTTCTTATTACGTGACTCTTTCACTTCACGAGCCAAAATACGAATCGGTTCTTCCTCATAGGTCAAATCAGATTGTATCTCAATCTCTGACGGACTAATCACATGAGAAGGATCGGATCTGTATCGTCGAAGCATGGATACATGAAAAACATTGTGGACCTTTTCTAATTCAGGTGGCAACTTCAACCTGTACGCAACCGGCCTGATATGCTCAATAATCTCGTATGGCCCAATAAATCTCGGACCCAGTTTTCCCTTGCGACCAAATCTAAGTATTTTCTTCCACAGTGAGACTTTCAAAATTACTCGATCACCAATCTAAAATTCTATATCTTTACGTTTCAAATCCGCATAAGATTTCTGACGGTCTGATGCTGCTTTCAAACTTTCTCGGATCACTTTTACTTTCTGTTCGGTCTCTTTGATTAAATCAACCCCGTGTATCTTGCTTTCACTTAGCTCAGTCCAATATAAAGGTGTACGACATTTACGACCGTACAAAGCTTCATAAGGTGCCATTTTGATACACGATTGAAAACTATTATTGTACGCAAATTCAATCAAAGGCAAGTATCGTTCCCACGTACCCACGTACCCTCGAACTCAAGAACACAAAATCTCAACATATCCTTGAGTATTTGAATAATACGTTCGGATTGACCATCCGTTTGAGGGTGAAAAGCAGTACTGAAATGTAATTTAGTACCTAGAGCATCTTGTAGTTTCTTCCAAAACCGTGATGTAAACCTTGGATCTCTATTAGAAATAATAGAAATAGGTACTCTGTGAAATTGTACAATCTGAGAAATGTACAATTCAGCTAACTTATCAAGCGAGAAATCCATACGTACCGAAATAAAATGAGCTGATTTCGTCAATCTATCAACAATAACCCATATTGCATCTTTCTTGCTCGGTGTCAATGGTAACCCAGCTACAAAATCCTTTTTGACTCGATCCCATTTCCACTCAGGTATCATAATCGACTGAAGTAATCCCGATGGCACCTGATGCTCGGCTTTTACTTGTTGACATATTAAACACTTCGACACAAAGTCTGAAATATCTCGTTTCATACCGTGCCACCAGTAATGCTGTTTTAAATCATTATACATCTTTGTGCTACCCGGGTTAATAGACAATCTACTATTATGAGCTTCATTGCAAATCATCCGAATAAACTCAGGATCCTTTGGTACACAAATTCGGTTTCTGAACCGTAAACATCTCTCAGCATCAATCTAAAATTCTGAGTCAGTATTCGAACCACAATGATTCCTTTTTGATAATAGGTCATTTTCAACCATTTGAGCTTCACAAATATGTTGAAAGAATAACGGTCTCGCTTTCAATTATGCAATAATCGCACCGTCATCAGTCATAGCTATATCCACATTCATTGCGCGTAGAGTAAATAGTGATTTTCGGCTTAGTGCTTCAGCAACCACATTAGCTTTTCCTGGGTGATAATCAATCACAAGCTCGTAGTCTTTTAACAATTCCAACCATCGTCATTGTCTTAAATTCAGATCTTTCTGAGTCATTAAGTATTTTAGACTCTTGTGATCGGAATAGACATGGCGTTTTTCACCAAACAAATAGTGACGCCATATTTTCAGAGCAAAAACTATGGCAGCCAACTCGAGATCGTGCATCGGATAGTTCTTTTCGTACGGCTTCAACTGTCTCGAGGCGTAAGCTACAACTTTACCCTCCTGCATCAAAGCACAGCCCAAACCATTTAAGGATGCATCGCTGAAGATAACAAACTGTTTACCTGACTCTGGCTGAACAAGTACTAGAGCTTTCATTAATAAGGTTTTTAGCTGATCAAAGCTCTTTTGGCACCTTTCTGACCACTCGAACTTAACATCTTTCTGTAACAGTTTTGTCAACGGTGTAGCAATCATAGAAAAACCTTTCACAAACCATCTGTAATAACCAGCAAGTCCCAGAAAGCTTCGAACTTCAGAAACATTCCGTGGTGGTTTCCAATCAAGTATAGCCGAGATCTTACTCGGGTCAACCCGAATACCTGATGATGAAACAACATGCCCCAGAAAACTATCTTCACGTAACCAAAAATCACATTTACTGAATTTTGCGTACAACTGCTTATCACGCAAAATCTGTAACACAAGTCTTAAGTGTTCGACATGCTCGGTTTCGTCACGCGAATAAATCAGAATATCATCTATGAATACAACCACAAATCGATCCAGATACTGTCTAAATACCCGATTCATCAAATCCATGAAAACAGCAGGGGCATTAGTGAGTCTGAACGGCATCACCAAAAAATCATAATGGCTGTATCTCGTCTGAAAAATAGTCTTAGGTACATCTGAGTCTCTAACTCGCAGCTGATAATAACCTGATCTCAGATCAATTTTCGAAAATACTGAGGCTCCCTTTAGATGATCAAATAAATCATCGATACGTGGCAATGGATATTTATTCTTTATGGTCACTTTATTGAGTTGTCGGTAGTCGTTGCACATTCTCAAGGTTCCGTCTTTCTTTTTCACAAATAGAACTGGCGCACCCCAGGGAGAGAAACTCAGTCGAGAAAAACCTCTATCTGTTAATTCTTGCAACTGAGCTTTCAACTCTTTTAATTCGGTCGGTGCCATTGTATACGGAGCTATCGAGATTGGGGTCATCCCTGGCACTAGCTCAATACCAAACTCTACTTCCCGAACCAGTGGTAATCCCGACAATTCCTCTGGGAACACATCCGGATACTCACATACAACTGGTACAATTCTATCTTCTTTTTGGTCACTTTACTATCGATCACATAAACAAAGTAAGCTTCGCAACCATTTCTCAAATACTGTCGAGCCAACATCGAAGATATCACTGCTGGTAGCCCATTCAAATCCGCAGATTCAATTCAAATTATCTCATTATTACGCACCGCAGATCAATAGTCTTTAAATGCGCAATTCACTCATCGCATCGTGCACGGCTAACCAATCCATACCAAGGATAATATCGAACTCATCAAATCAGCCAAAAAACATGAATCTCGAATCATCAAAGGGAAATTCTTGCACACCCTATCAACTAGCACACACCGGTCCAGGGGGTTCAAAACCCGAATAACAAACTGAGTAGACTCAACAGGTAGAGTCATGCTGGATACTAATGTTTCACACACGTAGGAATGGGTTGAATCGGGATCAATCAAAGCAATTACACTAGTATTAAATAGAGTAAATATACCGGTGATGACATCTGGAGATGAAGCCTCCTCTCGGGCATGAATGGCATAGGCTCTAGCAGGCACTCGAGCCTCTGATCGAATAGTTGTATCCGAAGTCCCCCTCTGAGTGCCGCTCCTACCTCCCACATTACGGGGTGGTCTACCTCTAGCTGCAGTACCGCTCGGTTTTACACTCTGAGCATTATCCTTTTCAACTAACTCTGAACAATCCCGAATGAAGTGATCCATTGAACCACACTTGTAGCAAGCTCGGTTGTTGGACTTGCTCCAACATTCACCAAAATGTCGTCTACCACACTTTTGACACTCGAGTTTATTCAGTCGAGTATTGCCAACACTAGTAATCAAGGTAGCTCATGAACTCACTGGTGGTCGTTCTCGTATAGAGATCCCTGTATTAGCTTTGGATCGGCTATTGTCATTTTTGAACTTCTTTGATGATGATTCAGAAAATTTACCCGCTGATCTCTTACGTAAATCTCTAGCTTCGAACTCAGCTTTTCGTTTTTCTTTCCCAAGCTCTTCGGCTTTACAAGCTCGCTCAACAAGTACCACGAACTCATTTATTTCAAGTATACCAACCATTAATTTTATATCTTCATTTAACCCTTCTTCAAATCTTCTGGACATAGCAGCCTCAGATGAAACACACTCGCGGGCGTATCGGCTAAGTCTCACAAACCTGCGCTCATACTCAGATACGGTCATACGACCCTGTTTAAGCTCGCGAAATTCCTTGCGTTTCAGATCTATGAATCGTTGGCTGATGTATTTCTTGCGAAACCCTGTCTGAAAGAAGTCCCAAGTAACTCGTTCCTTTGGAACAATCGATACGAGAGTGTTCCACCAATAGCAGGCAGGGTCCCGTAATAAAGATATAGCACATTTTAGGCACTCATCAGATGTACAGGATAGTTCATCGAAAACACGAATTGTATTATCGAGCCAAATTTTAGCTCATTCAGCATCATCATCATCTTCAGCTCTAAACTCTTGAGCCCTGTGTTTTCTGATTCTGTCTACCGGAGGCTTATTTATTCTCTCAGGATTAATGATCGGGGGTACCACCGGTACTACAGGTGGAGTATTCGGATTTGGGGGTTGTTGAACAGCCGGATTGGTCTGAATGTATTGATTGAACCAATCGTTCATTATACTAAAGAAGGCTTGTTTAGCCCCCTCATCATAGTTACTCGTAGCTGGTCGAGATTCATCCAGCGCGGTCCCTTGCACCGGAGCAGGCGCCACACTCTCGACATCATCGGCTATGGCTCACTCGGGATCAGGATCCATTTACTATACGAAAGAAGAAAACACATTTCACGATTAGAAGTCATCACACTATCACAGTAAAAATTATGGCATGTATAGCTAGACTCAACATGCTACATTAGTCTGAGAACCGACTAAACCGTAGCTCTGATACCAATCAAATTGTAACACCCTTAAACCATGTCTAGCGCCGAATTAGGGTTACAGGACATTACTAGACTTAGCAAAGACCATAGCAAAATAATTATTATAAAAAATAATCATAACCTAATACTTAGTTAATAATAATATACCTTCGAGGAATGATTAAACAATTATGCTCTTAGCTTAACCATAATCAATCAGATACATGTATATATATATACATTTATTTTACATAGTAAAAGTCAATATTCATTTGGTCATTTTAGTTGCAAAAACTGAATATGCAGATTTGCTTTTTACCAATCCACCAAACACGTACCAACATTTTGAAACATTATCATAGTAACTATCTCACATTCATATGGTGGTACAACCTATTTATCTAACTAAATCGATACATTTCTTAACCAAAATGCATGAGCTCAATTTGTAACACCCCAAACTCGGCCCAAACATTACGACTGAATTTGGTATGTTACAGGGGAAAACATTTTGTAAAATCCCTTTTTAGCCGACTTAAGTTTTGATGAAAACATCTTATTTTCAATTATCTCATTAAATGAAACATTTGTGTGTATGAAGAAACAAAACTTAACTTAGTTGTTTAAAAAATATATTAAATCAGGTTGTTACCGATTTCAGACATACCCGATGGCATAGGAAAAAAAACCATTTACGTTTGAATTTAAGAAAACATGTATAACCATTTTAAAGTCACTAAGTAATTTAAACAAATTATCCAAAACATGCAAAGTAATAAAAATAATCTTAGGAGGCCTTATTACAACTTGAGCAAATGAAACCAGTAATAAGTAAAAATAATTCAAGTCCATTTAAACCAATATTTCCACTGCATGGCCACCTCGAGTCCATCCGGCTCCTCATCTGCGATCTACGAGTCACCTGAAAAATGTTAAAGGAGAAGGTGAGTCACCAAGACTCAATGTGTAACCCTTCCCGATTTAGTGCAACAACATACACAATTTATAACAAATTAACATGCACTAAACCATGCACCCAACCTAGCCATCCAAACACCTTTCTCTACCCCGTGTGGTACCAAACCTTTGGTGGTGCCAAACCACCGTGACCCAAGTCACAAATCAAATGATGGGGCAAACCCATCGTGTGATACCAAATCACCGGCGTCAATCCCATAATGTAAATCGTGGGGCCAACCCATCGTGGTGCTAAGCCACGGGACGAGACGCTATGAGGTGCCAAACCTCCGGAGGTGCCAAACCTCTGGTGACCGTAGTCACGAAATGTGGTACCAAACCACTGGTGTCCGTCGACACGAATATCACTGCCCCCTCCACTCGTTTAACCCACATCAATCAATGATATGCAGAAATCATGCCAACATGTTCATTTAGCAACATACATTGGATTTATCAATTACCATTTATAAGCCACATATGCCAAATATACCATGCTTTCCAACAGCATCATAACAACAAGACCTTACCTGGATCCTTGCTTATACCCTTTTATGGTATTAAATCCGAATCTACATAGATCCGATTAGCACACAATAGATTTAGTACATTAATCAGTTATAAGTGTGTATGTACACACCTGGTTACTAACGCGATCACTGAATCCCGAAGATCCCGATCTAATGCACTAGATCCCCTTTTCCTACATTCGGCCAAACCAAGATCATGTATGCAACGCATCTCAAACACAATCAATCATACAATTAACACATACAACGCTAGTACTACCACGAGGGTACAACGGTCATTTTGTCGTTTAGGGGTAAAACGGTAATTTCACCCATTGGGGGTATTTTGGTAATTTCGCAAAACGGGGGTATTTTGGTAATTTCACAAATTGGGGGTATTTTGGTAATTTTGCAAACCGAGGGTATTTCGGTAATTTCACAAACCGGGGGTATTTCGGTAATTTTACAAATCGAGGGTATTTCAGTAATTTTGTAAACCAAGGGTATTTAAGTAATTTTGTAAACCAAGGATATTTTAGTAATTTTGTTAACCAAAGGTATTTCAGTAATTTCGCACCTGCAATGGCCTTTCCAAAGGCCTAATGTCGCCTCGAGCGACTCAACTACCATTTTCGGTCATACCAGATTATTGGGCCTAAAACCCGATTTCAGCCCATTCGGGCCCACACGCTCGTGTGGCCCACCTAACACAAATCTAGCCACGTATATGAGATTCACCTAGTCTAGTTCACTATATATTACACCATCATGCCTTTTATTCAATTGGGCCCACAGGCCCATTGGGCCCACTTCGGCCCATCGTGGCCCACGCAGCCTCAACCCACAAGAATACTACTGATGGCCTCAACTATCGCGTCGAAGCCCCACACGTGCGTTCGCACGCTCGTGTGGCTACTATTGCCGTGATCGGCACTTCGGCATTTGCCGCTCTACAACTAGAGTAGAGAGAGTTACACACCTGATAGGAATCTGGTGCTAATCCGCGCTCCGACCACTCTTGTGCCCAAACGCCCTCCAAGGTGTATTCATCCTCCTCCTAGAATGCTATATATATAGCTAGCTTCTCACCTTCCTTCTTTGTATCTTTCCGATGTGGGATCCTTCCGTCAGCAGAGTTTAAATCCAACTCAAACTCTTCCCGTCCAATCCGCAAAATAAATACTCCTTTGCTTGTCATGAGATTCGAACCCTTGCTCCCTTCAATAGTTCAACACGCCACTTGCCACCAAGCCACAAGCTCCTCTTGTGTCTTAAACCATGCGCAACTAAATATAAATCTATAGCCAAATTCTAAGGTCCAAGTAAAAAGAAAACCAAAATGCAAAAACCAAGACTTGAACCTTGGACCTCCTTCCTTCCCTGTGGCGTCACCCCCTTGTCTCTTATGTGGCGTCACTTTGCCACTACACCACACACTCCACTTGTGTCATTTTTCCCCACATTTTATTCTTAAGGCCTACCTGCCAACTTCCAGGGTTTTTTTCACCTAAAACAAAAATTTTCCTAAAGCTCCAGTTTAATCCCAGGACTTCATAGAAGCCCCCTAACCTTCCAAAATCACTCACCTAATAGGTCCAACAAGCCGTTCTCTTGTTCTCAAAAATTTTAAACGCTACTACGCTCAAAGCCCATTGGGCCCAATCCTACTAGGCCCAATTTCGGGATGTTACACAATTTATCATTTTAAAAAAATAACATAACATAAAACCGAATATGCCTAAAGTATTACCTATACATTAATCTAAATCTAAGGAACATTTCATCAATAATATACTCAACTTCTCACGGAATTTACATACTTACTCATATCCCATTATACCTATTATGACACATAACATATTTGTCAATTCAATACACATACTAAAACTGAATTTTCATAGTCAATTTCAACTTCTAATTGAACATGATTTAACTTAAATAAAAGGGCTATTTATAAGTTATGCATATTTTTATAAAAATTCTAGATATATATTCCAACTTATCAATCATACATATCATGATACTACTTATTCAATTTTGCAAAGTACCATGGTCAATATTCTTCCACTTTCAACTAAATAAATAGCTAATCAAACTAAAAACATTACTCACATCTATACATACTATGAAATGAACTTCCAAAATAAGCATATAGCAAGGCCAAACATACACAAACCTGAACATCACAACCAAGCATAACCAAGTCAATCCCAAGCATAGAAATATAGCCATTTTTGCATGGCATTTATATACATTCACATATACACTATTTGAGTCAATTCAAAAAGTATCTTAGCATATACATGCCATAGACTTTAAGTTCATTCACAAAAGAAGTACCAAAATATTGACGATAGTGTGATGAGCTTCAACGAGGATTCCGAGCGCGAGATGATCACTCAAAAGAGATCTAAAACACGAGAACAACCAAGAACAAAGTAAGCTTTAACAGCTTAGTAAGTTATAAGCAATTACATACCAATAAAGCATATACCATAATTTTGTAAATTATTTCATTTATAACCTTAAGGCCGAATAGTCACATATACAAAAATAGATTTCATAACAAATGTTATATGCATATATATATATCACCTTCACATGATAAAAACAACAGCATATACATCGGTCACTTACCAAATTTCTACTTACATCTCAAGCTATCATTAATCACAAGTCGATATGCATAATACAAAATTCTATTCCATCCACCATCACAAACTTTACCACTCTTGTATAATCTATAATCGCCCGAACATTTTACTTTGCTTAACATTATCAATAATAGACGTCTCTAAAGGAGCATCAAACCTGCACACGCGTTACTAAAATTCTGTAACGTATCGCACACTTAGTGTCGTTACTTTGACATCTCGCACACTTAGTCCAAATTTTTGTAACGTATCACACACTTAGTGCCGTTACTTTAACATTTCGCACACTTAGTGCCAAGTGACCGATTTCGCACACTTAGTGCTCCGTTTTTAAATTCGCACACTTAGTGCACTACTTGAGCCTATTATTCTTTTAAATACACACTTATACATATAAAATTTAATCCACAATCACACATATACACATATATATAAATTTTCTTATTTCATTCCCATATCAACATCACATTCGGTTAAAACATTAACATGTAATTAAACATTACCTTCGGCTATATTCATCTTTCAAATTAATGTCTCCCATAGCTATATTGCATCATTAACATGTATGTATACATCATACTCAAATAGATTCAACTTTTAACCAACATCACATTCGGCTACCCCACATTGAACATATCTACTTCTATTAACTACATGTGATTCATTATAGTTAAAAGTTCAGTTCAGCTCAATTGCTTAAAAACTTACCTCGAGTATCGACAGACTTTGTTTTTCCCGACTATTCGATTAACTTCGCTTTTCCTCGATCCACTCCCGATCCTTTTTGTTCTTGGTCTAAATAAATTACCAATTAAGCTTATTCAACATATTTTCATTCAATTTAGTCTAAAAACACATAAATGTGCAGATAACTATTTTACCCCTGACATTTACGATTTTTACAATTTAGTCCCTATTACACAAAACACAAAATACTAAAAATTTGAACACACTCCTTTATAGCCGAATGTTCATAATCCTTATACAAGCTCATACATTTCATTTGCTTGCAATTTAGTCCTTCAAAAATTTTATTTTTGCAATTTAATCCAAATTCCTCAATCTTATCAAAAAATCAAAGACAAAACTTGTTAATCTAACACATATAATTAATATTTCACCCTCAAACAACAAAAACAACAAGCTTTCATCAATGGAAACTCATGAAATACACAATCAATTCAAAAATTTAGACATGGGCTAGCTAAAACACAAAGCAACGATCTCAAAAACGTAAAAATTATCAAAAACCAAGCTAAGCTCATACCTTAATCAAGCTTGAATAATGCCGAACCCTTGAAATGTTTTTTTTTTCTTTTTAGTTTTGGTCAAAAGAAGTTAAAGAAGATGAACATGCAAAGAATATTTTATGTTTTTATTTATTATAAGTTTATAATATAATAATTAATATATTATAACTTAACATATAATAAACATATAAATGCATTATATAAATCCAATTTGCCGTCCACTATCCTATTAAAATGGATAATTTACAACATAAGTCCTCCCCTATATAAAGACACATCAATTTAACCACTCAATCAAGCAAAAAGGCTACTTTTAGCACTTATGCGATTTAGTCCTTTTTCTTAAATTAAACACACA
This sequence comes from Gossypium sturtianum, assembly GCA_025698515.1. NCBI lineage: Eukaryota > Viridiplantae > Streptophyta > Magnoliopsida > Malvales > Malvaceae > Gossypium > Gossypium sturtianum. Next base: position 45,969,623 of record CM046948.1, read on the forward strand.
AACGGGCAAATTAACTCACGAAATTTTAACATATGCTTAATCATATATAATTAACACAAAAAATAATATTAAAATAATTTTTTGACTCAGATTCATGGTCTCGAAACCACCATTACGATTAGGGCCAAAATCGGGTACATTACGACCACGTTCATCGTTATTAGCGACTCATTGCGTTAGTACTATGTACTAGTGGCTCTGCCATGTTTCTTTATTATAGTGGCATCGCCACGTGTCGATTTTAGTGGCTCGACCACGTATATCATTATTAGCGGCTAATTTGCGTTATTGGTGTCTTTGGTTGGGTGGGTCGACTTGGTCCCCACGTGGTGTGTTGGTTGGTACAGGAGGTGTGTTGGTTGGATGGGTTGGGATGCATCCTCATCTTGTTGCATATCCGTTTTATGAGATCACATCGCATCTTGGGCTTAGGCCACTTGTTCTGCTATTGGTTTGGGCTAGGCCCAATTGATTCTGTTATGGGCTGTGACCCAAATGATATTGTAGTGGGCTTTGACTCATGTATGCTTTGAACTAACTATACTGTTACTCTTAAAGGGCTTTGGCCCAGACTGTTTCAGTTTCTATTTTTGTATACTGATTGTTACTCTAGTAAGGGGATTACACACTAAGTTTTCATAAACTCACCACGTTTTTAACTGTGTAGGTAATCCTCAGCCTTAGACGGATCGGAGCTGCGAAGGACTCGAAGAAGACCACACACTGCTTATTCTTGCTATTTTGATTATTTTTAAATATTTTTTATTTGGGTTGTTATAAGGCCTCTCTAATTCTAACTTATTATTTCTTATATTTATTTATGATGTTTTCTAACTGCTAAAAGTGGGATACGATTTCCAAAACGATAAACTGTCTTCAAAACACTACGTTTTTGCAACATTTTCAAAATGCTTCTGCTACTCAATTTTTAAATATCACGTTTTAGTATATTCTTTATTTTAAATATGCTTCCGCAATAGATAAAGTTTTAAAAGTTACGTTTGCAAGTGGTTAACAATTGCTTAAGTGTTTTGAGTTTTAACAAAGAGGCTTTAACTCTCGAGCAAGTTTTAACAAACAAGAAACATGGTTTTGAAAAACACTTCCGTGTGACACGCCAGATTCGGGCCTAACTTCTAGGCCGGGTTTGAGGTGTTACATGATAGGGATAGAGCTTTAAGACAGTATACCGTGCAAGTGTTTCATTATCTTAATCCGGGTATTAGGAGAGCCGAAATTGAGGCACAACAATTCGAGCTGAAGCCAGTCATGTTCCAGATGCTTCAGACAGTGGGCAAATTCAGTGGAATGCCTACTGAAGATCTTCACCTGCACTTAAAACTGTTTATGGAGGTGAGCGATTCTTTCAAGATAGCCGAAGTACCTGAAGATGCATTACGGTTGAAGCTATTCAAATATTCGCTAAGGGACAGAGCTCAGCCTGGTTGAACTCATTGCCACCAAATTCAATTTCCACGTGGCAAGAGTTAGCAGAAAGATTCCTTATGAAGTATTTCCTGCGTAGCAAGAATGCTAAGTTGAGGAATGAGATCACTGCTTTCCAAAAAATGGATGATGAGTCCTTGTATGAGGCATGGAAAAGGTACAAAGAATTATTACAGAAGTGCCCTCATCACGGAATCCCACATTTCATCCAACTTGAGACATTTTATAATGGTCTCAATGCACACACGAGGATGGTAGTGGACACTTCTACTAATGGTGCTCTCTTTGATAAGTCTTATAATGAGGCTTATGAAATCATTGAGAGGATTCCCAGCAACAATTATCAATGGCCAACCAATCGAGCAGCGTCAGGAAGATGAGCCGCTGGAGTACATGAAGTGGATGCTCTTACTTCACTTGCATCTCAGGTATCCTCAATATCCTCAATGCTTAAAAATTTTACCACTAATGGGTTTAATAGTTTTGCAGCTCAGCCACCGAGTCAAGTTGAAAATGTAGCCTGTGTCTATTGTAGGGAAGGACATTTGTTTAAAGAATGTCCATCGAACCCAGAATCTGGGTATTACATGGGTAACAGGAACAAAAATTGAAGAAGGCAAGGACTGCAATCCAATTTCTATAATCCATCATGGTGAAACCACTCGAATTTTTCCTAGAGTAACCAAGGGGCTGGACCCAATAACACATACGCCCAACCTAGACCGGCCCAGCACCCATTTTTACCCAACAAGTTTAGAAACAACCTCAAGATGAACCTCAAGCAGCTACATTGAAAAACCTGGAAAACCAAATGGGCCAGCTTGCAACTGAACTCAAAAACCGACCACAAGGAGCTTTACCTAGTGATATGGAGAATCTGAGGAATCCAAGGAAGGTGCATTGTAAAGCATTGACATTGGGAAGTGGAAAGACATTAGAACCCAACACTGTCGAAGTTAAAAAGGAGCCATTCGATGCTCAAAACTCAGAGGAAGTTCAACCGAGTGCTTAAGTTCCAACTCCACCAGAATCAGAATCTATAAAATCTGATAAGGTAACTTCGAAACCAGCTAATTCTGATCAACTAACAACTTCGTTAGATGCAAAATTGCCACAGAGGACAAAACAACCAGTTTTAGTAAAGAAACCTCCACCACCCTACCCTCAAAGACTTCAGAAGCAGAAGTAGGAAATTCAATTCAAGAAGTTCCTAGACGTACTCAAGCAACTATATATCAACATCCCGTTGGTTGAAACACTTGAATAAATGCCGAACTACGTCAAATTCATGAAGGATATCCTATCAAAAAAATGAAGACTTGGAGAATTTGAGACGGTAGCCCTGACGAAGGAATGCAGTGCGTATCTTCAAGACAAACTACCTCCAAAGTTGAAGGATCCTGGATGTTTTACCATACCTTGCAACATATTGTGGTAAGGCACTATGTGACTTGGGTACGAGTATCAACTTGATGCCCATGTCAATATTTAGGAAGTTGGGGATAGGTGAAGTTAGATTTACTATGGTTACACTTCAATTATCAGATCGATCCTTAGCACATCCAGAAGGAAAATTTGAGGACATATTGGTACGTGTAGACAAATTTATTTTTCCTGCTGACTTTGTTGTTCTAGACTTTGAAGCAGATAAAGAAGTGCCAATAATCCTAGGAAGGCCATTCCTAGCAACCGGAAGGACCCTTATTGATGTGCAGAAGGGCGAGCTTAGTATGCGTATTCAGGATGATCAGGTAACATTTAAGGTTTTTAAGTCTATGCGATTTCCTCACATAATTGATGATCGTTCTGCAGTGTCCAATTTAGAGGATTTAATTGTGGAAAAGGAACTCAACTATGTTGAGGACCCATTGGAACAAATTTTGACATCAGGCCCTCCAAATGATGAAGAGGAGGATGAATAGTTAGTTTTGCTAGAAGCTAATCAAAGGGGATTTAATTCGCATTCCCGTTTTGATTCTTTGGAGTTAGAGAATAGGGATTATGCCCAACCAAAAGTGTCAATCGAGGAGCCACCTAAACTAAAACTCAAGGTACTTCCTTCACATTTAAAATATGTTTATTTAGGTAACATTTCTACTCTACCTGTGATTGTTTCAACAGAATTAACTATTGAGCAATAAGAGAAACTCATCCTAGTTTTGAAACAATTTAAGAAGGCTATTGGATGGACCATAGTCGATATTTGCGGTATTAGTCCGTCGTATGCATGCACAAGATTATCCTAGAAGATGGCAAAAAATGGACGGTTGATGGACAACGAAGACTGAACCCCATCATGAATGTAATTGTCTGGTTTAGACCCTAGTCGAAAGAGTGGTTTTGAGACCACAAATCTGAGTCATGAAAATATTTTAATATTACTTTTTGTGTCTGCAGTATATGTGTAACACCCCAAACCCGGTCAATACACCACGACCGAATCTGGCATGTTACGGGGAAAATCGCATTTGAAGGGTTAGGTTTCTGGTTAAAGATTCGATGAGAAACTCCTTGTCATATTTTATACTTTTCGAAATCTTGGCATGATTGCTTTGTCGTATTTTAATGTTTTAGAGTGATACCCGATGGTAAAGTTTAAAACACATTGCGTTATAGTTTTGAAATCGTTGACCTTCCAAGTTTTTTTGGCAATTTTAACTCAATTAATTTGTTAAGGCATATTAGAAAGCTACTTTAAGCATAAACATAGTAAAACCAAATTTAAAGGCCATTTACAACCCAAAATAAAACCAAATAGTAATAATAAACCCAAGTACCAAATTTTGTAAAGTCTGAGCAAATCTTTATTAAAGCATGGCATGAGCACCTCGAGTCCATCCGGCTACCCATGTCCGCGTCTAAGTGTCACCTGAAAAGTCAAAGGAGAGGGTGAGTCGCAAGACTCAGTGCATAAATCCCGCTCCCGATAATACAACATGCTAACACACATCATATCATAGCAACATAATCAATGCACCCCGATCCTAACCATCCATATCACCTTTCTACCCCGTGTGGTACCAAACCACTGGTGGTGCCAAACCACTGGTGACCCAAAGTCACGATATCCATAAGTGTGGTGCCAAACCACTGGTGACCCAAAGTCACGAATAATCCAATGATGGGGCCAACCCATCGTGTGATACCAAATCACTAGCAGACGATCCCATATCTCAAAGTGGGGCCAACCCACGGTGGTGTTAACCACAGGGACGAGTCGCAATGAGGTGCCAAACCTCTGGTGTCCCAAAGACACAGTGTGATACCAAATCACCGTGACCGCCGCGATCACAAATCCGATGATGGGGCCAACCCATCGCGTGATACCAAATCACTAGCAGACGATCCCATATCTCAAAGTGGGGCCAACCCACGGTGGTGTTAACCACAAGGACGAGTCGCAATGAGGTGCCAAACCTCTGGTGTCCCAAAGACACAAATGTGATACCAAATCACTGGTGACCGAAGTCACAAAATCAACTGTGGTACCAAACCACTGGAGGTGCCAAACCTCTGGTGTCCCAAAGACACAGTGTCCCAAAGACACGGATATCATCATTCTCCCTCCACTCATATCTCCCATCATCATGCCTTACTCATGTGATCATGTATATCATACAAGTCATGCATATCATGCTAATATGTTTAACATCATATCCCATATCACATACATCCATAATCATGATACTATATAGATCATCAGTAAGCTCATAATAATACTGACTTACCCGAGTCCAAGATCATACCCAATAGGGTATCATATCAATCATCACTGTTTCACTAATTACAACACAGGTTATCAATCATATTACTAAACAGGAGTGTGTTAGTTTACACACCTGTTAAAGCACAATCTCCAATACCAAAAGAAACGGTCTAGGCTCCTTGATTACTTGCTCCTACAATCGGTCAAATAGGAGTTAGGCATCTATACCATTCGGCCAACATCAATTAACCAAAGAGGTTACTATCAAACCCAAAGGGGTTAATATCAATCCCTTACCTTGAAGATGATTTGGTTTCCTACCAAACCTGAACCAAGCAGTGGTTCTCCTTTAACAATCGGCCACCCCTAAAAAGAGAACAGTTAAAACACTTGAAGCCTTATCTTATTGAAATCCAAAAGAATAGTCTAACAAATAATCCTCTTACCACCACTTAACAATCGGTTAATAGAAAAGCAGCTCCTCTTGCTTGCTTCCACACTCCAATGACCCTATAACGAAGAGATTAATACCCTTCCAAAATAACCATATTCGGCCCTTAACCAAACCATAACCAAAGAAAAGACAAGAGAGGGACAAATGGCCATTCGGCCACCCCACTTACCTTGTTCAAGGGTTGAACAACCAACCAAGATCCACCCTTCACCGATATTCGGCCAAGAGAGCTACAAGGAGAGGGAAGAGATTCGACCTACTCTTCACAAGAAAAGAATTCAACTTGGATAGCAATGAGAGAAAGAAAAGATTGCGAAATGTGAGTAGGGTTTCGACAAGAGATGAAAAAGATGAATGGAGAAATCGGTTGGGAAGAAAATGGTAAGTTTAGGCTCTTATGAAAATAAAGAAATTATGAGAGGGAGAGAAGAGAGTATTAAACACAAAGTAAAAGAAAGCAAAGCAATTTTGGCTACCAATTATTCAACAAAAGAAGGAAAATGTGGAAAGAGAGAATACCACTTTGGTTTTACCCCAAAAGACAAAAGAAGAAGAATGGAGGAGAATATTCGGCCACAAGCACTAAATTAAGAAGAGGCAAAGTAAATTTTTGTTTGAAGCTTTCGGTTTGAGAAAAGAAAATGTGATGAAGCTCTCTTGACAATCGGCTAACCCAAGACCAAAAGAGACTTTCTCTTTTACCAAGTGTGACCGAAAACAACCAAAAAGAAACAAAATGCCAAAATGCATTGGCACACCCTCCTACCCCTTACCAAAACCGACCAACCTCTCCCACAAGCATCCAAGTTTCAGCCAACACCCCCCAACACTCCTCAATATTCGGCCACATCCCCACAATCACTCCAAGCCACCCATTTCAAATGAGTTTACCAAGTCTCCCTCCACTATTTGCTCTCCACCTTCCATTTGAATGTGGAGACCAAGTCAAGGAAGAATTCTACTTGTCTTCTACCTCTTCCTCCATGCCGTCCAAAATGAAGCCAAAATGGGAACTCTGCGACTTGAACTCAAGATCTCCACCTCATGCAGTTGACGCCACACCTAGCTCCCAAGTAGCGCATGCCTTGCCACCTTGCCAGCTTCTCTTTTGTGCAATAAAACTCCAACTAAAATACATATCCCTCAGCTCCATCAGCTCCCCTCCTATAAAGCCTAAAAACTAAAATTTTCCTACCTACTCAAGCACACTCCTAGCCTACAATTAAGCCCCGACACTACACAAATAGCAACACAGCACACCAACACATGCAATATCATGCAACAACAAAATAGCCCCTAACCCGGGATATTACAATATGATTAAGCATGTGTTAAAGTTTCGTGAATTAATTTGTCCGTTTGTGTGCTTAATTTGAGCAAAGGACTAAATCGTATAAAGCGTAAAAGTAGCTTTCTATTTGATTAATGGCCGAATTGATGTGGCTTTTAAATGTGGAGGCCTTATGAGGCAATTAAGCCATTTTATAAGTTAGTGGATGGCAAAGGACAAATATGACCTTAATGTATATATGTTTTAATTATTAATTGAAAGGATAATATAATAAATAGTAAATAACATGATTATAATAAAACAAAAGCTTAAAAAAATAAGCTAATAGGTTATGTTCATCCACCGAATATTAGAGAAAGAAGAAAGGTTTAAGCTCTTTTGATTTTCGGCACACATTTTGGCTTGATAAAGGTATGTTTTGTTTTCGGTTCTTGATAATTTCTATGTTTCTGTATTCGTTGCCTTGTATACTTCAAAACCCATGTCTTAATTTTGTGAATTGATGAATGTTTTTAAATGTGTCATTGATGAACACATGAGTTTTGTGATGTTTGATGGTGAAAAATGAAAGATATGTGTTTGATTAACAAGTTTTGTCTTTGGAGTTTTGATGAATTTGAGTAAATTGTGCTTAATTGAGAAAATGATATTTTGAGGGACTAAATTGTGAAATAAATGAAATGTATGGATTGATATGATCATGGGGTATATTCGGCCAAGCATGGGTATAAGCGAATTTGGTGTATTTTGTGATTTTGTGAAATAGGGACTAAAATGTTGAAATATGAAAATGTGAGGGCTAATTTGTAAATTGCCCTAAATATGTGTTTATGGATTGAATTGAATAAAGTAGTGAATAAATGAGTTAAATTTGAATATGTATAGATCAAAAACTGAAAAAACGGACATAGATCGCTGGAAATCAAAAGTTATTGAATAGTCGTTTATCTCCGTTCTTCCCCTTCGAGGTAAGTCTATATACAAATAAATGTATTTGTATTAATTTTTGTATGTTCATATGAAATCTCATTGTGATGAATGTATACGAGAATGATAGTATATGAATTCTGAGGAAGTATCGACAATGTATCAATGTCAGAGAAGTCCCATACGAACCTAGGAATAGATAGGATTACATATGTCATGAAATAGGTGTCCGATATATGATATCATGTAAGACCACGTCTGGGACGTTGACATTAATTCAAGATTTCGTGTAAGACTACGTTGGCATCGATATGAGATTTACGTGTAAGACCATGTCTGGGACATTGGCATCGTATTGATTCGTGTAAGACCCTGTCTGGGACAGTGGCATCGATATCTGATTACATGTAAGACCACGTCTGGGACGTTGGCATTGTATGACTATTCCGGGCACTCTGAGTATCCTATTAGATCCCGAACGGTTCAACGGGCAAGTCCGAGTAATGAATGATTACGTGAGTTGTATATCCGCTTCAGGTACGTTTGATGTATATGCTTTGAATAAGCATGAAAAGTGAGAAAATATGCATATGGATGCAATGAGCTAAAAATGTGATATATGAATGATTGTGATATGAGTAAATGAGATAGATGGAGATATGATGGTTGGTAAGCAATGGATAAATAATGAGCTAATGAAGAATTATAAATTACCATTGAGATATGTTAATGATTTATGTATTGATATGATAATGTGAATGATATGTTAAGTTTATTTGTATATGGCTTACTAAGCTTTTGAAAGCTTACTTTGTGTATGTTTATTCTGTTTTATATATCGTCAAAGCTACTGAAGGCTCGGGGACCGTCGAGGATTGTCATCACACTACCCAAACTCATTTTGGTACCTTTTGGGATTGTATATACTTTGTATGGCATGTGTAGGCTAGTCATTTTGGCTTGTGCTTGAGAAGTGTATATATAGCCATGTGATATGGCTAGGTATTTGGTTATGATGTGAATGAGTAAATATGTTATATGATGCATGATTTTGGTATGATCTTATGTTATGAAATAGTCATAGTAATGGTAAGTTTATTGATGCAAGATAAGCATATGTTTTGAATGAATGATGACTAAGTGGAATGGTAGGTTTGTGGATGAATTATGTTTGGAATGCTTTGGAATAAGTTGAGTTAAATGTTGTTTGAAATAGTTTTCTTAAGATGCCTTTGAATGCCTAGAAAAGTTGGTTATTTGGCATGAAATGAATTCGTATGTTGCTTGTAGGGATATCTCAATGTGTGAGTGGCATTTTGGCCTTGAAAATGGCCTATATTTGCCCACACGGTTGAGCACACGGGCGTGTGGCTCGACCGTGTCTCTCATGGTTGAAATTCAATCAAGTCAAGATCGACCACGGGCTGGACACATGGGCGTGTGACTGGCCGTGTGGTGCAAGTCAGGATCGACCACGGGTGAGGCACACGGGCGTGTCCATGGCCGTGTGAACAAGTCAGTATGTATGCCCTGTTTTGACACGACTTAGACACATGGGCGTGTCTGAGGCTGTGGGAGGCACACGGCCTACCCACACGGGCGTGTGACCTCTGTAACTTAGAAAAGTTTTTAAATTTTTGAGAATTTCCGTATGTGTTCAGTTTAGTCCCAGCCCTATTCTAAAGCATGCTCAAGGTCTCGTTGACCTATTTAAGGGACACTTTGATTGCATTGGATGAGTTGTAATATGAAAAGTCTGTAAAAGTTTCTGATTGCCCGATAATGCCTCTTAACCCTAAACCAACGATGGTTACGGGTTAGGGGTGTTACAATGAAGGACGTGGTGAAAAAGGAAATCATCAAGTGGTTAGATGCGGGTATAATTTACCCCATCTCTGACAGTTCATGGGTAAGTCCGGTCCAGTGCGTACCAAAGAAAAGACGTATTACGGTCGTTAAGAACGAGAATAATGAGTTGATACTGACTAGAACGGTTACGGGATGGAAAATTTGCATCGATTACCGAAAGCTGAACAAGGCGACTAGGAAAGATCACTTTCCTTTTCCGTTTTTGGACCAAATGCTAGATAGACTCGCGGGGCGAGACTATTACTGTTTTCTTGATGGCTACTCGGGGTATAACCAGATTACAGTAGCACTGGAATATCAACACAAGACAACATTCACCTGCCCGTACAGTACATTTGCATTCAGATGCATGCCATTTGGTTTATGTAATGCACCTGCTACATTTCAAAGATGTGTGATGTCTATTTTTACTGACATGGTTGAAAAATACTTAGAAGCCTTTCTGGATGATTTTTCAGTATTTTGAGATACATATGATGATTCCCTAGCCAATCTAGCCAAGGTATTAAGGCAATGTGAAGAAACAAACCTCGTACTCAATTGGAAAAAGTGCCATTTCATGGTACGAGAAGGTATTGTTCTAGGGCATCGGATAACAAGACATGGAATCGAGGTAGATAAAGCAAAGGTAGACATTATTGAGAAACTCCCACCTCCAACATCTGTGAAGGGTGTTAGGAGCTTTTTAGGCCACGCCAGTTTCTATCGAAGATTTATCAATGACTTCTCCAAAATTGCTAAACCCTTAAGCAAATTATTGGAGAAGGACACGACGTTCGAATTTGATGAGGAGTGCTTAAGAGCTTTCCATGATTTGAAGAGTCGATTAGTTTCGACACCCATAATCGTAACACCAGAATGGGATTTTCCATTTAAATTGATGTGTGACGCAAGTGACTTCACGATAGGAGCTATCATGGGCCAGCGAAGGAACAAAGTTGTAACACCCCAAACCCGGCCTCGACGTTATGAACGGATCTGACGTGTCACATCAAAGTGACGTTTGTAAACCGGTAAGTTCGAAATACTCAATACCAAACATTTATTCTCTTTGAGACTTGTAGGATTGTTATTTCATAACACCTCATTACCTTATTAAACAAATCATTTACTAACCAGAATTAAATGTCGCGGAAGTTCAATTGAGTTGTAAATTTTCCTTTTAAGGTTTGCAAATCGTAATATCCTTTAAAAACCGTTGTCGTTTTAAAACTCGCGTTTCCTAGTCTAGTAGGTAGTAATGAAAAGAAAATACCAATTTAAAGTTAAAAATCCCAAATGGCCTTATTACAGAATCATTAGCCCAAAAACTAATTCAAATAAAATAACTAAGTTTACGAGTAAAACATGTCGAGCGTGTGGCCACCTCCAAGTCCCTCGTGGCTCCAAATCATCTAAGACTGGGGATCACCTGCACAGTTAAGGAAAAGGGGGTGAGTTACGAGAACTCAGTGTGTAATCCCTCATTACGGTGACAGTCTGGGCCTAAGCCCTATTTGGTAACAGTCTGGGCCTAAGCCCTATTCAATAACAGTTTGGGCCTAAGCCCTATTCAGTAACAGCCTGGGCCTAAGCCCTATTCAATATCAAAGTGGGCCTAAGCCCTATTCAGTATCAGAGTGGGCCAAAGCCCAAATACATATCAATGCAACACAGAAATGTAACCCAACAGAATCCAGCCAACACACCACCCGTACCAACCAACACACCTTGTGGGGACCAAGTTAACCCACCCAGCCAGCACACCAATAACGCAGTCTAGCTGCTAATAATTACGCAGCAAAGCTGCCAGTAACAGAAATGTGGTTGAGCCACCAGAATCAGTATACGTGGCAAAGCCACTAAATCAGTATAACGTGGCATGGCCACGAGTACAGTACTTCGTCCAAATACAAAACCCAACCCAATGCAATATGCCGTGTCATATATAATACATGTATGCAATATATCACAATCATAATCAATCATACAGATTCACATACATCACTAGAACTACCACTAGGGGTATAACGGTCATCTGGTTGGTTGGGGTAAAATGATAATTTACCCCTCGGGGGTATTCCGGTAATTTTACCCAACGAGGGTATTTCGGTAATTTCAGTATTTCTACCCCTTGAGGGTATTTAAATAATTTCATACATCTAACGGCCTTTCCAGATGCCTACTATCGCATCGAGTGACACAAATACCCTTTCTGGTCAAAACGGTGAAATTGGGCCGAAAGCCCAATTCTCGGCCCAAGCGAGCCCACACGCTCATGTGGCCCATCCGGCCCATTTTCGGTCACGGTTCTATGAACCTAGCAGCCGCATCTATTATCCGGCACTTACCATGGATTTCACCCCTGTGGGCCCATTAGCCTAATGGGCCCACTTCGGCCTAACAAGGCCCACTACGGCCTAAGCCCACGAGGAAGTTCGTGGCACTCCCAACGGTCTATTGCCAACATTTGTGGCTCGTTTTATCTCTACGAGCACTCGCATGCTCGAGTGATCTCGGACGCTGAAGTCTCGGCTTATCACTTTTTTGGCTTTAACCGACTCACAGTTCATCAGGGTGTGAATACACACCTCCATTCATCGCATTATCAGATCTAAAGTGGTGTACGATTACACACCTTGATTACGAACGTGCCATCAATCCCTTAGCACCGATCCTACGTTAGACAAGATCAACAGATAGTCAATCGGTCAAGGGGGTTATCCTCCCAAACACCACCAAACTGAAACCCCATTAACACCTACCTTGCTTCACCGACTTTTGCTAAGTTCTTTCCAAATTTCAGTGAAGATTAAGAATCCCTGAAGATATCCTATGTTACAATGCACCCTTATTAAAAGAGTTTGTATACAAATGTGGTTAACATCCACCCTTGACAAATACTAAATCCCCTAGGAAAAATCGGTCCTCAAACCAAACACAAAGCGCGGATACTTACTTGCTCAAGGACTCCGAGTAATGCTTCGAATGCTCCCGGACGCTTGCCCCTTTTCACTCCTCGAGAGAACCTAAATACCATACAACATTAGTCCAAGGAAAAAGGGAAGATTCGGTACAGAAGAGGGAAGAGCCGTACTACCCAACCATTGACTAAAAGAAAGTCAATACTACTTACTTTTTCAATTCGGCAAGAACATTTTTCTTCTAGCAACAGGAATAGATGACCCCAGAGATGAAAGTACACTAGAAGGGAAAGAAGGGGTTAGTTTCGGCTTAAACAACTTAAAGAACAAAAGATGGAGTGTTGAGAACAAGGGGGAGAATAGGTTCGGCTATCCTGAAGAGAATAGAATGGAAGATGAGAGGGAAAAGAGTGTTGAATTCGGCCAAGGAGTCTAAAGAAAGAAAACGGTGTAGGCAGAGAGTGGGCAGTAGTTGGAGAAATAATGGACGATCAAAAGACCTGAATGGTAACAACGTTGCACAAAACACCTCTACCGAAAGAAAATACCGAGATGAGCAAAAGAAAACCCGAAAGGCAAAGAAAATATTTTCGGTTTCTGCATACACACCATGTTGCCGAAATGCTCCCAAATGCCACCCCTCTAGCCGAATTTCTCACTTAGCCACACTCCCAAATTCGGCCAACACTCCCACACACATCACTTCCTTGATTTTCTCCACCAAAGTCTCCTAGAATAGCTCCCCATCCTTTCGTTTGAAATATTTGACCAAGTCTTCAACCTTCCTTGTAGAGTTTGATCCAAACTCTACTTCTTCCTCTCCCATAGCATAAAATAAAAGTCCTCAATTGCAATTCGTGGGATTCGAACCCCATTCCTCCTTGCTACTTCCTTGACGCCACAACCACAAGCCACAAGCTCTCTTTGTGACTCCTAAATGCACACAAATATACTTAAGTCCTACAGCTAACAACCCTCTCCTCTTTAAGGCCAAAAACTAAAATTTTTCCAAAGCTCAGACTCGAACCCAGGCCTCCTTAGGACCCTTAGATACACTCAAATAGCTAGCTGTTCAAGCACAACATGAATTTTAAACCAAAAATTATTAGCCCCTAAATTTTAGGACATTACAACTCTACCCCCTTAAAGAAATTTTGGCCTTTTAATTTACCTGATCAGAAGTGGTGAGGGTATTGCTGTCGCATCGCCTCTTCAGGCTCGCATGTGGCTTCCTCTGAACTGTGATTACGCCACGGCACCTTGACTAACAGAACAAATTTCCTCCTCAGCACCTTAACATCACGATCCAGTATTTGCACCGGTTCTTCCTCAATGGTCAGATCAGGTCTAACCTCGATCTCCTCCACCGGCACTATATGAGAGGGATCAGAAAGGTATTGTCTCAGCATAGAGACATGGAACACATCATATATATGATTTAACTCAGGAGGCAGCTCCAGCTGATAGGCGACTGGTCCCACACGTTTTAATATCTGGTAAGGTCCGATGAATCTAGGGTTCAGCTTGCCTTTTCGCCCAAATCTCAGAATCTTCTTCCATGGTGAGACCTTTAAGAAGACATAATCTCCCACTGCGTACTCAATATTTTTACGCTTTAAATCAGCATACGACTTCTGCCTATCAGATGCTTCTTTTAACCGATCACGAATCAACTTTACCTTTTCCTCGATTTCAGAAAATAATTCTGGTCCCAACATTCGCCGCTCACCCAATTCTGTCCAACAAGTAGGAGTACGACACCTACGACCATCTAACGCCTCGTATGGTGCCATCTGAATGCTGGATTGATAGCTGTTGTTATAAGCGAATTCTGCTAATGGCAAATAGTCTTCCCAACTGCCTTTGAAATCAATTACACAGCTTCTTAAAATGTCTTCCAAAATCTGTATTACTCTCTCCGACTGACCATCAGTCTGAGGATGAAATGCCGTGCTGAAATCCAACCTTGTACCCTAAGCTTCAAGTAACACTCTTCAGAACCGCGATGTGAATCTAGGGTCCCTGACCGAAATGATAGACACTGGTACCCCATGCAACCTCACAATCTCAGCCACATACAACTTGGCCAACTTCTGCAACGAGTAATCAGTGTGAACCGGTATAAAGTCGGCAGACTTAGTCAGTCGATCGACAATAACCCATACTGAATCTTTCTTAGTAGGCGTCAGGGGTAGCCCACTTACAAAATCCATGGTTATCCTCTCCCACTTCTAGAGGGAATTTTAACAGGTTGCAGTAATCCAAAAGGCAGTTGATGCTCAACCTTCACTTGCTAGCATGTCAGACACTTCCCTACAACATCGGTAACCTCACGCTTAAGCCCTGGCCACCAATACAGTTCACGTAGGTCTCGATATAACTTGTTCCCACCAGGATGCATAGCGTACGGGCTACTATGCGCCTCCCGCAGTATAGACTACCTTAACTCAGAATCCCTCGATACATAGACTCTCCCACGGAAGCATAACACCCCTTCACTATTCAGCCCAAAGTCTACAGTCTCTCCCTTCTTCACCAGCCGGAAATGAGGAACCAATGATTCATCTAGCAACTGCTTCTCCTTAATTTGATCAATCCAAGTCGGTTTCACTTGAAGTTCAGCTAACAGACTACCATCCTCAAACAGACTGAGACGAGCAAACATTGCTCTTAGATTAGATACAACCTTACGGCTCCATGCATCCGCTACCACGTTAGCTTTTTTCGGATGGTACTCAATCGAGCAATCATAATCCTTAAGAAACTCTATCCATCTTCGTTGCCTAAGATTCAACTCCTTCTGAGTAAGGAGGTACTTGAGGCTTTTATTGTCGGTATAAATGGTCGACTTCTCTCCATACAAGTAGTGTTTCCAAATCTTCAGTACGAATACCACCGCAGCTAATTCCAAGTCATGAGTGGGGTAATTCACCTCGTGTAGCCTAAGCTGACGAGACGTATACGCCACCACCTTACCCTCTTGCATCACCACACAACCCAACCCAGTGTGCGACGCATCACAGTAGACAATGAATTCCTTTCCAGGCTCTGGTTGTATTAATACCAGGGCTTCAGTCAGAATCTTCTTCAGTTTTTCAAAACTCTCCTGCTGTTTATCAGTCCAATTAAACGATACCACTTTACGCAGCAACTTGGTTAGAGGTGCAGCAATCAGTGAAAACCCCTCAACGAATCGTCTGTAATACCCGGACAGACCCAGAAAAATTCAAATCTCGGATACAGTCTTTGGTAGCTTCCAGTCCAATACGGCCTCAATTTTCCGAGGATCAACCCTAATCCCCTCAGCAGACACTACATGCCCCAGAAATGTCACCTCTTGCAGCCAAAACTCACAGTTCCTGAACTTGGCATAAAGCTGCTTTTCTCTTAGTATCTGCAGAACAATCCGGAGGTGCGAATCATGATCCTCCTCGATTTTTGAATACACCAGAATGTCGTCTGTAAACACCACTACGAACTGGTCCAGATAGGGTTGGAAAACCCGGTTCATCATATCCATGAAAGCAGTTGGTGCATTCGTCAACCTAAATGGCATGACCAGGAACTCGTAATGTCCACAACGAGTCCTGAATGCAGTCTTGTACACATCCGCTTCCTTAACCCTTAGTTGATGGTACCGCGATCTAAGATCTATCTTGGAGAAAACTGAAGCTCCTCGCAGCTGATCAAACAGATCGTCTATCCTTGGTAATGGGTACTTGTTCTTAGTCGTTAGTTTATTCAATTGACGATAATTAATACACATACGCATGGACCCATCCTTCTTCTTCACGAACAATACTGGTGCTCCCCATGGAGACACACACGGTCGGATGAATCCTCGGTCTAGTAGCTCTTGGATCTGAGCCTTTAACTCTACCAACTCTTTCGGCGGAGTCGTTACAGGTAGAAGCTCAATGTCGAATTCGACCTCACGATTTGGAGGCAACCCCGGAAGCTCTTCAGGAAATTACAGTTCTGACATTCTCAACAGATGAACTCACGGATTCAGAAATGCTGACATAAGCTAAGAATGTCTCGCAACCCTTGCGAATCAGTTTCTCGGTCTTTAGTGCTGAGATTACATTAGATAAATAATCTCTCCGCTCCCCTATCACAGTCACCTCCTCATCCTCCAAAGACTTCAGTACCATACGCTTAGTAGTGCAATCCAAATTCGCACGGTGCTTCACTAACCAATCCATGCCCAAAATGAGATCAAATTCGCCAAACGGTAGTTCCATCAAATCTGCCAGAAAGACAACCCCTTGGACCTCTAGGGGCACATCTCTAAATAGTTTATTCACTCTAACTGACTGACCTAGTGGACTAATCACTGACATTTCCCTATCAGTAATTTTGGATTGTATCCCCAACGACCTAGACAAAGTACATGCAACATACGAGTGTGTAGACCCAATATCAATTAAAGCGATATACGGTACATTATAAAATGAGAAACATACCAGTTATGACATCAGGAGCGTCGCCATCCTCTCAGCGCCGAGCAGCATAGACCAACGCTGGCTGCCTCGCCTCCGTGTTCCCAGCACTTTTGCCCGGTGCTCCACGACCTCGTCCTAGCCCATTTCCCCCTTTGGCTGGACCACGGCCTCTCGGTGGCTGCTGACCACCTCTCCCTGGCTGAACATAACCCTGATCTACAGCTTGGATCTGAACAGGCCTCTGAGTACAGTCTCTAACCTGGTGATCCCTAGACTCAAATCTGAAGCACACCCCCGATCTTTTCCAACACTCTCCCAGATGAGATCTCCCACACTCAGTGCAAGGCTGCAGTCTGACAGCAACAACAGGAACCCCAGCTCGGGCTGGCCCATCAGACCTTGGCCTCTTTTTAGGCCCACCAGAACAACTTGAGGGCCCAAAATTCCTCTTACTTCTGCCCCTATCTTACTCACGGTTCTGACGCTTAGAGCGTTTCACATCCTTGGCAAACTTTGCCTTCTCAACCAGTGCAGCAAAATCTCTTTCCCTCTACGGGGCTATCAATACCCGCAACTCATCCCAGAGACCATTGTTGAAACACACACAGTGCTCATACTTAGTGGCGACTATACCCCGAGCATATCGGCTCAACCACAGAAACTCTGCCTCATACTCTGCTACAGACTTATTCCCCTGGATCAGACTCAGAAATTCCTTCCTCCGTGCATCCACATAACTTGCCCCAACATATTTTCCTTGGAAGGTCGTCTTAAAGAAGTCCCATGTCAAACGGTTGGCCTGCGTGCCTTCCCTCACGGTGAGCCACCATTGATACGCCTCATCTCGCAGTAAAGACACTGCTCCTTTCAATTTTTGCTCCACCGTACAATTGAGATCATCCATTATTCGCTCGACAGCTTCCAACCAATATTTTGCCACGTTCGGAGCTATACCAGAGATGCCCCTCAAAATTTCTGCCACATTCGACCGGAGTCATTCAGAGATTAACCTTCGCCCATCGACCAAAGATTTGCTCCAAAGAACCCTTTCCGAACCCGCAACATCGCTTGGGACTGAGCATCATCCCCACCGGCTCGGTCATGAGACCCTGTCTCAGTCACTGGTGAGGCTGGTGCTTCCCTATCAGGCATGTGTCCTGATGCTGACGACCCAGCCCTAGCACCTCGGCCTCTACCACGGCCACGCGTACCCCTTCCGCGACCTCTTATGCTCATATCGACGTAGCGTATTTATCTGATTTAAGAGTTTTATGCATCAGCTTATAATTCTCATAATTAACAGATATTTTATGAAGAACAGTAATTAGGGTTGTTTTCGCAGATCGAATTTTTACTACAATTTTCAGTCTCCTATAGTCTCAGTTTCTCTATCTAAGGAGTTTCAGTATACTACTACTATCCCTAGTAGTTTCTCAGTATAGCCATTTCAGTATACGACAGAGTACAGTGTCAGAGAACTTATAGATTTGGTGCCGGAGACTCGTTGTGCCACACTTTCGGTAATGACATTACTTTCCAAACCAATATTTAAACAAATCAAAAAAATTTCAAAACCCATTCCATAGCCGAGTTTTGCAACCTGGCTCAAATACCACTAAATGTAACACCCCAAACCCGGCCTCGACTTATGACCGGATCTGACGTGTCACATCAAAGTGACGTTTGTAAATCGGTAAGTTCGAAAAACTCAATACCAAACATTTATTCTCTTTGAAGCTTGTAGTATTGTTATTTCATAACACCTCATTACCTTATTAAACAAATTATTTACTAACCAAAATTAAATGTCGCCAAAGTTCAATTGAGTTGTAAATTTTCCTTTTAAGGTTTGAAAATTGCAATATCTTTTAAAAATCGTTGTCGTTTTAAAACTTTCGTTTCCTAGTCTAGCAGGTAGTAATGAAAAGAAAATACCAATTTAAAGTTAAAAATCCTAAATGGCCTTATTACTGAATCATTAGCCCAAAAACTAATTCAAATAAAATAACTAAGTTTACGAGTAAAACATGTCGAGCGTGTGGCCACCTCCGAGTCCCTCGCGGTTCCAAATCGTCTAAGACTGGGGATTACCTGCACAGTTAAGGAAACGGGGGTGAGTTACGAGAACTCAATGTGAAATCCCTCATTACTATGACAGTCTAGGCCTAAGCCCTATTCGGTAGTGCTGATGCAGGCCTAAGCCCTATTCGAGAATGATGCGGGCCTAAGCCCTATCGAAGATCGAGTGGGCCAAAGCCCAAATACATATCAATGCAACACAGAAATGTAACCCAACCCAGTCCAACCAACACACCACCCGTACCAACTAACACACCTTGTGGGGACCAAGTCAACCACCCAGCCAGCACACCAATAACGCAGTCTAACTGCTAACAATTTTGCAGCAAAGCTGCCAGTAATAGTAAACATGGCTGAGCCACTAGAATCAGTATACGTGGCAAAGCCACTAAATCAGTATAACGTGGCATAGCCACAAGTACAGTACTTCCTCCAAATACAAAACCCAACCCAATGCAACATGTCGTGTCATATATAATCCATGTATGCAATATATCACAATCATAATCAATCATACTGATTCACATACATTACTAGAACTACCACTAGGGGTATAACGGTCATCTGGTCAGTTGGGGTAAAACGGTAATTTACCCTTCGGGGGTATTCCAGTAATTTTACCCAACGAGGGTATTTCGGTAATTTCAATATTTCTACCCCTTGAGGGTATTTCAGTAATTTCAGACATCTAACTGCCTTTCCAGAGGCCTACTGTCGCCTCGAGCGACACAGATACCCTTTCTAGTCAAAACGGTGAAATTGGGCCGAAAGCCTAATTCTCGACCCAAGCAGGCCCACACACTCGTGTGGCCCATCCGGCCCATTTTTGGTCATGGTTCTACGAACCTAGAAGCCACATCTATTATCCGGCACTTACTATGAATTTCGCCCCTGGCTAATGGGCCCACTTCGGCCCAACAAGGCCCACTACGGCCTAAGCCCACGAGGAAGTTCGTGGCACTCCCAACGGTCTATCGCCAACGTTTGTGGCTCAGTTTATCTCTACAAGCACTCGCATGCTCGAGTGATCTCAGATGCTGAAGTCTCAGCTTATCAGTTTTTCAGCTTTAGCCGACTCACAGTTCATCAGGGTGTGAATACACACCTCCATTTATCGCATTATCAGATCTAAAGTGGTTTATGATTACACACCTTGATTACAAACGTGCCACCAATCCCTTAGCACCGATCCTACGTTAGACAAGATCAACAGTTAATCAATCGGTCAAAGGTGTTATCCTCCCAAACACCACCAAACCGAAACCACATTAACACCTACCTTGCTTCACCGAGTTTTGATAAGTTCTTTCCAAATTTCAGTGAAGATTAAGAATCCCTGAAGATATCCTGTGTTATAATACACCCTTATTAAAAGATTTTGTATACAAATGTGGTTAACATCCACCCTTGACAAATACCAAACCCCCTAGGCAAAATCAGCCCTCAAACCAAACACAAAGCGCGAATACTTACTTGCTCAAGGACTCCGAGTAATGCTTCGAATGCTTCCAGACGCTTGCCCCTTTTCACTCATCGAGAGAACCTAAATACCATACAACATTAGTCCAATGAGAAAGGGAAGATTCGGTACAGAAGAGGGAAGAGCCGTACTACCTAACCATTGACTAAAAGAAGGTCAATACTACTTACTTTTTCAATTCGGCAAGAACAGTTTTCTTCTAGCAACAGGAATAGACGACCCTAGAGATGAAAGTACACTAGAAGGGAAAGAAGGGGTTAGTTTCAGCTTAAACAACTTAAAGAACAAAAGATGGAGTGTTGAGAACAAGGGGGAGAATAGGTTCGGCTATCCTGAAGAGAATAGAATGGAAGATGTGAGGGAAAAGAGTTTTGAATTCGGCCAAAGAGTGTAAAGAAAGAAAAAGGTCTAGGCAGAGAGTGGGCAGCAGTTGGAGAAATAATGGACGAGCAAAAGACCCGAATGGTAACAACGTTGCACAAAACGCCTCTACCGAAAGAAAATACCGAGATGAGCAAAAGAAAACCCGAAAGGCAAAGAAAAGATTTTCGATTTCTACATACACACCATGTTGCCGAAATGCTCCCAAATGCCACCCCTCTAGTTGAATTTCTCACTTAGCCACACTCCCAAATTCAGTCAACACTCCCACACACATCACTTCCTTGATTTTCTCAACCAAAGTCTCCTAGAATAGCTCCCCACCTTTCGTTTGAAATATTTGACCAAGTCCTCAACTTTCCTTGTAGAGTTTGATCTAAACTCTACTTCTTCCTCTCCCATAGCATAAAATAAAAGTCCTCAATTTCAATTCGTGGGATTCGAACCCCATTCCTCCTTGCTACTTCCTTGACGCCACAACCACAAGCCACAAGCTCTCTTTGTGACTCCTAAATGCACACAAATATACTTAAGTCCTACAGTTAACAACCCTCTCCTCTTTAGGGCCAAAAACTAAATTTTTTCCAAAGCTCAGACTCGAACCCAGGCCTCCTTAGAACCCCTAAATACACTCAAATAGCTTGCCGTTCAAGCACAACATGAATTTTAAACCAAAAATTACAGCCCCTAAATTTTGGGACGTTACAAAAGTTTTTCATCCCATCTACTATGCAAGTTAGACTCTGACAGGAGCTCAACTGAATTATACGGTAACAGAGAAAGAGTTACTTGCTATTGTGTTTACCTTTGACAAGTTTCGATCTTATCTTGTAGGTACCAAAGTGACTGTCTATACGAACCACTCGAAAATTAAGTATTTACTTGCCAAGAAAGACGCTAAGCCGAGATTAATCTGATGGGTACTTCTACTTCAAGAGTTCGATCTAGAAATTCAAGATCGAAACGAAGTAGAAAATCAAGTAGCATACCACTTGTCCAGATTGGAGCCGCAAGAAGGGAATTCTCCTCTTATACCAATTCAAGAGGCATTTCCAGATGAACACATACTAAAGGTAAATCATGTCCATAATACCCCTTGGTTTGCTGATATTGCTAACTATTAGGCTTGTGGTTTGATGCTGATTGATAAGACGTATCATCAAAAGAAAAAAAAATTTCACAATGTGAAGTACTATTTCTGGGAAGAGCCATATCTGTTTCAAAAGTGTGCAGATCAAATGATCAAGAGATGTGTGGCAGAAGATGAAGAAGAAAAGATTCTATACCATTGCCACTCAGCTCCGAGTGGGGGACACTTCGGAGGCACACGTACTGCAGCCAAAGTATTGCAAGCCAGATTCTTTTGGCCAACACTATTTAAAGAAGCATATGCTTACGTAAAGAGTTGTGATCGATGTCAAAGGGTTGGAAATGTCACCAACAGAAATGAGATGCCTCGAACAAACATAATTGATGTAGAATTATTTGATGTTTGGGGTATTGACTTTCTCGGTCATTTCCCTCCGTCTTTTGGTCACAAGTACATATTGGTAGCAATAGACTATGTGTCAAGTGGGTTGAGGATGAGGCATATCTGGCAAACAATGCTAAGGTTGTGATGAAGTTTTTGCAGAACCATGTGTTCACAAGGTTTGGAACCCCAAGAGCCATCATCAGTGATGAAGGGTCCCATTTTTTGAACAAGTGGTTGAAATGGTTACTCGACAAACACGGAGTGAAGCACAAGGTTGCCACAGCTTACCATCCGCAGACGAATGGGCAAGCTGAACTGGCAAATAAAGAAATCAAAGGCATACTTGAGAAGGTAGTTTGCCCGAACCGACATGATAGCATACAAGACACCTTTAGGGATGTCACCCTATAGGTTGGTCGTTGGGAAAGCATGTCATCTACCCTTGGAGTTAGAGCACAAAGCTTACTGGGCTCTTCAACAACTCAACTTGGATCTTAAGCTTGCTAAAGAGAAATGGATGCTCCAACTCAACGAGTTAGAAAAATTTCGAATGTCCTCATACGAGAATGCCAAATTACTCAATGAGAGACTTAAGAAATGGCATGACAAACACATTCAAGTTTGAGAATTTGAAGCAGGTCAGCAAGTCTTGTTATTCAATTCCAGATTAAGGTTCTTTCCAGGTAAGTTAAAATCATGTTGGTCTGGCCCATTTACGATTCACCGAGTTTATCCATACTGAGTTGTTGAACTTCAAAGTAAGGGAGGTAATTTTTTAGTCAATGCTCAGCGCTTGAAACATTACTAGGGGGATAAAATTGATCGGGATTAAATTTTGTTCATTTTATCAGATATTTAATATTTCTTGTTTTTCTTTTCAAATAAATGATTTAGGGTATATTTTTGGGATTAGTATGTTTAAATAAATTCTGTCTAGGAGATTGGAATTTAAGCGGGACCGCTTGTGACCCCTCCAATCTTTCCTGGGAATTGATTTTAACATAACCTTCCGAGAAATTATCCCCTTAATGACAAAATAAATTTTTAGTTTTCCAAATAAAAGGGTCAATTTTGATCCAAGTTTTAAATTGCAACTCAATTTCAAATTTTCTTTAAGTCTAGGTACTTAATTGAATTATTTTCAAAATTTGGTTGCTCTTTTTGTAATTTTAAAAAATAGATGCCTCTTTTTGTAAATATTTTCAAAAAACATCTAGAATAAATGTTTTTAATTCAAAAAAAAGAAGAAGATGATAATCATTCATATATAATTATATCCATTATAATATATATTAATTATTATCAACTTTGCATAGAATTAGGATTAGTTTAAAATTTAATAAGTTTTTATTTAATCAGTTTTTATCTTTAATAAATTAATGACAAATAATAATTTAATATGCCTTATATTAATTATTAAATGTTGTTAGCTTTGTATAGGATTAGAACTTAGAATAATTTAATTATTAAATTTCTCTAATAATTCTACATTAATTCATACTTCTCTCATTATAAATACCACCAACCTTCTCCACCATTCATCACTCAAAATCCATTCCCACCAAATACCGAATCACCTAGTGCCGCAAGCTTCTAACACTGTCTAGCTGCTCAGCATCCTCACCCAATAGGCCAGTAGCCCTATGCCCACCGTGCGCACCCAGCAGCTGCTCCTTGGCGCCACACCTACGCACGTCCAGCTCCAGCGCTCGTCAGGCCTGCTCGACACGCCCGCAAGGATCCGCGCGCCTAGTGCTGCTTGCTCCCACATTGCTGCCTGCTCCCATGCACATCCGTGCGACACACCAGCCCTGCACCAACATCCTTAGCCGACAACCCTGCAACCCACCCTAAATTGACCTCTTTTGATCTATAATTATTTTCTTTAGGAGTTCTTAATTTTTATAAAAAGGGTGGTAAGATAATTTTTCTCCTAAATTTTAATTTTATTTAATTATTTAGTTTTTCAATTTATTGAATTATTAATAGTTTATACTAATTAAATTTTTGAGAAAAATTATTTCCATTTTATGTTCAGGTTAATCATGCCTCGCAAGAGAACTCGTGCCTCTGCCCAAATTGACGAATCACAAAACAAATTCCACTGTGACGAAGCCAAAGCGAGATACGAAAGTATTTTCAAAAATCAGCAGATGCATCCAGAGAAAGGCTTTACACTGAAAGAAAGCAATTAAATTGATTTCATGGCACGCATTCATCAGGTGGCTAAAACTCTCAATTGGGAGTTGTTTTGTGAGAAAAGACCTAGTGTGGATGAGGATTTAGTTCGTGAATTTTATGTGAATTTAATCTCAAGTGAGTTGACGGAAGTTTCTGTTCGCGGAATCAAGGTACCAATAACCTCAAACGCTATTAGTGAATTCTTTGAATTACTTGATTTTGAAAACGATGAATATTCTTCCTTGATGAGAAATATTGAGTCTGAAAGTCTGCAAAAAATTCTCAAGGAACCTACAGTTCCAGGTTCTAAGTGGACTGTGTCGAAACAAGGAATTCACACTTGTCGAAGAGAATATTTGACACCACTCGCGAAGGTATGGTTCTATTTCATCCGATTCAGCCTTATGCATATTTCACATGGGACTACAATTTCATTAGAGCGAATGGTCTTATTATACTCAATTTTAACTGGAAAGACCATTGATGTGGGAAAAATCATCCTAAGAGAAATGCAGAATTGTGCCGCTAGACATTCTGGCCCAGCTTACTTCCCTTTTACGATAACAATTTTGTGCTTGAAAGCTAAAATTCTTACAAACGTAAAGAAGACAGGGTATAGTCAGGGTACAATCACAGATTGGGACCTCTACCGAATAGCTGGAGACTCTGTTCTACAGCAACGAGTGGAAGAAAGTGAGGATCCCGAGGAATAAGAAAAAGATCCCACAGAGATCGAACCAATGCAATCAGCTAAAATTGCTGATAAGGCAGAACCAATGGAACTAGAAGTCGAACCTAATGTCGCAACTTCAATGTTCAGAACTCAATCGCCTCGCCCAGATCTTCGAGATGAGATGTCAAATTTGATGGACATAATGCAACATATGCAGTGGCAACAACAAGCTTACTGGAGATATTCAAAAATAAGGGATGACTCTATGAGAAGCGCTCTTACAGAAATATACAATGACCCATTTATTTTTGTGCCTGAGTTTCCAGATTTCATATTTGAACCATGGAGCCCACAATCAAAAAAGGAGCGAAGCGATTCATGTAATGATGATGGAGCAAAAGATGAGTCGAATTCAGAAGGATTTGCAAATAAATAAAAAAGGGGGATCTTGACTTTATTTTTCTGGTCTTAGTTATTTTAGGTTTAAGTTTAATTAGAATTTTTTTTATTTTCGCATAATAAAATAAGAGGTGGAAATCATTAATAAAAATGAACACGTCGCAAATTATAAAGTGTGGCAATAGATATATACATGTCTAGGATTGGATTTAGAGAAAGCTTGGTACTTAAGCAGTCAAATTGACTCACCTCCTTTTTTCTAGACTCCTACCTGATGTATAGTATCTATTCACTTTTAACAATGAGGACATTTTTCATCTTAAGTAGGGGGACCGAAAAATTGAAATTATTTCCACTTAGAATAAATTTTTCTTTTAGTTATGATTAGGATATATTTTGTTCAATAATTTGAAATTTTGTTAAGTATGCTAAACTTCAGTATAAATAAAGTTCGATTATTTCAATAAATTGTTATGTTAGCCTAATAATGACATAAATGTATTTTTAATAAAGCATGTAAATCGTACCATAAAATTTTTAGTTCCTTAGGAAAGTTAGGCATGCATGAAAGTTTAAGTCTCTAGAATTGACTTAGTAGTTTCTTGAGGCAAAATCCTAGGAAGCATGGAATGTTGAAAATGATTTAGGCAACTTTTGTTTGGACCGTTTGAGCCTTTCAAGCCAACCTTGATGAAATTTTATCCTTTGAAACACAGCTTTGAGACTATATGGCCTAATTTTATTTGAACCCTTGCAATAATTAGCCATCACTTCTCTCTTACTTATCTTTAAATTATCCCAAACATTAAACTCAGTACTATTCAAAACATTCTTTGAAAATAAGTTTGAGGGAGTTGAAAAGAAGTATCAAATGCTCAAAAAATTGTAGTACATACAACAAAATGCTCGTAAAAAAATAAAAAATAAAAAAACAAGAGAGAGCATGTGTACTTGAAAGAAGATAGATGTACAAAAGAGCATGTGAAATCAAAGTAAGTTGGTATATTGAAGGTAAATATTTTGAAGGTCCGATTGAAGCTAAGTCTAGGGTTTTTAGCCTAAATTTATCTTTTACCTACCTCTATCCTAGCCACGTTAAAACCTTGTTAAAGACCTATTGATTCAAGTTTCTATGCTACCTACATTAGTGGAGAGAAATTGCTATGTTCAACATATGAAGGCATAAGTTAAACTTAATGATTGCAGCTTAAACTTGAATAAGGGAATAAAATAAAATTGGTAAGGATTAACATGTCTTTATTCGGAATCATTTTAGTCTAATTTTTTCTTTCATAAGAATGATTGAGATTAATTTGAATGATATGTATACATAAGTAGCAGAAACATCAAATTTCTTGTTCTTGAGCATAAGTATAACAATTCATGATTGTTGGGATGAATGTTGTTCTGAAGGAATTTTTCAAAAATGTTTACGAGAAATTCTTTTCAAATTTTCGCACTACTCGAGACGAGCAATGAATTGAGTTTGGGGGTGTGGAAACACAAAAATATACACATTTTTTCATGCCCTTTTTAATCAAAATTCATGCAAGTTCGGTATAATTCTTGTCGAAAAATATATAATTATTATAAAATAATTATTTTATACTTAAATTATTAAAATAATGAATTTTAATTAATTTTATAATTAAATTTGATTAAATTTGATTGTTTTCGACAGATTTGCACAAAGGGCAAAAAATGGCTCGGCAGACACTGCTAGAAGCGCAAAACTGAGAAGCAATTTTGAAGCATCAAGGCGAATTAATTATTCAGCTTAAGATGGTCCAAATTATGTGTATTAATTCATAATATAATTAATTTTAATTTATATCCAATTTAATTTGGGTTAAATAAATTATTATTAATTAATTATGAAAAGTGGTGATTATTTGAGTTGAACAGAAAAAGCTGAACCGACCGACATTGGGCAGCCCAAAACCGTCCCACATGCTGACCCAATCAGCTTTTTTAGCTGATTAATTAGCTTGAAAAATTTCCCTTGAAGACTTGTTCAAATTGCAAACAAACACCTCCACTATTTGTGTCTTTCTAGATTTGCCCTTACCTTAATATAGCAAGTTTGAAAACTTCAAACTTGCCACATGTGTAGCCGGCCATGGGAGGGCTCTTCGACTGCTGATTTTGGCTATTTTTAGCAGCCCTCTCAACCTATAAAAATCCCCCTTGGCTGCTCATTTGAAACACACCTCAACTTTCTCACCTCTTCTCTTCTCTCTCAATTTTCTCTCTTCATTTCCCATCCATTTCCCTTTATTCTCTTGCCGATTTCACCTCTTGAAAAAGAGTCATTCATCCATCATTTGGAGCAGCATTAAAGTGTTCGTAGCAGCCTCGGTTCGACAAGAACAAGCGGAGAAGGAAGAGTGGAGCAAACCAGTCAAGCCACGGAGGAACACCGGATTTGATTCTTGTTCCCTATCCTTTTAATTTTTGTTGTTGTTATGATGAACATGTCTATGAATATTTGTGATGTTGAAATGTTTAAATTAATTGATATGGCTTAAATTTAGTTCGTGTTAGGTTGATTGCATTTCGTCTACTTCATTTATTAAAATTGTGTTTGTGTTGTTATAGGCCTCGGTAAGATGTTTGATTAAGTAAAATCATGACAACTTATTCTTGCATTACAATTGTACGGTAACTAATGAATTTATTATTTAAACGGATTGAAATTATAATTAATTGACACGATACTTAATCAGTGCATGTTTAATCATCTAAGGTAGCTGAGGGTTGAATTAGCAATGGTATCTAATGATACATTTGCCCTGCATAACTTGCAAGATTATTGTGATTGAACTGTTTCAAGGTAGAAATACATTGTTACCTCACGTAATCTTTTATGTGCTGATGAGATTGAATTAATTGTTTGAATTGGCATAGAGATATGTACAAGAGATTATTTTAATTTCATAAGTATGTATGTGTAATAACACATTTGCTTATTAAAATATGTTTAATCGGTTGAATTGACATAGAGATATAGTCAAGAGATAAATGGATTTTGGTAGGTAAGTATGTTCATAAGTTAGAAAATTATCGAGTTGACGTGAATTTATTAGTAACAACATAAACATGAATTTAATAATTCTAAGTTAAGAAATGTAATTAATCTAACACAATTATGTCATCTTGATTAAAATCAGCTTTTGAAATCGTGCATTAGAACTTATTTTATTTTATTTATTTTACTTTTTTTTTTTAGTTTTTAATCACCTTTCAAATCAAAATATTTTTCTTCACCAAAGTGTTTTAAATTGCATTCATAAATAATTCTTTTCACAGTCCCTGTGGGTACGATAACTCGACATTTAATTGTAACTTTATTACTTGTTACGATTGTGTACACTTTCACATTTTCGTTGTTCCAGCAATCAACTGTACCAAATGATTTAGAAATTACAAGGAAATGAGCACACTAGTATGAATGATAAATGGTTGAATTTGAGTTTGTTTAATTGATTAAATTTGTGCATACTGAGATGTTTAAGGGATGACCTAAGGCATTGTTTGGAACATACCCAGAGCCAAAAAGTTTACTTATATTTATTCACCTTTAGTACCGATTTTTGAGCCTATTAACACTTCTTGATGAACCTTATTACAAAACCTGAGCCTAAAAACATTAATTTGTATTTTCCCTTTTTTTTGGCCTTGCACTGCACAACTATAGATGTCTGGCCATATCTATTGAGGGTTAAGTGGATACATCAAGGTGGATTTTGTAAAAATAAAGTGAAATAGGAAAGATTGGTGTGATATAGGAACTATAGGGTAGCCTGAAAGTGTAAAACAAAAATAAAAATTCAAAAAGAAAACCTATACAAGTAGAAAAAGTTCTTGAAAAGCAAAAAGCATTTGTGAGTGAGAAGAATTGAAGAAGAAAAGTAACAAAGTCACAAGAATAAGAAAAATCATTCATTAATGCACAGAAACTCGTAGGCTAGCCATAGTTACTATGTCGTGCTATGATTTCCTATGTGGAGAAACAAGGAAGGTGCGAGAAGGGGAAACAGGGATGGATACGATGTGCCAAACTATTTTTGTGTTTGTAACCCTTTTGATACTTACTATTTTTGAAGTTCATACCTGTCCTAAGCCTTAAAATGTATCAAGCTGAAAAGTCTTATGTGACCTAAATATCCTTATGCATGAATGAACATTTTATTAAACAATCACATAAATGACTATTTGTATTCTACTCGGATAATCAAATTACTTGTATGCTTTATTGATGGATCCCTACAGGTGAGACCATTAGTATTTGTATACTTTGTAATATACTGAACTTAGATGTTTGTGGTCAAAAGTGGTAACTCAATTATTCATCATGTTAAAGTTGTTCGTGAATATAAAATACCTAGTCATATGATTCAAAGTCAATACTTGTATGATATATGCTCAAGGGACGTCTTTTATTTTTTTGTCTTTGTTCATGTTGCTTGAGGGCAAGTAATGGCTTAAGTGTGGGGGAGTTTGATCTACCATAATTCGGTGTTGCAGATTAAACTAATTTTTGCACTTTAGGAGCTTGAAAGAAAGCATTTTCATTAGGTTTTAGTTATGTTTTAGTAAGTTTTCATTATGTTAATAAAATGTGCAAATTGAGTCTTTTATTGACCTTAGGGGCCAAATGAGGCCAAAAGGTGAGCTAATGACCTTTGTAAGTGTACAGAAGACTATTAGGAGGTGAAATAAATAGACACAGGTCGCTGTGTCGTAACACAAAATGATCAATGTCGCAATATAGGGAGAAGAATAGAGAAAACCATGAAATTGCATTCTATGTCGTGACACATTTCCTGGTGTGTTGCGATATTGAATTTAAATGGGAATTAAACAAGTGCCATGGAGCGTTTTGGTCTACACAACCAAACTTAAAGCTTGGGAATTTCAGCTAACCCATGGTTAAGGACGACGTCCACCTAAAATCTATAAATAGGCTCATTTGCCACATGTTATAGACACCAATTACTTAGTTTAGTCTCTTTTAAATTTCAGTTTAGTTTTCTTTCTTCTTAGGTTTTAGGCTTATATTCAGTTTGTTCTTGCTTTATCTCGAGAGATCTGATTTGTGTAGATAATCAAACTCTATGGATTTATTTTCATCTTTAATACAAATTAGGCATTTTTTAAACTCTACACTTCAATCCACTCATCATGTTTTATCTTTACATCAATTCCATGTTGTTTATGAAAGCCATAAGGAACTAATCCTTCTATAGGGGATTAGCGAGTGGAGGTATGATCTATTCACAATTTTGTAGCGTTACCCAACTTAAAACTATAGGCTCGACAACCCTAGGAAGTCATAAAGGTGGGAATTAACCAAAAATTGTATGGTCTATCCGTGAACACCTTTAAACAAGCCAGTCTGGACTGTGAGGACGGAAGATAAGTAGTCATTTCTGACTCATTATTTGAGTTAAGGATTGGAAATCATGCTGGGATAGCAACTAGGTGATTGACGACGAACTCAAAGTGACAGTTAATGGCGATTACCAAAGCAAACTAATCACTCATAATCAAATTTGGTTTATTCTATATTTTGATCTCTTGAATTTTTATTTCCTTATGTTATTTTATTTTACTATCATAAAAATATTAAAAGTTCCCTTTTATTTTACTATCATACTATAACTAAATCAAAGTACTAATTAGATCTTTCGGTGTTTAGGTTAAAATTGACCTAGTACTAGCCTATCTCGGGTACAATCCTCGGAGTACTTACCCACTCCATTGTAACTATATTACAATTGGACCCATATACTTACGAATACCGCCTCATGGATATATATATTTCACTACAATACTCACATTCTGGAAGTTAGTATGTCCAGAGGCGGGTCAGAACTCTAAGGGTTTGGCAGACTCTTTTTTGAGACAATCTGCCAACCCCAGATACTTTGGGCAATCTTGTTAGTTCGCGAAGTGCTAGAATTATTTTTCATGCTTTAGTGTCAAAATGATGGCTCAGTGAGCATCGTTAGAATTTATTTGAGACATGGTTTAAATTGAACTAAAGTACTGTAGATGATACTTAGATGTGTTTAGATAGTTGAATGACTAGTTTAGTTGGCTTGTTTTAGTGTAAAAGCAATGTTTACTACTCACTAAGTTAATTAGTGGTAGTGGTTATGTTTGCTAGATGATTAGGCAAGCCTATTCTTGGGTTACAGGGCTATAATGGGATTTTTTGACCCTTCCACCGTTGTCTATGCTATATAAGGATGCCTATAATCGGAAAGTTTCACCTTTGTTTTTTTTTCTTTGAGTCCTTCTTTAAGCCTCTGGAAAATTTTAAGTTATCTTCGCTAGAGAAGCGGAGGAATGTATCTGTAGCTAGTAAACGTCATTGATACATACCAGCTCTGGTAATTTCTGGAATGCCCTTAGGTTATTGTCAAAGGGATTTACGTTTTTAAATTAGTGCATGCATGATTAAATTCTAGTAGAAAATGGTCTGATGATTATAATTTTTTTTATTTAGATAAAGAAGCTATTTCAGCCCCAGCAATCGAGGCAAAGGACTAATAGAATAGATTCTGTTCTAAAGTTTTCTAGTAAGTTCCTTCTTAATTCCTTTGAATTATGACAATTCTGTGATATGTGGGTGCTGTAAAGGAAGTTGTCTCTTCTGAAGATGGGTCAATGTGTTTTGAATTGACGTGTGTGTAAGAAGTTAGTGTTACATGTGTGAGCATAGCCATGGTTGAGGTGAAAATATCCACCTTGTATACGAGCCCAATACTAGATATTTTGTGACATGTGAAAATGTGAAAAGAATCTTTATATGCGATGCCTCCGGTAGGGCAGCTTTATTGCAAACCAGACTAGCAGATCACAGCCTAATCTTGCGGGAGAACACATGTTCACTTTAACAAAGAATTTGACTATAAATATGATTATGGTTGATGTGTGATTGTAATTTCTGAATTATGGGTCTGAGGCTGGTACAAGGTGTCATAAGTAAACATACATGATTGAGTGACGTATGTACGAATTAGTGGTATGTGTCCACCGGGCATACTATGTGTTATATTGGCGAAGTGTCGTTGCCAGAGAACTATACCAAAAACTTGGCATAATGTGTCTATAATACTGATTCTAAAAAATGTAACACCCATTACCCGTGTTCAACGCCGGAACATGGTACGAGATATTACCGGACTTAAACACAAACAAACATACATTTTCGATCCCTAAATTTGCGTCCAAATTAAATTTTTTTGCATTTAACCATAAAGTCCCTTATACGAGCCTACGAGGCCCAAAACATGCTTTGGTAATAGTTCGGGACTAAACCGAGAACTTTAGGAAATTTTACAAAACTTAGAAAATTTTTCATATTACAGGGGTCACACGCCCGTGTGGATTTGGTACACGCCCGTGTGACCATGAGACACGCCCGTGCTACAGGCAGTGTGCAAATTAGGGAGCTCTCTGACTTGTGCCACACGGCCATGCCACAAGCCCGTCTGCTAGGCCGTGTGGTTGATTTAATTTTCATAATTTTCCATAAAATAGGTGCAGATTTCACCCGGCCGGGGCACATGCCCGTGTTCAAGGTCGTGTAGCACACACGGTCGAGACACACGCCCGTGTCTCTACCCGTGTACTCAATTCTGGACATTCTGTTTTGCAACAATTAAGGTGCAGGGGACACACGGTTGAAACACATGCCCGTGGGGCAGATCGTGTGTCACACACGGCCTAGACACACGCCTGTGTATGCGTGAGTCTACCTGTGTGGACAAAAATAAGGCTATTTACCAAGCTTTTTTTCCACCCTTTAATGTACACACTTACACAACATAACATAGCACCAAACCAAGCATATACATACAACCAAATCAGCCATAACCAAGACAACAACTCATCATTTACATGCTACCATCTATCATACATAAACATCACATACTTATCAACTCAAATCAAGTAGATTCCCACATCCATGAAAGGCATTATCATATGAATATACTTAACCAATAATAGCCAATTTCCAATGGCCTTATACAAAATGAGCTTTCAACCAATACAAGCCAACACATTTGGCCAAATCAGTTATGACACATAACAAAATGACCAAGTCCCCTATACATGCCATAACTCAAAATGTTGAAATCATTAATACCAAAAATATTATTTTTGATAGTGTGAATGGATCTCCGATGATCTCCGAACCCGAGCTAGCTTGGTGATATTATAAGATAAGGGAAAGAAAGGGGAGTAAGCTAAATAGCTTAGTAAGTTCATACGCAAATAATAAACAATATTAACCATGCATTTGCCATATGAATAACATAACATATATCAAACATAATGTCATTAAAACTTCATGAACATAACATACTCAATCACATTCTTACAAATAGTTTGTCATATACCAAATTCATTTCCTTTGAGTTTGTCGTACATACCTGTACCAACTCGTAACCTAATCACATACTTTCTCATATTTGACATACCCTTTGAATTTCCCGTTGAACCATTTGGAATACTAAAGGATACTAGGGAATCTCGTACACACAGTACCGTACAAATGCCATATCCCAGATATGGTCTTACATGTAAACTCGTATCGATGCCAATAGCCCAGCTATGGTGTTACACGAAGTCTCATATCGATGCCATATCCCAGATATGGTCTTACACGAAGTCTCAAATTGATGCCATATCCCATAAATGGTCTTACACGTAATTTCAGTAACCCTAATGTCATGACATTTGTATCCTATCTATTCCTAATGTTCAACTGGGATTTCTCTCTTACCGGAACTTCGTCGAATATGCTCATAGAATCAACCATACATTTCATGCAATATCAAAACATTAAAATACAAATATAACATTGCATTATTTACATACGAAATTACCTCGGTACAAAAATAGTGAAAATGGACCTAATTGTCAAACATTTTGTTTTTCCCCCGATCTAGGTCCGAACTTCGTTTTACTTGATCTATAATAGAAAATTCAGCTCATTTAATACACACATTATCCAATTCAGTCTAAAAATCACATCATGGAAAAACTACATTTTTGCCCCTAAACTTTTGACATTTACAATCTAGTCTCTAGGCTCGTAAAATGAAACGTGTTCAATTTGTTTAATAAACAAGCCTAGTCGAACCATTTTCATACCCATAACAACCCACAATTTCCATTAAATCACACTTTTACTACATATTTTATAACTTTTACAAATAGGTCCTTTTTGACATTTTTACCGAAAACCACTTAGTAAAAGTTGTTTATCCAATATCAAATTTGCATAATCTACCATTAAACATCAAAATAAAAAATATCTAACATGGTTCAAACCCTAGACCTTAATCATACTTTGAATTAGTACTAGAAATAGGTAGATCCAGTTACAAGGATCTCAAAAACATAAAAATCATTAAAAACGGGGCTAGAACGGACTTACAATAGACCTTGGAAGCTTGAAAAACCCTAGCTATGTCTTGATCTTGTAAATTTCGTCCAAGGGGTAGAAGATGAGTAAAAATTGGCTTTTAATTTGATTATTAATTCATTTATTAACCAAATGACCAAAATGCCCCTAACTTAAAACATAACATTTCTCTTACTCGATGTCCATATTTGTCCACTAGCTTAAGTAATGGTCTAATTTCCATCTAAGGACCTTTAATTTAAAATCTCATAGCAATTGGACACCTCTAACATATAGAACTCAAATTTTACACTTTTTGCAATTTAGTCCCCTTTACTAAATTGAGCGCCCAAACGTTAAAATTTTTTAACGTGATTTTCACAAAATCATTCCATAAAACTGTAGACCATAAAAATATAATAAAAAATAAATTTTACTGCATCGGATCTGTGGTCCCGAAACCACTGTTCCAACTGGACCCAAAATTGGGCTGTTAGAAAAAATTTCTCTATTTTTGGGTTGATTATCGATAACCTGATAATCATTTTATGTCTATTTGGAACTAAGTTCCATTGAACTTACTTCATTACTTTTCTTTCTCAGGCATTTGATTAGTAGAATAAGATCAGTAAAAGGGGACTATGCTAGAGCTGCATCTGCGAGTGAGCTACTTGACTATTTTCGTGTCATGCATGGTTGTTTGGCGGATGGCGTATACATATGTTTTGTAATTAACTTTTACTTTTAACTCGAAGTTATATTGTTTTTTCTTGAAAAGATAATTTACCCTTTATTATAAAAGTGTACGCCAAGCTTCTTGGATTTGCAATGTATGAACTCCCTTATATGTATTCACCATTGATGGCAGCGGATATTTATTAGGCTATCTTTTGTAATCCCCATTTTTCTCCTTTAAAGATGTGTTACAGATATACAGAAAATAAAAATGGTTTGTAACTAAAAAGGGGGCATCTTCATAACTATTTCCATAAGGATTTAAATGAAACCAATGACTTTTAAATCTATCAGTAATGCCCCAGTCCGTTGGGTGGAATGTCTGGCTGAATGATGTATGCCAAGTCTTCTTAACGGGCTAAGGGGTGTTACAAGTTTTTTGTATCAAAGCCTAGGTTAAGTCATGCCTTGCCATACAAGATATATCTCTGGCTTAATCCCTATAGTTTTGATTTACTTAAGTTTTATTGTAGCTAAGAATAATTCCCAAAAGTTCAAGAGAAGCGATAGGCGAGGAAATTGTGTAACACCCCAAACCCGGTCAACACACCACGACTGAATCTGGCATGTTACAGAGTGAAAACGTTTTGAGTAAAACAAGTTTGCCGATTTATTTCTATTGAAAACTCCTTTGCCGTTTAAAAGGTTAGAAAACCCCGTGTAGAGTATAGTTGAAATCATTTTTGGTTGCTTTAAAACCCGGAAAAACCCTCTTTTACTGGAAATCCATTTGTTGTTTATAGTTTTGGAATACCTTTCGATACTTGTTAAAACCAAGTGAGTTAAGCATAGTCGAGTTAAGAACCATTTGTGTTTGGAGTTGTTTAAGAAATTAAATTTGAAACGTTGCTTTTTACCGGTTATTTAAGCAAACCAAATTATTAAGCACATGCTTAATCTAATCAAATAAAAGCAAGTATATAAAAAAAACCCAAAATAATACTCAGCGGCCGTGTTACAAAACCAAAACCAAATTTAAAGTAAATAAATAAAAACCAAAATTTTAATTTTAAAGTCAAAACCCGAAAATAAGTTGCATGGCCACCTCGAGTCCTCCCCGGCTCCAAATCCGCGATCTAAGCCTCATCTGCAAAATATAAGGGAAGGGGTGAGTCACCGAGACTCAGTGTATAAATCCCCAACCCGATAGAATAGCACTTACACAAGTCATTAATAAAACATGCAAATCATGCAACCCAGTAACCTAACCATCCGATCTCCTTTATCTACCCCGTGTGGTCAAAACCACCGGTGGTCAAAACCATGGTGACCAAGTCACAAATATATAAGTATGGTCAAAACACCTTTGGTGACCGTAGTCACAAATCAAGTGATGGGGCCAACCCATCGTGTGGTCAAAACCACCGATGATAATCCCGTAATCAACATGTGGGGCCAACCCCATCGTGGTACCAAACCACCGGGACGAGTCACAATATCCATATGTGGTCAAAACCCGCGGTGGTCAAAACCACCGGGACTTAGTCACAGATAATAGTATCAAGACGGGGCCAACCCGTCGTGTGGTCAAAACCACTGATGACAGTCCAAATAATTCTTCCCCCTCCTCTCAACAATCCCACCATCATGTCCATATCAATCATGGCATAATAACGTATGATGATGCAAATAACATGTGGCATAGCATTAAACAATGACATGATAGCATATATCGAGATCCATAATCAGGGGACTTACCCGGAGTCCACGCTCATGCCCACAAGGCATAACTACCGGTTTCAATGGCTATTAACAGTAACATAATAAACATATCATACTAACGAAGTGTGTAAGCATTACACACCTGACTATTCGTAGATCTAAGCGAAATCCTGAAACTACACGAAACTAACGAGATCCCGAAACATTTGCCTCCCCCCTTTCCAACAATCGGCCAACACTTGTTAGTAACCAAAAGCCTATTCGGCTCAACTAGAAATCCCGAAAGATATGTCGCATGAAGGTAACACCTACCTTAATGTCGATTTGGTTTCCAACCAAATCCCGAAACTATGTGATGAACCTCACTTACAATCGGCCAAGCCCTAGCATTCAAACACGATTAGCCTTCGGCTTTGAAAGAATATGAAACAGATCCCAAAACATTAGAACCCTTACCTAGATCGCTTAGCCAAATCCCGAAGATCCACTGTATTCGGCTACACTTCCCCCTACAGTCGGCTTTAACACATCATTAGGAATCTAAAAGCCATTCGGGCATAGCATGACTCTCGAAACCAAAAGAGTTTGTCGCCCCCTTACCTTAATGACTGATTCGGCCACCAACCACCAAAGGTCGGCACACCCTATTGATGTTAAGGGTTTCGGCTACCAACATAGAACAAGAATGAAGTTTAATATACAGATCTTTAATGGAAGGGAAGATAGAAGAGAAGTCACTTACCAAGAGATTCGGCTATGACTCAAAAAGGAACAGCTAGATTCGGCACTTCCATGGAGTAAGGTTTCGGCTTTTGAAGATGGTAAAGATGGAGAAGAAAGATGAACCAAGATTCGGCTTATGTGAAGGATTGATTTCGGGAAAAGATGGAGAAGAGAATGGCTAACAAAAATGAACCGAAAGGTAAAAAGAAGAAAAGGAGAGAAATGAGTTTCGGCTCTTCAAAGGGAGTTGCAAAATTGGTTCGGCCAAATGCCCAAGCTGCCGGAAGAGAAAAGAGAGAAAAAGCACTTTAAGGTTCGGTTTTGACACTAAACGAAAAAGAGAAAGACTCCCAAAGCTAGCCGAACATGCACCCTTACTTGGCCATTGAAATTCGGCACTCCCTAGCTTCCTAATCCGATTACACCTCCTTCCCCAAAGTCCCTAATTCGGCCAACTCCTTCAAATGAGTTTGAAAAGATTCAAACTCCTAAATTTCCTCCCCTACATCAGTTCAAATCCGTTTGACCCCTTCCATCCTTATCTTCCAGAGTCCATCCTGAGCACTCCTCTTCCCCGCGCTCGGCGTGAAAAATAATAGAAGGGATTTCTGCAGCTCGAACCCAAGCACTCCTTCCCTGCATGTGGCGTCATCCTCCTGGCACCTTAGTGGCGCCTCCTTTGCCACTTGCTCACTTGTTCTTTGTGTCACAACTTTCCACTAATTTCTTTTAACACCCAACTTCCTTAGCTCCCTCCTCCTAAGCACTAAAACAAAATTTTTAGCCATGACCCAAGCCTAACCCGAGGTCATGCCTAGACCCCCAAAACATGCTAAACTAGCACAGTAGGCATATCAACACATGCCAACACACAAAATGTAGAGACCCCGATTTAAGGATATTAGAGTTCTACCCTCCTTAAAAAAAATTTCGACCTCGAAATTACCTTGTCAAAAGAGTTGAGGGTATTGCTGCCGCATCACATCCTCTGGTTCCCACGTGGCCTCCTCCGTACCATGGTTCCGCCATAATACTTTCACCAAGGGAACTGACTTCCTACGCAGGACCTTGACATCTCGATCCAAAATCCGTACCGGTTCCTCCTCGAAATACAAGTCCGAGCTCACCTCTATCTCCTCAACTGGCACAACATGTGACGGATCTGATCGATAGCGCCTATGCATTGAGACATGGAACACGTCGTGAATCTGACTTAACTCTGCGGGTAGCTCGATCTGATAAGCTACTGGTCCCACTCACTTCAACACCGTATATGGCCCGATAAACCTAGGGCTTAGCTTGCCTTTTCGCCCAAATCTCAACACCTTTTTCCATGGTGATACCTTCAGAAAGACCTTGTCACCCACCGCATACTCTATATTCCTGCGCTTAAGATCGGCGTAAGACTTCTGCCTGTTCGAGGCTTCCTTAAGACGAGTCCGAATCACCTTAACCTTATCCTCTGTTTCTGTCACCAACTCCGGACCCAACATCTGCCGTTCACCCAGTTCTGTCCAACACGTCGGAGTACGACATTTCCGTTCATATAGTGCCTCATATGGTGCCATCTGAATACTCACTTGATAACTGTTGTTATAAGCAAACTCTGCCAATGGTAGATACTCCTCCCAACTACCGCTGAAATCTAGAACACAGCCCCTTAACATATCTTCCAGAATTTGGATTACCCTTTTCGATCGTCCATCGATCATGGATGAAAAGCCGTGTTGAAATCCAACCTCGTACCCAATGCCTGATGCAAAGCTTTTCAGAACCTCGACGTGAACCTGGGATCCCTATCCGAAATAATTGACACTAGCACTCCATGCAACCTTACTATCTCTGCCACATACAACTCGGCTAACTTCTAGAGCAAAAAGTCAACTCGAACTGGTATGAAATGAGCCGATTTAGTCAGACGATCCACAATTACCCAAACTGAATCTTTCTTGCTAAGCGTAAGGGGTAGCCCATCGATTTAAATCCATCGTAATCCTTTCCCACTTCCACTGCGAGATCTTTACCGGTTGCAACAGACCGACTGGCGGAATCGATGCTCGGCTTTAACTTGCCGGGCATGTCGACACTTGCACACAAACTCAAGTTACTTCTCGCTTAAGACACGCCACCAAAATCGTTCCCTCAAATCCCGATACATCTTATCGCCTCCAAGATGCATAGCGTATGGGTCGCTATGAGCTTCTCAAGAATCATTGTCTCAACTCAACGCCCTTGGGCATACATACTTTCCCTTGAAAACACGAAGACTCCATCACCGCCCAAATCGTAACCCTCCGATTCACCATTCTCGCACTTGCAACCTCCGAGCACTCAAAACCTCATCTATTAGCTGTTTCTCCTTAACCTGATCAATCCAAGTCGGCTTTACTTGGAATTCCGCCAACAGACTCCCGTCGTTATATAGACTAAGGTGAGCAAACATCGACCTCAGATCTGCTACCGCCTTACGGCTCAACGCATCAGCTACTACGTTAGCCTCACCTGGATGGTACTCAATCGAGCAGTCGTAGTCCTTAAACAACTCGATCCACCTTCGCTGCCTCAAATTTAAATCTTTTTGAGTCAAGAGGTACTTCAGACTCTTGTGATCTGTGTAGACTATCGACTTTTCCCCATACAAGTAATGCCTCCAAATCTTCAAGGCAAAAACCACTGCAGCCAACTCCAAGTCATGTGTCGGATAGTTACCCTCATGAGGCCTTAATTGCCGAGACGCATAAGCGACCACCTTTCCATCTTGCATCAGCACACACCCTAAGCCAGTATGTGATGCATCACAGTAGACCGTGAATTCCTTTCCTGCCTCAGGCTGAATCAACACCGGAGCTTCAGTCAGAATTTTCTTTAACTTGTCGAAACTTTCCTGCTATTTTTCAGACCACACAAATGAAACCCCTTTTCTCAACAACTTAGTCAGTGGCCCTGCAATCAAAGAGAAACCTTCCACAAACCTCCTGTAGTATCCTGCCAAACCGAGAAAACTTCGAATCTCCGCAACTGACTTAGGTGGTTTCCAATCCAACACTGCTTCGATCTTCCGAGGATCCACCCTAATCCCCTCAGCCGACACCACATGACCCAAGAAAGTTACCTCCTTAAGCCAGAATTCACACTTACTAAACTTAGCGAATAGTTGCTTCTCCCTCAGAATCTGTAGAACCACCCGTAGATGAGCATCATGCTCCTCCTTAGATTTTGAGTACACCAAAA
Organism: Gossypium sturtianum; assembly: GCA_025698515.1. Classification (NCBI taxonomy): domain Eukaryota; kingdom Viridiplantae; phylum Streptophyta; class Magnoliopsida; order Malvales; family Malvaceae; genus Gossypium; species Gossypium sturtianum. The sequence continues at coordinate 46,011,103 of CM046948.1, forward strand.
TGTCGCCTATAAACACTACGACGAACCGATCCAAATACGGCCGAAACACCCGATTCATCATGTCCATGAATGCTGCCGGCGCATTGGTCAACCCGAATGGCATCGCTAGAAACTCGTAATGCCCATACCGAGTACGAAACACTGTTTTATGGATATCAGCCTCCTTCACCTCGAGTTGATGATACCCCGACCTAAGATCTATCTTAGAGAATACCGATGCACCCTTAAGCTGATCAAACAAGTCGTCTATCCTGGGCAACAGATACTTGTTTTTGATCGTCAACTTATTCAGCTGGCGGTAGTCTATACACATCCCCATAGTACCGTCTTTCTTCTTAACAAAAAGCACAGGTGCTCCCCAAGGTGATACACTCGGCCGGATGAAACCTCTGTCCAGCAACTCTTGAATCTGAGCCTTTAACTCCACCAATTCTTTTGGCGCCATCCTATACGGGGCAATAGACACTGGTGCGGTTCCTGGTAACAAGTCTATACCGAACTCAACCTCGCAGTCAGGAGGCAAACCTGGAAGTTCCTCTGGGAATACATCAGCAAACTCCCCCACAGTTCAGACATTCTCCACAGCTGCATCCTTGGCTTCCAAAGCACAGACATGCACCATAAATGCCTCACAACCTTTCCTAACCATTTTTCTCGCCTTGGTCAGAGACCACATTGATAGGTAATCTCTCCTATTACCTATCATCACCACCTCTTCGCCTTCCATTTGTCTTCAACACCATGCCCTTTGCTGCGCAATCCAAACTGGCCTGATACTTTACTAGCCAATCCATCTTGAGAATCAGATCGAGCTCCCTAAACGGCAGTTCCATCAAGTCACCAAAAACACGACCCTTGAAGTTCTAGGGTACATCCCTATATAGTTTATTTACTTCTACAGAGTGACCTAGAGGGCTTATTACTATCATCTCCCTAGAAGTAATCTCAAAGTCTAAGTTCATTGTTTCCGCTATGCTCACGGCAACATACGAGTGCATCGAACCCAGATCAATCAAAGCATTATAAGGTAGACCAAAGATTAAGAACGTACAGCTTATGGACGCCCAAAGTCGTCGCCTCCTCTCGGCGCCTCATTGATAGACCAAACCAGCCGTCTTGCTTGCCTCGAACCACCGCACCTCGGCCCGTGCTCGCGGTCTCTACCGTGAGAGCCATTACCTCCGCTGGGTGAACCACGGCCCTCTCGTGGTCGCCGACCATCCCTCCCGACCAGGTACGACTCGATCCCCGCATCGCACCTAGCCGATCTCTCGTGGATAATCCTCACTCGATGTCCCATCGGTCCACACTCGAGACATCCTCTGTTTCCACCCAACATTCTTCGTGTGAGATTTCCCACACCGAGCACACCGTGGCGACCATTGATTGTTAGCAGCAGCAGCAGCCTAGCGACTTGATTCGCCCACTATACCTAGCCTTTTCTCACGATTCCCGGTGAGACCACGATGATCCGAATTCCTCTTATTCCAACCCTTATCCCGATTCCGCCTACTCGATCAATTTCACCTCCTCAAGTAACTTTGGCCTTTTCCACTAAGACCGCAAACTCTCTTTCTATTTGTGGGGCAATTAACATCCGCAGCTCGTCTCTCACCCATCCTCAAAACCGACAGCGTTCATGCTCCGTGCCCACAATACCGTGCATGCCGACTCAGCTGAAGAAATTCTGCCTCATATTCCGATACAGTCTTACTTCCCTGGACCAGGTTTAGGAATGCCTTGCGCTTTGTGCATCAATGTAGCTAGCCCCAATGTACTTCCTCTGATAGGCTGCTCTAAAGAATTCCCAAGTAATGTCATCCGCCATCGCCCGTCCCTAACCGTGAGCCACCACCGATATGAATCATCTCGAAGCAAAGATACTATACCCTTGACTTCTCCTCGGTAGAAGTCCGTGTCATCCATGATGTGTTCCGTCGCCTCCACCAATATTCTGCCGCACTAGGTGCCACACCGGATACACCTCTCGAATACCTCGCACCATTAGCCCCGAGTCGCCGATACGCATTTTTGAGCTCTCGCTCCAACGCTCGCACCCGCGACTCTCTCCGTAACCCGTAGCATTGCTCGTGACATCGCTGCGCCATCACCACCTGCCGTCGATCTCGAAATCGCGCCCACTGACTTGCGGCGGTGGTACCTCATTTTTCGACCCATGTCCGCACTCCGACCGGTTCCGAAACCGTCATCCTACCCCTACCTCGTCCACGTGTATTACGCCCACGCCCACGTGCACTCATGACTACCGTTATGAATTGATTCGACTACAAGTTTTATGCATTAGACTTTATTCTACTGTTTATTAAAGCACAGTCTTATGATAAGTTTAATACAAGGATTGTTTCGCAAGTTCATACCATCCTACAGTTCAGATCTCTAAAGTAGTTCCTACTACTATTTAGTCATGCCCATATTATCATAATCATAACGTCATAAGCAACAATTTGAGATACTTACCTGGGCAGATCGGTGCCGGAGACTCGGTGCCATGCTTTCCCAACCATCCTTTTTCCCATAAAGCCTTTCATAATACATTTTAAGACATTTTTGGGCCTCGGACCCATAGCCGAGGTGTTGAACTTGGCTCTGATACCAAAAATTGTAACACCCCAAACCCGGTCAACACACCACGACCGAATCTGGCATGTTACGGAGTGAAAACATTTTGAGTAAAACAAGTTTGCCGATTTATTTCTATTGAAAACTCCTTTTCCGTTTAAAAGGTTAGAAAACCCCGTGTAGAGTATAGTTGAAATCATTTTTGTTACTTCAAAACTCGAAAAAACCCTCTTTTGTTGGAAATCCATTTGTTGTTTATAGTTTTGGAATACCTTTCGATACTTGTTAAAACCAAGTGAGTTAAGCATAGTCGAGTTAAGAACCATTTGTCTTTGGAGTTGTTTAAGAAATTAAATTTGAAATGTTGCTTTTTACCGGTTATTTAAGCAAATCAAATTATTAAGCACATGCATAATCTAATCAAATAAAAGAAAGTATATAAAAAAAACCCAAAATAATACTCAGCAGCCTTATTACAAAACCAAAACCAAATTTAAAGTAAATAAATAAAAACCGGAATTTTAATTTTAAAGTCAAAACCCGAAAATAAGTTGCATGGCCACCTCGAGTCCTCACCGGCTCCAAATCTACGATCTAAGCCTCATCTGCAAAATATAAGGGAAAGGGTGAGTCACCGAGACTCAGTGTATAAATCCCCAACCCGATAGAATAGCACTTACACAAGTCATTAATAAAACATGCAAATCATGCAACCCCATAACCTAACCATCCGATCTCCTTTATCTACCCCGTGTGGTCAAAACCACTGGTGGTCAAAACCATTGGTGATCGAAGTCACAAATATATAAGTGTGGTCAAAACCACTGGTGACCGTAGTCACAAATTAAGTGATGGGGCCAACCCATCGTGTGGTCAAAACCACTGATGACAATCCCGTAATCACCATGTGGGGCCAACCCACTGTGGTACCAAACCACTGGGACGAGTCACAATATCCATATGTGGTCAAAACCACTGGTGGTCAAAAACACTGGGACTTAGTCACAAATAATAGTATCAAGACGGGGCCAACCCGTCGTGTGGTCAAAACCACTGATGATACCCAAATAATTCTTCCTCCTCTCAACAATCCCACCATCATGTCCATATCAATCGTGGCATAATAACGTATGATGATGCAAATAACACGTGGCATAGCATTAAACAATGACATGATAGCATATATCGAGATCCATAATCAGGGGACTTACCCGAAGTCCACGCTCATGCCCACAAGGCATAACTACCGATTTCAATGGCTATTAACAGTAACATAATAAACATATCATACTAACGAAGTGTGTAAGCATTACACACCTGACTATTCGTAGATCTAAGAGAAATCCCGAAACTACGCGAAACTAACGAGATCCTAAAACGTTTGCCTCCCCCCTTTCCTACAATCGGCCAACACTTGTTAGTAACCAAAAGCCTATTCGGCTCAACTAGAAATCCTGAAAGATATGTCGCATGAAGGTAACACCTACCTTAATGTCGATTTGGTTTCCAACCAAATCCTGAAACTATGTGATGAACCTCCCTTGCAATCGGCCAAGCCCTAGCATTCAAACACGATTAGCCTTCGGCTTTGAAAGAATATGAAACAGATCCCAAAACGTTAGAACCCTTACCTAGATCGCTTAGCCAAATCCCGAAGATCCACTGTATTCGGCTACACTTCCCCCTACAATCGGCTTTAACACATCATTAGGAATCTAAAAGCCATTCGGCCATAGCATGAATCCCGAAACCAAAAGAGTTTGTCGCCCCCTTACCTTAATGACTAATTCGGCCACCAACCACTAAAGGTCGGCACACCCTATTGATGTTAAGGGTTTCGGCTACCAACATAGAACAAGAATGAGGTTTAATATACAGATCTTTAATGGTAGGAAAGATAGAAGAGAAGTCACTTACCAAGAGATTCGGCTATGACTCAAAAAGGAACAGCTAGATTCGGCACTTCCATGGAGTAAGGTTTCGGCTTTTGAAGATGGTAAAGATGGAGAAGAAAGATGAACCAAGATTCGGCTTATGTGAAGGATTGATTTCGGGAAAAGATGGAGAAGAGAATGGCTAACAAAAATGAACCGAAAGGTAAAAAGAAGAAAAGGAGAGAATTGAGTTTCGGCTCTTCAAAGGGAGTTGCAAAATTGGTTCGACCAAATGCCCAAGCTGCCGAAAGAGAAAAGAGATAAAAAGCACTTTAAGGTTCGGTTTTGACACTAAACAAAAAAGAGAACGACTCCCAAAGCTAGCCGAACATGCACCCTTACTTGGCCATTGAAATTCGGCACCCCCTAGCTTCCCAATCCGATTACACCTCCTTCCCCAAAGTCCCTAATTCGGCCAACTCCTTCAAATGAGTTTGAAAAGATTCAAACTCCTAAATTTCCTCCCCTACATCAGTTCAAATCCGTTTGACCCCTTCCATCCTTATCTTCCAGATTCCATCCTGAGCACTCCTCTTCCCTGCTTCTGGCGTAAAAAATAATAAGCAGAAAGGGATTTCTGCAGCTCGAACCCAAGCACTCCTTCCCTGCATGTGGCGTCACCCTCCTGGCACCTTAGTGGCACCTCCTTTGCCACTTGCTCACTTGTTCTTTGTGTCACAACCTTCCACTAATTTCTTTTAACCCCCCAACTTTCTTAGCTCCCTCCTCCTAAGCACTAAAACAAAATTTTTAGCCATGACCCAGGCCTAACCCGAGGTCATGCATAGACCCCCAAAACATGCTAAACTAGCACAGTAGGAATATCAACACATTCAAACACACAAAATGCAGAGACCCCGATTTAAGGATATTACAAATTGAGAGTCACATACCTTCGGCACAAGGACAAGGTCCTGAAAATGATTCGGGCGTAGCTTGAAATGCTTTCCATGATGTTTTTGTCACGATGATGCGTCAATGGTTTGACTAGTTTATGGGGGCAGCTTATGTACCTCAACCACTACAGCAACATCTACTCAAAGTCGTAAAGCCAGTACCTTCTGCACCTCCGGTACCTTCTACAACTCCTTTAAAGGAGATCCCACAAGGGAGATATGTAAGCATAGTGCTAAAGAGTTTCTTGGGGATAAGGGTGATGACCCTGCCGTACCTAAATAGTGGCAATCTCATATAGCTAACGTGATTACAAAGTTGAAATATACATCGGTAGATAGCCACTTATGCGTTGTTTCTTTACTAGAAGGGGAGGTGTATCAATGGTGGAAAATATTGGTAAGCGTGAACCCTAAAGAGCAAAGAGATTACGAGTTTTTCTTAATGAAATTTGGAGAGAAGTGTGTTAATCCGATGTATGTCGAACAAATGAAGAAAGAGTTTATGTACCTTAAGCAGGGACGAATTTCAATAATGGAATACGAGCAAAAATTTGTCTGACATAGTCATTATGTGCGGGACATGTTCCAAACTAAAAAAGCTTTGTGCGAGAAATTTGAGTGGGGTTTAAGGGATAAAATTTGCGCCCTGGTGGCAGCATTAGAAGTCCATAGTCTAACAGCCATGACTATTAAGGCTCAAACGATGGAAATGATTGTTCAAGAAAGAAATAGAGGATAGGATAGGGAAAGAATGAAGCATGCAATCTCTAGTCCACCACCCTTGACAAATTTCAAGAAACTAAAGTATAAAAGCTTATCTGCACCAAGGAGAGATTTCCAGCCCTTGAGTTTTTGACAAGAAGGAGGTGCACAACAAGCCACCTCAATAGCAAGCATAGGTGGGTCCAAAATGATAATGGACCCTATATACGAACATTGTGGGAGGAATCACCAGGGTAAATGTTGGAACCAACAGGGAGCCTGTTATGCATGTGGATCATTGGATTATCAGATTAGAAAATGCCCCTCAAAGGTTGATACCATCTCGAAACAATCTATGCGGAGGCCCAAAGTTCTCAACAAGAGGCGAGATCCAAAATAGTTGCAAAATCGGGATCAGTTCAGGGAGTTTGAAAGAAGAACTACACCAAGCCCAACTCAGGGCTGTCCACCAGAGCCTATGTAATGAAGGCTATCATGCATAATTTTGTTTCTGGGTAATAGCATTCATGCATTAATAGACCCTTGGTCAACCCATTCGTACATCCATACAAAGGTCGTGGAAGGTAAGAGTCTAGAAGTTGTCTCTTCTAAGAAAAATGTGTTGGTGACCAACCCCCTTGGTCAAAGTACAGTAGTTAGCAGAGTAATTAAAGATTGTCTGCTGATTTTTTGTGAACATATATTTTTGGATGACTTATTGCTACTAAGTTTTCACGAATTCGATGCTATTATTGGGCTAGACTGGTTAACCAGACACAACATTATGGTAGACTACCGAGTCAAAGGTGTACGACTATTAACTACAAAAGGTAAAGAATTGTTACTGCCTGGCATACAGACCAGTATGATGGCTAGCATAATTTCGGCAATGTCTGCCAAAAAGCTAATAGTTAAGGGTACAAATGCCTACTTGGCGTATATTATGGATTCAATTAAGGCGAAGAAAGAAATCAGCCAAGTACCGATTGTAAAGGAGTTTTTTATGTATCCAAAAGAAATCTCAAGCATGTCACCAGACCGAGAGATAGATTTTTTTATTAAAGTAGCAGTTGGTACTGTGCCCATATCTTGTGCCCTATACAGGATGTCGCCATTAGAGTTAAAGGAGCTAAAGAAGCATCTACAAAATCTTTTAGACAAAGGATTTATTTGACCAAGTGTTTCACCTTAAGGGGCACTAATCCTGTTCATAAGAAAGAAGGATGGGACTCACCACTTATGCATCGATTACCGCCAACTGAACAAGGTGACTGTGAAGAACAAGTACTTGCTACCTCGAATAGAAGACTTGTTCAACTAGCTAAGTTGAGCTACCGTTTTCTCCAAAATTGACCTTTGGTCCGACTACTATCAAATGAAGATTAAGGGTGACGATGTTCCAAAAACTGCGTTTCGTTCACGCTATAGACATTATGAGTTCCTAGTGATGTCTTTAGGTTAAAGAATATGCCCGCAGTGTTTATGGATTTCATGAATAGAGTCTTTCAACCCTAAATAGACCGTTTTGTAGTCGTCTTTATCGATGATAATTTAGTCTACTCTGAAAGCGTAACAAATCATGAAGAACACCTGGAGATTATGCTAAGGACTCTACGAGAAAATAAGTAATACATCAAGTCCAGTAAGTGCAAATTTTGGCTAGGAGTAGTTCATTTCCTAGGTCACGTTATTTTCGTAGAAGGCATCAACTAGACCCTGATAAGATCAAAGTGGTACTCAATTGGAATCCACCAAGAAACGTCACTGAGGTACATAGTTTCCTGGGATTGGTGGGTTACTACAAGCGATTTGTAAATGTAACAGCCCAATTTCAGTGAAATCGGAACAGTGGTTTCGGGACCACAAATCTGACCCAAAAATATAATTTATTTTTATTTTATTATATGGTCTGTATTATGATAGATATGACATGTGAAAATTTTAGTACAAAAATTTTATCGATTTAGTGCTTAATTACGAAAAGGACTAAATCGCATAAAATGCAAAAGTTGAATTCTAGTTGCTATACGAATTAAATAGCTATGGAATTCAAAACTAGAGGTTCTTATATGGTAATTAGACCATTAAGAAAAGTATGTAGATTTTTCTTGGTGACTCATCCATGGAAAAATTAGAAATGGCTAGAGACTAAATTGGAAATCAACAAATTAAAAGGATGATAGAAAAAAAAAAAGAAATTATCATATTTTCTATTCATCTTCTTCCCCAATATTTTCTATGGAAACCCTAGGAGAGAGGAAGAGAACTTACCAAGCTTGAAAATGTATGAAATCAAGTCTCATTTTTAATTATTTTTATATTTTTAGAATCGGGATAGCCTAATCTTTCTATTTATGGGATTTATTTGAAAAGATAACTAAGTGTAGAAAATTTTCCATGGATATAAATGCTGAAAATTTGAAATTTATGGTAGAAAATGAAAGATAGTTGATAGACAAACAACTTTTACAAAGCAATTTTTCATGGAAACTTAGTTAGGGACTAAAATGAAAAAGTAGTAAAACCTATGGAAAATGTTGAAATTTTTGAAATGTGTGTGCTGTAAAAATTGTTGTTAAATTTTGGTTAGGCTTGGAAAGAGGACTAGATTGCATGAATTTCATTTTCCGAGCCTAGGGACAAAATTGGAATTTTTGAAAAGAGTAGGGGCAAAAGAGTAATTTTGCCTAGGATGTAGTAGAATGCAAATGTATGTAAAATGTGATGAGTTAATAATTAAATTTGCTTATATAGACCAGGAAAGACCAACTACGGAATTAGATCGAGGGAAACAAATAGTTTCGGATTAGTTGGAATTCTAAACACGAACAATTGTCAAGGTAAGTTCATGTAACTTAAATATGTATGTTAAATTGCTTGAATTGAATTATATGATTTTAATGATATGTATGTGATGATGAACATAATGAAATAAATATAATTTGGAAAATATGGATAAAATGTCATGTCCCAGTTGAACATTGAAATTCTATGGATTATGGTGATTTCTTGAAAAGAGTAGGATATGACAAATGTTACAAATAGGATTTAGCCCGGACTGGTAATCCTGAATTAAGCCTCTCGAGCATATGTTATAGATTGGGTTTATCCCGAACCGGTAACCCTAATTAAGCTCTTTAGAGCATAGGTCACTGATAGGATTCAGCCTGGACTGGCAATCCTAAATGACCCTTGTGAACGTCGGTTGAAAACCGGGATTTAGCCTGGACTGGTAATCCTGTTGTAAAATATTTGGCTCAAGAGTGTGTTATTTGAACTTATGCCCAATGGGAAATTATGAATATGATTGACGGATAATTTCTATGTATACCTTATGTACATCACCCGAATGTCCATCGAAATTTCATTAGTTCAACAGAAAAGACTCTTGAAATATGGAAAGGTGGAACTAATGGAAGCTTGTATGTAATGAGCTCATCTATGTTTACTGGACTTTTATATGATGTTATGTGACTAACTTGCTTGATCAAGTGTATATTGATTAGGTGAACTGCCAATAATGGATGAAATGTATGTTTATGTATGCTTGTTTGAATAGATATAACCGGTAAGTTTATTTTCCGTTATACGAACTTACTAAGCATGAAAATTCTTACCCCATTTACTTTTCGCTTGTTTTATAGTGCTCGTAAGCTCGCGAAGGTTGGAGGATCGGTCAGAGCATAATCAAACTATCCACTATCTCTTTTTTGGTATATTTAAAAATCTCATTTTGGTATAATGGCATGTATAGGCTTCTTTGGCCAAATGATGTCTTGTAAGTGATGTTTTGTAATCCAGCCATTGGAATGGCTAGTAATGATTTATTTGGTGTGTTTATAAGTTATTTCATGTTCAATGCTTATGTGTTAAATTTGGATGATATCTTGTATATGCCCTAAAAGTATAATTATAAACATGAATTGCGTGTGATATTATGCCATGATAGATGTTAGTTTAGGCTTGGTTTTAATGCTTGATTTGGATGGTATATACATGCAAGTATTCGTGTAGGTTGTTGGCAAAATTGGGTTAGAAAATGAAGCTAAGAAATGGCTTCATTTTTTCCACACGGGTAGACAAACGGGTCTGTGTCTAGGCCGTGTGTCACACATGGCCTACCCCATGGGCGTGTAGCCAGGTCGTGTGTCCCCTGCACCTTAATATTTCGAAACAGAATGCTAAAAATTGAGCACATGGGTAGAGACACGGGCGTGTGTCTCAGCCGTGTGAGGGAAACGGCCTTGAACACGGGTGTGTGTCCTGGCCGGGTGAAAACTGCACCTAAATTTAAAAATTAAATTCGCCACATGGCCTTCCACACGGGCGTGTGACTTGGCTGTGTGACTTCAATTTGTTCATGCCTTGCAAGTCAAAGAGTTACATGGGTTAGGGACACGGGCGTGTGTAGCCACACGGGCATGTCTTATGACCGTGTGAGCCACACGGCCTGATCACACAGGCGTGTCCCTAGACCACACGGGCGTGTGGGCACTGTTCGTAAGAGAAATTTGGAAATTTTACGAAAAACATTATGAGATCCCGATTGAGTCCCGAATCGATTCTAATATTCATATTGGGCCTCGAGGGCCCATTCAAGGGATAATAAGAAAAATTTTGAGTATGAATGGTATTTTAATACAATTTGCATATGAATGGTATGTGAACTCCATTAATACTCTGTAACCCTGTTTCGGTGATGGATACGGGTTAAGGGTGTTACATTTATTGGAATCAGAGCTACGGATTAGTCGATTCTCGGATTAACGCAGTAAGTACGGGTCTAGCTATACATGCCATTATATAAATCATGATAGTGTGATATCTCTTGACTACTTTTAAATGTATTTGCATATAGTAATATCTTCCAATCAAGCTCGAGATGAGTCTGAGGAAGCTGAGAGCACTGCTCAAGCTTCTGTGCAATGAGTTGCAACTAGTAGTAGTAGGAGGCCCATGTCTGAGGGCCGTGAAGAGGCAAAAGCAGCCTTCTTTGAAAAGATGGATGAATGGTTTAGTGGATATATGAGAACACGCCCTGCTGTTCAACAACCTCCCCCACTTGCTTTACAACCCGATGAAATGCCACAGGGTACTGGACCCGTTAGAATTGGTAAGGCTTCGGTTGATAAGATTAGAAAATATGAGGCTGAGGAATTTAGGGCTACGACTGACGATGATCCAGAAAGGGCTAATTTTTTATTGGAAAATACTATTCGGGTTCTCGATGAATTGTCATGTACTCCCGCCGAATGTTTGAAATGTGCGGTATCCTTGCTAAAAGATACAGCTTATCATTGGTGGAAAACCATATCTTCTATTGTACCGCGAGAAAATATTATGTGGGAATTCTTCCAAACCGAGTTCAGAAAGAAATATATTAGTCAGAGGTTCCTAGATCAGAAAAAGAAGGAGTTTTTAGAACTCAAACAGGAAAATAAGACAGTGGCCGAGTATGAACGAGAGTTTGTTAGACTGAGTAAGTATGCTACTGAATGGGTTCAGACTGAAGCCGATATATGCAAACAATTTGAAGAAGGGCTGAATGAAGACATTAAGTTGTTGATTGGGATTTTGGAATTAAGGGAATTTGCGATATTAGCTGAAAAAGCCCACAAAGCCGAAGAATTAAGCAAAGAGAAGAAGCAAGCCGAAAGAAAAGCTCGGGTTCCGAGTAAAAGATTTATGAGCAAGACGCAATCATCTGCCTCAAAGAAATCAAGAAGTTACCAAGAATGTATTGCTTCATCAGTGGGATATTCGGGAAAGGAAAGAAGTTCTAAACGCTCCAACTCGAGGTCTTCATCTCCGCTAACAACCAGTGTTGGCAGTGTTGGAAACCCCAAGCCACAATGCAATGTCTGTAACAAATTGCATTTTGGAAAATGCCGGATGAGAAGTGGGGCATGTTTTAAATGTGGTTCTCTCGACCATTTTCTTAAGGATTACCCGAAAAGAGTTGAGAAAGATATAGAACAAACTCCTAAGTCGAGTAATCCCGTCTCAAGGGGTAGACCACCACGATATCCTGAAAATGTCAGTGGTAGTCGCACTGATACAAATACTCAACGACTAAATCTAAGGCACGGGCTCCGGCGAGGACATACACCATACGTGTAAGGGAAAATCCCTCGGCACCAGATGTTATCACTGGTACATTCTCTTTACTTGATACTGATATTATTGCTTTGATTGATCCAGGTTCAATGCACTCTTATATATGCACAAAACTTGTAACTGTTAAAAATATGTTGGTTGAATTCACCGAATTTGTGGTCAAAGTTTCAAATCCCTTGGGTTAGCATGTTATGGTAGATAAAATTTGTAAGAATTGCCTGTTGATGATAGAAGGTCATTGTTTTCTGGCTAATTTGATGTTGTTACCTTTTGATGATTTTGATGTGATTTTGGGAATGGATTGGTTAACCCAACATGATGCAATAGTTAATTGTAAACATAAATATATCGTGTTGAAGTGTCAAAATGGTGACTTACTTCAGGTTGAATCTGAAAAACTAGATGGGTCATCTAATGTGATTTCAGCAATATCAGCACATAGATATATTAGAAAAGGGTATGAGGCTTATCTTGCTTATGTGCTGGATACCAAAGTGTCTGAGTTAAAAATCTAGTCAGTGTTGGTTATTTATGAGTTTCCTGAGGTATTTCCAAAAGAATTACCCGGTTTACCACCATCCAGAGAGGTGGAATTTTCTATAGACCTTGTACCAGGGACGGCACCAATATCGATAGCACCATATAGAATGGCTCCTACTGAATTAAAGGAGTTGAAAGTGCAGTTGCAAGAATTAATTGATAAAGGATTTGCTCGACCCAGCTTTTCACCGTGGGGTGCACTGGTATTGTTTCTAAAGAAGAAAGATGGATCATTGAGGCTGTGCATTGATTACAGGTAGCTCAATAAAGTCACAATAAAGAACAAGTATCCATTTCCCCGAATTGATGATTTGTTTGACCAACTAAGGGGTGCTACTGTATTTTCGAAGATTGATCTATGATCTGGTTACTATCAACTACTAGTAAAGGATTTAGATGTGCCAAAGCCAACTTTCAGAACCTGATACGGGCATTATGAATTTTTGGTGATGCCATTCGGATTAACGAATGCCCTAGCAGTATTTATGGATTTAATGAACATAATTTTTAGACTGTACCTGGACAGATTCGTGGTTGTACTTATTAATGATATTTTGGCCTATTCCCGGAATAAAAATAAGTATGCTGAGCTTTTGAGAATTGTATTGCAAACTCTGCGTGAGAAACAACTATATGTCAAATTCAATAAATGTGAATTCTGGTTACGGGAAGTTTGTTTCCTTGGACATATTGCATCTGTAGAAGGTATCTGGATAGATCCGAATAAGATTTCAGCTATTGTAAGTTGGAAGCCTCCGAAGAATGTTTTAGAAGTCCAAAGTTTTCTGGGGCTAGCCGGATATTATCGAAGATTTGTTAAAGGGTTTTCAATGATAGCTTATCTGATGACTCGATTACTGCAAAAAGATGTGAGATTTGAGTGGACTGTAAGTGCCAGCAAAGTTTTGATAAATTGAAAGCCTTATTGACAAAAACTCCCGTATTAGTTCAACCTGAATCGGGTAAAGAATTTGTAATCTACAGTGATGCCTCATTGAATGGTTTGGGTTGCCTATTGATTCAAGATGGTAAAGTTGTAGCTTATGCATCTAGACAGCTGATGTAACACCCCAAACCCGGTCAAAACGCTACGACCGAATCTGGCATGTCACAGGGAAGAAAACGTTTTTGGAAAACAAGTTGTCGTCTCAATGTTGAAAAGAAAACCTTTAATTTTATAAAACCCGAATTGTGTTAAGCCATTTGTTAAAATTCTTTCGAAACTTAGTTTTAAAGAAGACAGTGTTGCCTTGTTATTATTGCGTGTTTGATAAATACCCGACGGTAAAAATTTTTTTAGAAATTTCGAAAATTCGTTAAAGTTTAAAAAACATCCATTTTACGAGTTTATTAGGCATGTCTTTAGTGTTTAAACGTCGGTTTAAAGAAATTTAAAAAAATGAATAATCCCAAAATAAAATCTGAATGGCCTTATTACATAGCGAAAATCCAAACTTAAAGTAAAATAAACCCGAATTAACCTTTTAAACTAAAAACCAAAATTATTGTGCATGGCCACCTCGAGTCCAATCCCGGCTCCATATCCACGAACTAGGAATTACCTGCAAAAAGTAATGGAAGGGGTGAGTCACCGAGACTGAGTGTATAAATCCCCATCCGAAAGATTCTAAGCTCTTACACAGTTTCATATGCAAATATGTATGTCATGCAATCCATCCAACCTATCCATCCGAACTCCCAATTCTACCCCTGGTGGCACCTAGCCACTGGTGGTACCTAACCACTGGTGGTTCCAAACCACTGGTAACTGAAGTCACAAATAATCATGCGTGGGGCCAACCCACTTGTGGTACCTAACCACTGGTGACGATCCTGTATATCAATATGTGGGGCCAACCCACTGTAGTGCCAAACCACTGGGACGAGTCACAGAATAAGCATATGTGGTACCTAACCACTGGTGGTTCCAAACCACTGAGATTTAGCAACAAAATATTAATATGTGGGGCCAACCCACGTGTGGTACCTAACCACTGGTGATAGTCTGATAATCATACCTTCCCCCTCCTCTCATCATACCCATTTCCCTAAACATGCTTTTCAATATAATGTAATCATGATTAACATTTAGGAGTAATCTAATATGGCATATGCAGATTTAACAGAGGCAATTAATGTTAGCCACCAAGATGGACTTACCCGGAGTCCTCGCTTTTACCCACAAGGGTAACTTATCGATTTCTACAGTTATTTCGACTTTTGACAAATCACAAATAATAGCACATTAAACATATGAAGTGTGTAAGAGTTACACACCTGATTACTCATAACGCGATACTTCCTACGTCGACACTCTCGTTAATCGACACTACTGCTATTTGCTAAGATGCCGGCCAACAACCTGGTTGCCAATCTTGAACCGCTGACACTGCCCGTTTCTTAAACTTAGGGGCTGGGTTTACAGATCCAAGCCCTCCTACCGCTTGGCTGGCATTAGTGTCCATGAACACAGCTTGATCACTAAACGGAATAAAGCAGTGAAACAAATCGTAAGGAACTAAGACCCAAAGTTAAACCCTTACCTAAATCGGCAAATCCCGAAGCTCAGACTTGATTCACAAACCAACGAATCCCGAAAGATCCAAAGTATGAGTCACAACTTCCACCTACATTCGGCCAAGCATCAAATAGAATTGGATCTCTGCCTTCGACATTTAACGCTATAAGAGATGATTGAATCGATAGAACACTTACCACAACACTAGCAAAACCGATTGGGAATGATGGAAGATCAAAGACGGTGATCCACTGCAACCACGAGTCAAAAGAGAAGGTTTGAGTGCCCCAGGATTTCGGCTTTTCCTTTCAAAGAAAACGATAGGGAAAAGAGAAAAGAGAATGAGAGAGAGTTAGGGAGATTTGGCCAAAATACTAAGAACTTACCCCAAATGCCAAAATCGTTCTGCTATGAAAAGAAAAAGAGATGAAACAGAAAGGTACCCTTTAACAAGAGATATTCGGCTAAAGTACTGAATGAGAAGAGAGGAGAGTATCAAAGTTTTCGACAAAGGTTAATGCTTCAGAAGGTTTCGGCTAACAAAGAAAAGAGGTGAAGAGAAGAGATGGAAAATGAAGTTTCGGCTCTTGCTGCACCCAAAAGAAAGAAAGAAGAGATGGTAAGGTGCTAGGAGGATTCGTCTATGCACCAAGAGAAGAAGAAAAAGAAACTTGGAAGGCCACTCACTTTTGGTATTTGAGAGAAAAGAAGAATGCCAAATAAGAAGTGTGGTTTCGGCACAAAAGAATGAGAGGAAAAAAAAAACACCCTAAGGCTCCCTATCTAGCCGAATATGCAACACTTCCCCAAGGCCTTTACCAACATTCGGTCACCCCCCAACTAGCACTTACAAAAATCAAAAATGGAAGAAACCCAAACCCAAATTTCGGCACACCCCTAAACACAAAAGAACCGAATGCCCAACACCACCTACTACCTTCAAAATTCGGCTAAACCTCCACTCTCCTCAATCCCTTCTTTTCCTCCTAAATTTCCTCCTATTCACTCATTCAAACCAATTTGAATGTTTCAAACTCCTAAGATTTCTCTTCTCCACTTATTCAGATCTGTTGACTCTTTCAATACTCATCCACCAGAGTCCCAACTAAGTACAACACTTCCTAGTCTTGGCGTCAAAAAGAAATCCTCAAAAGGAGATTCCCGCAGCTCGAACCAAGTCCCCTTCAGCTTCCCTGAGGCGTCACTCCCTTGTGCCCTAAGTGGCACCTGCTTGCCACTTTACCAAGGCATTCCTTGTGTCAAAACATACCACCAATTACCCTTAATTCTTGTCCCACTCAGCTCCCCTTTCAAAGTGCCCAAAAGAAAATTTTCGCTAAGACTCTAGCCTACCCCTATCTCATGCCTGGTCCCCAAAATACCCTAAACTAGCATGACAACCATACTATCTACATGCAATCAGATAAAATGCATAGGCCCCGATTTAGGATGTTACAGTTCTACCCCCCTTAAAAATAATTTCGGCCTCGAAATTACCTGGTCAAAAGAGTTGAGGGTATTACTGCCGCATCACATCCTCTGGCTCCCACGTGGCCTCCTCTGTTCCATGATTCCACCACAACACCTTCACCAAAGGAACGGATTTCCTACGCAACATTTTGGTATCCCGATCCAAAATTCGCACTGGTTCTTCCTCAAAAGACAAGTCTGGGCTTACTTCGATTTCTTCTATCGGCACAACATGAGACGGATCTGAATGATAGAGTCTAAGTATCGAAACATGAAATACGTCATGGATCTAACTCAATTCTGATGGTAACTCGAGCTGGTAAGCTACTGGTCCCACACGCTTCAACACTCGATAAGGCCCGATAAACATAGGGCTCAGTTTGCCCTTCCGACCAAATCTCAGCACCTTCTGTTACCTGTCCAACACTCCCCCGAATGAGACTTCCCACATCGAGCGTACTGTGGCGGCCACTGAGTAGCAACAGCAGGCTTTGCAGCTTGACTCGATCCGCCAAATCTAACCCTTTTCTGAGAATTCCCAGCGGACCCTGATGGCCCAAAACTCCTCCTATCCCTATTCTTGTTTTGATTCTGCCTCTCGGTCCGTTTCACCTCCTCGGCTATCTTGGCCTTCTCCACCAGGACAGCAAATTCTCTCTCTCACTGTGGAGTAATCAACACCCGCAGCTCATCTCTTAGCCCGTCCTCAAATCTGACACAGCGCTCATGTTCTGTAGCCACGATAACCCGGGCATAACGGCTTAACCTTAAGAATTTAGCCTCATATTCAGATACTGACTTACTCCCCTGGACCAGATTCAAGAACGCCCTGCGCTGCACATCTATATAACTAGACCCAACGTACTTCCTCTGGTAAGCTGCCTTAAAGAAATCCCAAGTGATATCATCGACCATCGCACCATCCCTATCTTTGAGCCACCACTGATAAGACTCATCCCAGAGAAGAGACACTATCCCTTTCAGCTTCTCCTCAGCCGTAAAGTCCAAATCGTCCATTATGCGCTCAGTCGCCTCTAGCCAGTACTTAGCTGTGTTGGGAGCTACACCAGAAATACCCCTAAATACTTCTGCTCTATTAGCCCGGAGTCGTTCAAACACAAATTTTTGAGCCCCCGTTCCAATGCCTGCACCCGCAACTCTCTCTAAAACTCGCAGCATCGCCTGCGACACCGCGTCATCACCACCCGTTTGGTCCTGAAATTCCGCGCCCACAGCTGGCGGTAGCGACACCTCATTCTCTGACCCATGACCAGACCCTACCGGTTCTGACACGGTAATCCTACCCCTACCACAACCACGTACATTACGCCCGCGTCCCCGAGTGCTCATGACTAGCATTCCCGATTTAATCTAATTTAAGAATATTATGAGTTAGCTTTCTTCCACTATTTATTACGGCACAGTCTTATGAGCAATCTATTAAAGTAGTTGTTCTCAGAAGTTCATACAGTCCTATGGGCTTCAGTCTCTAAGGTAAAGGTCCTACTACTAGCATTCATAGTGCAAGCATTTAAACCATATAAACAGTAGTTAGGAGACTTACCGTCGCGGATTGGTGCCGGACACTCGGTGCCATGCTTCCCAAAACATGTTTCTCATTCAGACCATTTTGCATACCCCTTCTTTGAAAAACAATTTGGGCCTTATGCCCACACCCGAGCTTTTGAACCAGGCTCTGATACTACAATTGTAACACCCCAAACCCTGTCAAAACGCTACGACTGAATCTGGCATGTCACAGGGAAGAAAACGTTTTTGGAAAACAAGTTGTCGTCTCAATGTTGAAAAGAAAACCTTTGATTTTATAAAACCCGAATTGTGTTAAGCCATTTGTTAAAATTATTTCGAAACTTAGTTTTAAAGAAGACGGTGTTGCCTTGTTATTATTGCGTGTTTGATAAATACCCGATGATAAAAAAACAAAATTTTGGAAATTTTGAAAATTCGTTAAAGTTTAAAAAACATCCATTTTACGAGTTTATTAGGCATGCCTTTAGTGTTTAAACGTCGGTTTAAAGAAATTTAACAAAATGAATAATCCCAAAATAAAATTTGAATGGCCTTATTACATAGCGAAAATCCAAACTTAAAGTAAAATAAACCCGAATTAACCTTTTAAACTAAAAACCAAAATTACTATGCATGGCCACCTCGAGTCCAATCTCGGCTCCATATCCGCGAACTAGGAATTACCTACAAAAAGTAATGGAAGGGGTGAGTCACCGAGACTCAGTGTATAAATCCCCATCCGAAAGATTCTAAGCTCTTACACAGTTTCATATGCAAATATGTATGTCATGCAATCCATCCAACCTATCCATCCGAACTCCTAATTCTATCCCTTGTGGCACCTAGCCACTAGTGGTACCTAACCACTGGTGGTTCCAAACCACTGGTGACCGAAGTCACAAATAATCATGTGTGGGGCCAACCCACTTGTGGTACCTAACCACTGGTGACGATCCCGTATATCAATATATGGGGCTAACCCATTGTGGTGCCAAACCACCTGGGACGAGTCTGAGAATAAGCATATGTGGTACCTAACCCTTTGGTGGTTCCAAACCACCGAGACTTAGTCACAAAATATTAATATGTGGGCCAACCCACGTGTGGTACCTAACCACCGTGACGATCGATAATCATACCTTTCCTCCTCTCATCATACCCATTTCCCTAAGCATGCTTTTCAATACAATATAATCATGCTTAACATTTAGCGATAATCTAATATGGCATATGCAGATTTATGAGAGGCCATTAACGTTAGCCACCAAGATGGACTTACCCGAGTCCTCGCTTTTACCCATAAGGGTAACTTATTGATTTCTACGATTATTTCACTTTTGACAAATCACAAATAATAAAGACATTAAACATATAAAGTGTGTAAGAGTTACACACACGATTACTCGTGAACACGATACTTCCTACGCCGACACTCGTTAATCGACACTATCGCTATTTGCTCGGATGTCGCCCACAACACCGTGGCCAATTTCGAATCACGACATCGCCCGTTTCTTAAACTTAGGGGTGGGTTTCTGAGATCCAACCCCTCCTACCGCTTGGTGGCATTAGGGTCCATGAACACACCTTGATCACTAAACGGATTAAAGCAGTGAAACGAATCGTAAGGAACTAAGACCCAAAGTTAAACCCTTACCTAAATCGGCAAATCCTGAAGCTCAGACTTGATTCACAAACTAACGAATCCCGAAAGATCCAAAGTATGCGTCACAACTTTCACCTACATTCGGCCAAGCATCAAATAGAATTGGATCTCTGCCTTCGGCATTTAATGCTATAAGAGATGATTGAATCGACAGAACACTTACCACAACACTAGCAAAACCGATTGGGAATGACGACAGATCAAAGACGACAATCCACTGCAACCAAGAGTCAAAAGAGAAGGTTTGAGTGCCCCGAGATTTCAGCTTTTCCTTCTAAAGAAAACAATAGGGAAAAGAGAAAAGAGAATGAGAGAGAGTTAGGGATATTCGGCCAAAATACTAAGAACTTACCCCAAATGCCGAAATCGTTCTGCTATGAAAAGAAAAAGAGATGAAACTGAAAGGTACCCTTTAACAAGAGATATTCGGCTAAAGTGTTGAATGAGAAGAGAGGAGAGTATCAAAGTTTTTGACAAAGGTTAATGCTTCAGAAGGTTTCGGCTAACAAAGAAAAAGGTGAAGAGAAGAGATGGAAAATGAAGTTTCGGCTCTTGCTACACCAAAAAGAAAGAAAGAAGAGATGGTAAGGTGCTAGGAGGATTCGACTATGCACCAAGAGAAGAAGAAAAAGAAACTTGGAAGGCCACTCACTTTTGGTATTTGAGAGAAAAGAAGAATGCCAAATAAGAAGTGTGGTTTCGGCACAAAAGAATGAGAGGAAAAAAAACACCCTAAGGCTCCCTATCTAGCCGAATATGCAACACTTCCCCAAGGCCTTTACCAACATTCGACCACCCCCCCAACTAGCACTTACAAAAACCGAAAATGAAAGAAACCCACACCCAAATTTTGGCACACCCCTAAACACACAAGAACCGAATGCCCAACACCACCTACTACCTTCAAAATTCGGCTAAACCTCCACTCTCCTCAATCCCTTCTTTTCCTCCTAAATTTCCTCCTATTCACTCATTCAAACCAATTTGAATGTTTCAAACTCCTAAGATTTCTCTTCTCCACTTATTCAGATCTGTTGACTCCTTCAATACTCATCCACCAGAGTCCCAACTGAGTACAAAACTTCCTGGTCTTGGCGTAAAAAGAAATCCTCAAAAGGAGATTCCCATGACTCAACCAAGTCCCTTCTTGACTTCGGGCTGAGGCGCCACTCCTTGTGCCCTAAGTGGCGCCTCCTTGCCACTTTACCAAGGCATTCCTTGTGTCAAAACATACCACCAAATACCCTTAACTCCTGTCCCACTCAGCTGCCCCTTCAAAGTACCCAAAAGAAAATTTTCGCTAAGACTCTAGCCTACCCCTAGCTCATGCCTGGTCCCCAAAATACCCTAAACTAGCATGACAACCATACTATCTACATGCAATCAGATAAAATTCAAAGGCCTCGATTTTGGATGTTACATCTGAAGCCGCATGAAAGGAATTACCTGGTAAACGACCTTGAGTTAGCAGCCATTGTGTTTGCACTGAAGATATAGCGGCATTATCTATTTGGTGAAAAGTGTCATATCTTTACGGATCATAAAAGTCTAAAGTATTTAATGACACAAAAAGAATTGAACTTGAGACAATGAAGATGGTTGGAATTATTGAAAGATTATGATCTCGTTATTGATTACCATCCGGGGAAAGCTAATGTGGTTACGAATGCTTTGAGTCAAAAATCCTTGTTTGCCTTGCGGGCATTAAACGCCCAATTATCCTTGTTTGATGATGATTCAATCATAGCTGAGCTAAAAGCTAGATCATTATTTTGACAACAAATCTGTGAGGCTCAGAAGGATGATGATAAGTTACAGGCCAAACGAGTGCAAAATGAGTCAGCTCCTGATTTAGAGTTTCAGATTGATTTAGATGGTTGTTTGTTGTTCAGAGACAGAATGTGTGTACAGAAGAATTCAGAACTAGTACAGGAGATTTTACATGAAGCGCACAATAGTATTATGTCTGTGCATCCCGGTAGCAACAAAATGTATAATGACTTGAAGAAAATGTACTGGTGGCTGGGAATGAAAAGAGATATTTTCGAATTTGTATCTAGATGCTTGATATGTTAACAAGTAAAGGCTGAACACCAAGTGCCTTCGGGATTATTGCAGCCAATTACGATTCCGGAATGGAATTGGGAAATGATTACCATGGACTTTGTATCAGGATTAACCTTGTCGCCGAAAAAGAAAGATGTTGTATGGGTAATTGGCGATTGCTTAACGAAGTCAGCACACTTTATCCCAGTATGCATGGATTTTCTTTGGATAGGTTGGCTGAATTATGTCCTTGAAATTGTAAGATTGCATGGAGTGCCAACCTCCATTATTTCAAATAGAGATCCTCGGTTCACCTCGCGATTTTGGAGTAAGTTGCAAGAAGCTCTGGGTACTCGTTTACACTTTAGTACTACATTCCATCCTCAAACAGATGGACAATCTGAATGTGTGATACAAATTTTAGAGGACATGCTTTGGTGTTGTGTACTTGAATTTGGGGGTAACTGGGAAAAATGACTGCCTTCGATTGAATTTACTTACAATAATAGTTATCAGGCAAGTATTAAAATGGAACCATATGAGGCTCTATATGGTCTCAAATGTAGAACTCCACTATAATGGATAGAGTTAAGCGAGAAAAAGATACACGGAGTTGACTTGATCTGTGAAACCGAAGAAAAGGTTAAGATAATCCGAGAAAGTTTGAAGGCAGCCTCAGACCGTCAAAAGTCCTATGCCGATTTGAAACGAAAAAAGATAGAATTTCAGGTTGGTGATAAAGTGTTCTCGAAAGTATCACCATGGAAGAAAGTTCTCCGTGTAACAGCCCGATTTTGGGCCTAGTCGGAACAGTGGTTTCGGGACCACAAATCCGACGTAAGAAATTTTATTTTTATTATATTTTTATGGTCTACAATTTCACAGAATGATTTCGTGAAAATTTAGTTCAAAAATTTCGTCGTTTGGGCACTCAATTTAGTCAAAATGACTAAATTGTAAAAAGTGCAAAACTTGAGTTCTACATGTTAAAGGTGCCCAGTTGTTATGAAATTTTAAATTGTAGGTCCTTAAATGGTAATTAGACCAATGAATAATTTGTTGGACACAAATCGACATGAAATAGATGAAATAGAATGTTTTTAAGTTAGGGGCATTTTGGTCATTTAGTAATAAAATGACTTAATAAACAAAATAAAAGCCAAAATTTCTTGTCCATCTTCTTCCTTGGCCGAATTTTACATGGAGAAACCATGGCTAGGGTTTTCCAAGCTTCCCAGCTCGATTGTAAGTCCGATCTAGCCCCATTTTTAATGATTTTTACGTTTTTGAAATCCTCGTAACAAGATCTATCTATTTCTACCACTAATTTGAGATATGGTTAAAGTATAGGGTTTTGACCCATGATGACTATGTGTGTATTTTGATGTTTAATGGTAGAAAATGCATGTTTATGGTTAGAGAAACGACTTTTACTAAGTGATTTTTGGTGAAAATGCCTAAAAGGACTAGTTTGTAAAAAGTTGTAAAATGTGTGTAAGTGTGTTAATAACTGCAAATTGTGGACTGTTATAGTTATGAAAATGGTCTGGCTAGGCCTAAAATGCAAGGAAATTGAATAAAAATTATTTTACGAGCCTAGGGGCAAAATTGTAGTTTTGTGAAACTTTAGGGGCAAAATTGTAATTTTTGCCATAGGATGTTTTTGGGCTGATTTGAATAATGTGAGCATTGAATAAGTCAAATGTGTTATTATAGATCAAGAAAGACGTGGAATCGACCTTGATCGGGGAAAGGAAAAGATTGTGGACTAAATTGCAAAATTGCTATATTTTGCACCGAGGTAAGTTTGTATGTAAATAATACATCATTTTTATTTATTTTTAAATATTTTGTTATATTATATGAGATATGGTTGAATATGGAGTAATTATTTGATGTAAATTATGAATTGTGATTGATTATGGATGAATAGGTAAAATGTTGAAAAGTTAGAATTCCCGGTTGAACCTTCAGAATAGAAAAGATACGAATGAGGTAGCTAGGTCACATGTGTGGTACAAAGTGTAGGCCACTTGTATACAAGATGGTTTTAGGTCACGTGTGTAGTACTAAGTGCAGGTTACTGCGTGTACCAAACGGATAGGTCGCATGTGTAGTACTAAGTGCAGGCTACTATGCGTACCCGATAGCTTCGATCACATGTGTGGTAATAAGTGCAGGCCACTATGTGTAATTGATGGTTTTGGTCACATGTGTAGTACTAAGTGCAGGCTACTATGTGCACCAAATAGCTTCGGCTACAAGGGTGGTACTATGAGCAGGCCACCATGTATCTGTTATCATTCCGATGAGTTCAACAGGAAATTGACTAAGTGAAAATACATGTGATCATGTAACCACTAAGTGTAATTCAATATGACTATGTGATGGATAAGTGCAGGTATAAGTGTGAAAATTTATGAACAATGTGCTCGATATTTGAGCGAACCTTCGGTAAGATGAAATGGAGTAAGTGAAATTATGAAAGAGTAAATTTAGCAACAAAACAATTTTGGACAGCAGCAGTTGTGTGACTTTGAAAAATCACCAAAAATGATGGAAATCAAATTAGAGGTTTAATAAGATATGAAATTAAATCTTATTGAGTCTATTTTTACATAAAAGAAACGGTGTAAGCAAAAGAATTTCATATTCTGAGATATTTGAATTTTTGTGAGACAGAGTTAGAATGATTTAGGAATCCCCTGTTTTGACTTGGGAAAATCATTAAAAATAATTATAGGTTATAATTTACATGATTAAACTTCTTAATGAGTCTATTTTCAAAACAATCAAACAGAAACATCATTCGTATCTCGTACGACGAGATAATTATTTTTTAGTAAAGAAGGGTTAAAATTGTCAGACAGCAGAACATGGGAGACTTTAATGAATAAACTATACTTATTGGCTAAATCAAAAATTCTGGAAATTCTATGGTAAGGATATATGTGAGTCTAGTTTCAGGGAAAATTAGCTGATCTTAATTTGGAGTTCGTAGCACAAGATAAAAATAATTTAGTGACTATAACTCGAATAAACAGCTTGTTTGAAATTGAATAAATAGTGAATCTATGTATAGTTATGATTGTATTAATTTGAAAGCATGTTAGTAATTTGTTTATTATTTACATACATACTTACTAAGCTATATGCTTACTCCCCTCTCTTTTCCCTTGTTTTATAGTGTCACCAAGCTAGCTCGGGATTCAGAGATCGTCGGAGATCCATCCACACTATCAACACACTTTTGGTATTTTGAAATCAATATTTTGAATTATGGCATGTATAGAGGACTTGGTTATTTTGTTATGTGTCGTAATTGATTTGGCCTAAAATGTTAGCCTATGATATTTGATAGTTCATTTTGTATAAGGCCGTTGATGTTGGCTATTATTGATCAAGTTATATGTTTATGATGATGCAATTTATGAGGTACTTGACTAGGTTGAATGAGTGTGTGATGAAAATTGAAAAGTTTTAAATTTGGATGTAACTTTTATGTCTCGATTTAGTACGACCGTATATGTTTTGTTTCGGTAATGCCTCGTACCCTATTCTGGCGTCGAACACGGGTAAGGGGTGTTACATTTTAGTGGTATCAGAGCTACGGTATAGTCGATTCTCGGACTAACGTAGCGTCTGTGAGAGTCTAGCTTTACATGCAATAAATGACCTGTGATAGTGTGATATCTCCCAACTCCGATGAGATTGGTTATGTTAAAGCAAATACGCTTTCCAACCGAGCTACCTTCGATAATGCTGAAAGGGGTTAAGTAAGTTGTATAACTTAAGTAAGTATATTAATTTTCTTGAATCGATCCTTATGATTTGTGATGATATGTATGTGTTAACGGGAAGAATTCTTGAAATATGAAAAGGTGAAATGAAGTGAAAATTTATTTTGTAATGAGCTTATTATGTTTGGTTGATACTTGTGTGAGATAATGTTGATTATGTTGCCAAAATATTTGGAAAAAAAAATGTGTTCATGACGAATTGAAACTTAGAGATGTATGAACAGAAGTTCATGACATTATGTTGTTTCTAAATGCTATACTATATGTGTGTATGTGTGAGAGTCAAAAAATTTAAAGGCTTTACAATCTTCACCCCCTTACCAGAATAGTGTTATATGATGAACTTCACGAGAGATATGTTGAATAAGTTCACAAGTTTGAAACTAAAGAGGTTAGTAGTGGTATAACTAATAATGTGATTTGAGATGAGAACGGCTTAGCGAGTAAAGACGGTTTTGAGAGAGATACCAGATTGTTCTAAAGATTATTCGGACTATGCAATGTCACCGTTAAAGAAGAAGTTAATATCAACTAATCGACTCATTCAGGTATGATGTCTAAAGACTGTACTTACCAGAAATTCTTCAGAATTGATTTTTTTGTTAATGAATGGAATAGTATGGGATCAGTGAGGATAGAATTAGTCAAAGGAATAATGTTTGAATTATAAAGATGTTTGAGTATAATAGTTGCAGTTGAGTAAATTATGAATATCTCTTCTGGGTATTTTATGTGTTCGTATATCCTCAGAGGAATATGTGGTTGTTCATTTTCTGGTAAAATCCTCATTTTTATGATAATGTTGGTTAATTAAATTTTTTGCTGAAAGCATCATTGATCTGATTGGTTTATGATCGGTATCCCTTTATCTTCCATTGGTATTCTATTCCGTTACGTTTGAGATAAGAGTCAACGGTGAATTTATATGAGGCTATTCTTCTGTTCTATATATGTATATGGAAATATATTATCCCTGTTACAATCGATTTTAGAATGTATAAGCAGTGTTTTCTTTTATTATGGATTTCCTTGAGGAATCCTCAGGATCTCTATTGCTTCATATGGGTTGTGATCTCGAACATTCAGTATGGTCTTGTATCTCGAATTTCATTTATCTTGGTTTTCCTTATCGTCCTTATTGTTTAATTTATCGAGCATGGCTTATCTTTAAAATATGTCCAGTGGCCGAAGATAATTATGCATACTATGGTTATATTTCTGTATCGACCATATGAACATGACGATACTGATATATGGACTTTTCTAGTTTTCATAAAATGGGTCGATATCGGTAAAAGTGTGGATTTTGACAGTTCAAGTTCAAATTGCATATTGATTGTCTTTCCTCAAGTAATCTTGATTATTATCAGTGAGTTCGAACAAGATGTTATGTTTCGTTGAGTTAATGCAGTAGTGAATATCTGTGATTAGCATGTTGAAAGAATTGTGAAAGATTGTATATTTGAGCTTTCATAACAACACGAAGAATGTGATTGCTATGAAATGTTATTATTGAATAGTTATGGTCAACTCGGTTGTCTTAATCTGATAGAGTAACTGAGATCATGACGATGTACTCCGGCGCTGTGTGTTAAAGTTCAAAGGTTATTGGAAAGAGATATACAAGGTTAAATCGATTTGAGATTCTGAGAAGTTTGTGAAAATGTTTCAAGAGAATTAGAAGAAACTTCTTCTGGTAAGATTTTTGGGGACGCAAATCTCTAAAGGGGGGAGAGTTGTAACAGCCCGATTTTGGGCCTAGTCGGAACATTACTTTCGGGACCACAAATCCGACGTAAGAAAATTTATTTTTATTATTTTTTTATGGTCTACAATTTCACTGGATGATTTCATGAAAATTTTGTTCGAAAATTTCGTCGTTTGGGCACTCAATTTAGTCAAAAGGACTAAATTGTAAAAAGTGCAAAACTTGAGTTCTACATGTTAAAGGTGTCCAATTGTTATGAAATTTTAAATTGGAGGTCCTTAAATGGTAATTAGACCAATGAATAATTTTTTGGATAAAAATGGACATGAAATAGGTGAAATAGAAGGTTTTTAAGTTAGGGGCATTTTGGTCATTTAGTAATTAAATGACTTAATAAACAAAATAAAAGCCAAAATTTCTTGTCCATCTTCTTCCTTGGACGAATTTTACATGAATAAACCATGGCTAGGGTTTTACAAGCTTCCCAGCTCGATTGTAAGTTCGGTCTAGCCCCGTTTTTAATGATTTTTACGTTTTTGAAATCCTCGTAACGAGATCTATCTATTTCTAACACTAATTTGAGATATGGTTAAAGTATAGGGTTTTGAACCATGATGAATATGTGTTTATTTTGATTTTTAATGGTAGAAAATGCATGTTTATGGTTAGAGAAACGACTTTTACTAAGTGATTTTCGGTGAAAATGCCTAAAAGGACTAGTTTGTAAAAAGTTGTAAAATGTGTGTAAGTGTGTGAATAAGTGCAAATTTTTAGCTGTTATAGTTATGAAAATGGTTTGGCTAGGCCTAAAATGCAAGAAAATTGAATAAAAAATATTTTACGAGCCTAGGGGCAAAATCATAATTTTGTGAAACTTTAGGGGCAAAATTGTAATTTTTTCCATAGGATGTTTTTTGGCTGATTTGAATAATGTGAGCATTGAATAAGTCAAATGTGTTATTATATATAAAGAAAGACGTGGAATCGACCTTGATCGGGGAAAGGAAAAGATTATGGACTAAATTGCAAAATTACTATATTTTGCACCGAGGTAAGTTTGTATGTAAATAATACATCTTTTTTATTTATGTTTTAATATTTTTTTATATTATATGAGATATGGTTGAATATGGAGTAATTATTTGATGTAAATTATGAATTGTGATTGATTATGGATGAATTGGTAAAATGTTGAAAAGTGAGAATTCCCGGTTGAACCTTCGGAATAGAAAAGATACGAATGAGGTAGCTAGGTCACATGTGTGGTACTAAGTGTAGGCCACTTGTGTACAAGAGAGCTACAAGATGGTTTTAGGTCACGTGTGTAGTACTAAGTGCAGGTTACTACGTGTAGCAAACGAATAGATCGCATGTGTAGTACTAAGTGCAGGCTACTATGTGTAAGTAATGGTTTTTGTTACATGTATAGTACTAAGTGCAGGCTACTATGTGCACCAGATAGCTTCGGTTACAAGGGTGGTACAATGTGCAGGCCACCATGTATCTGTTATTATTCAGATGAGTTCAACAAGAAATTGACTATGTGAAAATACATGTGATCATGTAACGAATAAGTGTAATTGAATATGACTATGTGATGGATAAGTGCAGGTATAAGTGTGAAAATTTATGAACAATGTGCTCGATATTTGAGCGAACCTTCAGTAAGATGAAATGGAGTAAGTGAAATTATGAAAGAGTAAATTTAGCAACAAAACATTTTGGGGAAATGACGATTGTGTGAATTTGAAAAATCACAAAAAATGGTGGAAATAAAATTAGAAGTTGAATAAGATATAAAATTAAATCTTATTGAGTATATGTTCAAATAAAAGAAATGGTGTAAGCAAAAGAATTTCATATTCTGAGATATTTGAATTTTTGTGAGACAGAGTTAGAATGATTTCGGAATCCCCTGTTCTGACTTGGGAAAATCATTAAAAAATTTACAAAATAATTATGGGTTATAATTTACATGATTAAAATTCATAATGAGTCTATTTTTAAAAGAATCAAACAGAAACATCATCCGAATCTCGTACAAGGAGATAATTAATTTTTAGTGAAGAAGGGGCAAAACTGTCAGACAACAGAACAGGGGAGAATTTAATCTCCAACAAAATTAATCTCTCACTATAATATAAACTAAAAACCCCTATTTATACAAAAAAAATATCACATGTCTATGATTAACGAAACAAAAAAAGAAATAAGGTGGGTAATTCACTTGTCTATGTATAGTTATGATTGTATTAATTTGAAAGCATGTTAGTAATTTGTTTATTATTTACATACTTACTTACTAAGCTATAGGCTTACTCCCCTCTCTTTTCCCTTATTTTATAGTGTCACCAAGCTAGCTCGGGATTCAGAGATCGTCGGAGATCCATCCACACTATCAATACACTTTTGGTATTTTGAAATCAATATTTTGAATTATGGCATGTATAGAGGACTTTGTTATTTTGTTATGTGTCATAATTGATTTGGCCTAAAATTTTAGCCTATGATATTTGATACTTCATTTTGTATAAGGCCATTGATGTTGGCTATTATTGATCAAGTTATATGTTTATGATTGTAACGCCCCAAATTTTTGGGCCTAGATGAATTGGGCTTTGGGCTTTGGGTCTTAGAAAATTTTTAAGTGAGCGAGAAAATGACAATTGGCATGTGGGCTTTGAGGGTTAGTGAATTTGGAGTGTCTAAGGGTGTTGAAGATGTCCTGGGATCAAGTAAGGGTATAGGAAAAATTTTGGTTTTAGCCCCAAGGGAACTGTGACTTCAGTTAGTAGGCCTTTTAAATAAATGAAGAAGAAAAATGACACAAGAGGAGTTGTGGTCTAGTGTGAAAGTGGCGCCACTTAGGGAGCAGGGAGGTGGTGTCATTAGCAGGCAAGGGAGTCCAAGGTTTGAGTAGTGGCATGGTATTTTATTAGGGTATTTATTTTGCTGTCAGGACGGCAAGAGTTTGTGTTATCGTGAAAGTCTGATGGATGAGAGGTTTGAAATGGTCATGGAGAGATTGTAGGAGCTTATCAGGGAAAAAAGTTAGGAGCTGAGAAGTGTGAAGAGTTGGTGCCGTTTTGGGAAGAGGGAAGTGTATAAATTCGGCTTAGGAAGGTAAATGAATGCCATTTTTGGGTCTTTTTGGGGGTGTTACGAATTTTCATTGTGGCTTTCAGCATTTGGAGATTTTTGCAAATAAGTCAATCTTTCTTTTCTTTACCGAATATCCTGTAGTTACCCTCACACAAGAACATTTGATCTTTTTCTTTTCTTCTTGTCACCTTTTCCAAACCCTCTAAAGCTGAATAATTCCACCCTCCCTTTGCCGAAATTCTTTTTGTGCCGTCACTATTTCTTCAACCTTGTCGATTCTTGTGTAAGTACTTTACTCTTTCAATTGATCTTGCTAGAACCGACTTCTCCTCTCCTCCACTCTTTCTAAATCTATTTTGGTAGGGGATTGATATCGAATCTCTGTTCTTCAGATCTCTGTCGAATTACTCTTTATGCATTTCGAATTTGGGTAAGTATTCTTGACTTTTAGTTTTGAAGGTTGGCTGAATGGTCGTAAGTAATGTTAGGGTGACTTAAGACGGAAATAAGTCACTTATGGTTCAGTTTTTAATAATTAAGATTGATGCAGATTTAGGAAGTACTCGTGATTAGTGATCGAGGAAAAGCTTTTAAGGCTTGGTGTTTCAGGTAAGGTTAAGGTGAGACTTCGGCTTTTTGGTAAAGTATTCGATAAGTATATGTGATTAATCATTGAGTGACATCATTTTTAGGATCGTGGCTAAGGAGATTGCAGCGCGTTTTGTTATCAGGTGTGTACATACACTATACACACACAATGGATTGGGAAATCTTGAAATCCCGAAAGTTTGACTTTGATAGTCTTGTGAGTGTGCAAACACTCGTATGGGGGAAATGGAATCGATAACAGAGACCCCATGAGCGATCTCATGTAGTTGGTTCGTGTTTTGGCCAATCGGGCCAGGATGGGCAGAATGGGCTCGATAGGCCGTAGGCTCAAAATGGGCGAACTTGATGATTTGGTAATAAGTGATGAACTTGTCATGCTGGTTACATGGCTTGGAATTGATTTGGGCTAGGTGGGCCATATGAATGTGATTTGGGCTAGATGTGCCATACGAATGAGATTTGGGCCTAATGGGCCATATGAATGAGATTGGGCCTGGTAGGCCATATGAACGTATGTGAATTTGTTTGGCTTTTTAGGGTGTCTTGGGCTTAGTATTTGGTAAGTTGCTTGACCTTGCATAAAACTTAAATAATTAACTAATTGCGACCGTGGACAATTCATGATGTTAAGTTGTGGCAATGGGTATATGCATGTCTAGGATTGGATCTAGGGAGAGCTTGGTACTTAAGCGGTCTTAATGACCCACCTCCTCTTCATTGGAATCCTACCTGGTGCATAGTATCTGTTCACTTTAGCCAACGAGGACTTGATAACGGACCAAGGTAAGTAATGGACCCATAACACTGAGAAATGACTGAAATGCCCCTAAGGGCGAAAATGACTAAAACACCCCTATGTGTTGAAGGTAAGATTTATGGATGTTACATGTACATTTGCTGCATTCATATGATATTCTGTCTAGGTTGTATATGGGTGGGAATTATGGAACGGAGGATGTATATGAGGATCGCATGGGTTCTTGACAACTGTGGATCCACCGATGGCTTCTTAAGCCCATTATATGTTTAGCAGCTTTGCTGCAATGTTAGGTAGTACCGCAACCGGGCTACCCTTGAAGTGTATCGGATGGGTGGGTCGGTTTAGAAATTCCCACAGAAGTGTTTCAATTGGACGGAGACGAAGTGTATCGGATGGATTATTTGGGGAGGGTTTGCACAACATTGCATGTATGATATTATTATGTTGATAATATGATACGTATGCTATTTGTTTGTCGAGGGTCGTGCACACTGATTTTTCGAAAACTCACTCCCTCTTTTATTTTTCTCGGTGATCCTCGATGGCGGTTCGGCGGATGGAGGACTCAGAGGTGGCCAACTAGCAAGACGATTAGACTTGTTTTCTTAATATCTAAATTCTGGATTTTATGTTATTTATTTTAAGTTAATTTATCTCGGATTGTATAAGGCTTTCCCTCTAGTTATTATTCCATTACTTTCACTATGCATTGAAATTTTGAAACGAAACCTGGATTTATTTCTTTTAAACGTATTTCAAGGTTTTTGAAAATAATTGCGTTTTATGTAACATCCTGAATTTATGGGCTTGTACATTTTGTTTGCTTAAAATATTAATTTGAGAGTTTGAGGTACAAATGGGGCTCAAATTGGGCTGAGGCCTTGTTTTAAATATTTTGTCCAGACACTCTAGGGGTTTAAATTGAAGTTTTAGTAGTTTAATAAGCATTTTGGGCTTGTGGCCCAGAGGAAATGGTGATACTAGGAGGAAAAGGAGTTGGCGTCACTTGTGCATGAGGAAGGCCCAAATTATGGTTGGTTGAAGCCCAAGTTTTAGGGCTATAATTTGACATTTAAATGAGCAAGGGGGGACGGCACAAGGCTAAATTTTAGGGATTTTATTGTGTGGATAGTAAGCAGATAAAAGCTATTTTTGAGGAGATAATAGATCAAAGATAGGAGCCATCTTTAAGTGTTTAATGCTAGCCGAAACTTTGAAGAATTTGAAAAGAAAGGGGCATTCGGTTTTGGATTAAGGTGTATGTGTCAAAATTGCTGGCAAGTTCTCATTATTCTTCTCTTTTCTCTGCCGAAATTCCTACTCCATTCTTGCTCTTCTCACTTTTCTTTTTCTGACAGAAATCAAAGCTCTTGAAGTCTCAATTGCCGAAACCCTGCTATTCTTCTCTTTTGGCCGAATCTCTCTACCCATTCCTTGCTTTTATTTTTCCAATTCTTTGTTCTTCTAAAAGTCGAAATCACTAAGATCTCACCTCCTAAAGTTGCCGAATCTTCTTTAGTGGAGCTTGTTTGTGCCGAATTTTGAATGAAGCAATAGGTAAGTGTTGATTTCGGGATTTCAATGTTTTTTCGGCTTTTCAAAGTCCCTAGCCGAATGGCTATTTAGAAACTAATCTCTTATTTCTCTCTTATTTTCGGCATTCTGGGATCTGAAGAGGAGTCAATCGCGTGAGATCTCTAAGTCATAAGTTCGGTAATACTTGAATCGTGGTACTTAGGGATTTCAAGGTAAGGGAATCTATTGATTTTAGTGTGTAAGATCGGGTAAAACACTAACCATGGCCGATTATAGGAGAGGCCCTGTTGTCACATCTTTTCAGCTTTTCGAGCAAAGTTGTAGATCGATTTAGTAAGGGTATCGACATTAATCAGGTGTGTAACTTCTCACACCATTAGATTGAATGCTATTATGTATATATATATAAGTATAAATCTGTTATACTCTGTTAAATGCCGAAATCCCGGCATAACGTTTGAAAACCCGAGAAGGGTAAAGGATAAATATCAGGTTAGTGTTTTCTGCCATTCTTCAGTGAATGTTTCTGTTAAAAAGATATGTTTTGCATGTCGATTTCTATGTATGCTCGGGGTTGGGTGATTGATAAAAGGGGGAAGTGATCTGTTCTCGTGGCTTATGCCATTTCAGCCTGGTGACTCTGTCACAACTCTGTTTCTAGTGGCTTCTGCCATTTCAGCCTGGTGACTCTGTCACAACTCTGACGATGAGCAGCTAACTGCAGCATGACTGCTATCGATGGTGTGTAGCGGTGTGGGTTGGTTGTAGAAATCCCCAATGGTGTGATTGGCAGGTATGGGTGGTGTGTAGTGGATGGAAACCTAGGATTGGGTTGGGTTTTTATGTATGTTATCTCTTATATTATGTTCTATATTCTGATCTGTGGGCTAAGGCCCAGTCTGATGGTGCACGAGGGTTGCACACTGAGTCTCGCGACTCACCCTATTATTTTTAACAAATTTCAGGTAGCACTTAGTGCATTGGACCGGGCTGGAGAGGAGAGCAAGGTGGCCATTCAAAAGAACATTTGGATTCGGTAAAAAGGCTTTAATTTATTATTTTATATTTTTATTTAATGGGTTTTAAATCTCGTTGTAATAAGGCCACGGGCCACTAGACTATTATACTCTGTTTTGGGTTTTAGTTTGGGCTTTTATTACTGATAGACATTTAAATTTTAATTAAACTAAGGCATGTATTAAGATTTTGGTTTTTAATTCACGAAAACAACAAATGAACTTTAAATCTTACTTAAACTTATCAAGTTATTAAGTTTTGCCCGAATTTCGACATCTTTTACAAAAATCTCCTGAGTGACATACCAAATCCGGTTGTAGTGTTTGGGCCGGGTTTGGGGAGTTACATTTTAAGAACGAGCTTCTGCTGTCAAAGGAAATTTTTACATAGTAACAAGGAAATGGTTTTTGTCTACACCTCGTTTTGAAAGCAAACTGGATTTTACTTAACTTTTCTTTAGAAGGGTTTTCAATGAAAACAAGGTTTTCGCAAAAACACTTCAATGTGACATGCCGGATCCAGGGCTAACTTCTAGGTCGGGTTTGGAGTGTTACATTTAGTGGTATCAGAGCCCGATTGCAAAGCTCGGGCTGTGAAATGGGCCTTATTACTTGGGTTTTAAAAAAAACTATTTTTAGATTGGATCGAAATGTTTTGGAAATTCTTGTGATGTGGCAAACCGAGTCTCCGACGTCGAACCAAGTAAGTTCTCTCATTATTAAGCTTGTTTAACTTGATATACTATAGATAGTTAGTGGGCTACTTTAGTTGATTATACTAAAGCTTTTTAGTTAGAGTGAAACTAAAGCCCGTAGGAACTTGAAACTGTAGAGGATTTGCGAAAACAACCTCTTTACTTAACACTATCATAAAACTTGGCTTAATTACTGAAACTAACTAAAATTTCATAAAATTCCTAATTCACCGGGAAGACGGGGATGCCCAAATGTGATAACGGGTATGTTTTGCGTGGATGCGATATTTTTGGTATAGAAACTGTATGCGTGTAATGTTTATCTGCTCCAGTGGGTAGGTATTTTTTTTGGGTAAGTGTAACTGGGTTCAATTAGAGTTCAAATGTGTTTGTGTAATTAAAATCAGAGTGCACAGCGAAAGCATAGTTTTGTGACTTGAGCGGTGCGATTAATAGTTAGTTGGAAATTTTGAGGACGAATTTTTTTTTAGGGGGTAGAGTTGTAATGCCCCGAATTTTTGGGCCTAGATGAATTGGGCTTTGGGCCTTGGGTCTTAGAAAATTTTTAAGTAAGCGAGAAAATGACAATTGGCATGTGGGCTTTGAGGGTTAGTGAATTTGGAGTGTCTAGGGGTGTTGAAGATGTCCTGGGATCAAGTAAGGGTATAGGAAAAATTTTGCTTTTAGCCCCAAGGGAACTGTGACTTCAGTTAGTAGGCCTTTTGAATAAATGAAGAAGAAAAAAGATACAAGAGGAGTTATGGTCTAGTGGCAAAGTGGCGCCACTTAGGGAGCAGGGAGGTGGCGTCATTAGCAGGCAAGGGAGTCTAAGGTTCGAGTAGTGGCATGGTATTTTATTAGGGTATTTATTTTGCTGTCAGGACGGCTGGAGTTTGTGTTGCAGTGAAAGTCTGATGGATGAGAAGTTTGAAATGGTCATGGAGAGATTGTAGGAGCTCATCAGGGAGAAAAGTTAGGAGCTGAGAAGTGTGAAGAGTTGGTGCCGTTTTGGGAAGTGGGAAGTGTATAAATTCTGCTTTGGAAGGTAAATGAGTGTTGTTTTTGGGTCTTTTAGGGGGTGTTACGAATTTTCATTGTGGCTTTCGGCATTTGGAGAGTTTTACAAATAAGTCAATCTTTCTTTTCTTTACCGAATATCCTTTAGTTACCCTCACACAAGAACATTTGATCTTTTTCTTTTCTTCTTGTCACCTTTTCCAAACCTTCTAAAGCTGAATAATTCCACCCTCCCTTCTCCAAAATTCTTTTTGTGCCGTCACTATTTCTTCAACCTTGCCGATTCTTGTGTAAGTACTCTAATCTTTCAATTGATCTTGCTAGAACTGACTTCTCCTCTCCACCACTCTTTCTAAGTCAATTTTGGTAGGGGATTTATATCGAATCTCTGTTCTTCAGATCTCTGCCGAATTACTCTATATGCGTTTCAGATTTGGGTAAGTATTCTTCACTTTTGGTTTTGAAGGTTGGCTGAATGGTCGTAAGTAATGTTAGGGTGACTTAAGATGGATATAAGTCACTTATGGTTCAGTTTTTAATAACTAAGATTGATGCAGATTTAGGAAGTACTCATGATTAGTGATCGAGGAAAAGCTTTTAAGGCTTGGTGTTTCAGGTAAGGTTAAGGTGAGACTTCGGCTTTTTGGTAAAGTATTCGATGAGTATATGTGATTAATCATTGAGTGACATCGTTTGTAGGATCGTGGCTAAGGAGATCGCAGCCCGTTTTGTTATCAGGCGTGTACATACACTATACACACACAATGGATTGGGAAATCTCGAAATCCCGAAAGTTTGGCTTCGGTAGTCTGGCGAGTGTGCGAACACTCGTATGGGGGAAATGGAATCGATAACTGAGACCCCATGAGCGATCTCATTGACTTGGTTCGTGTTTTGGCCGGGCGGGGATGATGGGCGAATGGGCTCGATGGGCCGTGAGGCTCAAAATGGGCGAACTTGATGATTTGGTAATAAGTGATGAACTTGTCATCTTTGGTTACATGGCTTGGAATTGATTTGGGCAGGTGGGCCTTATGAATGTGATTTGGGCCAGATGGGCCATACGAATGAGATTTGGGCCTAATGGGCCATACGAATGAGATTGGGCCTGGTAGGCCATATGAACATATGTGAATTTGTTTGGCTTTTTAGGGGGTCTTGGGCTTAGTATTTGGTAAGTTGCTTGACCTTGCATAAAACTTAAATAATTAACTAATTGCGACTAGTGGACAATTCATGATGTTAAGGTGTGGCAATGGATATATGCATGTCTAGGATTGGATCTAGGGAGAGCTTGGTACTTAAGCGGTCTTAATGACCCACCTCCTCTTATCTGGAATCCTACCTGGTGCATAGTATCTGTTCACTTTAGCCAACGAGGACTTGATAACGGGCCAAGGTAAGTAATAGACCCATAACACTGAGAAATGACTGAAATGCCCCTAAGGGCAAAAATGACTAAAACACCCCTATGTGTTGAAGGTAAGATTTATGGATGTTACTTGTACATTTGCTGCATTCATATGATATTCTGTCTAGGTTGCATATGGGTGGGAATTATGGAACGGAGGAAGTATATGAGGATCGCATGGTTGCTTGACAACTGTGGATCCACCGATGGCTTTCTAAGCCCATTATATGATTAGCAGCTTTGCTGCAATGTTAGGTAGTACCGCAACCGGGCTACCCTTGAAGTGTATCGGATGGGTGGGTCGATTTAGAAATCCCCACAGAAGTGTTTCGGTTGGACGGAGATGAAGTGTATCGGATGGATTATTTGGGGAGGGTTTGCACAGCATTGCATTTATGATATTATTATGTTGATAATATGATATGGATGCTATTTGTTTGTCGAGGGTCGTACACACTGAGTTCTCGAAAACTCACTCCCTCTTTTATTTTTCTCAGGTGATCCTCAGTAGGCGATTCGACGAATGGAGGGACGCAGAGGTGGCCAACTAGCAAGACGATTAGACTTGTTTTCTTAATATCTAAATTCTGGATTTTAAGTTATTTATTTTAAGTTAATTTATCTCGAATTGTATAAGGCTTTCCCTCTAATTATTATTCCATTACTTTCACTATGCATTGAAATTTTGAAACGGAACCTTGATCTATTTCTTTTAAACGTATTTCAAGGTTTTTGAAAATAATTGTGTTTTAAGAACGAGTTTCTGCTGTCAAAGGAAATTTTTACATAGTAACAAGGAAATGGTTTTTGTCTACACCTCGTTTTGAAAGCAAACTGGATTTTACTTAACTTTTCTTTAGAAGGGTTTTCAATGAAAACAAGGTTTTTGCAAAAACACTTCAATGTGACACGCCAGATCTGGGCCTAAATTCTAGGCCGGGTTTGGGGTGTTACAATGATGATGCAATTTATGAGATACTTGACTAGGTTGAATGAGTGTGTGATGAAAATTGAAAAGTTTTAAATTTGGATGTAACTTTTATGTTTCGATTTAGTACGACTGTATATGTTTTGTTTTGATAATGCCTCGTACCCTGTTCCGACGTCGAACACGGGTAAGGGGTGTTACATTTTAGTGGTATCAGAGCTACAGTTTAGTCGATTCTCAGACTAACGTAGCGTATGTGAGAGTCTAGCTTTACATGCAATAAATGACCTGTGATAGTGTGATATCTCCTAACTCCGATGAGATTGGTTATGTTAAAGCAAATACGCTTTCCAACCGAGCTACCTTCGATAATGCTGAAAGGGGTTAAGTAAGTTGTATAACTTATGTAAATATATTAATTTTCTTGAATCAATCCTTATGATTTGTGATGATATGTATGTGTTAACGAGAAGAATTCTTGAAATATGAAAAGGTGAAATGAAGTGAAAATTTATTTTGTAATGAGCTCATTATGTTTGGTTGATACTCGTGTGAGATAATGTTGATTATGTTGCCAAAATATTTGAAAAAAAAATGTGTTCATGACGAACTGAAACTTAGAGATGTATGAAAAGAAGTTCATGACATTATGTTGTTGCTAAATGCTATACTATATGTGTGTATGTGTGAGAGTCAAAAAAAATTTAAAGGCTTTACAATCTTCACCCCCTTACCAGAATAGTGTTATATGATGAAGTTCACGAGAGATATGTTGAATAAGTTCACAAGTGTGAAACTAAAGAGGTTAGTGGTGGTATAACTAATAATGTGATTTGAGATGAGAACGACTTAGCAAGTAAAGACAATTTTGAGAGAGATACCAGATTGTTCTAAAGATTATTCGGTCTATGCAATGTCACCGTTAAAGAAGAAGTTAATATCGTCTAATCGACTCATTCAT
The DNA here is from genome assembly GCA_025698515.1 of Gossypium sturtianum. Lineage (NCBI taxonomy): Eukaryota > Viridiplantae > Streptophyta > Magnoliopsida > Malvales > Malvaceae > Gossypium > Gossypium sturtianum. The sequence continues at coordinate 46,050,645 of CM046948.1, forward strand.
GTATGATGTCTAAAGACCGTACTT